>OX596152.1:7510000-8760000 GCA_951394285.1 Epirrhoe tristata | reverse complement strand
GCTCTAATGTATACATGCTCCCTTTTGCGCACTCCAAACATTCCTGCTTCGCATTTTTACCCTACGAGAGGCATTTTATTTTACGGTCGTGTCTTTCGAATATCTCCCAACGCCTTCCCAACGCAAGGAATTCACGAATACTTGCCAACTCCACGCTAAAGAAAATAATTAAAAGGAATAGCGAGAAAGTTTTATTGGGGAAAGTTTTGGCCAATCACAAGTCCATGCTGACGTTGGATGTCTCCAGAATACTAGACAGGGTACATCGGTTCGGAGTTAGATCAATATTCTTCATCATAACCTTAAGATGTTCTTTCAATTCGTTCGTGCAGAGTATCGCTTCGTACGAAATCGATCGCTTTACTTTGAGTAAATTCGGCAGGATATCCTCGGCGTATTTTTTCGTGTGCAAAACCAAACGCTCACTGGAACGTTTCGTGAGTGTTGCCAGATTCGCAGCATACGAGAGTAAAGCTCTGATTCCATACAGCACAACCACCAGGTACAGTGAGAATCCAGCAATGATGTAGTTCTTCTCGATCCGACTCAGCAGCATTAGTTTGTCGTAAGCTGTCAAGTCATTGGAGAAAATCAGTGTTTGAATGTTTTGAAGAGGGATGTACATGCCTAGGTAAACAACGAAGGTGAAATACGCTCCGATGAGTAGGAAATAAGCGCGCTTGAATCTTTTAGTAGCGTAATTCAGGAATTTAGTGAGCTTCCGAACGTCATACACAGGATTCAGCAGAGCCAGGGCCATTATCATCTGGAGGAGGAGTAGGCATGATAAGGAGATGCAACTGCTATCCATTTTGATGTTTCTAATCACTGTTTTCTTTTTTATGCCATGTTTGGATGATTCGTGAACTGGAAACTAAAATTTACTTATTCAACATAGCGACATCAGAGTGTGCCACCTTCTGACAGATGTGACAGTTGACAGGCGTTCGTTTTGTGAATTTCAAGTTTATTCTTTTGTGGCGTTATCGTGTCATTTGACAGCGTTATTGAGACTTTTTGTCGCTTTTTGTTCGTAACTGCCGACCGGGGACAGGAAACGAACCGGTCCCATTTTATTGGGAATGTTGAATTTGTAACTTTTTTTAGCACAACCTACTCGTACCTACCAACACATCACAACGTACGTGAATGCATTATCTCGCTAATTATGTTCTTGCAAAAATATTCTTGTCACTTTTAACAGTTGTGGCATTTTAAAATGATGGCGTATGTTCAGCAGTCACAGTGAACCTCATTTGTAAGAGATGATGAAGACGTTCCTAAAAGATAAACGAATGTTGTAAGAGTAGTAAAAAGTAATACCCAAAAAATGGATTTTCATGTCTTGGAGTAAAATGTATCTCAAAATAATCATATTTAAGGATCAAATAAAACAATTTATTAAAAAAAAAAAAATCCGACAAATCACTTTACCAGTAACGATTGGACACTTACATAGGCAAAGCACTTGGCTTCTCTTGCAATGAGCTTACAACTGTCGTGTTAGATATTTGTGTACAATCCTCCTTTGTCAGTATCGCATGACGACACATCAATTCAAATTCCAATAATCTTGCGACTCGTATGAGAAACTGGGCTATGCGTTCGATTACCACCAAATGGAACAAAGCTATGAAAAAACACGTATAGCACATGGATATTTTGCTCAAATAAAATTCCAACGCTAAGTCGGGATCATTCACTTTCTTCAAAAGATTTCCATACCGTGTTTTCTCCCAAGATATCTCCATAATTGTATTCAAAAACAATGCCGATAAAATAATAGTAACGACTGTCGATGGATGGCTTAAATTTTCTAGCAATCCGCACCAGAAATTTCTTATTATGTACGGTTCTTTGAAGGGCTTGAGCAAGGCAATGACGGCCACTAGTTCAATAAAAAGTAGAGTTCCAATAAAAGCGCTGAACACGTTAATCATTTTTGTTACTCTTTAAATCAATTGGTATATTATTTAGGTTCAATAATTGCTTCAGCTTCTATAACTTTAGGGTTGTTGTGTCTGGTCCTTAGAAGAGCTGGCTGACATACCTTTCTTAGGAGAATTTTTAATAAATGTTTTCAATTTCGATCGGTCCTTCCTACTCAAGTCTGCGATTGAAGGCCAGTGTACAGAATCATCCTCGTCTATAGCTTCGTCTATAATAAAAGTCGATTCGGTATCCTCGGGCCGGGACTCCTTGTATGTTACATCGATTAAATCGTAATTTCCCATCAAATTTGAAAACTCGTGCAGTTTAGCTGAAAATTTGATGTAATCAAGTAGTCTCCACGCAACGACAATGTAAAATAAGGAGAGACCTGCGAGTAGATAGTTTCTAGTTGCATTCGTGGAATCGATGACTCGTATCAACTTTTCTTTTGGAGTTTCAGAGACTTTAGATACTCTCTTCAAAGTGTTTAGTGTTCTAATAGGGCCTAGTACACCGTAGCCCGCGATTATTAGAATATATATTGTCGCTAGAACTCTGAACAAATCGTTTTCTTTCACATAATCGATGAATGTTTGTATAGTTTTTGAAAGAGTGATGATATCAACGATTGGAAGTAAAACAAGAAGAATTGTTACCATCTGTACAATATTGATTGTGATTAGAGTTATTGCTGACAAATCAAACGATATCATTCTAAATATACTAGAATTTTTATGATTTGCGAAACTGAAATTTACGATGTCATTGAATTATTGACAAGCAAAGACAATGTTCTTCAAGCATAGATAGAACACGTGTGGGTGATATACTGTTTGGTTTAGGTTTACGAGCGACCGCATGAAAGTGAAAATACCAACCGACCTTGTTTTGACCTTTGAGGTTGCTTCCCGCTGATTGAATACTTTATCATCAATAATCTTTTTATCATCGAACATCTCATTTTCAAAGGGATTTTAGCACCATAGTCATTGGAGACATGTCATTGACCTGTTCTTCCGACCGGTCTTATCGTATGTAAGTTGAGTTACCAAAAACTAGTAAGTAAGTACTTACCTAACTACAAAATTGGTTGTCTTTTAGAATAGTTGATTATGGTTTTTTTTTTTTTTAAGACTTTTATATGTTTAATTTTACAACATAATACTTAATGATTATGTTAATTTACCTTGGCAAAGCAAGCTATGAGCTTTACCTTCAATAGTTCCGTTTTGGTACATTTTTGGTAGACGGTATTATACGAGTAGTACACGGGTAGAACACAACACAAACCCTTCCTTATTAAAGAGCGAGATAGACGTAATGCCATCTCGCTTGGACTTTGTTGACTTGACAGGTGGGTCAAATCACATCGGAAAGCGATAAGGCTGGTTTAAACGATAACAGTAACTGGAACTAGTAACTCCGATGTTTTAGGGTACCAAATATTACCTCCTGAATTGTTTTTGAAAGATAAAGCATTTCAGTTTATTTTATTTGTGTCTTCACAGAAGTGGATGGGTGACCGTCAGAGGCATTATCAACTGAGCGCTTCCGTGCTTCAGCACGTTAAATGGTTCGTCTCAGCTATTAAGTCATGAAATTCATGAGGCTTTCACTAGGCCTAAAACACCATCACCAAAGTTAGCCATTTGCTCATACGAACTTGCTACACGCTGTATTATTTTATTCTCTGCTGTTCGTACGTACGTCCGTACGGGTAGGCTTCTGGTAATAAAATGCCACCGCACCAAAGCGGGTATTGTGTTCCATTTTGGAATACAGGCGGCTTATTGGAGACGGTTTCCACTTCTGGGAATTGATAACGGATATTAATGGAATTTTGGCAAAGGATTGTGAGATTATACTTTGGGAAAAGCTTATAAGAGCATGATGTAAAATTTGCATAATGATACTGAAGACTATTATAATATTTTTTCTGAGTTATTTCATGCTTTGGCAGTAATAAAATAAATAAACAGTCTAAACTAAAAGGTTACTTTATTACACCTTCAAGAATATAATTTGTTTTTGTGTATGTTGTCTTTGAATAAAAATATATTATATATTACCAGAAAATCTCTTTGTAAAAAAGAAACAATTTGGCTTTGAGTATTAAACAGAAGTGTTTTACGGCAACTCTTAATGGTGAAGGAAAACATCGTGAGGAAATCCGCAGCTTAGTCAGCTCCACACGTATTGACGTCGTCTTTCCTGTGGGTGGCTGATTAAGCTGAGAGGATGGTTTAGGAGCTGGGCAAGCCTATTCCATCTCAAACAATGTCTCAGGCACTACAGCGTCCCGTTAAGTGTAGGCATAGGTTGCCTCATAACGCTGTATAAATCATCTAATAATACGCCAACTACAACCATACTCAAGCTCGTTATCTTCGTAATCTGCGAGTGAAATTGCAGATGAAAACTGTAAAGAAACTGAACATTGTGATTTATTTAGGTGAAACTAGCATACGTTAGTCTAGATTCCTTTATGTTAATCCAGTAAACCAGTCAGCACTTACTAATTTAGCAAGGTCGCCTGTGAATCGCTGCCCTAATTTTTATGACCTACCCTCGAAGTTACCCTTAAATAGTTGTTCCAAGAACTATTTAGCTACGGGACGGGAAATTAACGCAGTGGGTCGTTCGCGTAACTTGTAGGTTGAACACGTCATTGTTATAGAATTCTGTAGCTTTTATCACGATAAGTTGCTCTGTCTTTGAACTTAGTTTTGCTTTAGGAAACTTTTAGGAAACGAAGTCTTAGTATCATATGTTTTGTTTGAACTGATTAACACCGTTAGTACACCGACGCATTCGCATGCGACGGATTGCATTGTTTCGCACCGCAATGCAATGCGAAACACCACTCTCGAAACGTCTGTGTGTAACGAAAAATTTTGCAATTCCATGCGAAACAGTACCGACAAGGACGCACCTATTTCATTAGCTATGTGCTAGAGTGATAAAGCGTGTGCAAAACTCTGCCATACTACCTGACAGATTTTTCGTTGGTTCGCATCGTTTCACATTCGCATGCGAATGCGTCGGTGTACTAACAGGGTAAGCGGAGATGGTTAAGATGTACAGCTAGGTTGGCTTGTTCAGTTTAAGCCATCTTACCCCAAGAGTGATGAATATGAGAGAGGCTGAGGAGTATGCAAGTAGAGGAAGGTGAAAGCTTAACAGACAGACAGACAGAGTTACTTTCACATTTATAACATTAGTATGGATAGTATGGATAGTATGGAAGTAAAGATATCTTAAATGATATATAAGTAGGTATATGTATATATATAATAATATAATACATGTTAATATAAATATAATAATTACTCATATTTAATATGTTTATATAGATACAGTTAAGTAACACAAACTTATATTTGTTCTACATAATATATAATATTATCTATTTTACCATGATCTCTAGTTTTTAACTTAATTTTATTAATTGTTAGAATAAGTATTTAATTTGTTTTTATTTAGTTAAATAGATATTTCAATAAAAAGTATTCGGTTAAGGAGGTGTGATTAGACTATAAAAAAAAAAAAAAAAAAAAAGTTTCATCCTATTTTTATGTCCGAAAGTGTACAACAATAAAACCTTTTGTTCGCAATTCTTTACCTGACACTCGAAACAAAAGAATGGTATCGGGGTCTTTTGTTTAGTTTTACCGGACTTATTAGTCTTAAATCTTGTATTGTGTGCACGCATAAATGACCCGTATTTATATGGGGCGGGAATCATTATCTTGCCGTAACACAGTTCTAAACTAGCACGGAAGATAAAGTTATTCTAAACTGTTTAAGTACCTAGGTACCGTCATTTTGCCTAAGTTAACTTGTCGATTTTATTTTAACACCAAACACTACAATTTTGTAACATAGCATTTACTTAGTACCTAAACAAATGTTTCATAAGTACGTAGAAAAAAAATAAATTCTAAAGATAGTATGGATTTGATACCGTTTGTATAGTGTCCGGAATGCTTGAAAGCTTTTTGAGTCCCTTTGTAGTTCTGCAATCAGAATGAATGGGTTGAATCGAATCGCATTGCTGGGAATAATCGATTATTGTGGTAAATGTCATTTGCATGTAAGGAGATGATTAATGTTTTGCGGTTAAAATCAAAATATACATGATTACTGCTTAATTCAGCTTTAGCTATGTACCATGTAGTCGCATTTTTTATGTAAAGGTATTTTTGATATTTATAAAGGAAATATTCATTTGAAGCAAGAACCAAAAGTTTAATCAACCTCCTTATCCTGAAAAATTATAAATTAATGCCACTTACATCCATTGCATATCCATTAGGCTATACTGAGGCCGTATTCGCGTTCCTTTTTTCGTTCGTTTGATGAATATTCGGATGCTTCCTACCACAATTTCTGACTTCAAGGGTCATTTTTTTAAACTTTAAAACACGGTCCTAACCTAGGACCAAATAATCCAAACCGAAAAATTGGCCCTTGAAGTCAGATATCGTGGTGGAAAGCATCCGAATATTCATCAAACGAACGAAAAAAGGAACGCGTATACGGCCCAGTAGGGCTAATAATAAACAGGTTTTATCGACCAGGAATAACTATCCAATTTTTGCCGCAAACTTTCTATTATCATGATAACTGTACGTTAAAATATTAATAATTAATAATAATTGACGACCTCTGTGGCGCAGTGGGCGAAGGTCCGCCTGCGACGCAGAAGGTTGCGGGTTCGATCCCCGCCGCGGGACAAATGTTTGTATGACCTACAGATATATGTCTCGGGTCTGGGTGTTTCTATGTATAATATGTATGTATTTACAAACAAAATGTATATATGTAGTATATCAGTTATCTGGTTCCCATAGTACAAGCTTTGCTTAGTTTGGGGCTAGATGATGCTGTGTGAAAATTTCCAGCATAAATAGAGTAAAACACCGTTTACACGATACCATTCTAGAATACCATTCTTGCCTCTTGCTTTCTCACACTCAACAGAGCAAGAGCTAAATGTTCTGTGGCACGAATGGTACGCCAGAATGGTATCGTGTAAATGGCGTCTAAAATTAAGTTTTTGCTTATACTCAAATGTAATTTTAATCTATTATAGATGAATTTCTCTACAAAAACTGACAGGTTTCTAAAACTGTGTGGTTGCCATCACCAATCAACCTAATTCTTCATCCCATTATAACACATACGACGAATGCTTACGACGAAACGCACCTAATTTTCCGTAGCCGGTGGCTAAAACACATTTATTTTAGTAGGTAGCAAGGGTTGGAGACATCGTAAATAATGGTAACTAGTACCGCAACTGAATAGCTACCTACATATACATACTATAATATTAACTAAATAATTTCGTCGCGGGACGATCTCGACGGGTTCGAGAGAGAGTGGTGGGAGATCGCCAGAGATAGGGATGTGTGGAAAATTTTGGGGGAGACCTTTGCCCAGCAGTGGGACACAATAGGTTGATTAAAAAAAAATAAAAAAATTCGTCGCGAATAAGATAGGTAACTAATAGTACTTGTAACCAAACAAAACTGAACCAATATCGCGCGGTAGACAGTCTCTCGGATCGGGCACACAGATTTTTTAGTCTATTGGTATACAAAGGGACTACATCGTTCAGTAGTGGAGAAGAAGCGCTGTAGAGAGCTTAGCAGTACTTTGTATTAATAATCTTAATGGAAATAATATTAAGTTGTGGTACTCGACCAAAGTTACTATGTCGTAAGGTAGCTCACGTCCCTTTAATGACGTCACGTGGGGAGAAAATTCAACGCACATGTTCTGAGCCGAAGTAATATTATAACAGCACCTTTCATTATGATAGGAACATTACCTATACTCTGATTAAGAGGAAATTAGCTTATAACGTATTAATAACAGGGGCGTATTTTTATTGGCAATATTCGAGTGAACTCTAGTTGCAATAAATAATATTGTCTGCAATGTTATATAATAAAATAAATAGCATAAAGCGCGTTGACACGATCAGAGTATACTTTGACAGAGTGAACTCTAAAGCCTATTTGGACGCTGTGATTGGCCGCCGCCACCAGAGTAAGATCATAGTGCACTCGGATTCGGGTTGCCACGATCCAAGTAGCGTCCACCAGGACGCTACTTGCCTACCAAGGCATCAGAGTCCACTCTGTCAGAGTATACTCTGATCGTATCAACGCGGCTTAAAGTTACATGCACGGCTTGGATTTAACTTTTTCAACAAAATTTTGATCGAAAGTGGTCACCACAGTTTTTTAAAACACGGTAGTAAACATAAGTCACATCTAAAAAGGCATCTTGAAACTTATTCTCCATTATATTCGTATCTCAAAACGAGAAAAAAGAATTAAAATTAGGAAACTCTTTTGAACATGTCTAGGTAGTCAGATCACACCTAAATACGTTAGCACTTCCCCACACTTTGCGCAATATTCGATACGCAACGAACCATCCTCAACGACATACCTTCTTTTATCCTGTATCAAAAGTACATCTATATCGAAAACAGTATTATGTGTGTCACGTCTTAACAAAATTTCATTGAGTTTATAGCCTAGAGCGAACTAATTCTCGAGCCCTTTCGCCATTCCGGTCATGTGCCGCTTAGTCCAATTTTACCAGCAATGCCTTTTTATATAGTAAGTCAAAGCCCCGAATGAAATGGTGGTAAGCGCACGACATGGGAACGGCTGGACCGAATTGGTATTTCCTTTTTATGTTAATATATAATAACAATTTGAATCAAATTAAAGATAACTTCAAAAGGTGTTTTGTGTAGGAATAGGACAAAATTTGGTGCGAAAATACATCTCCATTATCATTATCATGCACAGCCTGACTTCACCCACTGCTGGGTATAGGCCTCGCTACGCTTGTTGTTGGCAAACAGGCAGAAAGAGAAAACTATTTCAGCTTATTTTAAGATTTCTTATCTTTTATTAGGCATAAGAAGAAGTAATAAGATTATACAACCTTTAACAAAATTATTGGCGCTCCTTAATATTCAACAAAAAACTCGTGTTTTACTTTTTACTAAAGAATAATACTATCTGGTAACAATATGCTAATACATAAAAAACAACTAGGTACGAAATATTTTTCATGACAAACCTCGAAGGCCATGTTAACTTTTTCATTCTTCGAGTACAAAGTAAGCAATCAAAACAACCCTTCAAACATCCGCCAGCGATTCGCGAAACATAACAAAATTCAACCCTCTTGTAGAAGGGTTGAATTTCCTCTTGTTGGGTTGAATTTTCCTATGTCGACAAAGGAAAATCCACAACTTTCGATAATCACAAACTGAAAAAGTTTTCATATAAAATAAGAATATACATCCTACTTCGTTGTACCTTGTTGTATTTCCACGGTTACCGTCTCAATGGCAGTAAATGAAACAAAACTCCACAAACACCACAATGCCCAAGGCACGTAGTATTTTTTTTAGATCTTTAGGCATTCAACATACTTAAGAGATACTCATATTAAGAAATTACTTAAACTTGGACGATAAGGGCCTCAAACCTCTTTGAGGTGATTCAGATACATAATTTAGTTTATGAACACATTTACTCTTATGGTCATTAGGTAGTTTTGTATGTGCTAGAGAACAAAGTATGGCCATGCTTACCTAAGAGTACACGGTACGCTTTCTGAACATAGTTCTAAGCACAAATAGTTAGGGACTTATGGCACATTCATTTTATGAGTGACGTAAAACTACGCCGCTTTGCGCATTTCTAGGATTTACTTTAATTTCACTTGTGTGTATCAGTATTTGGGACTAATTTTGCAACTGAATCAAAATACAGCTCCGCACTGTTTGACTTTAAAGCCGTGACTCTGCATTTTCAGTGAAATAAGGTGTATAATGCCAACGAGCTGATCGGATAATGAAGTACGTAATGAGCAGTTTAATGACACTTTTCCCTGAATAGCAAATACACGACGTGATCACGCTTAAATGAGCTCATGAGTACTAACAGTTTAAAGCTTAAAAATTAATACGAATATATATTTTTTTCTCAAATTGGTTTTGACTTGTTGGTAACTCATTTGCTTGTGAAAAGGCGCTTGGAAGGGACTTTAACAAAATGTAATTCAAATCTGACGACGTTCGACGTAAGACTGTGTCAAAGTAGAGTGCGGACAGTCATAGAAAGGAAAAAATATCAATCATATCGTGACCCAACTGAGAATAGTTTATGCGTATTTCTCATTTTCCATTTCATCATTATCAGATTTTGAGATCAATATCTCAAAAGATATTATTTTAGGAAAATTATTCTGTGCTCAAGGGGCTCTTAGTTCTCAGATTAAAATTACGCTTAGTTGAAACTGAGATTAGTTTGGATTTATGGATATACGAGTACTACAAACGAAAACGGACTGAAACATTCTCTGTCAAAATTGCTGAAGAGTTTTCAATAATTTCACAAGTGGAATTGCGATCCCTTTGCGAAGTTTTGTGCAATTTATGAAGAATCTGAGGGCGATAAGGTTTGTAAAACTCCGAGTTAAAACAGCGTCGAGAATTACTTTGTACAAGTTTTATAAATCTACAAAATGATCGTGTCTGGTTGTTTTTAACTCAAACAGCGAAGCCAAATTTTAGGAATAATATTTTTTATAATAATACAAGACTTGCAAAATGTTAGTAGTTTTTTATATTACTCACATTACACTTTCACTGTTACTGTAATCCATTATACATATATAATGGTATAATATATGTGTGTTTATTTATATTTTCGATTATGTCACCGTAGTTTCTAGATAATTCATACATTTATTTATATTTTTTACGGACTGGAGGAATGTTGCTGGGAACCAAGATGGAGGGAGTGGGGGGTGGCCTTTGCCCAGCGGTGGGACTCTCATGGCTGATAATAATAGTGCTCATCATTAAATTACCGACTCCATCGAGTCGAGTAGATGAAAATCTAAAAACAAAATTAATAATAATAATGTTGGCTTCGGCCCCATGCATGCCTATCAAAGGTCCGGGACACTATAGTTCCGTGATGTTAAACTTTGACAAACAAAATAATAATAAAATTTATTGCATTTGGTTTTCACTATCGACAAATTTCTCGCTTTACCAATTTTGTACTTTCTAGAATGGACATTTTCGTAGCTCTACAAGTTTGTAGTAGTTGGGGTTTGAATTTTGTAGTTAAATTCGACTGTATTTTTTATCCGCAACGAGCGAACATTCAAGAAGACTTTCCGTTAAAGCCACATAAAGTTTTCATAGATAAAATGACTGATAAGTGTTGTTATCTGACTTTATTGCTTTATTGGCATGCCTTTGTTACGATAAGACATAACAAAATGAAAACAAAACGTGCTAAGAATAAGTTCAAGTATAATAAAGTAAATATTGTTTCCTCGATCGAGTTGTGAATTTGTTGTGATGAAATTCATCATCCACAAGATAACTTTACCTACAGATAAAACTTATACTGAGATCCTGTGCTATGAAGAATCACCAATACTTTTAATATTCATTTAAAAACAGTAAAAAATGTAGGTACGTGCCAAATGACAACTTTCTAGTACTAAGGTTCTGTGAGCTAAGCCGCGGACAGGCAGACAGTCAAGTGGAACGACATGATGAAATATAAGCTTTCCTTCTTTACTACAGAACTCAAAAATGAGAGACGCATAAATTCACAGGCAAAGCCGCGGAACTAAGCTTGTTAAACCAAGGACGAAGCACCGGCGAGCCAATGTTATTTTTTAATTAAATTTTTCATCTTTTCATTTATGAAAATGGAAGTACTGATATTTGGTAATAGCAATTTAATGTAACACGATATTATAGAAGCTCATGTTTTTGTTGGAAAATGGTCTAATTATCACCCGAGGCAACCATATCGCTTTTAAACTTCTCTGGTCTTATTACCCTTAACAAAGAAAGATCACTTTAATGTGTGTTTTTTTATTGTTCTAAATAAATAAATAATGCTGGACTTTTCACACAGCATAATCTAGCCCCAGAGTAAGCAGAGCTTGTGTAATGAGTACTAGATGACTGATAAACTACTTATATACTTTTTGTTTGTAAATACATACATATTATACATAGAAACACCCAGATCCGAGACAAATAACTGTAGGTCATACAAACATTTGTCCCGCTGCGGGGATCGAACCCGCGAATTTGTTTTTACATGTATACAATTTATTCTCAAAAAGTATTTTATATTAGTGTGTTATTGTGTAAAGAAGTTAGAAACCCACTAGAATAATATAGATATCTTCGGATAGTTGGTAGTTTAGATGCGACATGATTTTGAAATAGATTTAGTATCCCACAACTAGTGTTAAAGTCCTTACAGGTAGACAAACAAGCTTTACTACCAAAAGTTGGTTTATCGGCTTTGTTTTGCCGTAATAATTTATGGACCTTCAATGATCGTTCTATTTCGTAGTTTTTATGTCTTTATGTTCTTTTCAACCGACTTCAAAACAACTACAAAATTACACGGTGACAGATAATTGATCAAAAACAAGACACCATTTTGTTTCTACTGCGATTACCGCTGGGTTTTTGCGGCCGTCTTGTCAGCGATCAAAAATGTAAACAAAGTATCTATTGCGACTGTTAAAAGTGCATCTTGGCTAGCAAGTTTTCCATTCCATTCATTATGACGCGTTATTTTCATACATACTCTTTGTAATCTATGGCATAATCAAGTACAAAATGAGTGCAAAATTGCCAAATCCGAGTTGATAATAGCGATTCAATTGAAACGAATCTATGTCATCTTGGCTAGCCCCCCAGGAGGTTCTCAAGTCGTCTGTATGTTTTGTTTATTGTTTACGTGTATGAAAAAACAACTACAATGCTTTATAACCAAATCTATAATATAAAAATGAATCGCAAAATGTGTTGGTAAGCGCATAACTCAACAACGCCTGAACCGATTTCATTAAATTTTTTTTTGTTGTGTTTGTTATTGTCAGGAGAAGATTCTTATGACAGAAAAAATCTATATATTAATCATGGAGGGCGTGAAATAAGAGTTGAAAGTTTGTATGGGGAGTTGGTAGTTCCAGTTAAATGCCATAGATGGCGTTGCTAATAAGTATGTTATTTCGCTGACGAAGTCGCGGGTACCAGCTAGTTTTAAATAAAAGTATGTCTACCGCACCTTGGGGATAGAGTCATGATCCTGTTTTTTAAATAGGTTCTACTAGATGTTCGATCGTATGCATGTTTCTTTGTGCTTATCAATATATCCGTCAACTGTGGATTTTTTGGTTTGAATGGTGCATTGTGTATGAAGAATTCAAGGAAGTCCTATTTTTTGGTGTTTATACATTTCTATACAATAATGTATTTTGTAGTTTTCTAAGCAATACAAAATGGGAGTAAATTTTCCTAAAAGCTTTGGGTATAAAATGATTCAACTTTGTTTTTATTTTTTACTTTTAGCATAAATGCAAATAGCTTTTTTACAATAAACTAGCATAAATAAAACAAATGGAAATCCATATTAAGAGAAATAGGCGTTATTTTATACAACGTTAACAGAAACAGAGACACAACAGAAGCATGTAAAAACAAAAGAAAAGTTACTTATCTATCCGGAAAAAAATACTTTCCGGGCAAAAACTACATCCAACGAATGAGTCAACAATCTCACAAGCGAAGTAATTAGCCGCCCGTGCCAGTAAATGGACAATGGATATCACGTTACAAAGGTTGCTAAATAAATGAATCTACTGTGATGCTACTTATTAGATACTGGTGTCCTGACTTCCGATTGTATACTATAAAGGTCTTTTTATTTCTTGCATATTCGGGGTTTTCAGTTATAAGTATTTGTTGAGAATGGTCCTAGGTACTGAGCTGAGCAAGCCTATT
The DNA here is from genome assembly GCA_951394285.1 of Epirrhoe tristata. Classification (NCBI taxonomy): domain Eukaryota; kingdom Metazoa; phylum Arthropoda; class Insecta; order Lepidoptera; family Geometridae; genus Epirrhoe; species Epirrhoe tristata. Next base: position 8,746,193 of record OX596152.1, on the reverse strand, counting down.
CCATTTCAAACAATGTCTCAGGAACTACAGCGACCCGTAGAGTGTAGGTATAGGTTGCCTCCTGACGCTATCTATATCAATCTAAAATGGCTGATGGGCCTAAGTATTTTATTTTATTTATTTAAATATTGTGTTTTTTTTATTTACTTGTTTTGTTTAGAAATATTCAGTAAAAGTTGACTTTTTTGTACAGGCAGCAGTGACCAACTATATTTTTGACAAAATGCTTTTCAGGTGTCCTACTATGAGCTCTTATAGCGATCCAGTTTAGGTCCTAAACTGAACTGCTTCACTATAACGTACCATGACGTATGATAATAAAAGTTACTAATAATAAAATTTACTAGACTTGTCGTAAAAACTGATACAAGTAAAACAATTTTCTGTTTAAAACGTCACGTTGTCACGGTTCGAAAACTTTGCGATTCAGATCGGAACCTAAACTGGATAGCACCCAAACTAAATTGCAGGCCATGGTATGCACCCTGGTCGCCATTCTGTTTGGGATTTTATTCTATGTTACTATCCAAATGTCCATTCAGACGAAAGACCCGTGAGAGGGTAGAAATATATTCACTGGTTCAGAAAAAAGTCCATTCCATCCTGGCAGACACCCTTTTAGTTCACACCTGTTGGGGGCTAGGCTTTTAAGAGTCATATTTTTACTAGATTCCGCTCGCAGCTTCTTTATTCTTTATTCTTTATTGCACAAAGAAATTACATAATATAGAATATATGATCAAACGAACTTCTAAAGTGAAGTTCGATCGATATAATATGAGTGGTTTCATTTGAAGATATAAATTAACAAGTAGTCCTTTGACCTACAAGGCAACATTCGCACGTACTTAAATAAAGTATTAATCGATTTAAAATACTAACTCGATTTTAAAGACTCGATTAAAAACATTCGTTGGCATCCCTACCCTACCATAACTCGCCATGGCGGCTCATTCTTTAAAGCTGAAACAATCTTCTCGTGTTTAAACAAAACTGGGTATTGGGAGTGGTGGGTGATTTATATCTTCAAATGAAACCACTCATATTATATCGATCGAACTTCACTTTAGAAGTTCGTTTGATCATATATAATATTTCGTGGTTTCATTTTCGATATAAATTAACAAGTAGATGTTCAGAGATTTTTAGTTTTGTTGTTATTGATTGTTGTAGGTATAGGTATTATACCTACTTTAAGTAAAACACGAGAAATAAGTAGAAATAAAGTAATCATATATTAACTTAATATGTATTATTATTATTGATGTTCTAATTAGGATCTTATAATCAATGATAGATAAGTAATTACTATGCTAAACTAATTATAACTTATAATTAGGTTGCTTCTGAGTTGGCCACTAATGGTAAGCAAACTGATTTTGCGAAGTTACACTCGTTTGTAATAGGCCTATGGTAATATTTAGCAAAAGTCTGAGAGGACGAAGTCCAGCCGGCAGTCTTTCGTATCTGATCTAAACTGAGGCCGGCCGCGCGCGCTGCCGACGTTGCAGCATGTCGTGCACTGTGTGCACTAAACACCGCAACGTCGACGCCGCTCGCGCACAGCACTTGTTTGATCCACCTACTTATTGACTGAGCTGTCGTGTTCCGATGAGGGCGCTTAAAGGTCAATAAGAGGTGATCTGTACCTGAGGGTCTTAGGTCCCTCGTCAATGACATATAGTCAACAAGTGTTGTAGCCGGGCAAATAGATAGATTTTCACTAAAGTAAGGCAAGTATAAGACTGGCTGATCTCGTCCAACCCCTGAGGTTTTAATCAAATCTTTAATTACAATTTCTATACCTTTTGTATTAATTTTTATATTTTCGAGTTTTATTAAAGAAAATGTTTGCACTCTATGTGCAGTGCATAGAGCAAGTAAAACAAATAGCTTTTTGGTAATTTTTTCTAGGGTTAGTTGACCATTAGGAAACCAATCGGATATGTGACATAATACTAGTTGCGGGTCCCAAGTACTCGAATATCTGGGTAAAGATGGTCGTAATTTAAACACACCTTTTAGGAGTCGTTTAACACTGTCATTGCAACCTAAGTTGTTTCCGAGAAACAAGGAAAGGGCTGACCGGTGACTATTGAGTGTACCGTAGGATGCACCCTTTTCGAATTGTTCAGTCAAAAATGTTATGATATGAGAGACGGTGCTCTCGAAAACATTAATATTATTATCCTGACAAAATTGCCACCACAATTTGTAGCAAACACCATATTGTTCTACAGTATTTTTTGAGAGTGAAGCGAGCATTAAGTGTATGGCAGCTGGCGGTGTACCGCGGTGGGAGAACGCGCTCCGGAGAGCAGCGCTGCTCCCAGGGTAAGCGTCCGGTGTAGCGGGTGTTGATGTCTGAAATGGGACAATACTAAGTTTGGACGTGGTTTGAGGATAACTATATCGGTAATTAATAAATCTATTAGTTGCGGGTACCATGCCTGTGCCGTCCACATAGGGAAAACGAGAATACCCGTGGCTTTGTCGTGGGAGATTTTTTGAATGCAGTTGAGCAACAAAGAAAACGGTGGGAAGGCATAAAAAAATTTAGAGCTCCAGCTTATTGTAAATGCATCGACGCTTATAGCGTCAGGGTCTGGTTTCCAAGACACATATTCATGACATTTGGCATTGATGCGGGAAGCAAATAAGTCTACTGACGGTTTACCTAGTTTTTCAACAATGTAAGTAAAGGCATCATCAGACAATTCCCACTCCACGTCTAGATTCACTTTGCGGGATTCTTCATCCGCTTCGATATTATCCTTTGTATTTATGTATGAAGCGAATATCCATAATTTTCGCGACTCACACCATTGCCAGATGTCACGCGTAAGTGTGTTTAGGTGCGGAAACTGAATACCGCCCATTCTGTTTACGTAACTTATAGCTGTGGTATTGTCAACTCGGAGCAAAATAGAGCAACTTGCTTTATCACGAGCAAAACACTTAAGTGCTAAAAAGATGGCAAGTAATTCGAGGTAGTTAATATGATAACTCTGCTCAGAATCTTTCCAAGATCCATTGACTCTTGAACCGTCGCAAAAAGCTCCCCAGCCAGTGCGTGATGCATCAGTGTAAATTTCCATAGTATAATTGGAATTTTTTATTGGATTATTCACTTTATAAATGTTTTCGTCCCACCATTTCAGGTCATCTAAAATTATATCAGGAAGTTTGATTTTTATGTCAAATGAACTGTGTTGCTGTAGAAGCAAATATTTTTGTCGCTCTAATATCTTTGTGTATAACCACCCATAACGCACCGCTGGACAAGCCGACACTAGGACTCCTATCAGTTGCGAAAAATCTCGTATTGTAACTGAGGGTAGATTTGAAAACTTTTTCACTAAAGTTGAAATCTTATTACGCTTGTCCAAAGGTAACGATAGCGTCATTTTCGAGGTGTCATAGATGAATCCTAAAAACTTACAAGTTTTTTGGGGTAACATGTTACTTTTCTCGTAATTTATAACAAACCCTAAGCATTCGAGTAATGTGACAGTTTTCTGTACATTACGCGAGCATTCCTCATATGAACTACCTAAACAAAGTAAATCGTCCAGATAGCAGACAGATTTCAAGCCCTGACCTCGTAAATAAGCTACGACCTCTCTGACAATCTTGGTAAAGCACCTAGGAGCTATAGAAAGTCCGTAAGGCAAAGCATTAAAGGCGTAGGTAGCTAATTCGTTCGAGTTTGGTGCAATATATTGAAAACTTAGGTATTTACGAAATCTGATATCAATGGGGATAAGTAGATACGCTTCTTTTAAGTCTAGGGTCGCCATGAACCAGTCTTTTTGAACAATCTTACAAGCCGTCCTGTAATCCTCCATTTTAAAATGCATTTTAGGTATAAATTGGTTTAGCGACTTTAAATTCAAAATAAACCTTTTACCCCCATTAGACTTAGGTGCCAAAAATGTACTAGACACAAATTGGTCGTCACATGGTTCAACTTGCGCGATAGCGCCTAGTAACAACAGGTTATCAATAGCTAAGTACATATCACGTTGTTCGCTAGCCGAACACGTTATCCTAGGTACAAACGATTGAAATGGCTTGCGTGTAAAAGGAATGGGAACACCATTCAAGACCCAATTAAGGATACTTGAGTTGTTAGTAATATTCAACCAACAATTATAGAAAAGCTTTATTCGGCCTGAGTGTACCTGTATTACGACCGTGCTGGGGCACGTGATCGGTTTTGATTCGCTTTGGATTGAGCAGACGTCGTCGTTGTTGTCGATGTCGTTCGACGAGAGGACGATGGGTACTTCCTCTGACCTCCCCGCCCCCCCCTGTTCGTCGGGTACCGGGGAGGCCCAGTCCAGTTTCCCTGAAACTGACGGGCTGGTGTTGTGTTTTGTGCAGCTTGGCTAGACCTCGCTGGTTGAGCGGTCTTTTTAATCTGAAGACCCTGCTTTTCTATCGTCTTCGATGCTTTAATTTTTTCGGGCAAGTTCGTACCAAACAAGGTCTCGTCACGCTCGCTGTCTTGGATAACATTGAGAAATGGTTTTGCTAAACCTGGTGTGATCATCTTTATCCGAGCTCGAGATTCAGTATAATGCAAATCGCATAAAATGCGACAGCCATCGCTCAGAGTTCTGATCGCATCAATTTTATTGTCACTGGTCAGCAGTGACGTCATCGCCTTGCTAATCGCAGCTATGCCAGCGCCTAGTTGTTGTTGACCAGCTTCGACTTTTTTGTCGCGCGATCTTATCATCTCGATTACTGCCGCTGAAATCTCGATGTTTAATTTTGGCGCCTGAAGTAACGTGCAGTTACTAGGGATAAGATATTGTTTCAAAATCTTTTCTCTGTTTTCTTTGGTCATACCTTTTTTGAGCAATGGTTGCCAAAGTTGGGTTAAATTGCCATGAATTTCTTCGCCCCATGTTGGTCCTTGGTCAGTTGCTTCGCCTAGAGCTGATAATACGTCGGGGTCTAAAGGCGGAAAACTTGAGACATCCACAGCTTGGCTTGTTTCGTTTTGCACCGTTGGTGCTGGTAACGCTGGTGCTGGCAGCAGCGGTAGCTCATTTGGTTGGATCGGGTCAGGTTCCAGCCACGTGTGTGAATCCGGATCATCCGGGTCATGGAACGATGACGTTTCGACGAGGTCCGGTTGTGGCTCGGTTAGGTTCCAAAACCCAGTTTCGCCTCCTACGGGGCAGAAAATTACCTCGCTTTATTATGTAAGCTGAGGATAGGTAGGTAAGTAGGTAGATACCTATGTTTAAATGGTTCATAATTAGAATCCAAAACGCCTCGTTCACTATAGGAATCTATGGCGGGTAGGTTAGGTATATAATTTGCCGCGTTCATTATTGAATCTATGGCATACCTAATATCGTAACAAAACTTTCATTTTGAACAGTATTTGTCCGATATGAACAATATAAAGGTTTTAAAATACAAACCTGCATTTTCAACCTCATCATCCATAGCAGAGGGTGAATACGACTCTTCTCGAGATCGTTTACGACGCTGTTTTTCTTTTAATTTTTCCATCTTCCTTGCATAATGATCAAATCTTTCTTCGTATGTTCTTTTCGGCATAACGAAAAAATAAAAATGTTGAATGTTAAGATGTAGGGTAGAGCGCGTGCACTCGTTGCCTCGCACGGAAAAAGAATGAGCCGCCATGGCGAGTTATGGTAGGGTAGGGATGCCAACGAATGTTTTTAATCGAGTCTTTAAAATCGAGTTAGTATTTTAAATCGATTAATACTTTATTTAAGTACGTGCGAATGTTGCCTTGTAGGTCAAAGGACTACTTGTTAATTTATATCGAAAATGAAACCACGAAATATTATCTTAAAGAGAAGTAATGGCAGAGGCGAGCTTAACCCTAAAAAGAGTTCTCTTACAGCAAACCTTTATAGGAGAGAGAGAGATGGGGTTGTAACAGTGGGTGCATGTACAATTAGGTATAGTGAAAAAAATAAATATTTAAGTCCTTAACCTGTTTAATGTAAAGATATTTAAAAGCTTCGTTCACATGGTACATTTAAATTTTATACAAAGGATCTACATGTAAGTATCTAACTTTCAATCCGTTCTACCATCATCCACAGCCTGACTTCACCCACTGCTGGGTGTAGGCCTCCCTAAGCTTGTGCCATCCACCACGATCCAGCGCTAATCTGACCCATTGACGGCCCGCGATGTGTACGTACAATATCGTCTGCCCATCTGGCCGCCGGACGTCCTACGTTCTATTCGTTCTACCATTTCAGCATAATTGAGTAACACTCAAACATCCAGCCATCCAAACTTACGCAGTTATATTTATAGCAGTAAATAAGTCGGAAGTAAATAAATAAGTAGTTTAGTAGGAAGTAGTAGTAGCATTTATGCTGTCCCATGCTAAGAGTGAATGTTTAACTGTTGTATATGATGTGGAGAAAATAAAACTTTATTCTATTCTATTCTATTTATTACATCATCATCATCTCCTTGACTAAGGTCCCACTTAGCGTGGGATAAGTCCCACGCTAAGTGGGGTCGGCACAACATTCTATTTATTACAATTTAAGTTAACAAATCGCCAATAGTTCAGAGCATGATTGTGGTGAATGGCACAAGCTTACTGTGGATGATGATGATCTTCTTTTATCTTTTCTTTAGTGTCCTTATTTTACATTCTACTTTAATGAAGCGTCAAGACGACGTCAATGTATGCAAAGCGCCTAATTTGAGGTAGCTTTTACACCTTAATTAACAACATTCCCTTTTGAGGTGTTCATTAATTAATGTTTGATTAAGTTTTTGTCTTTAAGGCAGTAAAGAATAACGAGGTTATAAACACGAATTTGAAATAAATGATTTGGAATTCATTATCCTTCTGCGGCAAATGAAGTTGCCTGGATCAATAAATATAATCTTTCGTAAAGATGGTAATTTTAGAGGACTTCAATAAAGTTCTTAGTTCGGCTGTATGTACTTTTTTATGTCTGTTCGATATATCCGTCAATTTGTAGATGAATTTTTTGTTTGAAGAAGTTTCGCGGTGATCCCATATAATATAAATATTCCTGAGCTATTGATACTCACAAGCAAAAACTAGTGAAAGTGATTCAACCTAACTGGCAAAAGGTTTGTCTACAAAAAATGTATCAGCAAAAACAAAACGAAATAACTTTTTATTCCGCATTTTGTATTCCAAGTATCATAAAGGACTCACAAAAACTTCCAACGGTGTTTTTTCGGAAATGAAATGAAATATATGGTTGGTATGGATTGATTGGAGATTAAAATATTATTCTGTCGTAATGAAAAGACCTCAAAATTATGTCTGTATGACTTAAGTAATAATTACTACAAATGCTACGAAAAGCTACGCCGTAGTACGCTACACAAACAGTTTTACAAAATATTTCGGCTCAATTGGATCATGCTACAGATTTTTCCACTCGACAACTCAAACCATTTATAAAATCGCGGAAATCCACATTTCCGACCAAAAATCAGCGTCACGGGGAACAAAAACGCTATCCGAGCAAAACAGTACATGAGCTATCATTTATCAGAATATAACTAGTGGGGCGTAGGGAATACGTTGGTTTGGACATTTCGGTCCACTTTTTGTCTCTTTTGTCTGTTTCCGTACTTCCATATTTTAGGTCAACTTTGTTGATTTTTGGGCCGCACTGTTGAATATTTCGTTTGGTTCGCCGATCAAAGTGGTGCGTTTCGTGATAAATCAGACACTTTTTTTGAATGGTGCTTTAAAGCCGGCAGCTTTGAAACAAATGTTTTCGATTTGCATACACGGCTGTAAACTTTAGATATATCAATTATTGTTCTGATTGTTGAATCCATGCTAATTTCCGAATACTGAACAAAAATAATTAGAAAGAAAGAAATATTTATTTATTTGCCACCAGAGAAATAAACATGTTTTACACACAAAAAAAAATACAAAACAATAGAAAATGAAAAAGAACAAAAATAAATAAAAATAAAAATAAAATTAAGATTACCCACTTCTACGATTACACATACAAAAGACACAAAACAGTAAAACAGAGCATTTAAAAGAAAATGTATATTGAATTATGGTGGCGAAATTGGCCGTAAGCTCAGCGTAATGCTAACATAATGCAGCATAATTACCAAGTTTTACTACTTTTCGGGTTTCAGATAACACACTTGTATACTCGTTATTTACCTAATCATTCATGTGGATTCCATTACAGAAAAGTGAGAAAAACATGTCATACATCCTCTAAATTGCTGGCTAGAGTTGAAAAAGTACAACATTTTATTTATGTTTGTTTTATAAAATTCTTTTATCAGGAGATATCATTACATACACGCCAGTCTAGACGCTTCGCCGTAAATCCCGGCAAGTGGCACCTCCATTCTTTAATCTGTGCCTCGGACGCTGTTGATAAATATTGGATGTGGAGAGTGAAAGATCTCCGGAGACTTGTGTTATTGGCGGATGAATCCCAGTCTCTTGTTTACAAGGAAGAAAACATTCTTTGTTTAGAATAGAAGTTGACAATTTCATTTTTAGCAAGCCATGGGTAGTCTTCCTCATTGCTTCATCATCATCATAAGAGCTCAGCTCTTGTCGGTGCAATGATGCAACTTCCTCCACCTCTCCCTTTCCAATGCGGTCTCCTTTACTTCTATAAACGACATGACAGCGATCTTCTCTTGTATCTGACCCTTTAAATTTATTCTAGGCCTTCCTCTTCCTCGTCTTCCTTCCACTTTTCCTTCTATGATTAAAGAATTCCTCATTGCTTAAAGAATAAAAAAATATGGCTAGGTAAACCCTCAGACGCAGTTTTTACTCCTTTAATGTTTTAAAATAAAAAAACCCACTTGTTGAACAATTAAAAGCAAGGATAAGTTTTTTTAAGATTTGGGTTTTAAGTAACAATCAAATATAAATCAATTGTAATTTGTAATTTATTTATTTGTGAAATAGTTTGACAATTTTGTACTTATTACTAATGAAAGCTGAAAAATTGCATTAGTAAAAACTGTGTCGCAATTTTCAGCGGCTGACCTTAGGACTAAGAGGGCACAACTAATAATGGTAGTAACTTAAGTAATATTTTAGTTGACGTAACTTAATTTTATCTAAAATAGAACGGACCACCGGCATATAGCATATAGCTTTAAAACAGTCCACAATTTGACGGAAGTATCAGTGAACATGCATGTAAAAACTATAGATACCGAACATAGTTATAACCTCCTCCTTATTTTGAAGTCTGTTCAAACACATTTTTGATTTAGAAAAAAGAGAATGTGTGTGTGAAGAGAATGTGTTTCGATAATTGATCCTTTAAAAGCTCGTTTTTCTAAAGAATTACAGAAAACAAGGAAACTGTAGGTAGTTTCAGTTCATTTGACTGCACGTTTCACGTCAACGTTATCTAAGACACTGATGTTATCGCTGTCGCACCCAGACGATCGGCAAATGAACAAACACATACTTAGCTGTATCAGCTTTACGCGAACGGAATCATGGTCTTATTGATTTTGACTTTGTAAGGGTGGTATACCCAGCAGTGGGTGATACCGGACTAATCATGATGAGAATGATGATGAAGACATTCATTAAAAACTTTAAAATTTGGCACTCGAACATTATCAAAAAAAGGCTAGTCCAGAGTGTGGAAAATGTTGGTGTTGTATTTAAAATGCACCTTCAAAATTCTAACACGATCTCGTGCCGTTCTTTAAAAAAAATGAAAAATCGTGTGAGCTTAGATAGTTAATACAATATTAGTGACGCACCTCCAATAAACCACTTTCTTTCTCCGCGACACACTGCCGTAAAACTTTGCGAGCACTCCACAAATTCTATTTCGCACTTTGCATCTAAAGAAAAACTTGAATAATGCAGTAACGAATGTTTGAAGAGTGAATTTGCGATTCAAAGTTCTGTCGTCATATAATTTTATACCTTTCTTTATGGAACTCGTTTTAGACGGCATTTTTATGCGGAGCCACGGTTAGCGGGCTTTACCGGGAGTGACGGTTTTGATGCTCCACGTTGACAGTTAAAATGACTGCCTGCGTAATTTTTTATGCTAAGTATTAAAAAGTCGGAAGTTTTGCCTAAATAATTTAAAACTAAGTTATAGAGAGGAGCTACTGAAACTGAATTCCCAAGGCACAATGGAGCTTTTACATCTTTTGATGTATTCCAGATCCTTTGAACTAGTGTAAGGAGGTAGTCAGAGGCATGTCTTAATACATATTATTTGATGCATGCTCACACTATCCAGAATACTACTGAAATTCATCAGAAAGGCGACATTTTAAATTAGTTGGTGTTTTCAATATCGAATTCCAAAAAATGCCTCTCCTGAAAGGGTCTCAAACTCATGCAAACATACTTTCTTAATATAAAAATACCATCACCCACACATATTTGCAACATACGATTCAATAACCATTAACCAGTCTACAACTATCAGTCATCGAATCAGTCAATGGATCAGTATGTCACGCGCATTTGATTCTTCATCAATTAAAAGGCGGGACGGCCGATTAATACACGTCATGTCGTGGGACAAAAGCCATTGTAAGCATGTAGGACTCTTCACTTAATGGATCTTGAGATCTGACAATATGTCAGATGACCACTGATCAATCTAGTTAACCAATCCATACTAATATTATAAATGTGAAAGTAACTCTGTCTGTCTGTCTATCTGTATGTCTGTCTGTCTGTTTGTTACGCTTTCACGCCCAAACCGCTAAACAGATTAAGCTGAAATTTGGCATAGTTAAAGGTTGTATCCCAGAGAAGGACATAGGCTACTTTTTATCTCGAAAAAATGAAAAAGTCCCGAGGGACCGCGGGTCACACCGCGGGAGCGCAGCTAGTGATTAAATAAAATTGACGATTATAGACTGTTACTTCTCAATATATTTCTAAGAAAAGTTTTTTATTGGAATAAGTGTTTGATTATGATATTTAATTTAGGTTTTAATCTAAAAACAAAGAAGCGCTCGTGGTCGTGCTTGCTTAGTCGTTCTTGATAGATCGTCAAAGGTCGAAACAATCTGTAAGTGGATGGGTGACCGCCAGTGGCATTTTCATCTGAGCGCTTCCGTGATTCGGAGGGCACGTTAAATTGTCGGTCCCGGCTATTTTAGTCGTTAAGCCATGACGGAAGGCTTAAGGCCTAAAAAATCCGTCACCAGAGTTGGCCACTGACTCATACTAACTTACTTTTTATCTAAAAACAAAATCACAATCCCTCAAACCGAAAATACCTAAAAGCACATTATTACAAAAATAGCATCAGAACGAACAAAAGTCATCTTTATTCTAATACCTTCTGACGTCATCGCTCTCCGATATTGCTTAACTTGTACAAATCCCAAATCAAGCCACTAGAACACGTTCCGTCGCCCACAGGCTAAAACGCCATTTACACGGTACCATTCTTACATACCATTCCTGCCTCTAGATTATTCAAACTCAACGCAGCAAGAGCTAATATTCTGTAGCAAGAGGCAAGAATGGTATGCCAGAATGGTATCGTGTAAACAGGTCTTAAATCGATTGTTGCGACCCATTCAAAGTTATGCTCAGAAGTTTGTTGGCGTGAGCAAAGCGAAAGCAGACGCGTTTTAGTTGGCAATTAGTTCTTCGGTTTTACATGTATTTTACTTTAAATATATTTTAAAGTATTTTTATTACTAAATACATTTTGTATATTGACTGTAGGCTTGCGTGGCTGGGTGAAATGCAAAAGGTGCGAATTGGGTTCTCGCAGCGGGACAAGTGTTGTACCGCCACCAAAACACTGATGACCGCATTTACCAAGCAATCGATCAATGCTGATCCAAGTAGACAAAGCATGCGCTGGTGCACACCTTAATAATTATCTTTTAGATCATATTTTGTATGTGTTGGTATGACTGACCTATTGATCATTATTTTGTGCATCGGTAGCACACACGTTCCGCTTATCGCTTTTCCCGTTCATAAAACATCACCCCTCGTTCGCTCAGCCTGTGCAAGAAAGACTTTGTACGTAAATCTGCTCCTGAATCCACATGTTTTCTCTCGCTCCAACTTCATTGCACATCTAGTGCTGTCTCACTTGTTTTTGCAGTCTGTGACTTTTAATTAAGCCACGTTTTTAAGCTGGTTTTGATCCGTTAGTAAGTAATTTGAAAGTTTGAGTGTTCAATTGCTGAGGAAATTGAATGCGAGGTTTTTTCATGGTGCCAAAGTTTATGTTTGCAGCTTGTTTTGCTGTTTTACGTCGTTTAAAGGTGCCTACTCACTAGCATTGAATTGTAGATGTTTAAGTCACAAAACGGGTTTTGTATAAAGGCGTAAACGAACAAAACTCCCAATTTTATAGCAGAAAACACTATAAACGGTGAAGGTAAATATCGTGAGGAAACTTAAAAAGATTAACTTACTTTAGGCGGCGATAGGTAGGCAACCTGTCATGTATGGGATTCTAATTTCTTCAACTGTAGGGTTATTGAATCTCATGATGCTCTCAATCTTAATCAAGTACGAGTATATCTATTGAATATCATTTTATGCTTTTGACTGTTCCCTTAAAATTTGAGGTCTAAAACACTTTGATCTGGGAAATATCTACGTGAATTAAACTCACTGGATCTATAATTTAAATTTTATAGTACACCACACTTACCACACTTAGGTATTTATTATTAAATTATTATTATGCATTATGCTGAGTCGAAGCCCTTTTGCTGCTGTAGCACACATACATGACAGGCTTTTGTTTTTTACTTGTATTCTCTTTTTTTTTTGTTTTCATTTTGTTACTGTATTTTGTGTGTGCTTGAGTGGCAAATAAATAAATGTCTATGTCTATGTCTATGTATTTCATTGAGAAATGAAAAGTCTTATCAAAATTCCCATTTGGCCACAGAATCCAAGTCGCCACAATCGAAATTTTTGATAAGCTCATATTCTATCGGTTATAGCACCGGTAAGTGACTGAGTCACTGTATCTGTTTGTTTATTTAATTTAAATTTAAATTTAGGCCAATAATTGATGTAAAAATAACTGGAAACCAGAAGGCAGCCAGCCCTCTCGACCGCGATAAGCATTTCCCGCCGCAAAAGGCCCATGAGTATCGTTTAGTGTTTCAATAACAACGCAAGTAGGACAAGGGCGATGTTTTTCATATTAAAGTCTAGAAAATGTAAATTATTTATGAGAAGAACGCAGAGACACTAACAACTTGGAACGCCTGATGGTAACAGGAAAAATTGAAGGCAAAGACCCAGAGGCAGAAGTCCCAAACGACGGTCAGACCCAGATATCGGAGGAATTAAATATGCCTGTCAGTGCTGCACTACAAGCAACGGAACGTAACCGATGGAGACAACTGGTTGACAAAATAAATAGGAGTCACGATCCTCAGTAATGAGGAAACGATTGGAAAGAGAAAGGAATAAGAAGAACATGTTTTTTAAAACCAGTATGTAACAAATGAGGAAGAGGAAGGCCTAGAATAAATTTCATGAGTCAGATAAAAGAGAAGATCGCTGTCATGTCGTATAAAGAAGTAAAGGAGACCGCATTGGAAAAGGAGAGGTGGAGGAAGTTGCATCATTGCACCGACAAGAGCTGAGCTCTTTTTGATGATGCGGTAAATAAAGAAGTGAGCATATATTATAAAAAAATTAATGTAAGAGCTTGGGTTTGGCAGTGGGCATCATGTGACTGAGATGATGATTATGATGAAGGAAGAAAATGTGCATTTAAATATATTTTATGCAATTCGTAAACTTATTAACAAAATCCTCTGTTCTCTGTGAAAAGTGATAAAACAATATTGCCTAAGTAGTGCCTAGTAGCAGACTTTTACTCGTTTAGAGATGAAGAAAATAATAATATCATAAAAAAACTACAGTCAAATGTCCAATTTTCGTACCTTACTTCGTCCAAAGACCAAAATAAAATAGTCAGCAACGTGATTTATTTTTGCCTGACGGTATGTGAGCTCTAATAATATTCAATATTTTTTGCCAATATGACAACAAGATAAGCAAGTCAAAATACATAATTTTGTAAAAAATAAGCTGTTTATGGTGGATAGTTGCCTTATAATTACCGGCTTACACCATCATTTAAAAATGGGATGGGCAGTTTATACGATACAATGTAATTACAAACATAAACTGCTAAATTCATACACATAAGTAATTTTACTATGATTTGCATTTGAAATAAACCTTTGCACGACTAAATGTCTAATTATGTAAAATGACAAACGGTCTAAAAATGTCCATTCATAAAAAAAGTCCAATCATAATAATGTCCATTCATAATAATGTACATTCATAATAATGTCCAATCATAAGAATGTCCAATTTTATCATGAACTAACGAAGGCCTTGTAGGCGGCGATGGGCTTGCAACCTGTCACGTATGGAATACTAACTTCTGCAAGATGTGGGCATGTATCCAATATGTGTTTGGACATGCCTCTGACTATCCTCCTTAGACATCTTCAAAGGATCTGGAATAAGTAACATGAATGATCTGAGAGAATGTCTACCGCACCTTGGGGATACAGTCGTGAACCTGTTTACGTTTTACTAATGAAGTCATTCAGATTACTTTCATAACAACTATATCTCCATTGGACTGATACTTCAAGTTTGTTATAGTTCAGGGATAGCATAAACAGACGGGAAGTCGAGGCCGTCATGTATAATGCATAAAAACTTTTCCCATAATTCACCAGATTTCAACATCAAACGGGAAATTGGATTATGCCAAATCCGTCTTCCAAAATATTATGTGGCAACATCCGAGCCGCGTATAGATGTATGGAAGTATTTTTCATTGTTTCCTTGTAAGCTTGTTGCTGTTTGGGTTTGGTTCGAAAATCTCTCACCTATAATGCACAAAAGGGGTGCTTTTATATGGCACACTCAAAATCGATTCACCACCTCTGGTTCGATGCCAAACTTGCTGGCTTCTTGGCATCCTCAAATAGCGCCGTGGATCTGGAGACCTTTTGGTATTTGAGTTCCTAGTGACGGCACTAGGAAATTTAGTGTACCCACGGGGGTATCACTAAAACTTCTAGAATTATTATGGTACCACATCCAGACTCGGAACATACCTATATCGGCTGATACAGGTATGTCCCGAGTCCTGCAGGAAATGCAAACATTTTTGTCTTGCTGTGAGAATCGAGTTGGCAATGAGGTTGGTTTTCGACGCTTTGTGAAGATATTGCGTGTGAACTGTTCTTTACTCATGGTGTGGACATATCTTTCTATATTTAGACCCCACGTTGAAAGTTTATGGGGTGATATCGTTATTTTCTTGTGACTGCGAGCGAATTGCCTTTTCGGGCACGGTTAGTTTCCAACCTTTTTCCCTTCAATTATTTTGGGTTTTCAGGGAAATAATTCAGAACCTTTGGATTTCATAGTCTGCCAATATAAAGTGACGTCAGGACTTTTCAATCTTGGACGCTATTTGGTTTACAGTCAAAACATAACGATTTTGAGAGGTACTGGGTGAATAGGAGTATTATGTATTTAGACCGTTCAAAATATATTTTTGAGAAATACGAAGATTTTAAACCTTATTTATTTACAGCTATATCGTATACGATTGATAGATATATATTTTATTTCTTAGAAAAGTTAACAATCTTTAGTGTGTGTTTCTGCTTATATTAGATTAGACGTTCTATGTGAGCGCGTTTAGTTTAAAAACTACGTTCTCGTTTACAATAACATAAGTAGGTGGGTACAAAGTTGTGAGATTGGGACAAACGAGTGAAGTTTTTTGAGTTGAGAGCTGTGCTATTTACGCTGCATTCGATTTTATACAAAATCGATTTCATGCGATGTTTGTTCCACGCAGCGACGCAAAATGAGGCACAAACCGGAACTTAAAAAATACGTTTGTTTGGCACGTGTTTACGGTACATTGACGTTGTCCTTCCTGTGGGCCAGGCTGATTGATTAAGCTGAGAGGATGGTTTAGGTGCTGGGCAAGCCTATTCCATCTCTTACAATGTCCCAGGCACTACAGCGTCCCGTTAAGTGTAGGCATGGATTGCCACCTGACGCTGTATAAATCATCTAATATTGATGTAAAGGCCTTTTTTACGGTACATTTTCACTCAAAAAAATTAACGGTGAGCGAGGAAAAAATAATATATATAATGACGACCTCTGTGGCGCAGTGGGCGAAGGTCCGCCTGCGATGCAGAAGGTTGCGGGTTCGATCCCCGCCGCGGGACAAATGTTTGTATGACCTACAGATATTTGTCTCGGGTCTGGGTGTTTCTATGTATAATATGTATGTATTTACAAACAAAAAGTATATAATTAGTTTATCAGTCATCTAGTACCCATAACACAAGCTCAAGCTTACTTTGGGGCTAGATGATGCTGTGTGAAAAGTCCAGCATTATTTATTATTATTTATTTATTTTATTTATTTATAATAACATACAAATAAAAACGGTATTTACTTGCACTTGAAAATATTACAATCGTCAGATAAACGAGTATAAAGCAGTCAATACTGAGCTATGATCGTTTCGTTGTATATTGATCTCGCTAGTCGGAAGCGTGTCCAAAACACATGCATTTCCACACAAATGGCAAATTAGATAATTAATTAGTAGGTATTAAAATTAAATGTGTCATCTACCAATATCAGACAGGATTAGTAAACATGCCAAACACAGTAGTAGACGCCTCTTTGTAACTAAACTAGTTCGTTAATAGAACTATTACCGTTTAGAGAAGTCGATGATTTTTAGTATATTAGTATTAGTATATTAGTGTGGATTCACGATCGAGCTTTTATTGGTGAAATAATAAGAATCGAACTCTTTCCTCTTGCGTCTGAGAAAGCAAATGCCTCCACGACAGATTAATCAATACAAAAAGTAAATTGATATACTGGTTCAAATATTTACAATTACAGCGTGTAAAATAGGATACCGTTTCGCATCGCTAATGAAATGTTTTGGTGGTGGTCACTGTGGTAATTGAATATTGGTTTCGGATAGGTGGATACATAGATAGCTCTATATTGGCTTCATTATGAAATCTACTTTGAACTCATGATACAGGTCATTGACTTGAAAAGCTGAGCTTTAATAATTATCATATTATTGTTATTACGATAGATAAAATTATCCTACATTTCAATACAAAACATATTTTTTTAACGAGTGTATTAATATTGGCCGTTATTAAGTCATTCACATACAAACACCTACATTTTTTCTTTTATTGTTAGTGTAAGAGCGTTTTCATATGTATCCAATATTATGACGACCTCTGTGGCGCAGTGGGCGAAGGTCCGCCTGCGACGCAGAAGGTTGCGGGTTCGATCCCCGCCGCGGGACAAATGTTTGTATGACCTACAGATATTTGTCTCGGGTCTGGGTGTTTCTATGTATAATATGTATGTATTTACAAACAAAAAGTATATAAGTAGTTTATCAGTCATTCTAGTACCCATAACACAAGCTCTGCTTACTTTGGGGCTAGATGATGCTGTGTGAAAAGTCCAACGTTATTTATTTATTTATTTATGTGTTTGGACATGCCTCTGACTACCCCCCTTAGACATCTTCAAAGGATCTAGAATAAGTAACATAAAAAGATCTGAGAGAATGTCTACCGCACCTTGGGGATACAGTCGTGAACCTGTTTTTTTCAGATATCGGATCGGATAATGTGAAACCGCTCTCTCTCACCCCAAACTCTCTGTCTCTCAAGTCTAAAACTTGTGAACCGGAATGTATACCTATCAATGTAATCTGAAGGAACAACATAAAGCCGCTTAAATAATTTTAGAAGCCTGCAATTTTAAAAGTTTGTAAAGTTTGCGAATGAAAAAGAAAAGCAGCCAAGCGCGTGAACGTTTGCAGAAATAGGGTTCCGACTATATTTATAAATTTTCACGATCACAATGCTTAATTATATGAACACAGGAGTTGAAAGCAACAAAACGTAGCCATGGGTAGAAAATATAAAAAGGAAAATCCTATATCTATGTAGGTAGATAAACCTAACTTGATGTTAGTCGTATATTTTCTAAAAATTAATAAAGATACGAAAAGAATCAGGTACCTACTCAAGTCAAAATTATCACTGTCACTGATCGTATCCCACACTACCAAACAAATCAACGCAATTCTTTCATTATTACATCCTGACACACAACTTTAACTTTTTTTTATTATTATGGGTATTTAAAAACCAAAGCATGAATACAATTACAACTGACAGAATCCAAAACATTGAATAGTCAAGATACCCACGGTACCCTAAAAGAATTGGTGTTCCGCGGGATCATCAAGTTGAGAACTTTGTTTTGATGTCGCGAACTGTTGTTCGTTGTTCCACTGAGTTTGAGTGCGGTAATGGATGGGCTGTCAATCAGACACTTTTGTGTGACAAAATGTGGTAAAAAATACAAGATTTTTACAACTACAAAGTTCTAGATTTTGAAGACATTTTGGTGAAGCCAATCTTCTTTTTCTTCTTCAGCCTGATCGAGAAACAAACATCCATTTTCATTTATCTATAATATTATATAGGTCCTTCATTTTAAACTACATAAACTGACAGAGCCTCATTTTTGGGTTGTAAATAGATGTTTCACCGTATCAATACAATTTCTAAGCCCATTTTAAAGGATAGTCTATCGATTTTCTCATGATTTTCATAACAAAAGAAAAAAATTAAATAAATATTTTTATTATATTTTTTGAACACAATTCCTGAATTAAGTTAGTATAAAATGAAAGACTCTATATACAGTAGGTTTTTTATTTAAAATACTTCTTTATTTTCAGGTAAGTCTCGATTTGTCGATGACGCAACCAAGGAGGACCCATGTCTTACTGGTAGGCTTTTTATATTTTTGTATAAATTGTATCATAGAGTTTTAGGCCTATGTACAGTATGTATTCATCCATAATGACGACTTCTGTGGCGCAGAGGGTGAAAGCCCGCTAGGGACGCAGAAGGTTGCGGGTTCGATCCCCGTCGCGAGATAAATGCTTGTATGATCTGCAGATATTTATCTCGGGTCTAGGTGTTTCTATAAAAATCTCTGTAAAAAAAATAGATGTAGTTTGGAATATACTTATTCCAAACTACATCTATTTTTTTTATTCTAACTACATCTGTTATTACATGGAATAAATTACTAGCATTGTAAATGGCCTATAAGCTGAAGTAGCTTAGTGCGATGTATTATATTCCAAAATACATCTATTTTTTTTATTCTAACTACATCTGTTACTACATGGAATAGTTTACTAGCATTGTAAGCCTGTAAGCTGAAGGAGCTTAGTGCGATGTAGTCATATCGAGATTTGGTCATACAGCTAACTAGTCAAATTGAGATTGTGGTCCAAACGCTCCTAACCCGCTTATAGGCCATTTACAATGTTAGTACAACCGACGGGTAGAACTTTATTTGAAATCTAGCTTCGGATGTTATTTGAAAATGGTGTACGTAATAACCGTTTTAGTAATAAACTATGCCGAAGTAACGCGACCGAAGTTCGGCATGATTACGCCTGAAATGCTATTTGAATTACTGACGACACATTATGCCGAAATTATTTCATATATTTTTTTCAGCTGCCGAACTTCGGTTGCGTAACCTTGGCATAGTGTATTTAGACATTTAAGTTTAAACAACTACTTCCTCTTCTTCTTTTTTTTTATTTACATGTACAAAAAAAAGGCTTTGTCGCTGAGCGACTATACCGCCCAATCAGTAACATCTTAACTGGTTTCACTTCACTTCTTGGTTTCTTCTTCTTCATCTTATTATTCCTTCTTCTTCTTTTTAATAACGGCAACTGTTTCATTTCTCTTCAAATATGTATTCATGTCACGTCAATTTGATTTTGAAAAAACATGGCGGCTTGTCATTTCAAAACTCTAACGGAAATCTTTCGTCAAATGAGAAATCTTCTTGAATACTCCCCCATTCCATTTGCCAAATCTCCTGTTAAGTACATATCCAAGGCTTCATTATTAAAATGCCACCGAAATTACATAATAAAACCTAGTAAAACACGAGAAAACTAAATAAAATAGCAGAGCCACTAACTAGCTCCTTTAAAAAATGGCGAAAGAAGTCCTCTTCCTCTTCTTTAAAACACTCAATCATCTTACCATAAACAAGGGAGTTAAATGAGGTTTAAAATTAACCCATAACCCATATCCGTTTACCTGTTTAACCATTCAACTTAACCCGTAGTTACCTTGAACCAGTACCAAAGTAGGTCAGCTCAGAGCATTTTCAAATTCCCTGAAAATCGCGATTGATTCGTTTCATGTGAAAGGTAATTTTGAACTCATACGGTTGTTAATAAGGCTTGTTTTTCTATAACAAGAAAAATAAGCGTATTGATTTTTGGCTGAAACCATAGACTGTTGGGTCTGTTGGATTTTTTCGCTACGCTGGCACTGCGCGCTGCGCGCTGCTGAAACAGACTGATTCGAAAGCTTATTCTTTTTTATATAGTTTCCGAAGCGCACGCGATATGAATAATTTTATGTTCAAATTTTTTACACCTTGGGCTACATTATTGAAATTTTTATATGGATCTCTAATTTTCGAAAATAAAATAACTTATATTTATTAAAGATAATGTAGGATTCTAATGGTGAAAGAATTTTTCAAATCGGTCCAGTAGTTTCGGAGCCTATTCATTACAAACAAACAAATCTTTCTCCTTAATAATATTATTACTATATGGTGTAGACATATCTAATCATTTAGTATTTAATTACTATTTATCAAGATATATCCAAGAAAGTATATTATTTCTTGCAGTCTCGTCTTACAAGCTACATAGCTAATTACAAGTTTGGACGCCCTTTAATAAGTAAGAAGAGTACGCCCACGGATTTGAGCCTTTTTTACACTGGATAACGATCGACTAAACTTACTTTGACGAAGCGCATGTAGCTTACTTAGTCTTCTTTATAACATCGCAGTGAAGTCACGTTTTGAGCGGTCACAAAGTGTATGGGACTGCTCACTTAAGATGATTGCATGAGTTCATTGAATTTTAAGGGACTTACGTACCTATGACCCGAGTATTTTTGAGTATAAATATATAGAGATTTTAAATAAATAATGATGGAAATTTCACACAGCGTCATCTAGTCACAAACTAAGCAAAGGTTGCACTATGGGAACCAGGTTAACTGATATACTTCTTAATATACTATTATGTTTGTAAATACATGCATATTATACACAGAAACACCCAGACCCGAGATAAATATTTGCAGATCATACAAACATTTATCCCGCGGCGGGGATCGAACCCGCAATAACCTACTTAGTCAATAGTGTGGAGCTGACTAAGCAAAGTAAGCAGTTTAGTGGAAAAGGAGCTTTAATAAAACAAAGACGGTGATAGCCTACCTCATTAAATGTTTATGGTTGAATATTGAACGAATGAGCGTTTCAGCATTCTAGAATTAATTTTGCATTGTGAATTAAACGAAACAAAATCATAATATTATTATTTAGTAACGGTAGAAATTACTTAAAATTATTATAATTATCATAAACATTTTATCATCTGGAATCAGATGAACAAACTGAATAAAAATTTGCGAAAAATTAATACTGTGGTACTGACTAAACTGTGGTGAATTTGCAGCTTCAAGTAACTTGCCTTCTTCTTATCGTGTCACTAGTTCTATCGAACCAGTGTGGTGAAAGGATTTTAAGTGCTACTGAAAGAGGCTCCTTTCGTTGAACGACATGCCGGTTGCCTCACGATGTTTTCCTTCACCCTTTGAACTTGTGAATTTTAGGTAATTGAAAACGAACAAATTCGACAAGACCTTCCAAAATGATTTAGTTACAAAGCCTTAAAACACGCAAATATTTTTTCAAGCGCTTGGCTTGTCGTTTTATACATCAATTTTGATAGTCATTAATTCAAAAGACCCTGTCGCCCATAATTGAGTTACGACATTAAAAACTGCCACGAAAAAACTCCGTCACGCTGTAAAGATAAAAATATTAATTATCCTTCATCACTTTTCGACCGGATCGAGCCACAATAGATAGATTCCATTTATCAAAGCTAAATAACCTAAAAAGGCAAAACAATAGCCTATCAACATGGATGAATTGCGAGGCTTTTATTTAGTCGGACCGCGTCCAAGTTGTACTGCGTAGTACGAATGGTACTAGATACTAATTGTAAACAGACCGAATATTTATAGGGGAGGGTGTTTTTTTTTCACACTTTCAATTCTTATAATTTATCATCATCATCAGCCTATGGCAGTCCACTGCTGGACATAGGCCTCCCCTAGTGCGCGCCATTGCGCCCTGTCCTCAGCTCGACGCATCCAGCATAATTTATAGCACACCACAATCATAGTATTGTTTTATTGCTTACTTTTCTGATACATTTATAATACCGGCTTTTACCAATATGTACCTACTAATTAATAATAATAATAATAATAATGGTATGTGTCTCCATCACACAAGATCAAAAGTGTCAAAAAGGCCTCTGTGTGTTGGCTTCGGCCCCATGCATGCCTATCAAAGGTCCGGGACTCTATAGTTCCGTGATGTTCAACTTTGACAAACATAATAATAATAATGCTTTATTTGGAACAACATTACAATATGAGCAAAGATACAGTGGAAAACGTTGACTGATAGTAATAAAGCACTAGAAGAAACTACTGTGCTTTTTTTCAATATGAATCTATGCGTGCCGTAGCACAGGCTGTAGTCATAACTGGTGTTGGTTGCTTGACTGACATAAAGCGCCATTTAGACGGTACCATTCTTACATACCATTTTTGCCTCTGGCATACAATTTTTTTTTTTTTTTTTTATAATTTATCTTATAAAATCTTACATATTAAACTATTAAGTTAGTTCTAAGAAACCACGGAGGTTTGTACTAAAACTAATGAGTCTACAATATGAATATAGGTAATTAAGCTAAAAATAGTCTAATTACAAAAAAAATAAAAAGTTTCGTTGTTACATATAGTGTTCCAGATTGAGGAGAAAAAACTTTTTTAATTTGCTTTTGATATTTTTTCCCGAAATACTATCTATTAACTCTTTAGGCAAACTGTTAAAAAGGCGGGGAACCAGGTAGCTCGCTGTCCTCTCGCCGTAAACATTATTGAATGACTGATGCCATCTGAACAGCACGTGACAATATTGCACGTTCTTGAACTGGTATACCAGTATTGATTCAAAACTTTTCTACGTGAACGGCACATACCATAATTGCACAGGCATTTCTTGTATTCAACTGATCCGTTTTTCTTTTAAATAAAAATAGTTTCTATGGAGGCCCATGAAGGTCCATAAGCAAACCTTACTCGTTACTTACGTTGGTTAGCGTGAGTGAAAAAAGTCACATAGTTTTTTAGCTTTCACACCTCACATCATAGCTGCATAGCACATGTCTGGTGGAAAAGCAGCGTACGGCTCGTATCCGTCTCGGACCCAGCCCATATAAACCAGCCTATAATCAGCACAGTCACGATCACTAGTAACGATCGCACGAACTTATCCGAGAAGTTTGTTCCAAAGTTTCGGTAGTCGGCTAAATGATACTGGAATATCGATGTTTTATACAACTTTTTATATACAGTGTGGAGTAGGTGCTGGCGTGATTGGTTTTGTTTTAGTGGATGGCCAAAGTTGGAATATCAAGATGAATCGTAAATTATGAACTATCTTTCGGCTTTATACGGAAGGAAGTTACATCTTAGGCGGACAAATGAGAGCAGAATTTCGCTGATTTCCGCTTCGATAGATCCAACCGGATTTTCCGCCTAGATATGGCGGTATGGGAATATTTTTAACCGATTTCAAACGTAAAGGTTCTATGTTCACCGTATGTTTGAACTCCATTGTTGACAGATGATCCATATTTTTATTCCTCACTTTAAAATAATTTAAAATTCACTTTTAAAGGATCTAAGAGAGTCTTGCCTTGGGTCCTTAACATAACAATAATGGAGTTGTCATTCTATTTGTTTCCTAAAAAAATTGGAATGTACCTACAAATATTTAAACCAATTTCGGTTAGAAATAATGTTTAAAATCACTGAAAACAGAACTCGCGAAATAATCCAAAAAATAGCGACTAAAACTTATAAAACAATTTTAAATTCCAAGGCCTCTCTAGGCTGTTAGATAAAGAGATGTTTATCTGAATGTACTCCTAGTAATTAATTTTTCTCTTCGGTGTTCCTTTGAGGATTACGTGAATATTTTATCTGTGTGACTAGGGGAGCCTGTTCTTTCTTGTTTAATTTAGATGTTCTGCGGAATAAGAAGGGCTTTTGATATGAAAATTCTAAATAATCAGTTTTTGAAGTCAGCTAGGTAATTTGCACATGATTTTTTTTTAATAAGTATTTTTCGGATATTGGCCTTTGATTTTCTCCATAACACATATTTTTTTGCTAAGGTATAATTATATTCAAACGCCTTTATTTAATAGTTTGTTCTTAAATAAAGCCGATTAGGCTTTTTTTAAATAATTCCTTATCATTTTCCTTGATTCAAAATTTACTAAAGGTACTCGATGTGATAGTGACTAAGCCAGCTAATAAATATGATTAATTAAGTACACGATTTTTATAAATAGAAGGTCGCTGCCAAGACCGCATTGAAGAGAATAGAATAGAATAGATTACAACTTTATTGTACACCATAAAAATAACACAAATAAAAAAAACAAACATGCAAAAATATAGTACAATGGGCGAAGAGTGATAAATGGAGTAAATTGCATAATTACATTGACAAAAGCTAAGCTTTTACATAATAACATCGGTCACAAATATATTGTTACATCCACGGCTAGTCTATATTATCAAAAACTGCCATTTATATAAGCACGCCACACATTAATTAATTTAGGCCATTATAGTAAATTTAAATGGCAAAATAATGACACAGACTGGTGCTGCTGCCAATAATCTTCCTCGACCAAACTAATTTGGCTCCTATTTGTATAACCACTCAATTATTTACATAGTAATATAGCTATAATAAAAGACGACCTCTGTGGAGTAGTGAGCAAAGGCCCGCTTGCGACGCAGAAAGTTGCGGGTTCGATCCCCGCCGCGGAATAAATGTTTCAAATACAAAATACAAATACATTTATTGCCAAAAAGAGAGCACACATAGTACAAAGTTAACTAAAATAGTGATAAAAATAGTAAGTAAAATATGTAGTAGTGTTTGTATGATCTGCAAATATTTATCTCGGGTCTGGGTGTTTCTATGTATAATATGTATGTGTTTACAAACAAAATGTATAATATAAGTAATATAGTCTATCAGTTATCTGGTGGTTCCCATACAAGCTTTGCTTAGTTTGGGCTAGATGATGCCGCGTGAAATGTCCAGCATTATTTATTTATTTTGACCACGCTACAGATTTTGATAGTTCGTTTAAAACTTTTTTCTCTTTCTTATTCTCTCTTTTGTGACGTCACAACTCACAATGGAATTGCTTGTAACCCTATTATGAAAACCCATTGGTGGCCGATAGAACTCTTCTGATTAAAAGTCAAGGGCATTACGGTTCCTTAGTTAGTACTAAAGCAACCTAGAATACGCAATAGTAAGTATGCATGTACTGTGCTTTACAATGACGTCACTCGCCCACGTACAAATAGCTTGGCCCATTCAAATGCTACGCGGTGTATGTTCAGAGTGGATTTAATCTTGAAGCTTCAGCTAATAATTTGTTTGTAACGGTATCTTTGCTTTCTTAACTATGCAAATGGTACTTTTTATGGAATAAAATATGTAACAAAAAACAGTGGGTTTTGTGCCTGAGTATGGTGACTTCAACCACCAAAGGTCTGAAATTCCATATTCCAGAGATATACAACTTTTTACAATATAATATTAATAATATCGTCACAAATTTTCAGCCATTTTTAGTTGTTAAAAGTGCATACAGAGAGCCATCAATGATAGAATCTATAGATAACCTTCAAGAATAGTGTTAAAAATGTTATTGAAAAGAAGTGTGTCAAAAAATCAGTGTAACATAAGCAAAAATCGAATTTCAATTTTTTTTACTCAGAATAGTAACAAAACTCAATGCTCAATTTTAGTAAAGTACAAACAGTTCAGTGCTAGATTTCAGCTTGAATTCGAATACAAATATTCTAGATTGCTTATACAAGGAACTTTGTATTCCACTAGTGTAAAACACGCTTTACTGACGATAGGACAGGTAAAGGAAATGTAATGAATTCAGATAGCTTTTCCTGCTATTTTTAAAAACATATAACTTTTATAGAAAAATAAAATAAAAATAGCGCTGGACTTTTCACACAGCATCATCTAGCCCTAAAGTAAGCAGAGCTTGTGTTATGGGTACTAGAATGACTGATAAACTACTTATATACTTTTTGTTTGTAAATACATACATTATTATACATAGAAACACCCACACCCGAGACAAATATCTGTAGATCTTACAAACATTTATTTTGTCCCGCGGCGGGGATCGAACCTGCAACCTTCTGCATCGCAGGCGGACCTTCGCCCACTGCGCTACAGAGGTCGTCAAGAAGCTTACAGTAACGTAGGTTCACGACTGTATCCCCAAGGTGCGGTAGACATGCTTTCAGATATTTTTATGTTACAAATTCCAGATCCTTTGAAGATGTCTAAGGGGAGTAGTCAGAGGCATGTCCAAATACATATTTGATACATGCCCACATCTTTCAGAAGTTAGTATTCCATACAGGTTGCAAGCCCATCGCCGCCTATAAGAACACTAACTGGTTTCCTGGTCCTCACGATGTTTTCCTTCACCGTTTAGAGCACGTGTTAAAGAGCATATAAATTTTACGAAACGCAAAATCCATTGATGCACGGCCGGGATTCGAATCCACAACCTTCGGATTGAAAGTCGAGGTACAACCTTCGGATTGAAAGTCGAGGTACAACCCCATTCGGTCAACACGGCTTTAGTATAGTATCCATTACAAAATTCAAATCCCCATAATGCTGGAAGGCTTACCTACTGTGTTTTACAACAGCAGGGTAACTAAACCCTTCGCAATCCATATTAGTATCACATCGAGTAAAATTACTTCTGTACATTTTTTTCAATACGAGTATGTCCCTTAGTCTAATTAAATGGTTTGTTGATTACAAAATATGAGAGTATACCTGAATGTACATCTGACTTCTTGTCTAGTCAATTTCAAAGTATTTTGAATATCGGAATTAAAAAAAAAAAGCCTTTCCTATGGCTAAAATCAATTCTATCGTTCAGCCGGGTTTTCGCTCTACGAGTTCACTCGGATAGAGTCCACTCTGGTTTTGGTTTCGTTTAATCATTTATTTTCTCAAAAAAATTTACAAATCCACTATAGAGAAAATACAATTTTTCAGAAAGTTATTAAGTAATTGCCAATGATTACTCAGTTGCTACTCGTAGCTTCTATCTATCTAATCAGCCCAGGTTGCACCCACTCAGCCCACCCACAGCAGTGGGTGTGTTAAAGTGGCGATATGGAGAGGATGCATATGCATACTTTTTGATCCTACGTAGTCTTTTCCCACGCTTTCTCAGCTATTGTAGCTTGTAAATACTAAAACTGAGTGTGCTCAGACATTGTCACTACGTTCTCATAATGGCTATGTAGACTCTCAGCCTTACCAATAAACGTGACATAGTTATTGTTCGGAATAAACTAAAAATAACCATACATTTTGTCAGTTTGTTGTTGTGTTGGCCGAATGGGGTTGTACCTCGACTTTCAATCCGAAGGTTGTGGGTTCGAATCCCGGCCGTGCATCAATGGATTTTGCGTTTCGAAAAATTTTTAAGTATGTGCTTTAACACGTGCTATAAACGGTGAAGGAAAACATCGTGAGGAAACCATTAAGTGTTCTTATAGGCGGTGATGGGCTTGCAACCTGTCACGAAATGGAATGGAATACTAACTTCTGCAAGATGTGGGCATGTATCAAATATGTGTTTGGACATGCCTCTGACCCCCCTTAGACATCTTCAAAGGATCTGAAATAAGTAAGATCTGAGAGAATGTCTACAGCACTTTGGTTATACAGTCGTGAACCTGTTTTTACATTTTGTCAGTTTACACTCAGGAATAACTTTATACCACGTTTATTAGTAAGGCTGTATGAGTATTGTAATATGAAAACAAGCTCAGCGTGTTCCGAAATTGCGAAGTCACGACACGCATTGAGCGACATGGCACCTGTATTTTCTATTTTCCTGAAATTCGTCAGTGCCTTTCAATGTACCCTAATCCTGTCATAGCAATTTGTGATGACTGATAGGTGCCGACGGGACTAGGTACGGAGTTTTAGTTACGTTGAAAGTAAGTAGGACAGATTTTAGGTTTCTTTTTATTATTTTCGCGGAAATCTTTCGCGAAAAATAATGAAACTTTTTTAACTGTTTGTATGTCATAATCATCCACAGCAAATTTTGACACTACTCGGTGTTGGCCATACTATGTGTATTATTAATAGAGACATATTTTATATCGGTCCGATCTTATACCTATTATTTTGTTGCGTCAATTATACGCATCTCAACAAAGGTTTGCTATCAAATTACTCTGATCATTTTAGTAATTTTTACTACTCTAAAAGAGTAGGTAACAAAACAAACAAAAAAATCCATATACTCGTACTTTCTTAATATTTATACAGGATGTAAAAAGACTACTACCGAAAACTGAGGGGTTGCAATCAGACCATGACTCTAAACATATCTAAAAAAAAAATTGACTTAGTTACGTCATTTTATGTTATTTTCGGTTATTTATGACTAGGACAACATAATGAGACCATTCCTACCTGTTAATTTAATAATAAAAGAAAAAAAAAACAATTAAAACCCAAAATCGAGCAATCTACGTAAAACAGCGCGCCCAGTACGCAAACAGTAATCTTCAAACGCTGTTTTCTCCGGATATAATGTTTTTTTCGGAAAATCCTTTTGGATTTGGTTGTGTTTTGGGATGCTGTACCTTCCCCTTTCGGCTTCGGTAGACGTCTTTTTACAACCTGTATACATTTTTTTACATATCATTCGCCACAGCAAAAGTAAACAACAACACATTATACACCATTCAATACAATCAAATGATGGGGGCAGCGTTCCGTCATATAAAAGTTTATAGGCTATAAATAACTTCGTCTCGAGACTTGGTACAATTTCATGTCGTATTTTATGTCGGTGTTTTGAATTTATCGTCCAATAATTTTGAATGTGCACTACTTGTAACTGGCCTTGGTGAGTTATGAAGACAAAACATTAATGTATAAAAGCATGGTAGAAAATTTATCAGATGGTTGATAAATAATGCTCTCATACCCAAACCATCTCAACATATAGACGACCTCTGTGGCGCAGTGGGCGAAGGTCCGCCTGCGATGCAGAAAGTTGCGGGTTCGATCCCCGCCACGAGACAAATGTTTGTATGACCTACAGATATTTGTCTCGGGTCTGGGTGTTCTATGTATAATATGTATGTATTTACAAACAAAAGTATACTTATAAGTAGTTTATCAGTCATCTAGTACCCATAACACAAGCTCTGCTTACTTTGGGGCTAGATGAAGCTGTGTGAAAAGTCCAGCATTATTTATTTATTCATATTTTTTCTCAATCCTCATCACTACCTTTCTCACACTCTTCCCTTGTAATAAATTGCTGTTGTTGTTTTCATTGTTGTTTCATTAGCCTACACTGTACCACTGCTGGGCAAAGGCTTCTCCTCTTTCCAGGTTTAGGTCAAATGCTATTGCCTGCCACTGATAGTCACTGAAGGTGCCTCATCACGCCATCGCTTGCCTGGCCTAACGCGCCGTCTCACTGTACTAAAAAAATAGTAACTACTTTACCCCACACTTCCTAACCAAATAGACACCAAAAGCATGTTCCATGTTCAAAATTACTTAAAAGCTTCTTTCATACGAAGAGGCTTATTGAAGCCTAACGTACCTAATTACATCAACGAATGGCCAGCTGAAAAGCAGTGGTGCGTATTTTGAACCAATTCCATCGGTCCGGTAGCCTGGCTTTTATTCTAGCGACGTGCGTGGAATAACAAGTATCGTGTATGAAACTAAGAGTATTGAAGTTTTATTTGAGCCATGGAAGTGATTTTGGTTGGTTTTGGCTAAACGACATAACTATTTTCCCAAGGTATCTTTGTATCTACCATAGATACATTTTTCTGAGACTATATGAATTTTTGGACAGATTTTTAAGTGAATGTATGAATGAATGAACACTTTATTGTACACCAATTAATAACAAAACAACACATAAATAAAACACGTTCAAAATTAGTACAATGGGTGGCCTTATCGTTGAAAGCGATTTCTTCCAGGCAACCTGTGGATGGAAAATAAACCAAAGAAGCATACAAAAAGGACGGTGGTGCACAGAAATTTCATTTAGAGGGAAACAAAGCTGGAAAAAGTATTTAAAAAAGTATTTAGGAAAGTATTTAAG
Source organism: Epirrhoe tristata (assembly GCA_951394285.1). Taxonomy (NCBI): domain Eukaryota; kingdom Metazoa; phylum Arthropoda; class Insecta; order Lepidoptera; family Geometridae; genus Epirrhoe; species Epirrhoe tristata. The sequence continues at coordinate 8,715,626 of OX596152.1, read as the reverse complement.
AGTATTAAGAAAAGTATTTAAGTGCAAGCATGCGCAACGTGATATCTTTTATTATTACCGTCAAGTAATAATGAAAGTGACACTGACATGGTCAAGTCAAAGGAAGGGCTGATGCCACAAAGTGCCAACTCGGTTCTTGTTTTATTTTATTTAAGTACCTATTTCTTGTATTTTTCTATAATGTTAACCGCGCGTGATGTCACCCTGTAAGGCCCAGTCTGAAAATCAGCGCTGTCTCCCTCACCTGGGAGCAGCACTAAAGCTGAGACTGGACCTTTTTGGCACCACAAAAATAGTTTTTTTTTTATGATGGATAGTTTGTTTTTATTTTAGTTTATTGTTTTATAATGTTTCTTTGTACCCACTCGTGTTTTATAAATGTTTGATGTTCTATTTTCATTGTATTGTGTTGTGTGTGTCAAATAAATGTATTCTTATTCTTATTCTTATTCTTATTCTTATATAATTAACGAAAGGCTAATCTAATATTTATGTGCGGTCCATAATCATACTACGTATAAAAGTAGGTTTGTATGCCCTAGTGGCACAATGGTCATGGAGTTTTTATACGTTAAGTCCTCCTTCATGGCTTAGCGACTTAAAACAGGGACCGGCAATTAAACATTTCCTCCTAAGCGCAGATTATGTCTTTTATTTATGTGACGCAAGCAAAGTGATGGGATGATGCTAAGCTTATACCAAAACAAAACAACTTAGAACAAAGTGAACTGATTCATTTAATTTTCCATTAACAAGAAGATTTCATAAATCTTTAAAAACAAAGCCATTAAATCCTTTCATCTCCTTGTACTAATTTAGCAGAAATCTGTTTAATTTTGGGTCAATTATTTTCTAAAGGGTTACAAAGTGAATGCGTTACACGGAGCGTTTGTTTGGCAAATCTTAGAAGAGAAATGAAAAGTCTTATCAAAATTTTGGATTCCGTTACCGGTGCTATAACCGATAAAATATGAGCTTATCAAAAATTTCGATTGTGACTACATGGATTCTGTGGCCGAATGGTAAGGCACTCCGGCTTTAGGAGGATCGTCTGATCGTTCTACGGGTTCCGACGGGTTCGAATCCCGAAATACCTAAGTGTGGTTTAACACTTAAAAAAATATAAATCTTAGAAGAGATTATTAAAAGATAGGTAATTTAAGGCCTTATTTAGTGATATCCTGACGGTTCGTTCCAACGTCACCGTGTCGGTCATGCGTAGGTATCGCCATGAAAACCATGCGTGCGTTCAGAAAAACTGACCGCATGACCGAGTCCGCATCGGCTTTCATGGCGATAGCTACTGACGACTGAAGTCATTACTGGCAGTCAGGATAACGCTAAATAGACCTAAAGCGCCTAATGGTCAGAATTTTATAAGTACTGTCATATATGCTGGGTTATAATTTTTTTTTTTAATAATGCTGGACATTTTTCACACAGCATCATCTAGCCCCAAACTAAGCAAAGCTTGTATTATGGGAACCAGATATACTACTTATATACTTTTTTTTGTAAATACATACATATTATACATAGAAACACCCAGACCCGAGACAAATATCTGTAGGTCATACAAACATTTGTCCCGCGGCGGGGATCGAACCCACAACCTTCTGCGTCGCAGGCGGACCTTTGTCCACAGCGCCACAGAGGTCGTCAGTCAATTATTTCCAGCGATTTCTTCTACATCTATATTCTGGTCTCGTTTCCCCATACAAACTTTCATAACTTATTTCAGCTCCATGATAAAATAAGTAACATCAAGCATCCTTTCCGGAGATTAAATCTATATCCATGCCAAATTTTAGCCCATTATGTTCAGCAGTAAAAGGTAACAAACAGACAGACAGCTGTTTTCACTTATACAGGGTGTAAAAAGACAACTACCGAAAACTGAGGGGTTGCAATCAGACCATGATTCTAAACTCATTTAGCGAAAAAATAATGCAAAAAAAAATTTTGCCTTAGCTTAGTCATTTTATGTTATTTTCAGTTATTGACTACTAGTATAACATAATAAGACCATACCTACCTAATAATTGTATTTATAAAAGAAAAAAGCTATTAAAACTCAATATCCAGCAATCTACGTATCTACGCCCAGTACCGCAAACAGTAATCTTCAAACGCTGTTTTCTCCGGATATAATGATTTTTTCGGAAAATCTTTTTGGATTTGGTTGTGTGTTGGGATGCTGTACCTATCCCTTTCGGCTTCGGTAGACGTCTTTTTACACCCTGTATAATTTAGATAAAAGTATACCTAAAGTAATTTAGTGTACAGTATTAACGGATATCAAATTAGGTTAGAAGGCAGATGACCCAAATACAAAATGCGTTGAAAACTTCCAAAGCTCCATAAATCCGAGTTTATTGACGTTTTTATATAAGTACCGGGGACCTAAGGGGCCTAATGAAACTTAACTCGAGGCTGGTAACTTTGTTATTGGCCCATACTTCATGATTAGACTGGGATATCGTGTCTCCACATTTAAGCTTTCATTTTATGTTGAGCCTACTGATCCTAGGCAACGAATAACTTGATAATGTGGAGTAAAAATTACATTAACTTTTTAGAAGGAAGTTCCTTTTCGGACGGTATCACCTGGGGCTGGGAGAAAAATGTTTACCGTCACGGCCGTCACGTCACGAATTCGTCACAGTGCGAAGTGCGCAGCCGCGAACAGTCCATAGATTGTTACATTGTTAGTACGGAAGAACGTTTGATTTGAATTTGAAATTCCCAGTATAGAAAAGTACTCTTTGCTTCGTTCCAACCGAGTGTTCCACGACACTCACGTGTTTTTTTTATTAAGGGAGGTGAAATGAGCGTAGGTGATTTAAAAAATGTCTTCAAAGCTTCATTGACTTGTTTTTAGACTTGTCTACCTTGTTAGGCGACTTAGGCGTAATTTACTTACGTTTTCTCACGACAGTTTAAAAAATAAAGCAAATATTAATTTCTAGAGTAGATTTTAATAAGTTTTAAAAAAATATTGAATTAGTGCACGTTATTTAGCTGCTATATAGATGCGTTGATGTCTCTTTAAATAATACAATTTACACAGATACACTTTAAGCTAAACACTCTACGTTAATCTCTCACTCCACTCTGTCTATCCTTACATAATTATGTTGGCAAGTATGTTAAGGATATCCAATCATAAAATCTTATATATAATTTGAAAATAAAAGCGCAAATGTGTGGACAAGGCATTTTTAAGGCTATTGGGATCTACACCAGCGCTGTCACAATAACGATAAGATTTCATCAATTGCGCGGGAAATGGGGATTATCCTCTTTCTTCTGGGTTTTTGTGAATTTAAGAAGGTTTCCTAAGATTTTGTGGCTTCGTAAACTTTTATTGTATAATCACAGTTTGAAAACTAGAAAAACGATTTCAATGTTTGATTCAGGGTTTCAAGTGAGGTTGAGGTATTTTGAGTTTTACTGGAAAACCATCAATCCCTCACTATATGTGATAAGATAGAGTGTACTCTTTCAAACAATAAATAAAAAATTGGAAATTGGTCTACAATTAATGGAGACGTCGATGGTCATTACATAAATAAACATACAGATGATTATTTAAACTCTTCCTTTTTTGAAGTTGGTTGAAATTACGCTTACGAATTATCTCCAGTTGTAGCAAAATAAGTGACCAATTAAATGCAATTACTTTAAAATTCATGTGAAATACGTAAATGCACATTAAAATCAGAATAAAATTCTTCTCATTTAATAACAAATGCAGTAATATGTGGTAGTGAAAAGTAAATGTGTATCAGTCAGGGTATAGGGTTAAGGTATGCTTCCATCATTCAAATTAATTAAGACTCTAAAGATTTTTTTGGCATAGAAGTTGTTTGTAAATTTTTATAACATAAATATTTTTAAAACAAAGTCATCTTTTTATTACAGGTAAAAGAGCAATAAACATCAATTCCGCGACCTAAAATATCTATGTAGTACAATTTAAAAACTGAATAATTCAAATCTATAAGTAAAACGTAAAATCGCGATACATTAATATATTTATAAATATTAATGTATAATTGTGATTGCGAAAGTTTAAGAAATACTACTAGTATAGTTCCAAACTAACCCTTTAGATATTTCAAACAAATTAAAACCTATCGTCCACATCAAAGCAGCAGTCGACCCTCATATTTTACTTTTATTTAAAGGGCCAATGTTTGTTAAGGTTTCTTGCCGTCTAAATCCCTCGGTAGATCCTGACCTAAAATTGAAATCAGCCTGCTCTAAGTGGCAATGTTTCAGGCCCTTAAAGTTTAAATGATGACGGTAGCGAGAATTTTCTCTGTGGGTTGTTATATGGGTATCTTATAGTGTGTTGCTTACTAGTAAAAGTAGATTGTTTGATAAATAAAATAGATAGATAGATGGAAAATAAGAAAAAGATAAAAGAAAATATTAAAAGTGAAAATTTATAAAATATCTAGCTGGTACCCGCGACTTCGTCAGCAAAATAAAATACTTGAAAATCTCTAAATAGAACTGAAAACTGCAAGAATCTTCTGAACATTTTAAAAATGCAATAATAGCGCCATCTTGGCCTCAGCCATAGGTTAGCAACGCCATCTTGTTGCCTTTAACTGGTACTTTCAACTACCCATACAAACTTTCAACCCTTATTTCACGCCCTCCATGATTATTTTTTATTTTTTTCTGTCATAAGAACCTTCTCCTGACAATAACAAACACAACAAAAAAAAATAGTGAAATCGGTCCAGCCGTTCACGCGCGATGGCGTAACCAAGGGATATAGGGATTCATTTTTATATATAGAGACGATATAGGAACAGAATTTCAAGCTGTATCTCCAACAGTTGTAAATCTCGCAGATCAATCTTAAGAAGATGCCTAAAGAAGTATAAATAATATGCCCACATTCTGCAGAAGTTAGTATTCCTTACGTGACAGGTTGCTGTTATGTATGAACCTTAAAGTTACCAAGAAAGAAGCCTCTTTGAGGCACACTTAAAGTTGGCTCTATTGTCAAAAATGTATGAAATAATTTCGGCATAATGTGTCTGTAATTCAAATAGCATTGCAGGCGTAATCTGTCGAATTTATGCCTCGTAAGTTCGGCTTAGTGTATCTTGGTACCTAATGTTAGAAAATCAAAATTTAAAGCAGCATCATCATGTCAGCCATCTAGTGTCCACTGCTGAACATGGCCTATGTTCCCCCATCGATTTCCACAGCGATCGATCTCGTGCTGCCTGCACCAATTTAAAGCATGAAAGTCCATAATGGTGGAAGATTATTACTTTTTACAATCCTTTAGCCTCATTTACTGATACTAATCTTTAAAATCATCTAAATTTAACAGAAAACGGACACTCAAAGTTATTCTCTATTAAAAACTAGTGGAGCATTACTGGGGCCGTATTTGCGTACCTTTTTTCGTTCGTTTGATGAATATTCGGATGCTTCCCATCACTATTTCTGACTTCAATGGCCAATTTTTCAAACGTTAAAACACGGTCTTAGTCTAGAACCAAATATTCAAAACTGAAAAATTGGCCCCTTGAAGTCAGAAATCGTGGTGGGAAGAATCCGAATATTCATCAAACGAACGAAAAAGGAACGCGAATACGGCCCCAGGCCGTTAACAGCAGCCCAACGAGTTAGTGAGCAGTAAAGAGTACATTTAATTGAATGTAACTTATTTCAGCTTCGTTGTTTGGGTCCGTTTTACTACTCGTAAAATATCCGGTCTCAATTTTTATGAGTTTTCAGTTTACTTGATGTATGATCGCCGTGTTGGTTATGTGGGACGGCAAGACTATCAATCAGGAAGCTGGCCATGCAAGATCGTTTGATTTTAGTCTGGTCGGATCTGAGTCAGTTATTTTTTAAAGTCAAGTCAAAGTCAAAAAGCATTTATTCAGTAGGACCGCTGGGATCACTTTGAAACGTCTTAAAACTAGGTGATTCTACTCCTGTTACTTCGCGACCAATACCGTGAAGAATCAGGGCAACAAACACGGTTTGGGGCCTAGCTTTTTTTAGGTGATCCATCTTAGATCTAACTTAGGCTAATTTCTTAACTAACTTAGTTGTAAGTTAGCGTGCTCAGACACACTTTGTCTAACTTCAGGCAGAACCGGTTTATCAACAATCCCACTAACCTCCCCACTAGTGAGGTAGTTGGGAATAAAAATTCCCAACGACCACCCTAGCCTCCCCATCAGTGTGGTCGTTGGGAATGAAAAATCCCAACGACCCCTCTACGCAAACCAATTTTAAAAGCCAAAGCAAAACAATTTTTATGTGCTGCTTGATGAATTTGATATTGATGGGTTTGTTCATATAGATCAAACTTTAAAAATTTGACCTAAGAATAATCTTTTCATTAATAATATGACCAGTAGTTTGGTCACCATTCGTAAAATATAAAATACCTTTTAAACTTTTCTCACCGGATATTGAAAGTCGCAGATCCTCTTCCAAACGTCACCAACTAAAATGAACGCTTTTAGCAAGATAATAACTACTTCTAAAGCTTTGAAATAGCTTGCCGCTTTTCTAAGAGGACATGCCAACTTCACACGTAGTTGAGGAGCATTGGAACTAACTCGGAGCGGTTGTGACAAATGTCAGCTTTTACATCGATGGTTTTTTTTGGAAGACACACTCCAGGTTGATGCTTTTAGCGTGTAATGGTCACAGTGCATCGAAGGATATTTTGTGTCACTGTTATCTTACCTACTGAAATAGAATAAAACTCAATGTTCTTTCATATTTGGGTGGTACTTTTTGATAAATTGATAACAAACGAATATTTCTAATTAGCTTTTAACTAACTTCAATTTTAAAATAACAATCCTAAGCTAACAAACTAAATACCAATTCGAAACTGTATTCCAGATTTGCATTTCCCCAAACACTAATCCAATCCGAAATCCAATCCAAGTACCGAACACCGTAACCCCATAATTCACTCCTTAGAATTTAGGTACTTCCAAAAGTTGACCTCACAATTTGTGTCACGAAACATGACTTATGCCTTGACTCAGCAGAGCGCGGTAATGAAGTTTTATGGTTATGAAATGGACTTTATTGTAATGGAATAAGAGCTAGCAATTCACGGAGTGGATGGAATAATTGAGTTTTCTCATCAAGAATCGGAGACCTTTTAGCTTTAAAAGTGCTTTGTAACGCTGTGTTTGGCGCAGACTTTTGTTACAAATTGTAGATAATTTCTACTTTAAAGTGTGTCTGGTGTAACTATAAACCGCCAGACAGTATAAAGTTTGATTAACACTTGGAGATCAACGATCGCTTTTATGGATTGGTTAGCTAGTTTTGTCTAATTTTGAAATAGTAATTATCATATTTCATTCAAAAAAAAAATTGGATGACGACTACATTTGCAAGCTAACGCCGATTAGAGAACTAACTGCTTGCACCAAAATAAAAATTAAATCTAATGATGCACAGCTGGGACACAAACCCAGAACCTAGATCGAAGGTCGAGCACACTGCCAATACTATTTATATATTTCTCTTTTTACTCTACGTTTACTTTTACTTTTATTTACTTTTATTTATATATTCTATTACTATATTATTAATTGGTGTACAATAAAGTGTTCATTCATTCATTCATTCACTATTTTGCACGCAAGCATTTAATACAAAAATAATATCAAAAAATATGAAATAGCTAATAAATCAAACTGATAATTTAAGAGATTACCTACTAAAGTCAGAAAATATTTGGTTTTTAAGAGACCATCAACATAAAAGACCCCTAGCTCATAAAATCTTGACAAAGACTGTTGAATAAAACAAAATATTTATGTACAACATTTTTACTACTTGTACAAAGGACTGGCTAAAAGCTTGTAGCATAAATAAATATAGTAACCTCCAACCAATCCTACCTATCTTAATAATATAAATCTGCAAGTTTGTAGGCTTAGAAAGATATTTTTCATGAATGAAATTAGGAATAGGTTAGAGCGTGACTTGGAAATTATGTTGACATCTCTCAAGTATAAACGTTCGAGACTTTCTGACAAAGTAAATCTCGGTGTGCAATTTTCAATGGCACTTCTACGGCCTCCTAATACTTACATACATACATAAATGAAAAAATTACGCCTCTTTCCTGAAGGGATAGGCAGAGAACACGGGTCCACTTGCTACAATCCTGACCCACAACTTTTGCCTCATTTACTCTCATTACATTTTTCATACATGCTCGCTGGTTTAGGGTACTTATGACCTGGGCCTTTTCCAAAATGTCGCCAATTTGATCCAATTCTTATAATATTTCGTGTAAAAATTTATCAATTTTGGTCTATTCCGAAATGCTGTCAAGTGCACCATGTTTATTACAAAATATTTGCTCAAGAAAACCAAAATAACTGCCAAAAGGCCACGAGAAATCAAAACAAATCAACTTTCTTTATTACGAGTCCAACAAGAGTCTGTCAACAGAAAAACAAGGTAAAGTTGTTCCATCTTAGGAAAGCAGGTTGGTCTTAATTGTGTATAGATTTGTTTCTGAGTGCGTAAGCGATACTGAGCGCTCATTCGTCGATGGAACGTGCTAACGCTTACGCACACAGAAGCAACGTGCAAAATGTTACCTTCAATAATTTGACGGCGGTCACACACATGTGCCTGTCGTAAAACCCACTTGCGTATCGGCTCCGAGAAATGTTATGAAGTTAATTGATTTCTAAAGTATATTTTCTAAAAAAGGCATAGTAGAGTGGTGTAACACCGATGGTTAGTTTTTCAATCTGAAGATCGTGGATTCAAATCTTGGTATGAATGGATATTTTGACAACAAAATGCAAGAACTCGAGCTGAAATGGTGAAGGAAAACATCATGGAAAAATCAGTTAACACCTATCATTGTGATATCGCGGGCCGTCGATGTGCCAGATTTGCAGAGCTTCGGGAGGTCTGTACCCAGTGGGTGAACTAGAAGGCTGTTTTTTTTTTTAAATCCTTTATTAAATAAGAGCTGGTAAACACTAGGCGTTTTAAGCGCGTGTTAGACGCACGTTGTAAGATTTTTGTTACTTGAAGCGCGCGTTTCGTCATCGCGTAATGTGTACTGATGTATAAAACCACATATTTTTTTAAACGCACGTTACTAAAGCGCGCGCTTCGAAACGCCTAATGTGTTACTATGGTAATTCTTCGATCATCATCATCATCATGTCAGCCATCTAGTGTCCACTGCTGAACATAGGCCTCCCCCGTCGATTTCCACAGCGATCGATCTTGTGCAGCCTGCACCCAACGGCTCCCAGCAACCTTTACCAGATCGTCTTTCCAACTAATGGGGGCCGTCCTCTACTGCGGTTTCCGGTGCGTGGCCACGAGTGGAGACTCGAGAACTTTTCTGCCCCAACGGCCGTCAGTTCTACTAACTATGTTCTCTCTCTCTAATTCTTCGTAACCAAACAATAAAAGATTCAGGTTAAATTGGTTAAAATTTCTAAAACAATGACAGTAATTTTGTACACAATAGCACCTGACTTGGCCCCGTAGAGCCCTTTTACTTTACGACTTTATTGAAAGTCGCTTTGTTCATAAATTATCGTCATTGTTTTCGATAATTACGTCTAAAGATCCGATAAAGTCAGTTAATAAATTATTTAAGTAATTATTTGATTCTCTATTTATTCTTAACTAGCCTCTGCACGCGGCTTGAGCTTTATATGCTATTGAAGGTCACATCTACAAACTATTCCAAGTTACATACAAAATACAAATATACAAACTTTCAGCGTTATTTTAATAGACAGGCACACACACACCGGCCTAGTGCGGGGTTCGATGTATATTATTTATAATAATTGTAATTTTATGTAATATGTTTTTATGAATAAACTAGCTGGTACCCGCGACTTCGTCAGCAAAATAACATACTTAATAAAAACAGAACTGAAAACTGCTGTTCAGAAGATTCTCTTCTGATACTTTTAAAAATAAAAATGCAATAATAGCGCCATCTCGACCTCAGCCATAGGACAGCAACGCCATCTAGTGGCCTTCAACTGGAACTTCACTTTAAGTCCCCATACAAAATTCCAACTCTTATTTCACGCCTTTTATGATTAGTTTTGAAAAAAAAAGTAGCCTATATCCGTCCCTGGGACATAATCTTTATCCATGTCATATTTCAGCATCATCTGTTCAGTGGTTTAGGCGTGAAAAGGTAACAAACAGACAGACACATTTTACTACATAATAGATGGCGCCACAGGAAAAATTAGATCGCGCTATCGTTGCGTTTTGGGGAACGTAACATATAAACTCGCTAATCCTCTACTTTTCAGCATTATAATATTAGTATGGATTGAAATTGAATTAAATTGAATTGAATTGAAATGAATTGAAGGATCGTAAAACGAAAGGAGCAACTTTAAGACACATTTAATCATTTCACCACACCGGTTCAAAAGAAGCAGTGACACGATAAAAAGAATATAAAATAAGCTATTCAATGACCAAAGTGAGTAGATGAAGCAAACTAATTGCTCGAAATGTGACATTTTACGAGTATCTTTCAAAGAATATTTCCTGTTTGTGTTGACGCTAGTTACGATATTATTTTTATTGAAAGAGCACAACCAAAGTCCAAAGACCAAAGTCCAGGATGTCGGGAATAGGATAATGGACCTAAAATGGAGCTGGGCGGGACACATAGCGAGGCGTGGTGATGACAGGTGGAGTAGAGTATTGACTGAATGGTGGCCCAGATCTGGGTACAGGAACGTAGGGCGTCCGGCGGCCAGATGGGCAGACGATATTGTACACGTCGCGGGCCGTCAATGGGTCAGATTAGCGCAGGATCGTGGTGGATGGCACAAGCTTAGGGAGGCCTATACCCAGCAGTGGGTGAAGTCAGGCTGTGGATGATGATGATGAGCACAACCGCCTTTTTTACAAATGATGCAATTAATAGATTTAAATTGACTTCAATGCAGTGTAGAAAATTACTAGCTAGGGTGAGTTTTTTTCCCTCCGTATCAGTAGTACTACTAAGAAGTACAACTGGTAGCACAAATGACACACCGTTGTATCTCTAGTACTACTAAAAACCTGTAACTAACAAACCTATAGCATAGGTTGCTAGGAGCGAAGCGACGACACGCTTCGCTCGGCTCATGCGTGGTTGTTCACTATACACCTAACCATTCGTCGCTTCGCTCCTCGAAACCTATGTTATAGGTCTGTTAGTTGTATTGTTTTTAGTAGTACTAGAGATACAACGGTGTGTCATTTGTGCTACCAGTTGTACTTCTTAGTAGTACTACTGATACTGCGCCGTTTTCTTTGGGATATACTGGAATATACTAAAGATCTGAGAGAATGTCAAACACGCTTTTGGAACCATTTTTGATTTTGTTTTATTTTATTGACAAAAGTGTGTAACAATAGGTTACTACAAGAAGCTCTTCCAAGAAGCCTTTGGATAGACATTTTGAAATAGTTGAACGAATTACTTTATTTTTGTGTAGCGCAGATGTCACTAAAAACCGGCCAAGTGCGAGTCGTATTCGCACATGAAGGGTTCCGCACCATTATCTATAAAAACGGCAATGTTGTTATCTATAAAAACGGATAGACAGACCGACGGACGGACAGCGAAGTCTTAGTAATTCCCGTTTTACCCTTTGGGTACGGAACCATAAAAAGTAAGTAAGTTCGTATGAGTCAGTGGCCTCTGGTGACGAAGTTTTTAAGCCAGCTTATGGCTTTCCATAAATATCTTAGAGTGTATTTTAAATAGATTTATAAAAGGTACAGCTCCGTATAAACCATTCCAATACAACCAGTTCAGTACCCGACTAAGCCTGGTCCAGCCACGTCGTTATTTACGACCGTTATTGACCGTTAGCGCCGTTACGACCCCCGGCGTTCTAACGCTTTCTTACAGTATTAACTGATGTTATTTAGCTGAAATTGCGTCCCTACCTTGCGATGTTAATATTGAATGTTGATATTCATTAAAGGTTTTAGATTATAATTTAACTCGATCAACAGGTTTATACAATGAATTTTATGTTTTTAAGGTCAGAGGGAGAGGTCAGGCCACTTTTAAAAACAGCAATACGATTTAAATTTTTAAACTACCATGGTTACTAGCATATGATTTAAAAAAAATTAAGTTTCCCGATATTTCGACCAGTTTTTCCGTGATCATTGCGTGTGCAACTGCGCCTAAATATCGGGAAACTCAAAAATTAGTAAATCATGGTAAATATCCCGTTATTTGTTCTAAAATAGCAATACAATTATATAGAGTTTATTAATTTGCTTTTGAGACTGTGTACTTAGGCCTATACAGCGTCAGGAGGCAATCCATGCCTACACTTAACGGGACGCTGTGGTGCCTGGGACATTGTTTGAGATGGAATAGGCTTGCCCAGCACCTAAACCATCCTCTCAGTTTAATCAGCCGCCCACAGGAAAGACGACGTCGACACGTGTGGAGCTGACGAAGCTGCGGGCTTCCTCACAATGTTTTCCTTCACCGTTAAGAGCTCGTGGTATAGCGCATATAAATTTTACGAAACGAAAAATCCATTGAGGCACAACCCCATTCGACCAACACTGTGTGAGATTGTGTCATATATATATAAAAATAGAATACTAGAATCGTTTGGGTACTAATTTTATTATGCCTTTTACGAAATCTATTCTATGCTTAAAATAAAGCAATAAATGAATTCATTCAGTTGAAAATAAATCTCAGCTATATCTAGAGCGTTCATTTTATCTCGTAAAACTCCAGCATGTAATTTCATATGATTCTTCATAACTGCAGTATTATGAAAAATCTTATATTTTATCGCATTAGGAACACATGTTGGGGCTATAACCTAGGCTAGCTGACCGGACCACGCTTTGCTGAGCTCAACATTAAATATACTGATTGAATGTAATATTACATTTTCTGGTTTGGTATTTTGATATGTTATCGATCATCAAAGCAAGTGTAGACCCGTGGTCTCTGCCTACCCCTTCTTTACCATAATACCTAAAGATTTTGAAATTATGATAAATATTTGTTTAATAACCCGAGTGACATCCAGATTAAAAAATGTGGTAGCAAACAAGAGTCAAAACTATCTTGTGAGTGTGTGACTGATGGGTGTTATATCCATACTTATGTTATAAATGTGAAAGTAACTCTGTCTGTCTGTCTGTCTGTCTATCTATCTGTCTGTGTGTCTGTTTGTTACGCTTTCACGCCCAAATCGCTGAACAGATTAAGCTGAAATTTGGCATAGTTAAAGGTTGTATCCCAGGGAAGGACATAGGCTACCTTTTATCCCGAAAAAATGAAAAAAAAACCCGAGGGACCGCGGGTAACACCGCGGGAGCGCAGCTAGTTGTATTATATATGGACATGCTTCTGACTACCCCCTTAAGACAATGACATCTTGAAAAAGGTTTAAGAGAAAGACTACCCAGCTTTATGAATACAGTCGTGGTGATCCGTTATGTGTTGTTTTTGAATCTTTTCGCGAACTCATATCAATTTAAAAAGTTTTTGGCTCTCTTAATCAAAAAGAGATCTGTAGATTAATTCTATATTATATTCTAAATAACCTTGAGGCGTTAAAAATAACCTTTTATTATTGAGTTTCAAGAATCGATATCAACTTTTCAATACAAAAGTTACTTCAAACTGAAAGTGGTTTCAAAGTTTAAGTTGGGTTGCGTTAATCAAAACATCAGCCGAATATTAAAATAAACAAGGGGCTGTATTCCCGTTCTTATTTTCGTTCGTTTGATGAATATTCGGATGCTTCTTACTACGATTGATTTCGGACTTCAAGAGCCAATTGTTTTTTGGAATATTTGGTCCTAGGTTAGGTTAGTGTTTTAATATTGATCTTAACGATTGAATACAATATAGCTCGTAATAAGAAGCTTTCGAATATTCATTAAACGAACGGGAATACAGACCCTTGTTTATTTTAATATTCGGCTGATGTTTTGATCTCATTTCCGAAACAGAAAGAATCAAAGAGTAAACAAATAAATCAACAGAAATGCCACTCGATAAATTACTAAAAATATTGTAGGCTGCAAAAAGCGGCAAGTTTCAAGCATCTGAGGAGTGGTTCATCACATAACTTGGTACAGTGTAACACATTAAAGAGGTTTCCTTCAACATCTATTTCGTCTGCGTTACACTGGAATGAAGTTTTAGAAGTTCTCATTCTGACTCATTGTAAGTAAGTAAGTAAACGCTCTCTTCTTCTTCTCTTCGTATTTTATCTTATTTTAATTTACTATCAATAATTCATTCACTCATTACGGTATTAATAATTTTTATTTTAGGTATTCTTCTTGGCGGGTCTCTAGTTCTTTTTTTTTTAATAATAATAATAATGCTGGACACATTTGACACGGCATAATCTAGCCCCAAACTAAGCAAAGCTTAGTTTGCTTTAGAAGCATATTGAGAGTTCCCCTAGTATTTTAGCTGCGAGCTACATTTTAGTTTACATTGCTTCATTGTAGTATAGACATTAATTTTATCAGGCAGTGTAAGGATTTTAAGTTAGCTTAAGTCGTGTTTTGTATAGCTAGCCCAAACATTTAGAAGTCTCATTATTAGCCACATTAGAAAAATGGACACTCAATAAATAATATATGATTAAGTACTGAGTCATAAATGATTTATTGAGTGTAAAATTATCGAAAGTAACATAAAATGAAGTATCTAGGTAAAAAAAAATTTTGCATTTTTTTTTTCGCTCAATATGTTAAGAATCATAGGAAAATGTTGACGATGCGACTTCTATATTATGTCGAAGGCTAAGCGAAACACTTTGAGAGGAGAGCTTTTGTCATTCGCGAGGCGTAGGGGACGCACGAACTCATCCAGCTTCATGTATGTATGGGATAAACTTTGTAAAGTTGCTGCAGGGATTAGAAAGATTTTATAAACTAACGAAACAAGGGGAATCGTTGTTATTTTTGGTGCAAAAGTTTTGCTCCCAAAGTATACTTCTTCTTTTTATCGTGTCACCAGTTCTGTCGAACCAGTGTGGTGAAAGGATTTTCAGTGCGCCTCAAAGAGGCTCCTTTCGTGCACTTGACACATGTTTTAGAACTTTGTATATTCTACGAGATGCCGGTTTCCTCACGATGTTTACCGGCGCTGTGTGACGTGTCGATGTTTTATTCAATGTACAATAGTAGTTTTTGATTATATAAATATAAAGCTATATTTTGGAAAAAAAAATATATAAAAGAAAAAATACAAAGTTGAAACTTTGACTGCCGTAAAAATTAGAAAACTTAGTAGCAGAGTCAGCGCTCTCCTCCAGACAACAGAAGATAAATTGTAATAAATACTTAAATATAGTGGGACGCTACTTGCGTAGACACCCTTGCGCTTTCCCATCTACCGGGGACATCCGTTAGGCCTGGCGCGGCGGCAGATTCGGCTGAGGATCTCAAAAGGCGCAAATATATAAATCTTGATAGGGTTTATATATTTGAACCATTTGGGGTTGAGACCCTAGGTCCGTGGGGTTCTGGAGCCCTTCGGGTTTTCAAAATTCTTTCAGGGCGTCTGGTCGAAGCGACGCGTGATCCGAGAGCTGGCACATTTTTGGCTCAAAGGATCAGCATTGCCATCCAGCGTGGTAATGCCGCCAGTGTTTTGGGCACGCTTCCGACTGACAGTGACCTGGATCAGTTGAGCTATCTATAGATCGTTTCTAACGATCCTTAGATAGCTTGACTAATCCTATTGTATTTTGTAAATATATGTAAATATGTAGTAGATTATATTCTTATGTTGTTGTGTCTTAAATATATATTAGTTAATATTTCCTGTAATTTTATACACTTCAAGTACCTAGGTTCTTACATGTTAAATCTTGTGAAAATTTGACATGTTATTTTATATAATGCATCATTAATCCATGTATTTAAATTAAATATTGCACGCCATAACATGGCATGATACAATTAACATACTGTGAAAAATAACATCTTTATAACATGTATTTCTTGCAATAAATTCTACTTTACTTTACGTTACTTAGAAAATGGTGTCAAAAGTAAAAAATTCAGAGAACTCGAAATATTTATTCGCAATCCATATCTCAAATGTTTTGCGAGAGGTCTTCTTAAATTTTAATTATTTGAGGAAGATAGCAAGGAGCCCGAGGGTGAAAAAGCGTTACAATCGGCCGAACCTTTTTTGAATGAATAATTTCATACGGCGTTCAAAGTGCGTATTCCTTTTTACAAGTTAATTTTATATTGATTTGTAAATATTTACTTTTTTGCCTAGTACTTATCGAATTTTTATTCGTCTTTTCGAAATCTTACAGATTGGGTTTGTACTAAAAATTTAAAAAAAAAAAACATTTCAATTATTGTAAATTGTATTACTTACACAATGTTACACCACACCAAGTAAGTAACCACAATGTTTTTTTTTTTTTTTTAATTAAATAGGTCAGCATTTGACCTCCCTCTGCCTGATGTTAAGCAGTAGTGAGGTCTAAGATGGAACATGCTTTCCTAGAAGGAACCTATTTACTCTTGATTTAAAGACCCCTATATTGTACTTTTCGGGAAATACGGTACCCGGCAATGAGTTCCACAGTTTGGCAGTGCGTATAAAAAAAGTGGACTCAAAACGCTTTGTACGAACTCTGGGAATATCAACCATGTACAAGTGGCGTCTTTCAATGTTAACGTAACATGAATGATGTAACATCATATTGAGATCCAATATATAAAAAGCATATGAAAGTAGATAGAAACTTTTATGTTAGCTTACATTGTTGGTAAAGTGTTGACAAAGAACTTAGTAGGTAACTTTTATTTTAACAAACAAACTATCAATCTTGTTTAATAATATAGTTTCGTGTTTTTGGAACAAAACCTAATAAATCCTTATTATTTTTGTTTCAGGTAAGTTTGTATAGCGGAATATATTGTAAGTTGGAATTTTGGAAAAATAATCTGAGAAACAATGTCTTGATGTGATTCACAAACAAATCACGCAAAAATCTGGTACGCGATACATCAGACCCAGCATTGGTTATAATGCACCAACATAACTTGACCTTTCAATCCTTTTCAACCACTCCAGACATCTAAAACACTGCAGCTCTTTATAACTGGTCGCTTACTTATACAACCAGTTAAACTTGAAACCTGAAATGAAAGATCTGTGAAGTTATTGCAGGTCTTTCATGCTGGACATTTAAGGGGTCTGGTGGCATATATTTCCGATATAAGTCATCGGTTCGTTTTGCTCATGAACCGCTTTTGGTCTTATTTATTGAACGTAGGGAGGGTTCAGTATTAATATCCATTTAAGTCCTACGAAGACAAAATAAACCAACGATTTACTCAAAAAGACGTGCTTTGATTATTGTTCTGCATATTCTTTGTTCAAGAGTAATGACATTAAGATCGACTTTGAATATTATTTAGATCAGCTGTATTAGATAATATAATAATGATAATGTAGACACATTAACTGGTTAATTCCGTTTAAAATAAAATGTATAAAACCCAATAAAGTCCAATTAAAAACGAAATGCCCACACAAGAGCAAGTAGGTAGGCTTTTTGTACAATTTGGGCATTTTGCTGTTAAATGTAGGCCTGGTAGTATGCCACGTCTCTCGTAGTATCAACTTATTGTCGCACAATCATGCAGATGATACCGTCCAATAACGCTGATGATGTCGTCAAATTACGCTGACGATGTCATCCAACAACGCTGACGCTGTCACGCCGATGAGCTGCCCTGTAGTTGATATGCATTATTATTACAATTGATATATTTTATCAGAAACACAATACATTTCTACTATTCGCAAGACATTTCTTACGGTATCTCTGCATTCTATTATTTCTGCAGACATTTTCCGCATACTAAAAGAAATAACGACATGTTATGCTTGTAAATATGTTAGTTGGGGGGATCCAAGCCAAATGTTGGAAATAATTCATGAGTTCCACTACCGAGTAAGAAATCGAATTATACAATGTTTGTTTGTTTGAATGTGACCTAATTCTTTGATTTTATTTCAACCTTTTAAAAAAAACTTCGACCCAATTAGGTTGAAGGTAAAAACTTAAATATTTTTTTCGTAAGTACTTACTAGATATATATAATTAAATATATATAATTTAGAGACCTTTGCCCAGCAGTGGGACGAAATAGGTTAATTAAAAAAAAGTACTTAACTAATTTAATTTGTTACTTGAATATTACATTTTCAATTTGTTTTAATATTCTCGACGACTTTCTTCATCAATAATTTAGCTTTAAGTAAACAAAATGAAATGAGCAATTTAATAATTATAAGTTCCTACTTATCTTTATAATTATTAGAAATTATAAAAAACAAAGCAGATTATAATTATAACCGAAGCACGGTAAATTCTAGACGCTGAGTTCTACTAGATATCTAAATAAGCCCTTAGATATAATCAAATAATGCTTAGAACTTTACATGATGATACTAAAATGTGTATGAAATAATTACAAAACCTTTCCCACACATCCTTTACACAATTCCTTGGAAAATACGGGTAATAATAGGGAACTAAAATGGGACAATATATTAGTTTTATACGCGTCCCGTTCTCTTGGGCTGATATTTACGCGATATCACAAAAAAGACCTTGAAAGAGATATCTCTTTCAAAAGATATAACGTATATTTATTACAGAATGTAGTGTATAATGTAAGTAATAGTTTACTATTTTATATTTCGTAATGTTTTATTTGTTTCTTATTATATATATTTTTTTTTTATCGGCATAGTTAAACAAACATACTATTTTTAGGTATGTTTGCTAAATGGTCTGCAATTTTTGAAGAAACAACTTTTTGATAGCATTATGGTATGATAAAAAATATATTTATGTATAAATTTTGGGGGAGACCTTTGCCCAGCAGTGGGACACCATAGGTTGATTAAAAAAAAATGGTATGATATGCCATGATATATTGCATGATGGTAAATCCCCAAAATTAATTTGGGGATTTACCTATTTTCAGTTTGTCGTTTAAAAAAAGCATTATTCCAGTAGCTGTACGTTCAGTAATCAGCAAAATTTGAATAGAATGGACCCTTAGTCTAGCTAGAGCAGCTAGTGCAATAGATAGAAAAAAATAAATAAATATATTTGCAAGTGAGAATACTCTGCAAGTTAAAATCTCTGCTTAATTATCAACATGTCAAAACCATGTAACGACCTCAAGACAAAATGTCACACAAGTCATTAACTAGAGGTGAACATGTCAAAACATGTATCTGAAGTCAAACAAAACTCATTATACTTTCATAATAAAACATTGTAAAGTTCAACGCAGTGCAAATTATTAATTTCGACAACGACAAACATTATATTTAATGTGAGTACGACATCTTAGTAAGTTGCTAAGAGACAGCTAGTTCAGTTTTGATATTCTTGATGTCACTCGTATGACAAAAAACCTAAAAAATCTGCGAATTCGGTTTGGGAAGAAGAAACATGACAACAGAAATTTTTATATTTATTTTACGTCTGCGTCCCTTTGAAATTAAATCATTTTTATCAGAAATTTAAGTTGATGTACTCGTAAATATACATATATAGTGGATGCCTTTGTTTACCTCATTATTACGATACCGTAACAGTCTTTGATCACTAGGATTCCCTGTATTAGAAACTCCAAGTAGGTACCTACTACGAGTATAAAACCCAGACCCACACCCAAAATCTGTAGTGTTGTTTTTGTATACTTACTATAATAATAATGTATTTCAGAAAGTATTTTTCATCTTGAATGGGTGCTGACACTTTCACAGTTTCGTTTCACGCTTTTGATTTGGGAAAATTGATTTTTTTTTAATAAAACTTACTTGGCACATGGTTCTTATTGTGATACATTTTTTTCAATCAATTTTTGCCATACTATCTCTAGAAACTTCAAATTGTAAATGTGTCATTTATGCAATTTGAAATAGACTATAGTGAACCAGCTGTAGCCTTTTAGCGGGACTCAAACCTCGCAGTACATTCAGCTTGAGTGATATTTCCTTATACTTTGTGCAGTGCCGTGAAAATTTCAATTTCCACAAACAATGTAGCTTCCATGTCGTGGGACTTGTGTAACAATTTCTACTTGCGCTGTGGGCCAAGTTGTTCTTTACAGCGAACTGTTTTCTTACACTGTTTTCTAATGAGTTTTTTTTTACAAAAACTGAAATATATACAAAGAATAAGAATAAGAATAACTTTATTCGTAGTTTTTTTTTAAATAATACAGTAACGTTGGTACATAAAACTATTGACACCTTAAAACTACGAAATGGCGTCCAACTCAGCATAATTGTTATACTCGTAATAGCCATTGACTACTACTCGTACAACGCTGGTCTTCCGTTGGAACCACGGCGAGGACGTCACGTATTTGACGAGACACAACATTAATAACAAGACTTAAAAAGACAGTTTTAGAATAAAGTAAGTGAACCACATAATTCAATAATACTAGGACAAAAGTTTAATAAGTTAAGAATACAATTTACACTACGGTTATTTAGTTTTTTTTTTTGTACGGTGTGTAAAATAATACTTTTAGGGCAGTGAATACAAATAAAACATGTAAGCATTGCTTGAAGGGAATTAGACTCTCATTACTCATACTCTTTAGCTCACGTGAACTTAATTCAGCTCAGCTTATTGAAGTATCTGACGTCCACATATTCCTTTTTTATAAGCAGAAAGTGTTATATATGCTGTACAAAACTTGAATTATTACCGTCTGCCCCCGCCAACTGTCCCCACGCGGTGGCAGACGGTAGCACTTATGGCTATCCACCCCCGCGTATGTAAATTGGGGGCAACCAAACTTGCTTGACGTGTACAATATCGTCTGCTCATCTGGCCGCCGGACGTCCTACGTCGCGGGCCGTCAATGGGTCAGATTAGCGCAGGATCGTGGTGGATGGCACAAAATTAGAAAGGCCTATACCCAGCAGTGGGTGAAGTCAGGCTGTGGATGATGATGATGATGATGATGAAACTTGCTTGCTTTTATAATACCATTGCTTGCACCAAACTCAACGTAGACTCCTCTATGTTATAAGTTTGGTATTTCGATATTTCGCTGTTGGCTTGACACGGTGTAAATAGGGATTTTAAACTTTATACGGCTTTCTGTCCGTAGGTGAGCGTACTTATCGAATTGCAACTGTTGATATGACAGGGGAAAATGGGTTTAGAGTAGGTACTAAGTAAAATTGAGTAATGAAATGTCTTATCAAAATGTTTCTATTCCGACGGGATTCGATCCGCGACAATCAGACGATCCTTATGGTGCATTTACACAATGCGATTTGTCGTACGATTTGGTAAACCCCGCCCTTTGAACGTGCCGACGAGCGTCGCGCTTCATATGACAAATCGCATACGATGAGCGTTTACACGTGAAAAATTGGCTTGCGATGCTAAATCGTACGTGCTCAGACCGTGTCGTGTAAATGCACCTTTACCGCTCGGCCACGGAATCACTAACGTGGCAATCGAAATTTTTGATAAGCTTATCATTAGTAAAATTGGTTTAGAAAATGTAAAACTAGAATATCATCTTTTGTAGTGTACTAACTAATATTTGGAGACATGAAACTGCTTTTATGTCGTGAAACTAACATAGAACACATACATTTGAAACTGCTTACGTTCCAAAGATTAATGTATTGCAAACGAATATCTAATTGTAAAAGCCCCTTTTTACAGGAGGTCAAAGTCAAAGTCAAAAAGCATTTATTCAGTAGGACCGCTGGGATCACTTTGAAACGTCTTAAAACTAGGTGATTCTACTCCTGTTCCTTCGCGACCAGGCGATTTTCCATATCAGTTAGTCCCGAAAAGATAATGTAAAATGCGGAGAATTCCATTGTAAGTAAACTGGAATCCAGCAAAGCTTGCAACCGATATCGTATCACACGGCATTTCATCTCACACGGCTTCTCATCGTATGCGATAGTCATAGTTAGTGCGACGCTCGTCGGCAAGTTCAATAGGCGAGGCTTAGCAATTCGTAGGTAAAAATCGCATCGTGTAAATAGGAGCTTATTACATTTCAAAGAAAACGCTAAAACAAACAAAGATGAAACGTCACTTCTGGAAAAAAATCTCGAAAACTTTAAGTATTTTAATAATTAAATCTTCAACTCTCAACATTACATTCTTCGAACATAAAAAGAAAATGGAAACATGGATAGCCAACTGTTGGTTCTAAGAAATATTTTTCTCCGAGTTATAATAATTCATGTTCAAACCATTCTTTTAGTTTTTCTTGTTCACACGTTATAGAATTTATGGTGCAACTTAGTTTGGCTCATGTTAGGTAACGTACGACTTGGTTGAGATTCTTTTTTATAAAAGACAATCTTGCTATCACAATTCAAATAATATTGAACTTCAAAAATTCTAGAATAGACCGGTCTGATGACTCACGATGCCTCCGTATTCAAATGCGCATATCATTTAACAGGATAAGCGACGCGTGATCCGAGAGCTGGCACATTTTTGGCTCAAAGGATCAGCATTGCCATCCAGCGTGGTAATGCCGCCAGTGTTTTGGGCACGCTTCCGACTGACAGTGACCTGGATCAGTTGAGCTATCTATAGATCGTTTCTAACGATCCTTAGATAGTTTGACTAATCCTGTTGTATTTTGTAAATATGTAGGTAGTAGCTTAGTTTCTGTAAATAAAATAATTTAACTACATTTTTTTAATCAAAAACTGGCTAGGATCAGAACGTCTGCACAACAAAATTTATCTGTACCCTAAAGTCATATAATCGAAGTAAATCACAATAATCATAATATTTCTTGCTTCAAAAGATGTGTGTGCCTGACAAAGATTTTTCTCAATTTGTGACGCACTCTGAACATGAGCAATTTTGCCAATATGGAAAACATACGAACATAATCCATACCAATGAAATTGAGAAATGGTACCTGATTGACTGGAGCTAATTCTGATCTTTTTGCTTCTTCTTCTTCTTGTTGTGTCACCAGTTCTTTCGAACAAGTGTGGTGAAAGGATTATAAGTGCGCCTCAAAGAGGCTCCTTTTTTTCTGCTGATTCCTGCTGTAAACGAAAACTCGGGCTGGGGCTCGGAGAAAAATTTCATTCCATTTTACCGTCACGACCGGCACGTCACGAAATCGTCACACTGCAAAGTGCGCAGCCACGAACAATCCATAGATTGTAACATTGATAGTACGGAAGCGTTTGATTTGAATTTGAAATTCCCAGTATAGAAAAGTACTCTTTGTTTCGTTCCAACCGCATAATTAAACGGCTATTTGAGTGATTTATCCAAGCTCTACTATCTTTGAAAACAGAACTATAGTACTGCTGTTCTATTCTACATTTATTCTATTCTATAAATTCTACAATTTTTTATAATTCATTAGATCAGTCAATTAGTTTAAGTATTATTTTTTAATACAATTTTTTATTATGTCTAATAATAATTGTACCTACATAAATTAAATATTAGGTAGTACTTAGTAAGCAATCTCAAAGCATTATATTTTAACTGTTCCCGTAAAAAATCTGATATGAAAAGGTTCGAACAGAACAAAGACACGCGTAAATTGGTTCCATATGTCGCCACTAATGTATGAAAACTGACTTTTTGTACGTCTTGCAAATGTTGGAAAGAAACGGCAATTTGTATGAAATATTTTCCTTTACTCTGTTTTATTAAAACTGAATTCACACTAAGAAAAACTCGTGATTTTTATGATTTAGCTTTATAAAAGCTGACGTTTCTGACTGTAATACCAGTTATCTTTTGAACCATTCGTTTTGTGATCTACATAGGCATAACTTATTTATTGCAGGTTTCCTATCATAACGTAAAGACTATTCGAGAAGACCTCATTCATTTGTGTGTACACCCAAAATACTTTGATAAAAGCTTATATCAGTCCTACTCTGTAAAACTAGCTTATACTGGCTGAAAAAAGCTATACCTACATGCATTTGAAAATATAATAGTTATAATATAATATAAGTAGGAAAAGCTCTAATTCTCAATCAAAATGCAAAAATGCAATGCAAAGCCCAACGTTTTCCCGAACTCAAACCCACTTTACAATTTATCGCGCTTAACCAACAGCTTTGAACATGACATTTCAAATACAATTTAACATTGGTCTTGACACTTCCCACGGGACTGAAACTCCATCTGTTCCCAGTGACGTCAAAGAGCTCAAAGGACGTATTGCAGAACTATTTTATACTAAACTAAGCAAATTTCCACTGACAAAACTTAGGTAACCTCACTTACTATAGCTGCTATTTTATGTAGTTTTTTTTATTTAAATGTAGTAAATTTAGTATTTTTTCTTCAATTAGGTGTTACTGATTTTTTTTTTCTTTAATTTTGGATAAGTTTGGATTCAATTTCAAAGTTTCTTTATTGGTATAAATAGCTTATGAACTAGTACATGTCCAGTGTGGATTTATCCTAGAATGTACAACAATGAATTTTTAGACCGTTTATTAAGCTTAGGTTAGGTGCTTCTCAAAACTTTTAGAATAATAATTGGATTGGTAGGTTAACAATAAATACAGTAAGTATGTCAGGAATAACTCTTATGCATAAAAGTTTTTAAAAATATACAAGCTTTAGTTGAGCATTACATTTAAAAACAATACTTACATTGTTATAGACAGATGGCTATGAGCCGTAGTTATAATAAATAATTGGCTACTTTTGATTCGTTTAGTAACAAGAAGAATCGCTAAAGTGGGTACACTTAGTTTAATTTAGAAGCTAGCAAACAGCAGGAACAATGGGACTACCCTACGCTGCTAAAAAGATAAAAAAAAAATAAGTTTGGATTAATTGAGATCCAAAGAGATCATAAAATGAAATTAAACTTTCTGCAATAAAACTATTCAACATCGGATAATTCATATGGATGACATCCAAGCGAAACTAGATTTTATTTTAGTGCAACAAAGATCATTTCAGGATAAAAGCATAAGAAGAGAGACAGAGCCGTCTGAACCGCTAAATGCTGGCCACCGGAAAATTAAATAAAGCTGTGCATTAGAATTGCAAGTTCGTCTCTATGGAAATGTTCGTGTTGAATCACTAGCCAACTTCTGAAATAGACGGGAGTGCAGATAAGTTTCAACCACTTCCCGCTCTCAAAAAATTACTAGCACATCCAGACTTCCCCTTTGTGGTTTTGCAAAAATGTGCTTTTTTTGGTGTATTTTTTTTATATAAATAGAAATTAAAATATAATTCAATATGCAAAACTATATCTCTAAAATATCTGACGATAACGTAAGCAGTGGGATGATTAGGCTATTGATATTGTTATAAAAAAAAGACTTTGCTCAGGGTGTGATTTAAAGAAATATAATTTAATATTATTTATTTCCTTCTTAAGAGAATTTCAACTGAAACGAATGCCATCAACATAGACCTTAGACACACTTTGTACGGAAATCCCTATTCTTTTAAACCACACCAGCAAATACTTTTGTACAATTATTTAAATGTAATGCGATTTATAATAGCGCAACAAAAGCGTATTTACTGTGCAGTTTAATATTGAAACTTCAAATTAAAGCATTAAACTTTATCTTCATCTTAAATCCTTGGAAACACTGCAGTGTAAAAACACAAAACATTTTTCACATTGCACTCGAGTGTACTGGATTCACTGAGTAAAATGTCTGAGCAGGCAAGTTAGTGGAAATATCTGGCATTTTCGATGCCATAGGTTTAGTGCCAAGTCATAGAATAACTAATAACACTACGTATAGCATGGACACTGCTCGCCCCGCACCAATGGAGATACCATACGTGTTTTGTCGAGTGTCCGGGGTGAAGCCAAGTGTTGCAGTGCCATATATTATGATATCAGCTGCAATATGGCTATTCTATACAAGTGCATGCTGAATCACATTTTACTCGTAAGAGTCTGTATGTCCCAAAGGTAAAGGCTATCTATGACGTGGTCTACCGTGGGATGGAATAATTTTCAATACTTAGCTATTATTAAAAATTTTGTTAAATTCATCGATTTCTCCGAATTAATTGTAGACCTATTTTCAAATAAATATTGGAACGAAGTTCCTTTTCGGACGGTATCGAAGAAAAATAAGACTGAGAATGGAAAAAAAAATTGTTCTATTTTACCGTATCGACACATGTATAATATGTATATTGTATATTTCAAATCGTCACAGTGCGAAATGCGCAGTCGCGACACAGTCCATAGATTGTTACATTGTTAGTACGGAAAGGCTACTAGGATACTTTATTAACAATTAATTTATTATATTCCCAGTAGGTATAGTAAAGTACTATTTGCTTTCCAACCAAGTGTTCCACGACACTCACGTACTTTTTTTTTTAATTCGTAAAAGACAGAAGACGTTTGTCATTTACTATTTGAGTTTTGAAACGTAACTATGTATTTATAATATTAGTCTCAAAAGCAAAATAGCCGACGTACGCTACACTTTATACACTGCTTTCTATAGTGTAGTTATTCCATCGGCTTAGTGCCAAGCGATGCAGTGGCGTACATAACACGACGACAGATGCAGTTACCATGCTGTACGTGCCTGTCCGTTTTATATTTGGTTTGGTAGCATTTGCGGTTTCTTAAGGTCGAAAAATGTATAAAGACCTCAATATTGCTTAAAATAAGTAGGGTAGACTGACCGTGTTGGTCGAATGGGGTTGTGCCTCGACTTTCACCGAAGGTCGTGGGTTCGAATCCCGGCCGTACATATATGGAATTTTCGTTTTGAAAAATTTATATGCGCTTTAACGGCTTATAACGGTGAAGGAAAACATCGTAAAGGAAACCCGCTGCTTAGTCAGCTCCACACGTATCGACGTCGTCTTTCCTGTGGGCGGCTGATTAAGCTGAGAGGATGGTTTAGGTGCTGGGCAAGCCTATTCCATCTCAAACAATGTCCCAGGCCTAAGACTGACGCTAACATTATAAATTAAAAAACTTTATACTTACTATTTATAGGGACTACTAGCTGCGCTCCCGCGGTCCCTCAGGATTATTTAACTTTTTCGGGATAAAAACAGTAGTAGCCTATGTCCTTCCCTGGGATACAACCTTTGTCCATGCTAAATTTCAGCCTAATCTGTAGCCTTATTGTCTAACTCAACTGGGAATGGACATGGGCTTCATTTTGACTTTTGAAACCCATTCTGGACTTCAATTGTCATTTTCCTATTATGTGATTGGTTGAGCTCTATTGGGATGACAGCTGGGAATGGATTTTAAGTTAGACAATAAGGCTGCTGTTCTGTAGTTTGGGCGTGAAAAGGTAACAAACAGACAGATAGAGTTATAATATTATATAAGTAAAAAGTAATATAAGTTAAATTCAATAAGTATAAGTATAATAAAAAGTATATAAGTATAAGTATAATAAATAAGAATATAAGTATGGATATGTATAGTATGGATATCCCATGCACTAACAGACGGCATATCAGTAACATAGTAACAATTAATATTTTGTAGCAAAATCAGCATCTCATCCACACACATCAAAGAATGATTTTTTAACAAGAGTCAGCATAACAGATATTTAAATATCATATGCGCATAGAGTCCAAATGCGTTAAACCCCTTTAATATAATAGTTTCTTAGTTTATTTGCGTTCAGTGAACATGAGTCAATACCATGAACTCGTACAGACAGAGCCACTTCGACAAGGTATTACGAAATAGTTATTTCTATGTGCCAAAGCACTGCAGTATCATATTTTAACCCGGCAGATGCAGCGAGCATGCGGTGGCCAATGGTACTCAGAATAAAAGAATTGCCCTTTTTATGTTAGAGATTTACGGATCACAGTAATAAAAGAATACAAAACTTATTTTTTCCAATAGAAAATAATGCTAACGGAACTTCGGGTTTGTACATTTGTAATTCATTGACCTTTTTCAAAAAGTATTTATTAAGTAGTAGTGTCATGTAGTACCCATAACACAGGCTCTGCTTACATTGGGCTAGATGATGCTGTGTGAAAAAGTCCAGCATTATTTTATTTTATTTTATTTATTTTTTTATTACTAGCTGCGCTCCCGCGGTGTGACCCGCGGTCCCTCGGGATTTTTTCGGGATAAAAAGTAGCCTATGTCCTTCCCTGGGATACAACCTTTAACTATGCCAAATTTCAGCTTAATCTGTTCAGCGGTTTGGGCGTGAAAGCGTAACATACAGACAGACAGAGTTACTTCCACATTTATAATATTAGTATGGATTTCTAATAACTGTTGGTTCACAAATATTTTACGCAACATTTTTATTGTGCAAACAATTCCCTTCTTAAATAAGCATAAAATGAGTCACTCATTTAATTACAAAAGAAAAATACTCATTAACCATAAAACCATGCTAATTATACGATGTTAAATAAATCGGTATCCTTGTATATATAAGAAACGTGCTCTACGCCTTGAGAAGGAAAAAAGCTCTGTCCATATAGAATGGAAATTACTTGAGATAATTTGTAAAAAGATTGTTACTTATAAGTCAAAATAAATAAAGTTTTTGTTCCATCCCACGGCGGGAGTCGAACCCGCAACCTTCTGCGTCACAGGCAGTCTTGCGCCACAGAGGTTGAATTTATGTATTTAGTTATAAGTACACGAAATAAATGTTTAATAATCTTATATTCTGTTGGCCTTTGCTCTCAATTATACGACGGAAAAATAAACATGAACTATCATAAAATTAAATAATTATAAGTATGTAATAATAATTATAATTATGCAAGATTTAATTAAATAAATTCGTTATCTTACACAGATTAGAATTAAGAAGCATAAAATAATGTCACTTATTAAACTCACACGATTTTTTTTGTGAGGGTACTTAAGATTCCTTTACAAACGACAACAATAGTTCGATTATTATCTAAAACCATTTCGCGATCTCGTCACATAAAATAATACTAATCCAAATTGTTTTTTATTGCTAACAAAATAAAATTAAATCCTACTAATAAAATCGTAAATTAGCATACTCACCCGCATCGCACAGTGTAGCACCAGCTTTATGACAAAAGGAAAAACCTTTTAAACTAATTATAATCATCATCATTAGGTATGTTCTTTTCAACATTTTGAAGTTTACAAAAAATAAAAATAAATAAAACAGTCACGTGACCGTACAACATACCGAGATTTTCATTAACTCATAAATATAAGTTACATTTTTATTTTTTATAGTGTTAAACCACACTTAGGTATTTCATTGAGAAATGAAAAGTCTTATCAAAATTAAATCTTATCAATTTAGGAGGATCGTCTGATCGTTGCGGGTTCGAATCCCGTCGGAATCGAAAATTTTGATAAGACTTTTCATTTCTCAATAAGTCACATTGTTATTATTACACAACTGTTTACTTTGTGATCAGATAATGTGTAATATCCAGCAATATTTACCTCTAGAAATGAAATACATATTATACATAGAAACAATCATTTTCTATGTTTAATATGTATTAATATGTATGTATATGTGTGTATGTATTTACAAACAAAAAGTATATAAGTAGTATATCAGTTATCTGGTTCCCTTAGTATAAGCTTTGCTTTTTTTGGGGCTAGATGATGCTGTGAAATGTCCAGCATTATTTATTTATACTAATACTGCATGCAAATAATTGCATGCATAATAATACTTACATTTCGAGTAAAGATCTTCGTAAAATAATGATCGAACTTCACAGGAGAGTTCGTTTCATCGCTTATTATACTAGACACGCACACAAGTCGTATTTAACTAATCATTGACAAATAATAAACTGAATTTCAATGATGGCTCTAGAGCCATCGATAAGACTAGTCTATATCGATAAGACTAGACTATATCGATGAGACTAGTCTTATCAATAATAGCCGGTGATGCGACGTGCAACATTGCATAAAATGAATGTCATTTCAAATAACAGTTTACGTTTTACAGCGGGTTTATGATCATTGACGCGTCGGCAGTAAAAGCTATCTTCTAGGTCTAAAGTTTGAAGTGTATTGGAAAATTTATGTCCACTTTACTTAAGGAGATACTTCACTATGCCACTTATGGTTTCAAGTACTGCACCATCATGTCAGACGCCATTTACACAATGCCATTCTGGCATACCATTCTTGCCTCTTCGTTCTCGAACTTAACGGAGCAAGAGCTAATATTCTGAGGCAAGAGGCAAGGATGCCATAATGGCATCGTGTAAACGGCGTTTTAGGCATTACCGATGACTAATTTTGAAACAATTTTGGTTAGGAATATTATTATTTTTAACCAAAAAAGCAAATCAGACCTTCTAATCGTGCCACTAGTTCTTTCGAACCAGTGTGGGGAAAGGATTTTAGGTGCGCCTCAAAGAGGCTCCTTTCGTGCACTTGACACATGTTTTTCGAACTTTGTAGGTTAGGTTAGTACCGTTTGAGAGTACTGGCATAGTGCACAAAAATTTTTCGGCAGAAAAACTCATCGGTGCACGATCGGGATCGAACCCACGACATCACGATCGGAAGTCGGAGCCACTACCTGGCCACTACTGGCTATGGATTATTTATTTATAAAAAAACATAAGAAATTGGCACTTTGATCAACAATAATATTAAGATGTTATTTTGGCTTGAAGGCGTAAAATGTTTAGAATAAAACGTACGAAAGGGTGTTGAAAGTTTTCAAGCGACAAGCCTCTTTGACGCCCAAGTTCCGAGTCCCCGACACGTTTTGTACCTGACACGACCTCTTTGGGACACCTTTTATGTACTTTATTTGTGTTAAATAAATGTTCAAAGGAGGCTTGAGGCTGTCACCGGAATACTCGTATTTATAGATAAGTTTTAAGCTAGTTATCTTGAAAGAGGACTGTTATTCACTCTCAATAAAGACTTTTTTACAAAACCAATAATCAATTTTTAGTAAAAAGAAACCTTATATCTGGGATCTCTCTTATATTATTTTTAGGAAATTATAACGAAGGCTTTTTATAGTCCTTTTCACATAGGAACGGTTCCAAGACAAGGCTTTTTTATGTTAATTTCTGAAATTAAAAAAAGGCAATGGTTAGTCCATCCATCCATTATTTTTGAAGATTTCATTTGATTCAAAATTTTTCATAAGGTACAGCGTAGTATGTAAGTACAGCGTAAAATGTAAAAGTTCTATGTGTCAGGAATATGTTCCTACGTGAAAAATACTATAGGCAGTTTAGAAAGATTATTTTAAAGACTTCTTTCTTTGTGTCAGTTGGAAGAGTTTTTTCAATAATGTTGTTCCGAATAAAAACGCTACTAGTTGTAAATAACAGTCCAAGCACATAAACAATTTCCATATCCTGTTGCCTTTTAATGATAATATTAAAAACTTAGCTACTACATATTTACATATATTTACAAAATACAACATGATGAGTCAAGTTATCTAAGGATCACTGTCAGTCGGAAGCGTGCCCAAAACAACAAAAAAGATCTATCACAAACTACCTTCAAACATTAAAAGTGTAGTTCATTTAACGTATTCAAAAACAAACTACACAGTCATATTACCAACGTGTGTTAAATGAGCATAAACTTCCAATACGATCCACCTTTATGTACTTACTTGCACGGAAATGACCGACATTCATAATACCTAGATTAGAATTGTTCTCATATAAGTGACACTGTTTATTGTCTTTTTGAGAATATTTTTTTTATAAACCATAAACCATAAACCATAATCCTCTACTCTATCTAATCAGCCCATTTAAACTCACTACTGGGTATACCTCCTCTTCTATAATACAATTCTGTTCGGCTTTCTCACGCTTTTGCAAGCTACATTGACAATATCATTCGACCACTTGGCAAATCTACTTTGCAGTTTTAGAACATCCCTATTATGCACTCGTTATTACAAAAAACAATATTCCCAAATAATTTGCATACCAAACTCCGAACACCTTTAAAAGGCCCGTCCTCCGCAAATATAATAAAATAATTATGTAACGTTAATTGGCTTAGTGACCGCCAAGTAAGATGAAAATATGCAAATGTACAAACTCACTTCAGTTAGTAAATTGCATGAGCGAGCAGCTTGTGGATTGGAGTTAAACAGCTGTTTCACTTTAAATTGTGCAAACATTATTTTAGTGTAGACTGACATGCTAGATCCATACTTTCGGTATGACCTGTATGTAAACAGAACTTAGAATTAATGAATGAAAAAGTAACAGTAGGTTCTTGTCTTTGGGCTCGACCCCCGCGGCGGGACCAATATTTGTATGATCTACAAATATTTGTCTCGGGTCTGGGTGTTTCTACGCATAATATATTATGTATGTGTTATGTAAACAAAAAGTATATAAGTAGTATATCAGTCATGTAGTACCCATAACACAAGCTCTGCTTACTTTGAGGCTAGATGATGCTGTGTGAAAAAGTCCGGCATATTTTTTTTATTTTTTTTATTTTTTTTATTTTATTTACTTAAACAAAAGCGTAGGATGTAACACTGGTACTTGACCTATAACGTGTTGTTATCAATAAAGATATTGTATTGTATTGTATTGTATTGTAAATAAACAAACGTAAAAAAAAAAACTTTACCTAAATGTTCCATGAATGCACTAGCTCTTTTGCTTATCTTTGTTTTTACAGAGCGACGGGCAAAACTTGAAATAAATGGATTTTGTATCGGTTACGCGGTTTCTAAAAAGCCATCAATTAAGGGTTTAAAGGATGGAGGAACTTGTGATAAATGAATACTGTGCGTTTTTTTTTACCAAAGAGTTTTTCAAAATAAAAGGGTCTACATGTTTTTGAAACTCAATCTAATACTCAATTTATTTTAATTCAAGCGTAGCAAGCTTTTTTGGATGTTTGCTTGCAACCATTATCTTTCTAGGTACGCGTCTGCTCATAATTACGAATTTTAATTTATTTCTACTTACCTAAATTATTGTATTCGATGTCACAAACTTTGTACCTACTAAACATGTTACTGTCAACAAGAACATAGTGTTTAGACAAACTTAATATAGGCTTAGAAACACTACTAAATAAAGATTGTAAAGTTTTCTGAGAAATAAAGATATCTATTTATTCTAGTACATTAAATTGCGAAACAATTACCATCATCATCATCATCATCATGTCAGCCATCTAGTGTCCACTGCTGAACATAGGCCTGCACCCAACGAACAATTACCGAGTAACAACAAATGAATTATGAATTCGTGGTGCGTACTTTGAGAAGTACGCACCACGAATTCATAGTGGAGCTGAGGCTCCACTACTATCAATCAGGCATCAATGATCGTTTAAACATGTCTAAGAGGGTAGTCAAAAACACATCCGTAGATACATTTCATACTTGGCACGTGTCAAGTGCGTTATCACATGTGTATTAGTGACCGCTTTACCACTTAAGCTTATAGCTATTTTGTTAGAAGTAATATCTTATAAGATACCATCGTCATAATTTGATAGCATGTTATTTTCGGATTATTGCTGTTGAATTTCCTTCAGGGCCGTAAAAGCGACTTATTTTTCTAACACATCGCTTCGGTCGCCGTTACGTTTGAAATTATGTGGCTACTTACATAAAGTAACTTTACACGATACTAAATTACTTGTAAATCACCGTCTTTGACCCAGATGGAAATCTAATAAGAGGTTTATTATTTTATTTTATTTACCTGCATTATTTCAGGATAACTCTACAATAATGTTTTCCCTATGTTGAAAATTCTATAATAATATTATTTATTCACCATTTTTTTCAAAATTGTAATGGGCAAAACGGAAAGTCTGTAAATGAAGGAGTTGAAATAAATGAATAATTAAAAGTTGCTATTAATGAATGTACCTCATTCATTAATAGCACTAAGCATAAAAAATACAATTAATTGAAAACACCTTCAAAATCCACGCACACTATGTTCATTCAAATTTAAATCGACCGTTCCAGACTCGCGACCAAAGCTTAACGGCCTAAATTGTTTTAATCACTAAAATAAAGCAGGTCTATTGTCCAGCTGTACTGTCCCTTCAAGCTGCTTCGAATAAATATGCAAATCTCTCGTTTGACCTGTCTGCAACGTAATTGCGAAGGCTTCAAAAAGGCTACATCAGTTGTGTACAGAAGCATATATTCTACCAGTTTTGCATCACAAAGCTGTCATCCAATTTATTTTGAACTTCGGCCTTGTGCAAATAGTAGCTGTATTTTTAAGAATATTAAGCAGATTAAAATCTGCGGTTCCATCAAAATTATTGATATTTGAAAAATTAGATTTTTTAAATTTTTTGGACTAGATAATAAGATCGATAGACTTTATAGTATTCATTCTTGCATCGTCATGTAAAATCAACGTGTATAAATAACCATTACCATTACCTACACCATTGGTAAACCAAGCAAGACAAAAAGTTAACATGATCACGATTCAAAGTCAAAGTCAAAGTCAAAAAGCATTTATTCAGTAGGACCGCTGGGATCACTTTGATCTGCACCGCTGGGTCTTAAAACTAGGTGATTCTACTCCTGTTCCTTCGCGACCAATACCGTGAAGAACCGGGGCAACAAACACGGTTTGGGGCCTAGCTTAATTAGCAGATTGAATCTCCAAGGTACGCAGACTCTTTTAGATTCAGCAGTAAGTTACATTTTCAATTATTTGTGACAATGTACAATCTTATAAATAAAAGCTACCTTTCCCAATTATAAGTCACGCCAATGCAAAAAACCGCAGACTCAGATCAAGCATTTCTCGCCGTTCTAGATCGAACGTGATTCGGAGACGATTCTCGACGTGAATATGGATCGTGCAAAACTTTTTAGCCCAGATTCTCAATTTGCATTTCACTCTAATGAAAGTGAGGTCGTATGTAAATAAATTAATATTTATAGCTGATTATATGCCCCTATGGAACCTGACCCCGACATTATTTAATGTTGGAACAGATTAGCTTTCGAGTTACTTTGAGTTTTAATTAACATATTGATGTGATTTAATGGTTACACGACAATGTTTTGCTGACTTAGAAGATCTAGAATTGAACTCGATATCGAACAAAATTTCAATTTATTCATAAAACATAATACATTACTATTACAATGCTTCAAATTTGAGTTATTATGAGCCGTATTGGCCAAGCAGGGGGGTTATTCGCGTTCGTTTGTTTGATGAATATTCGGATGCTTCTTAGTACGAGCTACATTGTATTCAGTCGATAAGATCAACGGTAAAACACGGTCCTAACACAGGAAAAAATAGCTTGTTATCTGTTACGTATGGAACATTAACTTTCGCAAAATGTAGAAAAATTTGCCAATGACTAATATACTAGTCTTTTACTCGTTACAAAGCCACTGTAGATATTTCAATAGATTATTAACTCAAGTGCTTTATCCTTCTACGCTGAAGGTTTTATATGTGAGAAAGAGAAAATTAAAAAGCTTTTTCACAGAAATTGTAAACACAACATCCATCGCTCATTCTCAAGCATCAAGTTATCAACATTCTCAAATTATCGTGATAATTCTCAAAATCTCATCGTAAAAATGCCACTCCAGTTTTTGCTTTTAAAAATTTTCATTTCATTTATAGCCAAGTGGATCCCGCAAATTACCAGAGATTCTCTTTTGAAAATTGCCTACGTCCACTTAAAGATATTAAAGACGAAGACAAAGACTTGGGTGTGTAACTTAGGTTTGTTAAAAAAGTGGCAACCGTTTAAGATGGCATTCTAGAATGGGTTTTTGATTAGGTATCTTTACAATACAGGTATTCTGCCGTGCAGCCACTAAAGCGCAGTAACAGGGTTTTTGTCGATTTTGAGCTGAATATGCAGTCTTGACCGGTATGGCATGAGGAACAGCTTGGTGTACCGTAGGTTCTGATCTGATGATTAATAGGATCATAAAATCAATTTTTCGAAAGCAGTAACTCAACATAGCAGGCCAAAATGTAATGATATGCCAACTAAAATACAGTAACAGCATAAAATAGAGTAATATCCCTACACCGACCCTTCACTTTACCGAGTAAAATGCAGCAAACACCCCTATTACCACATAAAATCTGTAATCTACTCTTGAAAAACTATTCTGGCATACAAACTAAAATGCAGTAAACAGTTTTTGTACTGGAAATGTTAATACTGCAAAGTCGATCACTGTTTTATTTAATATAAAATACAGATTAAAATGCAGCAAATAGCTTGAATGTAGCACTTTATTTAGTTTTTTACTTTATAAAGGGGATGAAAGAGGGAGTAACAGTTGATATGGGAACCATAATTGGGAGTGGGAGTGGGAGTGGGAGTGGGAGTGGGAGTGTGAGTGGGAGTGGGAGTGGGAGTGGGAGTGGGAGTGGGAGTGGGAGTGGGAGTGGGAGTGGGAGTGGGATTGGGAGTGGGAGTGGGAGTGATGGCGTGATGGCGTGATGGCGTGATGGCGTGATGGCGTGATGGCGTGATGGCGTGACGGAGTGACGGATTGACGGATTGACGGATTGACGGAGTGACGGAGTGACGGTTTAACGGATTGACGGCTTGGCGGATTTGTGGATTTGTAGAAGATTTGGGGATTTGTGGACTTATGGATTTGTGCTGTGGATTTATGGGGGGGCGTCAGATTAAATGTGAGAGTGAGATTGTGAGTCACATTAAGAGTGAGGGCGAGACGAGGGTTAGATTGAGGGTCAGAATTAGAGTGAGACTCGGACTCAGACTCAGTCATCAAAGTTGAACTTGCCGTCACAGTCACTCAGTTTAGTTAAAGCGATGAAAAGCTTAAGCTTACTCAAGTGATAAGGGCTATGTTGATATGTAGTATGTACCACGCGAACGAAGTCGCGGGCGTTCCGCTAGTTAATAAATAAATACTTAGGTACTGATTTATGTTTTCTTTTGGTTTTGGTAAAAATAATACCGAGTAAATCATACTACTAACATGATTGCCATTATGTTTAATTTGATTATGCGTGCCTTTTAGATGTCTAAGAATAATAAATATTTACCTACATACACAGATTCTGTGTAGGTATCGTATTCCTTGCAATATTTTGTGATTTTATTTTTAATTATGTGACATTAAAGTACCTTGAGATCTCTTATTTTATTAGTTCTTTTAGAGTTTCTTGCTAAACTAACTCAGTTAACTTTTTTATTTAAGTACTTATTAGTCATTTTAAGCAAAGTCATATGTGTTAAGAACACCTAAAGTTATTTTAGAATTAGCTTAAATGTTTATAAAATAAACGTTATTGTCATACATACAAAAAATATTTGTTTGTTTTCAATAATCCCGATATGACATAGGGTTCCCTATCGTAAATTACGAAAAGTCGTAACATACTACGAAGCAAATAGTTAAAGATACTAATTAAAATGCAGTAAAAAAACGTCCTATGCTGCAATTTAGTCTGCAAAGTAGCGTACAATCAAACGTTTTTGCAGTATCAAGTATTTATACCGCATTTTAGTCTGCATATGTGTATCTTTTAGCATGCAGTAACAGCTATGTTTTTGGAAAATACCTTTTTATTTCGAATGTATGAAAGAAAGTAAATTTTTTTTTTTCAAAAATTAATCTTCGATAACACTTGGTCCTCGTCAGTAATAAATATTTCACAAAACTAATTTGGTACTATAAAATAATCAGCATCAAAACTGTTTTTGCCATTTTCTCGAAACCGCAAATTTGCTCTTACTGCGTTTTAGCGGCTGCACGGCAGTATTGTACATTAAATTAAATTGTTTTTTTTTAATGTCAGGACATTAAAAATTTGTGTATCTTTTAAATATGTGACCTTATAATGGTTATAACCTACCTACCATATTTCTTGCAAATAAAGTTTCATTTCATTTGTAATTGTGTATCGTGTCAATTTTGTTTCCTATGGAAAAAATATGATTTTCCAAATATCCATATATTTAGTTGAGCTATCTATAGATCGTTTCATATATTTTGTAAATATATGTAAATATGTAGTAGCTTAGTTTCTGTAAATAAATAATTTATGGATATTTAGAAAATCATATTACCACAATGAAAAAAATCACCATTTAAAAAAAAGATTTTTTTTAATCGGTCTTCTATTGAATGCGAATTTAAAATGTCAGTCAAAGCTGATCGCACATAATAATAATTATGTCCGCGCCAAACGCGCAGCAGTCATTTTTCTATAGAAAAAATACTGATGACGTCAGAAAATGCGCCTCGCTTCTGACGTCTCAGCATTTCCTCTATTGAATTGGCGAACACTATGGCGCGTTCGGCGTCGATGTATTCTGCGATGGGCTTAAAATGATAACCCAGAATAATCCCATACTAAAAATATAATCACAAGTTCAAAATTTATTAATATTTTTCTGTTTTTGATGCTATTTTCCCGCCGCCGTTTCAACCCATTTTCCAAAGCCAGGGCTTAAACGCGGTACATTCTCGTTGCAATTTATTTGCCTCATTCCGGTTTCTTCGTCTCCTAATTATCTTAAAAGATTCTTGGATTATTTTTGCACTGAAATAGTTTGGTGTTGGCAAAGTTTTATTCAAAATGGCTCTGTGTATGAAAGAAGAAATTGTTTTTATTTCAATATAATTCGGGCTTGGTGACAATGAAAATAGGATGTGGAGGATGTGGCCATTATAATTTAAAGTGGAAAGTATTTTCAAATTATGCACAAAACTTTCAAAAACTCACTGACTAACTTTCATCCTTTGCTTGTGTGGACCCTGTATCATAAATAACCTATTTCTAAGCTATTCTCGTACATAATCTACAAGTTTTTTTTAATGATGAATGGGTCGGCTCTTGACCTCGAAACTATTCTAAGTTTCAGCCATATTTTGTTCAATGGCGTGATTGAAACACATACATCCAATTCAATTCCTATGTGTTCCTTTTTTTGATTTAAGTATTTCCAAAATTCCGGGCTTAATTCCCTTTCACGTCTTATTAGCGTTTAATGCCTACCGGAAACCCCATAACAGATATTTTCCCTGAAGAATTGTTACTTGTAACATAAAATTGAACGATGTAGCTCTGTCTCAATTTTTGTTGTAGCGTAAACATCTTGACTCTTTTGCGTGCTTGCGTGTAATATTCCATAATTATCTACTTCAATATTGGTTTCAAATTCATTTATACTCCAACTCAGAATTCAGTGTTCGGTATATTTAATCATCAAAAGAAGATAGGATCGATTTCGTATTTACGAACAGACAGGAATATGCGGGCCTGTACATGTATATAGATCTTCAATTAACGAACATCGATCGGATTTGAGCTAACGACGAAAATGGAGTGAGCTGTTAGACAATATAGAGCACTGTGGTAACAAGGATGATCATACATACTTTAATTATGACTTGATCGATACATACATAGGTACATCAAAACATGTCTTTTATTAATAATAAAGCAGTAGTTGAGTATATTCTTTTGTACTAATTCATAATCATCATCACCATCAATTAATAATAAAAGCTACAGAAGTCTAGAACTGGGAAAAGAGGATAGTAGGGTAATATGTAATTTTTGACGTCCTCTGTTGCGTAGGCGAAGGCCCGCCTGCGATGCAGAAGGTTGCGGGTTCGATCCCCGCGGCGGGACCCATGTTTGTATGATCAACAAATATTTGTGTTTTTGGTGTCTCTATGTATAATATGTATGTATTTACAAACAAAAGTATATCAGTCATCTAGTACCCTTAACACAAGCTCTGCTTACTTTGGAGCTAGATGATGCTGTGTGAAAAAGTAAAAAAACAAACTTTTGTAAAATGGATAGATTTTGATTACCATACCAAAGTTATGAATCAGCCTATACATAGAAGAGTGCTTGATATGCATGAAGGTAGATGGATATTCGACTACGAATAAGAGGAAGAATGTATTGTGTTCAAAATTACACGTGTAAGAATGGTTGTTAAGTATGATCGATAATAGAGGAAAATGAAAGAAGAAAACACTGTTGTGCCGACCCAGACGACAAGGGTAAGAAGATGGTGAAAAAGATATCCTCTAATTTTCAACGTCAAAACTGAACAAAATAAATCAGGGAAGATTACACCGTGCTTGACAGAGCTTTAGAGCATAGAAATCAACCGTCAGCTCCATTGTACCCCCGGTGAACGCTTGCCCCCATCTGATTGGAAAATGCATAGAGACTCGGCTTGCTTTGTTCGAGTCGGTTCACGGGGGCAGTTCAGCTCGTAATTTGAAGCACGTGAAATATATTTCCTTTTGTGAAATAAAAAAAAACATTTACAGAGCTACCACAATTTTACCACACTTCCTATTTAGTATTAAAAATATCAAAGATTAAGAGCATGTTTGTAAATATGTGTTTCAATCATGCCTTAACTAGTGGAATCGTTCCCTGGAAAACGATTTAAGATAGCTCAATATCTAGATATAGTCACTGCAAGTCGGAAGCGATTCGAAAACACTGGCTTTACCACGGTGAATGCTTATCGCTTGCCGCACGCGTTGCTTCGAACAAACATTTTTTTTTTCTAAAACGTGAAGACCCTGAAATGAGATAAAATTAACTTTTTCAACGTTCATCATATCTTTTTGCTTCGACTTCATTATTCTTAAGCCTACCTAGTCCCGAAAATCCATAGCACCATCTATTTCAGTCACGGAACAACCTTCTCCCGGCCTTAGTTCATACGTATTTCTTTTTTTCAACGCCTCAAATATGAATCATATAATATAGTCATTTTTTGTAGCTCATGTATTATTCAACACTAGAATGTACCTATAGAATGTACGATCTGCAAAAACTTTAATCGTATTTTTTGAAATCTTGATCAATAGTTGTAAATAAATAGAAATATTGTCATATCATGTCAACAAATAAAACATTATTGACGAAAGTCAACAGGAAGAAATTCCTGTTTGCGTATTAAATTATATTGTTCGTTTCTGAAGATATACTATGTAAAAACTTACTCATAAAAATATATATCATATACCTACTAATAAGTATTATACTAGTTTTGAATGCAAGCAATAAAATTTTCCCCGATTCTTAGCTAATAAATGTTTATCAATTTAGTTTTTTTTTTTTATTTTAATGCATCTCTGTTAATAAAAGAATCGTAGGTAGTGCTTAAACTAAGTTTAGTCTTACAGACTCAGGTACTCCATTATAGTCCTTGTGGCGACCCCTTTTCGTTTATAATGGAATATTAGATTCCGTCATAAACCCAGTCATGACAACGAGACCATTAAATTTTGACCTCTAAAATTCCCCCCGGTGCCTTTCTACCAAACGCCGCCGGGGAGCGGGCCAGCTCAACTTACGCTGGTGGTATTTCCAATGTGTTTGCTGACGTAAACACCGTTTTGGGGAAATCGCCGAAAGATGTTTGCTCCTGAAAGTGTTAGAAGCGATAGTGCGATATTCAATTTAACAGTTTCAGATTTCGTAGCCAATCAATGGATTTTTTACTCGATGTTTGTTGAAGGCTCAAAGGTTCACATCTGCTTCCTCTCAAATTAGATTTCGATTCATTTGCCCGCGGTAACTACGTTTGCTATTTTCGGAAGAGGAAACTGATTCGTTCGCTTTAATTCGATCAAATGAACCATTGATGGAATTTTTCGTGCTGAAACTTTCTCAAAGGCACGAATAACTTCAAAGATTCCTTCGTCCATCCGAGTTCCTAATTACAGCAGTTTTAAATTCTCATTTCTACTTTTCATTCGGAATCGCTGAATGTTTGTGTAGCAAGTAAGTACTAAAAAGCGACGACCTTAAACTTTCCGGTCGTGTACTGCAGCCTTCGGCCATAAAAACGGTCTATGAACTTGCCCAAGAGAAAGGTTTTGATTTTCTTTTTCAAAGAATCATTTCAACGAGTATTGTTGAGTTGAAATATATACTTATAGTATTAAAAAAAAAACAATTTTATATTATTAAAAACTTATTGTAAACTTATTAACTTATTATAAAAGTAAAATGGCATGAAATGTAAAAATATGGATTAGTTTGTTTGTTCAAGTAACTTAACAATTTGAGCAGTGTAAAATCAGAGCGAAAATCTAAAAGTATGCCTCATGCTTTTGAGCCTATAATACACTCAAGTAATAAAAAAAACTTAGGCCTTTACATCTATTAGATGATTTATACAGCGTCAGAAAGCCTATGCCTACCCTTAACGGGACGCTATAGTGCCTGGGACATTCTTTGAAATGGAATAGGCTTGCCCAGCACCTAAACCATCCTCTCAAGTAAATCAACCTGGCCCACAGAAAAGACGACGTCAGTACGTGTGGAACTGACTAAGCTGCGGGTTTCCTCACGATGTTTTCCTTCACCGCTTAGAGCACGTGTTATAGCACATATAATTTTGAACCCACAACCATCAGATTGAAAGTCGAGGCTCTACCCCATTCGACCAACATGGCAAAACTCAAAAAAGTGAATGCATAATCTCATTAATTTAAAATTATGCTAAAGCAAAGCCAACAGTGAAAATTGTATGCAAGCTGAGGCAACATCTAATATTCTATTATTATCTAGTGAAGCAGTTGACATACATAAAGCCGTGGTTTCTTAGCCGTGAGCAAACGAGTTGATTTTACTTTAAATATAGTTTAAAGTTGAGCTGGAAACCTATTTCATCTCAAGCAATGTCTCAGGCAATAGATGGTCCCTTTGAGTGTAGATATTGACTTCTGGCGCTGTGTATATCATCTAGTGAAGAGGTAAAGGTCTTCAGTTTTTGTAATAATCATTTTGATACGTTTCCCGAGAAGATTCATGAATCATAACTTTATATCAGTTTAAACTAGACTTCTTGGCT
Organism: Epirrhoe tristata; assembly: GCA_951394285.1. Classification (NCBI taxonomy): domain Eukaryota; kingdom Metazoa; phylum Arthropoda; class Insecta; order Lepidoptera; family Geometridae; genus Epirrhoe; species Epirrhoe tristata. The sequence goes on along the minus strand of OX596152.1, from coordinate 8,672,720 downwards.
CTGCGCTCCACCGAGTCCAGTGCAGCAAGTTGGTACTTAGCAGAACCATCCCAAAGGTGGCTGCAATACTCCATACAAGATCGAACTTGAGTCTTATATAAAGTCAAAAGTTGACCAGGTGTGAAATATTGCTTGACCTTATTTAGGATGCCCAGCTTTTTGGCCGCAGTCTGTGATTAATGGACTGGTGATGAGTTTTTTGTGTAGCTGTAGGTGCTTAAAAGTAAAACGCTATTTACATGATACCATTCTGGCATACCATTCTTGCCACTTGCCACAAGATAATTAGCTCTTGCTCCGATGAGTTTGAGAAAGCAAGAGGCATGAATTGTATGCCAGAATGGTAATTGGTTGATGGCATCTCAAGTTTTTGTATGAACTATGAGACATTTTTGGAAAAAGACAAATTGAATTTGACGTTTATTTGCTTTTGATGTGCTAGTCTTATTGATTTGTTTAGTAAACAATCTATCGACAACGTCGCTTATCTACGAGTAGCAAACTACGACTTAATATGTAGGCAGGTACGAGATTGCTATTTGCACTGCACTGTCAACAGAATCGAGATGTCTCGATAATATTAATGAGGATTATAACTGACACTGATGAAATCATCGTCAATTAATTAACTGCCAATCTACTTACACAATATCTACCTACTCCACAATAAATCAATGTTTCATAGTAGCCTTTATATCCAAGGCAAGGTGTTATCTACTCAAAAAGGTACCTAGTTTTTTTTAACTTGGGTCTGTTTACCAAATAAATGTGTTCTTCGTTCTTATTCATTCTCTCACTTTATGTAAATAAGAGGGTAGATAATATTATTTGAATTTGAATATACGTCTAACAAAAAGTATATCTAAATACAAATATTATATCACCGTTAGCAGTTGAGATGCCAAACATAATAGTTACATAATTTTACTAGTTTATACTATTAATAAATCAATTGGAAACCACGCTAATGCTTAACAAGCAGAAAATTGCGATTATTCAATGGTTGGGTCTGTTCATGATTAGAAAATTAGTCATTAAATTATTACGAATGTGTAAATATTAATTACTGCTGATAGTCTGGTTACTTTTGCGTAATTGCTTGGGGATTATTTAAACAGGTTTATCATAGTATTCCTAAGGTTGGTAAAGATAGATGACCTGATTTTGTAAGCATAGTGGACAAGCCGAGACAGAGATAATTGGAAGGATATGGGGGAGATCTTTGCCCAGCAGTGGGAAAACAAAAAAAAAAGTGGACAAGTTGTATCATGTATGTGAGTTCGATTCTTGCGACGGGGAAAATGTTTGCATAATCTACGGATATTTTTTTCGAGTCTAGCTTTCAAGATATGTATTCAAGATATATGTTTTACAAACAAGACAAAGAAATGTATATTTTACGAGTCGTTTTAATACTCAGGAGAACTAGAACAACGAAAACGTAATAAATTAAAATCCTCATCAGGAAATAAAATTTCTTTTAAAATGGAATATTAATACCGGAAGAACAGATCATAATTATTTTCCGATTAATCTGTGATGAGCGGAAAATTAATAAAGCGAAGATAAGGGCCGATATTTTAATTGCTCTTATTTTTTATTATTATACTTTTCTTTGAACGAAATAAAAAATGAACCCTAGATTCTGGTTGCGTAAAGCACAGGTTTTTATAAAGAAACTAGCTGACCCGCGCGACTTCGTCTGCGCATTATTCGGTCCAGCCGTTCACGCGTGATGGCGTGACCAACGGATATATGGATTCATTTTTGCCGCGCAATTTTTGAATTTTTTTCAGTCATAAAAACCTTCTACTGACAATAACAAACACAGCAAAATAAATATTAGTGAAATCAGTCCAGCCGTTCACGCGTTATGGCGTGACCAAGGGATATAGGGATTCATTTTTATATATAGAGATAAACCTATCATGACTACACCAGCAAATGGTGGTTATATGTATATATTTTTCTGTCGTAAACTATGTAAGGCTTTGCAAATAATTTTACAATGCTCATGTTATCGCTAGTAGTTTGTCTGATAAGATGAACTTATCACTGATAAGTCTAAATATATTAAGAAAGCATATAAATAGCATACTACTCCATCTTACGACTCTCCAGAAAGTTAAGAAAGAAAAAAGATACAGATTATAGACGATATAAGTTAGTAACTTAGTATAAACTTCATTCCAAAGCGTAAACTCTTTAGTAACTTGATCGACATTGTGTCGTTGATAGTGGTAGTAACTCAGTACCGTAAAGTCGACGTTAGATTTTACAGCTCCTTTAAGATAAGCTCACAACGTTCGAAATACCTGCATATTATTATTTATTGAAGGTTTATTATAGCTTTATTGATATTTCTAGTACTATGACGAGGAAAACATGTGTCGAGTGCGCGAAAGAAGATTTTTATCACAATCTTTCGAAAGAACTTATGGACACGACTTTGACATTTTCGAACAGAGGGCTATCTCTAATCCGTGATCCGCCCTCCTAAAGATAGATTGGTTTTTTGGATTGCAAATTCAATCCATGGACTGGTATTTGGCATGCTCTACCTCGACAAAAGATTGAAATCTTAATCTTAGATAGCAAAAAACGGATTTGGATTGATTATTAATTTCGGGCGTTATTATAAACTAGCTAACGCATTTAGCTTCACACGCTTAGTACCTACATTTTGTTACGCTATTCCAGGCTACGCACTACATTTATTCAAAGTTTAATTTAAATTGGTTCACAGCTTAGGGCACGATTCAAAAGGAAACATACAAACTTTTAGATTCATAGTATTAGTATTTTTCACGTAAATAAATAAATAAATAAATAATGCTGGACTTTTCACACAGTATCATCTAGCCCCAAAGTAAGCAGAGCTTGTGTTATGGGTGCTAGAATGACTGATAAACTACTTATATACTTTTTGTTTGTAAATACATACATATTATACATAGAAACAACCAGACCTGAGACAAATATCTGTAGGTCATACAAACATTTGTCCCGCGGCGGGGATCGAACCCGCAACCTCCTGCGTCGCAGGCGGACCTTCGCCCACTGCGACACAGAGGTCGTCAAAAGTAGGAACTTACGTAGAAACGTATCCCTGACATTTATAATTTTTACGTTTCACGCTGTACATCTATGAAATACAAAACTTTTGACATAAAAAAATCGAATGAAAATACAAAAAGATTCAACAAAAAATGTCTATTTCCTTTTAAATCGTTTCATAAATTATCTTAAAAGAGCCTTGTCACGGAACCGTCCCTATGTGAAGACGACTATACTTAGTAGGAGGAATAAAGATTTCTAAAGATTTTGTAAACTAAAGTCTAATGAAAGTGTATTTTTGCACCAAAGGTCTCAAAATTGCTTTCTAATGAGGATGCAATCGCAATCCATATATTAACCCAAAAGTTTTGCATAAAATTGATTATATTATGGACCCAATAACTTGAACCTAAATATTCTTTTGACTAAGCTCTCTTTGATTAACTTTCGCAAACTGGATAGGCGTGTCCGGGACGGAACGAAAGAAAAAACAGATTTAAAAATAGAAGACAAGGGATAACTTGGGGTCTTAGTGTTGAATGGCGGTATTGAAGGTTGATAAAATATTACCTATACATTTTTTTATTAGCAGTACGTAGGTACTGCACAACTGCATCAGGTATTTATTTGTGGTACTCATCGTGCAGTTGAGCCACGCAAGTTTGCCGACAAATTAAATTTTATTCGAGTGAAGCCATTAATGGTTAAAGTGTGTTATATTTGCATTTGGTTTTTTTAGTCTACTTGCAAAAAATCTCAAGAGACGGACCCTACAATACGGTTCTTTGCAAAACTTTCCAAATTAAAAGGATTCATCGAAGCGAAAAGTGAAGATAATTTGAAACGACAACGTTAACCCTAAACTTTTGCCGCTCAAAAAGTGCACGTAACCATTACGCATTCTGTTACGTTTGCCGAAAATAAACTTTATTTCACTGTAAACTTTTGCAAAGTAAACTGAACTTTATAACGCTGGTGTAAGATTCATTATCCTTGCTAATTTTACTTTAAAGTTTTGTTTAAAGAGTGTCTTTGGCAATATTATACAGTGATATAAAATAATTCCCATTGTTCGTAAATGAACAAGTTTTTAATCCATGATGGAGGCCTAGAGGCGGCATAAAAACCAGAGTTGACCACTGACTCATACAAACTTACTTTTTTATAAGTACAGATAAAGTGAGGTAACACACAGATTTAAGTTTCAAAAACATCACTTTTTTCATTACCAACGCTTAAATTATTATTTATTATTATATATTTATTTATAGGTATTGTATTTTTGCTGAATAAAAAAATAAAATAAAAATTGCTTGATAGAGTATCTAGGTTTTTGAAATGCCAATTTATTATGAAGAAAAAATTATATTAAATTATCAAGTAAACTTCCCAACTTGTATTTCCGAAACATGGTGCCCTGTTTGTCTGGTTTTGTAACTTAATTTATTAGATAGAATTATACGCGCGCCTTTACGGAATTATTCGGTGTGAGTAACAAATTTAAACTCTAAATCCAATGGTATAAAGTTTATATTACTTTGAGAGCCGCGTTGAAAAGTGACATAGCCATCAAGTATTCCACAGGGCTCCGAAACTTTTCAATTTGCGTTTGAGTTCGTAGAAACCCTGAATGTTAACAAAACGGGACAATACAAATAAGCGAAATTAACTACCCGTCGACAGTTTGTGGCAATTATTCTCTGTCAAAAAGTACACATAACATATCCCGACATAAGCAAAATGCAAAATTAAATAAACAGTTGTGATCGAAATTTCTGGCAGTTTTTTGAATACTACCGCAGTTTTGATATATTCATGAGAATCTACTACTTCCACGATTCTATTCAATCAATTCACTTTAAGCCTTTTTTTTTATGCTGGACTTTTCACACAGCATCATCTAGCCCCAAAGTAAGCTTGAGCTTGTGGTATGGGTACAGATGACTGATAAACTACTTAAGTATATACTTTTTGTTTGTAAATACATACATATTATACATAGAAACACCCAGACTCAAGACAAATATCTGTAGGTCATACAAACATTTGTCCCGCGGCGGGGATCGAACCCGCAACCTTCTGCATCGCAGGCGGACCTTCGCCCACTGCGCCACAAAGGTCGTCAAATGTATGGACAAGGCGTTCCAACTTCCAATGAACGCGTACTAGTCGGTTACGCGTACACAGAAACGCCTACTCCGTATCTGTAGCAACTGACATAACTGCAAGTACGGACTAGTGTGCACCTACGTACATTGTCTTGTGTACATTGAAACGCTTCTACGCGTATAATGGAACGCGTAGTCCGTACAAGGCTTAAGGCCAGTCGAAATTTTCTACTAAATATCAACTTTTGCTGTTCACTTTACAATAAAAAATACCATTGTGCCACAGACAGAACTTTCCACTTGTAATTTGGCAAAATGATGTTTGCATATTGCGCGCGAATGATAATTTATTGGGGCGCATCTCCATTTATTGATAAATTACAATGGTTCGTGACATCCGCGTATTTTTGTGAAAGGAGCGGTATTTTCAATGCAGCTTATAATTTTATAAAAATTAAATGCCCTTTACTTATACTCTATAAAATAAGAAGTATAATAGGCTAATAATATATGATATAAAATAATAATGATATGAATCTATTTAAATTGTAGATCGCTTCTCAGCGATAAGGCCGCCCATTGTGCAATGTAATGGTTCTCTTTTTGAATGTATTTTGTAGTTTTAAGGTATGCAATAAAGCATTTTCATTCATTCATTCATTTTCATTCTGCCGTCTATGTCGTGAACCCTTTTCTTCGAAGAATAATCAAATACTTTCTTGCGCCTTTCTTTATTCTATTTTATAATTTATTGATTGCTACTGTGGAGTCCACTGTCACAATTTCAAATTAAATTTAAGTATGTACTTTTGCAGACTACTAAAGCCATAACCCTTGCACTTGCTTAGTCGGTTAAAAACAAGCCAGTCATGTTGTTCCCGTTTATTGACAAACAGCGGTATGCCTGGCTCGTGACGTCTACAATTTAAGCACCCAATACAAAGGCTATTGCTGTTCCTAGATTTATCGTATTGATTTGAGCTGGCAGAGAATGTGATAGTTCAATGCGTATCTCACTCGACGGTTTTAATAGGCTTTTATAAAAAAAGGGAGCATTTTACTGTGTTTCAACAAGAGCAGGATAGGCCTAGCACCTAAATCTTGCTCTCAACCCCATTGTATGAATGTATGAATGAAAATTCTTTATTGCACACAACATTAATATAATTAAAACAAACAAAAACTAAATAAAAATGTACAATGGGCTATCGCTATCTATCGCTAAGAAGCGATCTCCTCCAGGCAACCTTAAGATTGATCATTGACCTCATTGACCTTATTAATTGTATAGTGAACCATAAAAACTTACTTAAAACAATGAACAATTTTACCGAATACAATCTTAATGAGAACATTTTGGAAACTTCTATTAAAAAAAACACCTTATCTTGAAAAGAACTTTCTGAAACTATCTTGGCTGATAAGGACAAGTTGTATGTAAAAACACGGGGTTAGTCAAGAAAAAATCTTGAGAGATCTCGAAAAACACCGCGGTATGCAGGCACTATGTGTTCTCAACACATCATAAATCTCAAGGAAATTGTAGAAGGTAATCCACAATGAATTGGAGATATGAAATCGTCCAAGCACAAATCGCCGGCACTGACCACAAAGCCGCTCGGTACACGCCTGTCTGATGCATACCGACTGTGGTGAAGGAACGGAATCTGAGCATTCAATTCTGTCACAAGCCATTTAGCATCCATTTAGCCATTGCATCAATTTGATACGTTTACAATGAAAGCTCTAAATGGTTAAGGAAAATATCGCAAGGAACTATCAGTATTGTAAATTTCTTTAGACACTTCAAGGTGAGATTTGTTTTTAAATTCAAATGTTAAGAAACATACAGAAAAATCTACCCCACTTGTGGGGAGGCTAGTGGGGTCGTTGGGAATAAACCATATTAAATTGTACAATAAGCAATGTTCTGACTTAGTGCTGCTTATTATAAAAACGTAAAACCTTGGTTGAGCCCCATGTTGACACATGTTAAAACAAAACTGTTACCACAAAAAAGCGTTCTATGTATGAGTATTTAAAGATCGTTTTTCTAGGGACAGTTTTTTAGTTAGACTTGGTCTAAATTCAGCTTTTTTTTGAAATAAGCCCCAGTATGTTTGATGGAAAAAAAACATTATTTCACAATAGTTTATTTTCAAAATGTTTCACCAGTAAGTCATTTGTAAAACTGTTATTAATAAAAGTGGTGTAAAGTTACGCCAGGTCTAAGCTCAAAAAATTGTAGAGTTACTCCTAAGTTACACCCGGCGTAACTTCACACCACGTTTATTAATAAAGGCCTATAACAAAGCTTCTATCGTGAATAGTCTTTGATCAACGAATTAAATCGAGGTTCAACGTAGTTACGAGATGGATGGATGCAACTGAGCGCTTTCGTACGTGAACTCTACCGCCATCTATACGTCACCAGTTTGTCGAGTAATCTTGATCAATTTGACAAGAGAATAGCCTAAAGATGTATAAAAAACTACCTGGTAAATTAAAAAACTATTTTCATTTATTTCGAACAACATAGACGCTAGAATAATGTTATTGTATTATTCATGCATTTTATGGAAGTCAGAGAAAAACTATGTCATCAAAATAAGTGGTATTTTGAGCTATAAAAAGCGTCAAAGCCATTTTGAAAAAAACTTCGGAATAGGTAACGATTAGGTTCCCAATAAGATCTGTTTTTGTTGGCATCTACAATAATCCCGATTTTGTAACCTTTTGTTACCTCGTGCGTCTCAGCCAAGCGCTCGGTCTTTGAGAAATAGATGACCAACAGACCTTCATTGAACCCTATTATAATCTCCACCTGCTTAGAATAACCCCATATAACCCAACATTGTATGCGTCAAAATGGAGTTTAATCTATACCCATTGTTTCCAGCGATTTGAGTAACTGCCGCTTTCAGTTCAATTGTATCTGTGTACCGTAATCGGTAGCGACCCGGAACTATAAGGGTCAATTCACACTGAGACCGTACCTATTGGCTAGCTTAGCAAGAAATGACGTTTAGGGCAAAATATGTCCTAGTTTTAGAATAGAATAGAATAGAATAGAATAAAGTTTTATTTTCTCCACATATACATAGTTACAAAATAGGTACTTAAATCTACACAATTTTATGTGGGTGAAAATACGGCTACCCCTCAGCATTTGCTCGAACAGCTCGAGAGTGCTGGAGCGCTGGTTTTCTATCCTATCTATCCTTCTATTCATTATGGTTTTAGGGCCAATTTCACCAAAGTCAAGTTTAACAGCTGGTTAATAAATCGACCGTTAGCCGTTTATCAGCGCAGTGAACGCTTTTTCATACAAAATTGTGTTCTGCGCAGACAAACGGCTCTCTGTCACTCTCGGATTTTTGGTTGTTCTGACATATTTTTAATTTTAAACGATGTCAACTGCTAGTTAGCTAACCGGCCGCCGACCAGCGATTAGATTTAGCGGCTTGTTAATGAAGATATTCCTTTGTTAGAGCATGATGGAGCACAAAGCAATTGTAAAGGTCTGTTAAATACTTAATCCGTTGTTATTTTTCTTACTAAATTTGATGTCAAATTAACTAACGCTCTGTTAGATAAAGTTTGGTGAAACTAGCCCTTACAGTGATAATGTAAATTGACATTTTAACAGCTGGTTTCTCGAACGCTTTTCAAATTGACAAACTGATTGTACTTGGATTCCGTCGTCCTCATTGGTCGAATGCAAGAAGCTTAGAGAGACACTTTGACCAATGATTAGTTAATTTTGAAGATGATTTGCGTTCAAGAAACTGGCCGTAAGTTTTGTGACTCATTCATTCTCATTACATTCATACAAGATACTTGATTTATGTACTTGGATCAAATTGGGTAATATTCGTAGCAAAGTGATTGTCAATCAGACGTCTGTAGTATAACCTCAACAGTTGTGATCGTACAATCAAATTACCTTACTCAAATTCCCAATCAGTTGAAATCGCTTTGATTCTCAAACTCAATTTAAACTATACTCATTTAAAGGAGCCGTGGTTTGTACAAGTCAATAATGACAGACACTATTGTCAAGTAACTAGAAACCTAGAGACAGAGTCATGTAATTGTTTCTGAAATTCAAGGAAACTGTATCAACATTTTTGTTGAATCTTTGCGTCGTGTTGCTAAGTGGGGTATCTCGACATATCAAAGTTTGTTAGTACGAGTATAAAACCCGACTATAATTGAGCATCTATGATCAAAAAACATTGAGAAGAAACAATAGCTAAGTCAGCTCTACAATGTTGATAATGAACATGATGATAACAAAAAAAACGAATACCTACTAAAAACACTAGCAAATTCTTGTATTACTTAAGGAAGGGAACCAATTTGGCTTAGTCTATAGAGGGGAAAGAAGAAGAATCTTCTGAGGATTAACAGTTTCATTCGCCTCTAATAAATTGAGCAAATAAATGAATATTCAACAGCACATATCGCTTCAAAACTCCCACAAATCCCATTTTAATTTTCAAGCGAGGAATGGAAAAACTATTTCCTTAGTAAAATTATTCGAACATGGTCCGCCGCGCAGAGGGCTGTGTAAATAACGATTTAATGGGAATTCTGGCTGCTGATATGTACAGGGTGGTACTAAGAGGTTATAGGGGTTTTGTACCTAAATAATGATAAGGGAACCCCAAAATACCTCAGTTCTACCCTGTGTTTTGGTTGGACTTGCGGAAAGACAGACCGAGCGACACCGAAGGGTTGTCAGAGAGACACGTTGAAATACGTAGATATGTTGCTCATACCCATTTTAACTTTTATTTAACTATTTTTTTTTTGTTTTATGTTATTATAGGTAAGTCTTATATATAATTACTTACATACTTATCTACTATTATACCTCGAAAACACTTGATTTTTTTACAGAATGTGTATTATTTATTTATTATTCTATTGTTATTTGATTAGGTTCCTCTGCTACAAATAGTTAAATGTGTGTGGTTTTTCGGCGATCTATCTATAAATAATATTTCTAGCTGACCCGCGGCAAACGTTGTATTTCCATTATATCGCTATTAAAAAATAAGGGTTGATCGTAGAAGGGTGAAAATTGACGATTGTATGTATTTTTGTATGTTGTATCATAAAAAAATAGAAATTAAAAAATTTGTCTAAAAATAAATTTAGGGGTGGACTACCCCTAACATTTAGGGGGATGAAAAATACATGTTGGCCGATTCTCATAGATACCGGATAAGCACAAAAAATTTCATCAAAATCGGTCAAGCCGTTTCGTAGGAGTATGGCAACGAAAACTGTGACACGAGAATTTTATATATTAGATAGATATATTTATGGAACCCTTCGTCTTTTTACGACTCGCACTTATATCTGGTATCTCGCGCTTTTTACTTTTTAAGTTTCTTCTGTTTGCGCAACTAAGCAGCGTTATTCGAGTGAAATGTTGAGCTAATATTTTGAAAGCGATGTGCTTAATGGTCCCAGCTTTATATTCTTCTTTCGTGTTGTCTGTCTGAGTTGTGGGATAAGCAGTTATTAAAAACGATTAATCGTGAGTTGTCTACAATTTGTTCACTAAATATACCTACAAATATCATACAGAAGAAGGTAATTAATCTTTGAAACTAATACTTTGATTTCAGAAGTTCTTTCACTTTTAAAAAGGTACACAATCTAGATAGAAATTAATGAATAAAACGCATCTAAAATCAAAATAGTTTAGTTCCATATTAAAAAAACTTGTACCATCTTTTTCTTTTTGTATCACTTGTTTTTTCGATCCAGTCCATGAACTTCTACTATGAGACTCAGGTATATAAAAAAAATCTTGTACTACAATTACTTCACCGAAGAAACCCTTTTACTTCGTACAAAACATCCAACTCGGCAACTCCCTTGGAAACTTCCAAAACAGACCAGGCTTACCACCGGGTTCGTCTCTGTGCAAACAAAATACGTATACGTACAGTACCCCTTTGGGCACGACTCGCGCAACACGTCTCGTATTGGGAAATGGTGAGTCGGAATTTCAATTGGTTTTAGGTATGAATGTCACTTGTCTGCCTCGAACTGAGAAAATTGAGGAACGGAAAATGCTAGTATGAAGCGAGAAAACAAGGAGGAAACTAGATTACAACGATGTACTGTGGTCTTTTTTTTTTGCGATTTTCGACTAGGGTATTATGACATTGGTCTTGAAAACTCAAAAGTATAGAATTATAATTATTTTTATTTAACAAAGTTGATCGTCTTTGGACAAAATGGGGCCCCGAAACTTTGCTGAGCATGCAAGGGGCCAAAGCAAGCATCAGGCCTATTTGTAAATTTTGATCTTAGCTATATATTATAACTTATGTGATGATGACACCAACTCGACTACAAATTCTGATTGGAAAATTAAACACGTTGAATCACAACTAAAAATACTGTTTTAGAGCTACGATGAAACACACATTGATCATCATCATTGGCAGCTCAAATAATAGCCCACTGCTGGACATAAGCCTCCTCCCTCAAACGCCACTCTAATCGGTCCCGAGCTGATCTCATCCATGTCTTTCCCTCAATGGCCTCTATATCATCCACCCACCTGGCTGCTGGTCTGCCCCGGCTTCTAGCACTTCCCCTTGGGTAATTCATCAAAAATCATAAATCAAACAGTGATATACCAACGCTAACTTAAAATAACCCTCTATTAGCATCACGGGCTTAAAAAACTGGTAATGCTATGTTTACTGAAGTGATAACGTGCATTAAAAACTGCATGGCAGTTTAGTACCAGAACACTCTTGTAAACTAACTAGAGACCGACTATATTATCCGGTATGTGCGACTTGGTAAGTTCAATGACACTGGTTTTAATAAAACACAAGTGAAATGAAATACATTTCACTATTCCATATTAACTATAAAGGGCGAAAGCATGGCTCCCAATTCGAAATATAAATTTCTCAGAACGCGTCAAAAGAAACGTCTCTGACAGACTTACATATTTATCAGAGCACTCCAAGCACAGAAGATAAAATAGTATTTATGTATCAACTATAGAGATGATCCTATACCATTCCAAATCTGTAGTTCATACAAGCGATTTTGAAACTAATGTTTAGTGAGTCAAAGCCTAAATTAGTTGTAGCAAGACTTGAATTCCAGTTTGAGCTCCAAAATTCAGGCTCATTGAATAACCGATATTATAGCTTAAGGATATTTGGTTATAGCTCATTTTATGGTGATACTTTGAAGAGTGACACAGGTCTGACCCAAGTTCTCAGTACCCGAGAATTCAATTTATACGCCCTCGGTTGAGCACGATGCCACGTGCCACCGCCGTGTCTAATTTAAATTTCAGAGATCCTAGCCGTGCAGACGTTTGAACATGGCTTTAAAATAAAATCCCGTTGCATCTTTAAGAATGTCTTCATCATAGTTTCAAAGGACGAAGCCAGTGACAGAAGTATTTTTTTACACATCTTTTATGAGAATTCAGGATGCTCTCTACCAATATGGGAACGATAAGAAAATCGAAGATTTGAAGTTTAAAGCATCAATGCTGTTTTCTCTTTTAATCCACTTGATGATTTAAGTTTGGGAACACAAGTTTTCTTTGTTATAGATAAAGGAACGAAGTACTATTTTGGCACACAGTCTTAATTTTCGCCTTTTTACTAGTATTTCGTCGGGAAATTTGCCAAGAAAAAGCAATAAAAATGACTTGGGAAACGATTACATTCAAAACGTTTGTGAATAACGTTGCCCGAAAGTAAATTAGATATCTCGAGAATCAAACGGAACACTGCGACAAACAAAAACAATTTGTGATTCTTAAAAACACTTCGTTCATTTCAAGTTGGCCTCGAGAAGTTTTTCAATTAAATTCAGACTGTGGTATGTTTTTACAAACGCCTATTGCTATAACCTTATTTTTTCTGATTGTATACAATATTAATATAGTAAAAAATTGTCATTAAGCTTACGACTAATCAATGTTTCTATCAAAATGAGTCATAATAATCATATTAATATTTCAAGATACCTACATTTTTTGACCATAGAGGAAGGCGGAAGAGGAAGCGGCTTTGATACTAAATCAAATTTCAATACAATAAGGTTTTTGTGTTTCAGTTAATGTCTGTAGCCGATCAAGCATGCTTATGCACTTTCAATATCGTTTTCTATTTGAACAATAAAGTATTTATAACCAAACTTTACAAGCAAAATGATATTACGTAAACATAAACATATATGTGAAACCAACCATTAATTATAATACATAATGCTGGACTTTTCCACACAGCATCATCTAGCCCCAAAATAAGCAGAGCTTGTGTTACGGGTAGTAAATGATTGATATACTACTTTGTTTGTAAATACATACAGATTATACATAGAAACACCCAGACCAGAGAAAAATTTTTGCAGATCATACAAACATTGGTCCCGCCGCGGGGATCGAACCCCCAACTTTTGTAGTCTTCAACTAATGTAAAAAAATTAATTTCCTTCGAAAAATGGAGAAAACCAGGATAATATTGGTTCTAAATTCTCTTTCATGGAAAAGTAAGGCGCCTTTTACCAGTATCTCTTTGTAAAATCTGGGATAATTGATTTGACATGCTTCACATGAATACCTACTGAGATTTATGATCATGAGGCGGTAGAGCGGGAAAAGTAATTTTGGTTACGAAAAATTGTTGATGAAACTGATACAAAGAACTTGAGTCCGTGAGACGAAATAAGCTCTTTTGGCGTGGTGAGGTGTTATGTAACACTTCATTGAATTAAAATGCTTTAGTTTTTCCACGTTCTACTCAATTGTGCAGGACTTCTTAAAAGGTGCAGTCTCAAATAAAAACAGTCAGAAATCATAAAAAATAAAACCTTCATCGCACATTTAAAATACATACTTGCGTTTTTGTTGACTTTGCTAAAATATTTTCGCTCTTTTCAAAAACCGAATTACACAAAACAAGGGTAATAAAAAACATTAATAATAAACTTAATTCATAGAGATACGTAAAACAGCTGTAGAGATCAGAATGTACAGAATTGTTTTCAATTAATTTTTCATGGCGCCAGCCAATTCCGCTCAAGAGTTTTACAGTAGAATCCACATCGCCCCAATTTGGGTAAGCATTCAACGGATGAGCTTTTGAAGACCCTCAACCTGTGCGTGGCATGTTTTCTGCTGATAATGCATTAAAATTCAAACCACAAACCAGACTATATTTTTATATTTGGATTTTACTCACCAGCTTATTAAAAAACAAAGAGATCTATCAATACCTATATTTACAGAATACTAAGAATTATTTACAATAATTATAATTATTACAAAATATACTAGAATCATTTGATCTATATAAGGATTTTTAAAAATGAATTCAAAATCTTCGGATTTAAATTCAAGCTACTTCCCCACTGAATTTTGAATTTTGAATTGTTTATGACTGTATTCTCTCACTACTTAGAATATTAAAACAGGATCATTTTCAATGGATATTAAAATTAATTTACATTCTTAAGTTATAAACTGTATCTTATCTGTATGTACTGTACTTCTTCTTTACTTCCGCGCAATTTTTTTTTTAAGAATTTCTTGTTCTAAGCTAAGATATTTCCAGTTTGTATGTACCAAATAAAACTTTGTTGAAACTCAAAGAGATGACGTATTGTCTTAAATCATACATTATTAATGAGCTTGGATACTCGTATCCGACTAAGAGTTGAAGTTAGACCATAGAATAAATACTAGCTCGTCTAGACTAGAAGTCCAGCTTAAACGAAATTTGAATAAGACCTGTATGATAATATTGTTTCAGTACTTTGAAAAGCGTTAACAATTTATTGTCTGAGATGGAATCGGATAATCTCAAACAATCCCAGGCACTACAGCGTCGCGTTCAATGTAGGCATAGGTTGCTTCTTGACGCTGTATAATTATCTAGTATAGGTAAAGAAAAGAATAGAATAGAATAGAATAGAATATAACCATCTAAACATTGCTATTAATGATCTAAAGATGGCATAAAGTACAATAATGTATAAAAAACTTCTTTAATACGCTGACGTGAGACCAATCAACAGGCTAGTTGAACAAAATAATAACAGACAATAATGCTGGCTAACCTTTTTGTACACATAATAAAAACATCCGAAAATTACACAGAAAAATAAAAACATAAAAGTATAAAAAATAGACAAAAATCAATTTTTGAAACAAAAATTAACGTTACAAATTTTCACAGAACTCTAGGCACAACCGTTCGATCTCCTTTCAGCCATCCGCAAACACGTCTAACTGAGGATGTAAGTACAACCATGAGCTTATTAAGGTTGCTCTGCGCACGGGAAACAGGCGACTGCTGACAATATAACGTGCGCACGCGTATTGGCTCAAACAGTCGCACTCGGCCTGGCCGGTATCTGTTTTCTGTTATGTTACCTGAATAGTTGTTACCTGACTATATCGTATAGAGCGAATTATATCATGCAGTAAAAACTTATTCTAGTTTCTCATAGTACTGCTTCCGATTTCATAATATCTACCGCATTACGAACTACGAAAGTTGCAAAAACCAACAAATATTAAAAATGTTCGGACTTTATCAGATCTTGCAATTGTTCGAAGCGACGCCAAGCCCCGCTTTACTACCCTTGTTATAGCTACTTGTGAGGATATAGTCTGTAACCCCCTTTGTGATCACTTCCTCTTTTATGGTCCATTCCGAAAATACTTTTATGTTTATTAATCCTGTAAGTAATTGTTTACGTTGCGGCTTTATTTAGATACGACCTATTATGTTTGATATGCTGACATCGGTTTTGTATTAGCCTGATATAATTTTGATTGTTTTTAACTAGACAAATGGCTTGTCTCGTAATAACTGCTAAAGAATTCAATCTAAATTTTGTACTGTCATGACTTGATTCATCATAAATTGATATGCACCCTGCATATCAATTTATGATTCTTTTAAATTATTCCTGGTTTAAAATCAGTTAAATATAACGACACAATAAAACATATTAAAGTAATTAATAATAATCAGTGTATTATAAACACAGAAAATTGAACGTATCAATAATTACAAATTGTTTTCATTTCAACATCGCACATATGAAACCGTGAAAATTGATAATATCAATGCGGTTGAAAATTAATTTAAAACAAATCGAGTTCACACACAATCTCGGGCTGACCGCTGCTGGTACATTCGTGGTTCCAGTTTCATTTTTGGAGCTTTTTAATCCTTTTGGATTTAATCGTGATTTTCAGCAATATTGTGTTTTGTTTATAAATATTGAAACAGCATTTTATAATCGGATTATTTATAATAGCAACAAGTTGGGTTTTTGAATCCTGGCTGTTCAAAAACATTATTGAAAAACGAATTAATATGTCTGCAAAATCTATGTCCAAACAGGTGGCATACATTTCGATATTACAACACTCATTACCTATTTATGTTCTGTTTTATTTTTAAGTTCCGTTCTGTGTTGTTTGTGCGTGTCAAATAAAAATGATTCTATTCTACATAAACGATAATGTATCTACTGGAAAGAGAAGGAAAAAAATGGGAGCAGTACACAATCACTCCCTGTCTTACATACTAAATTTCATCCATCCCTCTCCCGTCCTCATACACTCGCGGACACATACACACACAAACACACAAACACACACACACACACACACACACACACACACACACACACACACACACTCACACACACACACACACTCACACACGTACTCTCACACTCACACATACATACAACACAAGTCTTGTACTTAGTGTAGATGCCGCTGCACATCTTAATCAACCACAAGACATCCTGATTGTAAAGTATGATTAGGTAGGTCCTACCTACCTAATTATTAAATATACCTACCTACCTAATTGTAAAAAAATTGTAAGATTAACCAATTGTTGATTGTACTCTGCTTGATTTGAATAAACGTAATTATTTATTTATTTTATTCTATTCTATTCATTATATGCACGCAACGTAAAAACGTCACTCTATAATTTTAGGCCCAACTAGCACTGTGTTTCATCATCTTCCTGCCCTTTTCCCACATTATGTGGGGTCGGCACAACATGTGTTCTTCTTCCATTCTCCTCTATCAGCCGTCATCTCAACACTCACTCCTTTCTTACTCATGTCATCTTTTACACAATTCATCCATCTTTGGCCTACCTCTACTCGTAAATCCATCAACATTCATACCAAGCACTCTCCACTCTCCTAGTTACATGACCTTCTTCCCTTCTCATTACATGTCCATAAAGCTAGCCTGTTGCTCCAACTAGCACTGTGTTTTTTTTTAAATAAAAACTAGATTTTCCACTTCGTAAGTAAAACCGCTTATAACGTATCATCCAATTTCCATGGTTCTGTCGTCATATTCCCCGTGTGGTTCGGTCAGAGGTCATTCCGGTTTTTATCAATTCAGTTTCGCGGTTATCCTGGATTCGAGGCTTTCGGTAAATGAAAGGTTGGTAAACAATTGCGGATATTTTAGGCTGCTTTTTCCAAAGTGGTTACATAAGGGTTTAGTACACCAAGTTACTAAACCCTTATGTAACCACTTTGGAATATACTAATGAGCTTTTTGACACATTGTGGATTTAGATTGGAGTAATTGGAGCAACCCTATTCTAATCTCATAAAATATAAAAAGGAAAACGAAGCACGACTGTGTTATCTAAAGGCTCGGTAGACAATTCTTTCTTTTAGATATAAATCCTCAACTTTCTTGTACCTCAATTTTCAATCCGAAGGTTGTGGGTTCGAATCCCGGCCGTGCATCAATGGATTTTGTGTTTCGTAAAATTTATATGCGCTTTAATACGTGCTCTAAACGGTGAGGGAAAACATCGTGAGGAAACCAGTTAGTGTTCTTATAGGCGGCGATGGGCCTGCAACCTGTCACGTATGGAATACTAACTTCTGCGACATGCCTCTGACTACCCTCCTTAGACATCTTCAAAGGATCTGGAATGAGTAACATAAAATGATCTGAGAGAATGTCTACCGCACCTTGGGGATACAGTCGTGAACCTGTTTACGTTTACGTCAATGACTTATTTAGAGGAACGTATTCTTTAAATGTGTGTTTAGTGTGTTTTTATTTTTTGTGAGCTAAGTTATAATAGCACTACTTGATTCATACTTATTTTTACGTGGATTATGTGGAATGATATAATTATCTAGAAGGCTTTTATTACAAATATTATTTGCTTTAAGAAACTAAAATTTTGTTCCGTTCAAATTGTGTCCATGAGTGTATAAAACAGTTGTGAACAAACTTAGAAACTTCTAAGATAAGTGAGTTTTTTATCAGAACCTACCTGCATACAAAAGCTCTTGTAGCGACAAAATCATTCTTCGCCGAGGTGAAAAGTAGCCGTCTCAGGCTTTCAGGATATCACAGCACACTTAAGTACCACTAGCATTTTCCACGAATGCCCTCACTCTTATACATTTCTCTACATAATATACCCCACTTTGTCCGGTTGTCCAAGCTAGCCGCAAAATGGATGGAAAATTCTCGTTCATATGTCGGTTTGAAATTGTACCACATATTTTGCTGAACTAATAGAAAATGCCAACGAATATTCTTCTATTTGCATCTCGTATTAGAGTGCTTTGCTATGATTTACGGTAAAAAATACTTTTAACCGATTTCAAAAATGAGGTGCTATGTTCGACTATTATATTTGTTTTTATGTAACTAATCGCTTCTGTGCTTCAGAGGGCATGTTTGATTGTAGATCCTGATTATTAAGTCGTTAAGCCATGAGGCCTTATACGATGGCCTGAAAACTGCGTCACCATGGTTGGCCACTTACTCATACGAACTATGGCTTAACGACTTAAATAGCCGAGACCGACAGTTTAACGTGCCCTCCGAAGCACGGAAGCGCTCAGATGAAAATGTCACTGTCGGTCACCCATCCACTTACAGACCGTTTCGAATTAATGTATGTTCACTGACACTGCTGATGGATTGATTTTTAAGTATTATGTGTATCGGATCAGCAAGACATCTTACAACACAAACACAAAGCCTCTTTGAGGGGCATCTATAATCCTTTCACCACACTGGTACAAAAGAACTAGTGAAAAGTTACGAAGAACGCAAACACACTCAAAAATGTATGTTCGTACAAAGCATTTCAAATCTTAACCCATAAACCTTCGAACGAGTGTACACGGGCAATCTTATGTCGGCTGATTGAAATCCTACGATACGACCAACCCCAGGGAAATAACAGAATAGTTCCCATGTTTAATTTACAGGGGCCGGCTTGCTACACTGACTTCTGCTAGGACTTTTGGCCCTATAAAAACAAAATTTGAGTTTTAAAGTTTAAGTTTTTTTACTTTTTTTAAAGTGCCGTGTCGGTTTGCTTGACTTTAAAATTTGAAGTTCGTGTTCCATATGGGTTTGTCAAAAGCAATCTGTATCTTATTGTTTTATCATCATCATCATCATTTCAGCCACATGACGTCAATTGCTGAACAAAGGCCTCCCCATCGATTTCCACAGCGATCGATCTTGTGCAGCCTGCACCCAACGGCTATAATAGCACATACGAGTAACAATATAAGAAATGAAATAAAAATACATTTTGCTTTGGCAATAGGTTTGGAAATCAAAATTTCCAGTAATTCATTGTGCCAGTGACTGTACACAATGATTGGAGGACCTTAATTCCAATCCCTATTATCTGTACAATGTGAACATACAATCTACATTCAATTATCAATTGGATGTAACCGCTTGCGAGCAGGTACATTGCTGTGCAACCACGCAGCTATGGGCTCAATGAGCACATTAACATTCAATACACACTGTACAACATGGAGAAATGAATACATTATGGATAATTGAAAGAAACCAACAGTTTATAATATCTAGTTGAGACCTAGGTAGGTACTCAAAATTCTTTCACACTACAGAACTAGCTGAGAGATTAATGTTTTAAAAACTGAAAAAAAGCTGACTTCATTGAAAGATAATCTAATATGAAATAAATACAGGGTAAACGGGGTCACGACTGTATCCCCAAGGCACGGTAGACATTCTCTCAGATCTTTTTATGTATTTCAGATCCTTCGAAGATGTCAAATCAAATATGAATACATCTTCATTGCTGAAGGTCGTGTTTAGTGTGGATTGTTGACTTGATGCATCATACTTTTCCATTTCTTTCTGTTCTCAGCGTTCTTTATTCCTTCAGGTATTGGTAGACCGGTGAGTTTTTTTATGAATACTTAAGTAGGTAAATATTCTTTATTTCCCCTTATTACCTCTGTGGCGCAGTGGCGAAGGTCCGCCTGCGACGCAGAAGGTTGCGGGTTCGATCCCCGCCGCGGGACAAATGTTTGAATGACCTACAGATATTTGTCTCGGGTCTGGATGTTTCTAAGCATAATATGTATGTATTTACAATAAAAAAAAAGTATATAATAAGTAGTTTATCAGTCATCTAGTACCCATAAACCAAGCATTGCTTACTTTGGGGCTAGATGATGATGTGTGAAAAGTCCAGCATTATTTATTTATTTACCTACCGTACTATTTTTATGTTGCACGTAATGTTCTAACTTTGAAAGCTATGAAACAATACGATACACATAAGGGTACTTTTTCAGCGAGTAACACCCCAAGCCGCTACCAATTCGTATTTTTAATCAAGCGTCCAATATTAACATCCTACCGCGATGAAATTCAAAAGCCTCCAGACCGCATTATACAAAGTACCCCATTAATTGTACGTACCTTTCAAATCCCTCTAAATCAGTGCAGACCAAAGATAAACTTCTCAATTCCGATTCTCGGCTTAAAAGCTAAAAAGGGCTAAAATCATTTAGGTCGAGCTCAAACGCACCTGTGCATGCGGTGGCCATTTCAAATCTTTTAGAAGACCTTTGTCAGATGCCAGATTATGTTCCGGTGAGTTATCTGGCAGATAATACTATCCGGACTTTAGCACGAGTTTAAATCATTTAAAATAAGCGAATAATAACGCATGTGAGAGGGACTGGTAGATAAAGGATTGGATTAAAAAAAAACTTAGGCATTTACATCTATATAAGATGATTTATACAGCGTCAGTAGGCAACCTATGCCTACACTTAACGGGACGCTTTAGTGCCTGGGACATTGCTTGAGATGGAATAGCCCAGCACCTAAACCATCCTCTCAGCTCAATCAGCCGCCCACAGGAAAGATGACGTCAATACGTGTGGAGCTGACTAAACTGCGGGTTTCCTCACGATGTTTTCCTTCCCCGTTATGAGCTCGTGTTAAAGCGCATATAAATTCGAAACGAAAAATCTAGTGATGCACAGCCGGGATTCGAACCCACAACCTTCGGATTGAAAGTCGAGGCACAACCCCATTCGACCAACACGGCTCATTTGATTGGATCGTAGTGACTAGCGTAAATGGAGATCTTTGCCTAACTAATTGGAGAGTTAATATGACCAGTAGGTAATACTCATAATCAAAATACAATACCCATGGCCTTTATTTGATAGAATTACATTTTACATTGTGAAGTTCAAACCAGTGCTAAGCCTGCACATAAATTTTAAAACCGTGTTTTTCATGAGTTCTTTTTAATCCTTGGTTTAAGTGACACAGTTGTTTTTTGTTTTTATAGGTTTCTTTATTCAGAAATAATAAAATAAATATTGTGTAACTTTTTTCATTAAATATTGTTATTTTTGTTACAGGTAAGCATGTTTGGATATAAAGATTAACTATTCCTCATCAACAAGTTACTGCATACAACTACAGTTAAACGGTATTTTTATTGTATAGATTTCAGCTGAAAGCGTAATGACGAGCTTAAAAATAGATGCATGCTTAAAATAATATGCAATTTTAAAGTACTCTTGTTCATAAAAATCTGATACTTTTTTCCAAACTGTTCCAAAATGCGATTGGGTAAGCGTTTGCATACTTTTATTTTCCAGCAACAAGTGTAGATTCAAAATGTTTAAACTCAAAGATTTAATATTCGAGACTTTAGTACGAACTTTTTTATTGAATTTCTAATTCTTAGTCATTGTTATAATCATTACATTGTTTTTGTTGCCGCAATCTTTTCAATTTTATTGTTATTTATTTAAATTTCCTTTTTTTTTTATAAAAGATAAGCCTTTTTTTAGTATCTTTTAAAATATTTTTTAAAAGCCTGTCTTTGCACGTCTTTGCCTGGTATTGTATGGACTATCCTTCTATAGCATCAGACCTATCAGCATATTGGTTGAAAACGAACGAGTTTCAACCAATTGTTTGCAAATAGTTACATGTTCTATCGTTCAGGAATCGAATCTCGAAATTCGGACTCACTATTGTTCGTTCAGAATTTCAATTGGAAATACAGTACGACACAACGAAATCAGCAAACTGATACGTACATATGTTTTTTTTTATGATGAATGGGTTGGCTCTTGACCTCGAAACTTACACAGGTAAGAATGAGGTCTACGATGGAGCAAGCCTACCCAGAAGGTGCCTATTAACTGTCTTTTAGAAAAAAACAGGGTCGTAGTTCAACGGAAAATACGCTGGAAGCTGATTCCAAATGTTTGCAGTGCGCATAATAAAAGAACTTTGAAGCTCTTAGTTCTGATTAGTGGAATATCAACCATGTATGTGTAAATACAAGGTTTTTCAAATACGAAAATATATTAGACAACTTAAGTAAGTACTGTCATATTGCTTGTTGTTGTGTTCGACGACCTCTGTAGCGCAGTGGGCAAAGGCCCGCCTGCGACGCAAAGGGTTGCGGGTTCGATCCCCGCGGCGGGACCAATGTTTGTATGATATACAAATATTTGTCTCGGGTCTGGGTGTTTCTATGTATAATATGTATGTATTTACAAACAAAAAGTATATAAGTAGTATATCAGTCATCTAGTACCCATAACACAAGCTTTGCTTACTTTGGGGCTAGATGATGCTGTATGAAAAGTCCAGCATTATTTATTATTTATTGCTTAACTCTAAGTTTATTTTATTGTATGAAGGAAAGATAGTATGAGCGAGTGGCCAACTCAACTCAAACAAATAAAATAAATAAATAATAAATAATGCTGGACTTTTCACACAGCATCATCTAGCCCCAAAGTAAGCTTGAGCTTGTGGTATGGGTACTAGATGACTGATAAACTACTTATATTACTTATAAATGATTATTGGTCTCAAATATTAGCTCGCTTCGCTCGCGCTTTAAGTAATGTATTGGCAGAAAATATGCAATATAAAGTATCGATGTAACTCTTGTGGTGTCGGCCTGTATCGCTTTTTCGCCGTTGCCACGTCCCACGTTAAGGTATTTGAAATTAGAACTCCGAATGCAAGCTCAGTTTTGGCGTGAAACAGAATTCGTTCCGTTCTATAAAAATACTAATTTTATGAAAGTTGCATTTTCGGAATGGAAAATGATAATTTAAAATAATGTATATTATATTTTTACTTCCTTGGACGGCTCTACTCGACTGGATCGTGCGACCTAAAGCCGAACGCGCCGAACTGTCCATTCAATAGAAGGAATGCTGAGACGTCTGAAGCGAGCCACATTTTCTGACGTCATCAGTATTTTTTGTATAGAAAAATTACCAATTTGACACACAAACTACTCACCGATTTGCGAAAGGGCAATTGCCAATGTTCGGACCAAAATTGTAGATGATTCGCACCTTAAAACACAGTGATCTAATTTTACATAAAATCTTGCAAGAGACAAAAAACTGGTATCATGTATACGTTTTATACTATTAAAAATTCCAGCATTTATTTATTTATTAGATTTTGCAAAATATGGCGAGATTTTTACTCAGCTTTTAGTTTATCTAGCGGTTCAAACATTTTGAGCTTACTTAATGGGGGCCAGTATTTACGGGCAGTACAGAAACATTTATTTCACGGTTCGAGCGAGCGGTTTTTGTATGGCACGGAGACGAATCGGTTTCAAGTCCTACGATGTAAATGAAATGTTTTTTTTAGCGGGATTGAAATAGTTTTTGTTGAATGAAATTGGTTTTGCTGAATCTTAAACAGACTTGTTACGAAATAAAATATAGGGTTTCTCATTTTAAACTAACTTAATTCAGGAATTGGGTTCAAGAAATAAATTTAAAAATATTTATGTTATGATTTTTTTTGGGTGCCCGAGAACGGAAGGCGACGACGAGGCCGGCCGAGAAGGCGTTGGCGGGACGATCTCGACGGGTTCGAGAGAGAGTGGTGGGAGATCGTCAGAGATAGGGATGTGTGGAAAATTTTGGGGGAGACCTTTACCCAGCAGTGGGACACAATAGCTTGATATAAAAATTAAAATATTTTTTTTTTGTTGGAATGTCTGATTCTCCTTGAAAATCATTATGCAACATTTCGAAAAAATCAATAAATGATACATTTTGAAATGAAATCGTCAAACACCTATTTACAATTCAAAAATGAGACCTTGTCAGTTTGTGTAGTTTAAAATTATAGACCCTATATACATATAGCCGAGGTGCTAAAGTCGGAAACTTATTTAATAAAAATGTATACACCTCTATTTTTATATTAAAAAAAAAATTAAACATGGTCTCGGTGTCTGTTACTGATTACATTTATGTATTTAAAACTCAAAAAATTAGAAAAAAAAATTATAACCTAAAAGGAGACGAGACAAGTCAGACATGGATTTATGATAGCTACTGCGGTTTTACTGACTGGGGATGTACGAGAGCATAGTTTGAATGATATTCCGTACGCGATTGTTGTCTGTAGTACCTATTTATTTGTACAGTTATCATACAATTTTTTTTCGGTTTTTGTTGACTAAAATCCTCGATAACATTGTGATAGTTAAATAAAAAAAAACCAAACATATTATCATTTTCTCCATCTACTACAATCGACCTTAAATTTTTTTTGTAGTCATAAAATATTATATTTATATAATCCTCCTCATCGATTTCGACGATGGCGACCTTGACTATAATAATTATTTTATTTACAATTTTTATGCTATTTACATGTAAAGGAAATTATGTAAACAGACCGGGAAGAACACACCTACTTAATAAAACCATACATACAGCCGAACATATAACCTCCTCCTTTTTTTGAAGTCGGTTAAAAAGTAGGTGACGTTTGTAAAACCTTATAGGTACATCTTCACCAATTTAATAACAAAGATATTTAGTCTTTCTTAAACTTTCGCGATCACTTAAAAAGTCAAACCTATAATTGGCTGTTTATACCAGCCATACTAATATTATAAATGTGAAAGTAACTCTGTCTGTCTGTCTATCTGTCTGTCTGTCTGTTTGTTACGCTTTCACGCCCAAACCGCTGAACAGATTAAGCTGAAATCCATACTTACTTACTTACTATACTTACTACTTACTAATATTATAAATTTGAAAGTAACTCTGTCTGTCTGTCTGTCTGTCTGTTTGTTACGCTTTCACGCCCAAACCGCTGAACAGATTAAGCTGAAATTTGGCATAGTTAAAGGTTATATAAGAGTGGATCCCACGGAACAGGAAACGAGCACGCGGCAGACCGCGGCGACGGTGGAGAGACGAACTTGACTCTTACTCTCCCCAGTGGAGAACATTAGCTTACAATAGAGTTGAGTGGAAGAAAGGAAGGGAGGCCTTTGCCCTGCAGTGGGACATCACGGGCTCATAATAAAATAAAATAAAGGTTATATCCCAGGGAAGGACATAGGCTACTTTTTATCACGAAAAAATGAAAAAATCCCGAGGGACCGCGGGTCACACCGCGGGAGCGCAGCTAGTATACTATAAGTTTAACTGTGTAATTCTTTGTAGCTGTTGGTCTTTTCAATAAATAAAACTAAAATAAATAAATAAAATAATCCGCCTACTGCCTACTTTATACACCCTTATTTTTTAATTACCAAAAAAAATTTAAGGGCAGTTTCAGCAGAGGCTACTTATGATTTTGGCGTCGTCAGATTTTTTTTTAATCTAACTATCACAAAGTTATTGAGGTTTCTTTTTAGCGAAAATCCTGCATAATTTTATGGACACAGTACTGGAAAATACTACGATACTACTTATTGTACGCACTCCATTCATTTCTCTTTCCATTCTATCTGTCCTACCCCCATCCTGGACATCTTTTTGCCTTACTCGCTCGTCGTGCTCTCGCTCATAATCTAAGAAGGCATTTATGTCGGTAGGTCTAGGTAGGTATCGTAAAAAAAGCCATTAGTTTTGGTTTGAAATACTTATCCACCATTTAATTTTGTTGTTGAAAAAATTACGGAATATAGCAGACGTGGAAAATTCTTTAGCGTATTTAAAAAGTTGCAATCAGCTATTTACAACAATTAAATTATTTACAGTTTTAACTTACCTACATCTACGCACGTATTTACACTTTCACTAACCTACAAGTACTTTAAAAGTTGTTCAAAATGCCCACTCTCATTGTCAATGCAAAGACGCGCACGTTTGAGTAGATTGTTTTTCAGCGAAATCAAAACGTTGTCTTGCCGTTGCACTTTATCGAAAGCGTCTGTCATGCGCTGTTTCAGGTCCTGCACATTGGACGGCTCACTCACATACACTAG
This sequence comes from Epirrhoe tristata, assembly GCA_951394285.1. NCBI lineage: Eukaryota > Metazoa > Arthropoda > Insecta > Lepidoptera > Geometridae > Epirrhoe > Epirrhoe tristata. The sequence goes on along the minus strand of OX596152.1, from coordinate 8,645,932 downwards.
TCTTTTTATTTCACTCCATAGATCAGACGTGCTCCTCCTAGGATCTTCTTCGAAGAAATCTAGTACGTCGTCATAAGTCCTGGGAGTATGCAGCCCTTCCTCGTCCATTCGCATGCGATGGCACGTAAAAAGATCCATTGTCTAATAATCTCTGATAGACGCTGGACATCGTGGAGTGATGCGGCTGTCGCTCGTTAGGGTACAGATTTTGATACATCCGTAATGCTGCACTCACATTTTCCCCATACAAAAAATACGTGCGTAACATGAGCGCGTATTCTCTGTTGGAAAACTGATACGCCATTTTTGCAACCACACAAGAAATTGTTTTAACTTGATTGCGCGGATTGAAAAAATGAAATGAACAGACCGGCTGGCGCCAACTGACCTGTGCCGGCCGGCGCCGACACGCTGGCGCGAGTGCGGTGTTCGGGGCGCGGGCGGGGAGGTATGTTGCCATGAGCAAAGTGGGCATTGTAGGTAATTCGATTTATGAATGGACCTAGGCGTAAGAATAGGAGTCGGTCAGTAACCCCACGTGTATTGACGAATGATTAACCAAATATTAGCCTTTTTGAGGGACATTCTATTTTGACTTTTTTTTTTGTTTTTTTTTTCACAAATGTGATCAGTTACAGAGACTGAGCGTACCAATTTTTTTTTTTTTGGTAATTAAAAAATAAGGGTGTATAGTTATCAATCCACTTTTTTTTTTTTTATGATGAATGGGTCGGCTCTTGACCTCAAACTTACACAGGTAGGAGTGAGGTCTACGATGGACTTGTTAGTTTATTACAAATTCTTATTATCCATTGTACAACGTACTATTATTAGCCTGAGGCGTGGGTAGGATGGGTGACCAGCAAGGTATTGAGACACTCAGATACAGTAAGAGTTAATTAATTTTTAAATAAACGGGTTTTTATCACGTACTTGTTTTATTTGGTCCCGACGTTTCGAACTGGTGCACGGCGAGTCAGTTTTTTCTATTGAGGGTAGGATCCGGATCTACCCTCAATTCGTCCTCAGAATCAGATAAGTCCAAGTTCATACTGCGACACACGACACTGACCGTATCAACTTGCGGCAAACATGTTGCATCACGCACACACTTATTAATGACGGGATTCCACGAGGCCGAGAAGCGAAAACCATCTTCACGATTGAAATTACCGATAACCGTTGGGGTAAACGAGTTCTTGAGTGGAGACCGCGACTCGGCAAACGTAGTGTAGGACGCCCCCCGGCCAGGTAGTGACGATCTGCGAAAGGCTGCCGGCAGAAGCTGGATGCGTCGAGCTGAGGACAGGGCGCAATGGCGCGCACTAGGGGAGGTCTATGTCCAGCAGTGGACTGCCAAAGGCTGATGATGATGATTGGAATTCGGGTGTTTTCTGATTTCAATCGCTTCTCGAACTAGCCGTTTATAATAATGGTGTTCACTAGAAAGAACCTTAGGATCATGGAGCTTAATCCAATGGTTCGTTCCAGAGTCAAATCACGAAAGCTTAATAAGTTTAATTTACAGTACGAGTGGCGGCACAAAAAAATTGTAAGTATTGATTATAGTTATGAGAAATTTGAATGAAAAAGAAATTGAATTTCACTACACCATTCGCCGCGTGTTTTCGTCAGCGCGATCTAGGAATGGGCCATTTTTAGGCGCACCATCTAGTTATGAAACTTGGTACTAATTATCCGTCCAACACCATAGTAACTCAACTTTATCATCCACTTCAGAATCTAAGTTCCAATTACTAAGGGATAAACTTTGAATTGAGTTGTTATAACACTGATCGGGTTTATCGACAGCCGGATTACGGGTCTCTAGATACTGACCAGACTATGGAATAATATGAAACTAAGTTAGTTTCAGAAAAAAAAAAACTTAGAATTGCTTAGAATTCTTGTAGTGTCAATCAACAACTGTATATATGATTAGTATTACAAGGCAGTACATTTTTTTTAAGGTAAGCATGCTTCATATTAGGCTATTGCTTAACATCATACAGAGGAAGATCAAATGCTAACCTATTAAAAAAATGTGATGAGGTAAATAAATATTTGTATTATACCTAACTAAGTAATAACAAAAACATGATTCATGAACATGAACATGATGATGATTGTTTTTTGTGTTATTAAAATAGCACTGGAAATTGGACCCGGAATATTATAATTCCACTCAAATTCACTCTTAATTTTGTAGACCATCTACGAATACGCTACGCCGTAGTACTCTAAACTACAAGCTACGAAATAAACCTACCAAAAACTATAGCCACTCTACAGTGTTCACGCCTCTGAGTTCATACCAATATAAGCCTTAAATCCTATCTATAATAAGGTTGCTATCTCCCTCGCACATCCACTCAGAGCTGCTCTGCTACTTTCATGATAATGGTATAATTTGAAGATGGGCCTTGTATTGTTTCGTTCCCGAATTTAGGTTATGTAATTGGTGAATCAACTCGTAATGGGTAGGCAATTTGCAGATCTGTTGGAGAGGATATTTTTACTCAAATTCGCGAGTAAAAGTTTACCCAACCTAGATGGTTTTGTATTCAGGGGCAGTGAACTCTCAATACATCGGAAATATTAATATCTCTTTTGCTATAGACGTAATACAAAATGTTTACCAACGGAGCCGTGACAGGAATTCATAATCTGATGATATAAGATCGATTTTTGAACTGCGCGTAACAATGGTTTATTTTTTTGTTTTAATCGATACCCAAAATTTTGCAAAGCGAGTTTTAACCTTGCCGAGTGGCAACGCTCTGACCAACTTGGCTAATGTGCAATTGACGTTAAGGTTGCAATATTGTGGAAATACATATTTTGCTAACTTTCGCTATGTGCATCAATTAACATAATTAACTTTTACTTCTATTAGGCAGGTCGCTAACAGCAAAGTCGGGGCGGCGTCGAGGCGGTGTCGGGGCGCGTGTGAAATTGACGTGTGCTAGGCGCCGTGTATGTCTTGTTTCATTCATTCAACATGTCATCTTCAAGAGATGAGTAGAGACAGGTGATTAGGAGTCACGGAAGGGGCTCGCGTCACGCCCGCGCCGCGCCCGCGCAGCGCCCCCGCCTCGACTCAAGACTCTTTTTTTACTTTTTTTAACGAGATTCGCGGCCACGCCACGCCCCCGCCTCGACTTTCGTTTCTGTTAGCGACACGCCTTATATTACATTTTTGTAAATAAATATTCTCATTGATTTAATTTGTCGATTTTTCATACAATTGGATTTATTATCTTTTAAAACTTATTCAGAGTTCGAAGCCACAAACATTTTCAATTTAAATACAATACTTACAGATTGCACATTGATTCAGTAAATTATTTTGTAGTTAAATAAATTAATTTAAAATATACCTTTTAATAACTGGCGGGCTCTGCAGACATTATTCGTCCCTAATGGATGAATTTTGGACGTGTCTCTGTATACCTCCCCTAACTAGGGATACTATTTCATTTTAAACTCTACATACTTATATGTTTTCTTAAATGTTTAATACTTAATACTTAATAGAATTCACAAGGTATCATAGTTTGCTTTACGCTTACCCTGTTCAAAGCAGAGATGAATAGTGAAATAGATTGAACAGAGCGCTCACTCAGCCACAATCGTGTTGCCTTTGTGTAAGTTCGAAGTCGATGACCTGACCTATTGAGCAGTCTCTAGTTATTGTATAAGCGGTCAACTTTTTGAACGAAAACACACAAACTCAGGAATTCTTTCATAAAGTACGAGAGAAAAACATTTATTTGTTTACAGGGAAAAATCAAAAGAATATACTAAACACATTGAAAAACAGACAAGATACAAATTATGGTATTAAATATTACCTACGTTTGTTCTCAATAGATCAATTCATTGGTTCGATCAATCGTAGGTACATTAAGAACAGCCGAAACAAGACAAAATAGGTCGTATGTAATAACAGCAATACTTATACCATCCACATCATGTGGATGGTTGGCAGTCCACAAGTGTGCGGTTAACACGCCAATGCCTGCCTCACACAACAGACTTATGGAATCAGCTTTCGCTAGCGGTATTTCCAGACCGATATAACTTAGGTATCTTCAAGAAAAGAGCTTATTCCTACTTCAAAGACCGGCAACGCATCTGCAGCTCTTTTTGATGTTGCAGTTGTCTGTGGGCGGTGGTTTACCATCAAGTCTGCCACTTGCTCGTTTGCCGTTTCCATAAAAAATGGTAAACCAACGCGATAAAATAATGTGTCAATGCTATAGATTATAATTATTATCTAGTAAAGATGTAAATGTATAGTTAATTATAAATATCTGTGCTTATTGTTAACCAAGACACCGAAGTAATTAGCGTTGTTTGTGGTTTAGGAGTAATACGAACAGACACAAATATGCTGGTACCGTGAGCACTAGTAATATACATTTACATACGTGTCGGATGGGGGACAATGGTTTGACTTTAGGTATGACTTCAGGTGTGCTCAAGATCGTGCTTGCTTAGTCGTTCTTGATCGATCTTCAAAGTTAAGCAACGATTTAAACTGTCTGTGTGTGTAAGTGGATGGGTGGCCGCCAGTTGCGTTTTCATCTGAGCGCTTCCGTGCTTTGAAGGGCACGTTAAATTGTCGGTCCCGGCTATTTAAGTCGTTAAGCCATGACGGAGGCCTAGCGACGGCCTAATAACTCCGTCACCAGAATTGGCCACTGACTTATACGAACTTACTTACTAGGTGTGCAGGTTACATTAGTTAAGAACAGTTGGCAAACAAAAAAATTATTTCGTCACGTCATGTGATGACCTTTTTACTATTGAGTAAACGGGTGAGTTTACTTAACATCACGAGCGCTGCAACGCGTTCAAAATCGTCTTTTCATCTAGTGGGGGCCGTCCTCTACTGCGGTTTCCGGTGCGTGGCCTCCACTCGAGAACTTTTCTGCCCTAACGGCCGTCAGTTCTACGAGCTATGTGCCCCACCTACCTCCACTTCAACTTGCTAATCCTGTGGGCTATGTTTTTTTTAAATGCTTTAGTGCGTCTACGGATCTCTTCATTTCTGATTTGATCTCGTAGAGAGACACCAAGCAAAAATCCGTTACTCAATAATAATTACTGTGAGAATGTATGTTAGTGTAAACCGATCGGACAGTGGCGAATCAACTATTTTGTATATTGGCTCGCCACTTATTCTTGTACTTGCTACAATAGTTTGTAAACCATCATTATTACAATGTAAACCGCCCATTAGATTCGAACTAGGTAAAATTTACGTTTCCGTCACATATCATCATTGGCCTCTTTATCCATCTATAACAGATGATTTAGGCGGCGCGTCAGTCAGGTCAGGTCACGCAAGGGGGGACGGGATGCATATAAAATCATTGTAACCCAGCTAGTCTCGCCTGCAAGTGGTCCCCCTGCTGATCAACGTCACAGGTATACCTATAAAAGCGAATTATAGATATTGTAGATAGATAGATAGATAGATTAACTCTTTATTGTACACAAGAACATAATACAGATAATAAAACAAATAAACAAATACAAATTAATTGTACAAATAATATTTTACAGGGTGCAGGATAAACATGCTTGCGAGGGAACTCGCGGCTTTACGAGGTATAAACTAGTGCTGTAGGAATGAGGGTAAGATTATCAATATTTGAAGTAACAAACCACATAGTATCAAATATCTATATTGTTGGCTAAACGAATGTTTGATACACTAATATTGAATTACAACTAAATTAGATGATGGGTTAAACTGAATGGTTAAATACCAATAACGAAGGATCTTAAAAATATCTTATAAAAAAATATTAAACTGGCTATGAGTATACGTTCAGAAGTAATTCTAACGATAAAAACTAAAATTCTAAACTAAGTTATTTATTTTTAAATTAACGCCATTATTTATAAATTTTAATGTATGATAATATGCCGTAATTACTCACCTACGAGTAGATGTGGGTAACTTCCAAAATTCCATTACAATGTTTAACTTCCATTCAAAAATAATAACATTATGACAGAGCGAGCCCTTTTCCCGCTTAGTTGGGTTACACCACATATCCAAGAGCGACTCAGCGCTAAAAATCTTCTTACCTTCTATGCATTTCTTTGCCGCCACTTGCTGCCTATGCTGGAAGCGAACGAAAGAAATGATTGCGATGTCGAAACCATAAGATTAACAATATAACTTTTTAAACTATCATGGTTATCAACACTATTAACGAGATATTAATAATGACCAGTTCTTCCATGATCATGTCGTGTGCAACTGCGCCGAAATATCGGCAAACTCCAAATAAATTGAATCATGGTATATTTACCATACACGGGATATTATCCCGTTAATAGTGTTAATAGCATAAGATTAACAATGTAAAACTTGTATTTTTATTAATAAAGGCTTTTGAAAATTGAATAAAAAAAAGTAGTGGGATCGCGTATAATTTATTCTGAGAGTCACCGACAAATGAATGTAAACAAAAAACAAAATAGATAGATAGATATCTTTATTCCTCAGAAAACTTTACAATCTTTATTTAGTAGTGTTTCTAAGCCTATATTAGGTTTGTCTAAACACTACGTGCTCGTTGACAATAACATGTTTAGTAGGTACAAAGTTTGAGACATCGAAGACAATAATTAATAATAGTTGGTAAATGCATTGCTGGAAAGTGTGGTATGCAAACGATGTAGTCCAACCACTTCAAACGAAAGTTTTGGCACAAAATATGCATTCTACTAACGAATTCACGTACTTGTACAGCACAGGCGAATTATCGCAGAGTTTATGAATGGAAGGGCTCATTTACACTGATTTGTTACGGTCGTGTTAATTAGACTTCATAAATGAACGTACATTGTCTTGGTAGACTTTGTAATGGAGTTGAGAATGGATTGGTACGTCATTTTGTGATTAAAATGTTATGTTTCTGGAAATACACACGTTAAAGCGTTAACGCTGAAATAATTTTACCCAGTTGATATTTAAGTAAACGGATTTAAAAAAAAATCCTTAAACTTACCTACAGTGCCGCAAACCCATGAGAGAAGCGCTGTTCTATAACAGCATTTGGTGATGGCGGGAATTTTTTTTAGTAAAGTGTATAGGTAAGCAAGGGGTTCTGTGATTGCAGTTCCAATAGTAGTAAAATAATACACAGGTATATTATGTCAAATTCATTATAAAATTAATATTACAAAAAAAAACGTTTCTAACGATCCTCAGATAGCTTGACTAATGTTTTATTTTGAACCTGTTAATAGCTGTGAATAGCTTAGTTTTTAGTTTCTGTAAATAAAATTCAAAATTAATATTAAATTCGTTAGTTCCTTTAGTTTTAGTTTAGTTTTGGCAACCGGTCCAGATAAGTTTGTGGCACTTTACTTTAAAATTTCATCATTGGATTATGTCATTCATAGTGATAACGAAATAACCTCCGCTGTAAACCCTTTTTAACCTTTGTCCAAAATCAAATGATTGGTTACAAATTGGTTAGTACAAAAAAAACACAAGCAGTCAAAATAGAACCTCCTTTTGAAATGGGTTAATAGTAACATGCTTCAGAGAGCACGTTCTAAGAAGGCTCCAACTGCTTAAGCCAACTAAAGTTTATATCACGCCAGAAATAATTAAGGTGACTTCTAATCGACTTCGACAAGGAATTCCAGTAATCACCCTACCTTTGGGAAATTATGTTGGAATTTTAATGCTATCGACCCAAGGGTCTTAATTGAAAAACTTTCTGCCGCGAGCTGATGTGTTGAATTTATAAGAGGTTAGGTGTGCCAATATTGACGTATGAAGACGAAACATACGGTCTTTCATTTTTAACTTTTAATTCAGGAATTGGGTTCAACAAATAAATTAAAAAATATTTATGTTATGATTTTTTTTGTTTTGTTATGAAAATCCCGTGAAAATCGATAAAGACTATCCTGTCAATTGATTGTTGCTTCTTGTATAACTTAGTCCATTCGTGATGTAGCTGCGCTGCGATTGGTGAAACGTCTGTTCTCCTTGAAAATCATTATGCAACATTTCTAAAAAATCAATAAATTATTAATTATGAAGTGAAAACTTAAAACGGGTTAGGAATTAAATTGATACGCTCAAACGTCTATTAACAACACAAAAATGAGGCCTTGTCAGTTTGTGTCAAAGTCAAAGTCAAAGTCAAATAGCATTTATTCAGTAGGACCGCTGGGATCACTTTGAAACGTCTTAAAACTAGGTGATTCTACTCCTGTTCCTTCGCGACCAATGTGTAATGTGTAGTTCACAATGATAGACCCTATACATGTAGCCGAGGTGAACTGTAAACCCTGTAGAATAAGATATTGATACAGGCGTTGGCTATGATCACGTGCAGCAAGTTTCATCCCACACCTGGGCAATAGGTCTCTCTAAGTGTCTGCCAACCTCACTAGTATTCGATATTGCTAGTATGTGTTTATAATTAGATGCATACCGTTATACATACATAAAATCACGCCTCTTTCCCGAAGGGGTAGGCAGAGACCACAGATCTCCACTTGCTACGATCCTGACACACAACATACAATTTTGGAAATGGTTTTATATCATCATAATAATCATCATCATGTGCAGTTTGTTTCATCCCACTCCTGGTATCCCTTAGCTTCTGGCAACCTTCGTTTAGTTTTGAAACAAATATTTTAAACAGAGTATCTGGACGCTGCGGAGATGTACAACAAAAAGTCTTTCGGTATTTACATATTTTATTTTATGAAAAGGTCGCGCAAAGAAACCGTTTTCTTTCACATCTGTCATAACCATACACCTGTTTACTGGTCCTACATCAAGAAACCCTTGAGTCAGGAGCAAGAATCTAATTTGGAAGATAAAATCAGATAAAACCATTTTTTGTTTTAGTCTTTTATTTTATAATCTGTTTGAAGTTGGGAGCCAATTGTTTTTTAAAAACTACGGGAAAGCCACAGAATAATGACAAAGCCAAAAGAAAGTATTATAAGGCAGATTTACATTGAGTCAGTAACTGACGTCAGTCCACTGCCGAGTCAGAGCTGACCTGGCACTGCTATCGTGTAAATTCATTTACAGACGTAAATTGACTACTGACTTGCTACTGACGAAATACCTACTGACTCCGTGTAAATAGTATTAGTCAGTTTTCGACCAGCACTGACGTCAGTTACTGATGTAATCTGCCTTTAAGGTGAGCTGTACTGACTGCGCGCGCGAAAGTCGTCCTTATTATCTTGGGATATAGGCCGAGTAGCGCGTGCGCAGTATGCGCCGGGCGTCGCCGCGCGGGCTTGTGCGTGCGATTGTCGCTCATGTTAATAATTAGCAGCGTAGGGTAGTCCCATTGTTCCTGCTGTTTACTAGCTTCTAAATTAAACTAAGTGTACCCACTTTAGCGATTCTTCTTGTTACTAAACGAATCAAAAGTAGCCAATTATTTATTATAACTACGGCTCATAGCCATCTGTCTATAACAATGTAGGTATTGTTTTTAAATGTAATGCTCAACTAAAGCTTGCATATTTTTTAAAAACTTTTATGCATAAGAGTTATTCCTGACATACTGTATTTATTGTTAACCTGCCAATCCAATTATTATTCTAAAAGTTTTGAGAAGCACCTAACCTAAGCTTAATAAACGGTCTAAAAATTCATTGTTGTACATTCTAGGATAAATCCACACTGGACATGTACTAGTTCATAAGCTATTTATACCAATAAAGAAACTTTGAAATTGAAAAATTGAAATTGAACTGACTGGTGATACGGAGCGTAACCTAAACGTGCAACATAGTGAGCGTTCGTGCAATCAGTACGAGGAAACAAGACGTACGCAGCGAACAACGGACAGCTTTAAGACGGATTTTAGTGCATGGCATGGCGTAATGTAACATGCTTGTTACGCTTTGTTACGCCAGTCAGCACCCACCTTTATAGAAGGTCACCCATACGCATTAGACGACCGCTGTGGGGCAGTGGGTGAAAGCCCGCTTGGGACGCAAAAGGTTGCGGGTTCGATCTCCACCACGGGATAAATGTTCATTTATCTCGGGTCTGGGTGTTTCTATGTATAATATGTATGTATTTACAAATAAAAAGTATATCAGTTATCTGGTTCCCATAGTGCAAGCTTTGCTTAGTTTGGGGTTTGATGATGCTGTGTTAAAATGTCCAGCATTATTCCAGCAAGCTATGTTATGTTCGGATCACAGAACAGACCATGTAAAGCTGAACACCTGAACTGTACAGTCAATAACTTAGCTACAAAACCTACAAGTCGGTCCACTGGGCATGTTAAGTATCCTACATGTTTGCTCTCAGGGGAGCCATCGTTTTAAAGATTTAAGCGCAGTGAACACAAATAAAACGTGATAGCATACTTTTAGGGAAATTAGATGCGCATTTTGGTAAAACCAAACAAAGATTATACTATCTTGATGATTTTTTTATACACTCAGAACAACGATTGGAAAATCATTTGGCTTTTAATCACGCCCACACTTAGCTTGTGTCTGGTCATTTTTAAAGATGATTTTTATGTATGTTAAAACTAACTAAAGTATAAAACCGAATATGTATTGTAAAAATAACAAACGCTCAAAGTTGCTGTAAAACATCTAATCGTCTCCTACATTTTTGCGATCCAATTTTGATAGACATCCCTTTGGTCCAATACTTTCAGTGTTTCCATCAATTTTTAAAAAATAAATTCTATCGTGGCATACGGTAACCGCGTTCCAATCCCAAAAATTGATGGAAAAGGCATTTTGTAACCAGCCAGTTCGCTTTTCAATTGCTTGACCGCAGGCTACGAGCTGCCTATGTTTGGAACTTTATGTAGCGAGCTATAAAGTCTATTTTCCTTTGTTCTTTTAGATAGTATGTCTATCAATCACGGAAGTCTGCGCTAGACGCGATATTCAAGAGTAAATAGCCGTGGGCGGCTTCGTACCTTTGCAGAATGGTTCTTTGAACGAAATCAATGCAATAAAAATGCACGGACTATTTTACCGACAACAAAGTTCTGCATATTTATTTTTTGTATTGTGTTCTTTATTTGAATATTTTATTTGAATTCCTTTGAAGCGAGCTACGTTCTTTCTGAAGAAAATATTAAAATATACAATGCATTGCAGATACTTATATTTTTATTTTAAAGAATTACACGTTTAATAAATTAAATTATTTTAATTTATAATTTATTTTAGTTTATACATTTTCATTATGAACGAAAACTTAACATTTAAATTTATTATTTTTGAAAATGCTTTTTGAATAATTCTGCGAGCCTATTGATCAAACTGGTCCTCCTAATACTCAGTAATTGCTTTTTGACTTTAAACTATTTAAGATTAGATGTTCGCAGATCATATGATAGATCTTCTATCACATTGTGGTAGGAAAATTATAAGTCTACTAAACTAAATATATTCTCAAGTTCATATACTAAGATAAGCCGTCGCTTATCTACGTAGTAACAATATAGATACTTAGATGATTGCTAGCGGTTATGTTCAACGAAGGTTTTTAAACTGCTTTATAATTTCGTCATCATTAATCTGACGACTTCTGTGGCGCAGTGGATGGAAGCCCGCTTGGGACGCAGAAGGTTGCGGGTTCGATTCCCACCGCAGGATAAATGCTTGTATAATCTGAAGATATTTATCTCGGTTCTGGGTGTTTCTTTGTATAATATGTATGTATTTACAAACAAAAAGTATATAAGTAATATATCAGTTATCTGGTTTCCATAGTACAAGCTTTGCTTAGTTTGGGGCTAGATGATGCTGTGTGAAATGTCCAGCATATTTTTTTATTTATTATTAATATGAATTTACTTGTACAAGCTTTTTAAAACTTACTTAAGCTTTCCATTAAAAGTTCCGGGACTAATGTTGACTTTCAATTCAATACAGATGTATTCACTAGGAATGAGTACATCAGGGTAAGTTTGAAAGTAGCGCCAGTGACTGACAAATTGAGAAGTGGAAGGTTGGCGTGGTATGGGCATGTCATGAGGAGGAACGAGAGTCATATAACACGACGGGTGATGAGTATGAATGTGGATGGATATACCGGTAGGGGTAAGCCTAAGAAAAGATGGACTGTGTGAATGCGGATATGTTTGTGAAAGGAGTGAGTTCTGATATGACGGGTGATAGAGGGAAATGGAAGAGAGAAACATGTTGTGCCGACCCCACTTAAGTGGGGTAATAAGGGCAGGAAGAAGAAGAAGAGACAAATGTATTCACTAGGCCACCACGACTCGTTTAGTTATATTAAACAATATACATAGCCCTTTAGAAGTCGGGTAAAAACAGTGCACAGCTGCAGCCGACGCGAGGACGATTTGTCAGCACTTAACCTACTCACGATTTTAATTAAACGTAATTTTGGTGAATATTAATTTAAGTGTTTGGTTAGTTTGAAGCTTTGTAAACTAATGTATAGAATAACTGTTTATTGACTAACTTCTGATACAGAATATACAGGGTGTAAAAAGACGTCTACCGAAGGTGAAAGGGGTAGGTACAGCATCCCAACACACAACTAAATCCAAAAGGATTTTCCGAAAAAATCATTATATCCGGAGAAAACAGCGTGTGAAGATTACTGTTTGCGTATGTAGGTACCGGGCGCGTTTTTTTAATTAGATTGCTGAATTTTGAGTTTGAATTGTTTTTTTCTTTTATTAATGAAATTATCAGGTAGGTATGGTCTTATTATGTTGCCCTAGTAGTAAATAAGCGAAAATAACATAAAATGACGTAGCTAAAGCAAAAATGTGTTTTTTTTTTGCTAAATATGAATCATGGTCTGATTGCAACCCCTCAGTTTTCGGTAGTGGTTTTTTTACACCCAGTAAATAAATAATGTACCTACAATGCTTACAATGGAAAGAGTCGCGTAGGTTAACTAAAGGGATGTAGGTACATTCGATTTTCAATCAGAAGCTAGCTAATTCAAATCCTTTATGCAGCAAAAAAAAAAAAAAAAAAACATTTATTTCAGACCCATTTGATCCATAGAATAAGTTTTACATTACATTAACACACATTTATAATTAATAATAAATAAATAACTATACACAATAAAAATAAATAAAATTAAGTTACATAAAATAAATACATACAATGAATACATGCAATGGATTTTGCATTTTGTATTATCAACAATAGCTGATGATTACTAAAAGCGCTACAAAATAATATGAAATTGAAACCGATTTTGAATTGAATTCGTCATTCCAAGGCCCCACTTTACACAATCCAGTTATGAAAAGCCGGTATACGATGAAATTCAATGAATACTTTTTAAATTTTAAATGTGTTCGATACGTCAGCTGGCGTTCCCGCATACCATTTGCATAGTGGATCCTTTAAATGCGTATTTAGGCGTGTTCGATGTTTGAAATTCGATTACTTTCTTTTTTTGTCGAAAATGACGCAAGCGGGCTGTTATTATTCTACCTTTTTTGTTCGTTAAATTCTGTAATTGACATATACTTTTTGTTGCGGTCCACGCGAAATCAAAGTCGAAATTAAAAGTTATTTTACCAGGACCTATTTGTTTTGTAAATGTGTTTTTTAAGTAAATACCTTTCACACGAAAGTACTTGGTTTTAGGCACTATCTATTTATATAAATAAACTAGCTGGTACCTGCGACTTCGTCAGCAAAATAACATACTTGAAAACATCTAAATAGAACTGAAATCTGCAAGAATCTTCTAAACTTATTTGGAATCAGATTCTAGCGTCTGTATTTCCGCTGAGCTACGATCCTATTGTTTTTAAGAAGAGAGTTAATAGGCACCTTCTGGGTAAGCTCGCTCCATCGTAGACCTCACTCTTGCCTGTGTAAGTTTCGAGGTCAAGAGCCGACCCATTCATCATTAAAAAAAAACTACTTTCTGGACAAAGGTCTTTGCAAATTATTTTCAACCGTCTCTTTTTTAGTTAATATGCACCTTCTGGGTAAGCTCGCTCCATCGTAGACCTCACTCTTGCCTGTGTAAGTCTGAGGTCAAGAGCCGACCCATTCATCATAAAAAAAAATTAAAAATGCAATAATAGCGCCATCTGTTGCCTTTAACTGGAACTTTCAACTCTTATTTCACGCCCTCCATGATTAATAGAGATATTTTTCTGTCATAAGAACCTTCTCCTGACAATAACAAACACAACAAAAAAAAATATAGTGAAATCGGTCCAGCCGTTCACGCGTGATGGCGTGACCAAGATATAAATAGAGAAGATAAATAGTGCTGGTCACTTTTCACACAGCGTCATCTAGCCCCAAAACTAAGCAAAGGTTGTACTATGGGAACCAGATAACTGATATACTACTTATATACTTTTTGTATCCGAGACAAATATCTGTAGGTCATACAAACATTTAAAATTGCTTTAGGCATGTAAGAGAACAGATTTAAAAGATTCATAAAAGTCTGACTGTTCGAAATCCAGTGTAAAAGCCTGTTTGGAATTTCAGAGAGATTACATTCATAAACTCATTTGAACAGTCAGCTATAAATCCATTTCGAATCTGTGTAATCGTCTTATATCCAGGCATCACAACAGAAAATTCGATTAAAAATTCAAGTCTCACGTTGGAACTACATTGGTTTTTAAGTAAGCAATAGTTTTAATCCCCTTGCTTGAATATACAGCATATAGCAGCATCTAACACTCAAGACAGGACTTTAAAACTACAAGAAAGGATAGACTCTTGAGTTTTACGGGAAATGTATCAATAAATAAATAAATAATGCTGAACTTTTCACACAGCATCATCTAGCCCCAAAGTAAGCAGAGCTTGTGATGGGTACTAGATGACTGATAAACTACTTATATACTTTTTGTTTGTAAATACATACATATTATATAGAAACACCCAGACCATAGACAAAAATGTGTAGTTCATACGAACATTTGTCCCGCGGCGGGGATCGAACCCGCAACCTTCTGCGTCGCAGGCGGACCTTCGCCCACTGCACCACAGAGGTCGTCAATCCTTCAGGAATCAAATTTATATCACCTTGAGTATCCCTTTCATTCAAACTAATAAACAATTTTGAAAATCAGCGCAGAATTGACGGAAATAACGTTAAACTACATTACTTACTTACACATTAATTATTCAAAAGCCAAATCAAATCAAATCAATTATTTATTGTTCAACATAGGTTAATATAAAGATGTTATGATAGGTCGATGTAGAATATCTCTATGTTACTAATTGTTGGTGTACGTACCTAACCTCAAACCAAAAGAACTTAAAAAAGGGTTCTAAGTATTACATTTTAAAAACATGTGAACAAAAACTCTTGGTATATCCGAATAGCATTTCTGGAATTTATAGCTTCGAGAAAAACTGAGATTGCAATTTCAAATTGTAAACTTGTGTTTCGGACTGCACTACTTTATACGTCCATTCACACGTGGTTTGCTTGCAAACAGCAATTGAGATAGGAGACAGTAGATTGATGATGTTGTATGCTGTCTGTGAATGGGGGTGGTACAAAACTTCGTCATGTTCGAACATGCTCACATTTTGTGAAAGTTTCTTATCTGTTGTTTTTTTTCTATTTTGCCAGGTAGAAGATAAAAAAAAATTAGAAGATAATTAGAAATTTAAAAATCTTTCAGCGAATTTTAGGATCTAAACTGGCAACTGACTTTCTTAACAGAAGATACGAAGATACCTGACTGTAGAGAAGAGAAGATGTCCGTTTGAATTGCGGCTTGCACTTAAATGATTGTCCCTCAAAAAAGGGTTGAAACACTTTGACTTAACCCCAGCCAAATCTAGCTATAGAAATCACAGATCGTATTTATTTTAGTAGTGGAACATCACACAGAGTAAATAGGTTCCTTCTAGGAAAGTATGCTCCATCTTAGACCTCACTACTGCTTAACATCAGGCAGAGGGAGGTCAAATGCTGAGCTATTTAATAAAAAAAAAAAAAAAAACAGAATCAATTTTGAGATTGGATATAATTCTCCCTGCAGTTAATTAACAGGATGATTTACCTTATCCAATGATTGTTTGCTGTAAATAAATTGAATTTATTTTAAAACACAACGCACTTCCGTATTTTAATAAAACCTGTTATTTATCGTTCCTCAATTCAAAAGTTCTCATACCAAATTCGACTATATCCAAATATCAGGTCATTTTGCTACAAGAGTCGTTCAGGTAGTTTTGATCGGGACTGTGCAGTGCAGTTCCGATGCTAATGCAGTAGCTATTCCCCGAACCTGTTATGTTTGCAATTTCGACTTGATCTGTGCTCTGTTGCAAGCACAAACTTTATCCTAACGTTCTCAGTCGTTATATTGTACGATCAGGTAAAATTGAACTTAGGTAAGTAGTTTATGACGCTTTAAACCAATTTAAATGCGGATATTGTGTGGTATGCTGATAATTAGATACTTAGATTTGTTAGAAAAGTATTGTGCTGAGCATTTTCAGAATTTTTTTTGTAGTTTTGTTTCCTTGGGGCTTGAGGTGTAATTTTAGGCACTTTTTATCCCGAAAAAATGAAAAAATCCCGCGGGTCACACCGCGGGAGCGCAGCTTAGTTATACATAAATTGAGCAAAATATTGCTTTGCTAACACTACCAAGTTTAAATTTAAAATCCTTGAAAACCCCTATAGTATAGCTCATATTATTATCATAGCGTATTAAAGCTCAAATACACACTCAATCAAGGTATTAGAAATAAGCAAGACACAAGAAGCTAAGTAAAAAACGTAAACAGGTTCACGACTGTACCCCCAAGGTTCTGTACACATTCTCTCAGATCTTTTTATGTTACTTATTCCAGATCCTTTGAAGATATCTAAGGGAGGTAGTCAGAGGTCCTAAAACATAATATTTGATACATGCCCACATCTTGCAGCAATTAGTATTCCATGCGTGACGCCTATAAGAACACTAACTGGTTTCCACACGATGTTTTCCTTCACCGTTTAGAGCACGTTAACACGTGCTCCATACATTTTACGTAATGCAAAATCCATTGATGCACGGCCGGGATTCAAACCCACAACCTTGATTGAAAGTTGAGGTACAGCCCCATTCCGCCAACACGGCTTTTAAACTTTTAACTTTTTTAACACAAGTAAGTAAAAACATTTTTTTACTTTCAAACTATCACTTCAAAGCAAAATTGTATTTCTAACAACTGACATCTATAAATCTTTTCATTCTATCCTTTCGAATTCACGATGCTCGGAAGCGCGCAATGACGTCATCTGCAGACTTCCGGTGTGGACGAGGATCGCGTCATTTGATTTCCGGTGCTCCTTGGAGGACTGGAAATGTAACTATCTTAAGGATTCGTTTGCAAGAAACAGTCAGCGGAATAAAGAATCTTTATTTTTGTTTACCTAAGATAGTCCAGTAGGTACGTCTGTACAGACATTGGACGGGCATTGAGTAGGCAAAAATAAAATTGTTTTTATCACCTTTTATTCCCCTACACTTAGTAAGAAAATCTTTTAACGCCTATCCCGAGGTGTATCGTTATGTAGGTATGGTATGATTCTTTTGCAAAAAAATATCATCAACACCAGCTTCTACGGCATCCTGCAAATCGTCACTGCCGGGCTTATAAAAAAAAAATTACTTACATAATGTCAAAATACTCAAATACTAAAAGAGCAAACACATTACAATCCTCTTTGCGGTTACCGTCTCATAGGTAATCAAAACTGGCACGCAGGAATGAGCGAAACGTATAAGAAGGAAGGAGACTATGAAGGGTTGTTCAATTACTTGTCAGGATGAACGCTGTGAGTTGCTTGTATGAGCCAATGTCAAATTATATACCAAGTTATAAAAACAGTTCCACGACTGTATCCCCAAGGTGTGGTAGACAATCTCTTAGATTGTCTGGAATAAGTATAAAAAGATCTCTTAGATATTTTTATACTTATTCCTTTGAATATGTCTTAGGGGGATAGTCAGAGGCATGTCCAAACACATATTTGATACATGCCCACATCTTGCAGAAGTTAGTATTCCATACGTGACAGGTTGCAAGTCCATCGCCGCCTTTAAGAACACTAACTGGTTTCCTCACGATGTTTTCCTTCACCGTTTAGAGAACGTGTAAAAGCGCATATAAATTTTACGAAATCCATTGCATTGGGATTCGAACCCACAACGTTCGGATTGAAAGTTGAGGTACAACCCCATTCGGCCAACACGGCCAAGTTATTCTGTGATTATTTATGTATTTTGTTTGAAATCATGTGTGATAAAATGTTTTTTCAATGATAGAGATTGTTTTTTTAATACTTTTTGTTTTATCCTGTTTTTGCTTACCTATATAACTTTATGACAAGATCAGAACAACAAAAAAAATAACATTGGTTTTAAGATCACAGTATTTGTATCAAACAATTTGGGAGGCTGAAAATATTTGGCATTCTTCCACGTCGCTTACCTTCCTAAATATTTTATTTACTTTCGCAAAAGGGTCGAAACAGAAATATTCGAATATCTAAGAAAACCTTAATAATCCTATTTCCATGGCATTCAATGAAAGAAAAAGGTCGTGTCAAATGTCACGGGTTGAAAGGGCCGTTTAACCCTTAAGTCTCATTGATACATTTCGGTTTGTGGGTACTACGAGTATAAGCCCTTTTATATCTGCGTGGCCTCCAGACTTCGAAGCTTCTGAACCTCGGCAATAAAGTATCATTAATAAGCACGGGCATGTGAACTACTTGATCCTTTCTGATTGGTCTGATAATTGAACTAAATTCCGTCTCAAAGTTGAAGCTTCTGATTGCTTGGGTTTCGCTTCGATTCCGAAAATGTATCTTCATTTTTATATTTTTATTTTTCTCCATTAAACCAAACCAATGGGCCGTCAATGGGTCAGATTAGCGCAGGATCGTGGTGGATGGCCAAAGCTTAGGGAGGCCTATACCCAGCAGTGGGTGAAGTCAGGCTGTGGATGATGATGATGATGATGAAACCAAACCAAAGTGTTTAGTCAGTATTAAATTATAAGCTTGTAGCGCTTACATTTTCTAATTTTTCAACTTTTAGCAGTTAATGGACAAATGTTTACAATGCAAAGACAGATTGAGTGTTTTTGAAATTCAACTGAAACTTTGTCATATTAATTCAGCAAAACGTTTCCGTGGTCAAACTAAATTGTTCGGTTTGTACATTTCTGAAAATTCACTGTTTACATACCATTATCGCTATGAATTTTTTCACCTGAAACTTTATCGCCTACCCGCATCAAAACATCGATAAGCAACGAAAATAAGGAAAAAAGATATATCACAGTTTACATGGTCCATTGCCTGAACAAAATTCAATTTACTGGCTATAAATTAATGGCATGCTGCCGAAAGCTTTTGCAATGAAATATCGCTGTTCCCAGTTTTAGATTGATATTGATAAGTGCTTGTACTGTAAGCGATATCAGTGTCTAAGACAAAGGAACAGACAGTGTTTTTGAAATGCTCCATATTTTTAAATGAGATATGAGATATGATTTCAGTTGTTTAATTTTTCGTTTAAAGACTAGTTATGTTATTTTATAATAGCTTTTTATAGCTCATCAAGGGGCTTATTACAACAAAATGAGCCGAGCTTAGACCAAGTCTAACTAATAAACTGCCCCTAGAAAAATGATCTTTAAATACTCGTATATAGAACGCTTTTTTGTGGTAACAGTTTTGTTTTGACATATGTCAACATGGGGTTCAACCAAGGTTTTACGTTTTTATAATAAGCAGCATGGACTTCAATAAATTACATTTAAATTAATATTTGGATCACTATATTCACGACCTCTGTGGCGCAGTGGGTGAAAGCCCGCTTGGGACGCAAATGTTTGTGGGTTCGATCCCCGCCGCGCGATAAATGTTTGTATGATCTGCAAATATTTATATCGGGTCGTGTTTCTATGTATAATATGTATGTAACAAACAAAAAGTATATAAGTAGTATATCAGTTATCTGGTTCCCATAGTACAAGCTTTGCTTAGTTTGGGATTCCATACGTGACAGGTTGCAAGCCTATAAGAACACTAACTGGGGCTAAGATGATGCTGTGTGAAAATGTCTAGCATTATTATTTATTAATGTACTTGATAACTTTATATCATTGCTTGTTTTAAAAAGCCAAAACCATAATTTCACCTATTTGAAAAACCACTTACCAAAATAAAATCCAGATTTAGGTGCGTCTCGTAAAAATAAATCAAGTCACTTTAAAATCAAGAATTTAAATTTCCCTCATCACTGTAAAGTAAACCTTCGGTTATGGTATTAAAATATAAAGTTGTTTGGCGGCTTGGATTCAATTTTACGAGATATCTAGCTTTCCAGGGGTAGCAAACAAGTTCTACCCGGCGTCATGCGGGATGAACGGATAAAGTTTGCATTGCTATTATTATTCATTAGATTAAGCGTAAGCGGAAAATCTAACCATGGTCACGACTTTATCCCTAAGGTGAAGCTCTGGTTAGATTGATAGATAAAATATTTATTTGGCACACATAACATTTCAACACAGACACAAAAACAAAGACAAATAACAAGTATGTAGGCGCACAGGTAAAAACAAACTAGAAAAAAAAAAAGAAATACACCTAATACTAGTAGTCTGGCACCTACATAGAAGGGTGCAACAGTGGTCTGTGTGCTGTAGTGAGCCAAAAAGGTCCAGTCTCAGCTTATTGTTACTCCATGCCCGAAGGTACACAGTAACGCTGATTTTCAGACTGGACCTGAGAAAAAGTGATATCACGAATTTTATTGCAAATGTAGAGGGTAAAAGAAACGTCCCATATATTGGGTTGGACAATCGTTCTTTAGCTCTCTGAAGTAGCTGCGCAGAACCCATTTTTGATGACGCCTAAAATCGTGCTATCTCGCTTACTGACATTTTTGACGACCCATTTTTGAATCGTGCTATCTCGCTTACTCTACCAAACCTGCGCAATCGTCTATTGCACCTAACTTCATAGAGCTAAAGATCCGTTGTGCCTATTATACTTACATACAAAATTTTATGGTACAGTCAGCAACGAAGGTTAATTAACATTTGATGTTTCACAATTCACAATTTTTCTTAGAAATCGAAAAAGATTGGCTTTTTAAAAAGTCATGCTGTTTATTGATTTTCGTGGCAGACTGTATGTTATCACTTGTTGTCTGTCTGTATGGTATCAGTTTTTCTAAAGAAAATATTTTACTACTGAAAGTATTTGAAAGCTTAGTAAGCGAGTATTGTTTTATTGTTATTGAAGTTCAAAAAAAAATCAAAACTACAGAATAACTATATAAAGGTGAGTCTGAAGGTCATTCGGCATAATAAGGCCAGGTTGACCCTCTAAGCTCGGATTACGGAGCAACTCGGACTTAATTACCGGATAAAACTGGATAAGCCACAATAAACGCACCCTTATAAATCAATCCAGGGAGATAAAGCTAAAGAGAGTGGATAGAGAACTTAATATATTGGTAAACAAGCTATTATCTGCACAAGAATATTGATGTTATTTATTTTTTATTTTTTTGTTATTTTATTTGGACATAAGAAATACTTAACTTACCTTATTTACCTTATTTTACCTATTATACAGGGTGTAAAAAGATATCTACCGAAGCCAAAAGGGGTAGGTACAGCATCCCAACACACAACCAAATCCAAAAGGTTTTCCCGAAAAAATCATTATATCCGGAGAAAACAGCGTTTGAAGATTACTGTTTGCGCTGGGCGCGTTGTTTTACGTAGATTGCTGGATTTCAAGTTTTAATTGTTTTTTTCTTTTAAAAATGAAATAATTAGGTAGGTATGGTCTTATTATGTTGTACTAGTAGTCAATAAATAACTGAAAATAACATAAAATGACTCAGCTCAGTCAAAATTTTTTTTGTGTTTTTTTTTTCGCTAATTGAGTTTAGAATCATGGTCTGATTGCAACCCCTCAGATTTCGGTAGTTGTCTTTTTACACCCTTTTTAATTTTAATACATATATTGAAATATACTATAAAATGTACATATTGCACGCGCAAGACGTTGATTATGGCTGACCGTTACTGTACCACTAACACATGTTACATTTTTACCCATAATACGCAATAAAAATGGGTCTTTTTTTTCTAACCTATGTTGTCTCGTCGCTGGGCAAAGGTCTCTCCCATTATTTTCCAAGACTTCAAGACTTGTCTGGTCGCCAGCTTTTCCCACCAGTCAGCCCGGAATGCATCGAGATCGTCACGCCAGCGTCTTCGAGGCCTGCCTCGGGGTCTCTGGCACCCACTGCGTCACGATCTTAGTTTCTTTATAGAAAATAATTTACTCACCCTAGAACATTTTGATCCCACGACCTTTACACTTGAATCAGTTAAGTAATTTATGGATCGTTGAAAACGAACTGCTCTCAGTAGATCTAATACCTTTATGATACAAAGCATCCTATGCCAGTGTATGACTGTTGGCTTTAGAAACGCTCGTGGTCGTGCTTGCTTAGCCGTTCTTGATAGATCGTCGAAGTTACTCAACGTTCGAAACGGTCTGTAAGTGGATGGGTGACCACCAGTGGCATTTACATCTGAGCGCTTCCGTGCTTCGGAGGGCACGTTAAATTGTCGGTCCCGGCTATTTAAGTCGTTAAGCCATGACGGAGGTCTTAAGGCGGCCTAGAAACTCCGTCATCAGAGTTGGCCACTGACTCATACGAACTTACTTACTGGGCTTTTATCATTATTTTCCCTGTCATATAGTTGATATAGTGACATGTTTTAACAAACGGGTCTTATTTTATGTTGTAAAAACCCTGTCATCCCATATTAGACGACAAAATCACAAAAATATATCTCGAATTGTATTTCCGTAGGAACATTAAAGTCGGTCACATTCATTTCACTTCGTTCAAATATATCGCGCGGAAACATCTTAACGACTACATTTCACCATTATGCCTTGTGACGTATCTCATAATATATCATTTCTCATCTACCTTCCTATGGCTTTTATTTTGCGGGATGTTCAGCTTATTTTGTTGATATCTTTATGTATGAGATGTGGGTTTCAATGTGAACTGAATAGCGGTGCAGATTTTTGGTGATGGTACTCGTAGATTGTAGTGGCTAGGATTTACATTTTGAAGTATTATCAATATTCTAATATTACCTTTTTGATCTTTAAGCAGAGCCTGTGTTATGGGAACCTATGACTGATATTCTACTTACATACTTTTTATGCTACTTATCGATAGCGTCTATAGTTCCCAACATTGACTCTGATGGCGATGCCATGACTCGTTTTATATTAAATAAATAAATAAATAATAATAATGCGCTACATGTTTCACACAACATCATCTAGCCCCAAACTAAGCAAAGCTTGTACTATGGGAACCAGATAACTGATATACTACATATATACATTTTGTTTGTAAATACATACATATTATACATAGAAACACTCACACACGATATAAATATTTGCAGATCATAAAAACGTTTATCCCGCGGCGGGGATGGAACCCGCAACCTTCTGCGTCTCAAGCGGGCTTTCACCCACTGCGCCACAGACTTTGACTATTCAAATTCGTCGCGTGATAACAATACAAAATCGGACGACTTCCCAACAATTTCACATAGACCCCTCATACAAACATTGTCTCGTAGCGGGAATCACACTTGCAACCTTCACAGATGGACCTTCACCCGCGCCATAGACGAGGTTGTCCAAAGATATCTTATCTTATGTTTTTGTCAACAGGGGAGGTGTTAGCCTAAGATGGTGTTGGCGCTGGTGGTCGGAGTGTTGTGCGTGTGGGGTCGCCTGAGCGTCGCAAACCCGGAAGCGAAGCGGCTATACGACGATCTACTCTCGAACTACAACCGACTTATCCGGCCTGTTGGTAACAACTCCGATCGGCTCACCGTCAAGATGGGGCTAAGGCTGAGTCAGCTCATCGACGTTGTGAGTACATTTACTTTTATATTTTTCTAGTTTTCTTTCTTATTACTATCACTTTTATTTATATAATTGGGAATTCGGGGAGGTTTTCTATAACGAGATTGGTGCAAGAGACTTGTGCATGTACTCAGCCTGACGCTGTTCTGCTTCGAACATTGAGATGGAATAAGCTCAGCTCTCAGTTTAAATAGCCTTATCCATTGTAAAGACCTTGGTCAACACAGACTTTAGTCGTGCAAAGGATATTTTCTCGTGCGCAATTTGGGCTATTACAATGTAGAACCTAAATTGTTTGTGATGTTTTAACCAACAAAATTGTACTCTCAAAACGAATGTTTTTCTTACCTCTCACAACCCTACAACCTAATAATTTATTCAATAACCAATCGACAGCTACCTACATTTTCCTAGGATAAGCTTAATGAATATTCACATAAATTTAACCCGATTCAAAAACCAATTTGGGAAAATCACGTATTATACATTACTTACCTGACCCGATTTGAGATTCATAAATCTAATTTGTAGATCGCTCGTCATGCTACACGGGCAACTGTTTCAGGAAACTGTAATCGGGTGACAGTGATGCGGAAAAAATAAATCAAAGTTTTTTCATTAACTTTTTAGGCAATTTATTGTTGTCCGTGCATTGGTTACACTTTTTGATGGTGGAGTATTTTTAAGAACAAAAAATACTTAATCAGCTTATCATTTTAAAAGGAAGTAGTAAAGATTTCAAAGTTTTTTTTAATTTACTTAACATTTATCTTCCTTGCTAGAACAAAATATTATTAAATAAATAAATAAATAATGCTGGACTTTTCCTACAGCATCATCTAGCCCCAAGGTAAAGCTAGTGTTATGGGTACTAGATGACTGATAAACTACTTATATACTTTTTGTTTGTAAATACATACATATTATACATAGAAACATCTAGACCCGAGACAAATATCTGTAGGTCATACAAACATTTAACAATAAGACTAAAAGAACATAATTGAACAGCACTGAGCACAAGGGAAACATAGTGGGAAAACTTGGCGATGAACTTTCAATCAGTCACAATGTCCAAGGCATTGGACAATTTGGACATGTACAACGTGTTTCGTGTTCACTTCAAGACATTGTCAGTGAATAAAACAGTAGTAAACATTATCCGATAGAAATTGCCGGATAATGTTAAGACTATCGCTCGTATACATTTGCAACGAGTACTCGGAACTGAAAGGCTTATCCCGGTGTATCTTCAAATCCTTTAATTTAAACTCGTCTAGTTTCATTTCAACCTCTACTGCAAAACTCGGATTAGTTTCACTTAAATAAGTTATTAGTTACCTACTGTACGATACATGTGTGATTACTATATTATACATGGATTGTGTCGGGTAAGTAGGCACGTCTAGCACGCCTCGATATTTTTTGTTTTTTTTTTTACATGAACAAAAAAAAAGGGCTTTGTCGCTGAGCGACTACACCGCCCAATATGATGGATCTTCGTTTATAAGCTCAAATTCTGTCGTAAGTAAGTTCATATGAGTCAGTGGTTAACTCCGGTGAGAGTTCTTAGGCCGCCTTAAGGCCTCCGTCATGGCTTAACGACTTAAATAGCCAGCGGTTATGGTGATTCCTTCACTATAAACGCTGTGAAGTTGTAGAATTCTCTTCCTCATGCTATCCGCAGTAGTCAAACGCTTAACTCTTTTAAGGCCAAGGTAAAAGAGCACTATTTGACATAAGAATCCCTATTTCTATATATTATATTATTATTTTATGTGTGTATTTTAATATATATATATATATATAGTATAGATCATATTATAATAATATGTAGGTATATTTTATTTATTTATATTTTGTATATTTTTTGTATAGGTATATAGTTAGTGGGTGATTTATTTACACCGTATTTTATAGCTTTCTTTTATACAGCGTACGTACACAGTGCATCCACATTTGTTAATGTCTTCTCCCTAGACTCAAAGGTTTGCTGGTAGAAAACTCTTTTAGGGTTAAGCTCGCCTTTGTACATGTACTTTCTAATTATTGTTGTGTAACCATTTTCTTGTGTACAATAAAGAATTACAGAATTAAATAGCCGGGATCGACAATTTAACGCGCCCTCCGAAGCAGGTGAAAATGCCATTGTCGGTCATCATGTCATTAAAATTACACACGCAAACCAAATTATCTACGATCATCCAATCATCAAAAACATCAGAATCAATTAAAATTCTACCAATCCGCTTTCAATCATACGAAAGCTATTAAACTTTCCGAACCAACTGTGGCGTTCGACTCATTCAACTAACGCATTCAATAGTTTGATGGATAAAAGTTTGTTGTGAATGATCAAATCCTTTTGAGTGCATACTAGATGCAAAGAGAGAAAATTGGGATTGGTAGGTACGTCGCCGTTGCCCATAACCGCTCAAACTAAAGCTGCATTTACACGATGCGATTTCAACCCATACGATATCGTATCGCACGGCAATTTTTCACGTGTAAACGCTCATTGTCTGGATTTGTCATAGTTAGCGCGACTCTCGTCGGCACGTTCAGTGGGCGGGGCTTAGCAAATCGTACGAAAAATTGCATCGTGTAAATGCACCTGAAGCACTGAGTTTTTGTTAAAGCATAACTGTGTGTTGTATAATAAATGTTTTTCTTTCTTTCTTTCTGAGTTGTTCAACTCTTGTGACAGATTTAGATAACGGGACTCGCGTATTATAAGGAATGTTAGGTTTGAATATTGAGGAATGGAATAAGACGTACGAAAAGGTGGATGTGGATGGATGGAGGAGACGATATGGACAAAAATGAGATGACAGCTGGTAGAGCAAAGTGAAAGACACCTGAAACCTGTTGTGCTGACCTTACATATTTGGAATAAGAGCGGGGAGGTGATGAAGAATTGAAAACGTGTTAAGGTATTTCGACATTTTAGAGGACACACACCGTGATTCCATCTTGTCTATCGTAAAAATCGTTTTTCCGGCGTAATTTACCGGAACATTTTGTGTTCTAGTCTAGCTAGTTAGCAGGTCTTCTTCTTCTTCTTAAAAAAGAAGAAGAAGCAGGTATTATTTGCCTTTAAGTATTTCAAAAAGCATTGAACAATAATTACGTTTTTATACTAAAAAGAAAACCGACTTCAATGTTTGACTCTAAACGCGGTGTGACTCAGGGCGTCAAGCTGTCGATTCGATTTCTATTTGTGACATGGCTAGGAGGGAAGGTGTTTAGAGTTTTACGGGGAAACTATCAATCCCTCAGGAATAAAATTTATATGGGACCACCTCTGGAGTATACCCTTTCAAACATGAAAAGAATTTTGCAAATCGGTCAACAAATGGCGGAGCAATCGCGTAACAAGATAAAAAAAAAAAAAAAAAAAAACGTACAGACGAATTGAGAACCTCCTCCTGAAGTCGGTTGAAAAATACCTCAAAATGGCGCAACATTTTATGCTTTAAACTAACAAAATCCCCTATGATACCTGCTGAAAATTTAAGCTAAACGAACCGCACTCAGTAGAAAGGCATTAGCTAACTTTTAATAACTATTCCAGGTTTAAGAGCAAAGTTTAGGCGTCCATTGTTTATTGATGCTGCAAATGATGCTGTCAGCTTTTGGAATGTATTACACGGAGTACTGACGCAAAAAAAAGATTCGAAACGAAGAATTTTGTTGATGAACATCATATTCAAAAACAATAAAATAGTCCGATCAAACTGACACCTAATGGATTAGAAATTATGTATTACACGGAGTACTGACGCAAAAAAAAAATATCAAATCGACATTGACTTTGACTTTGACTTAAATAATTGGTTGTCTGTAATGTCGGTTTACTGACGACGAACGTGACAACGTCTACGCATCGCTCACTCAAGTAGGAGAGAGACGGATATCGAACGCTGCCGAACGCAAAGGCCGATTGTGCTTCTTTGTCGCTCGTTCCGCGCTCTCGCTTGCACTTCAAGCCTTACATGGAACGCCTCAGAGCGAGGTAATGCCTCATGACGTCATGTTTTTTCGTGCGTGCAGCCGGCTCTATCGAATTATAAGACGTAGTCACGTCAAAAAACATTCGAAATGAAGAATTTTGTTGATAAACATAATATTTCAAAAACAATAAAATAGTCCGATCAAACTGACACCTAATGGACATTCCATTCAACCTGAGTCACTCTTTGAGATGCAAGTCATGTAGCCTATAAATTTTCGTTTCGTCAAAATCAATCAATAAAAATATACTAGAATGTGACAAATTGATATCATCTGAATAACCATATCACGGAACGTCGCCCCTTATCCGTCAATTTGAATATCGAACGATAAAAAGCAATTCTATATTCCAATTTTAAAATTCATCCAGTTCTTGTCTCAAAGCTAGGGTTGCCGCTAACTATAAGGAAACATGAGGAGTGTGAATTATTCGTGGTTTTGTTTCTTGTGTAATTTTTGCTTTTTTTTTGTAAACTAACAAATCAATATTTTCAAGTTACTGTTTGAGTCAATTAAAGTCAATCGCTCAACGGTCAAAGGTGAACAGTATCGCTAGTGTGGCTTTTACTATCGCTCAGCTATCTGGTTGATGTTTAAAGTCTTTCAGAATTACCAGTTAAATTGCCGAGACCAGTTTTATCATTTTTTTTGCGTGTGTTTGAGAGACAAATAAAAATATCTACGACTATTTAACGGTGCCAGTGATGTATTGTGCCAACCCTACTTCAGAATCCTATACCATTTTCTGTTGAATTTCTAAAAATGACAGTCATTCGATTACAATCACGCATATTTAAGAAGGCATAATTCAGTTGGGGCCGAGAAAACGATAATTTACTTATAAAACGGTTTAATGAATTTCTGGCGGGAACGTGGTCTTTGACAGATCAGGGGCCTTATTGTGTAATTCAACTGGCAATAGACATGGGCTTCATTTTAACATTTGAAACCCATTCTTGATTTCAACTGTCATTTTCGTGATTCGTGATTGGTTGAGCTGTATTGGGATGAAAACTGGAAATGGTTTTGAAGTTAGACAATAAGGCTGCAGGCCCTTGATTCATAATATAGCGGAATACATTCGGTTCGGAATCGACCGACAGCAACCAATCAGAGTGCAGGAATTGATCCGAATTTGACGTTTCTTGCACTGTGATTGGTTGCTGTCGGTCGATTCCGAACCGAATGCATTCCGCTGTATTATGAATCAAGGCCCAGGATGTTTTTTTTTAAAGGCCCAAATGACGACCTCTGTGGCGCAGTGGGCGAAGGTCCGCCTGCGACGCAGAAGGTTGCGGGTTCGATCCCCGCCGCGGGACAAATGTTTGTATGACCTACAGATATTTGTCTCGGGTCTGGGTGTTTCTATGTATAATGTGTATGTATTTACAAACAAAAAGTATATAAGTATTCTATCAGTTATCTGGTTCCCATAGTACAAGCTTTGCTTAGTTTGGGGCTAGATGATGCTGTGTGAAAAATGTCCAGCATTATTTATTTATTTATTTATTTGTTTATTGTGCGTTCAAAAAAAACGTAAATAGGTTCACGACTGTATCCCCAAGATGCGGTAGATATTCACTCAGATCTTTTATGTTACTTATTCAAGATTCTTTGCAGAAGTTGGGTAGTCAGAGCCATGTCCAAACACATATTTGATACATGTCCACATCTTGCAGAAGTTAGTATTCCATAAGTGACAGGTTGCAAGCCCATCGCCGCCTATAAGAACACTAACTGATTTCCTCACGATGTTTTCCTTCACCGTTTAGAGCACGTGTTTCATTGTGCGTTCAAATAATAGATAAAAAGATGAATATCATTCATTCAAAGTTTTCCCTATTCTCCTAAGAAAGCTCATAAGCGGAGAATCTCTAAAGCAAAGAAGTTTATTTCATAGAATATGTACATCATGTGGATTTTATGCAAACATTTTTGCATGAAAGGAGCGTCTGTGAGGCGCACTGAATACTTTCACTACATTGGTTCTTCCACCATCGGTCACGAGGCCCTTTCCGGGCCATCATACAAACCAGGTCACTGACCTAACGGGGTGACCAAGGAAATCTAAATTGCAGACAGATGGTCAGTCTTGTACAGTGATCACCAACAAAGAGAGTAAATAAAAATATAGAATCTGATATCATCAAGCTTGTATTAACTATTTTTGAAAATAATTGAGAGCACATTAATTGTATTTAAAATAATAAAGGTACAGTACGCACAACCAATCTTTAGCTCTCTGAAGTAGCTGCGCAGAACCCATTTTTGATGGCGCCTAAAAAACGAAGACAGCGTTGTATAGCTGCCTCGCTCACTCGCTTAGTTTGTTGCGTCGTTCTATCTCGCCTATTCGCGCAAACCTGCGCAATCGTTTATTTTTTTTGTATGAAAAAGCGTTCACTGCGCAGACAAACGGCTAACGGCCGATTTATTAACCAGCTGTTAAACTTGACTTTAGTAAAACTAGCCCAGAGTATTCAAATTTCGAATTTTTAATTTGAAAACTGAGTGCTGCTTATTATAAAAACGTTAAACCTTAGTTGAGCCCCATGTTGACACATGTCAAAACAAAACTGTTACCACAAAAAAGCGTTCTATGTACGAGTATTTAAAGATCGTTTTTCTAGGGACAGTTTTTTAGTTAGACTTGGTCTAAATTCAGCTCATTTTCTTGTAATAAGCCCCAGTATGTAAACAAAACAGCAATGTCTTCGTAGAATTGTCACATTATTTTCATCGTTTCAAGTACTCGCAAAGTATTTAGGTGGTAATGGTCTTGTCATTACTCTTTTTCCCGCCATCTTTTCGAGTTCAATCTTCGCCACTTTCATCTCAGTGTTGGTGCTATTTTGTGATGTCATTATTGTAATGGTTTAAAAGTGTAGCTTAACGTAACGTTTTTTTGTCTTAGATAAGACAAAAACTTTTATATTTTTTAAATATTTTACAACATGATGACGAAGGAGGCTAATTTATGGGTGACAAAATGTTGAATCATTTTCACATAGGATATTATGTTGGGATGAGTATGAAGTGTAAATTATTGAGTGTAATTAAAACTGTTTATTTATTTCTATTTAACTTTTCCTAGCTTTTTTTTTTTTCAACGACAAAACGTTTTAGGTGTGTTGGAAAATTGTTTTTCACCTCACTAGCTCAAAGAGGGCGCTTTTGCCGCGTAAAAACAGTGAGCAAAACTCTATTTTGCTCACACTATGTGGAAAAGTGATTTGAATTTAGAATAGTAGGCCAAGATGGTCTGGTTTTTCGACTTTAGCGGGGCAAAAAAAAATAGCGGGAATTGGTTTTCCTTACATCTTGTATCTTTTCGCTAGTAAGGTGAAAATTTGTATGTATCACACGAGAGCAAAATATTTTGTTGCTTGTGCTTTTGAATCCCTCACTAAGTCACTACACTTAGGATTCTAACTTAGAATCACTCGCTACGCTCGTGATTCAATAATAGAATCCTTCGCTTGTTCGCGATTCAAACTCAGCACTCGCAACAAAAACTAATTTTGCTCTCTTGTGATACCTACAAAGTACTATTTTCAGCCAGTGCATAACCATTTCCAAATTCAAATAATATTTCAAACGAATGAATTGGTAATTTTATAGTTTTAACCTGCGTAACCACTTTAATTTGATCCGTGTATTTTATAGAAAAAATACTCAAATACGCAAAAATAATAATAATTTTTGAATGTCAACGACCGCAAATAGCTTTCAGATTCCTCTACATTATTTACCCTTGGCTTTTAGCGAGGGTCGTTGATAGGACACTCGTCTTGTCTTTGAGAAATAACAAATTACTTAGGTATACTTCGAAAACGTAAATATTGTGTTGGCAAAAAGTTGTTTGTACCTTTAGCACTTAATAGAGAACATTATGACTATGATTTACTTCAACGATTACAATACCGTAGCTTAGTTTAAAAAAAAGAGATTTGTTGCCTACAATCCCTCGGAAATACATCACTTTTTTTTCGCAATAAAAAGTAAAAAGATGTGTAAAAAGATGTCTACCGAAGCCAAAAGGGGTAGGTACAGCATCACAACACACAACCAAATCCAAAAGGATTTTCCGAAAAAATCATTATATCCTGAGAAAACAGCGTTTGAAGATTACTGTTTGCGTATGTACTGGGCGCGTTGTTTTACGTAGATTGCTGGATGAGTTTTAATTGTTTTTTTCTTTTATTAATGAAATTCTCAGGTACCGGAAATAACATAAAATAACGTAGCTAAGTCAATTTTTTTTTGTGTTTATTTTTCGCTGAATATACAGGGTGTAAAAAGACTGCTATCGAAAACTGAGGGATTGTAATCAGACCATGATTCTGAACATATTTATCGAAAAAAAAACTCAAAAAAAATTTTGACTTAGCTACGTCATTTTATTTTATTTTCTAGTTTTTTGCTACTAGTACAACATAATAAGACCATACCTACCTAATCATTTCATTTATAAAAGAAAAAAAACAAATAAAACTCAAAATCCAGCAATCTACGTATAAAAACGCGCCCAGTACATACGCAAACAGTGATCTTCAAACGCTGTTTTCTCCGGATATAATGATTTTTTCGGAAAATCCTTTTGGATTTGGTTGTGTGTTGGGATGCTGTACCTACACCTTTCGGCTTCGGTAGACGTCTTTTTACACCCTGTATTTAGGTCTGATTGCAACCCCTCAGTTTTCGGTAGTATTCTTTTTACACTCTGTATGTATCCAGACTTTCATCTATCTCTGAACTATTGTCATAGTACATTCAGTAGTTTTTGCTTGAAAGATTTTTTTTTAACATAATCTATCTGATAATCGAGTGACACTTAACACTCGTGCTCTAGGGTAAGAAACCTTTTTACGTAAACTATTGAATCGGCTTATGCTTTTAGGGAAATGGAGACAGCCTTTTTGCTTTTAAACGCCTTTTAGTTTCTGTCACAATAAACAATAATATTTTAGAAAGTTCAACAAATTAACGATCTTCACATTGTTGTTTTTAACGGGACGAGATCGCGTATTGGTTTTAGCATCGTCCAGACATATCTCCGAATATATCTTCGGATATTGTGAGCGTGGTGTGCCGACGACCTAATGACTGTTAAACATATTTGTGAGGGTACTTTAAGATTCCTTCACAAACGAACGAAGACGACGCCCGCATTTCCAGTCCCCTCGTGACCACGATCGGTGCAACCCGGTCGAAACGTCGAGGAAATCAAAGGTATAATAGTTCGATTATTATCTAAAACCAATACGCGATCTCGTCCCGTTAAAAACAACAATGAGTTTAAATCGTGTGAGTTTAAAAAGTGCTCTTCACATTATTCCAACTGAAAAAAAAAAACTTGTCATGATAGTAAGGATATATTCCAATTTGTCACTCTGATCTATCCCTCGAGGATGACAATTGGGAAGTAAAATTTCGATCTGTCTTCCTGTTGCAAAAAGGAAAACAAATAAACGTGGTCTCTGTCTAACGCTAGGTACGAATATCATCACGCGGCCAGAAAACTCCGTCCCTGGTTAGGTACAGAGTTTTAAGGCCGAGTTTGAGTACAGCTATACGAACTTACCTTACCTACACACTTACACCTTAACTTACCTACACAAAAGGTTGCCTGGAAGAAATCGCTTTCAGCGATAAGGCCGCCCATTGTACTAATTTTGTACTTGTTTTATTTATGTGTTGTTTTTTTATTAATTGGTGTACAATAAAGTGTTCATTCATTCATTCATTCATGTTTACCGAAAGGCGAACCAATACCGGGGGGCAGTTTTCTCGTGACCACGGTAGTTGTAATGCTATCCGTGAAAAAACCTAAATAAATAAATAAGTTATACCTACGCGATTAAGGCCCGTATTAATAGTTGTGACTCAACAACGTACTCAAGTGCGATATCATTTGATACGTCATTATGACGTCATCAGCATCTCAAGATTATTGCTAATTAATAGACACATAAATACTATAATCACATCTCAAGTCACGGACTGCCTGCACTCACGAAATAGCATCTCAGAACCCGCACTCATTGTATACTTAATTTTGAGTTTCGTTTATTAAACAGTCCACCACTCAGTTGATGACGTAAACCTATCCGCAACTTGAGAACTTCTCTAATCATGTCTATTAGTATGATCAGGATCTCAAGATTGATACCGTAGAAATTATGGCCTGCGCTAATATTATAAGTACCTACTCAATATCCATGGTGCGCATTCTTAACAAAATGTCTGACTGTCGTGTCTACGTGACGTCACTTCGTTCTCTTGTCTATGAAGAAGAAAATTTATCAAGACAACAAATCATCAGTCTGTTTTGGGCCAGAGCGTGTGATGTCCAGTATTTTTTTATATCTCCAGCATCGCTTAATAAAACAAAAGATTTTAACCGATTCCCGCTTTTCTATTCCGTTCTACTCTGGTTTAAGGATGCACTCTCGTTATAGAGTTTACTTATTCACCAGTGCCCGAAGTAAGTTTATGGGTCGTACGGATATTATGGATGAATGCAGAGTTTATATTGAAAACGACGTTATTTATAAGGTGTAAAGTTTAAATTTAAATAGCTCCAGGAACATTTGTCCTCAACAGAAGAATGTTAGAAGATTAAAAACAAAAACCCTGTTTGTGTGCTTGGAGCTAAAATTGTAAGATTATTTATTTTCAACCGACTTCAAAAAAGGAGGAGGTTCTCAATTCGTCGGTATGTTTTTTTTTTTTTTTTTTATCTTGTTACGCGATTGCTCCGCCATTTGTTGACCGATTTGCAAAATTCTTTTCATGTTTGAAAGGGTATACTCCAGAGGTGGTCCCATATAAATTTTATTCCTGAGGGATTGATAGTTTGCCCGTAAAACTCTAAACACCTTCCCTCCTGGCCATGTCACAAATAGAAATCGAATCGACAGCTTGACGCCCTGAGTCACACCGCGTTTCGAGTTAAACATTGAAGTCGGTTTTCTTTTTAGTATAAAAACGTAATTATTAATAAATATTATCCAAAATGTGTATATGTGTGGGTAATGTCTTGCTTATACCCCTAGATGAACTACCTCCATGCATCATTATTTAATAGGTTTCCGTACCTCAAAAGAAAAAAAAACACTTATTATTTTGACGACCTCTGTGGCGCAGTGGGCGAAGGTCCGCCTTCGACAGAGAAGGTTGCGGATCCCCGCCGCGGAACAAATGTTTGTATGACCTACAGATATTGGTCTCGGGTCTGGGTGTTTCTATCTATAAATGTATGTATTTACAAACAAAAAGTATATAAGTAGTTTATCAGTCATCTAGTACCCGTAACACAAGCTCTGCTTACTTTGGGGCTAGATGATGCTGTGTGAAAAGAAAAGACTGCATTCCTCTCTCATAGTTTAATCATGTTTTTTTAATTCGTATCTTAGTACAAAAATTCCCGTGGTTACTTTTGCACAATTTATTTACCCCATGAATGGTGCAAAAATAACTGGTTAGTAATGTTTGCACCATCAATGGTATCAAAAATAGCAACCATACACCGTCTCTGTGCATAAATAGAGTGCCGCTAGCCGAATCCTCCATTCCACAAGGAGTTGAATAGAACAAAACTAGATGCATTGAAATTCACTGAACGTTCCAGAACCATCTGCAATACAATTCCGTCGTGTCGATTGGTGACAAGGGGGTAACATGCCTCCGAATAGCCGGACGGGCGGTATGCAAAATGCAAGTTAACCTTTAGAATATACTGAGAGCTAGTTCATGCTTCTTTCACTTTATCCATACTATCCATATCCATAACCATACTAATATTATAAATCTGAAAGTAACTCTGTCTGTCTGTCTGTTTGTTACGCTTTCACGCCCAAACCGCTGAACAGATTAAGCTGAAATTTGGCATAGTTAAAGGTTATAACCCAGGGAAGGACATAGGCTACTTTTTATCTCGAAAAGAAGTAAAAATCTCGAGGGACCGCGGGTCACACCGCGGGAGCGTAGCTAGTACAGAATATAAGCTGTCCGTCGCAGTGTTATCTACTAAACTTCATTTTACTCAAGGATAATGTAGTAAAGCATTCTAATGGTGAAAGGATTTTTGAAATCGGTCTAGTAGTTTCTGAGCCTATTCAATTCAATAAAAACTAACAATATTTTTTTCTCATTATAATATTATAATGTAGATATACTCGTACTAGAGAGGCTAAAATTGTTTCTTGATTTTGTTACGGGTTTTTACAAAGGTTTTTTTATAAATTCATACATAACTAAGACGTATTATTAAAATAATTGAATAAATAATAAATTATTTTATGAATTTTATTTTATACAGGTTTTAACAATAAAGTAGTTGCAATAAAAATATATTTACATCTCTATATTTTATTTATAGGTCATTTACCTTTTTGAATATTTTTTATGACTCCTGTAAAAGTTTATGCTTAAGTTTAGTAAAGTAATACTCGTAAACTAGAATAGAATTCAAAATTAGAAGTCAATTTTGAATATTCGTTTATTACTGCCAGCTCCTGATCTATAGATATTGGTTCTTAGCACACAAGGAAGAATACGAGATAATAACATAATATTTTAATAAAAGTATGTTTGTATAAAAGGAATATAAAAATGTGGATTCAAATTTTAAATGTAAGATATTAAAATATTTATAGCCAAAGTTCGGTTCATAAAATTTTTGATGCGATTTCTTTAAAGTAATTTAGCGACTGTGTTGGCGTAGTGGGATGCTCTCCACTTTCAAAGTTCGAATTCCAGCCGTGCATTACCGTAAAAATAATTATACGCATTCTACACAGCAGACACGCGAGGCACAGACACGAGTTCTAAGGAAAAGGATTTGCGTACTTGGGTACGCAATAAAATGGATTTGCATACCCAAGCCACGTATGTGTTACACAGTAAGAAGTACTTACTTGCTTAGTACACAATTCCTCTGCTTTCTGATTAACATTTAACTATTTATTTCCGTTAAAAACACAGTTTTCCTTCAAAATTGGTCCGTACTGCAACGAATCTCCATTCAACATTGACGCCACTATATTTTTCCATTATTCACGGCTCCCACTTAGCTGCAGCATGTACCATAATGAAAAATTCCCCAGTGCTCCCACACATTTTGACTCATGTACAAAATGTTTATTTTACTCAGAGCTCTGTAAGTTATCGAAGCTGCGAAGTTAAGAAGAGTAGTTATTTATTAAAAAAAAATTCTGGACGTAATTATAAAGTGTCGTAATGTCAGTGTCATTCAAATTTGAAGATTTATTTAGTATGTAAGACTAAGAATTTGTATACCGTGTTAATGCGGTGGAGAATGTGACACTTACTTTATATCTAAAATCCTTATATAACCATTCTTCTGACAAATAAATTCATTTCATTTCATTTCATTTCATTGTCAGCCAATGGTGTCAACCAACTTAGAAATGCTGTACTTAACTTTTTAATTCCATTCTAGGTGGATTTAAAGACAAATTTTAAACTTAGCCTTAATATTATTTAAAAATCAGTATCATGACTGTATTCCCAATAGTAGACCCAAGTCACCCAAGATCCTTTGATGATGAACTCTTAATAATATTCTGTGAAAATTATCATAGACACAAATTGTTAACTGTCAGAGCTGTACATTAAATAGCCCAAAAAAAAGTGTGGTAGCAGTTGTAGTAAAACCATTACTATGGGAAGTGTTGCAAGTTTGCAACCCAGGAGGTTTTTGGTGTTATAGGTTGTAGGTGTTTTCTCCGTACCAATTATATAAGCTAACACATGGCGCTTGCGGATCGGGTTTTTAAATCTAAGACCCTACTCATGAACGAATAAAAAAGAAGTATGTACTTATGAGTTAGTAAACAAAGGTTACGGAGTTTTTAGGCGCTTCAAGGCGTCCTTATAGACATAAAAACAGAGACCGATACTTCGCCTATCCACTTCGCAACCTTAGAACATCACCTTAGATCTATCACAAACGAATACGCAAGCTACACAATGACACTTCATTTTAACCTCCAAAAAAGAGTTTTTGCTAACAGATAAAACACTGAATCCGACTTTCCATCCATCTGAATACGTAATACATCCGTAGATTTTGTAGTTTTGAAACTGTGAACTGTCCGAGTATCTTCGAGCAATTGCTGTTCAACTTACTGGAAGTTCAAATCCAGGTATCTATCATCCTAGCTAGCGATGAAACTTGACAAAGGCAGACGTTAGAGATATTTTCACAGTGCTTGTAAAATGAGCAATATTTGTAGAAACCAAAGGAATTGTTTTCTAGGAATAGAACTTTTTTTAAGTTTTGAAAAGTTACAATATCCAGATCAGTTCTTACTTAAAATTGAACATTGAAAGCAAATTGAGATAAATTTATTTACAGAAACTAAACTACTACATATTTACATATATTTACAAAATACAACAGGATTAGTCAAGCTATCTAAGGATCGTTAGACACGATCTATAGATAGCTCAACTGATCCAGGTGACTGTCAGTCGGAAGCGTGAAAATTTAAATACAAGGTAAAATTTATGTCGGCCTCTGAGGCGCAGCGGGCAAGGGGCATACCTGCAACGCAAAAGGTTTCGGGTTCGATTCCCACCGTGGAACCAATGTTTGTGTTTACATAAAAAGTATATTTAAGGAATAGAAAATTCATGCGGTTTTCATAGCTTTTAGACTTTTTTGGGTATAGATATGCATTGTCTGCATAAACTGCTCAGCATTATATTGCTAGATGATATTAAAAAATGTCCAGCATTATTTATTTTATCCTACAACCGAAATGTCTGTCTCCAGAGATGTATGATTACTTTATTTTTCATTCCACAAGGGTGTGTCATGCTTTTGAAGTAACTTGTACGGACTTCGAAATACGAGGCCGGCCCTCATGGGTGCAGTGCAAGCAAAGTTACCTGATGTACCTTAGCTCTGAGCGCTTTGTATTCAATTTTAATAAAGTTATAGGTCTTTGGAGGTTACCGTCTTGTCTAGGTTTGAAGTTCGTAAATGTTATCAGTTTTATAAGTTTTACAGGGTTATTTGTAAAACACCGGTAACCTCTCAGGACTGTATTACTATCATCATAAACAACAAATTTTGTTCTATGAGTTTTAAAAATTCATCATATAAGTTCATCAGATTTTCATACAAATAAATATTTAAATATTTTTTTGCATTTGCATAGATTTCGTAACGCTCGAAATGTTACGAAATCTATGCAAAGCAAAAGAAAGCGATAGTGCAATAGCGAGGGGAGCGAGGCTTGGGCGGCGGGGCGGACCTATTAATACAGAGTTAAAATGTGTTACATAGAACAACGAAATCTTGGATAAGCTATCCAGGGTTATTTGAAAAACACCGGAAACATAAAACCACATCATATATATACATAAGACCACATCCGAAAAACATAAAAGTTTTCTTATAGTATCTAATAAAATAATAAACACAACATTTTCATACATAGTCCTTCTACACTAGGATTTCCATGATCTGAAAATATACATGCTCTTTGGTCGTCGATTAAAAGGGCACTTTAAAAAAAAATGATGAAATACGTAAGCATTATATTTTTTTTAAACCTTATAACGTTCATAATAATTATACAAACATACAAGTACCTACAGATTTCCACTTTCTTCAATAATGACCAAAAAAATCATTTTTTTCGCTGCGCTCCAAGTTTATGATACTGAGACACCATTTTCATGTCATTAATTTTCATTACAAATACAAAAAGCTTAGGGTTACCGAGCTGACCCTTTTCCAAAATGTTTAGGAAGTTAGGTAATACTATACTATTATTAAAACACATACTAATATACGTTATTATAATAGTGCTTATTTTAATAGTTGCAAAACAAAGTTTAATCATAAACATTTCTGAAAGGCACTTTCGGGGTTTATTATAAAGAAAACCACAAAAGTTTGCTTGAACCTATATCATGCGGTTGCCGCTTGGTTTTAAATAAACTTGCTTGAATTATTGTGCTTATTTTAGAGAGCTTTTAGCTGTACGGTAGCGACGTTTGTTTCTGCTGGTTAAAAATATACATAATAGTGTTATTTCGCGGCTATGGCAAATAGCCATGTGCAAAACATATCTCCTAATTGAAAAGATATATACATATCTTGTCACCGCTGGGAAGTATATCTATCTTTTAGTTCCGTAGTTCAGTCTTTCGGTAGGTATGTAAATTTTTTTCTTTAACTTTTGGAATTTCTACAACAATAAACACATTTCATAAATATAATGGACAGTTCGATGTTAACATCAATTTTTTCTAATATCGATCATCCCTAATTCGTTCGACTCGCTCGCTGAACTACGGAACTAGATTGATAAGAATGCTTCTATCGTTCTCGCTCAGACTGAACTACGGAACTAGAGATTGATTGGATGCATTCGACTCGCTCGCTGAACGAGAACTACTGAACTATAAGATTGATAAGATTGGAATATATCACATATCACCTATCTTGTCTCTTGTCTGCTTCTTTCTATCATTCTCGCTCTGAACTACGGATAAGAAGATATGATTGGATTGAAATTGAACTAGAGATAGATGAACTATACGCAAAAGAAGTAGTCCAATTGAACTAATCACTCCGGATATACACATCGGTAATGGCAAAGATAAAAGTGAATAAAAGGAAGGGTTATCATTTTAATAGTTATTCATGTACCTACATATTAGTATTTATTTATTCATTTTTATAAACATATTTTATTTACACCGCCTTATTGCCTTCCTCTAATCCAGTTCATCCTAAGATCGTCTGGAAGAAATCGCTCACAGCGATAAGACCGCCCATTGTACTTCGTGTATCTTTGTTTGTTTTTTCTGTAATGTCCATGTGGTGTACAATTAAGAGAAAAAGTGGTATGAACATAAATAAATACGCAAGTTTCACCTGTTGCCTGAACAATTGATTTGATTAGTGAGCTTATACTGAGGTTTTTTAAAATATTTTTTACGCAATCCTTTGCACGCGAGACATTTTTTGTATGAAGAAATCAGAAGTATTATTTTAGAAACTGTGCTTTGAAACAAAAGTGTTTCATGACGACCTCTGTGGCGCAGCGGGCGAAGGTCTGCCTGCGACGCAGAAGGTTGCGGGTTCGATCCCGCCGCGGGACAAATGTTTGTATGACCTGCAGGTATTTGTCTCGGGTCTGGGTGTTTCTATGTATAATATGTATGTATTTACAAACGAAAAGTATATAAGTAGTATATCAGTTATCTGGTTCCCATAGTACAAGCTTTGCTTAGTTTGGGGCTAGATGATGCTGTGTGAAAAAAAATGTCCAGCATTCATGTTTGATTCACATAATACTGAGTTTTCGTAACAAAATGCTCGCGCTACAAACCAGTATAGCTGACCAGAAGTACTTTGAGCGAGTTTCCTTTATACAACAAATTACACAGCTATTATTTGATCTCCGGCTAAAATCAACTGAATAATGACAGTCCCAAATAATTTTACAAATCACGAAAGACTTACCAAACGAGCCGTGACGAAAGTACATCACCTCTACATTAATTTAACTTCAGCCTATAGTAAAATCAGGTTTTAC
The DNA here is from genome assembly GCA_951394285.1 of Epirrhoe tristata. Classification (NCBI taxonomy): domain Eukaryota; kingdom Metazoa; phylum Arthropoda; class Insecta; order Lepidoptera; family Geometridae; genus Epirrhoe; species Epirrhoe tristata. Next base: position 8,604,343 of record OX596152.1, on the reverse strand, counting down.
GAAACCGTGCGAAATCGATTCATTTCCTACCAACCCCTTTTAGAATAGGGTGTCCATAAGCGCAATATTTCCACAGACCGGAAAAATATTTCGTCATCAAAGCCGCAGTTCCGCCTATTTTCAGCTCATGACATAAATCTGGGACAAATGAGACCAGCAACACTAGTTTTCTTATTACAGCGGAAATTGCTCGTACTTTTCTTTGGATGTCATTTAGGATGCATTTTTGCATTTTTATTGGGTTCTTAAAAAAATGGGTGAAAACAATGTCATACGATTCGCATTTTGTATTTTTTTTTTCAGTCTGCATCATCCCACTGCTATCTTTTATGTCAGCATAAACAACGTAACATTATTAATTTAACGCTGTTGTAATAATAGCTAAATGTTTTTATTTTAAGATTTTAATAAAAGATCTCATAGCTTTAAGAAATGTTTGTTACACAAACACAATTTTTATATTAATATAAAAAATTGCGATGTCCTTACAGGACTCATGTGTAAGCTACCTAGTACACCTATTTATAAGACCTTGTACACTTATAAGCTCAAGCTTACTTTGGGGCTAGATGATGCTGTGTGAAAAGTCCAGCATTATTTATTATTATTATTATGTAAGCAATAAATACTTTGACTTTGACTTAATTACTATATTTATAATTTAGTAAATAGTGGAGAGAAGCTGGCGGGAGGATTTCGACAGTCATGCATATGACTGGCACAGCTTGGTTCAAGATCGAGAGGTGTGGAGAAAGGGGAGGCCTTTGCCCAGCAGTGGGACGATGCAGGTTAAAAATAAATAAATAAATAGTACTTAATTACAACAGCATTACCAATTAACACACACATAACATTTTTTTATCGTACCTAACCTAAATCCATCCTGACATTTTTGAAACGTGTGGTCACCCTAGTCCATGGTAAATTGACTGACAAATCCACCCATCTGTTTAATGGCTGTGCTTAATTTCTGGTCAGACCACTGATGGCACAATACGTTTATTTGTTTCTGAGTTCGGAATTAGATTGTGAAATGTATTTATTTGCAAGCTTTATTTTACTTCACGTTGGACAACTGCAGCATGTAAATCGGTCAAATATTGTAAACTGAATTTGACGAACTTTTTGGTATCCTATTGAGCTAAGTTTTGGCTTACTATACGCCTAACCTAGAACCAAATATTACAGGCTGAAAAATTGGCCATTGAAGTCCAAAATCGTAGTGAGCAACATCCGAATATTCATCAAACGAACGAAAAAACTAACGGGAATAACCCCCCTCTAGCATTACTTATGTCAAACTGACGAGGCACAATTAGTAAATCGTCGTGCCGCGTTTCCTTCCGATCAGAGAGTCTATAATTTTCAAATAAAAGTGCATAGGTGGAGTCTAAGCGCTATTTGTCGATTCGATTTCTTTTTTATATCGATTTTTAGGGTGGGTTTATCCTCACTTGACGCCCTGAGTCACGCCGCGTCCTGAGTCAAACATTGAAGTCTGTTTTCTTTTTAGTTTTTAAAATGTGATTATATCATTTAAAGAAGAAAACATTGATCTACCTATATTTATTTAACGAGCGAAATAACATACATGTCGTACTAAATTGCAACAAAAACAAATAAATATTGGTGGATATCCCAGTGAAATCTATACTCACACTAATCCAAGTACCAGTTTAGTCGACCAGCTTTCAGGCATCCTAAAAACACCTTACTGGTTACAAACTTGCTTTACCAAGTTATGTCTGTATTAGCAAGTTCATTGTTTCAACATTGTGGATAGAAGCTGGCATGTTCATCAGCCACTACGCTCCCGGGACACGACCGAGCTCCATTCATTGCGATATTCAATAGCCTTTGCTTTGCTGTTTTGTGCTGTGGTCAATTGAGATCAAGAGTCATCACAACATTGTAGCATGTAACTATATGCAACTATATATTGCAATACCAGATTGTGAAGCTGGTTTTAAGCCTATTAGTAAAACAATTAACCGTTCCAGAACAAGTTAGAGTCATGCTAAAGACTTGGTTTAGTACACTCCTTTAACTTTTTATGAAACACACCCATAATTGCTATCGACGGTATTGCCAAGTCAAAAATGCGTAATAGCTTTAAAAGAGTAAAATATCTGAACAATTGTCGGCTTAGCAATAACTATACATTCTGGCCAATTTATATTTTTTTGGCTTTCAAAGTTTTATCTTGAAACGGTTCTAACCCAGCACTTTCAAAGTAAAGCTCCATCGCCTCCGAATTGGCGAAGAGCCAAAATAAATTCTTATCCGCTTTTACAATAAAAGAAAAGTTAAAATTTTGATTTACGCAATGAAAGTTCAGTGACTTGGTAATTCATTCTTTAGGCATTGCGCTCGGTGTGCCAAATATAATTTGATTTCAAGAACGTAACTAAATCTGGGTATGTATTTTGTTGCACGACTGTGTAGTAACATAATCTGGTTGCTTCAAAAACACAATCTTTACAAAGTTGTAATGTTCTGAAAGTCTGATATTAAAAATCAAAATTGTTGACTGCAATAACCGACTCAAACTACATCTAAATGTGCCAAGGATAAAAAAACATCCCTACTCTAACGAATCCCCACCTCTAATTACACGGAACTTTGCAGTAGAAGTAGAACTTACTGCTAGACTGTAAAAAGAGCGCGGTATCTCTCAGCTAATTATACCATTACCAAAGAAATACATTTTACTGTGAACATACAGGGGCCGTATTTCCGTTCTTATTTTCGTTCGTTTGATGAATATTCGGATGTTTCTTACTACAAATTCTTACTTCAAGGGCCCATTAGGTTAAGACCGTGTTTTAACATTGATCTTATCGACCGCAATGTAGCTCATAGTAAGAAGCATCCGATTATTCATCAAACGAACGAAAAAACTAACGCGTATAACCCCCTAGTTTCATGCAAGTTTTATTACCAATTCGGTCGCAAAACTTGCAATGGTTAGTTTTTACCAATTCGATTCCATGTTTGTTTGTCACCAGTTAAAGAATATTAACGATAAATAGTACTATTTTTTATACAAGTCGTAGTTTACTACGTTTAATTGTGTCAGCTGTTCGAATAATAAAACTACCTCTCCTGCTCTTTTAGTCTCATTTTATCAACAAACATTGTTATTTCATAATTAAAGATTCAGTTCATTCAACAAAACCGAACTAGCACATTTCTTCTGATAAAAATTGCTCCAAGTCCAAGCCGTTATATGCCTTAAGCCAATAACATAATGTTCATTTTACAAAGAGAGCAGTGCGCCGTGAAACACCTGCTTTACCGAGAAAATAAAGTCGTTTTCTGTACGACGTCGACGGTGGCTTTACGAAAACCATTATTTTGTAGAATAATTCCTTCAACGCTTACTTGATGGTTTTCCTTAGAAAATGTATGGAAACTGCAATATTTTTAAGGAGTTGCAAAAGTTCAGAGGAACCGGAAAACTGATATTGTTGGACTTGTGAGATGCATGACTTTATAAAATGTCTTATTTTTTCTGGTATTAAGAAATACTCGTATGATGGCAAGAACTACTTTAACTTCTCACACTGACTGTGTTAATCTGATAAATGAAACTATATGTAGGTAATTAAGTACTTAACAGAACAAAATACCATCTAGATATTTCAAACGTTTATAACTGACCTGGGCCTTGATTCATAATGCAGCGGAATGCATTCGGTTCGGAATCGACTGACAGCAACCAATCACAGTGCAAGAAAAGTCTGATTCGGATCAATTCCTGCACTGTGATTGGTTGCTGTCGGTCGATTCCGAACCGAATGCATTCCGCTTTATTATGAATCAAGGTCCAGGAACTGTAAACTATCTATATAAATCGTCTGCAATCTTTTGATGGATAAATTATACCAATAATACTATTTGGTCATACAATCATCTACTTATTTTTTGTGTTTTGTTGATCCTGTCTCTGTTTATTCTTCGTATATCCAAGTGGGGTCGTAGTCAAAATAGGGTAAATTTATCTGTACCGTGACGTAGGTACTACGAGTATAACTACCAGAAAGGGTCCTTCTTTCAGAAGCACCGCTCCTAAAATTATGAACACGCGCCATTACACTTACATCAGCATTTTTCTGCCCTCATGTGCACAAATCTTGCCTCGCATAAAACAAATCATATTTACCTACTTAGGCAGGGCTAGGGATGTGGTAAAGTTTTACAAAACGAAACAGAATCATGGTAACCGATGAATGCAGAGCCTTTGATGATTTGTCGAAGGCATTTTATCTTCAATAAGGAGAAATCTCAGTAACGCGTAGCTACATATCAATGCTATACCGTATGGCTGGGACTCTCGCGTTCTCGCCGTATGAAATAGGTGAATTAGTGAGTATGTAACTATTTCAGATACAATCTGTTTTCCGCCTCAGTTTTTTATAAAAATGCCATATTGTAAGAATTCCTCAGTGGGAATCATGTAGAGACCATTTCAAGACGCTAGATATCTTGACGCTTCCCAGTCTCTATATCTATGTGATTCTCTCAGATGTTGTAAAGCACCCAAATCGCTATGAAACGACAGAACAAAAAAGGGTTAGGTTAACGACTAGAAGAAAGGACCTCGTGTTACCGTTCCGTCCAAGGCTCAACATTGCAAAACATTGTAGTAGATATCGAGCGTTCGAAATTTTTAATACATTGCCTACCAATTTAAAAACGATTGACAGTGTGCATATATTTCAAAATAAATTACGAAAACTTTTATTGAAAGGGTGTTTCTACTCGCTTGATGAATATTTATGTAGGGATGTCATTGAAATTGATTAGATTTAATACGTTTTTTTATTTAAGAAGGAATTTTATAATATTAGACTTAGTTAAGTGCTTTTATATATTTTATTTTATACTATTTATTTCATTTTGTATAACTTTCAGACACAATTGTGAAATTGTTATTGAATAAATTGAATTGAATTGAATTGAATATTACGTATAAGTATACCCTGTTGGCAAGCCCATCCCTACCATGCGTGGTCCCGCTAGCTTCTTTGCAACTAATCATATCATACAGTTTCCTGGTTCCTATTTACGCCGTCTGGACTGTTAGAAAACTTTGGAATACGTGTGGAGATTTCCTTGAGCGTATTGTTGAAGAACTTTTGGTTTATAAGTAGGGTTAACTAATCTTTTGTTTCGAATCTTATTGTTGAAATATTTCGGAGAGATGATAGGTGAATGTCTGTAAAAACTTTTTCAGTCATCTATTTAGGCATACGCCCTAGCATAGATAGACCTTCTTTTTCTTCTTATTTAAGGATTTACTCCTTGTCGGTACAACTGATGAATCCCTCTCCATGTAACTCTTTCCAGGGCTGCTTTCTTGACCTCTTTATACGACATGACAGCTACGTTCTCCTTTACTTGGCTCATGTAGATCCTCGGTCTTACTCTTCTTCCTTCCACTTTCCCTTCTATAATGTTCTTAATGAAACTGTCATGTCGTATAAGATGGCTGATCATCTTTCCCCTTCTGTTCTCGATAACTTGCAATAGCGATCTCTCTTCGTCGAAAGATAGACCACAATGTGGAAAATACATAAGTGTATCTACTTAGAAATAATCTTAAAAGCTAGATGATTATAATCCTGTTCCTCCTGGATCAATATTGCTTTCAGTAATCTCTCTCAAAAGTTTATCAATTAAAATAATAATTGGGCACGCTTCCGACTGACAGTGACCTGGATCAGTTGAGCTATCTATAGATCGTTTCTAACGATCCTTAGATAGCTTGACTAATCCTGTTGTATTTTGAAAATATATGTAAATATGTAGTAAGTAGCTTAGTTTCTGTAAATAAATTATTTTTAACTTAAAAAAAAAAAAAAAAAAAAAAATGCTGGACTTTTCACACAGCATCATCTAGCCCCAAAGTAAGCTTGAGCTTGTGGTATGGGTACTAGATGATTGATAAACTACTTATATACTTTTTGTTTGTAAATACATACATATTATACATAGAAACGCCCAGACCCGAGACAAATATCTGTAGGTTAGACAAACATTTGTCCCGCGGCGGGGATCGAACCCGCAACCTTCTGCATCGCAGGCGGACCTTCGCCCACTGCGCCACAGAGGTCGTCAAATTATTTATATTGATCATTTCACACCGCATCATCTAGCCCCAAAGTAAGCAGAGCTTGTGTTATATTATGACTGATAAACTACTTCTTCTTCGTAAGTTCGTATAAGTCAGTAGCCAACTCTGGTGACGGAGTTTTTAGGCCGCCTTTTAAGGCCTCCGTCATGGCTTAACAACTAATAGCCAGGACCGACAATTTAACGTGCCCTCCGTTGCACGGAAGCGCTCAGATGAAAATGCCACTGGCGGTCACCCATCCACTTACAGACCGTTTCAAACGTTGCTTAACTTCGACGATCTATTACGAACGACTTTCAAGCACGACCACGAGCGCTTCACATTATGCATAAAAATTACTTAAACCCGAGACAAATATTTGAAGTAGGTACTTGCATCAATAAATTTGTCCTGTGGTGGGAATCAAACCTCTACCTTCTGCGACGGACCTTAGCCCTCTGCGCTACAGAGGTCGTCAATATACTCCTATTTCTAATTCCAACTAGCATCGTATTCTATCTACACAACAAAGTGATGTCATTCCAGGCAACAGTTCCTAGTTTAATGAGAAAATGTGAGACCACGGCTAACTTCTTCACTCCACCACCTACTTTATAGTTTTAAACGACCTATCTACTTTACCTAGTGTAATCAAGATAAATGAGACTAGTAGTTTTTATATCTTTGCTTGGTAAATACATTTTAAAAAGTGATATTTTAAAGAACCGATTCAAAATGAGCTTGTATTAAGAAGAGAATACAAAAGTGTGTTAGGATCTTGGCAAATAAAAATCTAAAAACTACTTAATGGTGGGTATCTGAACTTATGAACCTATGACCTATCATCTACTTATTTTCTTTCGTAATTTTTATTTAAAACTAGCTGACCCGCGCGCGCCTTCGTCTGCGCATTGTTTCGTCAACAATCTTTGGAACTGCCTTGCACAACCCCTAAGGGGAGTTTTTCAATTTATACCGAGTTTAGAGTGAATCGGATCAAGGAATAAAATTTTCCATATAAACTGGACCACCCTGTATACCATTTTTCTGTCATAAGAACCTTCTCCTGACAATAACAAACACAACAAAAAAAATTTAATGATATCGGTCCAGCCGTTCACGCGTGATGCCGTGACCAAGGGAAATAGGGATTCATTTTTATATATAGATTTCTTATTATATATAGATTATTACATATTATATATAGATTATATAGATTATTATCATATATAGTATCATATATAGATTATTATTATATTATTTTTATATATAGATATTAGATATTCTTGTTTCTACGAAAACTCTTAAAACCACTTAATATTCACGCAATAATTCTCAATTATTTCCTACAATAGCGAACTTTCCATAGTATTATCCCGAGCGCAAAACTGGTGATTAATTCTGCGCAAAACTTTTAATATTGCAACCATTAATATGCATTCAAATTTGCATTCACCCTTAAAAATTCCAACCCAAAAACTCATTTCCCCGATGCAAATGTCACTATTAATAAACACGCCACCGTCTTTATTAAACTCACAGAAGTCCTAATTTCCATAGTGTCAACAGTGAAATGTGGAATGCAGCTCGCATATAATGTTTGGGGTACAAGGTGCCTGAGAAATCACGAATGAATGCATGAATGAAAATGAATGATATTGGCGATTATTCTGTTGTTCACAGACTTTGTTCTTAATAAAGACGAAAACGGCATGTCACCAAAAGTGACATTACTAAAATTATAATCAAAATGGCATCTCTGAGCTTTTGTAACAGCTGATAGTCACGGCTAGCAAAATGGTGTTGACTAATTTTACCCACAAATACTTGATTTTGGCTAAAAATAAGTAATTTTAGAAATGTCACTGTAATAGTCATTCTATTATGGACTTTATTGCACATCGCATAATTTTTTGGTCAACAGACACTATCTAATATTTTTTCAAAAGAGTGCATTGTGTGAAAAAGTTAAGGTAAGAAAGGATTTAATAGTTAGAAGTAGATTCATTATGTGCCGATCATAGATGTAATATGTTCAAGCAAATGTTTAGTTAGTGTCCTTAGGATTATCATACCAATTTTGGTACACCCTGTAATGGCTGTGGTATATAACCAAGGGAATGCGAAGCAATTTATATTCGTTCTCCAAGAGTGGTGTAATATGTTTCTGAACCTGGTTTAAACATTGTGGTCTTAAGTTTGCGCCATATTTTATAATACCCGTACTTCGCTCACGTGGTACCTTAGATGTGAAGTTTTTTGCGCGGAACCCCTTTGTGTAGTTAGTCAGAACTGTCAGAAAGACAAACATACAAAACATTTTTTTAAAGATTTTTTTGTAAAAACTCGTAAAACGTATCATGATGCCCATATAAGTAGTAAAAATTCTCCGAATTAATTATCTATTGAATCACATAATTTCAACTTGCAACCTTGGATTTTTATCCAAGTCTGCACCCTGCAGTTCTCTCCAAAAAGCCGCAACATTGGCAATTAACGTATCAATGTATAGTAAAGCCATTAAATTTTGAATTACAGTAGCTGTTTACCATTTAAAATACAGCTACATATTGCCGAGGGTGCAAGGTAAACACACGCTGCAATAATACGAGTGCCTGAAGCCACTACTACTAGCAAATAACTACAGAGTTCGTGTTTTGAAATTGATATTACAGTTCCTGTGAAGACTATTTGGTGACTAGACTTCATTCTTAGTACTTTGAATGTTAATGTTGCTATTTGTGTTTGAAAGCGGATGTAAATCGTTTGACGTACATCCTACTTTAATACTTATACCTCTTAGATAGGATACATAAGGGATGTTAAAATTTATATGTTAGGATGTTAATTTTGGTGAATCCAAAGGCTTGATGTAAAAAAAAGCTACTAAATTTCAGCTTTCTAGCTACAACAACTTAAATTGATGACGAATAGTCAATTAAGTGATGACCCGAACTGTACTGATGTACCTGCTACATGCTCTCTGCATGTTTTGAATGTGTTCTATGTAACATCTTTAGGTACTCAATGATGTTGTGTGAATAGATGAAATTGTATATTTATCACAACGCTTTATCATAAACATATTTGCCGTTCAAAGATCAATATTTTCAGACACAAAACGTCTCGTTCTGAAATCCATTCGTACGTTTCTGAATAACATGAATGCATACAATGTCGCGACAACGCCTCTAGTTGTTATCAGACATGTCAGTTGACATCGGTTTTGTAAAATGAGCTTTATCACATTACTACTATAGAGACTGTTGTGGCTTGGAGTTCACTGAGGTATAAGAAAACTTCTGAAAAATATTGGGGAAAGTTTTAATAGCAATCTTTTTCATCGAAGTTACATACAGAATTTATGTTGTGACAATGTTTTTTTAGAGTTTTGACTTTTGGAGAATCAAAAAAAGAGAGCATTCTAAGTCTGAAAATAATTTTCCTACTGCATAGTATTTTTTTTTACATCGTACAACAAAAATTTTTTTTTACATATTATGTCTGCAAATTAAAGTTTTGTGACAGTTTTTTTGTAACTGTTTTTTTTAACAGCTTCATTAAGTATTATTTATCAAAGTGAAGGTTTAGTGCGTTATTTGACGTAACCTATTCTATGCCTTGCCAATTATGAAATCTGAATAAGATAACTACGTTATTCAGTTGAGACTCTACCCTTTTGTGTGAATTTTATTCAACTCACGCCGCAGTGGTATGATATAATTTTTTTGAATTGCAGTAACTTTTTTATTGCCAGCTTTTAGAACCATTTTTAAATAAAAAATTGATTTAAACATTACTATAAATTACAGTTTCAAAAACGAACGTCTCTATAAAAATGACGCACACAGACGTAGTGTATAAAAACGAATTGAATATTCAGTTAAAAACTGTTGTTTAACACATACTCAATAGTGTGGAATCGGGCCCATCGGCAGTTTCCGGATCGGTCGCCGATGACGGATGGGGCTGGACGGACGCCAGGCCAATTCTGCGCACAATAGAATTCTGGAGTTCTTTTATAGTGTGCTTTATACTAGAAAGACGATTTAAAGACAAATTGCAGTTTCTGGCTCATATTTTGACTGAAAAAAAGTTTTTAAAAGAAAGGATTTTCTTCTGTGCATACTAACACAGGATGCATCTAAGTTTTTAGTTGATTTTGAAGGTTGCTAAAACTCTTCAGCACAATCGAATGTCATTATCAAAAAAGATATGCATATAGTGACTCCGCATAATAATTACATACATAATGCAAAAATACCCGTGAATCTAATATGGTCATATTGTACTAATTTTAAGGGATGAATATTTAGATTGGACAAATATTTAACCGCTGAATACGGATAACACATAACAGCTCACGTATTTTAAGTAGCATTGCGGAATTGACCTTTTTATAGGTCATTTTGCCGACAAAAATTAGGCTATTACTTTGAAGGGTTTATGCGCATGATAACAGTATGATTTATGTTATTGCTGTGTAAAAACTCGTACACGCATTATTGAACCTTCGGCTTTAACCTCGAATGACCACGTCCACGGCCATCGCTTTTAAACCATCCATTATTTTTCTTCTTGTAATTACTAGTTTTAAATCAGTGTGAATAAATTTAATTTAAGTCAATTTAAAATGCGCCTCAAGGAGGTTAATAAGGAAACCAGTTAGTGTTCTTATAGGCGGCGATGGGCTTGCAACCTGCCACGTATGGAATACTAACTTCTGCAAGATGTGGGTATGTATCAAATATGTGTTTGGACATGCCTCTGACTACCCCCCTTAGACATCTTAGTAGATCTGAGAGAATGTCTACCGCACGTTGGGGATACAGTCGTAAACCTGCTTACGTGTTTTTTTTCAAGGAGGTTGCATTCGTGCATTTGACACGTCATGTTTTTCGCACGAATAATTTCGAACCCGAAACCTTCGTCTAAAATTTTATTCCACTCAAACAACACGGCTCTTTTCTTTTAATAATAAAAAATACAACGTAACGACTAGCCAATCGCAAGATATTTTTAAGGTTAATTTATTCAGTTACGCCCTGAAAGCCTTGTCTCCCTCAGGCGAAAGAAAATACTTCAATTCTTCGTCCATAAATTCTAGGGAAGTAAACTCAGATACATTCAAATATGAGCTCTATTAACACCTACAATAATAGCTTTCGGATTGACACAATCTAGCCCTAGTTCATGTTTGTGTCAATTTAGGCACGGCATGTTTCAATATGCCGTTTTGATCTAGTGAAATGGACTCTCAACTTTCTAACAGAAGGTTGCGAGTTCAAATCCAATCCAAGTCATATTACTGGGCGAAGGCATAATTTTCTAGGGTTATCAGTCTAAAGCCATTGCCTGCCACTGACAAGTGAAGGTGTCCAGCTAGTCGTGCCATCAATTTGTGTGCTCCACCGCGCCATTTTACTGTCATATGGCTCCTATTGCAAGGCTATTGCAAGTTGTCGAGAACAAAAGGGGAAAGATGGTCGGCCATCTTATACGACATGACAGTTTCATTAAGAACATTATAGAAGGAAAAGTGGAAGGAAGAAGAGGAAGGGGAAGACCGAGGAAAAGCTACATGAGCCAAGTGAAGAAGAAGGTAGCTGTCATGTCGTATAAAGAGGTCAAGGAAGCAGCCCTGGAAAGAGATACATGGAGAGGGATTCATCAGTTGTGCCGACAAGGAGTAAATCCTTAAATAAGAAGAAGAAAATGGATCCACTCTTTTGCTATCATTTTCTAAAATAATAATAAATAGAAAGTTACTTTCATGCCAACAACCCGAAGTCCACTTATTCTCTACACAGTTAAACCTCCGGTTAATTTAACCAAATCGGTTGTTATCTGCCACAGATAATCAAATATATTATATTATGGGCTATTGTGGCCCGTGTATAGAGATTACTCAGGCTACGTGCTTCGCTGAATCACTATACACTATAGAAGGCTTTGCGGCTGGTTAGGCACTAGGCAGGGTTGTAATAGGGAGACTGGAGATAATAATCAGAATAAATATTAAACACGGTTTCCATTTAAACTGCAAAGATAGGTTTGATAAGCTATCAAAGTCTGAATTACACGTAGCGAGTAGGTGGGTGAGAGCTAAAAGATACTATGCCGAGAGTGTTCGTTCAGCGCTCGGCCAAGCACTCGGTGATGTCTACAGTGCCGAGCACTCGCTTGATCACTGTCTTGTCAATTTACTCTTAACTTTCGTCATCTTTACCGTCAATAGCCGGATCCACACCGAAAGATCCAACGCGCTCCGATCGCGCGCGGCAGGAACATTATCTATGTATTAAGTTCCTGCCGCGCGCGATCGGAGCGCGTTGGATCGTTCGGTGTGGATCCGGCTAATTGCTCATTAGCTCAATTGAAGGAGCACTGAACGGATCGTGGGATTGTGGGTTCAAGACCCAGTTAGGTGCAATTTTTGGGATGTATTAAAAAATGCTCTATTTGTTTTACGTCTGCGTTGCTGTTTCATAGGATTATATCTGCAACAATGGACTATTATTTTATTAGTTTGTGAAACGTATTTTGTTTAACGAGTAATCCTGTTAATACCTGTAAAGCTTTGTTACAAAATCGAGTTTGATATTTAAAAATATTTTTATTTGAAGCTGATCCTATGATATACTAAAGCCATTCAGAATTTGATTGGTATTTGTGAATCCCTGTCCTAATTTTTGACATAAAATAAAGGTATCAAAAATATTAAGCTGCCTCAAAAAGATATCAAAATGAAAGTACCATAACGAATACACCTAAGATTGTTTTAAGTGAAAAAAGTTTAATCTGAGCTAATTGTAGGTAAAAGCGGCATAAGCTCATAAGTTTCATATTTTGATAACATTAGAGGTTGTTCCTTCGCTAATTTGTGACTTATTTTTTTAAAATTTGCATTCCATGCGTGACAAACCATCACCACATTCAATTTATCGGAGCCAGTCTTCGATCATTATCTCGATCGAAGGGGCAAGTACATTAACCTTCCTATGCAATAACTTAGTAGCAAGTTGAAGCGGTTCTTGTAAATGTGATGTCCCAATGACGATAAAATTGTCGTCAAAATACTTCGTGAGTCGAGAAAATTACACCTATAAAATGCTATCCTGGTAAATACGTGGCGCAATTGCTATGCTCGTAGCTTCTAGGTAATAAATCTAAGGAAATCCTAGAATTAGTCACCAACATAGCTCTTGGAATTAGCTGAGCTGTAAGGTAGTGTGTCTTACCTTGAAAATCTTAATAGGTTGTTCTTAAAATAGTGATTAAGGTACCTTGAAACTCTTGATAGTGTGTCCTCAAAAGGTAGTGATACTAATTTGAAAATTTATAGGAATAGAGTAACTATTCAGCAGGAGGCTTTTTATCAGAAGTTGGAAATAGTTTGAGCTACTGACTTAGCTCAAATGATTGCCAATTTTTAAATATGTTTAACTCAGTGGCGTAGCTAGGTAGCCAAGGGCCCTGGTGCAAAATAAACCGTGGCCCTAACTGAACGATTTAGGTTTTATCAAGTCAAAATATGCAGGGTGTGGCAAAATGTCAACGTATTTATTTTTGTGTAAAAACTTTTTGATTGATCTTTGAGATTTGATTCGTCATTTTCTGGGTAACTATTTCAAAAATCTAATAATGCAGTTGTTTTTATTTTCAAGATAATCATACCTGTAGTTTCCTAAGAACAAAACCTTCCGACTCTCGGGACTCAGAGTCGGAGGGCCCCTTGAGCTTGGGGGCCCCTATTTTGTGGAGATACTATTTTTGATTGGCAATCCATACTATTTTCCTAATACACTGTATAAGATTATCCTTGCGACATTATTTCTGTGTATCAATACATTATCGTGTACTAGATAAGTCCAATCAATTAAGGGCTGTCACGTTTTACTAACGGTCAGTGAGTATATTGATACTTGTAGTGTACGAATAAGAAAGATGGACATAACCTTGTGTTATTTATATATATTAATATCTATTCGCCATCACTTATAAACAGTGTAATTAATTAGAGATACTGAGTGTTTCAATAGTTTTTACTTACAAAAAAATTATGAAATTAAAATTAGTAGTTCAGTAGGTATTATCTCAGATTAATAGCAAGTTTAAGATCCTTGGAATGTTTATTAAGTAATCTATTTGAATACTAATTGATGTGAAAAATCGATTAATGCGCGTTTGGAATTAAAACCTTTGTTTGTATCGTTGAGCCAAGATCATTGATCATTGACCAGTTGTCTACCGTTAGGTGTATTTTTTTCTTGTATGTCTTTTACGTGTGGTATGCAATACAGAATTATCTATTGGTCAGGGTTTACATTACTATCCCGCTCAACAATTGTTTTATGCCATTATGTTTACAAAATTCCAAATCATAGTCTGCCCTAGGTGCCTTTTAATTAGGGCCCGTCAAAACCCACGTGATGCAGGTCAGCTACCGTTCTGATGGCGTTTGCCTTTCCGACCTTCGTTTGTGTCAAAGGAGGTGACATGCAAAACTTTTCAACCCTATGTCAATGTTTTTTTTTTATTAACAAAAAAAAGGGCTTTGTCGCTGAGCGACAAAGAGACAAAGCGACAAAGCGACGACTGATTGGGTGGTATACCACCCAATCAGTAACATCTTAGCTCAGTCTTCTTCTTCTTCTCTCTCATTTCACTTCTTGGTTACTTCTGGGTTTACTTCGCATATCACGCTTCCTGCATATCACGGCAAACCTTTTTTAATTGCTGAAAACTTTTGTATCGCCGCTAAAATTACCACGAAGTACCCATCTGAATAGGTATATCTTTCTTATCCTTTACCACATGGCTATAAACAATGACATTGTTGGTATGTACATCGTCCTGGTAGTACCAATAAGTGAATTTGAAGCAATACCGCCCACACTTTATAAGATAGCATTGTAATATAGATCTTATCTTCAACACAAAAAGGTGCAAAGATCAATAACAGCGCGAAAGTGGTGTCAGCGGCGCAACGCGTCAAGATTTCCTTTTGCAATCGTAACTCAATATTACCTCTTCGCAGTTTAAAATAGAATTGCGATCTTGTTACGACTAGAAGACCAGTTTATTAAAAACTTAACTAAGTTTAGCTCTAGTTTCCGTATTGCACGACTCTTCTCGAGACTATTCACCCTATAAGGTGGTGTAGTCAGTTTTTCGCACAACCTTTAGCGTCATTTTTAGATTTTATATTTGATTGACTAAAAAGAAGAAGTTTTAAGGTAGCTTAAAAACTTCGTCACCAGAGTTGGCAGCTGACTTAAACGAAGTTACTTACTTTGGCCAGCTGAGTAGCTACCTACATCATAATTAATCGACATACCATAGATCATTATAACGATATTAGATTGAAAGCTATGAACAGATTGAATGAAAAAAAAATAGTTTTTTATGTTCACAAAATGTTTTCAAAAAGTTTTGAATTTTATTATAAACTAGCTGCAAACAAATGTTCCATTATGTACAATAAATGCCTGTAAAGTTACTTTCGTTAAACTTCGATGCCCCCACGATCCAATTATAAAGTTTAATTACGCATCACCCCAGAGTGCGGTGATTTGAGATAGTTTCTGTTGACCCGACTTCACTTTTCACGTTGTCACCACCTGCCATTGATGTCAGTGTTGTGAGAGTTAATACCACCATCATGATTGCTATGTGCCTATCACCTAGCACTGGAAGCTTGATAGATCATCGAAATGAAGCAATGTTCTGAGATGTCACAAAATGGAACGTCTAATGAAACAAGAAAGAGAAAAAAAGAAAAGAAATCGCTATTGCAAGTTGTCGAGAACAGAAGGGGAAAGATGATCGGCTATCTTTTACCTACGACATGACAGTTTCATTAAGAACATTATAGAAGGGAAAGTGGAAGGAAGAAGAGGAAGACCGAGGATAAGCTACATGAGCCAAGTGAAGGAGAAGGTAGCTGTCATGTCGTATAAAGAGGTCAAGGAAGCAGCCCTGGAAAGAGATACATGGAGAGGGATTCATCAGTTGTGCCGACATGGAGTAAATCCTTAAATAAGAAGAAGAAGAATGAAACAAGTAGCATTATCAACTTTTCAGCCACTGACCCTCTTTTCAGACTTCCCCTTATTCATCTTACGCATTCGCATTGTTGTGTGTGTGTTGTGTGCAAAACTTCGTCATCAGAGTTGGTATTGATACAAACATTCACTTAATTTTTCCTTGAAGCTGATAAGAACCGAGACCAACTTTGCCTAAAATGTCTTAGCAACATCCTTGGTAATTTTGCAAAAGCTCAAGTAATTTCTCCCACCAGATGTCGCCAGTCATCTTAGGACAGTTGAAAAATTAGCTCTTCTTCATAATTTAATTATAGTTTGTGTATGGGACAAAATGGGGTTAACTTGATTAATTGCAGCTCTAATGATCCTAGTTATAAACAACTGTATTTTGTCATGAAATGAGACATAAGTTGTCAGAAAGTTTCAGAATTTTATCACTTGACTAAGATATAGCACCATTTTTATGAAATAAAGGAGGATGTAAGTATTCTCTTCATCATTTCTATATATATCATTATAATATAGGGTCTTTCATTATAAACTACACAAACTGACAAGACCTCATTTTTGGGTTGCACATAGACGTTTGACCGATCAATTTAATTCCTAAGCCGATTTAAGTATTCACCTAAAAACGTATCATTTATTGATTTTTTTGAAATGTTGCATAATGATTTTCAAGGAAGACAGACGTTCCACCAATCGCAGCGCAGCTACATCACGAATGGACTAAGTTATACAAGAAGAAACAATCAATTGAAAGAATAGTCTTTATCAATTTTCTCGGGATTTTCATAAAACAAACAAAAATCATTACATAAATATTTTTTAATTTATTTGTTGAACCCAATTCCTGAATTAAGTTAGTTTAAAATGAAAGACCCTATATAAAGTTACCAATTTAACAGGAGAATTGGCAAATGTTAAGGTTAAAAATCACCTTTGAATCGAACCTCTTAGAATGGTAGTGGTAGGCTAATACAGACCGGCACTTGGCCAACACAGCTTACTGTAAATCTTCTATGCTTAGCTTAATGCCAAGTCACTACTCACCTGGTTCTAACGGTGCTTATTAGCGTGTTATATAATAATGCAAATGTATGTAAGTATGTATGTTATACTCGTATTTAAATTTAGTTACGGGTCTTATTTATTTACCTCGTCGTTTCGATAGCATTACAGCTACCGTGGTCACGAGAAGATTGCCCGCCGGTACTCGTTCGCCTCTTTGACCGATGAGAAAACTACCCTCATTCAGTCAACACAAAATAACATTAGGGTCGCGACACACTACACTAACCATATCCGAGTTAGTTCAGAGACAATATAGTCAAAATCAAATCGCTTTCGATAAAACTTTAAATAATATTATGTAAACCCTAGGTTATCATAACACTAAAAAGCTCGCTCTAAACTCTCTAGAGCAAAATTGTCGATAAAACACAGCTACAGCATAAACTGTCAAAAATAATAGGAAAATATCTCATTAACTCAATACTTTATTCAATTGAAAATTTTAAATTTAAAACATTTTACATTAACGTCCATAATGCATTCAGCTTGTTACCACGTTAAGTAATTGAACCCTATCTTTTTTTATTACAACTGGAAATTATCTGCACACGACGTCAAAACGTATGAGCGCCAACAGCACGAGTCCGGCTTTTTCTGTCCACCTGTGGGTTTGTTTACAGTGAACAATTTAATATATAATACAACAGATTAATTGATTAAAACTGGACATTATGGGTAATTCTGTAATTAAATAGTACATGTAAAAGGCGAGCTCAACCTGAAAAGGGTTTTCTACCAGCAAACATTTGAGTCTAGGGAGAAGTCATAAACAAATGTGGATGCGCAACTTTAATGTAGTTAAATTACATAATAGATGAGTATGTGTTTTAACGCCATTAGAAGTTATTTATGTGTTTTGATCTATCAAGAACGCCAAATACAGCCAAAATAACTTCCTTGATCTTATCAGATTCGCTATCAGTGCGATTTCGTCTGAAACTTGTGCTAAAAGTCTCAGTAGCGCGAAAATATTTTCTAGTTGGCCGCCTTGCTTGGTAGCCAATTATAAAGTTTAATGAGCCAAGCATACTGTCCCTCTCACACTACCCATCCACTTCATCCCTGCTTTGCAATAACCAACCTTACTGCAACGTGATAGAGTTTCAAGTGTTGTGTAATCTGAACCATACATTTACGTACAGCACGCTGAAATGAGGGTTTAATTACAGAAAAAAATATAAAAGGCTGTAATATTTTTTTTGTGTAGGATTTTACTATGATTTAATAAAGAATACTAACTGAATATGGTTTTGTCCAGGTGTTCAGTAATTAGTTCGGTATTTTTCGGTACTGCTTTAAATAGAGTTAATTTAGAGGGGTTCGTGGAGTGTGTATTTTTTTAAACGAACCATCTTGGTTTAAATTATGTATACTCGTAATATATGTTGATATTATACATACTATGGTTATTATGGTATATTAAGGTTTGAAGAAATTATTTATTTAAAAATATAATAAGAAACTGTGACGGAAAAATCTATGCATATGTTTAATCCGCCGTCTGAATAAGCGCCTAGCCATTTGATTAAATGGCGCCGTTTAACAAGCGACCTAAATGGTATTAGGCAAATGGCTTAGAGCTATTACGTTTAACTACTTGCCTAGCCATGTCATTTCTAATAAAGATAACATTATTGTTGAACGGGTTTGTGTAGCAATTAGTACCCAATTTCATAACTAGATGGCGCCACTAAGAATTACCATTTTATAGATCGCGCGGCGTATAATGTCGTCAAATTACCTATACTTTGTTTAATGAGACCTCACTAGATCAAAGTCAGTTGGTTGGTTAGGTTATGTCAGGATAGTGAAAAACGACTCCGCCGCGCCAGAAATCTAAAATCCATCCATACTAATATTATAAATGTGAAAGTAACTCTGTCTGTCTGTCTGTCTGTTTGTTACGCTTTCACGCCCAAACCGCTGAACAGATTAAGCTGAAATTTGGCATAGTTAAAGGTTGTATCCCAGGGAAGGACATAGACTTTTTATCCCGAAAAAATGAAAATCAATTAGCTAGTTTCATTATAAATGAATAGCCTAGGCATCCAGCCAGCCAGTTTATTAAATACTTTTAATAAACTAGACGGCCTTATCCTTCAGGCCTCTAGTTGAACGGCGCCGTTTAAATCAAATGGCTAGGCGCTTTATCAGACGGCGGATTAAACCAGTTGCCTGCGACACATATACAGGGTATTGTTTATCTTACTGTTACTTAATAACTTAGCAAAAGGTGCCTCTTTAATGCGTTTTGTAATCAACCGACTTCAAAAAAGGAGGAGGTTCTCAATTCGTCTGTATGTTTTTTTTTTTGTATCTTGTTACGCGATTGTTCCGCCATTTGTTGGCCGATTTGCAAAATTCTTTTTATGTTTGAAAGGGTATACTCTAGAGGTGGTCCCATATAAATTTTATTCCTGAGGGATTGATAGTTTCCCCGTAAAACTCTAAACACCTTTCCCTCCTAGCCATGTCACAAATAGAAATCGAATCGACAGCTTGACGCCCTGAGTCACACCGCGTTTCGAGTCAAACATTGAAGTCGGTTTTCTTTTTAGTATTAAAACGTAATTATATATAAGCTGATTTAAAAATATAACCGCTGTATTTACAATTTTCATTTTTTCATCGAATCTTTTCAATCGACTGCAACAAGATGTTCCACAGGATTTTCCCTAATCGAAACTGTCGTGAGACCCTGAATTAGGGATCAAGGGATACCCTATAATGTATGAGGTGTCTTTGGGTAGGGACACGCAAATTTATGATGGCATCCCGGTATTTGACAGCCTTGAAAGTGATGAAAATTCCCGGATCAGTGACGGGTTGATCGTGACGTTTGGGTGTGAAAATATGATATTACCTCTTTATCAAGAGCTTTTATTATTCATGCAACAGCTTATAGATGTATAAAATTGTAGAATAGTTGTTCATATAAGCTGTGTTTTGATTTTTATAAACTTGAAATTAATAAATAAATAAATAATGCTGGACTTTTCACACAGCTTCATCTAGCCCCAAAGTAAGCAAAGCTTGTGTTATGGGTACTACAGGACTGATATACTACTTATATACTTTGTGTTTGTAAATACATACATATAATACATAGAAACACCCAGACTCGAGACAAATTTGTAGATCATACAAACGGAGATCGAATCCGCAACCTTCTGCTTTGCAGGCAGACCTTCAAAAATACTGGCAAAGTTCAGAGTTTGAATATTAATTGCGAATGAATTGCAAAAAAGAAGTGTCGTTGATATTATTTGATATTATTCGCTGTTAAGTTTATATAGAAGTAAAGCAGACGTTAACATCTCAAACCTGATTCTTAAGTACTAGGATCCGCTTGAAACCCAACACAGTCCCACAGCTTAATAAAACTAGCTAAATCACAAACTTTTTAAGGTGCTACGAAATCTCGTAGAGCCTCTACGCCGTAGCTCTATCTACAGGATGGTTGTTATAAACATTTTGTTTTACTCTTTTTTGCTTACAGGACTGTATTACTATCATCATAAACAACAACTTTTGTTCTATCACTTTAAAAAAAAATAATACATTTACCAAAAACAAACCTTCAAGATTTCATTGTCCTATCTAACACATTTCAACTCTGTATTAAATCAATTTCAAGCGCCCCCGCCGCCCTAACCCCACTCCCCTCGCTATTGTACTATCGCTTTCTTTTGCTTCACATAGACTTCGTAACATTTAGAGCGTTCAAATTAAATATTTTTATTTTTTATGAAAATCTGATGAATTTAAAAGTCATAGAACAAAAGTTGTTGTATAAGATGATAGTAATACAAACCTGAGAGGTTACCGGTGTTTTACAAACAACTCTGTATAAAGAATGCAACTGTTCCGCAATTGCAAATTCCACAACTGTTAAATGAAATTCCTCTTTATTGATCTAGATGTTCCCATGTGGCTGTAAGTGTAAACCGGCCAGTGGAATGCAATTTTATCCCATCTTGACTGTGAAGTTGGTAATTTAACTTAAACAGTGGAGCGAACAACGTAAGCTAAGAAACTGGGCGTGTTGAGAGACCTTTGTTTTGAAATGTTGGTACTGAGCTACAATAGATGAGCATTTGAAGATTTTGAAACTTTATTTACATGGCAACCAGGGTTCTAAAATAGTTTGCAATAATGACACTATAGTTAGAAGTAAAACATTTTATTGTTCGTCACGACTTATACTTATACTTACTAATAAACGTGGTGTAAAGTTATTCCTCGGAATACAATAAGAAACCATACATTTTGACAGTTTACACTTAGGAATAACTTTATACCACGTTTATTAGTAAGGCCGTCCGTTCGTAGTATAGCTTACTTTCTTGATAGATCATCAAAACTAAGCAACGTTCCGAGCGATCATAAAAGTGTGACCGCTAGTGGCATTATCCATTGAGCACTTGCTGCTTTACATTACGCGTTTAAAATCTGAAAATGTTTTGGGGGTAAAATTATAATAGTCAATTAAACTATTATATTTTACTTATCTTGATAGGGTTTATATATTTGAACCATTTGGGGTTGAGACCCTAGGTCCGGGGGGTTCTGGAGCCCTTCGGGTTTCGAAGCGACGCGTGATCCCAGAGCTGGCACATTTTTGGCTCAAAGGATCAGCATTGCCATCCAGCGTGGTAATGCCGCCAGTGTTTTGGGCACGCTTCCGACTAACAGTGACCTGGATCAGTTGAGCTATCTATAGATCGTTTCTAACAATCCCTAATTAGCTTGACTAATCCTGTTGTATTTTGTAAATATATGTAAATATGTAGTAGCTTAGTTTCTGTAAATAATTTTTTGTTCTTTAGAAAAGATAAACAAAATTATTGCAATATAAAAACTTTGATGAAATGCACAAAAACCACTTCAGTATCATTCTGGTATCTCAGCCCTACTCAACAAAACAAACCCATTTAATTCACCATTTTATATTTACGATACTGTCACAACAGTAATAATCATTCGCAAATCCTCCAAACCTGTTAAGCGGCCATTATTTTATATTGCCTGTAAAATGATACGATGTTTGGGCATTGATAGAAGATATATTATTGTGATAGACCCATGAAAATTAACGAAGGTGTTCCAATAGAACCACTTAGGCATTTCGTGGTGTGGTTTGAGTTACTACCCAACACTGGTGACGTGACGTTAGTACACCGATGCATTCGCATGAGAATGAGAACCCACGTCTCACTAATGAAATAGGTGCGTCCTTGTCGCATGCGAATGCGTCGGTGTACTAACGGCGTTAGGGCCTTCAGAGTGTGCCATAAGCCGCCATTTTGTAAGCGGGACAGCGAGTGTGATTTATTCGGTGTGTGAGAAGTACAGAGCGATAGATACGCAACGACAGCGACAAAACACTTTTACCTAATTACAAGTTAACTAAATAACAAATCGAAAAATTAATAGACACAACTAAAGAAATACTTGTAGGTTTCTTGACAAAACAAAAACCTAACAAAAAAAGTATGTATATTCTGAGATAAAGAGCAAAATGTGTGCAAAACATGTGTTTTTAAAAAAATATATTATCTAGAAAACTTTCACCAATCGTGTTTTTAAACACATAATCCAAGATGAAAGTTTGAAATATCATTTCCCTAAATATGAAGGTTGTAGCTTTCACAGATTCTGAGATAAATAACTACAAAATTGCTTAGATCGCTCCTGCACACTCTTAGCCGGGACGACAATTCAACGTGCCCTCTGAAGCACGTTAGCGCTTAGTTGATAAATTATAAAGTCACTAGGTCACCCATCCACTTACTGACCGCTCAGAACGTTGCTTAACTTCGACGATAACGTTCAGCACATGGAACATTATGAAGAACATTTTTTTACATTTTGTTGGGCACAGAATTTTCAGTTAATATTATCTTCTATATATAAAAATGAATCCATATATCCCTTGGTCACGGCATCACGCGTGAACGGCTGGATCGATTTCATTAATTTTTTTTGTTGTGTTTGTTTTTGTCAGGAGAAGGTTCTTATGACAGAAAAAAAAATTGCGCGTAAAAAATGAATCCCTATATCCCTTGGTTACGCATCACGCGTAAACGGCTGTCGCGCGGGTCAGCTAGTACTTTAAAAAAATAACTGCTGTAACCAAAGACTTAATCTTAGTTCATCTGCAGCTACAATATAAAATTATTCCAAAATGCTTTACCCCAGGAAGTTCAAGAGATTCCTTCAAATAGAGGAAATTGAATCTTACAGCATTGCAATAAAGATTACTTTTTACGTTGATGATATTTTGATGCGTCTCGTGTGATTTATTTTTCAAATGTATACGTTTACCCTCGTGTATAAGTCAGCGTATTGATTTTTTTTATTCGCAGCTTAGTCAGCTCCACACGTATTGACGTCGTCTTTCCTGTGGGCGGCTGATTAAGCTGAGAGGATGGTTTAGGTGCTGGGCAAGCCTATTCCATCTCAAAGAATGTCCCAGGCATTACAGCGTCCCGTTAAGTGTAGGCATAGGTTGCCTCCTGACGCTGTATAAATCATCTAATATAGATGTAGAGGCCTAAGTTCTTAGTAACTAAATTCTTTTAAAGAATATACAAGAATTTATTTCTCGCTTTTACCAGCGAGTTTTTTGATGATTGTTAAGAATGTTGAACTTGGTTTTATAGCCATTGATATTTTCAAGGCCATTACAGGAGTAGAATCACCTAGTTTTAAGACGTTTCAAAGTGATCCCAGCGGTCCTACTGAATAAAATGCTTTTTGACTTTGACTTTGAATAACGTTTTGTATTCTCTTTGTTTCAGAATCTTAAGAATCAAATCATGACAACGAACGTATGGGTAGAACAGGTAAGTGTTCAATATGTATTTATATAAACAAAACTATTATATTTATTTACATACTAACTTTACAATAAACGCCTGTTGAAATCTGACAGCCATCTACAAGCTCAGTACCTTATAAGATAATAATACTTGCGAAGACACTAAAACAGGATTCAACCAACGACCCGCATGAAAAGTGTAAAATATCTTTAGCCTATTTTTCAATTGAGAGTTTCAGAACATCTCAATATCACTTCGCCCTTTGTTCATTTTAATCTCTACTTCATCACGGCTCAATTATCCTCTAAAATTTTATTACCTCTTACAATAATACCCTAATAGCATATTGATGGCACCCTCAAAACTTTAACTCTTATCTCTTTCCTACTTTAGCGGGTAAATATTTTCCATCCCTTTCTAGTTTTGCCCAAACATGTAACTAGAGTGATAAAAATGTTATGAGAGAACAACTTTACGATTTATTTGTCCCGATAGTTTGGATTGGTGTTTGTGTTGATCGTGAAATGTTGTTGGTCAATATAACAACGATACAAAATTACATAGATGTTGTTTTTTTGCAAAAAAACTTGGATGTTATTTTGCTTTGAAATTAGGCATGTAAAATGTACAAGGGTAAGCTAGTCCGGATTTGAAAATGTTTCTAAAATGCTTTAGTTTTCCAAAAATGGATTCAAATCCTTTGACTCTCATTGTGAATTTTTGTACTTTATTCAGGAATTAATTGATCCAGTGGCCATCTTGAAATTTTTGAGCATTTTATTTATCTTATTTAAAAATGACAATAACTTAGAATTTACCGTACCTAGAGCGTAAATCTATGAGACTGTTTTGTTGACCTTACCACACAGGCTCAAAAAAGCAAAGCGAAGAATGAACTGTTATCAGTTCTTTTCCTTCACACAGTATTGTTTGATCAAACAACAAATAAAATCCTTTTCAATCAAACGAACAAAACGAATACCTAAATTCTATAAGTCACGTTCAGATTGACACGTCTACAAAGAGGGCCGAATAGTGAAGGGCCACGGCCAGTCACGCCTCCGGAAGGGACATGGCCATTTGTCACCGTTTAACTGCAGGGAATGAGACATGTCCTGTTTGTCCTCGAAGGCTTTGAGGCCATTTTTCAACACTTATTGCGCCCGTGTTTTGTTTGTGACAAGTTTTTGCACTTTGAAAGTTTTTTGTTTCTAAATGAGGTTTGGACCTAGTTATTGAATTGAATAGATAAATAATAAATAATGCTGGACTTTTCACACAGCATCATCTAGCCCCAAAGTAAGCAGAGCTTGTGGTATGGGTACTAGATGACTGATATACTACTTATATACTTTTTGTTTGTAAATACATACATATTATACATAGAAACACCCAGACCCGAGACAAATATTTGTAGATCATACAAACATTGGTCCCGCCGCGGGGATCGAACCCGCAACCTTTTGCGTCGCAGGCGGGCCTTCGCCCACCGCGCTACAGAGGTCGTCGAAAAAATAGAATGAGAAAATAGATTGAGAATGGGGAAGATTTTTCATATTGGCTTAGAGTAGTTTACTTCGATGGATCTCTTAAGCTGTTTATAGATCTTTTTTCGACGATCCTTAGATAGCTTGACTGATCATATTTTATAATTTTATGTTCATATTGTAAAAGCTCAGTTACTGTAAATAAATGCGATGGGTTTGGATGAGTTTTATGTTTTTGTTAATTATAAATGATGTTTACTCATTAGTAAATCATAGAGATGGTGGTCATGGTAAACAGGTAGGTTATATTTCTGTTCGTTTGCAAGATGAGTCTCTATATTTTGTAATTTTTATAAATTTGACTGGCAGCTTAGTTGATGGTAGTCATTGGTGTAGTCTTTTGTGATTATTTTCTGGGTTCGATTCCCATTCAGGATAAACGAGGAGGAATATGAAGTTTTAGTTATACTACGCTTTACCAAAACATGGTATTGACGTAGATATCCAAGTTAGAACATCGAAACGGCATAATATCAAAAACTATAAACCATACCAAAATGTGTATCGGGCTTATAATTCCGGAGTTTTTCCCAACTGTCCCTTTCAGCGGTCCATAAATCATTCTATATCGGGGTCTCTTTCCCGTTAACATGGTTTTTGGACATCCTTTCTTTTTGATATTTTTATGTTTAATATGTAATCAGACTTGTTAGTAAACAAGAAGCGTCTATATAATCAAGTAAAGTAAAGTAAAGATTTATTGTATATATTGTATTTTGTTTATTTTAAACTCAATCCGGAAACAATGTATTCTGCCAGTATGGCGTGCAATTTTTAAATTGATACAGCAAAAATTAAATAAATTCAAACAGTCATTATTTAAAATTAAAGTAAAAAAAATAATTAAAATTGCATGCAGGACTCAACTATCTAAATTTTATCAATTTTGAAGAGTTTCACGTAATTTTTCCAATCTTATGTAATGAATTTTATTCGATATTAAAGGGATCCAAATTCTAAAGAAAAACGTTGTCCGACTGTTTTGTAGAAGAAGTTTACGTAAAATAATATTAGTCAATACTCATTTTCACAGTAAGTAAGTTCGTATGAGTCAATGGCCTACTCTGGTTTCTTTTTCCGTGATGATAATTAACTTTATGATTTTTATTACTTATAGAAAGTAGGTTTTTACTTACTCTCTTTTGCTGCTCGATAGCCTAAATCTTATTTTTCTGTAATCTAAAAAGTCCGTTAATTTTTCTTCTACGAGTAAATATAATGTTAATATGGTGCAACTAGCTAAACATTATTTAGCGACTAGATCTATCATAAGAACAAAAAAACCGTGGCACTCCCGGGAGTGACGAGAGAAGTGAAAAATTATGCATATTATTCTAGTTATAATGTTTTTTTTTAGAAATGTAAAAATGTTAAAAATATTGCCGTACAAGTTTACCGAGTACAAAACTAGATGGCGCTACTGGTAGGAGTCGGTGTGCAGTCACGTGACTCGCACGTGACCTTTTCGAAGCGAATCCAAGTATTTATTCTCATTTCATCAAAAATGCCCAACGCGCCTAAATAAGTTTTCACTTCAGAAAGAGTCTTGAGAAACTCCAGTGTATGTACGAGTATTTGCCTAGCAGTGGGACAGAGCACAGGCTAGCAACAACAGCTTACTAAGTTGATGTACCTTTTTTACATAAACACTTATCTTAGTCTCAGGTACTCTTTTTTACTTTTGAGTGGCCTCTATAAATAAATAGCTCGTATTTTATCGAACTTACACGAAAAGAATAGATTCCTTTCACGTGTGGCAAAAACGCTCCAATTTGTAGTCGATTACTGCCTAAAGAAATCTGTCGCTCTCGACCTAAGTACTCAGTAAATTGTTCCGCGCTACTTCATCTTGAACGCTTTTACTGTCCACTTGACAGTATAAAGGAAGTTAATAAATTAGAGGCAGCTATAAAACTCAAAAGACTACGAGGGATGGTACTATTTCACAAATAACCCATTAAATTGTTACAAAAGGTACAGCAATTGCTTTATAAGTCTTTTATCTTTTGGTACATTAGGTTTCCTATTTTATGCAATATACTTATTTAGATAGAGGAGTGGAAATGAAATATGTATATTTCATTACATGACCTATTTTCAAAAAAGGTTTTTGTTAGACCTCTTTCTTGTGGCTATCTTGTCGATATTGTCAGTAAGAAAAATGCTAATAGAGATGTTCGGATGAATTAGCAGTCATAAAATCTATTATTTCAGTTGTTTCCAAGATTTGATTTACAATTGTGAACAGTGACATTTTACTGCGCTTAGCCCATGAATTGTGGGAGTAAAGTAGAATATTTTCTCCCACTGTTAAGGATTATGTACTTATTCCCATTCCAGCGCCGTTTTTGAATTCAACCATAATAAATCATTGTTGGATTACGGCTTTGCGAGAACTTTTAAATAGAATTCTCTTGAAAGTTCGCGACCGCCGAAGGTGGATCGTAGATCTATAATTAAAAGTTGTTCAAAAATTTCCCTTCAACTCCGCTTTGTTATATCGGCAAGCGCAGTCATTCAGCGTCTTGCGGATTCCTATCCGAGAATTCATTCCGTTTATTATGTAACGTTTAAAAACTGTTCAGAGTATGCCTCGCATACCACAAGGCGAACTCTCATTTTTGTTTTGAACAATCCTTCGTTTGTTTCTCTTTGTTCATGATATTTTGGTTTAGTATTTGAAGTTATTTTGTTACTTCGTTACCGAATTGTTTTTGTAAACAAGTTCTCCTGGCCCTCGTTTCGTTTTGATTGTTAGTCGGGAATTTCGAACATTGAACAGATATTTTTGTTTCTTTTTGTCGTGCTTTTATAGGTATCTCCGAGCTCTGCGGCCTTTTATTTATATGTTGTTTTAAACCAGCAAACACACAGTTCAAATAAAATGCTTTTAAGCACACAACTTTGTCCGTATTATGGTAATTATTTATTTGCGAGCTCCCTCGATACTGCACCCTGGTAAAATGAATTTAATTCGTAAGCTTGACCTAATATAAGTTTAATAGTTGCGAATTCACGCAAGAACTCAGTATATTGTGGCAATTTCTTACCTATCACAAATCCTTCTATAAAATATATTTTGTATTATCAAACTAGTATAAATCCGAAAGTTTTTGAATAATCTTGTTTTTGATGATAGTACTAATATTAATAAATTCCTTAAAAAATAGGCTATTATAAATAGAAGCTTTTATAGTCCCCAATATAAACAAAGCAAATTGAAGTTCGTAGTAAAAACAAAATCGTCTTTGATATTAAGTAAACATTCCTCTGGCTCTATTATCAAACCGCTTTCAACCCTAAAAAAATCAAAGGACAATGCCGCTAGGTACGGACGAAAAGGCTATAGAGATGAGACATTATTTTGTCTTTTGTATTATTATTTATTTTGTATTATTATTTATTATTATTTATTTATTTATTATTTATTATTATTTATTGTATTATTATTTATTTATTTTGTATTATAGTGAAGCGACAACTTGGTGTTACAACTCAACGATTTTCAAATACTTATTTATTACATGTAACCTTTGAATTTTCAATTTGAATTTGTTATGTTATATAGAATATTATATGCCCTTTGCTGCTTAGACTTCTTATAAGAATTTCAAACATACTTTAATATCATCCCTGTATTGTTAAATTAGTAGAACACAGATTATTATTTTCGTCGTGCGTGACATTAGAGCAATAAAATATATTTTGGAGCCTAGTTTATAAATGAGCTGTCCTTGAAATATATACTATACATACATAAACAGTTTATAAGCACAAATTGTATCGACGTACATAATCGTGTAAGTATCTACTTCGTCTTTATCTTTCTTAGCCTTGTACCTACGGACAACGCTTTTCAGGCTAGGAGTTCCCGCGTTCCTCGCTCCTCGCTCGCGCGAGTATGTAAAATTTCAAAATATGCGTTGCAGCAGGCGAGGCGTAGCCTGGAACGCGTAGTCGTTACCGGTTCGCGCGTAAATGTCAAACAAACTGATCGCGTCCGCGTCGCTTCGCACCGCAGCGCACCGCTCACGTAGGACACTTCCATAGTAAATCGACTGTTTATTTTTTCCGCGCCACACCGCTTCGCGTTCGCTTCGCGTTCGCGTCCAAATCGCCCACGTAAGACGGGGGGTTAGTGTATGTATCTTTTAATTGGAACATCTTTGAATCTATCTTCAACTTCTCTTTATTAGCTGAAAGCTTTTATACAAAAAGATAAAATTTAAACAAGTCCCATCTTATATTTTCGCCAGCCCTACCCATGGCCAATTGAAACTGGAGTAATCGCCGGCGGGCGTCGCCAAGTCCTGCAGTTAATACCCTATTTTCTGTTTGAATGTTTCCGAAATTATTTGTTTGATATTTGCTTTTGAAAACTCTACAGAAATATTAATATGGGTAAATTTAATTTAGCTAAACTTTCGTTGTGTTGTACTTTGGATAGTTTCGTGGGATAGTAAAGAGATAAAGATAGAAACAATAATAACAGATAAATCACACATTTTTTTTTATATACCTATATATTTTTTATTTCTAAGTAAAAATTTAGGAATCAGAGTTACAATAGCCGACAGCAGGTGAAGAACCCAAAAAAAGCTGGCAGCATTCTCGTTGAAATTTGAATTGAATATTGGATAAATAAAATGTAATAAATATTTTTATGCTATCATTTTAACAAAATCTTGCTTTCTAGATAGATCCTTAGCTTATGCCAAAATATCTATCTTTATAAAACACGAAAGTAAAGCAAATGGTCAGAAGCAAGTGTAAAACAGATATAAAGGTTATATTTTAAATTAGAAAACCGTTGTTTACACAAAGGAAGGTTCGTGTTTTAGGAACGAGATTCAACCAAAATATATTCAGTTTATTATAAATTAAAATGTAATTAAATTTACGCCCATTGTGGATGTTGAATTTTATTATGAGGTGGGTTGAATCTAGTACCTACAGTCATCAAAAATGCGATGAAACCGTAAGTTCGTATGAGTAAGGGGCCAACTCTGTTGGCGGAGTTTGGCGTCCGTCATAGCAACAGATAAATTATAGGCTGAAATATCACATAGGCTTTTGTCTTACTTTATGTATTTTCTATACTAATTTGTAGCAAAGTGTTTTTTGAAGCACGGCAGCGCTCAACTATACCTTGTTGCCACTGATGATCACCGATCCGTTTTGTGCCCACAAGAAGGTCGCTTAACTTCGTTTTGAGTAGTGCTCATGTAGCGCCTGTTCAAAAAGTTAACTCAATTTGTACCATTTCAATTGTCGAGGATGTTAACCCCATTAGAAGCGAAATTGGTTTTGTAGGTTCCCGTTCAAAGTGGTTGCTCCGGAACGATCTCAAGCTAAATGTTATACTTATGGCAAATACTTACAGAGTACTGCGGTGCGTCATATATAATAATGCTGGACATTTTTCACATCATCTAGCCCCAAACTAAGCAAAGTTTGTACTATGGGAACCAGGTAACTGATATACTGTTTGTAAATACATACCTACATATTATACAAAGAAACACCCAGACCCGAGATAAATATTTGCAGATCATACAAACATTTATCCCGCGGCGGGGATCGAACCCGCAACCTTCTGCGTCCCAAGCGGGCTTTCACCCACTGCGCCACAGAGGTCGTCGAAGAGTATGAGCTTATTCTAGCTTTGCAATAATCATTAGCATTACGACACCGCATACCAAGTGGCAGCAAAGTGCGTTTGCAGCTTGCAATTCCGTTTAATTCCAGAAACTGTTACTTTTATTGTTACGAGTGTAACATTCCATTTCTGATTCAATTAAACAATTTCGCTGCGTTGTAGCAAGACGCCGTATTAACTTGTACGTAGACAAATTTAAATTGAATTTTAGCTCAGTAATTCAGTTCTACAGAACACAGCGAAAATAATAATTGTGTTCACGCTTGGAGTATAAAACTGCGTATAGAAATGCAACTCCTAACTCCTAAGCCATTTTTTTTTTAGTTAGCCTTTACTGTCCCACTGCTGGGCAAAGGCCTTCCCCGTCACCTTCCACACCTCACGGTCTTCCGCGATTTTACCCCAATCCTTCCTAAAGGCGTCCAGGTCATCGCGCCTAAGCCATTATTGTTACGTAATACTTTTGCTTGATGAGCCATTAAACTTTGCATGATGATTTATGCAGCAGCAGCTAATGACTACGATCAACAGAGCACTAGAATTGCTTCTGACTTGATGATAATGACACTGTCACAAAATTAGACAAACTTAGTCATACATTTTTGTAAATATTTACATTTTACTTGGGAAATGTAAGCTAATATGTAATACTTTTTTATAATGTAACGTGAAAAATACAGTTTTGCTATGTAGATAATCGATTAAAATGACATAATTTTTTTCCGTAGTACATTTACACTTCTATGTGCGAATTATCACATATACCAATCCTGTTTTGTATTAAAACTGTGGTTGGCAACAGGCGGTGGTTTTAGATGGATAATAAAGCATATTATGATGTAATAAAGTTCAAAATACCTTAAATTAATTGTTTCTGAGAACGACGTATTTAAGTCTCTGTTATCGAAATACCAACGTCTAGTTTGGTAGAAATTACTAGAAAGGTAAGGAAGGATAATATTTTCATAAATAAAATTAAGTCTTCATAAGATCAATAAACTTAATAAGATAACGTAGTACTCGGTATCTACAATTACGTAGGTACCGAGTTATAAAATATAGCAAAAATACAAGAACCTTCTTTGAACGTTATGAGGAAAATAATAAGGAAATACTTCAAAATAAGTTCCCTTAAACGAAGAAAACACAGTAAAGATATTATTGAACATAGAATAAGACTCTTAGATTAATATTTTTCCATTTAAAAAGATAAAATAAATGTTTTTCATTAAAATCACACAAAAAGCAATACACAACAGCTACCAAACTCAATTTAAAAAATAAAATATATACTTTCGTCACGATGTTTTCCTTCACCATTAAGAGCTCGTGTTAAAGCGCATATAAATTTTACGCAACGAAAAATCCATTGATGCACGGCTGGGATTCGAACCCACGACCTTCGGATTGAAAGTTGAGGTTCAACCCCATTCGACCAACACAAAATAAAATACATACAAGACATAAAGAACTAGGATGGCCATTGGCCATGTTTGCCGCATTTTGAAGACTAGTCAAACTGAACACGGATTGGTGCCCTTAACGGATAAAATGGAGGAAGTGGAAAGATAACTTTGCCCTGTGGGCATGATAATAAAAAACCACAATACTGATGAAATCCATACTTTGTCTGTCTGTCTGTCTATCTGTCTGTCTGTCTGTCTGTATGTTTGTTACGCTTTCACGCCCAAACCGCTGAACAGATTAAGCTGAAATTTGGCATAGTTAAAGGTTGTATCCCAGGGAAGGACATAGGCTACTTTTTATCCCGAAATAATGAAAAAATCCCGAGGGACCGCGGGTCACACCGCGGGAGCGCAGCTAGTATTTTATAAAAGTGCTTTGAGGGGAAGAAGTTTTAAAAAACACCTTTTAAAATATGTACAGGTAAAATGCAGATATTTATTACCTGTAGTAGTAGGTACCTAATGGTTGATTCGTCTTCATACACAAATTAATATAACAAAACAAACAATACTTCAAACAAAAACAATATTATTTATGTATCACGTTATATCTTGTAAATCTTGATTCGTTCACTTTATTTTCGAGATGAACTCAAGGATAGCCTGAAGTGTTACATCCACGTTGAAATAAACCCGTCAAAGTGAAGTAAAATAAGATAAACGTACAAATATGATGAACAAAAAAGTATTTTTAACCGACTTCAAAAGAGGAAGAGGTTCTCGGTCAGTTGTATGTATGTGAAGATGTAAGTATGTTCTCTAAAGTCTCAACTGTGGACCGATTAAAAAAGTTTTGATTCAAAGTGTGTTCACGCGAATGTTCTTAAACCAGCTTTTTTTTACACCGCCCAATTTCATACAAAAATATCATCCGCACATGACAAGTCCACTTTTCTATAGTTGAGACAGCTTTTTGTCAATAAAACTACGAACTTCAGCAAGCGCTGGTCAAGCCTATTCAATGGACTTTCAATCCCAGCCTTTGGCCGGAACTTAATAAGGAGACGCAATTTCCGATCCCGCCACAGATTACATAGCAGCTAGTATTCAGTGTTGAGTCAACAACTTGACCTGCAGAGAAATACTTTTGGGACGACCGACGTCTTAAATTGAACGTCGAATTGGAAAACGACCGGAATATAAGAAGTTCTCTCTGTATAGATAGTGGTTTCATCTCCAATATTTTAAAATACCAGTCTTATATAGCTTTCTTCTCCATGGGATGTTTTCGGGTGATAAACTTAAGTTTTTATGTATCTAGATAAATCAAATCAATGGTTATCAGTAGATCGTTTAGGTTTCGAGAAAAGTATCAGTTCTTAGAACAAACAGAGTATACTTGTAGTTGAACATACTAGCAAATTGCTTATATTAGAACCTCCTCCTTTATGGAAGTAAGCCACAAAAGGTTTAAAGATCAAATACACACGGACTCACACACTCATACCCCAATTCGCGTAAGATATAAAATAACCCCCACCACACCAACCTGCGTTTATTCACGTTTGCTGTTTTCCCAAAGAATGGTGATAAAACTACACTTTGTCCCCAGGAATGGAATGATTACAAACTCAAATGGAACCCAGACGACTACGGTGGGGTCGACACACTTCATGTACCTTCAGAACACATTTGGCTGCCTGACATCGTGCTGTACAATAAGTGAGTATGAACATTTTGTCTTCTGTATACACTTACTTACAGAGATTTCGAGATCCTATCTCGTTATATGTATAAAATGTAGAGTAATTCACCTTTGACGACCTCTGTAGCGCAGTGGGTGAAGGCCCGCCTGCGACGCAAATGGTTGTGGGTTCGATCCCCGCGGCGGGACCAATGTTTGTATGATCTACAAATATTTGTCTCGGGTCTGGATGTTTCTATGTATAATATGTATGTATTTACAAACAAAAAGTATATAAGTAGTACTTATATACTTTTTGGTATGGTCATGTGGTACCCATAACACAAGCTCTGCTTACTTTGGGGCTAGATGATGCTGTGTGATAAGTCCAGCAATATTTATTTATTATTTATTTACCTCAGGGATATAACTGTTTATCTTGAGCATTCTTAAATTCCTCGATGTCTCAAACATCTAGTCATCACTCCCTCGTTGCGCTCGGAGCTAACTTTAGGAAAGCACCCGTGCCTAAACACAAGCTTTTGGTCTTTCATTAGGCGATTTAATTTATATTGAATGATTTTCAGATTGCTTAATTTATTAGTTTTACCTTCTAAAATAGCCTATAGCAATACGAATATTGAAAAAAATAATAAAATTTACATTTTTCCACACATTTTAACATTTTTCGTTTAGTAAAATATTCTTTGTAATTTAATGAAACAGAAGATACAATTCTCTAAAAAGATAATTTAATTATATCCAATTTATTTCTCAACAAATTGAGCCGTCAGTAAATCATTATTAATTTCAATTAAAATTTGATGAATTTGAAATAAATTCCCAAGAGATATACCGACTTTCCCTTAAATATAAGAGTTCAAAGATTTTTTTCACAACAAAGAAATATAATCGGAAGAAAACTAGCGACGGGCTTGCAACCACGTTTGTAAATGATAACAATGTTCGTAACCTCTGCAAAAAGCCTAAAGTAGCATTTACACGGAAGTAACCGATACGATTTAGTGTCGCATTACTTTTTTTTACGTGCAAACGCTCATCGGATGATAAAAATGCGACACTCGTTGCATCTTACTAAAGGTGTATTAACACGATGCAATTTCAACCTATACGATATCGTATCACACGACAATTTTTCACATGTAAACGTTCATCGTACGCAATTTGTTAGCGCGACGCTTGTCGGCATGTTCAATGGGCGGGGCTTAGCAAATCGTATGAAAAATCGCATCGTGTAAACGCACCTTAAGTTAATCTAATTCAGCACTTGAGATTATCCATTTTTTTCTCCGGGAATAGTCGTGAACCAGGGGCCGTACTCGCGTTCCTTTTTTCGTTCGTTTGATGAATATTCGGATGCCTCCTACCACGATTTCTGGCTTCAAGGGCCAATTTTTCAGTTTGGAATATTTGGTCCTAGGCTAGGACCGTGTTTTAACGTTTGAAAAATTGATTCTTGAAGTCAGAAATAGTGGTGGGAAGCATCCGAATATTCATCAAAGGAACAAAAAAAGGAAAGGCGTTTTTGTTTTGTTGGTAGAAGATATAGCCATCTTACGAAACGACTCCCAACATTAATCTCACTCTGGAACTGTTTACTGGCAAATCTATTAAGTAGAAAACCTGTGACCCGTACTAAGGATACCAAACTTTTGCGAACAATTTAAAAGACATTGTTCACTATAAAAAGTACGTTTAGCGAGATAAGTTACAAGTAGTTTTGTTAGGTTAGAATTGATCAGTGAATGTGGATCAAGAATTGACAAAATGAGCTTGGAAATGGTGCTTATATTGTTGAAAATAGTCCTTAACGTTGCCAAAACTCCTAATCGCACAAAACGTATTTACCCACAAATGAATAAATAAATAATGCTGGACATTTTCACACAGCATCATCTAGCCCCAAACTAAGCAAAGCTTGTACTGAAACAGATAACTGATATACTTTTTGTTTGTAAATAAATATACATATCTCTATATATAAAAGTGAATCCCTATATCCCTTGGTCACGGCATCACGCGTGAACGGCTGGACCGATTTCACTATTTTTTTTTTTGTTGTGTTTGTTATTGTCAGGAGAAGGTTCTTATGACAGAAATAAAATAAAATATTGCGCGGAAAAAATGAATCATGCGCAGACGAAGTCGCGCGGGTCAGCTAGTTATACATAGAAACACCCAGACCCGAGATAAATATTAGCAGATCATACAAATATCTATCCCGCGGCGGGATCGAACTCGCAACCCTCTGCGTCCCAAGCGGGCTTTCGCCCACTGCGCCACAGAGGTCGTCAAATTGATTGAATAAAAACCAAAAACTTTTTTCTTCAAACTAAAATGGATTTCAACCCAAACGGTAGTTTGTTCTTCACAGCTCTGACCCAAACTACCATTTCTTTCAATGAGGGAACTTTGTTTCGTAAATTCTTATCTTCTCATTTCCGGTCCGGGGACAAATCCATTACTTTATTATCACGACATTGAGAGATTTATCTAACGCGAAGTCTGAGACTAAAACTAGTATGAACCTTTCCGAGCTAACCGTAGAGTTTGATAAAATCGTGGCGAATTATATTCATGGCGATGATTCTGTTGTTCACAGACTAAACTTAATTAAAATAAAACTTGAAAGTTCTTATTTTGTTCTCAATAAAGACGAAAACGGCATGTCGCCAAAAGTGACATTACTAAAATTATAATCAAAATGGCGTCTCTCAGCTTTTGTAACAGCTGATAGACACAGCAAGCAAAATGGTGTTGACTAATTTTTCCCACAAATATGCTATAATACTTAAACATTACTTAAGATATAATACTTGATTTTGACTAAAAATAAGTAATTTTAGAAATGTCCTTTCGTGCACTTGACACATGTTTTCTGAATGATTTTCTTCACTCTTTAGTTCAACTTATCTTGAACTAATTAAGCTTCTGCAGGTCTTGTATAATTCCAATTTCTAATAGCAAATAATCAGCAAGCTGAAGTGGCAGTGGGCTGGCCATATCTGCCGAAGAACCGATAACCGTTGGGGTAAACGAGTTCTTGAGTGGAGACCGCGACTCGGCAAACGTAGTGTAGGACGCCCTCGGGCCAGGTGGAGTGACGATCTGCGAAAGGCTGCCGGCAGAAGCTGGATGCGTCGAGCTGAGGACAGGGCGCAATGGCGCGCACTAGGGGAGGCCTATGTCCAGCAGTGGACTGCCATAGGCTGATGATGATGATGATGAATAGTAAATAATAAATGATTGTAAAACCTAAAGATTTTAGACGCTACAAAATTCTTAGGTCAATAATAAAAACAGTTAAACAAATTTTATCCCCAAAAAAATAATCTTTAGCTTTAGGGCATTCCAGTAATATGATATGTTAACAAATGTTTACATGATCATTTGCAAAAGCATATTTACAGCCTTCGATATACTTATATGAGGTGTAAAGTGCTTTCGCCTGTGTATTTACAAAGTATGTATGTACAAAGCATTTCAATCTTAAAGGTCTTAAACTTAATGTGAATGGAGATAAAGTAGACGAGGAAATAACGATCAAAAACAAAATTGCCCAACTTCCAAACCTTGCGACAGAAAGTTTGACCGTAGATTGCATTAGGATTGAGTTTCTGCAAAAGTGAATATTTTAAGAAGAAATCCAGTTTGTACTCAGCGAATAATTTTACTTTTGTCAAAAGAATTTGGTGATTAAAGTTACTTACAAGAAGAATTTTTATTGATTTTCGAAATTTTTATTCGTACACTGCCGGAAAATCAAGCTGGTGGTTTGCTTGTGGTGACCCTCGTGACCACGGTCACTGTCTTGGTCTATCTTTGTCTTCCAGCCATGTCCCGTCTGTCAAATCAACTGGTTTACTATACTAAGCACAACGGATCTTTAGCTTTCTGAAGTTAGGTGCAATAGACGATTGCGCAGGTTTGGTAGAGTAACCGAGATTGCACGATTTTAGGCGTCATCAAAAATGGGTTCTGCGCAGCAACTTCAGAGAGCTAAAGAACGATTGTGCATATTATACCTACATAGGTATTATATGTAAATCCAAAATGTTCCCATCAGCATAAATACCATCAATTGTGATTGAAGGCAGTAACTCAATAGCGTATATTCCGTTACCTTTGATCAAGTTTAATGTTATTACAGACATTAGTTCTGTTGAGCCGTGAATTCAATTATTGTATTCGGTTCCGTGTCAAGCTAACAGTAGCTTAGAGGTGATAGTAGAGTGGTACAACTGCCTTTGAAACGCTTATGCAACTTTCTTACGCTCTTATTCAGATAATAATACTCGTAGAGCACTGTGCAATCCAATGAATAGGTACGTGCATTAACTTTAAAAAATTTGAAGATAAATATTCTGTAATTTCGTAGCACGGTTTGCTCTAGCAAGACTAGCCAAAAAAGCGAGCTTGTAGCTTAAAATATTGACATAAATTATTGCTTACTTACAGTATACCTTAGTCCATTTGGGTAAATGACTTGTCCCGTTAAACCCTTCTCATACTGATCAGTTATCAAAATTGGCTTCGCAACCAGCTACTCTAATGAATGCGAGCTTGCCAAACCTGATGCTATTTAGATTAAAACGTGCACTTATCCAGCCTTCCACATCGGTGACTTTGAACGGAATCTCTGCCTCACCTAAATAAACAGCACACCCGAAAACCCCCCCTATCTCTACCACTGAAGATTCAAACTCCGTTGCATATGCATTGAACTGATAATGTGATGCGAGTAGGAAGTTTAAAAATGGTCTCGTTATAGGATTTGAGACGGCACCGATTGGGGCCTTGATACGATGCCAAAGGATATCGATTGGGGATAAGTACTGCAGTGGAAGTATCTAGCGTATGAACAATAATTGGGACCTATTAAACAGTTAGTTTCTTCTATTACCTTATTATTCTTTCCACGTACGGAATAAGTACCTGCTCACTTTTGCAAAATGTAATTAATATTAAGCCTCTCAGCTACTTCTAGACGTCTTCAAATGACCTTGAAAAAAATTAAATCCAGCATTTACTCAGAAAGTCTAGTTTGATAACTTTATTTTGTCTTAGCTAGGTGAAGACCTGTTCTTTCGAGATCAATACCGTTTAGAATCAGGGCTACAATCACGGTTTGGGGCTTAGCTTTCATTTCCTACAAGGGTCTACTTATATAACATTTGGAAAAGATTTCACTAGGATCTTTGTGTTGAACAAAAATGATCCTCGATATTTCAGTAAGTTGCTTAGCCTTTTTCTATTATTTCATAAGGTCTATTTATTTTTTAAGTTTTATAAACATACCTAACTATCAATTAATGTCAACCATTATTCATGATAAGCTAGAGAATAATTAACAAAACACTTTAGGCTAGGTCACTCACTCAAGTAATTCAATGCACTCCATAAGTCAATCAATATTGTTTATCCTGAGTGGGCTATTTCTAAAAGCGTTCGGGCGCCATTTTGTTTGATATCAATTAGGTCTATCAACTTTGGCAGATGGACATTGTGATTGTTCAAATATTTATTCTAATTTGTGGAATTATTCAAGCTAAAGAAAGCGCCGCGCTTTCGAATCAGAGCGAGATAGTAAAATGTTTTATCATCATCATACCTTACTAACTTTTTAAGCACAAATATGTACCTACCTTCATAGTACATCCATTACTAAAAACAGAAAATTACACAAAATATATTTTACCTTCAAGAAAAGAGCCTATTCCTACCTCAAAGGCCGGCAACGCATCTGCAGTGCTTCTTGATGCTGCAGTTGTCTGTGGGCGGTGGTAATCACTTACCATCAGGTGTGCCACTGGCTCGTTTGCCCTCTCTTCCATAAAAATAAAAATAAAAAAAAATCTTTAAAATAATGTAGTCGTCTTAAATTCACTTTACACAATAGTTTTATGTGATATATGTAGGTACTGTACACGTGTCGTGATATAAATATGTAACCTATTAAAACACAGGCCATACGCCAATAAATTACAAGCTACATTCCAATACAGTTCACAATCTAGATCTGTGGAAGCGAAGTTGTACCTATTATCTACCTAACCCAAGGACTTGCCCTATAGTTTGAAACTACCGTAACCAGAACATAACGCTTAGCCGATCTTGATTTAT
The DNA here is from genome assembly GCA_951394285.1 of Epirrhoe tristata. NCBI lineage: Eukaryota > Metazoa > Arthropoda > Insecta > Lepidoptera > Geometridae > Epirrhoe > Epirrhoe tristata. The sequence continues at coordinate 8,563,838 of OX596152.1, read as the reverse complement.
CAAAGTTTAGTACAGTGCGACAGACTTCAGAAGTTCCTTTGATTAATTCCTATTACAAACTTTGCTTAGTTTGAGACTAGATGGCGCTATATTAATAAATCTTCAATTTTTCTCTAGTCTCAATCCAAACGTATAAATGAGGGAATAACATCTAACAGAATTAGCTTAATGAGATTTACTTTAAAAAATCTTGAAGTGTGGGCTTAATAACCAATATTTTTCAACAGTCTGACTGTTCAGTTGAAACTTAGTAGCTGTGTAAAACTCTATTTATCAAAGTTAAGTAATACGGTTTAGTAATATCTATTAAACTGTGCGAATTGAGTACGATTCCCTCGTAACACGAGTTTGGAATTACGTTAACTTTGGATTATTCAACATAATAAGGATAACAATAGCACGGGTTTAAAAGTAAAAACGTAATTTTAATAAAGTTTCATATCAGACGGGAATAAAAAACATAGTTTTGTCAGCTCCATATTACCCATTACTTTTCTGTAGATAGAAGAGAACGTATGTTGTTTTGGCTCCATGCATGTCTAATCAATAGACTGAGACTCCAACTCCATAGCTCCATAACTAATCATTTGAACTTCTATCCTCGCACCCGAATAAATTCTAATTTAGAAAATGTAAGTATTTTTTGTATCCAAGGCATCCAACTCCAGGGGGTTATTCACGTTTATTTTTTCGTTCGTTTGATGAATTTTCGGATGCTTCTTACTACGAGATCCATTGTATTCGGTCGATAAGTCCTAACCTAGAACCAAATATTCAAAAGAAAAATTGGCCCTTGAAGTCAGAAATCGCTATAAGAAACATCCGAATATTCATCAAACGAACAAAAAAAGAACGGGAATACGGCCTCTGGTCAACCAGAAGAAATTTGGATATTAATTATGGAATGGAAAAACATATTGGCTATGTAGAATGCTAGTCACTCCAGCGAAGCTGACGTTGTATGTAAAGCAAAGCTGTAGTTGAAAGTGCGAGAAACTTGTGCTTGCATTGTTGAACTAAAGCATAAGTTATCTTCGTATTGAGGTCTTGTGTAATCCTATATTGTATTGTTTCCGATTAGTTTAAAGGTGTTTATTGGAAATTTCGGGAACTTCCGGTATAGCCTGAGGTTACGCTTTATACTGTGGTGGTATTGCTGAAGAGCATTTACACGATGCAAGTTTTGGCTCCTTTTAATAAGCCGATGCCATCTAGCTCACTTTCTAATACTTTTAGCAGTCGATGACTGTTTAAGGTGGTCGCACGATCCAGCCGAGCCAAACGCGCCGAACTGTCAATTCAATAAAAAAAATACTGAGACGTCAGAAGCGAGCCGCATTTTCTAACTTTATCAGTATTTTTGTATAGAAAAATCACTGCGGCGAGTACGGTGCGGAAAAAATGTGCGATCAGCTTTTAGCGCAAAAAGTTACAGTGCAATATCGTCATTTCATTTTCCTGCCCTTATCCTGCTTATGCGGGGTCGGCACAATACTATATTATGCAATACAATATCGTATCAGGTGAATTTCTTAATGTTCTTTGAACTTCAAACGATGAATCGCGAAATGATATTTCCGCTACAAAAAATATCCTTAAAAAGCTTGAATTTTACTATTTTTACCTGAAATTGAGCTCGATGATCGATTGATCGCATCATCTATCTTTCAGCTGCTAAAATTCAGTCAGATTGGATATCCGCGAACTAAGCCATTATTCAGAAAGATTTGAAGGCAAGTCTTGTAAGCGCCGTTTAAGTTGTAATTTTAAGTTTAGCGGGCTACACGGCGTTTTATTATTTTTAGTCTTAAAGTTGTCTTAAAAAATGCTATAAAATGTTTAAAAGCACTGAACTGACTATCAAGACTATGATAATTGATGTCTGATCAGTCATTTAAACAATGCTGTCATGATTCTCACTATACCAGTAGTTATTTTATAGTTACTACTGAAGAAGTTTCTGACTACTTCTAATGGTTGGGAGCGAAATAAACTATCCATACTATCCATACTAATATTATAAATGTGAAGTAACTCTGTCTGTCTGTCTATCTGTCTGTCTGTCTGTCTGTTTGTTACGCTTTCACGCTCAAACCGCTGAACAGATTAAGCTGGAATTTGGCATAGTTAAAGGTTGTATCCCAGGGAAGGACATAGGCTACTTTTTATCCCGAAAAAATGAAAAAATCCCGAGAGGCCGCGGGTCACACCGCGGGAGCGAAGCTAGTTTTTTATAAATAAAAAAAATTGGCGTGTGCACAGTAGAAGTTATATTTTCGAGAGAATGAATGAACTAAATAAAGCTACAGGTAAAAACAAATAGAAAAGGATGATTACACATCATTCAACTTAATGTTTCCAACAACTACTCGTATTAAACTCACGCTTACAGCAGCAATATTTAATCGAGGTATGTAGCTAAAATGTAAGTACTCATTTCTTTAAATCATTTGCAATGATTCTCGCTACCAACACAACGTCCAAAAGTACCTTATCACTCTGCTCGACATAAGCAGCGGCAATATTTTTAAATTTAGCTAGATATGTTAGAAACACTTTAATGCACCTGTGACTTTCCTAAAAGCTCTCCGCGAATATTCAGTGTTAACTTTATTTTTAATGGCCGCGTTGGTCTAATGGAAGACAACGTGACCTATTTTATGGGACAATTTTCATGAATGTGCCCGAAGTTATGACGACGCTTTTAGAGTAGTCTTTTCGGGAAAACGTGGTGCTTATTTCTTTGTGACACAAATTATTTGTTCCGGTTATAGCTACGCATGAAGCAGTAATTCTGTTGAAAAGATAGCTTCAAAGTTACAATAAATAAGCAATAGATTGTAGGTACTTACGATTTTTAAATGACACAACTGACTCTAGTGTATTTATAGTGTACTTTGTTGCAAAAATCACCTGTCATTTGGCCCGATTATCTTAGAATCAGCCGCATCCTTGTAAGTGTCGTGGGAACTAAGTGATATACGTCCCTCGGTGACCGAGCCCGTGGTCGGGCTTTAATTGGACCCTCAGAGACTTGATAGTGGCCCATAAAGCCTTACAAATGGAATACACAGTAACGTATATATTGTTAAAGGGCCTGATGAGAAAGCATGAGTGAGTGATGCCTTTTAGAGAATCTGGTGGGATAAGAGATAATGGTGACTACCGATAACTATGCTACAAGAGAAAAGATTAAAAAAAACTTAATAACTAAATCCTTCGTAGAGCTTCCTACAAAACCTATTAAATTACAAATAAACCAGCAACATTACAGCAATAACACTACAACAATGATTTTGTGGTGATATTGGACCCAAACTTTATACTATTTGGACCAGTAGTTCTTAAATACTTTATTGAAAACCTCCTCCTATTTTACAAAATTCTCACTTGTTTGTCCACAGTGCCGATGGTAACTACGAGGTGACTATCATGACGAAAGCGATCTTGCATCACGACGGCAAAGTTGTCTGGAAACCGCCGGCTATCTACAAATCGTTCTGTGAGATTGACGTGGAGTACTTCCCATTTGATGAACAGACCTGCTTTATGAAGTTTGGCAGTTGGAGTTACGATGGTTACATGGTATGTCAAATTATCCATACTACTCGTAAGTAGTAATAATTTATTTATTTTGATAGAAAATTATTCAAACTCATTTGCGACGCAATATTCTTTTCATCTTTTCACAATTGTGTCTTCCCAAAATACATTGTACCTATTTTTTACTTAATCATGACGCCTGGTACGTTTACAATTTTCAAATTGCCATCTAAATACTCGTGAACAATGTGAACATAATACCTTATAAATTTGAGCGTAACAGCATCGGCTCTTAAAATAAAATCGAAAAATTTTATACAAAGTCACGCACGCGCCTTAATAAAATTATATGAAAAAACGAATATGCCTGACAAGAAAATTGTACCAAACTGAGGGGCATATAATCGAATTTCTCAGCATAAAAGCTTTCCAATACTTACTGTCAGGAAATATTTATATAAGGGTTGCTCTGTATAATAAGAATAACTAGAATGAGACGTGGCCTGGAATAAAAAGTTGGACCGATAGTTTCTGGGACTTACGTAAGCGGCACCTGCTTTCTTAGACGTAACCTACAACATTTATTGTTAAACCAAGACGTTATGACTAAGTTTGTACAAACTATTGGCCAAGTCTGTCGTCTGACTGAAAACAATAACTGACAACTAGACAGATTTCTACAATAATAGTACAGACTAGCGCAGAATCATGTTGGATGGCACAAGCTTAGGGAGGCCTATACCCAGCCAGCAGTGGGTGAAGTTAGGCTGTGGATGATGATTATTTACTAATAATCATCGTACTGTTTGATTAGATCAAATCGGAAAATTAATGTGATCATGGATATTTTGGTTAACTCATAGGTCGGATCGTATTGATAATTGTTTCATATTTGTGGTATTATTTTTCCGACCCAAATATCGACCAATAGAATTGCACCATTCGACGTCACGTGGTACAACCTACATGGTATTATACTGATTATTTTTCCGACCCAAATATCGACCAATAGAATTGCACCATTCGACGTCACGTGGTACAACCTACATGGTATTATACTGATAATTTTTTGAAAATTTTCTCTGGTTGTTGCCATTTCATTCATTTCATCATTTCGTCTCATGGTGCAATTCTATTGGCCGACATTTGGGACGGAAAAATAATCCCCCGAATACCACACGAGCTTCAAAATTATCTGGCATTTCCCTCAAGGTTCCCTGCAAACAAATAAAATCGTCAAGTTTGAAGTTTTTCAGGTTAAAAAATCACGAGCGCGAAGCGCGAGTGATTTTTCCTTGACTCTTGATTTTTAACTTGACTCCTTCATTTGTTTGCAACGAACCTATCGGGAAATACCCGATAATTTTGAAGCTCTTGTGGTATTATAAGTGATATTTTTTTGAAAATTTTCTCTGGTAGTTGCTATATATAAAAAACAAAACATGATCCAGTCAAATTAACCACACGTCAAACTGACAGGTTGAATTCAATTGTGAAAATTGGAGATTTTGCATGAAAATGAGTCGATTTGGAGTTTGTTCTCTGTCCACGTACACTACCTCTTCTGGGACCATTACCGATAACTCTGACTTGAAGAAAACATGCACCAATGTTTACAACAATTGTATTTTTAATTGCACTAGCCTGAATCTTAATTAAATGTTGTTTTATTCATTATGAAATTCTTATTTGTTAACTGTACATTTCGTCTCATGGTGCAATTCTATTGGCCGACATTTGGGACGGAAAAGTAATCCCCCGAATACCACACGAGCTTCAAAATTATCTGGCATTTCCCTCAAGGTTCCCTGCAAACAAATAAAATCGTCAAGTTTTTCAGGTTAAAAAATCACTCGCGCTCCTGAAAAACTTGACTCCTTCATTTGTTTGCAACGAACCTATCGGGAAATACCCGATAATTTTGAAGCTCTTGTGGTATTATAAGTGAAAATTTGTTCACTCACATAAGCCTGATGTTTGAGTTTTATTGTACTCAAGCTTAGCCTCAAAGCAAAGTATTTCCAAAACTTTTCTTGTAACAAATAAAATTTACCCGTAAAGTCATGTTTCTGATGAAAAAAAGTTTCATTCAGAACTGCTGAAAAGTTTTAGACCCAAAACTTTGAGAAATTAATAGAATTTAATAAAAGCTATGTTAATATAATAGGCGTTGCACTTCCATTACAAAAGGTTACGTTTAAAAAATAAAGATGATACGTAGAATGAAAAACTTTAGAACTGCCCCCAACACAAATTATCCTATTTTGAGGGACAATGTGTGTTAGTTAAATAGCAGTTTTTTATGCAATTCAATATGTTGCACTGATTTTGTCAAAGTCCGTGGTTATAAGTGATTCTATACAATTTATAACTAAGCGGAACTAACATTAGATAGAGTCCTAAAGTGATGCCATCCATCGAATGTACGGAAGGCAATAAATCCAAAGATTCCACAATCTCAATTTACCTAAATTATATCTTATATCGCTCGCTTTAAGGTTCAATTGGGAATCCACTCTCACCTGTCTCTTTTACGCCAGAGATAGTTGTTTGAGATAAGGCAACACCTATTTGTAAGGGTTCGTGTGAATGGTTTGATTCCCTAATAACGGATAGCTGTACTTTCAAGGCTTTTTAAGCAGAATTTCAGAATTGCTTTTATCTTATCTATTCTGAAACGCGTAAATTGACAGCAAAACTAATAAATTTTATGTTATTTAAAATATCATACAATCATTTAAATGATTATGCCATCTGTATTTTAACATTTACATACGTCCCAAATATTGCACTCATGCAACATTTAAACCCACGACCTTACTGACCTTTGACCTAGGTGGTCAGCTTAATACGTTTGTTTTATAATGTTGACTTACTTTTTGTATCTTGATTATCTTAAAGCTTACTCCACTGATAGTTGTTTCTATGAACGAATAAACCACTGTAAATGAAAATATGAAACATAATTAAAAAATCAACACCTGTTGCTTCCACATCGGTAACTAAGCGTTCTTGTAATTGAGTTTTCACTTTCAGGTTGATCTGAGGCACTTGAAGCAATCACCGGATTCCGACAAAATAGGGATGGGCATTGACCTCTCAGAATATTACATCTCAGTTGAATGGGATATCATGAAGGTTCCGGCCACAAGGAATGAGAAATTCTACTCTTGCTGCGAAGAACCCTATCCAGATATAATTTTCAACATAACACTCAGAAGAAAAACCCTCTTTTATACAGTCAATCTTATCATACCTTGTGTTGGGATCTCGTTTCTCTCAGTACTAGTCTTCTACCTCCCCTCAGATTCTGGAGAGAAAATCTCTCTCTGTATCTCAATTCTCCTCTCGCTCACTGTGTTCTTCTTGCTACTAGCAGAAATTATCCCGCCAACCTCTCTAACTGTTCCTTTGTTAGGAAAATATTTGCTGTTCACTATGATGCTAGTCACACTTTCAGTTGTAGTCACTATTATTGTGCTAAACATCAATTTTAGGTCGCCGGTAACTCATACAATGCATCCGTTTGTCCGGAGAATATTCATAGATTTTTTACCCCCTTTTCTGTGTATAAAGAGGCCGGAAAAGGAAGAAGATGAAGACAACGACAAGCCCACAGAGGTAAGATATTGTCGACTTACATAAATCATGCAAAATAAGAAATGAAATGAGACAGAAACATTAATCATCAGTCTCGACACTCGAAATACCCAGCTCCGCAACGTTTTAATTAAATTTGTAAATAAAAGCTCTCACAAATGAAGTTCTTTAGGGGGGATCCCTTTCAGCGAGCAAAAAACAACACGGACGCCTTTTCTCATCGAGTTTCCTCCATTCAGAGCATTTTCCATCGGTACGGATTCAATACCGACAGCTATTACTCCAAGCTTCAACAATAACCATTTTAATTGTGCTCGGCCGAGACTCTTCCTGGTTATATTCTAAATCTTTTGTGTGTTGGAAGTATTGCTTGGCCAATTTTATTCCATTTCGATTTTCCTTTATTACTGGCGGGCTTAACGATCGCGCGGGCGGGTTATTTATGTGCCCCTAGTGGCTGCGGACGGATGGCAAGATATATACGAGGCCAGACACGGTGAAACCGAAACCTACTCTGGCCTAATTGTGTGCTGGCTTACGCCGAGCCGATACACTGTCCGCTGCCTCTCTGACGGCTTAATCCGCGTTTCATCTGCACTATCGAAATTTCACAATATAACAATGATAGTGGAGCCGATTTTGTGAAGTTCGGGAGAGCTAGATTTGCACTTACATGAAAATACTGCTGCAACTTTTCATCAAACATCCTAATAAAACTAAATTATTTTAAATTCAATTGAGCAGTGTTACTAAGAAGCTTTCAAAATAGTACAAACGAAACTAACTAATATAATCTTTCAGGTCCTGACAGATGTATTCGGTCCGGATGACATGGACGGCAAGTTCAAGGAGTGGGGCTGCGAAGAGTACGAGTTGCCCGGAATGCCGCCGTCACCCCCGCCTCCCCCCGGGGGTGACGATGAACTGTTCTCCCCTTCCCCCGGCTCTCCCTGCCGACTAGACTTAGACGACGGCTCTCCATCTCTAGAAAAACCTTACGTGAGAGAGGTGGAAAAGACTATAGAAGGCTCCAGGTTTATAGCTCAACACTTGAGGAATAAGGACAAATTCGATAATGTAAGTGTCAATGCATTCTGTTGTAATACGCCTTAGCAAAGACTTATACTAACTACGCTTTTTATCTGCAGGTCGAAGATGACTGGAAGTACGTCGCGATGGTGATGGATAGAATATTCCTGTTCCTGTTCACGATAGCTTGTGTGGTCGGCACAGCGCTCATCATATTCCGAGCGCCGACCTTCTACGACAACTCCAAGCCTATAGACATCCTCTACTCGAAGATTGCGAAGAAGAAGCTCGAGCTACTAAAGATGGGTTCGGAAGGGGACCCTGGTCTCTGAAATTCGTCTCACGTCTTCGGCCACTCGCCGCCGAAGACGTTCTGGGAGCTGATCGTCATGTGGTGGCACGGGTGACCGATCTAAGCTCTCAGAGGGAACTGACAGGCGAGAACTAATGTGCTCAGTGTGGTGCCAAGCGCCCGGTGCGCTAACGGACGTGTTCACGCCTTAAGCGTTGCCAAGCCGTCTTTTTATATATAAAAGTATTAAGCTCGAACTCGAGACTGTTTCCGTCGATAGTCGAAGGACTGCGCTGCTGTGTTGACCCTAGCGGATCTGCCACTACTATTTTTATATTAGAATCGCCGCAAAGTAAGCGAGTGTTAACTTCTTTTGTATTTATACAAATTAATAGTTTCTTTTTCAGGAATAATTTGATACGAGCGCACAATCATTGTACAGTAATAATCTAGTTTGTTTATATTTCCTTTCTTACATTAGATAATTGTTTGGTTAAGGCATAATGTACTGTTGGTTACGAAATGTGTTGTATTACTTAAGGTTTACTTCGAATAATATCGAGCTCAAAGGTATGTAACGTTATAGATAATTAATGTAAAACTAATTAATCAAAGTCGATTAGCATCAATATTATTGTAATAGTTTTGTGCAAACGTCCTCGATGAGAACTGGACTTTGTAGGTAATTTAATGTAAGATGTACTTTGAATTATACATTTAGATCGTTGCGTACTCGCGAAATGATCATTTATGGACAATATCGATTGTATTGACGAATTGTAATATTTCAATGTAGTTATGATGAACTTAAGGAATTGTAGATACTGATAGTCTAACTCTAGACCGCTACGTGACATACTAGCTGAGAGTACACTATCAACACGTCATAGTATAGTCATCTCGAGGGTGATATTATTTCCCTAGATATTGTAAAATAAAACAATTGACTGCCAATTGTACATTTTTATAATATAGATAGTTCGATAAACTTGTGTTTTATTAGATTTTTTAAATGGTGTGCCAAATGCAATCATCAAGTTCCAGAATATTTGCCAACGGTAATTTTAGTTTTTTAAGTGCTATTTTAATTATTAATATTCGGAATCTCGTTTCGGATCGCTTCTATATTTCTGAAATAATTCTAAGAAACGAATGCTTGCCCAAGTTTAATGACTGAATTTCTCTTTAAAGCTTAGGTTTTCGCGTCTTTTGCAAAGGTACAGGCGTTACTCTTCCGTACATTATCGTAACTTACAATACGCACAATCGCTCTTTAGCTCTCTGAAGTAGCTGCGCATTTGAACTGAACCCATTTTTGATGACGCCTAACATCGTGCTATCTCGCTTACTCTACGCAAACCTGCGCAATCGTCTATTGCACCTAACTTCAGAGAGCTAAAGATCCGTTGTGCGTTGTATACTTCACTAATAAAACCTAGAGTACAGGGTAAATTAGAACTTGATTATTCTTCATCTGATTTGTATTTCTCACACTTTTCACTGAAAGTAAAATCTTTGATCACATTAATTGGCACTTTACCTATATCTAGATAATAATTGTTGGAGATTGTGACCTAGTCTTTATCTTAGATATCGTTATCATTATGTTCATCTTGTAGATTAGAAGTTAAAGTTTAGTCATTAATTTCGTTCACTTCACTGATACGTTTGTTTTCACCTTCGCATTAACTAACTTTTACCCATCGTGTAGGGTATTGTAGCAACTTATCTTAATAAATAAAATATGTCGAGCCGCGTTATTGATATGTCAAAGTAAAACATGATAAAAGTTATTAGGTAATTTAGATAACTCAGAGTAATTAAATCCACAAAAACAGTTAGGAAAACAGGGATGAATAATGTAATAAAACAGTGTTATGTGTGGTTCGTCTTGTAATAATAAGCGTTATTTGAATGTGCATAGCTGTTTGTGTCGGATCTATTACACTGAGCTAGCGTAGAGTAGTTTAGAGTACAAGGCAGTTTGTCTATAGTATATGAAAGTGCTCGCTGAAGGTTGAACGTTTAGGAATCATCGTTGTCTTGATCGATTGTTCGAAAAGGAATTTCTAGATGGAATTGTGACGTCACTAATTCTAAAATTAATTTTCTAAGACACTTGGATAAAGAAATTAGAATTGTGCTATTGCACACACCAAACACCAAATAGAGTTTAACTAAATAACAGATAAATTAGTGAAGCTCACAAGCTTACTCACGCCCGAGGAGATCCGAAAGTTTTATTGTAGAATATTGCTAGAAATAAAACGATCTTGTTGTTATTTTTATATGACTGCAAATAAAATATAGTTAGATTTTCTATAACACCATAGGTTTAAATAGAGGGCTGTATTGTACTGAATGGCATGTTTATAAGGTTCATATTGTAAATAATGAAACGTGTTAACGAGAATATGGGAGCTTAGAATAGTCTTGGATAATGGTCGGTTCTAGGGAGCGTAACTTCGTTGTCACTACTTACACTTTGTGAAGTTTTAATGGTGATAGCAAAGTTTTGTTCTAACAGAGCTCGTAGATTTGTTAAAACTGGATGAGCCAATCCAATACAACGATTAATGGCCCCGTGGGCTTGTGGTGAGCTGATGAATAGTAAGCGGTCTGTTGTCCTGTCACTCCCCGCTAGGCTAATTTGAACAACAATTCGTTTGTTTACAAATGATTTTTAGAGTATTCTATTGCTCAATTTTTGTACGCAATATGTTTTGAAATTCTGTTCCAAAGATTTAGAAACCGTTTTTTACTTCACTACCTCTGCGACTGTGAAAACCATTCGCATCTGTCCATATATTTTTATGCGTAAAATCCTTTTAATATTCATTTTGCCTTATTTCTCCAGCTCTTTGTTTTATCTACCTATTTTTAAACTACCTATCTATATGTATAATTTTATATTTAATAACGAAATTCCTTATAATATTTTCATTTTTACTATCTCACGCTCTAAACTATAAAATCGGCCACTTGAAAGTAAAATCCGGTATCTAAATCAATGAAACTCTTCACACTAACACTCCAAAGCGTTCAAGCTCATTTTGAATTCCGGTCCTGTGATTTGAAAACTTGGTTGTATTGTTGTTTGTCTTTAAGGCGAGGTCGTAGACTAGTCTCTCGCGAATCCTGTATGCTCATTCTCATTTTATTGTGAACAGACATTGTCTGAAACAGCCCTTAGTAAGGCACAGTGATATGCAAAGCGAAATTGGGTACAAAAGTTTGAATATCGAATGCAATGATATTAAATATTGGATATTATACGTTTATATATGTTTAAAATCTGGTCGTCAAACATGTGACTGTCATTGTCTAAAACGTCGTCCTGTATGACGTGAAAAAAAATCAAATAAGATGTTTCTTTCCGTAACATATCTAAATTTTTTGATATCATTGACCGAATGCCAATGTAGAAAGCAATACAGCTGATATTTATTCAAATCAATTTTTTTTTTATATAGGAAACAAAAAACATGGTGCAAACAAAAAATAGGAAACGATAATGTCCGCATTAGTTTAGAAAAACTGTGTCGCGGAAATTTATTATTATTATATTATTTTTTTTTTTTTTTATTAAATCGCATTGTATATTATTGTGTCGTGAACATGGTCATGGGTTTCGGGGAAACGGGTACATAAAAGTAGCAAATGTATTCCTATAGATAGATGTAGATAGGTGAATTGTATCTCAAAATGCTAGACACTACTGAGTAAGTTTAGTTTAAGGTATTTTAATGAATTAGCTTTTCAGTGTTTTAGAGTTAGTCGACGAATGGGTCAACTCGAAAGCCCGATGCTAGATAAATCTGTTTTAATATTTTTTTTTATTTTAAATGTTTTATGGCTACCAATTATGTTACAATTTTAATATAGGGTTTATTTATTCCAAAGATGTTTATAATATAGAAATTAAGTTTATTTATTTTGACGATAACTAAGTTTTAGAAGTAACAAGAACATTGACAATTCGACTACTATTTCGATCAAACTTTTCAGTAATGACGTTCGGTGTAGCCACAATATTACGTTAACATCAGAACCCTGTGGCCAAGCACGTAGAGACCTGGATGCTATACTAATGTTTAGTGACTCGTAGGTGACGCAGCCTGGATTCCACTAAATAACCTAAAAAATTGGTTTAACGTGAACTGAAATAACATTGTGACAAACACGAAAGTAGATTTTTTTTTATTAAAAACTACGTTTTTAGGGTTCCGTATTTGTGTTAGCCCTGTTTTGTTGACAGCATGTTTGTCTACATCGAGTCGCGGAGTTGTATACTCATAGTCAGCTATCACATGGCTGTCAATAATTATAAGAAAATGAAATGTTGACATGTACATATAGCTGATCAACATAGAAATTTAATCTAATTGTAATCGAGTTATTTTTCTACGTTCCTTTCATTATTCTAAGGGCTAACGTAGAATAGTATAAAGTAATGATTATGCTTTTTCTGTAATTTAAGAATTGCGGGTTGATTTTTTTGTATTAATTTGCATATTTTTTTTTCAAAAATATGTTTTAAGGTCAACAAAAGTAATCCGTAACGCTTTATAATTAAGTTCATCGGAATAAGTAAAAAATTACATTAAATTTTTTTACTTTACTTATCGGAATAAATATTTCGTAAAGTATTTTTTTCTCTAAATTTTGACACTTGCTTCATCGCACATTCTAGTTATTTTGCATGTTTGATCCCTACTATACTCATAAAATATCACTTTTACAATACTCTTTATCTTATAAAGTAAGCTAGACGTATTGCATGGTAATCAAACGTCTTCCAAAGTGACGTAAGGAGATATTTTTCGGTACTTTGCTATGTTTAATTTTGAATATCACTATTTCTCTATTTCACCTTCTTTTTGATCTTTTTAATACTTTGTTTTAATAGCTTAGTCAGTTGGTGCTATTTTATTTAGAGGTCACTAGATTTTACTTAAAATAAAGTGACCGGAAGAATATTTAATGCGAAAAAGAATGCCTTTTTTCCATTGTTCAAAGATTTTCGGTCAATATCGACTGTGTCACAAATTGAAATCTAAATAAAATAGCACAAAGCTTTTGTTTAGTTTACGTCTAGATACGAGTTCATCGAATATAATACCTAAAATGATAGAATAAATACGTACCTATAAGTAGACGAAATCACACAAAATTTGCGTTGAGCTTCCAACACGATTAGATGTAAATATACGTAATATACCTATAACATCTTGTAACTAATTCATTTGAATAACTATGTTATTTTTTTGTACTAAAAATATGTTTTTTATTTCATTTAGTATGGGTAGGTAATGATGAATAGGTACAAATATAGCACTAGACTTTTCAATACAGTTTTTCAACATAACATTGTTATTCCAACAATCTTCAGTTTTTTAAAACTTCGGTAAATAACTTTAAAAATCCCAAATGGAATCAAAATGTGAATGCAATGGTATACATAGATACTTTGTGGGGTACAGAAATAAAATATTTATTTTATAATAATGTTATATATTAGAATTTATTGTTATCTGACGCTCAACGTGTTAAATGTCTAGTTGGTATATTTTTTATTAGCCAAATAATTTAATAAACTGTTTTTTTTTAATGAAATCATCTATTTGTTGTCAAATTTTTACGCCCAATTACAACAATGAAAATGTGTTTTTTTTTATTACACCAGTAAACGCAAATAAAACCAAAACGCATTTTGTTAATAGTATGAGAAGTGTATTTTTACATTACTTTATAGGTTAGCTTATTTATATGTTACCTACATATTGTACACATATATGTCAGTTCATGACGAAAACGTGTTCAAAAGTTTAGATTACTGGCAGCAGTTTTATTTGATATTCCAGATCATTATCCATCATAATCTTTCAGACAATCAATCTGCCGGCTTCTGTTTACTCCATTCAAACCGGGTCCTGTGCCACACACAACCAAAATGTATGTTAGTTTATTTTTAACCGATGAACTAAGCCTTTGATAATTTTGTTGTTTTACTTGCGTTCACTGGTTTATAAATCTTTATTCAGTAAGTTGTTATTATGAATTTTGTCGAAACGACATTATAGGTAAGATCGTTTTAATGTGTAATAATCATTATAAATTAATGCCCTCTTCTAGTGTCTAATGTTTTTAGTTGATTATTGAATTATTTTTCACATTTTAGTCGGGAGTAACAGCAATGTTTGTGTTGGAATAGAAGACTGATATTAAGAGTAGATAAATTAAAATAACATTCAAAAATGCAGCACAAATTTTAATAAATTTTAAAAATATTTGGTTGATAATAAAGTAAGAAAAAATATTTTTTGTAGCTAATTATAATTGACATTGAGACGCTAACTTATCATGCAGATGTAATAGAAACAATTGTTCAAAAATTAAAATAAGTAAGACAAAAAAAAATCAACAGAATCATGAATTACAAAAGATGCGGTTGATTTTATTCTGACAGATCTTGTTATTCAAGATTCTTTAAAGAACTATGTAGTTGTGAAAAAACTTCGATCAAAAGTTGTAATTTAGATCAAAGTGAAAAAGATAAAGTTTTAATTCCAAAATATTTCTTCAATTTCAACACAAATATCTGACAAGTGAAAACGGCGACACGCAAGCAATGAACACCACGTAACAAAAAGTAGAAATTAGATAATGAAATAAAGTTTCATTATTAAGGTACTATATAATAAACACAATAATAGACTATATGAAACTCAATAGCTTTCCTTATGATAGTTCTAGAATAGTAAATAATCTCAATTTCTAAGTTATTGCCACATAAGTATAAGGTGTATGCACTATGATACATATTATAAAATATGTTCGTATAAGTCATAATAGGCTCAATAATATTATAAAATGTAATAAGTAGTTATAAGATAAATATGAATGAATCGGTATTAAGCCTATGAGATAGTGTAAGACGATTATGATAATATAAATTAGACTGTAAGTTATAGGGTATAAGTCCCATTTTGTAATGTTAAATTACTTTAAAGTCAAAATCAAGCACTACCATTACTATTATGATTACACTCATAACTTCTTAATGCTAATATTGAAATGTATTATAAATATGAACTATAAATATTAAATGTTATGCGTTAATAATAATAACTCGTTTTATTTACCTTCACACCCTGAACAAAAAACTACGATATAAATTTTAATAATTGATAACACATTAAAATCTTACAGTATTATTTGAATGGTCATTGGTAAATTTTTATTATTTTTAATTATTTTAAATACGTACAAGTACATTTATTTTGTTTTAACCAATAGATTAATAGGTTTATTCTTTACTAGCTGTCCGTCGCGGCGTTACCCGCGGTCCCTCGGGAAGACTTCACTTTCCCGGGATAAAATATAGCCTATGTTCATCAGGGTTACTATAGGATACTAATGGTAAAATAATTTTTCAAATCGGTCCAGTAGTTTCTGAGCCTATTCAATTCAAACAAACAAAGAAATCTTTCCTCTTTATAATATTATTAAGTAAGTAAAGATTATCATCCTGAATAAAAAGGCATTTTTTTACAACTAAAACATCAAATTACAATAATACATAACGCTTCGAGAAAGTGGTAGTGCTTCACTTATTTGGCTTCGCTTGGCACCACTGTGCCTATATTTATCCAAAACTACTACTAAACAAAGTCCAAGGCCTCAAAGCGGTATCAACTGACGGAGCTGGTGCATTATAATAACCTTTAGCCAGGTCTACTAAGGACAAGGGACAGTTGAAGTTATCACAGCTTTCAAGTAAAGTACCGAGGCGATGCGCCGCGTCGTAGATCGTGTGTTCTAAGGGTTCAATCGGCAGAACTTTGGTCATTGGCATTCTGGAAAGAGATAAACTTCATCAACGTGGAAATAATTTGAATAAAAGTCTGAGTTGAATCGCTATAGTAACGTCTAATGAGTTCGAGTAGAAAAAATGTCTGAAAAGACACAATTCAAAGGTTATTTGAACTCAATTTCTAAAAAAACGCAGAAAACAAGCGATAATGAAACATTTAGGTTTTATGGGGAAAATTATCAATCATTCTGGAACCAAATGTTTATGGAAGACCAATTTGAGAGCTACACAGATAATTTTAAAAATCTATCCATTAATGACGGAAATATCAAGGTATATTTAAACGTAAACAGGTTCACGACTATATCCCAACGTGCGGTAGACATTCTCTCAGATCTTTTTATGTGACTTATTCCAGATCCTATGAAGATGTCTAAAGGGGGTAGTCAGAGGCATGTCCAAACACATATTTAATACATGCCCACATCTTGCAGAAGTTAGTATTCCATACGTGACAGGTTGCAAACCCATCGCCGCCTATAAGAACACTAACTGGTTTTCTCACGATGTTTTCCTTCACCATTTTGAGCTCGTGCTAAAGCTATCGTGCTAATCTATCTATCTATCTAAAGCGCATATAAATTTTTCGAAACGAAAAATCCAGTGATGCACGGCTGGGATTCGAACCCACGACCTTCGGATTGAAAGTCGAGGCACAACCCCATTCGGTAATTAAAACAGCTGAACATATAATCTTATATTGAAGTTGGTTAAAACACAATCTTTAGGCGTAGGTTTTACGGACAAATAGGTACCTACGTGCTTACGTGCGTAGTCCCGGAATCGTTCATTTAAACGCACGTAAGCACGTAGGTACTTATATTTAACTACTTATCTGTAAGTATTACGAATATGTACCTAGTTAAGTTGATAAAGAATCGATAATAGTATTTTTCTTTTATAAACCTAAGAAATTGTTTATGTCAACCTTTTATTATGAAATAAAAAAATATTAAAAAAATTAAAGGTACCTATTTAATTATATAAAATAATAAAATGCTTACGTGAATAGCAGCCGGAACATCTCCTCAATCATGTTTCCACCATGCGGCACCAGCCTCTGAGTTGTCTCGCAGAGTGTCTTCAGAATACACTGTCTACCGTTGTAGCCCATCCTGGGAATAGAGGATAAAAGATTCATCATCATCATCATCAATAACCTATTAATACCCACTGCTGGGTAGGCCTCCTCTTTAACCCACTCCTCTCGGCTCCGTGCTATCCTCATCCATTGTCTCCCAACCACGCTGACTATCGTCTGACCAACGGGCTGGTGGTCTGCCCCGTGGTCGATGTGCGTCTCTTGGCCAAGTGCCAAGCCAACATGTGCGTTTCTTGATAAAAGATTAAGCCACGTCTGCCGCATGTCGGATGAGTTGTGGGCACGAACCACTACAGAGTGGATCCCACGGGACAGGAAACGACCACGCGGTCCCTGGCGACGGTGGAGAGACGAAGTTGACTCTCACTCTCCTGATTGGACCACATTAGCTCACAATAGAGGAGTGGAAGAAACGAAGGGAGGCCTTTGCCATGCAGTGGGACACGGGCAATAATATAATTATTTTATAAATTTAGCTATTTCCAATCATGTCATCATCATCATCTAACTGACCTTATCCCACGCTAAGTAGAATAACCATATAAAATGTTTTAACGATTTTTTTTTTTAATAATAATGCTGGACATTTTCCACACAGCATCATCTAGCCCCAAACTAAGCAAAGCTTGTACTATGGGAACCAGAGAACTGATATGCTACTTATATACTTTTTGTTTGTAAATATATACATATTATACATAGAAACACCCAGACCCGAGACAAATATCTGTAGAGTCATACAAACATTTGTCCCGTGGCGGGGATCGAACCTGCAACCTTCTGCGTCGTAGGCGGACCTTCGCCCGCTGCGCCAGAGAGGTCGTCAAAAATTGAATGCACATTAAAAAAAAATACAAAATCAAAGGAAACCTATTCAATAAATAACATGCTGCGAAGTTCATAACTTTCAAAGAACTGCAATTTCATTACATTTCAGAGTTCATTGAGTCGTTTGAAAGGATTCAATAAGGTAAGTATTGAACAACTAACGACCTCGGTGGCGTATTACAAGGGCTTTAAGTTCGATTCTTACCCTGCGTCTTACGTGGGCTTGACGCGAACGCGATTGCGAAGCGAAGCGATGTGATTCGATGCGGCTTGGCGCGGCGCGAAGAGTCTGTCCTACGTGCGCGCAAATCGTCCAAATTAATAAATTTAAATAATGAGTCCAAATTAATAATAGTGTCAAACGCTAAAATTTCGAAGCAATTCGGACCGCGCCGCGCCGGCGCCGCTTCACGTTCGCGTTGTTCGCGATTTTAGACCTTTAACAAATCTCTAGTCTATATTTTTCAACCGACTTCAAAAAAGGAGGAGGTTCTCAATTCGTCTGTATGTTTTTTTTTTTTTTGTATCTTGTGACGCGATTGCTCCGCCATTTGTTGACCGATTTGCAAAATTCTTTTTATGTTTGAAAGGGTATACTCCAGAGGTGGTCCCATATAAATTTTATTCCTGAGGGATTGATAGTTTCCCCGTAAAACTCTAAACACCCTCCTAGCCATGTCACAAATAGAAATCGAATCGACAGCTTGACGCCCTGAGTCACACCGCGTTTCGAGTCAAACATTGAAGTCGGTTTTCTTTTTAGTATAAAAACGTAATTATTATCAAATGAGATCACTTACTTGTCCATTATTGTTTCTAGCTTCTCATACAGCTGCCGGCGGCTTCGTCTTTGCTCCATAGGCACTTTGTGCCGGTTAAATTTTCTATAAAACCTGTTAAAGAAAAAAAAGTTATTTTTCAAAATACTCTGTACTTAGGTACTTCACGACGCACTGGGTAGTCTTAGTAAAATATATGTGAAAATAAAGTTATTTTTGTGTCCTTCAAACTGCTGTTGTGTCTCAATATCTCTAGACATTTTACTTGTTCAGAAAACCGCGTTGGCACGATTAGAGTATACTCTGACAGAGTGGACTCTGATGCCTACGAGGACGCTACTTGAATCGTGGCAACCCCAATCCGAGCGCACTCTGATGACGGCGGCCCATCAGAATTGACCAGGACCGTGTGCTACTCATCAGAGCTAGCTCGTACGAGTAGGCAAACAAAATGGCGTCTGCTTAGAACAATCAAAGAAAAATAGTCCAAATCAATCAGAGTACAAAGAAAATGATAATAGTCAAATATGATGGTGTCAACATCTATCCTAGTTCACTCGTATGAAGCTTACTCGTACGAGTACACTCTGTCAGAGTATACTCTGATCGTGTCAACGCAACTTAACCCAAAAACAATTTTGAAATTGCTGTATACCTAGCAGTCTCCGTGGAGTTGGGAAGCTCGTAAGCTACACCCCAGTTCATGCCGAAGGTGAACGTGCCGGGTACTGACATGGGCTGGCCAATCACACCTACTGTCATGCACCCTGCACACTGCGTACAAAAACACACGCCTTTCCTTGTATTAAAACCATAGATGCTATTATAATGACGACCTCTGTGGCGCAGTGGGCGAAGGCCCGCCTGCGGTGCTAAAGGCTGCGGGTTCGAACCCCGCGGCGGGACCAATGGTTGTATGATCTACAAATATATGTCACGGGTCTGGGTGTTTCTATGTATAATATGTATGTATTTACAAACAAAAAAGTATATATAATAAGTAGTATAACAGTCATTTAGTACCCATAACACAAGCTGTTACTTTGGGGCTAGATGATGCTGTGTGAAATGTCCAGCATTATTTATTTATTACAAAGTATGACGTAAAGAGAACTAAAGCTTAGATGTAGTATGCATATTTTGAGTAGTTTATCCGCCTCTGCAAAATGATAAGTATCAATATAGTAATAGAAACACGAGTAAGACCCTTATGACTAAACACAGTTAATAAGATAATCTCAGCAGATTCACTGCGTCCCTACATTAGATTGGCTGTATCGCATTTGCATGAAATTTGCATAATATTGTACCAAATATGTGGCTTCAGTATACAAAGATATGAAATTCCTGCCTAGTTTAGTACAAAATGAGACTCACCGAGAAACTGGAACCTTCTGGGAAAGCAACATACCGCTTTCTTCGTGATAGAATTCTTGACTTTTTCATTTCTACATCAAACGCACACACAATACCACTGGCTATCAATAGGACAATAATATTTGAATTTAGAATCATTTTGCATTCCGCTATTTTCAAATCCCAGAAACAATCGAACAAAACCTAACGTCTTCAAACTTAATAGAATAAATTCTCTTTTCAATTTGTGTCTTATGATATTTTATGAAGAAAAAAAAAAAAAATTTAATTTCGAGTGTGCCGTTCTAAAGTTAAGCATATATTAAGATTTGCGGCGAGCTAAAATGGGATAAGAAAGTAGACTGTGTCGGGTAACGGAAGCAATTTTCACGTTGACAAAGCACTGCTAATGAATTCCTAACACGATTTTGTAAAAGGTTTTAGTGCGATTTGCGTAGTCAAAATTTTACAAAGAAAAATTTAGAGGAAAATGGAAAGATGGTTTTTCTCTTTCTACTCTCATGAAATGTTTATTAATTTCATACTATAAAGCAGCAATGATTTATTTAGGTTTATCTAACCACAGGTTTATGTAGATTTGTCTAAATGAAATGAAATGAAATGATTTATAAAAAATATAAAGATATATTTAGAAGTAAATATTATTTTATTAGTTTATACCTACTACTACGGGTATTAATTAAGTACACAACTAGGTAATTGAACTGTTTTTAATCCGAATGTTTAATTTACGAGTACATTGAAAACCTTGATGCCGTGGCAGACGGTTCAATTAAGATGCAAGTACAGGTTTGATCAAGACAAGTTTGCATGATCTACAAAATATTTTGTTCCGAGTCTAGGAGCTATTTACAATTTACATGTTACATACAGGGTGTAAAAAGACGTCTATCGAAGCCGAAAGGGGTAGGTACAGCATCCCAAAACACAGCCAAATCCAAAAGGATTTTCCAAAAAAATCATTATATCCGGAGAAAACCGACCTCGCACAGCTGGTCGAGTATGTACTGGGCGCCTTTTTTATCTGTAGATTGCTGGATTTTGAGTTTTAATTGTTTTTTTCTTTTTTAAATGAAATTATTAGGTAGGTATGGTCTTATTATGTTGTACTAGTAGCAAAAAACTAAAAAATTAAATTAAATTACGTAGCTTTTATTTTATTTTATTTATTTTTTTTGCGTCTTTTTTCGATAAATATGTTCAGAATCATGGTCTAATTGCAAACCCTCAGTTTTCGGTAGCAGTCTTTTTACACCCTGTATACCCCGACAAAGGGAATCCTAGAGTGTGATCTATGTATGTGACTGTGGTTGTTATTTTTTTGTGTAACTCTATAGATGGCTCTACTACATATTATTTATACATCTATTATCCAAAACTACTACTGAACAATTTCCAAGGACTCCTCGCACTGTCTTCTTTGGGAGCCTGCGCGTTGTAATATCCCTTTGCCCAGTCAACTAGTGAAATAGGACATGAGAACATAGTGTCACAGGTCTCTAGTAGTACTCCTAAGCGATGGGCTGCGTCGTATATGGCATGTTCTGTAGGCTCTGCTCCAACCAGCTTAGTCATGGGCATCCTGGGAATATAATAAGACAATCATTATTATCTAAGTTTTTTTTCATTCTATTTTTTCCTTTTTTTGTTTACTCTCATGTCAATGAAAGGAACATTTGCACGACTTATGTCCAAAATCCTGTCGTCCACCTACAAGATGGGTCGACGACATCGTTAAATCCGCAGGTCATACATGGTCAAGACTGGCTCAGGATAGAGGCGAATGGCAAAAGCGAAGAGAGGCCTATACCCAGCAGTGGGATGAGAAAGGCTGATGATGATGATGATGATGATGATGTAATGTATAGCTAACGTCTCAAGCGCTTACGTCACGGGAACTGCCAAGATGGCGGAGATACACGGGAGTGTGTAAGTGGTGAAGTGTTGATGAGCCGATATTATTTTAAAACAACGATCTCCGATCATACCAAATATCTCGACATTACAATGATGATGATGATGATGATGATGTCCAAAATCAAAAATGTCAAACACAAACTTTGTCCAACACAAATTTAGACCAATATGAATTTTGTCGAACACGAATTTTGTCCATTAGGATATTCCATCTATGAAAATTGTCCGAACTAATGAATAGGACTCGTTAGGGCAAATCTATTTATGTTATACAATTGGTTCAATACCAGAGTTGGTCACTGACTCATACAAACTTACTACTTTAATAGCTATCTATTGCGATTTATGAGTAGTAAGATAGAAAAAGAAACAATTACTTATGAAAAATCATTCAAAGTAAGTTGATGTAAGGTTGGTAAGTACTTCGACAACCTAGTATCATGAATGGTTAAAAAAAATATTTAAAAAATTTACATTGGCATTTGGAAAATTATTTAAAATTTCTTATTCTTATTCTCATTCATTTCTTCTCTTTTTCTTATTAGCTCTGAGAACGGTATTGAATTTCATGTGTTTTATAGAGGTGTTTAACAAGACCGATGGAGTGGTCTGCAGTTGGATTAGCAATTGAGATAGCTTGGGGTGAGCCACGTTCATATCAAGTGTATTACCACAATGCAGTATTGTGTACTGGAAACTATTAATAGATATATCTCTACGGTTCGCTACGCAAACCTTGTTCATCACAAAAATATGTGATTTTTAGAGAATAAAATCTGTTAGGACCGATTTTCTACTGAAACACAAAGAACTGGCCTTCTACTTCTTCTTTGTCACTAGTTTTTTTGAACCTGCAGTGTGGTGCAATGATAACCAGTTCTTTTGAACTAGAGTATGGTATAATGGAGTTATATAGGAGTAAATCTTTGACCGAGTGGTGGCCAAGATCGGACCACCGAAATCGAGGTCGTCCAAAAGCGCGTTGGGTCGACGACATAGTGAAGGTCGTAGGAAATGTTTAGACGCGAGAGACGCAAATAGAGGAGACTGGCATAAAAGAAGGGAGGCCTATACCCAGCAGTGGGTGTTACCGGGCTGAGATGATGATAATGGTACAATGGCTCCTTTTGTGCATTTGGCAGCAGTTTTTCTGAACTTTTTAGGTCTTTCTGAATATTTTTTTTATTTTGAATGTTTGCTTAATAATGTTATAAATACTCACGTGAAAAGTGTACGGAACATTTCTTCCAACATGTTTTTGCCATGGGGCGCTATTCGCTGCGTGGTCTCACATAACGTCTTCAAGATGCACTGCCTACCATTGTAACCCATGCTGAAAATATAAAAATAAAAAAAAATTACTTCTTTTGGGAATCCTGGTGGATTGCAGGCGACTCCGAGGCAGGTCTAAAAAGTGCTGGCGCGATGACCTGGACGCCTATAGGCTAACTAAAAAAAACAGGGTTTGTAAAATATTTACCTCACTGAGGGTGAGCTACAATACAATAATAGATTTTTTTCTTAAAACTATTGGTTTATTTTGGAGCAACACAACTGTATTATTCATATTTTTAGAAGTAGCGTAGAAAATGGCATTCGTTAAAATATACTACAGATGTCTAAATACACAAGTAGCAAAATACTGCATCATCATCATCATGTCAGCCATCTAGTGCCCACTTTTGAACATAGGCCTCCCACATCGATTTCCACAGCGATCGATCTTGTGCAGCCTGCACCCAACGGCTCCCAGTAACCTTTACCAAATCGTCTTTCATCTAGTGGGGGAAAATACTTACTCATCCAAAATAGTCTCCATTTTCTCATAAAGGTTTCTACGACTTCGTCTTTGCTGGATGGCTTTGTGTTTCTTAGCGCTATAGAACGCGGATGTTTCGGTTGTATTCGGTAGTTCGTAAGCAATGGCCCAATTGAGACCAAAGCTGAAAGTGCCGGGAGCTGACATTGGGGCTGGTTGGCCTATCACACCAACTGTCATGCAGCCTGCCACCTTGAAAATATAAATAATGCTAAACATTACACACAGCATCACTAGCCCCAAACAAGCAAAGCTTGTAATATGTGATCCAGTAACTTATCATCATCATCTTACTGCCCTTTTCCCACATTATGTGGGGTCGGCACAACATGTGTTCTTCTTCTATTCTCCTCTATCAGCCGTCATCTCAACACACTTCTTTCTTACTCATGTCATCCTTTACACAATCCATCCATCTTTTCTTTGGCCTACCTCTACTCGTAAATCAATATACTACTCATATTTACTTTTTTTATATAAATATAAAAATTATGCCGGACATTTTCACACAGCATCATCTAGCCCCAAACTAAACAAAGCTTGTACTATGGGAACCAGTAACTGATATACTACTTATATACTTTTTTGTTCGTCAATACATACATACTATACATAGAAACACCCAGAACCGAGATAAACATTTGCAGATCATACAAACATTTATCCCGCAGCGGGAATCAAACCCGCAACCTTCTGCGTCCCAAGCGGGCGTACACCCACTGTACCGATACATTTAGATTTTTCTTACTTATAAAATTAAGTAAATAATACTATTCCTAGCTATAAAAGGCTTATTCCCACCACATCCAAACCCATCGCAAAATCATAGACGAAAGTTTAATTATGTAAAGCATATGATACTTAGATACATATAAAACAAAAGTAGGTATGTTTAAGTTTTTTTTTCTCAGTAAATATATTAGAAAAATACTTACCGAAAAACTCGAGCCTTCGGGAAAAGCAACGTAGCGTTTCCGCCGAGACAATAAGGTTGATTTATCCTTTACCGGTTCGAATTCCATACAAAAACTAAACTGCACAATACAAAACGCCAATAACAATGTACTGAAGCTATTTTTAATCATTTTGAATATGGAACAAAAAAATAGCGCTGGCACAAAATAACTAAACTTCTGTGAATAAAAAAATATTTCGAACTACGCTTACTCGTTTCTATTTTAAAACGATTTTCTCAACGGCCAGTGACACATTGAAAGTCAAACAATGCACTGTTTAGTGTTTTTTTCATGTTGTAAATAATAAGGTCATAACTGTTTTGGACTGTTGCTAAATGACTCAAATTGGATACTCTGAGCTTAGAAATCAGATACTTAGCAACATAACTTTCAAATGCTTGAATGACATTCTGATCGTTGTTCTAGGTACCTATACTAAGCACAACGGATCTTTAGCTCTCTGAAGTTAGGTGTAATAGACGATTGCGCAGGTTTGGTAGAGTAAGCGAGATAGCACAATTTTAGGCGTCATCAAAAATGGGTTCTGCGCAGCTACTTCTGAGAGCTAAAGAACGATTGTGCGTATTGTAAATCTTTGCAAAATCAAATCTGTGTTGACAAATTAAATATTTTATCCTAAAAACAAAAATATATAATCTATAAGTGTCGCTTTGGCTCTTTGTTTTTGCCTATTCGTAAACAAAACAAAGACTTTTCCTTGATGCAAAAATTTCTTATTCTCTATACAGGATACAAAATGTAGTGGTATATAAGTTTGGGTATTAGATCTACATAAATCCCCCCACATCAGCAGGTCCTCGACCCCACAAATATCCTTTTATCCTCACAGTTTTAGCAAACCAGAGATTTATGAAAAACATATATCATTCGCCTTGACTTGAGTCCCTACTTCGTGTCAATGCTAAAGTAAATTGGATTATTCCATCAGCTTCATATTATTGAGTTGGACACGAAACTCCGAAAGCTTTATTTAGACAAAATTCTTATTCTTGCTAAATGTTTCCAAGCTCGTTATCAATATCAAAAGTAGCTGTATAAGAGGCTTTTAGAAGCCACCGAATTACTTGATTACTGCTACAGAGAATGTCACCTTGGTTGATAAAGATCAGATTAGCTTATAATCATTTTTCTACTTACTTTGGGACTAGATGATACTGTGTAAAAGTCCAGCATTATAATTACCACAAGCTGTCACTCATTGATATAGTGCCCGCGTCTCAACGCTTTCGTAGCTATTCAGAAAATAGTAGCTACTTTACGATTTCACGCGACAAAGATATAATTACTCTCATTATTCGTTCCTACACATTAAATATCTCAAATATATTTTGTAGGTGGGTGATTGAAGGACAAAGGTATTCATCGTGATTGTGGATATATCAGTGATAAAGGTATCTTAATAGCATTCGAGTTATTGATACTTAGTAGGTGCTTTTAACCCATTGGTGTGTAAGGCGATAACTATTTTAGAGAACCGAGGCCATCGCTCGCTCGCTGGCTCACAATTGGTTACCTATAACGAGTTTTTAAACTGAACTCAACTTTATGACTCAACTAGAGCTAAAGGCTCTATAATAGGGTGAGCTAGTGTAAACTTCTTTAGAACCTACTTTCCAAAGTTGCGTACCAAAAGACAGCAGTTTCAACAAGTTCTTCTGCTTAAAACTCCTTCTTTTACAAGTAGTCGCTACGAGGACTCCTTTACTGTGTATGCGGTGAAGTTGTGGAACTCCATTCCTCAAGTCATCCGGGAAAGCAAATCTGTCACTATTTTTAGGAATAAGTTGAAGGAGCACTTTCTATCCAAACTGCATATTTAGTTTTTGTATAAATATTTTATTATTAACGGAAATCAACCCGAATAATTTTTTGTAAAAAAAACTCAAAATATCACGTTGTATATAGTGTTAAAAAATCATCTATAATATTTTCAAATTAGCAGCCTGTAAAAAAGCAATGACCGAAATGAAGGCGTTAACAGAGGAAGTCTATCTTATACACAGCCGTGGGATATTCTTAGCTCTGGATAAAAATATGGTAGTTGAAAATGTAATAAAATGCATAACGCTATGCTGTTGTTATTTAATGCAAACGTACGTGTGATCGATTATAATGGATAGCTTGGTCCACTTCTTACACTCTTCGTCGGTACCAAGTTACAAGAATGCTGTTAGCGAGTTTAAAAAGTTTGGTATACCAAAGATTTACTTTATTTAATTTCAAAGGATTATTTGAGTTACTATCCATATCCATACTTCCATACTTAATATTATAAAGCTGAAACTTAGAAGATTAGCGAGTTTATATGTTACACAGCCCAAAACGCAACGATAGCGCGATCAAATTTTTCCTGTGTCGCCATCTATTATGTAGTAAAATCTCTGTCTGTCTGGCTGTTTGTTACCTTTTCACGCCTAAACCACTGAACAGATTATGCTGAAATGTGACATGGATAAAGATTATGATCCAGAGACGGGCATAGGCTACTTTTTTTTTCAAAAATAATCATGGAGTGTGTGAAATAAGGGTTGAAAGTTTGTATGGAAGTTGCAAGTTCCAATTAAAGGCAACTAGATGGCGTTGCTAACCTATGGCTGAGGTGACGCTATTATTGCATTATTGGAGTGCCGGAGGCCCAACCCCTCCCCCCCTTCCCATACACAATGACAGCGGTGTTAAAATTAGGAGTACCCCAGGGGGGTACCAGCTGCTCCAGCGCTGGAGAATCCCCCTCTGGACATCCACACTCTGACTACCATCAGAATGTGGATGCCCAGGCTGCTCCTCGTACTCTGGGGAGGGCAAAACCCCGCTCTATTTATTCCAGTGCTTCTTGATGCTGTAGTTGTCTGTGGGCGGTGGTAATCACTTACCATCAGGTGTGCCACTGGCTCGTTTGCCCCCTCTTCCATTAAAAAAAAATATATATTAAAAGTTTCAGAAGGTTCTTGCAGTTTTCAGTTCTATTGAGAGATTTTCAAGTTAGTTATTTTACCATATATTTTAGTTGTCGCACGTAAAATGGAAACCGCGGGTAAGCCGCTACAAGTTACTAGTTAAAATACAATTCATGCAATCATCGTTGCTAACGCGGGCCGTCATATGCCTTGTTCACCATTAAAATAATTTGTTTTGATAGTAAACATATTTTACTTCAAGTTTTAATACCTACTCACTTTTACGAGTAAAGAACACTCTTTACTATTCATGTTATTCTTATCCTCATGCCATTATAGTAATTGTAGATATTGTTAGTAAAGTTTTAAATGTTAGTTGAATTGAAATGTTTTTCAATGAAATTGAAAATATTTCATTTCACATGCAAAACGATAAATTGCCAAAGCGTTTACGATCTTTTAAAACCATCACAAATAACCAGTCCCCAAGCACTTTTAAGACTAAATTATATTCTAAACGAAAATCCACAAGATTCTACAAAATATTTTTTAAATTAAAAACTTTATCCCTTACACCACGTTTCTCTTCTACGAGGCGTAATGGAATAATTTCCTTATTATAAACCGGCTAACATAGTCTTAACTTAATCCTTACAATTACTATAGAAACGTATGGAAATTGGGTTACTTTAGACCCAGAGTAATATCAAGCTATGTTTTACATAAATTTTTGTGTCCTACTAAGTTTGTATTTATATTTGAGTAGATAGATTTGATAGATTTGATATTTGGATAAAACAAAGATGTGTTGGTTTTGAATTGATATTTCAAGGACTTGATTTTTTTTAGTTATCTGTAAGTCCTACTCGTAATACGCTCTTAAAAGCTTGGTGATTCTACTCCTGTTCATTATCTAGCAACCAAGCAACGGTGCTTGGTTGCGGAATGGTTACGGAACCATTGTGTCAATTTGTGTTTTCTCTTGTTTATAGGTACATCTTCATCCATTTCCATACTTACTATCCATACATATACTTATATACTTAAACTTATTTACTTATTACTTATACCTATTACTTATATACTATAGGTACTTATATAATAATATTATAAATGTGAAAGTAATTCTGTCTGTCTATATGTCTATCTATCTGTCTATCTGTCTGTCTGTTTGTTACCTTTTCACGTCCAAACCACTAAACAGATTAGGCTGAAATTTGGCATGGTTAAAGGTTGTATCCCAGGGATGGACATAGGCTACTTTTTATCCCGAAAGAATGAAAAAATCCCGAGGGACCGCGGGTCACACGGGAGCACAGCTAGTAATCTATAGTTTCCATGACATTGCTCTTACATTTTCCTTTCCATTTTGTATACGTTGTTTTAGAGTAAACGTTTTGGTGGGGCTTTGACCTTTTAATTAGAATTATAGTGAGGGAGGATGATAAGGAACTTACCCTTCCTGTTGAGTAACATATTTTATATAACGTATACCTACTTGGGTGAGTAAGAGTATATGCATTGGCCTAGTATCAGTAGTTCGATTAGTCCGATGATCGGACTGATGAGACTTATAGTCCGATATTTACACATTTCGACTTCAGTTTATTTTTTCCAACATTACCTAAATGCAAGAACCATTAGATAGGTAGTAGGGATGGGCCGAAGTTCGTTTCACATTCGGTTAAACCGAACTTCGGCAGCTTGAACCGAAGTTCGGCATTCGGCCGAAATTCGGTTCAAACTGCCGAAGTTCGGTACTAGTAAATATAGTAATCAAAAGCACATGAGTGCCGTGGAACACGAAGCAATGAGTACTTTTCTATACTGAAAACTTCAAATTCAAATCAAACATACTCCCGTACTAACAATGTAACAATCTATGGACTGTTCGCGGTTGCGCGCTTCGCACTGTAACGATTTCGTGACGTGGCGGTCGTGACGGTAAAATGGAACGACATTTTTCTTCCAGCTCCAGCCTGTTTTTCTTCGATACCGTCCGTAAAGGAACTTCGTTCTTGATTAAAATAATAAAACTAAACCAGTGACGCTCTACCAACTGAGCAAATGTGCAATCGACGTGATGGTTGAAACTTTGTAGGAGTACATTAAGTGCATTAAGTATAAGTACTCCTACAAAGTTTCAACCATTATATAAACAGCTTTTCATTGTGTGTGACAAATCAATGATCCCTAAGTGTGAGAAAAAACAAAACACTGTAAAACTAGTGATTCTGTGAGAGCAGAAGGCCTCCCATCCAAAAAGAAAGTCCGAATTTAATTTGTATTTCAGGTGCTTGAATTTTTCAAAAGTTAAGGTAGACTTTTTTGACGTTTAAGTACGTTTTAGTTTTATCAATAGACTACGCGCTTTCCCTTGGTCCTAATAGGTGGAATCTGGTGTCCACTGGTTCGCCTCTTGAAAGCGGAGAGGACTGTGTAGTCCCCCGTTTCCCTCCCATTTCACCCCAGTCAAACATCACGATCGACAAAAGTAATATAAATCTTACTATACTACTTACGGAACTTATGTTCAAAGAAGGACGACAAGATCGGACCTTAAATTTTCCATAGATAAAAACATACCAATTCAGTACCTACATTTTAGGGAAGGTAAATAAATAGTCATTATTATTTTTCGGCTTGATAATAATAAATTACGAATTAAATACGGCAAGTGGCTTCGTAAGCAAGAAATCAGGCTGTAGATCAACTCTGGAATCGATAATTTTTTGAGCCAAGTCACAGTTTGTATGGAGATGACCGACGTTCTTTACATCAAAATTGGTTAAAAAATGCGACTTGAATGACAGACAAAATATTTTTTTTGGCCAATCTCGAAACTGAGACGCTTCGCTCACTCGATCAACTAAAGTCACACACACAGTTAACACTATAAAACGATAAATCGGACGGTTTTACAGTGTTAAACGTGTGTGTTATCGATTTATGCCAATTAAAATAGTGAAATGCGTCGTAGGTACGTACACGTACATTCAGAACAGTCGTAGAATTGAATAAAAGTAGTTGTAACGACAACCCAATCATCCATATTTGTCACACAGCGAAAAGCAGTACAAGCACCACACTCTATCTACTCTAGAAAACTTCAACGATCGCGTAAACAAGATTTGACGTATTTCTTTCGAGAAAATACAATGAAACTAGGTACCTACCGAACTTCGGCTGAAGTTCGGCCGAACTTTTCATTTTAACCGAATGTTCGGCCGAAGTTCGTATTCGGTTAAAACCACATTCGGCCCATCACTAATAGGTAGGTATTTTATCTGATAGATAGTCATAGTTTTGTTTAGTTGAGTAGGTAGGTAGGTACAGTCACGGCCAATAAGATGTATACATATCATAAGGCGCATTATACTGTTTTAGTTTTCTACACCCATTTTCTTGTCTATGGCATTTTTCTCTCATATTAATATTTAATCAATATTATTTAAAACTCAGGTGAAGGTCTTCGAAAGAAAATAAAAAATGTTTGCAGTTTCTATTTTATTTACTGAAATTATTTCGAATTTTTTATTTTAACACAAGTATCTTATTATGGAAATATTATCTCCGGGTATTATTTAACCTTATCATCAGACTTCAAACTAAGCAAATCTTAAACTAAAACTAGACACAGATTAAACTAGAGAACAAATTTTATAACACAGAAATTACATATTATTTTTAATAAATACATACCGTTAGTGAACAGATTTGATTTAGCTATAGTAAAAGTCAATTGTAAATCAGTAGCTTTCTAAGGCTAGTAAATTTTACTTTAATATCTCAGCCCGGTCTGTACAAGTCTAGAAAAAAACTAAGCAACGAGAACTGGCAGTCGTTTTCTCTGTCACAAAAGTTCGACTCCAATAACTCATTGTAAGTCATTCCTATTTCTGCGTTGAACTCTTCCTCGTGTAGTGGGGCCCTAAAATAAAGATAAAATATTGGAGCCATCATTGTTTTGGGTAAGCATGTATTAGAAGTCGAGGCGGGAGATATAAATGAACAGGAGCACGCCCTTAAAACGTTACTAAGGTGTTAAAGTAAAAATAAAAAAAAATTACACACATACCAACTCAATCATACCGCTTTCCTCTTATTTTAATGTATGTACCACACTGGTTAAAAAGAACTGGCTAAAAGACTATTTCTCTCCTCAGCGTCTTTTCTCGGTTCAAAAAAGTTTTCTGAACTCATGTAGTGATAAAAATACCCAATACTATTTAACCAGTGTCAATATTTGCTGACAGTAGCGATCATCGCGATAGACGCTCGCACCAACGGTTCCCGATTGATTAATGGTTCATGGAGGGTAAATCAGTGATCCCGCGAGAATGCCTATAAATTATTGATGAATAGAATTTTATATGAAACTACATCTATTTATAAATAAAGCTTGCAGTTATTTCAAACAAGGCATTTCAGTTCATAGTGTGACTTTGAAAAAAAGTGAAAATATTTTTTTTTAAATAGAAGCTCCTCCTTTTTTGAAGGCGAAAAAAATAACTAAACGAGATCATAATGTACATCAAA
Organism: Epirrhoe tristata; assembly: GCA_951394285.1. Classification (NCBI taxonomy): domain Eukaryota; kingdom Metazoa; phylum Arthropoda; class Insecta; order Lepidoptera; family Geometridae; genus Epirrhoe; species Epirrhoe tristata. The sequence continues at coordinate 8,531,263 of OX596152.1, read as the reverse complement.
AATATTCTGATAAAGTTTCTTTAGGAGTAGGTAACCAAATGGCATCATCACATTTCAATCTATGTAGGTAGATATTCTTTATGAGTATAATTTTGTGAACGTGAGAGGCGTTTTTAACCCCTTTATATATTATTTAACCCCTTTGTATTTTATTATTTCGAAAGAATGTATTCCAGCGAAATACAAAAAGAAAAATATCGCTTTTTTAGCACCAATACGAGCGATACCTAAGTTACGTCTGCGCGTAATGTGAGGACATTTCCGTGTTTCAATGTTTGTTTGAAGAATTACTTTTCATTGAATTTATTCTAAAAAACAACACGAGAGTGCTGAGTATTCAGGAATTACAGTTCGAAGAAACTTTTGATGTGATTTTAGAAAAGCTTTGAAGTTTTGTCAACATACACTTTTGTTAGCTGATCTATTTTTGGCTACGATATATTATTACACAACCAAGAAGTTCTATGGGCTTAATCCTACCAATATTATAAATGCGTAGGTTTGCAAGGATATTATAATATGAATATTTAGTAGTCTTCCATGCGAAAACTACCTACTGAATGGATTTTGATGAAATTCCGCACAGAGACTAATAATTATAGTCTGAAATAGTACACCTTTCCTTCCTTCTTATCTCGGAAAAGTATTGTATTTCCGAGGGATATAAGACGTGTTTAGTCAAACATCTAATACAGCAGCCACAACGTTCAAGTATTAAAACAGTTATACTACTACTTCAAGTGGTAGAATTCTGGATACCAATCCAGTTCTCCATCCCTGCGTTGCGGAATATAATGACTAAATCCATGTATCGACGTCACGTGCGAGGATTACGGAGCAATTAGTGCGATAACGCACAGAATTAATCAGACAAGCAGAAGAGTCAGTCGACAAAGTCGAATTTTTTTAGGCTTATTCTCACCACATCCAAAAGAAGATGCACACTCACATCCGGCAGCATTTCATCATCATCATCGTCCTGCCCTTTTCCCACATTATGTGGGATCGGCACAACATATTGTGTTCTTTTTCCATTCTCCTCTATCAGCCGTCATCTTAACAGTCACTCCTTTCTTACTCATGTCATCCAGCAGCATCAGCATTTATAAAGATAGATAGATAGATAGATAAAATATTTATTTGGCACACATAACATTTCAACACAGACACAAAAACAAAGACAAGTAACAAGTATGTAGGCGCACAGGTAAAAACAAACTAGAAAAAAAAAAAGAAATACACACCTAAAACTAGTAGTCTGGCACCTACATAGGTGGGTGCAACAGTGGTCTGTGTGCTGTAGTGAGCCAAAAAGGTCCAGTCTCAGCTTATTGTTACTCCATGCCCGAAGGTACACAGTAACGCTGATTTTCAGACTGGACCTGAGAAAAAGTGATATCACGAACAGAAAGTAGCACAAAAAGTATGAACAAAAAAAAAAAATACGTAAGATATAAAATTGAATACTTATAAAATTAAATACGAAGCTATTATTTTTTATAAATTTTGACAGCAGTGACAAGTTTGACAGTGACAGAGATATTGACAGAACTGAAATAGGTTCTGACCATGCCTGCCACGTTATGACGTTAAATTTGTTATGACGTCATAACAAATTTGGAGGTTATGTTATGTTACAAAAATGTTACAAAATTAAGGCAAGAAGTGAATCCTTGGAAGTGAATTGCTATCCATGTTAAGTGACAAGAGAGTAAGAAATACAATGCATGAGGATGGAGGATTTGGAAGAGGATTGGACAAGATTGGGAAAAAAAGATGCCGAAACTGAAGGTAGGTAGTGGGTACCCACTGCTTTCCAACCAGTGGATGAGAGGGTAAGTTAGTTGCCATTACGAGCACTTTTGCTTGCGAATAAGTTCGTTTTTTAGATTTTGTCTGAATGATGAAACTGTTTTTAGGGCATAAAAAGGTGGGGGGAGATCATTCCAGCACCGAGTTGCTGCGAAACGAAACGATCCACGAAAAGCCACGGTTTTATGCCTCGGCGCTAGAAAAATGATGTGAGTACATGCTCGTCTAGGGTAGCGAAAATTAGCATCTGCCCAATTCAGTTTAGAATATAAGTAAGTAGGTATTTTGCTATGAGTTAGGCCAAAGAGTAGAGTTGCAAGGTGAAGCTGTCTTCTAGCCTTCATTTTCAGCATATTGGCTGTGTTAAGAAAGGGAGTAACATGGGTACGGGGAGGGATGGGGAAACAGAATCGTGCACATGAGTTCTGGACACGTTGAATTATTTTTTCAGTGCGGCTCAGAAGGCAGGGCCCGTAGACAGTATCACAGTAATTTAAGCGAGACAGCACTAGGGATTCACAGAGGGTCACTCTTATATATAAATAAAAAAAATTGTTAGCGCATATAAATACACCGTGTAAATTTCTCAGTCACTGTCGCATATTTTTTCAAGCGAGACACACTGACACAAATAAAAGTAAGTAGTTGAAAGTCACCTGATGGTTTATTTAAGTAGAAGATTTCCATCTCAAATCCATTTAAAAAGTCCGATTGTATGACAAAGTAACTACTGTAACAAAGTTATATATTTTCTGTGATTAAGAGAGAGAATGCGTGGATTTGTTTATTTAGTCTCGGCTTTTGATGGCTTTCAACCAATTATAGAATTGAATTGATTTGTTAAAGTGATCAAGCATGAATAAACACTGTTCTATAGCTTCTTGACGATACGCAAAAGCAAAATCTAAACTTAAATTACGTAACCACACGGACAAACAAGTTAAATGTATAAATTTTAACTATCAAACACCATTCAAATTCAGATTTGGAAAAATATCTGTGAGATTAGTATGAACATTTTACCCAAGTATTAAGATACTTGCTTTAGCAACAACAACATGTATCTGGTTTGTTTTGTTGTTTGTACAACATGTATTAGTTTGGGGGGTAAGAACGATCTGATATGCCTTGGGCCTCTCTACCAGTCATGGCCATGTTTTATTGTTTTTTTTTGTAGATTATATAATTTAAATGTCCTGAGTTTCCAAGGTTACTCACGTAAATACAATTCTTAGTAGGTTTAACATGCACCAGCGACTTGCCAGGCGGCGCGAGTTGTTTTGCTTCGCAGATGCTCCGTATCACGCATGCTCGCCCGTTCATGTTTTGTCTGAAATATAATGTTTTCTAGTGATATTATTGTTTTATAATTGGATGGTATCCTATTTTTTATTTTTTAGAGCCGTGTTGGTCGAATGGGGTTATGCCTCGACTTTCAATCTGAAGGTCGTTAGTTCGAATCCCGGCCGTGCATCAATGGATTTTTCGTTTCGTAAAATTTATATGCTATAACAAGAGCTCTTAACGGTAAAGGAAAACATCGTGAGGAAGCAGCTTCGTCAGCTCCACACGTACCGACGTTGTCGTTCCTGTGGGCCAGGCTGATTAAGCTGAGAGGATGGTTTAGGTGCTGGGCAAACCTATTCCATCTCAAACGATGTCCCAGGCACTACAGCGTCCCGTTAAGTGTAGGCATGGATTGCCTCCTGACGCTGTATAAATCGTCTAATATAGATGTAAAGGCGTTAGTTTTTTTATCCTATTGTTATAGTAGTAATAGTATAATAATCAATAAAATCGAACTGCCTCGATTTTTTTGATTTAATTTTGGAACAATACATGAGAGCAAGAACATAATGTAAAAGTAGACTAGACTACCATCGTTGCCATCGAATGATCCATGAAAAGGATTGGAAAAGGATCCTTGAAGGAGGATCTGTGGATAACTCAATTAAACCAAGTCACTGCTAGTCGGAAACACCAAACGCTGCCCAAAACAACACTAGCATTGCGATGAATAGGCATGCTTAACCGTTGATCCTGACGCGTCTTGAGGGTATCCTCAACTCAGTTGTATAGCCGTGACCATGTTTTATTTTACTGTTTACACTCTACAATGCTTTACTATGAACTTGATAAGGATGTAGGAGTACGAATTGTCGTGTAAATAAACTCATTTGTATTATATAGAATCTATTTGGATAGCAGACTATAAACTATTTGTGTATACAACTGGCAGGCAATATATTAGTAAAATATTTGTATTAGGAGCATTGCTATTTTGCGCATGTCATTTAGAGCTATCTCAATTCTTATAAAGCGACGCGGAGCAATCAAGGAATTCAGTCATCGAAATTATCTGAAGGCGAATTCACGCCACCTCTCGGCCGGTTCGCGTCGCGTGTACGTGTCGTTGCTATGTGCATAAGTTAGTTTAGAAGTCGCGAATATTTTATACCTATCTGTAACAAGTTTCAATATAGTGTGAAAGTCTACCGAATTTCTTATTTACCAGTGCTAGAAAAAGTCTAGGTAGGCAGATCCAATACATCCGCTATATATTGGTGACCTTCCGACGTGCCAGCCGTCGATTATCTCGGACAATTCCTGCCGAAACCCGACGACTGGATTCCTGAACAAGAACAAGAACCGCAAAAATGATTCGCGACGATCGCAAAACCGGACCGCCGAAAACGAAAGAAGATTCTGGAGCGTCCGCGCCGTCTTTTGTTTCTGCGGACAAAGACGACGAAAAGATGAAAAACGAAGAAAAGACGATCGTCACTGAAAGCGAGGCCGAAAAAAGAAGCATTTATAAGGTTGGTGTAAAATTACCTCCATTTTGGCCCGAAGAACCAGGCCTCTGGTTCGCACAGGTGGAGGGACAATTCACAATTTCAGGAATTTCGGCTGACTCCACAAAATTTTACCACGTCATAGCACAGTTGGACCATCAATACGCAGTAGAAGTGAAAGACATCATCACATCTCCACCTGCGGATAACAAATATGAAAAATTGAAAAGTGAACTTATCAGGAGACTGTCGGCGTCGCAGGAGAAGAAAATAAAACAGCTACTCATGCACGAGGAATTGGGGGACCGTAAGCCGTCCACATTTTTAAGGCACTTGCAGACGTTGGCCGGGCCATCCGTTCCGGACAGTTTTCTAAGAACTCTATGGTCCAGTCGGTTGCCCAATAATATCCAGACGGTTATTGCGACTCAGGCTGATGCACCCTTAGAGACTGTGGCTGATCTTGCTGATAAGGTGAGCGAGATTGCTCCAGTGACCGCTCAAGTGGCTGCGACTACCACTGATTTGTTTTCGGAGATGCAGAAACAAATGGCTGAACTTCGGATAGAGATAGCCTCACTTAAGGGCCAGAGCCGTTCACGTGAGAGATCCCGTAGCAGCCGTAGATTTTCCAACCGCAGTCGATCTCGCTCTAGACAGCACAATCCTGATTACTGTTATTATCATAATCGGTTTGGAAACCGCTCGACGAAATGTAAGGTGCCGTGCAAATTCCCGACTACAGTGAATCCGTCTTCGGAAAACGACTACGGCAGCCGGAACTAGCGGAAAACGACTGCCTGTGTAATACACCAGCCCGCTTATTTATTACAGATCGTCAAACGAAGATTTCGTTTTTAGTGGATACAGGATCTGATTTATGTGTCTTTCCGAGATCTGCAATCCAAGAATCGCGACCGAGAACTTCATACCAGCTATTCGCAGCAAATGGAACTATGATAGCTACGTATGGATACATTCTCATGCAACTCAATTTAGGGCTGCGCCGGGCATTTTCATGGAGATTTGTAGTAGCTGACGTGTCAAGAGCGATAATAGGGGCTGATTTTCTCAAATTTTATAATCTGCTTGTGGATTTGAGGAACTACCGGTTGATTGATGGCCTGACCGAGCTGACCACATCTGCATCATCGGCCAAGGAGTCAACCGACATCGCGTCAATAAAGGCAGTGTCTGGCGATACAGTTTATCACCATCTGTTACGCGAGTACCCTGACATTACTCGTCCTTCTGGCACGCAGCGTGAGGTCAAGCATACGACTGAGCATCACATCCGTACTACGCCTGGTCCGCCGGTTTCGTGTCGACCCAGACGCCTACCGCCTGATAGGCTTAAGATTGCTCAGAAGGAGTTTGAGGATATGCTTGCCAATGGTACCGCCTGCAGATCAGAGAGTCCTTGGTCCTCAGCTTTGCACCTTGTTCCTAAGAAGGACAATAGTTGGAGACCTTGTGGAGATTATCGTGCGCTAAATGCCCGTACTATACCGGACAAATATCCCATTCGACATATACAAGATTTTTCGCATGCCTTGGCTGGTTCTCAAGTGTACTCGAAGATAGATTTGGTAAAAGCTTATAACCAAATTCCAGTTTATCCGCCTGATATACCGAAGACAGCTGTCACAACTCCGTTCGGCTTGTTTGATTTCAAGTTCATGAATTTCGGACTCCGCAATGCTGCGCAAACCTTTCAACGCTTCGTTGATGAAATGCTCAGAGGGCTGCCATTTACCTATGGATTTTTAGATGACATCTTGGTGTTTTCCCGGAGTGAATCTGAACATATCCAACATCTCCGGCAGCTTCTTCAGCGGTTAACAGACTACGGTATGCTTATTAATACCGCTAAGTGCGAGTTTGGTAAGACGCACATAACTTTTCTGGGCCACCACGTGTCAGCTGACGGCATTCGTCCTCTACCAGAGAAGGTTCAAGCAATTCAAGACTACCCTGTGCCTACTACTGTGAGAGAGATGCGACGATTCCTGGGAATGTACAATTTTTATCGTCGGTTTATTCCTGGAGCAGCGGAAATTCAAGCGCCGCTTAATGTCGTGTTAGCTGGTCCAAAAACGAAACCGTCGCAACCAATCACTTTGACAGAGGAGATGATGGACGCCTTTAATGGCTGTAAGAGAAGTCTCACCGAAGCAACAATGCTTGCACATCCAGAATCGGATGCAGATTTGGCAATTTTCACGGATGCGTCTGATCTATCCATTGGAGCGGCACTTCAACAGCGATGTGAGGAAGGCTGGAAACCACTCGCATTCTTTTCGAGACGACTTTCATCAGCTCAGAAGAAGTATAGTCCCTACGATCGTGAACTTCTGGCTATTTACGATGCAATACGTTATTTCAGACACATGGTCGAAGCCAGGACGTTTGCAGTATTCACAGATCATAAACCTCTCACTTTCGTCTTCTCTTATAATCGTGAGAAATGCTCGCCGAGGCAATTCCGATATTTGGACTATATTTCACAGTTCACAACGGATATACGCTTCGTTAAAGGAAAGGATAACGTTGTGGCTGACGCTCTCTCGCGCATCGAAGAGGTAACCTTCATAGACTACCAGGCTCTTGCACGCTCTCAAGATTCAGATCCTGAACTGCAAGACCTGCTAAACAAAGGCACCGCACTCAAGCTTGAGAAGGCAAAAGTTCCAGAGTCTGGCGCAGAGATTTATGTCGACACATCTACAGGACGTTATCGACCATTTGTAACAGCCGCTTTCAGAAAACCTGTGTTTGAGGCGCTGCATAACCTGTCACATCCAGGAGCAAAAGCCTCGGCTAGGCTGGTTACAGAAAGATTTACTTGGCCTGGAGCTCAGAAGGATTGCATAAAATGGTGTAAAGAATGCAATGATTGCCAAAGGAGTAAAGTCTATAGACACACTCAATCACCCATCTCTTCCTTTTCAGTTCCATCTCACCGCTTATCTCATGTCCACATGGACATTGTAGGGCCATTACCTTTTTCTTGTGGTTACAGATACTGTCTCACGGTCATCGATCGCTTTACACGTTGGCCTGAGGCATATCCCCTACCAGACATCACCGCGGAGACCTGTGCCCGCGCCTTCATCGCTGGCTGGGTGTCCCGCTTTGGCTGTCCCACCAAGATCACCACTGATCGGGGCAGGCAGTTCGAGTGCGAGTTATTTCGCAGCATCACTGCTATCCTGGGTACACAGCATCGTCCTACAACAGCATATCATCCTGCCTGCAATGGTATGGTGGAGCGTCTCCATCGCCAATTGAAGTCAGCTATCATGTGCCATCAAAACTCCAGTTGGTCAGAGGTTCTTCCCTTGGTTCTGCTGGGTATCCGCAGTGCCTACAAAGAAGATGTCAAAGCTTCAGCTGCGGAGCTTCTATACGGCGAGCCACTTCGTCTACCTGGGGAATTCTTTGTACAGTCAGCTTCAGAGACTGTACCTGATGTCACGAACTTCGCGACAAGACTTCGGCTACATATGGCTAGACTTGCTCCGGAACCTGCTAGTAGACATTCCAACAAGACATTCTACGTACCGAAAGACTTGGAAACTGCAGAGTACGTTTATCTTCGCAAAGACGCAGTGAGGCGTTCTCTGGAGGCACCATACACGGGTCCATACAAGGTGTTAGAGCGAAACGGCAAGGTTTTCAAGCTAGTTATCAACGAACGTGAGACAACGGTTTCAATTGATCGACTGAAAGCAGCTTACATAGCCAGAGATGACACCAAGATAGGTGCGCCGGAAATAAAACCGAGACTGGTAGTTAGTTTAGAAGTCGCGAATATTTTATACCTATCTGTAACAAGTTTCAATATAGTGTGAAAGTCTACCGAATTTCTTATTTACCAGTGCTAGAAAAAGTCTAGGTAGGCAGATCCAATACATCCGCTATAAGGAACTGATTTTACTCACAATTCTAGTGCACTTTGTACCGCTTCCCAGTACTCCCTCTTCTGTCAATATTGGAGTTTCCATCGTGCATGAGCTGCCACGATCTTGCAATCTGGAAGATTGTACGCCAAATCAGCCCCCACCACACAGTACCAGCTGGATGGTACGTGGGTCATGAACGTAGAAAGACTAGGGACATACTACTAAATCAGCATGGTTTATTAAAAACCTGCTCTATAAAACAATAGATTGATTTACCTGCAGCTTCAGGAAATAACCTATACCTACATACACACAATTGAACGGTGTTCGGTTATCCATCAAAAATACTATTTAATATCTATGAGTAACAGGAAATATCATCCAACTTCCAGTTGTAATAAAATCAAAGCAATCCAGTTGAAAGGCAGGAAATTACAATAAAAATCCAGTTAGTCTCAGGATGGAGACGTAACTCGATGCGGCGCAAAAATATACCTGGAGGAGATTGCAGCTGATCAGTCAAGTACGCTGTTTCATTGAATTTTATGAGAATAAAATAATCTAATGCACCGTGTTGGCATAGCTAGTTACGAGATTCAATCCATAGCTAGTTGCGGGGAGCTACTACGGTGAAGGAATAATCTTTTACTCACAAACTTTCAGATTAGAGGTAGGAAAAGATAGTAGGATAGTATTTTGCTAAACAGAAAAAAAACTAACGGGGATATTAGTATCCTGTTTTTAAGGCATATTGCTATTCCGGAAGGGAGTACAAAATTTGTACTCCCTTCCGGAATAGGTAGCAATATGCCGCCTCTTCCTCACATATCCGATAGGAGTCTTCATATTTAGGCAATCAACTCGGTCTGATACAATACATTTTTGAGACCTTTTTTAAAAATGGAACTGTTCTGCTCAAATCAAAAACGAATGTTTTGATTTATTGAACTATCTATTTTGCACATGCAAAACGATTGGTTAAACTATAACAATCGTTCGAACTATTTTTTGTTTCTAAAAATATATTCACAGTTTTCTACTGTGTAAGTATTATTATATTGAGAGATTCAGAGCCGAGCTTCAAAATGATTGACAGGTCTTGTGATTATATGAAGGGGCAAGGTTCAGATTGCATGAGGTGTGTGATTGACATGGTACACGACTTTTTTGGATAGGGAGGCATACAGATATCAATTCTGTGATGCATACCCATTGAAGGATTGAACACCTGAAAATGCCTTAGATATATTTGATATATATTTGAGCTTCTTTTACATAGAAAAAAAAACATTTATTTAGTTAACCGCTTAACTTCTACTTCTTCATCTTTTTCCTGTGGTTTTCAGTCTCCACGACACATGGAATCTTAGTGTAGTCTAAGAAACTGCAGTTTAGTGTTATTTACTTTAAAAATTATACTTAAGCATCTACTTTTGACTCCTATTTATTTTAAGACTCGTGAAGCTCTCTATAAATTCATGCATTCACACTCCTTTATACGTGTCTTTCCTGTGGGCGGCTGATTAAGCTGAGAGTAGGTTTAGGTGCTGGGCGAGCCTATTCCATCTCAAACAATGTCCCAGGCACTACAGCGTCCCATTCAGTGTAGGCATTGCCTCCTGACGCTGTATATATCATCTAATATAGTAAAGGCCTAACTGTATGAATGAAAATGATGTTATCAAAGAATTATCTTATTTTCTTCGTACCGCCAAAATACAGGGTTCAGAGAGTCAGATGTAAGTATACCTTTACACTTCAGCGATAAATAGAGCACACGTCACGTTTGGCTATTATTGACGGTTTTAGTATGGAATAGAAAGCCTTTATTTTTTCATTAAATAAAAAATTACTCTCATCTTTGTATCATCTCATCTCGATGATATTTTGTGCGTACTACACCGTAACAATTAGTCTTGCTCATTAGGAGCCTTTAGAAGGCGCTTAATCAACACAGCTTGCTTTGTGATTCAATTTCCTCGTGAGTCCAATTTTGGGATGCATTTAATTAAAATCTTTAAATATCAATTTACATAACTTGTCTTGGTACATTAATTCAAAATATCTTCTTCTTCTTATTATTTAAGGATTTACTCCTTGTCGGCACAACTGATGAATCCCTCTCCATGTATCTCTTTCCAGGGCTGCATCCTTGACCTCTTATACGACATGACAGCTACCTTCTCCTTTACTTGGCCCATGTAGCTTATCCTCGGTCTTCCTCTTCCTCTTCTTCCTTCCACTTTCCCTTCTATAATGTTCTTAATGAAAATGTCGTATAAGATGGCCGATCATCTTTCCCCTTCTGTTCTGGACAACTTGCAATAGCGATCTCTCAAAATATCTTCAAAAAATCATAATGAACTAAATCAAATTATATTATTCCGTGTGTTAAAATGGAGTATACATTCAACTCGTTATCAATGTTTGAACAGTTTCATATTATAAAACACAAATATAAATACCTACATATTACCGCATTCCTTTTGTGAAAATGTTGACATTGTAAACAGTACGTGTGAAATTGAGTTTGGATTTACTATTTACGGTTTTAGTGGTTTTGTTGATACAAAAACGCTAAAATCCAAAAATGAAAAAATATATAAAATTAAATTAAAGATTTTTACACTTTTAATTATGACCTCTGTAGCGCAGTGGGCGTAAGGTCCGCTTGCGACGCGGGTTGCGGGTTTGATCCCAGCCGCGGGATAAATGTTTGTATGATCTACAGATACTTGTTTCGGGTCTGGGTGTTGCTATGTATATAAAAACATGTAAGTATATATTTAAAAACAAAAAGTATATAAAATAGAATTATCAGTCATGTAGTACACATAACACAAGTTCTACTTCCTTTGGGGCTAGATGATGCTGTGTGATAAGTCGAGCATTATTTATTTATTATTTATTTATTTATGGCTTTTATTACTTTTTTAAAATCATGCACAGTAAAGTCATACATTAGGTAATGTTTTTATCTAAAATAATATATCTCTCCCTACTAAATTGATATGAGAAGAGAAAGAATAAAAAAATTCGGTAAATTTTGACCAGAACATTTCATCACATGAAAATTCTAATTGGCTACTAGCTACGACCCTCGGTAATGTAATGCCTCATTTTCTGAATGAAAGTATCATTATACTGTGTTAATCCAGGGTTGTTTACCTATACAGTAATTCCATCCGAATCCGTTTAGCCATTTTAGCGCTATAAACTTTCATCCCTGTGTTCACCCCAAGTGTTCGCGTTTATTATAGTAAGTCTTATCCACACTAAAATTTCGTTTGAATTCGTGAACGTCGCTGTGTTCAGTGACCCGGGATGTTGTGTCAAAGAATTAGAACAGAACTGCGGAATCTACTCATTACCTCAGTCACGACTCACACCTTACATCTAAATACTTAACAAATCACCTTATACTCTAGATAATAAGATGGAAAATCGTTTGGCAAAGATCACATGGAATCGATTACGGCCAAAGTATTGACGCATGATTAGATTAGATTCATTACATCGGATTGAAAGGTTTTCTTTCAATCTTCAAATGTTAGTCATGTCCTTGCTGGTTTTCAAATGGACCCATAATATGCTTATAGATTTTTAGTTGATTTCTTTTTGTAATTTTTAGACTGGTTTTTTGTTGCCATCCAGCGTGGTAATGCCGCCAGTGTTTTGGGCACGCTTCGTTAGTAGATCGATTCTTTAGATAGCGATCCTTAGATAGCTTGACTAATCCTGTTGTATTTTGTAAATATATTATGTAAATATGTAGTAGATTAGTTTCTGTAAATAAATTATTCTATTTTTAGACATAACAAAAATATTGTAAGGTAATAAAATACCCACTCAAAAAGTAGTTAAATCAATTTGACTACTAGATGTTTCTCCTAATTCATAAATAATCTTCATACAATCCAACATACTTTATCATAATTTATTCCAAAATCATAGTTTATTCATAGATAGAATAAAATCAATCATTGAAAACGGACAATCATGAGCTACGTCACAAAAAGCAGGGTCACTTAGATCATGGTATTCTTTCATTTCTTCTCTGAAGTCCGACTCATGTACTGGAGCCCTGAAAATAAAAACTTCGATTACATTTTCTCCATTTTTCTATCAAAACAAACCCACTACACCATAACAAAAACAATTTAATTTGAGATTGTGCACTTCTTGTACACTCAACGTCATTGGTAATTTATATTTTTAAACTCACAGCTTGGAAAGACATTGTTTTAGTTCACATCAAAACGCATATCGACATGACGATAGGCGTACAGTACGCACTACCAATCTTTAGCTGAAGAGAGCTAAAGATTGGTAGCGCAGAACCCATTTTTATGACGCTTAAAAGACGAAGACAGCCTTGTATAATGTATAGCTGCCTCGATCACTCGCTTAGTTTGTTGCATCTTCCTATTTCGCCTACTCTTTACATACGCAATGTATTACATGCGCAAATCTGCGCAATCGCTTAGTGCACCTAACTTCAGAGAGCTAAATATCGGTTGTACGTACTTTTGGCTGTTTCTACTTAGATGACTTAGAGGTCCTGGGATTCAACATAATAGGAATTCAACATAATGGAAATTCAACTTAATGAGACTCAACTTAATGGGAATTCAACTTTCGGGGAATCAAACTTATAGGGAATTTAATAGTCCTGATTGCCATATAATAACACGTAATATATATTAACACGTTGGCTGCCAACTACGAGTATATTCGTAGCAACATATCTAGGATCCAGCGCCAGCTACGAGTTTATACGTAGATGTTTAGTTGAGGCTACCTACAAAATTAAAAGCGTTGGCAGTGTAAACAGGACGGGAATCGATTGGTTGGCATTGGAAATGAAACTTACAAAATAAAATGAGAACACTGTCAAATATTTTTTTCAGAGTTAGCTAAGATGTGCTGCTAGCTACGTAAATACTCGTAGTGATGATTTTGTATGGATGGCAATGGGTATAGGTTTTTTTGCTACGAATATATTCGTATGGCAGCCAACGTGTTAAAGGTTTTTTAGGTTTTGGCTCAAACACTTTCGTTGGCGAGTGTACCGTTTTGTGAACACGATGAAATCAAGTTTTCTTGTAATTCGTTTTCTGTTGCCAATTTTTCATCTTGTTCCTCCCATTTCTTACAGTTCAATAAACGTTTTAGTGAATTGGGTACAATTTCATTTGTAGCGTCTAATAGTTAACTCGATATGAAATTGAACATTTAGGTGTCTAGATTGTATTATAGATTTGTTGTGGATTTCTCGTGATAACACTGCGAAATAACTTTTCACCATTGGTTTTCTGATATTTGAAGAAATATACTCCAGTAAGACAAAGGCTTGTATAAACCAGAACGAAGTCGGGCCGTTTAACATCATCATTTGACGACCTCTGTGGCACAGTGGGTGAAGGTCCACCTGCGACGCAGAAGGTTGCGGGTTCGTTCCCCGCTGTGGGACAAATGTTAGATATTTGTCTCGGGTCTGGGTGTTTCTATATGTATAATATGTATGTATTTACAAACAAAAAAAGTATATAAGTAGTTTATCAGTCATCTAGTACCCATAACACAAGCTTTGGGGCTAGATGATGGTGTGTGAAAAGTCCAGCATTATTTATTATTTTTATTTTATTCACAGCTTGACTTTACCCACTGCTGGGTTTGGGTCTCCCTAAGCTTGTGCCATCAATCATGATCCTGCGCCATTCTGACCCATTGATGGCCCACGTCATAAATAGTAGAGTGATGACTAAATGGTGTTGATAGAAACGTAGATCTTCCAGCAGCCAGAAGAGTAGACGATTATTATTCATGTTGGGCAGCTAGTCTTAAATAAATGTAACTCACGAGAAAAGAACCCTCAGTATGTCGTGTATCAGAGATTTCCCCGGAGGCGCTAGGTGAGTCCTCGCTTCGCATATGCTGCGGAGGATGCAAGATCTGCCGTTCATGTTGTGGCTAAAACATAAAAATAGGTTTATGTATTGCTAGTCAGACATTACTACTCAAACAATCGACATTATTACTCAGGTTTTGTGTTACTTATATTTTACCTACTTTTGTTTGTTCTTCTTTCTTGTTTGTTTGCTAAATGTATGTCTGTGTGTGTTGCCAAATAAAGATTTTAACTATCTATCTATTAGTCTTCTTCAACTTTCGCGATCACTTTTTATATTTTATGATTTCAACGGACACGTTTTGCATCTGTTTCAGTTTCAACATTCTTCAGCATTCTATTATCCATGGTCTTTACGTCTTAAAACAATGTCTGAATTTTAATATTTCGGTCAGCTTAAGTCAATTATACCGTTATTGCTCTCCGTCTTATTACGCCTCAGATGCAACTGCTATTTCAAAATGCCCTCAATAGTTAATCAGTCATCTTGCCTCAAAATCACCTCGAATTCTCGGGCTTGACCTACTAATCTAGGAATAGCTGTATAAATTACACTCTGAATGCTATCATTCTAGCTGAATTGCTAATGCCAGCTCGAAGACGGAGAACAGTGCCACAGATTGAAATTTAAAGGCGTGGGCGTAGGGTGATACAAAACTATACCAGTGGTCGAGCACTCGTCTGTCTATCTACTTGTACCGAGAACTCAACCGAGATCACGTCTCACTACTTGGTTCGTGCGTAATCAAGCTATAAGTAATCTAATTGTGGCTACTAAATTGAAGACGCATTTTAAACCATTTCAGCGGGTCGTGGTCCCATGATCATTCTATTCTATTCACTCTGATAACCCTAATTTTATCCTCTATAGCATAGTATGATAGTGTGGTTTAAAAGAGTAGGCTTATTGAAAGAAAAACTTACTATTCAATAGCACCCTGCAGCCGCTCCCAGAACTCCCTCTTCTGGCGATGATGCAGCTTCCTCCTGAAGAACCGGTTGGTGTCCTTCTCCTCAGGGAGAGGAAACATCACGTCTATCTCCAATGCGATGTTCCATCCGGACGGAGCGTGGGTCATAAAAGCTTTTACTAGAGATATTGTCAGCTGAAATGAAGTACAGATGTGTCTGGGTGTTTCTATGTATAATATGTATGTATTTACAAACAAAAAGTATATAAGTAGTTTATCAGTCATCTAGTACCCATAACACAAGCTCAAGCTTACTTTGGGGCTAGATGATGCTGTGTGAAAAGTCCAGCATTATTTATTATTTATTTATTTATAGTAGAGACGTTTCAATGTTTCTGAACGAAGTAAACAGGAAAAAATGAAAATGAAAATGAAAAATGAAAATTATTGATTTGCAACATAGACAAACACACAGTACAGGATTAAAAAGTACACAAGTAAAGTACAAAGTTTATGTTACATTGGAGTCTGACTCAGCACTATGTTGTGTTTTAAAGACACAACGCTGATCTTCCGTCAGAACCACTCTATTCGATAAAACAATACCTATGTCCAAGAGATAAAACAACAGTAAACAGTATTTAAAGATAAATCTCAGACTTACAGGAGAGGATAGGTTTTAAAAATGTCGTCTGAATTTCAACGTTTTTATTTGTTACTTTTGGGCCAATACAAAGGAAAAATTAAAAATGCACGCTTCTTGAATGTCTTCACTCTCGCATGGAAAAGACACTATTGGATTGTGACACGTAGTTCCTTCATCTCTTTGAAATCATTTGGTCGAGGGCTGTACATTTTGACACATATGTTCATGTTTAAACCTAGATTATTGAACAAAATCTTACCACAACATTACTGTTTTCTGGAAATGTCAAATGACGTCGCTTTCTCCCCAACCCAGTGTAGGTTTTCACGTTCGCACAATCATTAGTGTAATTCACAAAACACTCACATTTCACCATAAATATTAATATTAGAAACCAACGCATTTTAAAAGTCACTGTTACGATTTCGCATTAATTGTACATTCTTCTATAGTCAAACTAAATTTGGTAATATAATCTTATTTTTTACAGTACAAATATAATCTCTTCAAGACCTTTTTTTAAATGGTAACATTATTTTTGATAGAATTTACGTAATTAAATTTATGACTAAACGTCATAGCTCTAATGTCAAAAATTTCTAGAAAAATCATCTACTTTGAACTAAGGCTGCAAATTTAATGTCAAGAGAGCATTGACTCCATATGTCTAATGTTACTCACGTGAGTATTTACATGGCTGAATGTACCTTTGGTCAACGTTGGACTTAGTGTGGATAAGAGTTGAATTACGATACGGCGAATGCACTTGAGTTTCTGCGATCGATAGTAAAGTATTTTTCGTTTTTTATGCTTGTATGTATTTGTAGTGTACTCATATTGTAATTTTATAGGTTAAGGTGTTTTCCGCATACAATTTTTGTTGTTTTAATGGAAATAAATGAATTGAATTGATTTGTCTGGCAGTGGTCCCCCTTAGAATAATACGTTTAATAAAGCTTCGGATATTATACGAGTATAACAATAAAAACTTTTTATTTATTTTAATTTTTATTTTTTTATGATGAATGGGTCGAACTGGAACGTTACATGTTTGCTAGAAATACAGCGTCAGATAGCGAGATAAATGGCTTTATGAAATGCTGTACCTGCCTGTGACCTTGTAATTACATGTAAATTAAAAAGAAATAAATAAATAAGTATTTAATATTTTTCACTTTTATAATTTTTTTCTTATTTTTATATATTTTTCGAACCTTAGATAGCTTCACTAATCCTGTTGTATTTTGTAAATATATGTAGATATGTAGTAGCTTAGTTTCTGTAAATAAATTTCTCTGTTATAAAGATTTGTTAGTTGTGGTAGTAACTCATTCATTCATTTATATTCATTTTTTTTATTTAACACTAATCCAACACCACGGTACAGAATAGTAACTCCATACTAACCTGTACATGTACAGTGAAGTCTCTTTAAGTTATTTGAAGATCATGCAGTTGCCGGTGGACCATGTTTTCAACGTTAAATAATTACAAAACAAGATGAATTTTGAGATTTGGAAAACTACATTTGCTTAGAAAATTACTTATCATGTAATTTAATGACTTTAATGACACGATTTAATCATTTGGATAGATCCTTAACATTTGCTAGTCATTTTCTATTCATTATTCATAATTTACATAGGTTCGTACTAACAATGTAACAATCTGTGGACTGTGTCGCGGCCGCGCATTTTGCACTGTGACGATTTGATATATACATGTGTCGTGACGGTAAAATGGAACAACATTTTTTTTCCAGCCTCAGTCTTTTTTTTTCGATACCGTCCGAAAAGGAACTTTGTTCCAAAAATCGATGCGATGTCTCACTTATAGCGATCCAAAGAGGTTTGCCCACTTACGACTCTCAAGGGTGATACATACACACACCACATAGTTTAAAAAACACCCCCGTTGCTTTTTTTTTACGTGGTTTACTGTCCAAATATAAACCATAGGCATTTTTTCCCCGCTATTTGTATCCAACGGCCGTGGGTTCAAACTCTAGCCTTGTATCAATGGACAATTTGGAAAATCTATTACCTATCCTATTTGCCCAGCAGTGGGACATTGAGGGCTGATATAATAATAATAAACATTTATTTACTGAAAATAAGCTACTACATATTTACATATATTTACAAAATACAACAGGATTAGTCAAGCTATCTAAGGATCGTTAGAAACGATCTATAGATAGCTCAACTGATCCAGGTCACTGTCAGTCGGAAGCGTGCCCAAAACACTGGCGGCATTACCACGCTGGATGGCAATGCTGATCCTTTGAGCCAAAAATGTGCCAGCTCTCGGATCACGCGTCGCTTCGACCAGACGCAGATAATAATTACGTACACTTAAGTATCTATATGTATAGTGATATAATTAAAAAAAAATTGCATCGCATAAATTACACCCAAGTTTCAGTCGAAGGAAAACATCATGAAGAAACTAGTCAGTATTCCGATAGGCAGTGATGGGCTTGCAACCTGACACGCATAGTTGAGTGAGCAACTAAGCAACAATCTACTTCTTCTTATTGTGTCACCAGTTCTTTCGAACCAGTGTGGTGAAAGGATTTTAAGTGCGCCTCAAAGAGCCTCCTTTCGATATCTAGAATCCTTTCAATGACTAAGCAACAATAAAAACAGAATAAACAGTTACTAAAAATAATTTATTACTGCTTCAAAAAATATTCTCATCATAAAACGCAAAGTTTATCAAGTGTCGACATTCTGGTCGTACAATTTCAACCCGTGGAAGTCTTCGCAGGCTGGGTACTGGCTCTCGCAGTCACGAGCCCCGTGGGCCACATCATACCGTTTGTGTCTCCCGAATTCGCGGCCTTTTGGTAATCTGAAATTATTATTGGATAGTTTTATGGCTGGGATGAGTTGGTAACTGGGTTTGTTGAGGTCAATGGACGATAAATGGCAAAAAGGTATTACAAAGTCGCACTTTTGGGATACGTACGGTTTTATCCTGATCAACTTTCAATTGAGAAATGGAGGTATCTGGATTTTATTATTATTATTATTTAGCCGTTCTCGTCCCACTGCAGGGCAAAGGCCTCCCTTCTCTTCTTCCACTCTTCGCGATTTAACGCTGTAACAGGTCAGGGGCCGTATTCGCGTTCCTTTTTTCGTTGGTTTGATGAATATTCGGATGCTTCCCACCAAGATTTCTGACTTCAAGGGCTAATTTTTCGGTTTGGAGTATTTGGTCCGAGGCTAGGGCCGTGTTTTAACGTTTTAAAAATTGGCCCTTGAAGTCAGAAATAGTGGTGGGAAGCAGCAGCAGTGAGAGTCTAGCTAGTCTCGCCATCTCATCCTGAATCTTCCACGTCTCCGCGTCACTTTTTGTGGGTATCTAGATTTGACCCTTTGAAATTGTTCATAGAACTACTAGTATATTGTCTGTGATAGAACTGAATCAGAAAAAATATCGTCAAGTCCTTCTCTATTGTGTTCAGTTTTGGGATATTTATCCCACCTAAAAATAATATCCCACTGCGAGTGTAAGCCTTCCTCTACTCACGCCATTCATTCAGACCTTTGCCTTCGCTTCTCAAGCATCAAGACTATCAATTATTATTCTTTCTACTTTTACTTATTATTTTAAAAAAAATATTTATAAAAAAGGAGAAAAAATCAAGGTATTTATACTTACGTAAAGGTAGCTCTGAAGATTTCATGCAAGAACGATCCTTGTTTTTTGCTTTTCTTGCCATACTCACACAGCAGTCTGAGGACACATTCTTCTCCGTTCCAACCTAAACTGAAAATTTCATTTTTATACATATGTTCCTATATTAAAATAACATGATTTTGTTTATGAGTTTGTATAGTTTGAAGGCCCTTGCTGCCTTTGCTGGTAGTTGAGTTAATAATAAATAATCGATTTTTATAATAGAAACGAAACCTATCGGTTGAAACCATCGCATCAACGAAATTCCCGACTAAGCAAAGAGAACACTGGTATTTTAATGACCTTAAATTCAAAATTCAGGCTACCCTTAGGTTACAGATAATTCCAAATTTTCACTTACGCCTGCAAAACCCTTTCTACTTTTACATAAAGGCTCGTTCTTCCAGCTCTGTGGAACTCAATGCTTTTTTCGTGTAAGTCGTTTAGATAATTGGTGTGTTTTTCCATATCGTGCATTTGTTTTTTGGATAAACTGGAATCTATACTCCTTTTTGCAAACGCTGGGTTTACTATTGGTCTCCTGAAAATAAATTAAACCCCTTTTACCTTATCCCCTTGAGTGGCGATTACCGTGGTGTGACCAGTGACTTTTTAAAGTTGAGTAGCAGCTGCACCTATTTTAATCGAAGACATGCGTTCATGATGAGAGTCATTTCGACGTGAATATATTTACAGACATATGTATGTAACTTTAACATTTTTAATAGTGATTGTGATTATATTGTGATTAAAAATGTAAAAAAGGAAGGTATTCAAAATGAGGATTTAATTTTATTCATCTGACAGAAATTTGATTGTACTTGTTTGAATAACCTTTAACTGTTAATTTAACTTTAATATTTATCAAAAAAGAGGATTTGATTTTGATCATTTTAGACCTTCGGATCTTATCATCGATTAGCGGATTAAGAACTCTTGTAGGAACATAAAATGGGATCAAAAGAGGTTCTATTTACCTCTTGTACGGCACTTTGCTCAGAACCCTACCAGCCTCATCCAAATAATATATATTCTTGTCAACTCTCCTATTGAATCCGTCTTCTTTCAAGTTTCCTTTGAACATATTGAACAAGGTTGGGTCTGATGGCAGTTCCCACGCCAAAGCAGCTGTACTGCCGAACCAGACCACATCTCCTACCTGAAGGAAGCCGTGGTTCTGAGTACAAAATACTGCAAAGAGACAAAATATGACTTTATTGCAGTTAGTTCTTTGTAGTAAGTTCTAATAATAATATGGATCTATATACATTTTATTTTAAGCACATTAATGTTATGTTATTAAGAATGAAAGCGATCTGATTTGCATGAAGGTTTTAAGCTCAAAGGCTCCAAACGAAAGTAAGTATGTACTTTAACAAATTTTTCGTATGAAATTGTAATTGTTTTTTTTTATATTTCAATTAATTCATATCTCACCAGTAGCATGAAGTTTAGAATTTATTAGAAACTTATTAAAACTGGGCACAAAAAAACATTAAGTGTCCTGGTCGATCGCTACTTCTAGTGAACTAATCATGTTCGCTTCATAGAAACATTGTAAATTTACTCACCTAATTGAAAGGAACTGCCATCAGGAAAGACGAGAAATCTTTTCCGCCTCGACAAGACAGTTCTCGATAAATCTTCGGTACCAACTTCTGATGAAACATTTTCATAATGTTCTTTATAACCGTTACAAAAAGTTAGAAAGGCCAACGCGAGCCCAAAAGTTGCTAGGTTCATTTTTCCTGAAAGTTAATCTTTTGATTAATGTCCTGTTGTGTAATAGAAACAGGGATTGTTTAAATTCACACTTCAGACCTGTTGATCCAAATTGATACTGAACTGTGCTGATGAGTTTTAAATTGTCGGTGTTGTTACGATATCAGTATCGCACTGATATTCTAGACTAGCTTCTACCCTCAGCTTGGCTCACTTGGTACCAACATCTCAATAACTGAATGCTATTCTGGGCTACAATTTACAACAGCTATTTCCTACAAAAAGGATTGGCCTGTTGTGGCCCAGGACCGGAAGACGTGGAGGGAGGGAAGGGAGGCCTTTGCCCTGCAGTGGGAAACATCGGGCTTATAATAATAATAATAAATAATTTCCCAATGACATCTAAAATTGTTTACTGGTTAAAGCGTGACTGTAACACAGATTATATTTCATAGATCGCTAGAGCCTACTTTCAGATAGTATGATATTTAAATAATAAATCCAAATCAATGCATATTCTTTTAAAACAGTCTAGTTCAGTCATCAATTCAAATAAAACTCTAATACTCAAAGTCTAAAAAGTATGAAAGCTCACCATACAATAAGAAACATATACCTAGTGCAAAATAAACACACGATTCCCGTAAAGTTGCACTTCTACTCGTGTTTACAAATCAGAACTCAGTCCATTGTTCAAATAAATAGGTACCGGTTTATAATCTTCAAGGAAACCACAAGCAGGGGCTGACTGCAAACAACTGGCGGCCATGAGACAAATATTTAGCAAACATATAAAACATTGGACACTGTGTTTGTATACAATTGAGGCTCCAACGGTTCTTGGTCTCGGGGAGATGCTAATAAGTTAATGGTGGTTTGTAGTCCAGTGTTACATTTTCCAATATAAATTGCTTTATATGTTCAAGTTTGTCAATTTTTTCAAGAACATAAATGTATAATACTGTAACTGAAATTATAGGTGTTCACGGGAATTCGAAAAATGAAGGTGGACCATTAAGAAATACAATGAGCCATCCAATGACTTAATAAATCCATTAAATAGGTCTGATGAAACTTCAATCCACAATTTTTCTTTCTACTCGAACAAAGTTATAAAAACAAAATCAGTATTCGTCTGAGTGTAAGATCGCACAACTTTACTTGCCCACTTTATTATGAACTCGAAGTTTTTTCAAAAGTTTCTTGGTTTGTCTAGTCAAACAACAAGGCGCTTTGCATTTTAAATACTTAGCTGCAACAGAAATATTAATAAAAATTTTGACAAAAAAAAATTGCTTATACATATAGTAGTATTATTATTATTGTACTTAGTCATATAGTTATACTTAGTGCAGTAGTTTATTAGTCATCTAGTACCCATAACACAAGCTCTGCTTACAATCGGGCTAGATGATGCTGAGTGAAAAGTCCAGCATTTTTATTTTAGTAGCCACCAGCATTGTTTTGAATATTGCCGTACTAAGATGAACATCATCAAACACACATTCAGGGCGTCTGGAAGCGCATGTGTAAGGAAGCGCAGGAAGCGACAGGGAACGCGTTAATTATTTTTGATCTAATCATAAAAAAAATCGAACCAAGGTCGTCCGAGAGCACGTTGGGTCGACGACATAGTGAAGTTCGTAGGGAATGTTTGGACGCGAGAGGCACAAGATAGAGGAGACTGGCATAAAAGAAGGGAGGCCTATACCCAGCAGTGGGTGTTACCAGGCTGAGATGATGATGATGATGATGATAAAAAAAAATATTCCTATGTATGAGTATTTAGAATCATCTTGATTCAAGTTTTACAGGTCGTTAGGTAAAGTCATTGTCACCAAGTAGTATTAGGGGGCTAAGAAGGCGGTTTGAACTGCGTGCCGTGTGCAGATACAGTACGCACAACCAATCTTTAGCTCCCTGAAGTAGCTGCGCAGAACCCATTTTTGATGACGCCTAAAAGACAAAGACAGCGTTAGTATAGCTCCTCGCTCACTCGCTTAGCTTGTTGCATCGTCCTATCTCGCCTACTCGCGCAAACCTACGCAATCGTTTAGTGCACCTAACTTCAGAGAGTTAAAGATCGATTGTGCGTACTGTACCTGTTAGTGACGCTGAACGCACATTAGGTACTTGAGACTCTTGAGGCCGTTATAAGATTCTTAACATAGTCTGTCTGTACAATTTTTTCTATATTTAAAAAACTCATTGCAAAGAATAAGCCCGCATGATTACGAATAAATTGGATGAACAAGCGAACAAAGCCCGATGCATCGTTCCAGACTACATCAATAAATTGTCGATTTAAAAAGGAATGACAAAAATAAAATTTCAATATTTTATCCGTTATCGATGAGAATTTATTGTGTTATGATATTACAGCCTGGATACTTTGTTTTACAATCGTCAGTGGTCGTGTGAGCTCTGTCGTATTCTCTATGGTACTCCTCATCAAATTCGTTTCCTTTTGGTAATCTGTGAAGTAAACAATTTGTTTACAAAATGATTTACTTTTCTATTCTCTTTCTACAAAACTTCAAAAAATATATAGTAGGTAAATAACAAATTACTTTTTGAGAACAAAACGCAAAGCGTCTTCTATTCCTAAAATATAGCAAAGCGAGTAATATGATAATTAGATAACTACAAAAAAAGTATCTAAACTTTTTTATTAAGAACAGAACAAACAAACAAAAACATGTATGATATTTTGAACGTTCCTAATACCATCATCTGTAGATGTGACATAAATTTTAAGTCCGATAAAGTTTTGCCCTTGACTCTTCGACGATAATTGGTTTATTTTTCGCATCGTTCAATTTTTATCTATCCGAAGCAACATTCCGAGTATTTCAAACGTTGGAAACTCAAACGCATAGCGTATGTAGGTACTCACGTGAACACAACCCTAAGAAATTCTTGTAGGAATGTGCCCCGCTCCCGTCGCTGCGCCGCCTCGCATAGCTTGTAAAGGACGCATTGCCGCCCGTCTTGGCCTAGCCTGGAATACCAAGAGCGAATTATAATGAAATATATCCGTTTTAACAGAGCATAAAACTTTAACTTCAATCTGAAGGTCGTGGTTTCGAATCCCAGCCCATCACTTGAGAAAAGATAAAATCTTTTGACAATAAAAGATAAAGGAAAACATAGTGAGGAAAACAGTATGCAGATAGGTCGACGACCTCTGTGGCGCAGTGGGCGATGGTCCGCCTGCGACGCAGAAGGTTGCGGGTTCGATCCCCGCCGCGGGACAAATGTTTGTATGACCTACAGATATTTATCTCGGGTCTGGGTGTTTCTATGTATAATATGTATGTATTTACAAACAAAAAGTATATAAGTAGTATATCAGTTATCTGGTTCCCATAGTACAAGCTTTGCTTTGTTTGGGGCTAGATGATGCTGTGTGAAAATGTCCAACATTATTTATTATTTATTTATTTATAGGTTGTGATCTGCCTCGAATGAACTGAAAAATTTGGACATGTACCACATGTAAACTTAGTAATCTTCAAAGGATCTAGCGTGATTTGATCTGAAAGAATGTCTACCTTGCCTTAGAGTTACAGTCGTGATATTGTTTTCTTATAATAGTTTTAACCTGTTGCACAAAAATTCCATGCTTTTATAAAAACAGATAAATATACTAACGCTTGTATGAGTTTCTCCAGTTTCCCAAACAACTCAAGCCTGCTGTTTCGATGAAACTCGATGCTATAGCTATCCAGGTCCCCCATCAGACTATCTTGTTCCGCTTGCTGCAAAATTTTCATCTCATTCAATCGAATCTTCAACTTCTCTCTGTATGACATCTGGTCGTGAATACTTCGTTTTGCAAACGCTGGATTTATAATTGGTCTCCTGGAATAGAAATAGCATATTTTTCTGATTGTAGGGCTCACTCTCAGGAATGGCAATTTGAATGGAACTTTCACTGATTCACCTGATTCTTCACGGTATTGGTCGCGAAGGAACAGGAGTAGAATCACCTAGTTTTAAGACGTTTCAAAGTGATCCCAGCGGTCCTACTGAATAAATGCTTTTTGACTTTGACTTTGACTTTGACTGGATAGAGGACATCGATATTTTTAACCCGAAATTCTTAAGGGATTAATGCGGCAAACCGCGTTTTAACCGAGTTCCTACCGACCTTGATAAAGAAGTTTCGGGCAAAGCTGGTAACATAATAATGATAAGTGAGACAAGTAATATCTTTATTTCATTCTTACCTTTGATAAGGAACAGTAGCTATCACCTTGCCCTGTTCGTTCAAGTAAGTAATAGTCTTGCTGTCTCCTCTCCTCTGGGCTTTCTTCTGTTTCAAGTCTGTGAAAAACATGGCGTCCGTTGGTAAGTTCCACGCCAAAGCGGCCGTGTTGCCGAAAAGGAATATATCTCCGATTTGTATGAGTGCAGATGTTTGGCAGCAAAATACTGAAAATATTGAAGAATGTAGTTATTCAATCACAGTTTAAAATTTTGGAGGATATTTATATCACAGATATTTATACCCCCTGGACTGCTAAAATCACTTTATGAGTTATTTTAATGTTTTTTCCAAAAAATAATGTCTGTTGACAAAGCTCCAAAGAGGGTTAGTTTGTTAAGATGCTTTGTGAACCAGATAGATGACGACAACCTCTGATGTTTGAAATTCAGGCTGTATGAAAGTTAACATGTAAAATATGACAATAAACATTACATACTTAATTACCCGACGGTATAAAAGTTCCGTTTTCGTTTAGAAATTGTGCTCAACCATAGGTACTTACATACTAATTAATTCAAAAGCCATTTATACATAAGTTCTAAGTACTTAGATTAAGATCTTTGTTCGCTCTCCCGATCTATTTACAGTTCCAGTTACTTACCTTATTCCAACATAAACAAAAGCTACAAAAATAAACAATTAAACAAAACTTTTCAACAATAAACCCCTTTCAAGATGCAAAACTTGTATCCAAACTGTTGCCCAAACTTGAGCCACTTTATAATTCAAATAATTTAATGGAATATATTTAGAAGGTATTTTCAGCCAAACTTAAGCTCAAAGGACTTGAATGTCGTGCCGCTTTCGCCCCAAATACCAAACGCATAACTATCTACCTACCTAACTGTAGCGAGCTCCCGTCTGGAAATATTAAGAACCTCTTTCGTCTTGACAGCACTCTTGATTTTCCATTTTCTGAAAATTCATTTGTATCGTTCGTTCCTCTAACATCTTCACTAATTACTGCCTCAAATAACAAAACAATTGTTACAGCTAACAAAGAGATTCCAAGTTTGAACATTCTGAAGTATATTCAAACTTTTTCACTTCCATAAAGATAAACAAACTGGCTGCAAAGAATAACGTTTGAAATAAGAACTCAACAATTAAAATAGTTTTCACTGAGATTCCATATTCAAACTGAACACCTAGGAGTTGTTCTAAAATGAATTTTGAAATATGTGAGTAAGTACGTAAAACTACCAGTTCTAAAGCGTTACACACACTGTCCCATACTCGGGTCCATTTGTTGTGTAAATTGTATAAATTAAGTCCCAATTAACACACAACGTGTCAACATAACTGTCATTTGTCACAAAAATATCATGAAGCAAGTCAAATCACATTAAAGAAAATGTGGAACACGTTGTGGCCAAATTAGCTATGATCACGACCATAATACAGTTTTGGCCACTAAAAGGTTTTGTAATAAAAGTCATAGACATGTTGTTTCATTTTTATTTAATCAATACATACAAAAATTCACAAACATAAACCAAAATGTCATTATATTTCATATATTTAGATCGATCATACATTCAGATCAATATTAATGTAGTAAGAGTATGCAGGCTATAGATTACACACTCGCTACACACTACTTAAACAATATGTATGATTAGCATAATTTCATTCATCTTCTCTACATGCTCAAACCATCACGGTGTCTTTCTTAATCCGCCTCGCTACATCTTCTGTCATCCTACACCGTTCTTTTACCATACTGCTTTTCACCCTATCATTCAAACTTATACAAAGCACAACGGATCTTTAGCTCTCTGAAGTTAGGTGCAATAGACGATTGCGCAGGTTTGGTAGAGTAAGCGGGATAGCACGATTTTAGGTGTCAGCAAAAATGGGTTCTGCACAGCCACTTCAGAGAGCTAAAGAACGATTGTGCGTATTGTACTTCGTTTTCATTCAACAAAATTCATTCAATCCTTTTTGATCACAATACCTACGCCACGAAACGACTTTGAAGGACATCACATTTAAAACACCTACAAAGCAAAATGCCTCAAATCGATATCTCTAACGTGGTTTGAAAAATTTGCAATACGCCTGCATTTTTTCTTGTCTCGGCGGTATAACATCTCAAATAAAGAATAGTAAATAACACGCTTTAAGACTAAGAATCATAATGTATGTAAGAATGTATGAAGAATGTGATAAGGCAAAATTGAAATGAGGAGTGAAATATTTATGTAATAAAATATTGTAAATTAAAATACTAAATTAAGATATAGGTAAACTTTAAACATACACGTAATAATGGTAACCATTTGGTTTAACATAGAGGTAGAAAAAATGTTGTATCACTGAACTGTCCGTACCATTATGTATTCAAGTGTGAACCGATCTATGTGATTCATTGATAATTTTCTTGACAGTATTAAACATATGCTTTATCTTGAAACTCATAAAGTAACTTAGGCCTTTACATCTATATTAAATGATACGCGCTGTAGTGCCTGGGACATTGTTTGAGATAGAATAGGCTTGCCCAGCACCTAAACCATCCTCTCAGCTTAATCAGCCGCCCACAGGAAAGACGACGTCAATACGTGTGGAGCTGACTAAGCTGCGAGTTTCCTCACGATGTTTTCCTTCACCGTGTAAAAGCGCATATAAATTTTACGAAACGAAAAATCCATTGGTTTCATAGATATATTAATATATCAGTAAACATACAAGACACACTCTCTTTTATCCATTACGTTCTTATCTCCTATTTAAACGTAACTAGTAGTATCCTATACTATCTCAGTACATCGTAGGACCTGTTAGAGGATCGTTGCAATCTGGGTACAATTTATGACAGGGTTCAGTTGCGGCATAAGCTTGATCGTAATCGTGCATATCCTCTTCGGAATCATCTCCTGGTGAACCTTTGGGTAAGCTGCAAGCAGAAAATATGACGGAGCTCAAAATTGTAGTCTAAAAAGTCAATAAAAATATGTATGGAATGCTGACTTCAACGTAACGTGGACATGTGCAAGATATGGGACTTGCTTCTAATGCCCACTTATTTGCCACATATCTTCAAAGGTGAATGACTTAGCCTTAAATTTCAAATTCAGCTAATATAAGAAATAATATAAGAAAACTTGTGAATGTTGGTATAAGTGTATTTTTTAGTACTAGCCCTTACTAATAAACTTGACATAAAGTTATGTCATGCATAAACTAAAAATTTGTATGGTTATTCATAGGTTATGCATGACATAACTTTAATAAAGTTACTTCTTCTTGATGATAACTTGACATAATATGTCAAGTTTATTAGTAAGGGCCTATATTTTTAACTTACATAGAGCAGAGTGCAACGATGAAAGCACGATTTAATGAAGTGTCATCTAGTATAAGATTTTCTTTTTGCAAAGTAAAAGCTATTTACTTTCTATTGTCGAGTGACTCACGTGAAAGTGGCACGAAGAATCTCTTGGAGGAAGCTTCCTTGGGGATCGTTGCGAGTCTTGCCAACTATACACAAGGTTCGCAGCATACAGTCTCTTCCGTTGCCGCCCATTCTGAATCATGATTTTTGTTTTATAAAATTAAGTAAAACTAAAATATAAACATTCTTTTTTATTCAGAAGGTTCTGCAATCGATTAAACTTTGGGCTCTCTAATGATTTTGATTAAGTGTTATTGTGCACATAATGAGAAGTTCAAACTTCTTTTTATTTATAACTACTGGACCCAGGCGCGACTTCGTCTGTGCATTGTTTCGTCATACAAACTTTAGAGATAGAACTACTGACATCGCCATTTTGAAAAGTCAAAAGTTATTGATTGTCATGGCAACCTTAGAGCAGTGCTCTTAGTGTCAAACAGAGTACTGCTAAAGTTTTTATGCAATATTCCCGTTGTCCTTTTACATATTTCTTAGTTTTCAGGAACGTTTTTCGGGATAAAAAGTAGTCTAAACTAAATGCTATTCTGGAGTTATACCTTTCACCTTGCCAAATTTCATTGTAAACTGTTTCGTCGTTTAAGCCTGATCCTTACACAAACATACAAACTAAGTTTAGATCTAAGATGGATCACCTAAAAAAATGCTAGGCTCCAAACCGTGTTTGTTGCCCTGGTTCTTCACGGTATTGGTCGCGAAGGAACAGGAGTAGAATCACCTAGTTTTAAGACGTTTCAAAGTGATCCCAGCGGTCCTCTGAATAAATGATTTTTGACTTTAACTTTGACTTTGAAACATCTAAACAAACTCACAAACTTTCAGCTTTATTATATGAGTGGGAAGTGGGATGGGATAGCCATGACAGTGTGCATCAACATAATAATGCGTATACGAGTATAGCATCTGTACAGTCATGACATGTATGAAGCACAAGATATTGTTTTATCAGCTACCTACATTTTTTTGTAGTTATTAGAGTTGAGATACAAGAATGATAGTATTTTAAAGGCTGCTATTCACAGTAACATGATTAAACAAACGTACCCCTGTAACATAGCCTCGATTTTCTGATAGAGCGAGGCGCGTGTGCTCCTGTGAAATCCCCGTCGACCGTCCAACTCTCTGTTATTCGAAGCGTGTATCTGTTTCCGGTCTATATCATACTTTTCCTTTTTGGTTTCGACGCTGCGCTTCACGAACGCCGGATTGATGATAAGCTTTCTGAAATGTTTTTAACGATCAGAAGAGGATTGTTGATTGAATACCTGTAGATTCTACAGGTAACACGTAAACACACACACGTAATACATCGTGGCTCCACTCTCTACAGTGTAGATTGTGGAGCCTCGATGCTAAATGATTTTGATTCTGAATTTGCTCTTGATTCTTATAAGTACCTTAAAAAAACGATTTGAACTTAGGTTTTTAAAATTATATTAAAATAAAAACTGATATCGATTTGCTACAGTACTGGGTTTTATCCAGAATTTAATGGTATTTTTTTTATCAATCAGGATGCTTGTCCACCGGTCCTTATTAGTAACATAGACACACACATAAATATAAAGTATATAAAGCCTTGCCTTACCTTATACCATAAGGTCGTTTATAAATAATCTTGCCATGTTCATCGAAGTAAGAAATCATTTTTCTATCCATTCTCCTGTGAAGTGGATCAGCTTTGTGGTTGAAAGGAGAGTATGGGTCCTGGGGTAGCTCCCAAGCTAACGCCGTCGTCACTCCCCATAGAAATATATCACCGATACGGAATATTGTTGGAAATGTGTTACAGAATACTGTTAAAAAAATGAAAATTTTACAAAATGAAACAAAATAAACAAACTGGTAGATATAAATTAATGATATGATTTGATTTTCCGAAAAAGGAAGGACAATATAAACCTACTATCGATAAGTGCAGATTTTTTTATTTATGGTTACCAATAGTCTTATGGATGCGTAAAGTAACCTATGCTTGGAGAAACAAACATCCATACATTCTCAAAACCTATAAATTAATAAAGTTGATTGAATAATAATAATAATGATGGATTTCCGAAACCACTCAACCGGTGTAAGTAATGTGCTTTCTTTGAATAGTTTGAGCAGTGTTGATACCACGTGGGTGAACCACAAGTTGTAGTTTAGTTATAATAGTCTGTTCATCTTACCTAATTGGAAAGAGCTGCCTTCGGGGAATATAAGAAACCTCTTTTTCCTCGACAATATTTCACTATGCGTATCACTTTCATTGAAACTTTGCACTGAGTTCACTAAAATCAAAGCATTTATAAACAACTTTAAGGTAATCATTTTATTTATTAATACCTAAAGTTTATGATGAATTGTTTCTTCACGGTATTAATCACAAGCGAATAGAATCCCCTAGTTTTAAGATTCTAAGTGATCCCAGCGGTCCTACTGAATAAATGCTTTTTGACTTTGACTTTGACTTTGAATAAATGTATTTTGTGTTATCTCTCAGTAAACCATTGGTTCGGCTGTACAAAGATTGTGACGGTATATTTTAAAGAAATATTACCGTTAATCACGATCTTACAAAGTTGCAAACCAAACATGGATTATCTACAGGTCGATCATTTTTACTGTGAGCTTAGAGCAGTTTTAGACCATCCTGTTTTTGCTCTATCCCTTGAACCATAATAGAGTCTATTGAATAATAGGCAGTATTTTTTTTTTTTTTTTTTTTTTTTGTTGAATGGGTCGGCTCTTGACCTCAGACTTACACAGGCAAGAGTGAGGTCTACGATGGAGCGAGCCTACCCAGAAGGTGCCTATTAACTCTCTTCTTAAAAACAATAGGGTCGTAGCTCAGCGGAAATACAGACGCTGGAAGCTGATTCCAAATTTTTGCAGTGCGCATAATAAAAGAACTTTCGAAGCGCTTAGTTCTAATAAGTGGAATATCAACCAGATGAGGATGATAATCAGCTGTGCGTCTGAAGTCCCTGTAAAAGAACGGTGAAGGCGGAATAAGGTCGTGTAGCTCCTGGGCACACTCACCGTAGTATAATCTGTAGAACACCGACAAACACGATACCTCACGACGATGGCTCAGACTATCGAGTTTTGCTTCGGCAAGATAGTCTTCACCTACGAGCTTCTTGGCTCTGCGCTCCACCGAGTCAAGTGCAGCAAGTTGGTACTTGGCAGAACCATCCCAAAGGTGGCTGCAATACTCCATACAAGATCGAACTTGAGCCTTATATAAAGTCAAAAGTTGACCCGGCGTGAAATATTGCTTGACCTTATTTAGAATGCCCAGCTTTTTGGCCGCAGTTTGTGCTAAGTTTGTCAAGTACAGAATAAATAACATCCAACAGATTTAGTTCACATCAAAATTTGCTGTGTTGTAGTAATCAGAAACTACGAGTCCTATGATACCATATAAACCATACCATAACAAATACTTATCTGCAGATCATGCGTTTGTCTCGATGCAAAAATCATACGCATCGCACAGCCGAGCTTTCGCCCGTACCTGAGCCCGTATACCTAATGAAGGCCGTAAAACTAAAACAATTCTCTTGACTTTTAAAGAAAATGAACATAAAATCAGTTCAAGTAGCATCCCTAACATATCCAGTTACATCAAAATATCTTAAGACTCATCCATTTACTTCACCTACTTTAAACTAGTTTAAGTTAAACCGCGCCGATAAACAAACATGCAAACAAACCTACTTTTAAAGCACCGTTGTCACCTTATTTGAACTCCTAATTTATATAGCATTACATTTTAGGTGGTCAGTGAGTGAGTTAGAAGACAAATGTCGGCAATTTGTTTGTTGATAATATTTGTTGGTTTTTTGTTTTGAACTAATTAATTATAAGGTCAAAGAGTACGTTTTTGTGTCTGTTTATTTATTAATTCAAGTTTTAAGTTTTACATTTTGTAAGTGATACTGAGCACTCATTCGTCCATGGATCGTTCCCGAGCTTAAAAACTAAAACTTTGGCCTTTACATCTATATTAGATAATTTATACAGCGTCAGGAGGCAACCTATGCCTACACTTAACGGGACGTTGCAGTGCCTGGGACATTGTTTGAGATGGAATAGGCTTGCCCAGCACCAGCACAAGACGACGTCAATACGTGTAGAGCTGACTAAGCTGCGGGTTTCCTCACGTTGTTTTCCTTCACCGTTTTGAGCTCGTGTTATAGCGCATATTAATTTTTTCGAAACAAAAAATCCAGTGATGCACGGCCGGGATTCGAACCCACGACCTTCGGATTGTAAGTCGAGACACAACCCCATTTAACCAACACAGCCTCGTTCCCGAGCTTACACACACTGAAATAAAGTGCATGTGCATTGTACATCTACCCACACATTCAACCAACCCGCTTTTTTGAGATAGAGCAACTGGTACATGCCCACATTTTGCAAAAATTTATGAACAGTATAATAATGTTCTATTTCTCCTTCCAGGCCGAAATCTCTATTAACTGAAGATACCAGAATGAGCAAATTATATCAAGTTTTCCTCGTAGCCTACATATGTATGGTGGCATTCGCCCTAATTGATGTAGGCGAGGCCAATAATGCCCAGCAATTACATCGGGCGAGAAGATTCTTAAGCTTCAGAAATGTATCGCATTTCTTTGTAAGTATCTAATGGGTATCTTATTATCAACTGAGCATTCAATATTAGATTCTAATGGCGGGTACTGACCGGTGATACGGAACGTAATGTAACGCGTTACAGCGAGCATTCGTGTTCCTACAGTGAAACAAGGCGCTCGCTGTGAGCAACAAGCGGCTTTTAGATGCTGCGAATGGTACATTACGCCTCGTAACGCCAAAGGCCCCAAAAGTTTTAGAATAAAAACAAAAAATCTGACATTGTCAGCCTCTTATATCCGTATTTCTTAAACGATTAGGATAACTAGTAAGTAATATTTGGTTAATTCACTGAAGCAAACGCCTCAGTGTAGGACAACCGTTGAACTAGCGTTGTGAATATTATTGTAAACGTGAAATACAGGCACTCGCTCTATGAATATCATCATTTCGACCGTAAAATGACGGTAGAGTCTTCTTAGAAAACAAAAGCTTCTTCCTCTTTCTTATTTTTGTGTTGATTGTAATAATATCAGTCAGTAAATGGAATTAGTAAGTTAAAGATAAATATTTGTAGATGTTTTTCTTTATTTTACTCGTTAGAAGAAAATATGAAGAATATTAATATTAAATATATTAAGACCTTCGAGGAAAATCGGCTTAACTCAATTGACCTAAAACGCCAAATCCAGGAAACAAGACCCAAGCCCTCCTATGCCTATACCTATAATTCACAAGGACAAACTTTTTGCATCTCTTGCGACAGAGTATATAAGTAAAACAAAGTTCGGTCTAGCGAGTCATACTCGTATTAGGGCTCACGTTAAAAAACAAACAATTTAACTGTAAATAAGTAAGTTAGATGAAGTTGTAAATAGTTTTGCAATATAATAAATAAGAAAATTGTAAATTAAGCACTATGTTATAACAAATTATTATATTCAGGGTCGCCCCCGTCGAAATCGATGAGGAGGACTATAGAAGAAAATACATAATTGTACACTTCATAGGAACCTAAGTTAGAAACAGACATAAAACATCTTGACACATTTAAATACATATTAAAATTCGTAGTTTTTTTCACAAATAATATATTAAAATTTATAGTTTTGTTCACAAACATATTAAAATTTCGACATCCTGTAGTTTAGCTCACAAAAATATTAAAATTTATATTGTCATGCAGATAATTTTGTCCCATCCAATTATTGAGTTTCTTTCAAACAACATGAGTACCTAGTACCTTCCTTCGGTTTTCTGTCAAATCGTGATCCAAGCACTTACTTCCACTTTTACCTTTAATCTGTTTGTTATGATACCATTATTCGCGTTTTCCGCCTCAAGTGGAGGAAAACCTTTTTAAATATTTTCATATTATTCAATGGAAATCCAAACAATACCGATTGTTGTGCCATTTGTATAAAAAAATCCGTCCATTTACTTAAAAAGCGTCTTCAAGGCTTATTTGATCAAGAGTGAGTTCTTCTGGATCTGGTCATCTTCCACCTCACTTAAGCGCTAGTAGAGTTGAGAAATGAAAAATTTACGATTCCGACGGGATTCAAACCCGCAACGATCAGACGACCCTCTTAAAGCCGGAGTGCCTTACCATTCGGCCATGGAACCCTTGTCGCCAGAATCGAAATTTTTCTAAGCTCATATTTTTATCGGTTATAGCAAGCACCTTTTTATTTCTCAATGAAATACCTAAGTGTGGTTTAACACTATAAAAAATGCTAGTAGAGTTGGTTACCTCATACAAACGTCTTTTATTATTCGACAGCCTCTGTGGCGCAGTGGGCGAAGGCCCGCCTGCGACGCAGAAGGTTGCGGGTTCGATCCCCGCCGCGGGACAAATGTTTGTATGACCTACAGATATTTGTCTCGGATCTGGGTGTTTCTATGTATAATATGTATGTATTTACAAACACAAAGTATATAAGTAGTATATCAGTCATCTAGTACCCATAACACAAGCTCTGCTTACTTTGGGGCTAGATGATGCTGTGTGAAAAGTCCAGCATTATTTAATTTTTTTTTTTTTTTCATAATCTATTTTGTCTGGAACCCTTTGCCCTGCTGTGATAAAACTACAGCTTGACAGTCATCTTCCTGCCCTTTTCCCACATTATGTGGGGTCGGCACAACATGTCCTTCTTCCATTCTCCTCTATCAGCCGTCATCTCAACACTCACTCCTTTCTTACTCATGTCATCCTTCACACAATCCATCCATCTTTTCTTTGGCGAACCTCTACTCGTAAATCCATCAACATTCATACCAGTAATAAGTTATTTTTTGTATATTTTCAGTTGAGACTAAACTTCAAAGCTAACATGGTACCATGGAACCAGATCTTCGCACAGGCGATAGGTTTCCGTATCAACTGGGACGACCCACCAGACTCATTCCATCCGTATCACCATTTGAATAGAAGGACTGTGTATAGCAACTTGGAGACTTTAATAGACAGGTTAGATACGCCTTCATATCAGTAATAGATGTATACAGCGTCGTTGAGCCGTGTTGGTCGAATGGGGTTGTGCCTCGACTATTAATCTGTCGTGAGTTCGAATCCCGGCCGTGCATCAATGGATTTTTCGTTTCGCAAAATTTATATGCGCTTTAACACGAGCTCTTAACGGTGAAGGAAACCATCGTGAGGAAACCCACAGCTTAGTCAGCTCCACACTAGGGTGGATCGACAATGTATGAAAAAAATTTTTTTTTCGACAATCGTTTGCTAATAGTGGGGGAAAGTTGTATTATAGTGAGCATAGAAACTGTGATTTTTTTCAGATTTTTAAAGTAACATCTAATGCTGCCGCATTGAAGTTGAAAAATTTTTTTTTACTGAAAATTTGCCTTACTCTCTAACATTGAAATTGTTATTTTGAATATGATATTTTTATAAATTTTGTTATAAAATACAAATATAAACTGTACTTTTAAATAATTAATTAAAAAAATAAATAAAACATCCATGAAACTACTAAAACTACAGAGCTAAGTTTGACCTAAAATCTCGCTTTTTCTCAAACTTGGCCAGGGCTTTGCGAGATTCTTATTTTGTTTGAATCAAGCTTTTTCTAGCTTATGATGAGCAGACAGAACATAGAGCTTTTATTACAATTAGTAAAAACTCATTCAACAGCTTGTATGTGGCAAGGTAGACTTGAAAAAGACCCTTAATAAACATTTAGCTGATAATTTTCGGACGTACACCGCTCATCCGTTATCGAAGTTTTTCAGGATGAGCGAAGTAGCTATTCCTCTGGATTACTGGTCTACTATCTTCTTTAGATTTGATGGGAGGTATTTAGAGTTTAATAATTGCTGAAACAGAGATTTTGGGCCCATTATTACACGAAGAGTATTTTTTATAGGAACCACGGCTCGGTGCGTAAAGTTTTACTACAAATTTTGAAATTTTGGTGCGATATCTCCGTGAAAATGTAAAATCGTTATACCTATAGGAATAGCATAGTGCTACCATGCGTGTGACAGCCTTTCAGGAGATATATTACTTTGCTAAATCGTATGCAACATAGCTAATCGCAGAAAAAATATTCTGTGTAAAAAAATTGATCAGCACTCAACACAGATCATCTGTATTTTCAAGCAAGGCATCACTTATACTCTGAAAGGATTTATAATAATAAAGATTTATATAATAATAACAGCTTCTAGTTTTAAAGTGCTTTGCCCATCATTTCCACGTAAGATTGTGGTCCTAAAGTTAAACCATCATGGTAAAGGGACAAAGGGGCAACTCGTTCATAGTAACAGGCAAATTATCCCCTGCATTGGTCTTCCAGTTCGTTTTTCAAGCAACCGAATGATGCCACCGCTGCATTAAGTTAGTTCTTCGTTAGTTCCATCACATTCTATGACTATAGGCTGCTTTTTGACGATATTTTTATAATAAAGATCTGACTGACAACTTTCTCTAATAACTTAGCAGTATCTGCCATTATGCGGTGGTTTATGACCCAAATAGACAGATCCAGGCTCTTCTATTATTGAAATGTGATCCTCCACCATAATCTACTGGTAGTTCCCTTGATTATTTTTTGGTATTTGCATCGTCCTGACTTCTTTTCCGTCAAAGAACAATAGTGCGAATAAGTTCGAAACATGCGTCTTTGGGAACATTTTCACGAGTTTTCTCTTTGCACTTTGTATCGATGTATTACGGATATGTTTGACTTCTGCGGTGAAAACTTTAGTTCTAATTCATTGTTCTACTCAACATCTAGAGAACAGTGTACTTAAAAACAAATTAAACTCAAAATGCGATGATCATAGATGCTCTACAAAATGATGAAAAATTACCTATATTGCAAAAGTTCAATGACCTTGCGGCGGCACTTACCCTTTCTTGATCCTAATAATATTTTGCACACTTTATTTTGAGCCCATAAGACACCCTTTTTTTGCTATTAGCAAACTATTTTCAAAAAAAGTGAATTTCGATCCACCCTACTCCACACGTATTGACGTTGTCTTTCCTGTGGGCCAGGCTGATTAAGATGAGAGGTTTAGGTGCTGGGCAAGCCTATCCATCTCAAACAATGTCCCAAGCATTACAGCGTCCCGTTAAGTGTAGGCATAGGTTGTCTCCTGACGCTGTATAAATCATCTAATATAGATGTAAAGGCATAAGTTTTTAGGTTTATACAGCGTCGGATGCTGTTGTGCCTGGGACGTTTTTTGAGTTTGAATTATAGTCTGGATGGTCCAAATCCATCTAGTTATCATTAGATTTGTCACAAAAACATAGTTCTAACTCGTAGTGTGCTTCACAATCAATGGTAACTTGTTTGTATATATACTTAGTTTACGCATTTCATTCCTTAATTGTCTTCTTTGGATCCGAGTCTGCATTTACATACTCGTACATTGCTTACGAGTAGGTTTTTTAAATAATATTCTTGTTACTTTATACCTTCAGAAATGGCCTCAACGGTTTCCAGTGTGTTCGTCGAGCCATCTGCGAGACCCAAGCGATACTAGAACCAAGCGAAATATACCACAAAATACTCAAAATGATATTCAGGTAAATAACATGAAAGCACTGGTGGTCCAGGTCCAGCGGCAACTTCACCTTTGTACTCTTT
Source organism: Epirrhoe tristata (assembly GCA_951394285.1). Taxonomy (NCBI): domain Eukaryota; kingdom Metazoa; phylum Arthropoda; class Insecta; order Lepidoptera; family Geometridae; genus Epirrhoe; species Epirrhoe tristata. The sequence continues at coordinate 8,492,482 of OX596152.1, read as the reverse complement.
CGTAAAAGTAAGTAAGTTCGTATGAGTCAGTGGCCAACTCTGGTGACGGAATTTTTAGGCCGCCTTAAGGCCTCCGCCTTGGCTTAACGACTTAAATAGCCGGGACCGACGAATTATAGCCCTCCGAAGCACGGAAGCGCTCAGATGAAAATGCCACTGGTGGTCACCCATCCAATTAGAGACCGTTTCGAACGTTGCTTAACTTTGACGATCTATCAAGAGCGACCACGAGCGCTTCTACTCTTTGGTCTTACTCACTATTTGGTAGATACGATTCGTATTCAGATTTTGAGTCTATTTATTTTAGCATGAATGCTGACTTTACTGTTTTGTTAGTGTTACTCGACAAAGAAAATCGATTACTTATTTTTAAAGTAAAACTTATGTTTGAAATGTACCAACTAATACTAAATGTATCACAACAATACAATCTGGCAAATCTGTCAGCGCTCATGCTAATTGAAATGGAGTCTGTCAAATGTAAGTCCATAAGTACTCCTATATTTCGGATGGTGAAGAAACACATCGTGAGGTAAGCGGCACACATGCACTAAAATCAGTTAAACCATCTAGGGGTCGTAGTCTAACGTAGATCTAACGATCTAACGATAATAGATAGATCATTAACCTATCTATTATCGTTAGATCGTTAGATTTAGAACTGTGCTTAGATATTGATATTAATATCTTATTAATATCTTAATATATTATATCTTATTTACAGGAGGCAATCCTCAGCTACATCAAAATGGCATGACATGACAGCGGAAGACTGCAATGTGTCCCTATCATTATGTCCCTTCTCAGCCTTGGAAGCGTCACGATATACAGATATTGTATGAAAATATGTTTTTTTTTTTATTGAAATAATTAATTCTTTGTTGTCTGACGACCTCTGTGGTGCAGTGGGCGATGGTCCGCCTGCGACGCAGAAGGTTGCAGGTTCGATCCCCGCCGCGAGACAAATGTTTGTATGAATTACAGATATTTGTCTCGGGTCTGGGTGTTTCTATGTATAAATGTATGTATATACAAACAAAAAGTATATAAGTAGTATATCAGTTATCTGGTTCCCATAGTACAAGCTTTGCTTAGTTTGAGGCCAAGATGATGCTGTGTGAAATGTCCAGCATTATTATATTATTATTATATCTTTCTCTCACAGACAACTTACAAAAGATTTGTGATCACGAAAAGTAAGAATTTGTTAAAAAAAGTGGGCTTAACTTTCAACAGGGAAATCAAAACTAAAATTCTTTTTTTCTTAAAAAAAAATCTCAAGTTGTAACGACAACCTTTCAATGAATAAAACTAAAACCTCTCAGTTTGAAGATTTAATTGAATAGCATGACATTATTTCTTTCTGCATAGCCTGTTAGGTAATGCCAAAAAGAGCTTTACACCTCAGTTAACCCTAGACAACTAAAATAGCTTCACATCGCAGTATACCTTTGCTTAACCTTATTATTAATTTTACTTATTTATTTTGATATCAGCAACCTTTGCCTACACTCGACGACCACTGTAGTGCCTGTTTTTGAGATAAAATAGGCTTGCCCAGCACCTATATAAACCACCCTTTCAACTTACTCGGCCTTATCCACAGGAAAGACAACGTCTATACACACGTCGTGTGAAGCTAAGCAGCGGGTTTCCTCATGATGTTTTCCTTTACCGTTAAGAGCTCGTGTACGCCTATAAATTGTACCTATGTTATACCTGAATTTAATAAAGTGTTAAGCTACTTTTGAATGTTCAGGTAACTCTAGAGGTTGCTTAGCTGCTTATGATTGTGGCTGCACATTTTCTTTCAGCGCAGCTTGTTAGCTAGTAATTGTGTACGTGATCATTATAGAGGGCTAGGTCGCTGGATTATGCAATACGGTGTTTTTGGTATATTTTTGATAAAAAATAATCTTATTAAAATACTTAAACCAACAGTCACATTATAAGTCTTAATGGTGATTCATAATCAATTCTGATGCATCGATTTGATGAAGTTCTTCAAAAAGCGCCGATTATTTACATTAAAAAAAGGCTTTTCATACGGAATTTTAAACATTATAATTTAGTTATTTATACCTACATGTCGAGTCTGTCAACAACTGTCAAAAGTAGGTACTTACGTTTGTCAGTACATGACAGTTTTTACTCCAAACTCTGCAATTTATCGTAAATAACTAAACACAAGACGTCATCGTTATCGACGACATCTGTAACGTGACGATCTGCGAAAGGCTGCCGGCAGAAGCTGGATGCGTCGAGCTGAGGACAGGGCGCAATGGCGCGCACTAGGGGAGGCCTATGTCCAGCAGTGGACTGCCATAGGCTGATGATGATGATGATGAAATGTAAACTTTGACGAGACTCACTTTGAAAACTTTGCGATTCAGATTAGGAACCTAAACTGGATAGCACCCGAACTGAATTGTAGGTTATAATACGGCACCTATTCTATTAAGAGTTCCCAGCGGTCCCACTGAATAAACGCTTTTGGACTTTCATCTTATAGGCCAGTAAGTAACTAATACGACCTCTGTGGCGTAGTGGGCGAAGGCCCGCCTGCGACGCAAAAGGTTGCGAGTTCGATCCCCGCGGCGGGACCATTGTTGTAATTTTTAATTAAATAAATAAATAATGCTGGACTTTTCACACAGCATCATCTAGCCCCAAAGTAAGCAGAGCTTGTGTTATGGGTAATGATGACTGATAAACTACTTATTATATACTTTTTGTTTGTAAATACATACATATTATACATAGAAACATCCAGACCCGAGACAGATATCTGTAGGTCATACAAACATTTGTCACGCGGCTAGGATCGAACCCGCAACCTTCTGCATCGCAGGCGGACCTTCGCCCACTACGCCACAGAGGTCGTATTAGTTACTTACTGGCCTATAAGATGAAAGTCAAAAAGCATTTATTCAGTGGGACCGCTGGGAACTCTTAATAGAATAGGTGCCGTAATATAACCTACAATTCAGTTCGGATGCTATCCAGTTTAGGTTCCTAATCTAAATCGCAAGTTTTCAAAGTGAGTCTCGTCAAAGTACGTTTAGGTCATCATCATCATCATCATCAGACTATGGCAGTCCACAGCTGGACATAGGCCTCCCCTAGTGCGCGCCATTGCGCCCTGTCCTCAGCTCGACGCGTCCAGCTTCTGCCGGCAGCCTTTCGCAGATCGTCACGTTTAGGTACTCGTATTATAAAACGAAGTCATCAGTGTAAAGACAACGTTATTTACTCGAGTCTGAGACGGGCGCGAACTAAGCAGAAAGTAAATCCGGTTAGTTTCAGTAGTCAATGTATTCCCGAAGCGACGAAATCGGCGACTAGCGGACTGATTGCCTATTGGGGCAGAAGCAACGACGGTTTCTCGATAACTACTAGGACTATTCTCATAGAATGTAACCCAATGATTGAGTTCTGAGACCTATAAACCCACGTGATTGATAATTCAACTGCAAACATGCATTATATACACATAGAACACACAAAGACCCCAGAAAATCATTTGCACATCTTACAAACATTTATTGTAGGGGAGAGCGGGGTTGGAAGTGCCGGGGGTAAGTAGTGCCGGCGAACATAACTCGAAGACGAAAAGAGATAGCTCCATTTCTATTTTGCATCTCAGAACGTCTAACGCGCGTGCATCGCCGGCAGCCACTTTAGTAGCGGCTGCGACGCGTATCGAGTGGTGGCATGCAGTGTGATGCTCTGACTACACGTTAGTAAATATTTTGTGTTTTAAACTTTTTGGTCAATCGCCTTGCTTTTTGAAGCTACTTATACCAGTGTTTCACTAGGTCAGTGGTTATTTATTCATACATCGCTTTTCGGTTTGTTTTGTAGGTTCTGATAAGCAAAACATTTTAAATTTGACAGAAAGTGCGTGTACTAGTAACGGGGCTGAAAGTGCCTCTCATTGGGGGCTAGTTGTGCCGCGGCACAACCGACCCCAAGCGATCCATTGTTATAGTCTACGTTTTTGTCTTATAGTATTCTATATATAATATGTATGTATTTACAAACAAAAAGTATATAATTAGTTTATCAGTCATTCTAGTACACATAACACAAGTTCTGCTTGCTTTGGGGCTAGATGATCCTGTGTGAAAAGTCCACCGTTATTTTTCATTATTATTATTATAGGATGAGGACAGACAAACGAAAGACCAAGAGAGGGATTACTTCGAAGGAGCTTCTACAAAGAGCTGCTGATGCCATAAATTGAAAACTGTAGCTGGGAAGCAAAAAAGACATGCAGCGCATTAAGAAAATCAACAAATGTATAATATAATAAATATACATAATAATAAAATGTATAATTAATTATTATAACACTTAAAAATGAAAATGGATCTCTCTGATAGTGAAAATTATAAGTTATGTTGAGTTTTTTAGTTAAGAAAGAAGAAAAATGTTGATTGTTTTTGTTGTTATCTATGTCAGTTAGTTTAGTAAGAGTTTAATTAGAAAAAACATTGTGAATGTACGGAGTATTTTTTTTTATATAAATAAATAGCTTAAATAAAACAATTTTTGTCTTAGTTTTTATTTAAACACCATTATTTTTTATATAAAATATCCACTTTTAGAACGGCACAACCAACCTCAGCATTGGCACAACCCGCCCCACGACGGGGTCAATTGTGCCTCAAGGTCTCGTTGCACTAATTTCAATGTCACAAAAAAACTATTGCAAATTAGCCAATTATTAATTTAAATTCAAAAACTACAATAAATTTAACATAAGTGTTATAGAAATTGAGAATGCACGATTTCATTTCAATAGTTTTTTTAAGTGATTTATCAAAATCGGCACTTTCAGCCCCGCTCTCCCCTACGTCGGAAATCGAACCCGCTGTGGCGGGCTGCCACAGCGCCACAGATGTCATGCTGGATTGAGCTTAAAAAGAATCTGCGATCAAAAGATGCCGTAAAAAATTATACTAGACATCTTCAAAGGATCTGGAATACTTAAACTTTACATAAATCTGAGAGAATGTTTAGAGACCCAAGGATACTGTGTTTTTTTTTGTTTTCTCGGCAATGATCTTCGAGTACCTTTAGTACGAAGTTCTAACTCTCAGTAAATATTCTAAGGGAATGATAGCTGGCGCGTGACTAGCAACCTACATCAGCCACCTAATTTGTCCCCTGCAAACATCGGTAGTCTTCGAGACGTTTTATAACACGCTTGGTGGTCTCTCAGACGTTTTACGTCGCGCTGGGGAATAATGTAATTAGACTTCGAAAGTTGGTTAGGTAATATTTAAAGGAGGCGTAGTGAATAGTTTAAGAACTCGTTGGTTTAGGCCGAGGTCTATTCTTTGATGGTTATTTTTTTTAGACTTCTTTGCGTTTCTTTTGTAATAATTACAATTAATTACCAGTAAAGTACTCCCCTTACCGAATAAGGGGATGAATGAATGAAAATTCTTTATTGCACACCATTAATAAAATTAACACAGACAAAAACAAAAGAAAAACCAAATAAAAATGTACAATGGGCGGCCTTATCGCTAAGAAGCGATCTCTTCCAGGCAACCTTTGGATGGAAAGGAACATCAGTGAAAAGAAGATTGGTCGGGTGCATATGATGACAGATTATTGAATTTTTGACAGACTAACATAAACATGCTAGCTATTAAAAATAAATACAGATAGAATACGTATACCTACTCAATAAAAATAAATATACCTTCCTACATAAATAAATAATTTTAATATACATACATACATACAATACAATATATAGGTAATAAAACAATATTTAGATCAAGAATTGGATGATTCAACTTTACTCTCATTGAGAAGATGTGATTTCAATCTCATCTTAAACATAGCAGGAGAGGAGGATTTTTTGATAGATAGGGGTAGAGCATTCCAGAGTTGTACAGCTTGAACGGAAAAGGAGTCTGCATAGAAACTTGTTCTATGAGTAGGAGTTTTGAGAAGGAGGTTGTCTGAGGAGCGAAGATTACGAGGATTCTGATCATGAAGATATTCAAAACGCTCCTTCAGATAACAGGGAGTTAAGGGATTGCGGAGGATATTGAATAAAAGGGAAAGAATATGGAAGTTACGACGAAGTCGGATCGGTAGCCATTTCAATTTAGCTCGATATTCCGAAACATGATCATATTTACGCAGCCCGAAAATGAACCTGATACAGACATTCTGAAGACGCTCAAGTTTATTGAGCAGTTCCTCTGTGAGGTCAAGATAAGAGGAATCAGCGTAGTCAAGAATAGGGAGAAGTAGGGATTGTGCCAGCGTAATTTTAGTAGCTGTTGGAAGAAAATTACGTAATCTTCGGAGCGAGCTAAAAGAAGCAAACAGCCTTTGGCTTACCGATTGAAGTTGCGGTTTCCACGTCATGCAACTGTCCATTATCACACCTAGGTTTTTAACGGTTTTAGAGATAGGAACAGTTACATCATTAAACCTGATATGAGGTAGTGAGTGCCAATCAATATTACAGACTGTACGGGAACTTCCCAACACGATAGCTTGAGTTTTAGAGGGATTAACCCTCAGCCCGTATGCTTTGCTCCAGTCACTAATTCTGTGTAAATTATCATTGATGCAAGTAATTGCTTCCGGTAGGTCATTCACAGTAGCTTGCGTGTAAATTTGCAAATCGTCTGCATAGAGGTGATAAGAAGATGTAAGAAAATTAGAGATAGAGTTAATGAAAAGTGCAAATAAAAGAGGAGATAAAACGCCACCCTGTGGAACACCGGCTGAGGTGACGCTCCAGGACGAGTACGTCTCGTCAACACGTACCCTCTGCCGGCGTCCGAGCAAATAACTGCGAAACCAGTCAACCACCGATGGAGATATGTTAAGCGAGCGTAGTATCCCTAGAAGTATGTCAAAGTCCACTGTATTAAATGCATTGCTGAAGTCCAACAACGTTAGGATAGTTACCTGACCATTTTCCATGCCCGAGCGAATGTCATCAGTGATCTTAATAAGTGCTGTAACAGTGCTATGACCGGGACGGAATCCTGATTGAAAATTATTGAGAAGGCTGTTTTTGGTTAGGTAAAAACTTAGCTGCATATGAACGAGACGTTCAAGAACCTTAGAAAGGAAAGGGAGAATGGAAATGGGACGGAAATCAGTAAGGGAGCTAGGTTTGGATTTTTTAGGAAGAGGAATAATATAGGCTTCCTTCCATGCAGAGGGTACAGAACTAGATATTAGAGAAAAATTTAAAATATGAGAAAGAATTGGAAGGATTTCATCAATAATCGGAACAATCATGTTCCTACCGATGTTATCACTTCCCATAGCATTAGATGAAATGGACAGAATGCTCTTCTTAACATCACATGCGGTGAATTGACTAAAAACAAAAGAGGGAAATGTTGGAGTAGACACTAAAGAAAGATTAAACAAAGTGTTAGTTTTATCATCCAAGTTAATATTGGATGAAGAAGAAAAGTGAGAATTTAAAGCATCAAGGTCAAAGTCATTGGAAATGGATTCATTAAAGGGCTTGCCAACTCCAAGCGATCTCAAAAATTTCCAGACTTTAGATGAGTCTTTATTAGAAACAGAGGCGTGAATATGGCGGCGTTGTGCATCTCTACACACCCTATTGCAGCGATTGCGAGCACGATAGTATCTATCTTTGTTGGCGTCACTAGCGTTTAATTTGTATTTCAACTTGGTTGACACTTTTATCCGCATTAACTGCCTAATTTCCTCAGTAAGCCAGGGAGCTGGTTGGTGTTTAATTTTCGTGGCTCTGATAGGAGCATGCTTATCATACAGTTGCGTAAGGGTAGACGTAAATAAACTAATTTTGTCATCAATTGATGACGCATCAGTTACTGGAGACCAATCGATTTCTTGAGCTTCAGATCTAAGCATCTCCACATCCATGCCACTAAAATTACGCTGCAGAAGAATTTTAGGCTTAGGCTTAGGAGTGCGAATTTTATAGGATAAGAAAATAAGGTCATGATAAGAAAAAGCATCAGCAGGACATTGGCCATGACTGGCAACATGTTGAAGCGAGGAGACTAAAACTAAGTCTAGAAGCGACGGGTTACAATTTGGAAAGTGATGAGTAGCACCAAGGGGGAGAATATGCAAGTTACTGGAGTTAGCAATGGACTCGAAATTTTTAGAACGATGATCACGTTTCAGAAGGCACGTATTAAAATCGCCCATTAGGATGGTATGCTGGTAGGAGGGAACAAAGTCTTCCAGAAGCTTCTCGAAGGAAGAGAAAAAGTTCACTTGCAAAGAATGACTATAGTACACTCCGAGAAGAACTTTGGCATGACAAATCATAACCTCAATGAAAAGATGTTCACCGGCATTAGAAGGTGGTGGCTGCGCAGACATACTTACAATAGAGAAAGGAAAGTGAGAACGTAGGTAAATTGCTACACCACCACATCGACTACCAGTGCGATCATTGCGGATCAGATTGAACCCAGGAATGGAATACGAAGTTGAGGAGAGGGGGGGTTTTAGAAAAGATTCGGATACTAGGATAGCATGGAGATTTTTCACATTAAACGAAGCAAGCATATCAGAAAAGTGGGCTGGTATACTCTGAGCGTTAATGTGCACTACATTAAAGTTATTAGGAGCTTGTGAGAAGTTATCAGAAAGCGTATCAGATAGACAAGGCAAACTCACAAAACTGTCATTCTCACAACCTGAATTATTAGACGAGATTGAAAGAAAAGTATTATCATCGCTTGAATCATTCAAAATATGTAACATAATAATAAAATAAAATATAATACTTAATATATATGAATACTAGTAAAATTATATTAATGAATAATAATAATTATGATGTGTCCTACTTAGTGTAGGTATAAAACAAACCTCCTCCACCTGCCAGTTGAATTCCTGCTGAGTTGAGATACCTACTGCACTGAGCATCTTTGGCCCAAATCCCTTAAAACTCTTTGCCCTAAACGTACAGTAATATTTAGTAAAGTTACATAAAATAAAAAGATAAAAAATAAACAATAAAACATGACCAAAGAGTGCTTATAATATACATAAACATGACTGACTAAAAAGTTTAGGCCAAAAGATCAGTATTCATGCCACTTAAGTGATACCGAAAAGTAGATATGACATTGACATTAAATAAGTATGTGAGTGACAGACTGACGGGACTAACTGACATGACAAAACAAACAAAGTGAGTTGAGTGAACAAATTGATCGCAAAATACAAATGTAAATAGTGGGTAAAAGTAACAAAATAACTGAGTCTAGGACATAATACAATAATACGAGGGTGAAGTTAATAAAAACGAATGTTGGCAAAGTACTACCCACATACACAAACATAAACAGCGATCTACTTCCGTCCGCTCGATGCACCAGCAGCAGCTCGCCCAGCTGACGGCGCTCGAGACTCCTTAGCTACCGTCGCATGCGCCCGCGCCGCTGCCGGCACCTGCCGTGGGGGTTCTGACGGCGCCAGCTTGTTCAGCTCACCAATGCTGCAGATGCGGTGACGCGCGCCATCCGCGCCGATCACATGCACCATTCCATCCCGAGTCCAACAATTTTTAATGCCAAGACGCTCTCTTGCAGCAATAAATGCGTCATGTCTTGGCTTCGTCAAAAATTCGGATAAAGTCAAGCTACTGCCCTTCAGGTTGGTTTTGGCGAACCATACCTGGTCTCGCATGCTGACATCACGAATTTTGACCAATATTGGCCGAGGTCGGACAGCGCTCGATGCCCGCCCCATTCTATGGCACCGACTAATATGAGCACTAGTAAAGTTGGACAGTTTAAGTTTACTGGTTACTGACTTGACGACCACATCTGTGGTAACTTCCTTGTCTTCCTCGGGGACGCCATGGAGAAGCAGTATCTTCCGCCGACTGCGCATCTCCTGCTGATCGACATCACGTGCAAGGAGCTCCACCTGTTGCTGTAGAGCCTTGAGAGACGCTAGAGTGAATGTCTTGAAAGCAGCATAGTCAGCTGCAATTGCTTCAGTGGTTGTGGGCGAGGATGATTTCTTCAGATCACACTCAAAACGCGCCATCCGTTCGTGAAGTGAATTGATCACATCAGCCAAGCTAGTTTCCGCCATGTTGATTGTGTAGAAGTGCTTGAAACTGCAGTGTAGTGTCAGGAATTGTGAGAAGTGTTCTAACGGAGATGGTGATTAATGGCAGGTGAAGTAGTAATGTTTTTATATGTATTTACACATTCATAACAACTAATTAAAGCCCAGATATAATAAAATTAATAATTAAATCCAGGAGAACTTTTGAAAGCTGTTTACTTTTAACTACCCACCAACCAAAAAAAAGGGGAGTACTTTACTGGTAATTAATTGTAAGTCGACCTCGACTTTCAATCCGAAGGTCGTGAGCTCGAAACGAAAAATCCATTGATTCACGGCTCTTCGTAAAATTTATATGCGCTTTAACACGTGCTCTTAACGGTGAAGGAAAACATCGTGAAGAAACCAGCAGCTTAGTCAGCTCCACACGTATTGACGTCGTCTTTCCTGTGGACCAGGCTGATTAGGCTGAGAGGATGGTTTAGGTGCTGGGCAAGCCTATTCCATCTCAAACAATGTTCCAGGCACTACAGTAGGTTGCCTCCTGACGCTGTATAAATAAAAAATGTATAGATGTAAAGGCCTAAGTTTTTTTACTCCACTTATTACAAAATTTTAAATTCAGCGACTTTAACATACAGGGCCTTACAAATAAACGTGGTCTAAAGTTATTCCTCGGAATAAATTAGGAATAACCATACATTTTGACAGTTTACACTCAGGAATAACTTTATACCACGTTTTGACAATCGCGATGTCTACTCGTATGAAGAATAGAAAAACATTCAATCATCCCTTAAAGTGCTGATAAGCTCCATAAGTCCCTCACCATCAGGACAGTCGTCATAAATAGCTGCACAGCTGAACATCTGTCTCCCCGCGACCGCTGCGTCGATAAATGGAGACATTTCTGGCAATTTTTCTGAAGCTGGATCATCGTCAAATGGTGATTGACCGTAATCTGGTCTGAAAAAAATAAGAAAAACTGTTACAATTCATGTGTGAGTAAACGGATCGCAATTCAGCGTCTTACTGATGTATAAACGAGAACCTAGTGTTTAGACAAACTAATTTAGGTTAGGTTTAAAGACATTTATTTCTCATACAAACAATAATAGTTCTTTTATAATGAGATTAAGATTAGCTTATCATTAATTTAAGTGTATTTATCACACTCTGGAGCTGTCACTTCTGTAGGTAGGTATGGAGAGTCACTTGAAACATGTTGTACAAACGTGTGTTTTTAGTTTAGATTTAAATAAGCTTATACCTTTCGCATTCTTTTATGTCGTTGGGTAATAGATTGTAAAATTGGACCCCCTCACATACTATCGTCTTCAGTCCGTAGTTTGTTCGTGCATTTACCAATTGTAATTTATATTTATTCCTTAGATTGTATTTGTTTTCCTTTTTAGTTAGTTGTATGTTCGACTGTATAGATTTATCAGTGATGTTTTTGATGAGTACGCAGGTGGAGTATACATAAAGCTGTCGAAGATTTAATAATTTTGTTTTAGAATATAATTGTTTAGTTGGTGTTAGATAGTGATAGCCGTGTAATACTTTTATAAGTTTGTTTTGTGTTCTTCGTAACCGACAAAGGAGCGTTGCGGCGGCAGATCCCCATATTTCTATTAGGTAGTCAAGGTGTAATTTTGCTAACGAGTTGTAGATAATTGTACGTACTTTAGGTTGTATACAATACGCTATTTTGCGCAAGGCTCCGAGTAATGACGTTAGTTTTGAGTTCACATGATTAATATGCAAATTCCACGTTAATTTGTCATCTATCCAGAGGCCAAGATATTTTTCATGTGTTGAGCGTTGTATTATTTCGTTATTTAGGGTAAGAGGGGTAAACTCGGGTATTGGTTTGTTTTTTGCAGCGAAAATCATGAAGGACGTTTTAGTAGTATTTATTGTCAAGAGATTATATTTTAGCCATTCATTTAATTTGTTAAGATCGCTTTGAGCATCGGATATTATTTCATTGATTGACTTGTCAAAGTAGAAAAGGCATGTATCGTCTGCATAAAGTGTTAAATGACCTGTTAGTCCTATTTTATTTATATTATTCAAGTAAATCAAAAAAATTAAGGGGCCAATTATGGAACCTTGGGGAATACCATAAGTCACGTTTAGGGCAGTACTTTTGAAGTTATTTAGTTTTACGACTTGTCGTCTGTTCGTTAGGTATGACTCTAATAAACTTAGGGCTGTTCCTGCGATGCCTACGTTATTTAACTTCTGAAGAAGCTTCTTGTGACTCACTGTATCGAAGGCTTTTTTTAAATCGATAAAAATACCTACTGCTATGTATTTTTTATCTATATGCGTTTTAATTTTAGTAACTAAGTCAATTGTAGCCGTTAAGGTGCTAGACTGAGGACGAAAGCCATACTGCTGTAGGTTTATAAACACTACTTATCAAAACTGTGTCAATTACATAGGGGAAATAAATAACCAAAAACCTTAAGTAGGTATTCCATCTAAGTATCCATTGAATGTCACAGGCAACAGCTTCGGTTGAGTGTAGGCTTGCTTTCGGATTGAAACTCGAGAGAATCCTAGACCACAGATTAAGTAAGATAAACATACGTCAGCAGCACGTGTAGGATTTCCCCCACGAATCCCTCCTTCTCCACTGGGAACTGTGCCGCCTCACAGACCGCACGCAGCACGCACTCGGGACCATTCATACCCTTTCTGAAAGCAATCAGATACTTTGATGTTTCGATAGTTTTTCGTCGCGAATTTTAGTAGTTTTACTCATTTATTATTTACTAGCTATCGCGAATTTGTCCGCATTTAATGTTGTTATCACGAATCCCCATACACACTTCCATGACTTTATATACCCCGACCGTTGTTATTGTTGAAATAAAAGTTTCTTAAAATAAATAAATAAAAATAAAAAAGCTTTTATTATTCCTTAATCAACAAAATGAGAAAATAAAAATGTACCTGATCTAAAATCTAGAAAAAACTAAGTAATCAAGGACCCCTCGACGGGTATAGGCCTCCTCCAAAGCTTTCCAGTGTTTCAAAAGTTTCTTACATCACCTTTAATCCATGCCAAATTAGATCGATAGATTAGTAATGGGGCATTTACACGACACGGTCTAAGCACGTACGTTTTAGCATCGCATGCCAATTTTTCCCGTGTAAACGCTCACCGCACGCTAAATGTCTACAGACAGATATAATTACTTTAGCATTTATAATAATCAGATGGATGGATCTTTTGTGTATTTTAGTAAAAAGACCACTAAACTACGAAGGTACTACGTTAGGTACAGTATTTTTATTTACAGAAACTAAGCTACTACATATTTACAAAATACAACAGGATTAGTCAAGCTATCTAAAGATCGTTAGAAACGATATATAGATAGCTCAACTGATCCAGGTCACTCTCAGTCGGAAGTGTGCCCAAAACACTGGCGGCATTACCACGCTGGATGGCAATGCTGAAGTTTCATAGAATTGTTATTTAATTTACCCGTAGATTTTATTTAGAAGAGCATTTTTGAATCGGCAGTCACAAAACGGAACGCTTTTATGCAAAATAAATAACTTCAGAATACTTATGAATTCCCCCCTCTCTACCCCTCCTACTCCCCCCTACCCCCCCTACTTCAAAGGATCTGGAATAAGTAACATAAAAAGATCTGTGAAAATGTCTACCCTACCTTGGGGATACAGTCGTGAACCTGTTTACGTTTTACTTACGAATTCATCAATTCAGCCATGGATCTATAGAAAACCAGACGTTCATCTTCTCTGTCTCCTGTATCTCTCGACTCCCTAGAGACAGTCTTGATGAAGTAATACGGAGACAATTGTGTGATATTTGTGAACTGAGCGTACTGGTACTGGAAGTTCACCCCGAACAGTAGATTAATTTTGTCTTTGGTGGCCACTGGACTTGCGAAACCGATGAGTAACTGAAACCAGGAAAATAATAATGTGCTTGGATGGCGTAACGTAAGGTAGAAAAGACGTGCCTGCCTATGTCATAGGACCTAGGCATGTCTTTTTTTTTTTTTACTAAAAGGTTTTTTTTATCCAAGAAAACCAAAAAGCCGTGTTGGCCGAATGTTGTTGTACCTCAACTTTCAATCCGAAGGTTGTGGGTTCGAATCCCGGCGGTGCATTAATGGATTTTGCGTTACGTAAAATTTATATGCGCTTTAACACGTGCTCTAAACGGTGAAGGAAAACATCTTGAGGAAACCAGTTAGTGTTCTTATAGGCGGCAATGGGCTTGCAACCTGTCACGTATGGAATACTAACTTCTGCAAAATGTGGGCATGTAACAAATATTATGTGTTTGGACATGCCTCTGACTACCCCCCTTAGACATCGTCAAAGGATCCGGAATAAGTAACATAAAAAGATCTGAGAGTATGTCTACCGCACCTTGGGGATCCAGTTGTGAACCTGTTTACGTAGAAAACTTCGGCAGATGCAGATGCTGTCTGATGTACTTTCTATGGAGTTTACACTTGCTAACTGCTGTAGGACTGTCGGACATTTCTCACGGGCTTTTTCGTGCAGGTGGAAACGTGGCCTAACAAAAGCGCTCTCGCTGTCTCAAATCTCTATTCAATGTACCATTGACATTCTTGTGGGTGTTTGTTTTTAAAGAAAGAGTGTCTATTCTCCGTTGGATATTTTACCTTATAAATAGCTCCATATGGATACACCAAAGGTATGGAGTTAATTTGTCTCTCTGTTACATGATGATTGACTTCAGCGTTGATTGAAATAATCATTAACATAATAACTGCACAAAGCCTGAAAAAAATATATAAAGTGCGAGTTTTTTTTTTATGCGCTCCCGCGGTGTGACCCGTGGTCCCTCGGGATTTTTTCATTTTTTCGGGATAAAAATTTCAGCTTAATCTGTTCAGCGGTTTGGGCGTGAAAGCGTAACAAACAGACAGACAGACAGACAGACAGATAGATAGACAGACAGACAGACAGAGTTACTTTCACATTTATAATATTAGTATGGAAGTATGGATAAGAAACCCAGAGAATGTCTACTGTGCCTTGATACAGTTGTGATCCTGTTTTATTTCACTATTGCTCTAAATCCATATATAAACTCATCAGATAAAATACATAATTATAAGCCACTAGCTGCGCTCCCACGGTGTGACCCGCGGTCCCTTGGGATTTTTTCATTTTTTCGGGATAAAAAGTTGCCTATGTCCTTCCCTGGGATACAACCTTTAACTATGCCAAATTTCAGCTTAATCTGTTCAGCGGTTTGGGCGTGAAAGCGTAACAAACAGACAGACAGATGGACACACAGACAGACAGAGTTACTTTCACATTTATAATATTAGTATGGAAGTATGGATAAGAAACCCAGAGAATGTCTACCGTGTCTTGATACAGTTGTGATCCTGTTTTATTTCACTATTGCTCTAAATCCATATTAGTGAGTTTATATTATATTATAAACTCATCAGAAAAAATACATAATTATAAGCCATTAACGCCAAATCCGCCATCAAGCGTTGTTTACCAATATTCAAGATAAGCCGCTTACTCTCTTCAGTATTAATCGCTTAATTAATCCGTGCCATAAGCTTGTATTGGGATATTTTGTATCAAAGCTACAAATTGATGTAAGCGCCATTCACATTATGTTACCTTACCTTTAGGAACTAAACTGCTACTTATACAAAATTTAATTACTTAATTACATTGAACTACTTAGGTTTATTGATTTCACCAAAAATATTAAATTTGAATCAGTCAAAGCGATATAAAGATCAGCAATTTACTACAGGCTGTTCTTACCTCATGTCGAGTAGACTGTGCCTTCGTGTATTGAATAAGCTCCTGTACATAGTGCATTTCCTTGTCTGTAGTGCTAACACGTTGATTGTCTGTTTGTACAATAATTTGACCTGTACAAGCTGCAGCCAACGTTTGCACCGACACGGATATTTCAGATACATTTGAGAACAGAGAAATTATTTACACTATTAATATTATCACCATTATTCTAATCGTTATATTAGGGATGCTAACACACGAAGAAGCTTTCATTTAGTGTTTTAATGGATCATTATTTACAAAAATCTTAAAAAAATACTATTCATGTTATTTTATTTGGTCTACTATTAGGATTTTAGATAGAACGTGTTTACTGATTAGGTGTTATCAGCGCACAAACATTTAGCACTTCGCGCCAATCTCGCTTTAAACACTAAGGGCCAATTTCACCAAAATCAAGTTTAACAGCTGGTTAATAAATCGACCGTTAGCCGTTTATCAGCGCAGTGAACGCTTTTTCATACAAAATTGTGTTCTGCGCAGACAAACGGCTCTCTGTCACTCTCGGATTTTTGGTTGTTCTGACATATTTTTAATTTTAAACGATGTCAACTGCTAGTTAGCTAACCGGCCGCCGACCAGCGATTAGATTTAGCGGCTTGTTAATGAAGATATTCCTTTGTTAGAGCATGATGGAGCACAAAGCAATTGTAAAGGTCTGTTAAATACTTAATCCGTTGTTATTTCTCATACTAAATTTCATGTCAAATTAACTAACGCTCTGTTAGATAAAGTTTGGTGAAACTAGCCCTAAAGGTGCTTCCATATAAACAATTTTCAAAAAATATTTTTCTAGCTTGCAAATCGTATTACAAATAGTTCTTAAAAGGTAGTTTACTCGAACTCATTATAAATAAATATACAGGGTGTAAAAAGAGTACTACCGAAAACTGAGGGGTTGCAATCAGACCATGATTCTAAACATATTTAGCGAAAAAAAAACGCAAAAAAAATTGACTTAGCTACGTCATTTAATAAAAGAAAAAACAATTAAAACTCAAAATGCAGCAATCTACGTAAAACAACGCGCCCAGTACACGCCATCTTCAAACGCTGTTTTTTTCGGAAAACCCTTTTGGATTTGGTTGTGTGTTGGGATGCTGTACCTACCCCTTTCGGCTTCGGTAGACGTCTTTTTACACCCTGTATAAACGTCGTTTCACTCTATTTCTACTGTAGAAAGGTGATCATGGACATTAGTACACTTTATTTATCTCACAAAGGCAGGTCTTCATTGAAACTTGGCGGAAACGCTCCATGGACGAATGAGCGTTCAGTATCGCTCACGCACACAGAAACAAATCTACACACACGTAAACATAAACAGGTTCACGACTGTATCCCCAAGGTGCGGTAGACATTCTCTCAGATCTTTTTATATTACTTATTCCAGATCCTATAAAGATGTCTAAGGGGGGTAGTCAGAGGCATGTCCAAACACATATTTGATGCCATGCCCACATCTTGCAGAAGTTAGTATTCCATACGTGACAGGTTGCAAACCCATCGCCGCCTATAAGAACACTAACTGGTTTCCTCACGATGTCTACACACACAGTTAAGACCAAACCACTATGTGAGTTAGAACCATGTTCAATACAATGTAATTTCCTTACAATCTCAATATTTGCATCTTGATTCCAAACAGACTGATTGTCTACTAAGTTATCCATGAGTAAACTTGTTGCTCCATACCTGTTCCATATCGTTATTGTGTATGGAACAAAGGTCTGCATGTTGAGTTAATTCAAGTTAATTGGGACTATGCTCGCTTGTATAATGAAACGGGTAATATCTTTTAGCTGGTTTAATGCATACCACTTGGCACATTGAAATTTCAAGTTGAATAATTTTACAAATAGTTATAAAATAAATTAACTCGTGTAATCATACTTTCTCTACTTGACGTCTTTTGTGTTGTAATACCTAGTCAAATCATCAATCTTCTATAAGTTTTCGTATCAAACTGACACGTCTTCTGCAAGGGCAGTATCGGCAATTTTATTTATCTACATCTCTGCATGACAATCTAAGAAGTTTAGCAAATTGTCCCCTGGTTGCCTAAACAATGAAGGAGGCAATTTTATAGAAAGTTCATTCATTTTTCAATTCACTGATGAGCTCCAACAACCCCTGACCCTCAGGGCAACCACTGTAGATAGAAGAACAACTGAACATCTGTCTACCAGCAACAGCTGCGTCAATGTATGTAGACATATCTCCTTCCCATATTGGATCTAGGTCATCAAAGGGTGTCTTGCCGTAATCTGGGCTGAAATAAAATAAGCACTTAAAAAATAGTCATTTTTCTACTCTTATCATGCGGGGTTGACACAACATGTTTTCTTCCACTCCTATCACTCGTCATCTCAGTACTTCACTCCTACTATTGACGACCTCTGTGGCGCAGTGGGCGAAGGTCCGCCTGCGATGCAGAAGGTTGCGGGTTCGCTGGACCGCGGGACAAATGTTTGTATGATCTACAGATATTTGTCTCGGGTCTGGGTGTTTCTATGTATAATATGGATGTATTTACAAACAAAAAGTATATAAGTAGTTTATCAGTCATCTAGTACCCATACCACAAGCTCAAGCTTACTTTGGGGCTAGATGATGATGTGTGAAAAGTCCAGCATTATTTATTATTTTATTATTACTACTCAATCATATTTTACACAATCCATCCATCTTTTATTAGGTCTACTATCTTTACCTATTTATTATGTAGACATGTCCATCCACATCTATTACATATTCCGTATTTTTATATTATTTTATTTTATTTATTAAGGATACCCAACACGGGTGTACACCTTACATACAAGAGTTAAAACAAAATGTCTTAGGTATAGTGTTCCCATAATTACAGGGTATCACAACATGCATAAAAGAGGGCACAACAACGTATTTCTAGATAAGTTTAGTTAAGTAATACAACAAAGATATGTTGTGTGTATGAGAAACAAAGAGTAGGTACTACAAAGTCAAAGTCAAAAATCATTTATTCAGTAGGACCGCTGGGATCACTTTGAATTACAATTCGGAATTAAAAAATATATAAATCTTGATAGGGTTTATATATTTGAACCATTTGGGGTTGAGACCCTAGGTCCGTGGGGTTCTGGAGCCCTTCGGGTTTTCAAAATTCTTTCAGGGCGTCTGGTCGAAGCGACGCGTGATCCGAGGGCTGGCACATTTTTGGCTCAAAGGATCAGCATTGCCATCCAGCGTGGTAATGCCGCCAGTGTTTTGGGCACGCTTCCGACTGACAGTGACCTGGATCAGTTGAGCTATCTATAGATCGTTTCTAACGATCCTTAGATAGCTTGACTAATCCTGTTGTATTTTGTAAATATATGTAAATATGTAGTAGCTTAGTTTCTGTAAATAAATGTTATTATTCGGAATTACATGTAGAGCTGGTATAGCCGCGAGTTCCTCACGATGTTTTCCTTAATTTAGAGACTGTCTTGATTTATTTTCCAAGTATCCCTATAGGGTCAAACAAAACGATACTTTCCATGCAAATACTAAGCACCTCGACAAATCTTTGAAAGCATAGAACGAAATACCAATAAAATAGTTACTAAACTTTAAAAGCAAGCGTTGAAAATATTTCAAAAGTTCCTAGTCGCGATCCACGTCGAAATTTTCTGCGCGCTTCAAGAATTTACTTTCCAACTTTATGCTTGCGCTGATAAGATTTAAAAGTACCTTTACATTCCTTAAAATGTTTGTACAGTTGTACTTTTAAAGAATTCACGTCTTTGAATGTTTAAAAACGGCATAAATTCTGAAATGCTTAAGAGAACCAAGATCTTTGATGTGGCATCATCTTTTATTGTGGTGCGAAGGGCTAAGCTTTTTCTTTTCTAAGAGAGTTCTAAATAAGCGAGTTCAAACCAACATAGAAAATACTTTAAATAGTTTAAGCTCCATCTATTTATAGGATAAATCATCGAAACCTGTGTCATGGGTGACGCGAAGAGTAACAAACATCATCTCAAACTTTCGCATTTTCTTCTTATTATGTCACCATTTCTTTCGAACCAGTGTGGTGAAAGGATTAAGGATTATTGTCTCATAGTACTTACGTGAGAAGAACATGTAGTATCTCCCCCACAAAGCCTTCCTCCTCAACAGGGTACTGCGCTGCTTCGCATATCGCACGCAACATGCATTCCTGCCCATTGAATCCTTTGCTGAAAATGAAAGGAAACTATGAATAATAACAGTATGTCGAACAGAATCTGTATATGCTACTCCAATGCTGATGCTATATTAACAAATGCTTAGCGTAGGTGTTCTAGGCTTGCCTTTGGTTTCGAATCTGGTCGAGCACCAAGGAGTTTTTCAGTCCAAATGTGTAGTGTGTGTGGAATGCCAGTGCTCTCTAAGGATGAAGGAAAACAGTAAAAAAAGTTTTTCTGGAAGAATGATTTTTTTTTTGCTCTCCCTTTCCTCCTTTTCCTTTGGATAACTTATCAACTCTGGATGGGTATCACAAGGAGCAACAGCAATACTTACAAGTTCAACATATCCGTCATGGACCTATAAAACACCAGTCTCTCATCTCTCCTCAAAACCAAATCTGCATCTCTCTGCTCCCTCGACACCTCTTTGATGAAATAGTACTGTGAGAGATTGGATATATCCTGGAACTGGATGTACTGGAATTGGAAGTTCACTGCGAATATTAGAGGAACCTCTTGCATATTTTTGATGGGTACGGCTATACCTACAAGGAGCTGGAAAAAAAATACTTATTTATTACTCTAGCCTTTATGGACTATAACAGAAATAGCGTGAGGTTTTTTTATCTGCTTTTTTTTTTATGGAAGAGGGGGCAAACGAGCATGTGGCACACCTGATGGTAAGTGATTACCACCGCCCACAGACAACTGCAGCATCAAGAAGCACTGCAGATGCGTTGCCGGCCTTTGAGGTAGGAATAGGCTCTTTTCTTGAAGGTGCCTAAGTCGTATCGGTCTGGAAATACCGCTGGCGACAGCTGATTCCATAAGTCTGTTGTGCGAGGCAGGAATTGGCGAGAAAACCGCACAGTTGTGGACTGCCAAACATCCACATGATGTGGATGTTTGGCTTTTGACATGATGTGCTTGTTTTTGTTCCACTAGTTTTTTCGATTCTGTTTCATTTAAAACCATATCATCACTAGTGGTGAAAGGTTTAGCACTTCATATATGCTTTTTTGTACACATGACATGTTTGAGATTTTTTAGGTTCACTCACGATTTTTTCTTTCGCTGTTAGAGAGTAAAAGTAAGCAATATGATGAATATTAAAAAAAAAGTACCTTGTATGTCCCTCCGTATGGATAAACCAAGGGTATGCTGTTAATCTGTCGTTTGGACCTCAAGAACTCTTCAGACTGGTCTGTTCCAAACGATGACAGTTCAGAGAACACGCACGAAACTATACTTAGCAGCACCACGGTCAAAATTATCACGTACTTTCTGAAAATTCATGAGTTAAAATTACATTAATAAGGATTTAAATACAAATGTTTTAAGTAAAACCAAGTTATCTCAGACAGTTAGCTAGATTTAGAGGTTTTTTATACGGTCCGAAAACTTTTCACAAGCACGTATGAATTATTTCGTGTGTAAAATAGGGCACTGCTCTTTTTCCATCCAAAGTGGTTTGCGTCAATACCATCAAATCTTAAAAAATAAGTGTAAATAAAAACTTACACCATTTTTTAACTTTATTATTTTTACTATTCGCATTATAAATTTAATGGTATCTTTTATCCATTTAAACACTTATTTTTTTAATTAAATAACGTGACTGCTCACGACAACCTTAGGTAGCTTTTAAGGTGTGAAAAGTGTTAAGGATTACATAGATTATAGATAAGGTAGATAAAGGCACATCTATAATTTTAAATTGATTCTACCATAGTGTCACATTTTATTTAAACCATCCCATTAAGTTTGAGGTACCATTATTATTAAGAAAAACTCATTTTGTTTTTTGTAAAGTAAACTAAACAAACATGGTTTTCATTCCTTTGTTTCTGTTCATCATCAGTAATTTTTTTATTTATTCCCATTAGATTAAAAATGTTCACCGATAAAAGCTTTCTTTGGAAAATCTCTGAAAATTTCGAAAGAATATTCTAAAATGGACGCGCTGTAACCTCGAGCAAACGACCTCATACATCACTCCAGTATGCATGAGGCTTTACCGTAAATCTAAAGTCACATGACTTGTGGACACTAATGTGTATATCCAACAACTCGTCATGCTGAGTGGCTATTCCGTGTCGTGGTTGCTAACAGTTTTCCTTCGCTTTTATTGACTTTTGAACTTTTGAATATCCCACTCATATAATAAAGCTGAAAGTTTGTGAGTTTGTTTAGATGTTTGGATGTTTGTGTAAGGATCAGGCTCAAACGACGAAACAGTTAACAATTAAATTTGGTAAGGTGAAAGGTAAACTCCAGAATACCATATATGCTACTTTTTATCCCGAAAAACGTTCCTGAAAACCAAGAAATATGTAAAAGGACAACGGAAATATTTCATCAAAACTTTAGCAGCAAATTATTCAATTATTCAAAGAGTTGCTTTTCTTCATCTTTTGAAAAAAATATCTCTTATTTTTATGATGAATGGGTCGGCTCTTGACCTCAGACTTACACAGGCAAGAGTGAGGTCTACGATGGAGCGAGCTTACCCAGAAGGTGCCTATTAACTCTCTTCTTAAAAACAATAGGGTCGTAGCTCAGCGGAAATACAGACGCTGGAAGCTGATTCCAAATTTTTGCAGTGTGCATAATATTATATCTAAAATGTCCCCAATTAACCTATACCAATAGGCTAATTCCCCTTCCATAAATCCCATATATACTTTTTACCGTGTTCAGTGAGTTTATTATTCGTTCAGTTCTACTCCGCGCTAATCTTCAATAGCCATACTTATTTGGTCACTTTCGGAAGGTTGTCTTGGTTATAGCAAGTGCTATGCATTTACGAAGCATCATTTTTATTTTAGCAAATCTTTATTCATATTGTGCAAGTGAGACGGAGATAGATATATCGCATAGGAGTAAGAGACAACTGTTGTTCCCGAATAGTACTCTTCTACAGGTATGTATCAATCAAAATACTTAGATAGAAGAAGTTCGATATTTATTTTTCGCTCCAAGTTTTAATTCATTTGTTCGCGTGCTTATTTTACACCTTGATCTCATCATTCAGGAGAAATGGATGAACTCTGGATGGAGGCTGATTTTGCACACAGCTATTGACAAAGACCTGTTGACATCCCCCTTTTCCACAAATCGCTCAGCACGTTACTGAAAGAATGATTATAAAATTTTATAATTTTCTAGTCGTTACCTACGACTTCCAGGGATCAGACTATTTCCTTTCCAGGGATCTATGCGAAATATCAAAATCTGTTCTGCGGTCATTCAAGTCACATTTTACATTTTTCAGTTCAACGCGGGGGTCGGCACGCCTAGTCCCGTACAGCATATCAACGTGAATTGGGCCTTCCAAGCGAACTTCCAGCTACCATGGAACAGGACCCAGATTCCAGTTGACATACTGAACGTTTACCCAGGATATGATGGACTCTCCCGGGGGAAGAGGGAGAGTGGATACGAGAATGATGTGAAACTGTTCCACTTTTATAAATACGTGGAGGATGTTTTGAACGGGTAAGAAACTAGGGTCTTATTCCATCGGGCGTGTCTTCAAACTGATTTCAACTGGCACGAAAGACATTCTACTGTTGTCTATCGTTACATTTTCTGAAAAAAAAACATTGTGATGAACAACTTGTGATTGACGATTGGTGAACCCCACGACCAGGCAGCTACCACAGCTTCTTTAGTTAGGATTGTCTAGTTTCGCTTTTTTTCAATCATGGTATTATACGTACGACCTCTGTGCCGCAGTCAAGTAGGCGAAGGTCCGCCTGCGACGTAGAAGGTTGCGGGTTCTATGTATAATATGTATTTACAAACAAAAAGTATATAAGTAGTTTATTAGTCATTCTAGTACCCATTACACAAGCTTTGCTTAGTTTGGGGCTAGATGTGTTAAAAAGTGTGGGCTGTGTTAAAAAGTCCAGCGTTATTTATTTATACGTGGCCACTACCAGTATTTAGAGGATACAATCAGGGTAAGATTATACGAAGAGTCCTTAATTTCTTATCTAAAGGCATTATTGTAGAACTCAAGCTCGTTTAACCGCATCATCATGACTTCATGGTAATGTACTTCAACAGTTTCGACAAACACTCGTGATCCCCTCGTGAAGAGTGCACGGAACCATTCATTATGAAGATTAGTAGCACAGTTACCCCTAAACCACGATTCTCTCAAAATAGGTCAATGTATTTTGGCGGGCGTAAACATAAATTCAAATTCATTTCAAAACGTCAAAAGGAGGGGCATTTTGTACCATAATAGGCACATACCCAATTTTGCAGATGTTTGTATTCCATACGTATTGCAAGCCATAACCGATTGCAAGCCCATCACCTTTATCAGAATCTGGTTTCCTCACGATGTTTTCCTTTGCCATTTAGTGCTCGTAATGCGCATACAAATCGAAACGAAATTCGGAATTCATTAAAAAAAAACAAGAGTTCTAGGAAATATTCTTGAATGTCATAACGAAAGTCTTCATCTGGGTATGAGAGCACGGTAGGTATATTTCGCATTATTGTTGCGGTTGTGTGGATAAGGTTTTACGGACTTAATATTACTGTGATAGATTTTAAGGGATGTGACGTAGGCGTTAATTCTAACGTATTGGGTAAATATTAAGGCATTTGTTAGATGAATGTGGAACACCCGGTGCTTAGATGAACTCACAACAGGATTAAAATAGGAGAAAAAACAGGCTCACTGTAGGCGTACAATAGAGAAAAATCATGTTTTTTTTTTGTCAATTGTAAGGGGAAAAAAATATTGAATAATATTGTATAGGCTTTACATAATAATAGCATAGGTATGTATCACACGAATAAATCCTATTCAGATTGAGATCAATACCAGATCAGCTCAATTATATACACCTGAATAAATCACTGTAATGGTCGTCCTAAATATCTTAGACAGGGGGCAAAAACAACACCTAGAAAAACTAATACGCTAGCTATAATAACATTGATTAACGTAGTTTCTGCCCAAGGTTATTTATTACAAGGCATTTTATAATAAATAAAAAAAAAAGAAATAAATAATGCTGGACTTTTCACACAGCATCATCTAGCCCCAAAGTAAGCAGAGCTTGTGTTATGGGTACTAGATGACTGATAAACTACTTATATACTTTTTGTTTGTAAATACATACATATTATACATAGAAACACCCAGACTCGAGACAAATATCTGTAGTTCATACAAACATTTGTCCCGCGGCGGGGATCGAACCCGCTTCTAATGGAAGCTCCTATAAAAAGACAGGAATGAACATAGATTGGCACCATCATTCACAACCAGATTGGCCTACAGAAGGAAATAGGCCCTTTGTTTAAATATCAGCATGGAACAACCTCATATTCAAAAGAAGTAACTACAGAAGTTTACTTAACCATTTAATCGAGAGAGAAGAAAATAGAGAGAAAAGCATTACTACCGTCGTGAGTCTGTTTTGATATTAACTTGAGGTTCAAACTTTTACACCCTGTAGTTCACCTAATCCCCAGACGCTACACACTACACATACAATATTTCGTAAGCTGGCAAAAGATCTACAATCCGACAATATACACCTGACTGGATTCACAGTTCGGCAAATAGGCGGAACTTATTTGAACATCAAATGCGTGTGGAATTTTATGAAAGGTTCCATCATTTTATCAAGATAAAGACGAAAACGTGACGTGGTGACGGAGTTTTTAGGCCGTCTTAGGGCCTTCGGGGATCGACAATTTAACGTGCCCTTCGAAGCACCCAAGCGCTTAGTTGATAATGCCACTAGTGGTCATACTCGTATAACTTCTGTATTCAATATTTTTGTGCAAAGCTCTATTTATTTCAGGTTTGGCCATAACGGCAAGTCATGTGTGAGGCAGGCACTCTGCCAGATTGGAGCAGAGCCACTGCACTCTGATGATGAAGAGGATCTACTCCATGAACTGGCTTCATTTGTGCTCGAGTATGTAAAAGTATAATATGAGTATGTAATAGTAAACCATACACAGTCCGAAGATAAACATTCTCAGGTGCAGGATTAGCGAAGGGAGGCCAGCAATGGGTTACGATGAGAGCATTGATCCTGCCTCCCACAGAACTTGGGGTCAAATCTGGTCGTGTTTGTGAATTTCCAGTCCAAAAATGTTTGCACTATGCCAAAACTCTAATACAGTGAAGGAAAACATTGTGAGGAAATCGGCATGTCGTAGAACCTAAAAAGTTGCATGCCAATATATGTGCCAAGTGCCAGATGAAAAGAGCTTCTACTTTTTTCATAACGTATTTCACCACAATGTTTAGAAAGAGCTAGATATGATTGGAAGAACTTGTATGTTTCTTTCCAGCCCCACCAATGACCTGGATGAGCAAATAACAGAGAAGCACGAAGCCTACCCCTACATCCAGGCGTATCAACACGGGCAGGACTTAGTCAACTGCATGCAACGATATAAAAACTGCAAATTCCCTCTTATAGATATGTTTAGTCAGTTGCACTAGCTTAAGACCTTTAGTAAGCTTAGAAATAAAACGAAATCAACAGTCGTTACATTTTTATTTATATCACCTCCCAAAATGTTGGAAAATTCCATATTAATCTAAACAACTCTTAATGCTCTTTGGATCATAGTGAGTTTTCTGAACAAAAATATACCTAGACTTATGATTAAACTATTTTTTTTTATTCAATAGTAGGTACCAATTAATATGTACGAACTGACACAAAGTAGCCCTATGGAAGCTAATTATTATACAAGGCATTTCAAGGAATTTCTTGATAAACCCACAAATGTAGGTAGTATTCCACGGGTCAAGCGATAACTGGTCGACCCATAGAAGTATCTTACATCCTACATCATCAATATCTCAAAATTCCTAACTTCCAAACTTCAAGAGTTGTTCAAAAAAGTCCAAACTTATGTAAAGTATCCTCTCCAATTTCTGTGAAGGTACTCAAAATTGAATCTTCGCAGTCAGGGAATAATGTCTCGCAGTCAATTCCGGTGCTTCTCCCTAGGCGCTCTGCAGCGTGGTATTCATTGTCGGTGTGGTGAGAGAGCTCGTCCCTTGTTGTAGATGGTCTGAAATAAATATAATATGATGAAAAAGTTTATAAGATATTGCTCAATATTTTGAATTGATATGTAACAAAATTCCTTCTGGTTCATATAAAAAAGACTTCAAAAAGTAACTAATTGCTGCGCAGAGCACTATGGTCTCTCGGAAAATTTTCGCATAATTATATTATTCGTAGGAAAGATAAACGAACCTATGGTTATTTAGTTTCCAACAACTTAGTTGAGTTTGTTAAAAATTCTATAAAATATAACAAAAAAGTGGTGGGAGTATTTCACACAAGATATTAGGCTAAGCCCCAGTTCACACCTAAGCCCCGTACATTTTTTTTTCGTATTTTGTTCACATCAAAACAAAATATTTAGTTGAGATAGGTTTTATATAAATCTTCCTAAAACATTTGTATGAAATAGGTTACTAATAGAATTGTGAAGTTCCAAAGTATACTTGTTTGTTAGTGTGAACGTGGGGTAACAAAGGTCTTATACCCAACCACTTCTTGGAAGAAACGACGATATTTTTTACACCCCCTTCATCATAAATATCCAATACCTAGGCAGCTCGCTGGATATAAGCACCGTTTTAGTTTTTATGCGTCTACTCAGCACCTACTTTAGAGCATCCTAGTTATATGTCTAAGTATAAAAGAATCATTACATCAAAGTTTATAGCTTCTATACAAACATGACGTTCTTAATTTCTAACATTCTGATCTTTAAAAAAAACCTTTTACGAAAAATTCATGCAAGTGTCGTTCCGTTGAAAAAATCTACGAAAAAAATTATATTAGCACAACTTAACAATGCAGACTCTATTATTATGCCAAGCTATTGTCCAGCTCACCCAATTTCCAATGCAAATCTTATTAACTCCAAGTCCACAATTTATTAAGTCCTTAAAGCGTAGTGCATACTCACGTGAATAGTACATGCCCAATCTCCCCAAGCAAGCCGAGTTCGTGGGTGAAAGGCACCTCCGCTGCCTCACAGATTGTTCGGAGCAAGCAGGGCCGGCCTGAATAGCCATACCTAGAAAGGCAAAGCTTTAATAAAATATTCTAAAATTTGTAAGGAGCAGGAAGTTTACTAAATTTAAACCGTTCAATGTAGCGGCGTTGGGATATTTTAAAGGGTTCTGTTAAATTTCACATGAGTCGGCATATAAAATGGGATAACTATGATTATTTTTCCGACCCAAATATCGACCAATAGAATTGCACCATTCGACGTCACGTGGTACAACCTACATGGTATTATACTGATAATTTTTTGAAAATTTTCTCTGGTTGTTGCCATTTCATTCATTTCATCATTTCGTCTCATGGTGCAATTCTATTGGCCGACATTTGGGACGGAAAAATAATCCCCCGAATACCACACGAGCTTCAAAATTATCTGGCATTTCCCTCAAGGTTCCCTGCAAACAAATAAAATCGTCAAGTTTGAAGTTTTTTAACCTGAAAAACTTCAAACTTGACTCTTTCATTTGTTTGCAACGAACCTATCGGGAAATACCCGATAATTTTGAAGCTCTTGTGGTATTATAAGTGAGAGTTTTATTAAAAAAAAATAATAATAATAATAATGTACACCTTCTTCTAGACGTTTCCAAAGGCCACGAACGTTATTGGTTAATTATTTTTTTTGTTGGTAAAATATGTATTGGTTAATTTGTTACTTGACAACGACATTGCTGAAAGTTTGTGAGTATGTGTTTCAATCACGTCTAAACCAGTGACCGATTTGGATGAAACTTGGAATAAGCATTGATAGTGACTTGGAATAGCATATACCTAGGCTATTCAAAATGTTGGTACGACGTGGGCGAAGTCGCGCCAGTAGCTAGTGTTATATCAGTTGATGAACAAATCAGATCGAATGCTTGTTGAAAAACCGAGTTGGCCGAATGGGGTTGTACCTCAACTTTCAATCCGAAGGTTGTGGGTTCGAATCCCGGTCGTGCATCAATGGATTTTGCGTTTCCTAAAATTTATATGCGCTTTAACACGTGCTCTAAACGGTGAAGGATAACATCGTGAGGAAACCAGTTAGTGTTCTTATAGGCGGCGATAGGCTTGCAACCTGTCACGTATGGAAATACTAACTTCTGCAAGATGTGGGCATGTATCAAATATGTGTTTGGACATGCCTCTGACTACCCCCTTTAGACATCTTCATAGGATCTGGAATAAATAGCATAAAAAGATCTGATAGAATGTCTACCGCACCTTGGGGATACAGTCGTGAACCTGTTTACGTTTTGCTTGTTGAAACATGCTTTAAATGTATCTAACTAGTACGAGATTCATCAATAAACTCATGCTTCTTTTTCATTTTCAACTCAAACTTCTTTGAGTTGAAACTGAATTAATTAGGGAGCTCGAATCAATGGTCATCAAACACGATCGAGATAAAGTTAAATGACTGTTAAATTAGGCAAATAGACTGCCACTCTTTATGCGACTGCTAGAAGTGAGGGAGAAATTCTGTGGATACAAGCTATAACTAGACTAAAGCAACACGCGGTGTAGCATCATTGTATTCTCTTGGAACTACTTATAAGGAATTCTGTGGATCCATCCTATCAAATGATTTTGATAACCTCACTCTGCTTTCAGGTATACGTTCACTTATGAGTGGCAAGTATTAACTCATGGGAAAAATTGTTTACCTTTCAGCCATGTGTTCTAAAACCTTATAGAAGTCCCATCGATTCATCCTCTGTGGCTCTTCTTCTAAATTGTTCTGATCTATCATTTCCTGCCTTTTTATTGCTTCTTCCAAAGGCAGTTCTGTATTTGTATCAGAAATCAAACCCCCTTCAGCGTACAAAGATCTTTTCCTTCTATTAAAAGTGATATCGACTAACGTATCGTTATCTCTGTCATCTAGATCATTCGTCTCGCTCAGATCTCGTGAATCTAATTCATTGAAGTTTTCTGTCTCGCTCAGACTGGTATCTTTAGGAGTATCTCCATCCATGTCTCTTGATACAGTGTTTGCGAATCCGTAGATTCTACTGGTATATTCGGTACTGTTCGTGGGTAAGTCGTATTGGAATTTGATGACGGCTCCTACGGTGACTGATGCTTCTTTCAAGTCTACGGGTACTCCGAGACCTATGATGAACTGGAAAATGAGAGTTTTCGAATGACTTCTGAGTGACAGTTATGCTACATGGGGTGAGCCTGAATGTACTTAAGTATACCTACTAATTGAAAACCCGAAATTTTGACTGAAATTACTTTCTACTGCCAAGAGACATTTTACTCCAGAGAATACGGAATTAACAAAATCAGTAATGAATGAGCGAGCAAGTCAAACAAAACGGGCGTAGAACAAAAAACTCATTTCTGTAATACTTCAAAAGGCCTTCGTAATTGCATTCGAATTTACGAACAAAATGTACTTCGTTTACTCGATCCGAAAAACATTGGATCTGATTAATGTGACGATATCAGAGGCGGGTTTGTAGTAACGCGAGTTTGTTAGAGTTTTTCTGCTGGTTTTTGACCGCGTTTTCTGCGAAATTCTTCTTTGGTTTGGAATGGAGTGGCAGCACCTAGTTTCCTCATGATGTTTTCTTTCGCTGTTAGAGGTCGCATAGCATCGCTCGTTAGCACAAATATAATTTTTTATAAATAAAAAATCCATAGATACCATATCAGCTTGTATTAATTCGCTTCCCGCTCTCTGCTCCACTCTGCCAACGCGGTATTTTTTTTTTAAAAGCCAGGAAATATACGATTATACTAGGTCAAAAAAGTAAAGAGTTGAGCATTCGTTTAGCGCTAGGCCAAGGTACTCGTACAAGCTGATATGTCTACATGTAATACTAAGGGCTAGGCCGAAGTCAACCAACCCACTCGGTATGTGTAGTCAGGTATGTATCTACTTCTTCTTGTCGTATCACCAGTGTGGTGAAAGGAGGAGTGCGCCTCAAAGTATGTATCAACAAAGACAGTACCTGAGCTCTTGCAGGTCCACCATCAGGATAAACGAGGTACCTCTTCTGCCGACTGCCACATACGAGTAGCAATGAGTTCAGTAAAATTACAGGCAGCAACATCACGACCCGTTCACTCCAGCGGTGTGCAAATACTGTAGAGGCCTTCGGCGAGTAATGAACCGTTGTGTTTGCCAATGATTCAGTCCCGTTCTACAGGCCTACATTTTCTTAACAAAATATGCCACGGTACTGTTGGATGGATTGATCAGTGAGATGAAAAAAGAAAAAAGTCTGTAAAAATATGGTAATCTTTTGTATTTTTTTTATGTTTTAGGGCAGTTACACATTTGAAACAAGCCCATATTTTTGAAAAGCATAACACGTTACAGATTGCAAACTTCTCGCTGTTAAACAGAGCACCAACTTACTGTTTTCATCATGATGCAAGATTTTTTTTTTTAACAAACATTTACAAACATTCACAACTTTGAATCCTAAATCGGTTATTATAATTCCATTAGACAAAAACGGGTTTTAATAATAATATTTTTTTGTCTTTGAAACATTTCAGGACAATCATAATAGAGGACCGTTGTCTGTCCTCGATGCTTCTTTCCAACGCTGAATGTACGAACCATGTCCTAACAAAATAAATAATAAGTTTTGCTGAAAACGGAGACTGAATGTTATGTTAGTGGTAAAAGAAATCAGCAGACAGTTATAATTTAAGTTTTGCGAACGAATTCTTTTCCTATTGTCTTATGGACCATCATTTAAAGCCACCTTAGTAAAGAAACAATGACACAGAATCATGGCCGTGTCTTTAAGGAATGCCTTGTCTACACTCTACAGTGTCATTCAGTTATCATTCTCTAAGATTCAGTCACTCACAGATCTTATAAAGATATCTTAAAATGCTCACTAGTTTTGAGCAGAAATGTGTTCCTTTTGGGGACATTTTATAGACTAAAGATATGCTATGAGTGGGGACACAAAGTTTAATAGCAGCATGACCACACAGGGTTAATCAAAAACGTAATTATAAAGTTGAAAACTTAATTTGAATATCACTGAAGCAATTTTAATTTAGGAACTAAAGTAGCCACATACATTTTCTGTATTCGAAACCGAGTAAAGGCCAGGCCACATCAAAGCTTCAGCTTATTCCCAGTTGTGCCAGACTAATTTATTGAAACGGAGAGCAAATAGAAGTGTGTGGTAGCCGCAGTCAGATGCACTGCTTCCAATATACTTTGTGGTTACGTACGATATACGGTGAAGTTAATCTATATCGAAGTGTTCATGAAGCAGAGTCCTTCAATAAGTTAAGCAACGTTCTACGAGAACATAGTATTGCTAGTGGCAGTGATAACTGAGCACTTCCGTGCTTCGAATTAAGTTATCTATCTCAGCAGTCTTTTGTAGATCGCATTAGAAAGAGATAAATGGAGGAAATCGCATCATTGCATCAACATTAGAGTCTTTTAACCATTAAGAAGATTTTCAGACATTCTAATAAAAGTTGGTGAGAAAAATATTTTTGTTGTATAAAATTGGAAAGAGGGTTTGATTTTGAATTTAGTCTAAAATTACTTTTATTTACAGAAACTAAGCTGCTAATCTATATTTACATAAGGCACACAATAGATTCAGTTGAGCCATTTAAGGATCATTAAAAACGATCTACAGATAGCTCAACTGGTCCAGATCACTGCCAGTTCGGTGTCTGTGGTTTCGAACGACAAACAGGATAATAATGACAACACGGCTAAATATTATAACCATAGAACTAAAAAACATTTGGAATGCACAGGACTTTCGCCATTTACAAGATATCATTCTAACATAACAGTATGTAAGACTAAGAATTTGTAAGTATACCGTGTTAATGCGGTGGAGAATGTGACACTTACTTTATATCTAAAATCCTTATATAACCATTCTTCTGACAAATAAATTCATTTCATTTCATTTCATTTCATTTCATTTCATTTCATTTCATAGGTACCATTCTTGCCACAGAATATTATCTCTTGCTCCGTTAAGTTAAGAAAGCAAGAGGCAAGAATGTTATGCCAGAATGGTATCGTGTAAACAGCGTTTTTCTCGCCACATCACAGCATCCTCAGTGGTGTTTTCATATAATTTATTGAAGAACAAATAAGAGCATGCGGTGGCACTTGCATGTTTCTTTCACATTCAGTAGGTAAGCACCGTGTGGTGCTTTTAATTTGAATCTTTTATTTTCCTGGTAGCTGGATTTTAGACAATCTTTTTTATAGACTTTATTTTTTGTACTCGTAGTATCAACTTCACACTTCTAGTATAAATATCACTTGGCATGGCGTAAAGTAAGGAAAATGATGAGTGTTGTGTTGATTTCATAGCTTGGATCTTTAGGCTTAGTAGGTAAAATGCATCCCCATAATTGCACCCATTCCATGCTACATGATTTGAATCCACCTTTTTAGAGAGGCAAATCTCTGTCTACTGAAGTAATAGACAATCGACGCTTACATGTCTTTCATCATACTAAATCGCAAGACACGACAAGAGAAGAAGACGCTATGGTAGATTGTGATGAAAATGTTAGTGATTCTATCCCTCTCGCACTTGAAGACTCGTGATTGGACACCAAATTATACTGAAACTTAAAACCTGTCCCAACTCGAACCTGGCACCTTCAGTTGATTAGCAAAACAAGACTTTGAAAGCATTTACACAGAAAACAGAGAATTATAATAATAATCATACTGAGACAGAGATTTTTTTGTCGTAAGTATCACTAGTTCTTTCGAACCAGTGTAAAAGGATTATAAATGCGCCTCAAAGAGGCTTCTTTCATGCAGTTGACACATGTTGTTGAACTTTTTAAGATCCTCACGCACGATATTTTCCTTCATAGTTTGAGAGTACTGGCATAGTACACAAACATTTTTGGACAGAACAGCTAATTTGTTTACGATCGGATTCCAAAAACCTTCAGAATTACCACCTTAGTGAAATTAGAGGCAGTTTGTGCAGTTCTCTATCGATAAAATCCAGTACATCATCAGGATCTGCTCCTTGAAAGAGATGCTAGTCTTAGAGATCTAGAAAACCATCTTTCTCTGTGAATATGCTCTTTGTCCCGACTTCGTGGAAGGTAATGAAATTGTTGTAGCTCGTAACTTACAGAGTTGATTAATTCGAATTAAAAGTTCGTACCAAGGAAGTAAGGGGAGAATTTGATTTGTTATTGTAAAAGTATTATTTAATGCTTCATTCAACTTATTCCATTTTTCAATGTTTTGTGTTATTTATTGAAATACATCAATGGACTATTTTGATAAGATGTTTTAAACAAAGTAAAAGGGTTTGGCACCATCGTACCAGGGTCTAGAGAGATTTTTTTTTTAATATCTCTGTACATCGTACCTACCTATTACCTAATCAGAGACACGGCCAAGATTTTCTTACGAAAAGGCACGTCCAAATACAACTCTAACGCCAAACTCAGAGTAAGGCCAAACGAGCGAATTGTTTTAGGTTGTCTGTCGCGTGATTAACTTCATCAGGAAACTCATTTTGCATCATCGTGTTAAACAAACAGATATTTTGTGTGAAACTCATTTTAAGCGATTCTGTACCTAAAAAAATACGGTGGTTTGGTCACAGTACGGGGTCAGCTACTCTTGAAGGGCCAGTATTGGGGATTACTTGTTAGAATAAAGTATTTAATTAGATAGTTGGATTTGGCTTTCAGTACTTAACTTTGAGAAGACAGACAGATGGTCACAGCACCTAGGATAGATGCCAAACTGGCCGGTGCTGTAATTGCTGGTTCCAAGTCTAGACTTTATGAACATCGGTGACCGTGTGATCTTTATTACAAAGAAGTAAGGTTAGTGATTGCTTAGCAAAACGATAATGAATCTAATTCCATGGCTAAGCAATCAGCTACCTTATAATATTGCAATAGAGAACTTCTTACGTAAATGATGTAGTTTTGATAATTTGACCTAGATGTCGTTGAAACCATTTCTCAACATTGTTTAAATTCATGCCAACAAGACTAAACAAAACCATTGGGTTTTTATTTTATTTACCCACTTGGATGTTTTATTAACGCAACTTACATTTTGGAGCAGGCTGAAAAAAAAACACCCATAAAACTAAATCAATGTAGCGAAATTTATAATTAATCGATTTTTTTTTTTGGCATTTTTATGCACGGCGCAGTTAAAAAGCTCTGCTGATAGAGGCTCACTCTGTTTTGGCTCAGCGAGAGACTTCTCTTTGCGTTCAGACGCTGTTCGAATCTAATAAAGATGTAAAGGCCTAATTTATACAAACACCTGCAAAAACCTAAAGTGAGCCTACATTAAGGCATACGCTACGATAACACGTAGCAGGCAAATATTCACCATTCCATCCTACTGCGTACAACTACCGCCAAAGTGTATGGCACTTTTCTAGAATCAATTTATTTGCGGGTCAAAAAACAGAGTCAAATTCACCGATAGCAGGTAAAGAGTCAATAAGGCTGACGGCATTATCTCGTCGTTGATATATTCTGTCCAAAGTAAGCATCAGTTCTTTGATAATTGGCCGAAAACTCTTGCATTTGTCTGAAAAGGAGTCACGCTTCTGGGTCTCAAGATTTCATATTTCTATATCAAAAATATAGAAATAGTTCTATTTATTTAGGTATTCAATTCAGGACATGCTTTCTGAACCATACAAAAATAGTTTGTGACTTACCTACGCGTGATTGTTGTGAAGTTCTGTTTGTGCCATACGGCGACACAAAATAGCTCTTCTATTTCTAATGTGCGATCAGCTTTGAAGATGACGCGAATCATTTTACGCGACTCACAACTCAAAAAAATTACACTTGTTTGGCCTCACCCTAAAATCAGGTCGAGTGATATCGAACATTTTAGCATTAGTGTGTAAAAACTTACACTTACCGTCAAAGGTTCGGCTACTTAGAACTGAACGGTATCGCATGAAGTAGGTAATTGCAAAAGACCAAATTCAACGAATGCCAGTCTTTTGACCACTTTAATTGGTGATCTGGACTCTCCCGTCGTGTTTAATGTTCTTTTTTGTGTTTTCTAACTTATGTTAGGTAATTTATTAATATTACACCTTCAACGTGCCATAACAACAGTCGAGAACAAAACACAGAGTCGATTTAACAAATTTCTTGTGCAAATAAAACCGACGACGTTCGTTAAGTTACGACTAGGCTATGTAGGTCTGTTTGGCTTGCCTTAATTTCTTTTGGCTTATTCATAGTGTAGCTTAGTCGGGAAAATGCTGTTGAAGTTTATAGTGTCGGTTATTTTATCGGTTTTTCAGTTCATTTTGTGAAAACGGGATTTTTCGTAACGGTTTTTTCAATATTGTTTGAGACATTTTAAGTGATTTTAAATTGAATTTTGTACTCTATGTATATTTATTTACATAATCTTGCGTACTTATTGCTTAAAAGCCGGATAGCATTGTCTCGTCTTTTTTAAACTAAAATTTGAATGCTAACCTTCGTAAAAATCTCGTTTTCATACTTCGAATCCATATATTTCCATTTTAGTAATTAAATCTAAACATACCTAATTTATTTATTTACAGATTGTTCGTATTAATTCAGTTATGGTATTCAATGGGGAATAGTGTGAAAGAGAGGAAGAGAAGGTACCTAGTCTTCACTCCTGCAACTCAGTATGGTGTAAGTAATGTTAGATACAACTCTTTCTAAGTTCAGATCTCTTTTGTATCACAAATACAATTTATGGATGCATTTTATAATTATTTTGAATGAAGATTAAAAAAAGCCGTGAGCCGTGTTGGCCGAATGGGGTTGTACCTCAACTTTCAATCCGAAGGTTGTGGGTCGAATCCCGACCGTGCATCAATGGATTTTGCGTTTCGTAAAATTTATATGCGCTTTAACACGTGCTCTAAGCGGAGAAGGAAAACATCGTGAGGAAACCAGTAGTGTTCTTATAGGCGGTGATGGGACTTGCAACCTGTCACGTATGGAATTCTAACTTCATGATCAAAGAATTACGCCCAGAAGACCAAACCGTGTTTGGTGCCCTAACTTCTTCACGGATTTGGTCGCGAAGGAATAGGAGTAGAATCACCTAGTTCTTAAGATCATTTTTAAGTGATCAAACTGGTCCTACTAAATAAATATTTTTTTACTTTCTTGTTCTTCCTATGTTCCAGACTTTTATTACGATATCGGTACCACTACCGGAGCCAGACAATCTGGTGAGCCTGGCGTGGTTCTACGAAGCTAACTACTACAACGTCGACAATGTCACTTGGTTCGAGCCACTACTGGGTGATATTGAGGTGAGATAGCGCTATACTACAGTTCTTAGAGAACGTTGCCATCTCTTTTTAGTGACTTGAGAGCGACAAGGATATAATAACCTTAAACCAGCGAGCGTTTTTTTTTAAGTGAAATCTTTTTAAGGCGCGTAGGGCATTTGTGATGAGATGAGAATAAATTCTTGGATTCGCCTCGAAAAGGTTACTTGCGAGTCACGTGACTGCTCACCGACACCTTCCAGTAGTGCCATCTAGTTCTGTACACGGTAAACTTTTACGGCAAGATTTTTACATTTCGAAAAGCTCATTTTATAACTAAACGGGTGATTGAAAATGCATAATTTTTTTTTGTTCAAGTTTTCACTTCTCTCGGCACTTCCGGGAGAGCAATGGTTTTTTTTTTACTGAGGCCCTGCTTAGTGCTATCCTTAATGTAGTGGCAGTGATAATGTTTAGATGTTTGTGGTATTGTCTCTATTAAGCTTAGCCCTGACCAATCCTTATCTTGACGTTACCTTATAATTTATTCAGGTGACAAGGCCGCGAGAGAAGCGAGCATTGAAAATGCAAAATGAATTCATCACACGCAGCCTGTTGTACATCATGCTAGAGTCAATGCTCAAAAAGTACGTATTTTAATTTCAGATGAAAATATAATTGAAAGTCTGCGAAATGTGGGTATGTCATCAAACATGTACTCATGCCTCTGACTACCCCAGACATCTTCAAAGGATCTATAATACATAAAAATAGTCCAGAGACAATGTCTACCGCACCTTGGGGAAAGAATATAAAGTTTTATTTTCGCCTCTGAATACAATTTTTTTATTTTTTTTTTACAACACATTAAATATCTCTACTCGTACAACTTTACTTGTTCAACTCAACTCGTTAGCCCATATACTCTCTAGATGCCTTTCATTCTGTTGCTTTAAACGGATAAGGGCTCTTTTATGAGGATGATGTAAGTAATTACTGCTTCTTACTATCGATATTACTTCCCTCTATATTTCCAGCTTAGAATCATCAAATCAAACAAAACTGTTTTTAAATATTTGAAAATAGATTCATTTCAATTCTACTTATAAAAATTCAAATTCTAAAATGTGAAGGACCTTCTTGTTGTAATCTTATCTGCAATAATTGGTTCCATAATCAAACCAATTCCTCTATAATCTATGACGATCCCAGGAGGGCGAAACACCTCGGCAAATTAGTAAGTTCAACTGTAATATATCGGAGGAGCTTAGTGAGCCGTGTTTACTGGCAGAATTACAGGATTACCGAAAACTTGCGTCACTACACGTTAGCTTTCAAACTGAAATAAGCTTTAACAAGGCGAATTGGGGTTTGTTATTCAAAAATGCTTCGGTACAAGGTAAAACAGACTTGTGAAATTATAGAGCGAAATTATGTAGTTCATGCTTTTAAAAATCAACTGTCAGCCCCTAGATTTATGATACAAAATCGCTTGCAAGTTTTATTCGTAATGAATCTCCTGTGCGTTGTAGTACTGTTTCTTCTTTGGTAATGAGCGGCGAGCGACGTAAAATACGCATTTCGGAGTAAATGTACTGGACAGGGGAATGCAATAGCTCCCCGCTTTTATGAGTCCCTGGTACTTTGGTGTACGAACTCGGCTGTGAAGAGCTCTTTAGTTCCACGTGGTTTTTAATAGTTCTGAGCAGACCTACTGGTAATTATGAGTGTGAATTATGCACCTGATGCAAACCTGATGCTAGTTTATGGCACTAAATTTAAAAACAAGTTAGTAAAAGTTACTATCCACAGGTACTATCCACGGGTTCCCTAATCATGTTTCCTTCAAGCTTTTGTCGAAGCTCTATATCTATATCTATCTACAAATTTTCCAAAACCATCCGGAACTAGGCCATGATTCAATCCGAAAAAAGAAATGCAGGGCTACAATTTCAAATTAAAACTGTTCTAGGTAGTAAAAATGTTGTGCTATCCTCAGGAATGGGTACGAAGGACAGTGCCTTCTGAGGCTGATCTGCGAGACATCCATGTCACATTACAGTCACAACGGTGTTCTTGGAGACCTGTTCCATCTGATACTCACGTAAGTTTCCATGGATTTTTCACCAAAATGATAAGAATTATATTAGCGCAGAATAGTGTAGTGTATATTCAGCTTAGGGATGATATTATACCCAGCCGTGGGTGATGTCTGGCTGTGGATGATAATGACGGAGTAGCCGGTAGTAGAGAATTTTCCAAAAATCATTGTCGACCAATGCACACAAATAGAGTCAAACGGCAAAACCGCGATAAGTTTTTTTTTTTTTTTTTTTTTTTTTAAATTAAATAGGTCAGCATTTGACCTCCCTCTGCCTGATGTTAAGCAGTAGTGAGGTCTAAGATGGAGCATGCTTTCCTAGATGGAACCTATTTACTCTTGATTTAAAGACCCCTATATTGTACTTTTCGGGAAATACGGTACCCGGCAATGAGTTCCACAGTTTGGCAGTGCGTATGAAAAAAGTGGACTCAAAACGCTTTGTACGAACTCTGGGAATATCAACCATGTACAAGTGGCGTCTTTCGGGGAACCTGTGAGTGAAGAGATCAAGGAGAGGCTTGCCCAGCATTGGGATACGATGGACTAGATATAAATTTAGATGCTGCATACAATTTTAGGTACTTATTTAATGTAAAGTATGATTAATAGAAGCTTTCTTTTAACAGTTACCGCAGCGTCATTGATTTTTCTCAGCATCTAAGTATAAAATTGATGTTCCTCACGCATGTTTCCCAATTTTTAGTTTTACCCTTATATTTTCCCGGCACGTCGTTCTTGATAAATGGGAATATAAATCATATTACTCATTGATTTTGGGTGCGTATGGTTGGTACACTGCATAAACATGTGTGATTCTGATGGATGACCGTAATTGTCATGGACTAAAAAGGTAAATCCTAGGCAGCGATGGAATGCTAAATGTAGGCTCGCGTTGAATATTGTGTAGTTAGCAGTCTAGTAGTCAAAGCCTTTGACTACTACTACTACTGATAATTTTTGTTTGGAAGCACCTTTGAGTCAAAGTTGCGTCCAATGGACGCACCAATCAGGCTTGTTACTATATATGATGTGAAGAAAATTAAACTTTATTCTATTCTATTCTATTCTATTACCTAAGTTAAAAATAATTGATTTAGTAAGTCCGCTAGGATCGCATAAAACAGTGTTGCAAGCTAGGTGATTCTACTCCACAACCTAACCAATGCCAATACCGTGAAGAACCAGAGTAAAAAGTACGATTCGGGTTTATAATATTTAAATATTTAAGTACTTAGATTTACTTTTTTGTTTACAGACCATCGTCATCGCTTGAAGAAGACCTTGAAGATAGTTATTATGAAGCAGAATACCGAGGACTAGACGATGAATGTGGAAGATATATCGAGAACTGTTCCTCCAGTCCATTGGATAATATGTCTATGTTTTTTGAACACTCCTAATTATATAATAATAATTGAAAACTGGTGTATATTTTCATTACATGGTTTTTCACTATGAAATACTACACTTTTTAATAATACTCAGGACTCATGCACAATAAAAGTGAAAAAGTGGTGAAAGGGTGTAAAGGGTCGAGCTCTTGGTGTGTCTTCTTAGAACAGAGATTTACCAGACACATAGTCCACAGTACCTACGCATCATCATTCTTATAAAAACCGAGCTTTCTAGCACGTTTGTGAGCCTGTGCTATGCTGTGTACCAAGGAATATGATTGGTCACCAAACGCACCCATAACATAGCACATCTCTTGTGTAAAAGCAGCCCATCTGTAAAACAAGGGACGCCAGTTTCTCATAACCGTGAACGGTCCAGCTGTTTATTGCAGCGTCCGGTGGCAATTTAGTGGTAAGCTAATATTTACATTCACCGATGCGGCGTTGAACCGATACTTCGGTACAGAGTAACTTTCGGAAGGTACTGCAAAAACGTTTGATCGAACACTGCATGTAGGGGCCTAAATAAAATGAAAATAATACAAAAAATAATTTTTAGCTTACCCAAATAAGAACAGTCATTGAAGTTTTAGAAAAAGAAAAGACGAAAAAACTGACAATATCATAAATAATTGCCGCTTTCCCGAAGGAGTAGTTATATTATAGACAACAGCAGATTTCTACTGGCTACGACCCTAACAAGTCTAAAGGTATGTAGTACCTACAAAATTGTATACCTAAAGTAATTCATTATTATTTGTCTCGTTAGGATTTTAACCAATCGGCCGAGCAAAAGCCGAAAGCCAAAAAAAAGGGCATAATATTCGATCAAAAGTAATGCGCGCTCGCGTAGGTAACCCGTTGCTCTGTTACATCGAGATGATTGCTCTGCTGATTTCAGGCGAAGGTGAGATTGAATTTTGACGGATGATGAATGGGTAGTGTTTGAACGCGGGTAATTACCCGATCCTGACCATGATTGCACCATCTATAATACTATACAGTAGGTATCTACGTTTGGATGTAGGTTTGTAGGTATATAGGGTCTTTGATTTTAAACTAACTTAATTCAGGAATTGGGTTTAACAAATAAATTAGTTTTTGTTTTGTTATGAAAATCCCGTGAAAATCGATAAAGGCTACTTATTCTTTCAATTGATTGTTTCTTCTTGTATAATTTAGTCTATTCATAATGTAACTGCGCTGCGATTGGTGAAACGTCTGTACTCCTTGAAAATCATTATGCAACATTTAAAAAAAAAAAAATCATACATTTTTAAGTAAAAAACTTAAATCGGCTTAGGAATTAAATTGATACGGTCAAACGTCTATTTACAACCCAAATATGAGGCCTTGTCAGTTTGTGTAGTTTAAAATGAAAGACCTATATAGTTTCTCAAGACTTCATCAAAGGTTTAAGCAAATGAGAAATGCTTTTGTGTTCTAGCTATCACGGCCTACAATCAACTTCATACTTCACGAAAACGAACTCAAGTACTAGGTATTTCTCTGCACTCAAGTATTTGAAGAAACCATTTATAGATCAAGAAAAAATCCACTATGCAAACAATTCAATAAGCATAGTTTCAACACAGTTTCACAGACCTTAAAAAATGTTCGCTACGCTCT
This sequence comes from Epirrhoe tristata, assembly GCA_951394285.1. Classification (NCBI taxonomy): domain Eukaryota; kingdom Metazoa; phylum Arthropoda; class Insecta; order Lepidoptera; family Geometridae; genus Epirrhoe; species Epirrhoe tristata. Next base: position 8,449,906 of record OX596152.1, on the reverse strand, counting down.
ACATTTATGGTTTCAACCGCATCCTAATAGTTTATGGTTTCAACTAAACGTTTCCTGATCCGAGCCCTCTTATTCGGTAACTATAAATTTACCACTTAAATGCACAGTACAAGGGATGTTTGTCGAATAGTTCGTTAAATCGTGTGGTCGCTGATCTGAACTCTGATTACTCGGATGCCTTGCCGTGTTGGCATTGCGATTGTAAACAGTGAATACTACGACATAGTACACGAAAAGTAGTTGTCTTCATTGCCAATGTGACAACGAGTCTACTACATAGGTACCTGTGATTGACCTGTGTTGCTGACTGCACTTATCAAGCTCACCAGACAGACGTTATCAACGGGAAAACTTCCATGATTTCTAGCGTTGTCTAGTCCGTGGTATTTTTTTTGCCCTATTTCCCGATGTTAAATGTATTTAAAACGCGTAATATACTGATGTAAGATGCCTGCTGTATACGAGTATACTCTAAGTGACGCGTATTTTTCCATACTATTATCCTACTGATATTTAAGTAGTACCTACTTACGTAAATTTGAACAGCATAAATACTTTAAGCTATTTATATAGCGTCAAGCCAGCTACGTCGGTTAAAAAAAAAGCTGGTCTGCGCGACATTGCTTTTTTTTTAACCTACATTATCCCACTGCTGGGCAAAGATCTCCCCCATATCTTTCCAATCCATAGACATAGCTTATCAACTTAAAAATCCCTTTGTTTTACTTAATTTCACTTTACTATGGCAACATCGGAACTGCAGAAACGCTGGCTTAGCATTCAGTGTTTATGCTGAATTTCGGCATCCCGCATTTATTTCTTGACTTTTTATAATAACAATATAAATAACGACTGCTGAATTTATCAAAATGTATCATAAAACGTTGAACTGCTTCTAATGTGGTATTTTGCCATAATGGAAAATTACGAACCTCATGTTCATCTCTGTATATAAACATGAATCACTATATCCCTTGGTCACACCATCACGCGTGAACGGCTGGACCGATTTCACTAAAAAATTTTTTGTTGTGTTTGTTATTGTCAGAAGAAGGTTCTTATGACAGAAAAAATTAAAAAAATTGCGCGGAAAAAATGAATCATGCGCAGACGAAGTCGCGCGGGTCAGCTAGTAATAAAATAAATATTTATTACGATTAATATTAGATCCTTTCAAGGATATCTTTGATAATTAATCACAATAATGCTGAAACTTATTTACTTCTATAAGATTTCCTAATGTACCTACAAAGTTCTAAGAGGTCTTATAAATTCTAAAAATAACTACATGAAATAAAGAGATTATACTGACAGATTATATAGACTGACTGAAATAAATAATATTAGAATCTTCTCAGAATACTTTCAGAGAAACCGCTACAGCTAATCAAAAAGCAGAGCCCACAGGAAATAATTAAACAAGCAATTAATCGGCATGTAGGGAGCGTACGCTACATGCAAACACGAATCCTGAAGGGCTTTTGTCACGTAAATTCCACGATTACATTTGTCAAGACGACGCAAAGCCAATTTGTGGAACTGGCGGGGTTCTCAGTAGTGATGTACCGCTGAGCTCCTGATAAGCAATAAACAGTATTATTTTCAACCTATCCCAAAGACCCTCTCATCCCACTGCTGCAAAGGTCTCTACCAAACTCTTCCAACGATCTCCATCCTCCGCTACGTTCCACCAACTGAGATAATGCATTCAAATTATGATCCGGTATAAGTATGGAGTGAACTGAATTAATTTCTACTAGATAAACATCCTCGTCACAACAGCGGTCAGCATTAGGTGAGTTGGTAGTCAAACGTAGAACTACTTTCTACTCCGGTCTTCATATAACTAGCCCGATCTAGGTTGATTAGTTGCTATTAATTCCAGTAGTCTATAGGTACCATATTACCCACGTAGTAGGGTTCAAGCTCACTTGCTCCAGTTAATTTCAACGAAAGTTCCGTCAAAAAATCAGTGAATGCAAAAAACACATCACTAGTGTTGAGACCAAAGATAAATTTCGCCTGAGCTAATGCATAATATATCATCGAGAGCGAATAGTGAGTTATCGCCACGAGTCTCAAAATAAAGAATGAATTTTGATTTGTCACAATTTGTGATTTCGTTTTAAATTGGGGACAATGTTTTCAATAAAACTGAAAATGATATAGGTATTTTAAGACGTTTATAGTGACTCTTCCTACTAATCTGTTCAATCACGCTTGAACCAGTGATCGATTTGAATGAATTAGATGTGGAATATTGCAAATAGCTAAGTGTTCCTAATGCTAATACCACGAATGCAACGCGAGGAAGCTAGTTATCCATAAAGTCGCTAAGGAACGCGGTGCCAAGCTGCCATCACCAAACCCAATACTTAGATCACCATGATGCTGAAACTTGCCATCGCTTGCCAAGTTTGCCGAGTTTGATGATGAAGTCCAGTGGATAAAAATTACATTTGTATTATTTATTCAAATAAATAAAGTTTCATCTAGTGATAAGTACCTAGGTAGTTGGTATCATGACGCTACGAATGAACTTTCACAAATTCTCGAAAAAATTATCACGTTGAGGTCGCGAACTAAAATTATGAAATAACAGACCCTCAATTCACACGTTAGTGTAACGGAAAATTACTATTATAGTGACTGCGCAGTGAAGACCTGCGGAATTTAGCACTAACCTAAAATCTATTTAATATTTACTTGGGTTTGAATATTTTTCATTACAAAAAAATGCCGAGATTTTTGCAAAAACCGTTTTAGAATTTGCACTTATAAAAAATAAAGCGAACTCGCACCTTGAGTTTTAGCCTATCATTCGTCCACCATGCCATTGAGATCAACATAAAAGTAGTCCGCTTTCGACATGTGACGTCCCCTCATTTAGCGAGCGCTCGATAATTTTGAGAATGTAGGAATTTGGATCGCTCGGCAAAGCATACGCATTTATTGTTAGTTCGTGTTTAAACTAGCTCAGTGTTTGTTTGTTCTATTGTGGATTGTTTTACTGCCAGGATGAAGTGGAATACATTATTTGTTACACTGTGAGTATTGATGGTTATTACTTATTAGTGGTGCACACGTATTGACGTTGTCTTTCCTGTGGATAAGAACGATTTAGCTGAGAGCATCTCAATGTCCCAGGCATCACAGCGCACCGTTGAGTGTTAGCTTAGGTTGCCTCCTGACGCTGTAGGCCTTTGAGCGTTGCTATTGCCATTTGTCAAGTGCTGCTGCCTGTTACCATTTTAACGTAATTATTTATTGATGAAACCTAATCAAATTTCGCTATGCTGTTGAAACATTTTGATTATCATATAATATTCCTTTAAAAGAGTATATTGGAGAGTATATTATAGTTTACCAGGAAGAGATGGCTTTTAGCGATAAGGTCACCCATTGTTACACATTTTGTTATCAAGGTTTTTATTGTTCTGTTTGTTACTTTTTTGGTGTACAATAAAGTTATAATCTAATCTAATCTAATCTATATTGGGTGTCAATGGACTTGAAATTATTTTAACCAACTTCAAAAAAAGAGGAGGTTCTATGTTTTGCTGTATGGGTATGTTTTGTTTGAGTAGGTACCTAATAAGAATGTTTTTATTGGATGTTTCAGGTGCCTCGTCTTTACGCTTACATCGGGAAAGCACGAGCAAAAAAGAGCACTCATTTTCCCACCGACAAGTCTCTTTGGGGTAAGAGTTTTAATTATTTTTGTTGGTAACGAAGCCTCAGTTTAGATTGTTTATATATTTGTTATTCAATATACCCTGTAAGGTGATGCACACAAATGTGAACACATTCTTCGAATCTGTAGAAGTTAGGCTACGTGGTGTTTCCCGTTGTCTCCCGGAAATACACTTCAAGTTTCGGGATAAAATGTATACAAGTGATTAACACTCCTTGCTTACGTCGAAGAGCTTGTGTTATGGGTACTAGATGACTGATATACTACTTGTATACTTTTTGTTTGTAGACACATACATGTTATACATAAAAACACCCAGACCCGAGAGAAATATTTGTACATCATACAAACATTGGTCCCGCGGCGGGGATCGAACCCGCAACCTCCGATTCGCAGGCGAGCCTTCGCCCAGTGCGTCATAGAGGTCGTTATTATCATCCAGGTCAATATTCATCCAGGTGTTCGTAGCAATTGCTGTACCTATCGATATTCCGGATAAGAACGTGTTTCTGTCCTACAACTTCGAGGCCAACTACAGCACCTTGAATAACATCACGGAGATTGACGAAGTACTGTTCCCTAACCTACCTGTAAGTAAACAAATAGAAGCGCTCGTGGTCGTGCTTGCTTAGTCGTTCTTGATAGATCGCCGAAGTAAGGCAACGTTCGAAACGGTCTGTAAGTGGATGGGTGACCGCCAGTGGCATTTTCTGAGCGCTTCCGTGCTTCGGAGGGAACGTCAAATTGTCGGTCCCGGCTATTTAAGCCATATATATAGGATGTAAAAGGTACCATGCTAAATCTATGATTTAAGCAGTTAAGTCAAGACGGAGGCCTTAAAGCGGCCTAAAACTCCGTCACTAGAGTTGGCCACTGACTCATACGAACTTACTTGCTTTTAGTGAACAAATAACAGATTTGCAATCAGAAAACGCAATTATAAAAGTAAGATTTTTTTGTCGTAGGTACTTTTTTTTTTTTTTTTGTGTTTGAAACAATTATTTATTTACAGAAACTAAGCTACTACATATTTACATATATTTACATAATACAACAGGATTAGTCAAGCTATCTAAGGATCGTTAGAAACGATCTATAGATAGCTCAACTGATCCAGGTCACTGTCAGTCGGAAGCGTGCCCAAAACACTGGCGGCATTACCACGCTGGATGGCAATGTTGATCCTTTGAGCCAAAAATGTGCCAGCTCTCGGATCACGCGTCGCTTGGACCAGACGCCGCCCTGAACGAATTTTGAATGTAAAAAAAAATATTTTTTTTGTACCTACAATATTAAACTTCAAGATCTACAAGCATTCAAAATTTGTAAACCCAATTTTGTTAGCTGATTGTTAACTAACCAGCAGCCATATTGTCTAACTTGAAATCCATTCCCAGTTGTCATCCCAATAGAGCTCAACCAATCACATAATAGGAAAATGACAATTGAAGTCCAGAATGGGTTTCAAAAGTCAAAATGAAGCCTATGTCCATTTCCAGTTGAGTTAGACAATAAGGCTACAGGGGCCTTATTGTGTAATTCTACTGGCTAAGTAAATTCTAAATTCTATTTTATTTTATTTCTAATTCTATTCTAAGTATCATTTTCCTATTATGTGATTGGGATGACAACTGGGAATGGATTTCAAGTTATACAATGAGGCTGCATAATTGTGTAGATAAAGGTGGTGAAAGCAACGATCGATACACTTTTGGCACATGTCCACATTTTGTGTGACAAGTGGAGAACCCATCGCCGCCATGTGAAACTAATTGGTTTGATTTCAGGTCATCTCTTCCCGCCAAAGTCGAAGTATCACCAGAGAGCTAGCTTACACTGTGTTGGAAACCAGGTTCAGAGAGTGAGTATTATTTTGATCAACTCAAAATTTATGTAATCTTGTTAATGTTTTCAATTGAACTTACATAAGTAGGTACATACCTTAATGAGTCATTAAGCGCTCATTGCATACAACAAACGTAGACTCACCAACATTCCATGTTTTTTTTTCTGACTTTCAGGCACGGCATGAATGGCAGAGAGTGTATGCTGAGGAACATCTGTGAGGCTGCTGAAACTCCGCTTCACCACAATGGTCTTCTAGGTCACATTATGCACATAATCTTTACGTAAGTATCTCAAGAATTCTTAAATAGTTTAGCCATCTTTATTCTGTGGTATAAATTGACTTTAAGTGCGCTATGCGCCAAGCTAAGCTTCAAACGCTCGATTCGGTAAACTTTTTCATTACCAATTAATTCCTTTTTAGGATATTTTCGATTAATCGCTTGGTACAGTCAGCATCAAAAGTTGATTAACAGTTTGTTTTTTTACAGCGCTATTTCTCTTCGATTGCTAAGAAGAAATGAACTTTGCTTGGGAAATTATTGTGGACTGAGGGTTAATCATCAACTATTTTTCAAAATTTTGGTCAGGGTGTTACGGATTTCGGAAATATTCTGATTTTGGAAACTTCAAATGTTAATAAAATTTTGATGCTGACTGTACCCATTCACGAGACGTCCATTGGGTAGACGTCTTTTTGAGCTAGACAGTTTGGGAATCCAGAGTTTCACGACGTTGTTTTTACCATTCACGGAACTATTTTGGAAGATGACCACTCCATTTGGATTGGTGGACGTATCGTGATCCTTAATTTCTGATATTTCAGGCCGTCATCATCTCAGGAGGAAGGTTTAGACGATGAATACTACATAGCAGAACTAGAAGGTCACAAAGGTAACTGCGATCAATATATGGACGACTGCCCTTACAGCTTGTTTGACATTATCACGAGATTGGCGGAGATTCAATCTGGATAGCTACTTTGGTTTGGAATAAAATTGATACATAATATATTATTCCTTTCTTGTTAATAATCTCCTTATTCTAGTCCGACATTTCAAGCAAAATCATTTAAAATTAGAAATCAGTACTTAGCAAGTCGAAACGCTCAAGTCTTGCATAATTGTATAGAACTCGGTTATCCATCGCCATTTTTTCAAGATTGCTACTATGGGAAGTAAATGAGAAACCAATAAATCTGTAAATGAAACAACATTGTTCGAATAAGTTATTTTGTGCTTTAATAAATAAGATATCTTGTCAAATTCAACTACGATATAAAATTCATCAAACTTAAGAAATTCACAGCCGATTAACTTGACAGAAATCTTAACCTAATTTGGCTACTGGCGATTAAACTTATATATTAACCAAGTACCTGCCCATTTGTCATTATTAACGTGTACTACATGGCATGCTTAATTAATTGCCTATCAATGGAATAGAAATAGGTACCTAACGTATGATTAATGTGATAGAGATTATTATTGTACTTACATATAAATAAGTTACGATGTCTTTGTAGTTAGGAAAAGTTTTGAAATTTAAAACCTTATACTTAGCAGGCAATTTTGACCCTTAAAAACCTGCATTTACGAGTAATTGTCGAATAATTTAGCTTACAATACCAATAGTCTCGATATCCTTCGGGTAGAAGAAGTTGTTCTTCCTCATAGGGATGGAAGATATCTGCTGGTCTACCGGCACTCTTGTGTCGTAGAGGGAGGGAGACTGAAAGATGATGCCGAAAGTACCGACGAAACAGGCGATGGTGAACAGCCAGAGGAAGAAACGGTCCAGGACCATTGACATGAACTTCCAATCTTCGACAACCTGTGAACAAGAAATAATTTTAAACCTTTAAGTATCGAAAAAAATAAATTTAAAGTCACATTATTTTATATTCATTGTTTTTAACACAATACTTTGTGTGTTTGATTATCTTGTACGTATACGTATCCATAAGACCTATATGAACCTTTTTAAAATATTGTGGAATGTATTACACCTTAGTGCAGTACCTACTGCTGTACTCGTAGTAGGTGTGTCTCGTTTGTAAATTTGAATCAGAGCACAAATCGATTTTGGTATCTATTCACACCGAAAACCAACTAATAATCGAACATTCCACCTTAATAATCGGGAAAGCATAATCCGTGCCAACAGCCAACACAAACTTTGCCCGCCACATACCTAGGAGCCTTTTCACGTGTAGAAACTAGTAGGTAGAAGCCATCTAGTTCCTTACACATTGTTTCACAATAATACGGTATAGTAACTATTGGATACAAAGGAACTTAGACCAAAGTTTCATATTTGGTCTACGTTCCTCCTCCACGTTGTGATCAAAGAGAAACAAAATTTGGCCTCAAATTCTTGTCAAATCAAGAGCCTTCGTTGATTTCAGCCCCGGTTCGAGAAAATAGCTAGCTGTATATCGTGCACAATTAAATGTGAGTGGTGTCATGATAATGAATAAACAGACCGAGTGCATGTTTCGCAGCGGCAGATCTAATTTTGCCCGAAACGGCTAGTGTTGTCAACAATGCGGCCACGATTTGCTACACCAGCCGAAAGCGGATATCGAATTTCCATTCACATTTGTTAGGACTAGCCGCGGAAGCACTGTTTTCAAATTGTAAAGAATATTTTGTTTTACTTCCGACTGCAGCGATCGTCTATTTAAACATGCAATTTTAAAACTTGGATGGCAGTATTGGCCTAGTAGTGCTCTCGACGTTCAATCCAAAGGTTCGGTGTTCCGACCCGGCCATACATCAATTGTGCGTTTGTAATATGGGGTATAATAATAAGATATCTGAGTAGGAGACTAATATCTCAGATCATCCGTACCCCGACTTAACCCACTGCTGAGTACAGTCAATAGTCCAATTCATGCATTATCCAACATGCTATACGCACCACCAGATAGTTTAATTACATAACACAGGTTAGATAGACCGAGACATTGTATGATAGGTTGATTGCTTGGACGCTTGGGGCTTAATTATGGGGTTTTCTATTGTTTACATATTCCCACTATTAAACAGCTGATAGCTTAGAGCAAGGCTGATAGTGACCGAACGAAGAATTTACTATTGAGGTATATTCTAAATCTGCAGGTCGCTTATGGGCAAGATTGGCACATAATGGCGAATAGCAGAAGCAAAGAGAGGCCTATACCTATTAGTGGGGCGAGAGATAATGATGATGGCAATTTGATACGTGTGTTTTTGAAGACCTTTATTAGTCAACACCAGACAAGAGAAAAATGAAGAGAGAAAAATAGCAAGTTTTCCGACAATTAATCCACGTGTTACGTCGTCTCGCCACTTGTTGCGAGGTCCTCAAAGTTATATCCTTCACAAACCTTCATCACTGACATATTGCTGGGCGCTTAAAAGCTAATCCCAGAGAGGAAATTGTCTTTGGATATACTTCCTTTACCGTCTTCAAAGGAATGAAAAAATGCCACTTGGAAACTTTGTATAACTTTGTTCAAAGGGTTGAGATAAAACAAGGAAATCATGTTAGAGGTAAAATAGGATTCTTGGTGAAAAAATGTATCACATTTTTCAATTCACTTAAAACTCAAGAGTAAAATGCAACAAACATTGATAAAACAAGGTCTGCTTTAATGTTATCAATTCTTGAATCAGATTACAAAAGAAAACTATCCTAATTTCACAATTTAAATTTTTAATTTCTATAATAAAATAACAGGTCACGACTGTAGAAACTGTCTGTGGTAGAAACTCTCTCAAATTCGGATAGGTATAATGTATACAGGGTGTAAAAAGACGTCTACCGAAGCCGAAAGGGGTAGGTACAGCATCCCAACACACAACCAAATCCAAAAGGATTTTCCGAAAAAATCATTATATTCGGAGAAAACCGACCTCGCACAGCTGGTCGAGCATATGTACTTGGCGCGTTTTATACGTAGATTGCTGGATTTTGAGTTTTAATTGTTTTTTTTTTTCTTTTATAAATGATATGATTAGGTAGGTATGGTCTTATTATGTTGTACTAGTAGCAAAAAACTAGAAAATAAAATAAAATGACGTAGCTAAGTCAAAAAAAAATTTGAGTTTTTTTTTTCGATAAATATGTTCAGAATCATGGTCTGATTGCAATCCCTCAGTTTTCGGTAGCAGTCTTTTTACACCCTGTATATAGCACCAATAAAACAAATCTGTATAGATTTCCTCATCTGTTCCGAATTCTTTGTAGTTTCCAACGCTCAAGGGGTTCAATTAAACTACGGCTCTTAAAAACAAGTAAACAAGAGCCGCGCTGCTAAATTGCCTGCTTAGCATAATTGGCCTCTATTTTCTTTTGAGAAGTTATTAGGACGGCTCGATGTTGTGTAATGAATCCAAAGTGTTTTGTTTTATTGTTTGAGTTTATGAGCTAAGTGCTCGTTTACGAACAGGCGGCGCTGCAAGCGACGCGGCAGGCGACGCGGCACGCGCTAAATTCAAATGTATGGTGATGTTCCTGTGTGTTTGCGGAGAGACGTTTTTGTCGCCGTCGCTTCGAACGCGGTGGCAGCCGCGGTGACATCCGCCGCCACCGCCGTCACCTGAACGTAATCCTCACCATACATTGTTATATATTTGTGTTTAGGAGTGCGATGACGCGTGCCGCAGCAGCCGTTAGCCTCTCCGTAAACAGTCAAAACGCTTATCGCGTCGCACGGAGCCACGCATGACGCGTCGCAAGCAGAGTCGCCTGTCCGTACACGCGGCCTAAGGGTTGCTTTGTCGCCTTTGTTCGATGCCCCATGAACTGTAAAGTCGAAGCCATTGTGTTTGCGCATTCGTTTCAAAGTCAATGTCAAGAATTTTAAAAGCGCTTTGAACTGTTATTAATATAATCTCTCATAACTTAATCTATTTATGGTCACTTTGATTCAGATCATTTCTCTGTGGGCGCCATCTATCGACCGCCTCGAAGATAGGTTGAACCAAGCCGCCTGCGACTTGGCAAGCTGGTTCAAAGTGAACGGACTTGTGCTCAATGTATCAAAAACACACTTCGTTCACTTTTGTTTATCTGGCCACCAAATTAGACCTCTTGCGGTCCTGGCGGGTGGCGTAAAGATTGAGCAAGTGGACCGTACGACCTTCCTGGGTTTTGAGCTGGATCGAGCCCTCACCTGGGAATGCCATGTAGATAAGGTGTGTGGAAAACTCGGTGGTGCTTGTTTCGCGCTTTGGCGGCTGTCTGGCTTCCTGCCCAGGGAGGTTGTACGGTCCTGCTACTTCGCCACGATCCAATCCACCCTGCAGTACGGGGCCGAGCTGTGGGGGCGCTCAAGCGAGTGGGAGCGCGTCTTTCGCCTACAAAAGCGAGCTGTCCGTGCCATCGTCAGAGTACCTCGGGAAGCCTCTGCCCGCCCGTACTTCAGGGTACTAAAAATACTGACTTTGCCCTCCCTAGTAATATTTCAGGTCGCTGTGTACGTAAGATCAAACCTGGCCCACTTTGACAAACTCGGTGATACCCATAGGTACAGCACACGACGCGCTGGGCAACTATCAGCCGTGCATTGCTCATTGGCAAAGTCCGCCAAATTAACTCATGTCATGGGTCCGATTGTTTATAACCGGATTCCGAAGACGGTTACGCAGGCCACTAGCCTGAACATGTTTAAATCCCGCCTAAAGCGCTGGCTGATCGAGCAGACGTTCTACTCGTTCGATGAGTTTGCCAGCCTAAATGTAAGCGAGTAGACGTTATTATTATTCTTGATGTATTTGTGTGTTTATTTTTTTTTATTTTATTAATGATGACTTAATGTATTAATGCTATATTGTAATTTATTACTATCTTTAACTGACATGTACCAATAGTATGCAATAAATGAATCTGAATCTGAATCTGAATCTGGGTGGTCCTATGATGATCTTTAAATTGACGTATCTAGAGTATTTATTTAAATTCGATTGAATCATGCATCAATTGCTAGACCTGTTTAGATAAAACTCAGAAGAGATGGAGATCGTGACCTACTTTAAAACAATCTTATAAAAATAAATTTTGAACCCACAGTCGTAACAATAGTCATAATACAGGCACCACGTGAACAAAACTGTGCATTGTGCAAAGCTCATTAACATTTTTGAGCTTGCGAAACCTACACCTGTGGTTTTACTGTAACATAAAATAAGATGTGTATGCACCTTGCAGGCGACATTCTTGTTCACTGTGTACCACATACTGCCTTTATATAACAACTGCAGCTTACGTTGCATTGTAAACTAGCAATGTATAAAGCACAGCTAAAAATCCGCCTTAGAAGAGAGTGTATCGAAGGATCTTGCAATAGGATTTCCGTTCTACTCGTAAGCTCCAGGGGATGGAAGCGGTTGGTTGGCTCCCAATAAGGTTTGAGTTAGGAGTCAATACTACACACATTTTTGAGAGGCAAAGCTAAAGGAAATACATTTTGGTTGGAGCGTCTTGTGTTTGCAAAACTTTTTCCTGACAATCATGTCATCACATAGGATAAAACTAATAATAAAAATAAACCAGGATCATAAATTTATCTTCAGACATATCATCAAATTCATCAGGCCGAGTCAATTGAAAATAAGGTGTCGGCGCTAAACATTTGCGAGTGATAAGTTGCTAGTTCTAATTGGTTTCCTCAAAATGATTCATGTTCAGGCAATATCAAAACTTCTACATTCCGTAACCATTTCCAAAAAGGTATTTAGATGCGTCTCTGAACGAATGAAATTCTACACAGGTACAGTCTTGATCTTGTTTCGTATTCTTTATAGAATAGAATAGAAAAACACTTTATTCAAATGGTAGCGCCATCTGTACAATAACACAACACAACACATTATCTATGAAATATCCTTCCCTCTTCCAATCCCAATCATTCCTTCTGAACGTGAAAGAAAAAAAAACAAGGAGTCAGTCGTTCTACGAGTGACAGCTGAACTGACAGTTTTGGAAATGTTTCGGATCTGTGCGCACGCAAAATTCTAAAAGTTTGAATACGCCGGCCGGCAAAAAACCTCGCAAGTGAAAATTGTGGTGTGATCCTCAAAGAACCAGCTACGTGAGTCTTTATCCCTTTTTCCAATATCCACCAGTACACAAAAGAAACACATTACAGGAAATATACGAAAACAAGTAAGTAGGTACAATGGGCGGCTTATATTTTTTTTTTTTTTTTTATGATGAATGGGTCGGCTCTTGACATCAGACTTACACAGGCAAGAGTGAGGTCTACGATGGAGCGAGCCTACCCAGAAGGTGCCTATTAACTCTCTTCTTAAAAACAATAGGGTCGTAGCTCAGCGGAAATACAGACGCTGGAAGCTGATTCCAAATTTTTGCAGTGCGCATAATAAAAGAACTTTCGAAGCGCTTAGTTCTAATAAGTGGAATATCAACCAGATGAGGATGATAATCAGCTGTGCGTCTGAAGTCCCTGTAAAAGAACGGTGAAGGCGGAATAAGGTCGTGTAGCTCCTGGGCACACTCACCGTAGTATAATCTGTAGAACACCGACAAACACGATATATAGAGTGATATTATATAGAGATAATATATATATATATATAATATCTATATATATTATATAGAGTGATATTTCTGATGGAATCACTCTTATCTGTTTGTCATTCAAGGGCTGTGCACGTAGAGATAGGGTACTATCATTAATACCGTCCAGACGGCAAACAAACTGAACATTTTTAACGTGCTCTTTATTGAGAATATTAATAAGGATCGCGGCGCATTTAGAAGGAAAGCTATCAGATCTTGCTGTTCTGATAGGAATGCCTGAATATAGGTAGAAGCGATTGTTTGGTTGGTGTTAGTTTTCTGGATTCAGCTTACGATTGATCGTAGACATATGTCTGAAGTCATAGGCCGACAGTGGATCAGGCTGGCACAGGACCGGGAAGAATGGCAAAAGCGAAGGGAGGGCCTATACCCAGCAGTGGGTGAAATCGGGCTGCGGATGATGATGATGATGATATAAGATAGTTTAAGTTCTGGAATAAAATATAGGCTCATAAAATTTTCGAAAATTACCCCTAAGGGTATTAAATATTATTTATTATTACACAGGGTGTTAAAGTTTATATGAAAAAAAAATATTCCTTGCTCCGACTCACTCCAAGCTCTGAAGCAACTGAGTAATCAAAAAATATCCTTCGAAATCATGAAGGTCTGGGTAAATTTATACCGATTTCTAAATTACAATCATGAGCATGAGTTTTTATAGCCTTATCATAAGTGAAAGTGACAAAATGATAACAATTTTTGTGGAGTAGCCTGCCATCAATCTACCAGACTAATGCCACTGCCGTCTAACCTGCTTTCTATGATAGCCGCCATTTTGAAATAATCGTCCCATTTCGCGACAAGCTTTGATGGAGTGAAGCAATTGGATGTTGATCGACGACTGACGTGGATAAAATATTTTTATGTAAGTTAAGTGAAAAATTATTCATAAAAAATCTGATGAACTGAACAGTGTCCGTGGCCAAAGCAATCAGAACCCAGCTAAGCCTCTCACTATAGTAGACGGAAATATTGTAGGACATACCGGTATCCCTGGTTTTGCTTCTAATATATGGTGTAAAATGGAGTTGGGCAGGACACGTGGCCAGGCGTGATGATGATAGGTGGAGCAAAGTGCTAACTGAGTGGTGGCCTAGAGATGGAAAAAGGAGTGCCGGTCGTCCACCTACAAGATGGGTCGACGACATCGTTAAATCCGCAGGTCGTACATGGGCGAGACTGGCTCAGGATAGAGGCGAATGGCAAAAGCGAAGAGAGGCCTATACCCAGCAGTGGGATGAGAAGGTTGATGATGATGATGATGATGATATGGTGTCAAATAATTTGTATTGCTTTTAATATAGACACTCGTAGAAGTAATGTACACCATATAACCACTTAAATCTCAAACATAATTGTAGGAACTGTCCGTTAGACCTCATAAATGATCTTCGAACGATCGTCTAAAGATGTGGAGTGACGTCATAAGCCCGATTTACTCCCACCGTTTTAGCCGACATAGTGCTTTATCCTGTCTTAAAATTATTCCGTGCACGTTTATACGTCCCACGATAACCGCACTTCATTTTTGAAGCGGATATATAAATAGGACCCTTAGGCAGAATACATTTTAAAGCCATCTAAGGATTAGACGCCGATCCATTCACGTTTCATGGTTTATCGATTTGCTTAGTCAAATTCTGATAAGTTCAAAGATATACAGTTTCGGTAAAGTGCTTTAAAAAATCTGTTCAATAGGGGCTTGTAGAAGTGCAAATAACACTTATTTAACTGATTTCTTGGAAATAGAAGTTTCAAAGTAATTTAACCATTTTTTAACCACGAAGCAATGGAAAAGCGTTTGGAGTGAGGTGTTAATCTAAATCACGTGATGTTAAAACGGTAAAACTGACTTACTTTTGATTGAAATCCACCAAACTTAAGATAAAAGTGATCTTTAATAATTTAAATATCATAAAAATATAAAAAATTTAAATATAAAATATAATATTTAAATTATTAAAGAAATAAGCGAAAAAACAGAATTTTTTGACCCAAAATCAACAGGCACTGACCTTCCCAATTAGTTTCCATTCGGCAAATCAGCCTGTCTTCTCCAATGATATTTTTCTCACAAATAAAAAACATTTGACCTAATTCCTTTCGACAACTGCCACCTGAAATCGCGGAAAAATGCTAACGAATTTTTTTCAGTAACAATATTTAATTAACAGTATTGTTTGATGAAGCGAGACTGTTTGATGAAATGAAATCTGTGTATAGAAGACGTAATAGTATATTTTCATTTCACTTGGATTTTAAAATGACATATATATTTAAAAAAAAAGCCGTGTTGGCCGAATGGGGTTGTACCTCAACTTTCAATCCGAAGGTTGTGGGTTCGAATCCCTTCCGTGCATCAATGGATTTTGGGTTTCGTAAAATTTATATGCGCTTTAACACGTGCTCTAAACGGTGAAAACATCGTGAGGAAACCAGTTAGTGTTGTTATAGGCGGCGATGGGCTTGCAACCTGTCACGTATGGAATACTAACTTCTGCAAGATGTGGGCATGTATCAAATATGTGTTTGGACATGTCTCTGACTACCCCCTTTAGACATCTTCAAAGGATCTGGAATAAGTAACATAAAAAGATCTGAGAGAATGTCTACCGCACCTTGGGGATACAGTCGTGAACCTGTTTACGTGTTTACGTTTTTCAACCGACTTCAAAAAAGGAGGAGGTTCTCAATTCGTCTGTATGTTTTTTTTTTTTTTTTTTTTTTATATTGTTACGCGATTGCTCCGCCATTTGTTGACCGATTTGCAAAATTCTTTTCATGTTTGAAAGGGTATACTCCAGAGGTGGTCCCATATAAATTTTATTCCTGAGGGATTGATAGTTTCCCCGTAAAACTCTAAACACCTTCCCTCCTAGCCATGTCACAAATAGAAATCGAATCGAGAGCTTGACGCCCTGAGTCACACCGCGTTTCGAGTCAAACATTGAAGTCGGTTTTCTTTTTAGTATAAAAACGTAATTATTATATATATTGCAACTCTTATATGTATAATTGTTTTAAAAACTGTACTTACAGCACACATTCTCTCCAATCTTCAAGGCATGTATAACAGACAAAGCTATTTTATAATACAAGTAGTTACGTCTCTATTGAAGCTATTTTAATAGTCGATATGTCTTTATATCGATTGTCAAAAGAAAGGCATTGGGAGTAAAAACGGTAGCAATTTAAATTGTGCTGATTTTTTGATCGTAGCTTGTAATGAAATGATGTAATTAGATTTCGATTTGAATGAAGAGGGATAAGGATGGTGCTTTACGGGATTCGCTGTTGAAGTAGAAGGGCTATAATTGTTTCATAATAGATAGAAATAGCGCCAATTGGCGACTGTATTGTCATATAGCAGTGTTGAGCTGTGTTGGCCTAGGAAACCTCGACTTTCAATACGATAGTTGTGAGTTTGAATCCGTGCTAACTATAGCTAGAGACAAAAAGTTTGAGATAGAGGAGGCTTTTTACCCTTCAGGAGACATTATGGGCTAAAAAAAAAATAAACGAGTAGTAGGTATAACGATTTCCCTGTTTATAACAGTCCAGTTTATTCTAAGGTTGTCTGAAAGAGATCGCTTGTATTTTACTCGTTGTCTTCTTTGAAGTATATTTTTTCCTTTAAGTAATGATTTTCTATTCTACATCCATTGATAATATTCTTAAAGGCTTTACATATAAACGAGAAACCAGCTCAATAAAACTGCAAAAATCTTTCCGAAGGCCCGCTATATTATCCGCAATCGATCAAGCTGGTCAATAATTGAGGTAAACCAGGATTAATATTGTAATGGAGGTGGGTTCATTGTAGCAACGAATCGGCCCTCCGGGACGAACCGCGAGTGTGGGGCGTAGATGAAATAGCACGTACAGTTCCACACAGTATAGAAGTACCGGATAGCTTTTTATAGGAAAGGTAAGTATGCAGGTATACGAAAATCAAAAGCGATTCAATTATTTTGAAGAGCCTGTTTTACTTTTTTACTTTAATCGACCGGGTTGCACCGATCGTGGTCACGAGGGGGAATCACGATTGGTGCAACCCGGTCAAAACGTCGAGGCAAGGTAATAGTTGGATTATTATCTCTAAAACCATTGCTCGATCTCGTCCCGTTAAAAACAACAATGAGCCTGTTTTATTCCAAAGTAAAATTCTTTGTTAGTTTAATAATTAAAATCATTTTGGATTATTAAGAATCGTCATTATGCATTACGTACATCGCCCTTGTTCGTTGATCTACATTATGGAGGATATACTTAAAAACATATTTCCAAAACATTTGTTTATTGGCTGGACGACGTATACCTATTGATCTCTTGATGATGTTGAAATACAGAAATACAGAATTTATTGATAACACCATTGTTACATGTCATTAATTTATAGTCATTTATAAGTTTGATGTCGACAGGTGCGTACCAACATGATGCAAGTACAAGGAGGCTACCCAAAGGTGTGACTTACATTGTGTGTTGCTCTATACTTTAGTTACAATATACCAAAATCTCGTCGGTTACTGTAACCGCCGAATAAAATAGGAAAATGTATCAGGAAATTTGTCGGTTAGACAGAACAAGATGTGAACTGTGCAGGTGCTATGGGTGGAACCAGATAACATACGAGTCTTTAGAGGGCCAGTGGATAGGGTAAGTGATGTAGTGATTAACCTTTCCGCCCCCTTAGCATGGCGATTGTCTAGGTACTGAAGTATAGATAAAATGACAGTAATGACATTAGAGTGTAGATAAAAGTTACTTTTACACACGTTCCTGAAAACCAAAAAATATGTAAAAGGACAACGAGAATATTGCATAAAAACTTTAGCAGTACTGTGTTTGACACAAAGAGCACTGCTCTTTAAGGTTGCCATGACCACCAATAACTTTTGACTTTTCAAAATGGCGATGTCATTTCGTTCTACTATGCTTTGAACAACTTTATTACTTAAATTAAAGACTATTTGTGGGGTTGTGATGCCTAAATACGTTTTTAATAAATAGCGAAACACTTATATATTATTTTTTCAAAACTAGCCAACCCCTTAGATGGGTACCAAAAACGAATTCAGTGTTTTCATGGGTTGGATTGGAACAAGTTAGTTCTAAACAACGCGCAGACGAAGTCCCACCCGATTCCACCAGTTAATAATAAAATCGAAGTATCAATAACTTAAACTTTCATAACCTCATTACATCGAGTCGAGCAGCTTTTGTATAAGTAATTGGGTCCATATTTCGCAGTGAAGCGAAAAAGCTAATTGCTGATAATGAGACGAGCAAGCCATGAAAATTATAACAATGTATATTCAAATTAGAGACTTGATGACTTTTAATTATCGAGCATATCTTTGCGTTATGTTTCTTACTTAATTACGTTTGCGGACTCACTTCAATGGTAATGAATTTCAAATTATACCATGTAATTGAAGATCATAGCAGTTCTAAATTTAATTCTAATCGCATCTTATTATTTTTAATCTATTTTTAATTACTAAAACAAATTTTTTGGTGTTCAATTTATGTTGTAATCCTCGTAAAGAGCGGTTGCTGAGACAGATTGGTCCTAGTCAGTCACCTCTTTAAAATTTGCGAAGAATTATTATATCTAGATACATACCGAAACACATTACTAAAAAAAAACTAAAACTTTCCTTCGCCACTTCTTCTCTGATGTTTTTTTTATCTAATGGAGTAAGTATTCCAATTCAGGCCACAAATTATCAATTCGACGAAATCTATTCAGTCTGATAATTCGCAGTCTAGTAAAACAGATAGGTAACATGTTTATTTCGATTCAACCAAATGATTTAAATGCTATTTTATTTAAACTTCCTTTTCAGTTCAACATTGTTGCACATTTTCACTACGTATATTTTACTACACTTTTATTTACTGCGTTGGATTCATACTGTCCTCTTTTCTACATTGTTGGTCTGATTGCTTGAGTTTCAGAGATTCTGCAAGAATCGAGGTTTTGTTTTATTTAATCATGTCAAGTTGCGACAATTGTTTTGCAAAAACAAGTTTTATCTAGATGTTAAAGAAAGTTCTGGGTGGTTTGAGAAATCGTATCAAAACAACAATAATAATAAGTATAATAATAATAAATAGAAGAATAATATTATAATAAGATTTTTCATGCATTCATTTAACTTACTATTCATTCAACAACAAACTTTGGTTGGAGACCTTGGATACGCATAGGAACGAAGCCAAGTTACATAACGTACCCTTTTGTTCATTATTTTTTTTGTGGTGGAAACATACAGCGAGCGATTAAAAGTCTTTTATATCCGATCGGTCACAAGAGGCAAAGGCGGCCAAGGAGTCTTTGGGCAAAGACTTCTTCTCTTCGGTACTTCAAGAAAAAAAAATTACGCGGTGACCTTTGAGTATTGGAATTTATAAATTATGTAATTTTGTGAAAGCTACTCGGTCAATACGACTATAGTAATTTTTATGATCAATAATGAAATAATAATATTATTATATAATAATATTTACAGTTACAAAGTTAAAGCTTAACTAGGTAAAGTATCACAATTCGTGCCTTGAAATATATCAAAGGCCTCTGAAGGCGTTTACAGAATTATTGTATTATCAAAGACTTCACGAAATGCCGTGGAAAATGAACAGCCAAAGGCTAGCTCACTCATATTACTTCACACTTTTGTTAAGTTAAACATATAGCTGCTTATTATAAAAACGTTAAACCTTGGTTGAACCCCATGTTGACACATGTCAAAACAAAACTGTTACCACAAAAAAGCGTTCTATGTACGAGTATTTAAAGATCGTTTTTCTAGGGACAGTTTTTTAGTTAGACTTGGTCTAAACTCGGCTCATTTTCTTGTAATAACCCATACCGTCTTATTACAAGAAAATGATACGAAAATGAAAATGATGAAACCGATTAGTTGAGCTCTATTGGGATGACATCTGGATAGTGGAAATGGATTTCAGGTTAGACAATAAGGCAGGATTCACACGGTATTCGAACCCACCTTCGGGTCAAAAGTCAACTGACACTAAATTCGACCAACACGGCTTAATATAGCTTGCATTAGTCACGTTGCAACGAATTATGTTAGAATACTAACTAAGCTGTCCTTTCATAAGCTGCGATAGAAGCGAAATATTCCGGCGCTCCATCAACTAAAACCTGTTGAATATTTAAATTGGATTTAACGCGATTTCAAAGACATCTGAATATCGCTCTTTCTGCTCTAAGCCTTCAGCACTGGTTTAGAAGAATTTGGATTACATTATTTATATGATAAAAACTAAAACCCGTTACTCAATAACAATAATAATAATAAGTTATGTTTAAAAAGTTTAATTACATTTATAGGATTACATATATAACATATAATCGAAAAAACAAGGTTTAAAAATCTAATTAGTATTCGGTTACACAAGAATCCTAGTGTGCTAGAATCGTCTTTAAATCTAGTTCTACTTGTGTTTCTTTGCGACCTATACCGTCTGGAAATGACGTAACATGGTTTGGGGCCTAAATTTTAGGTGAGCCGTTCCCCTAACACGCCTCGGCTCTAGACGTAGTGGCAGACAGGAATTATTATGGGCTAACCACCCCCGCGGGGGTGGATAGCCATAAGTGTTACCGTCTGCCACTGCGTGGGGGCAGTTGGTGGGGGCAGACGGTAATAATCCAGATTTATGTAGTGTTGGGCGTTTCTAATTTTAATCCTCGTAAGAAACTCGTGCTCACTCACCTAGCTACGAATCAAAAGTACCTACATAATATACCGCGGAAGTGCTTGCTTTGGGTAATTTTCGGGCATCAAGAGGATTACAGATTTTCTCCGAATTCTTTTGAATGATGAATTCTTGAAATTCATCTCAACATTATAAATAATTTTCACAAGTGTCTGTAACTAAAGAAGAAATTTTATTGCTCCTTGTGTTTTTACAAACAAAGTCTAAAATGCTACAATTATAAAACACACACGGGCTTATTACAAGAAAATGAGCCGATTTAGACCAAGTCCAAGTCTAACTAAAAAACTGTCCCTAGAAAAACGATCTTTAAATAAGTACTCGTACATAGAACGCTTTTTTGAGGTAACAGTTTTGTTTTGACATGTGTCAACATGGGGTTCAACCAAGGTTTTACGTTTTTATAATAAGCAGCACATAAGTTGTATGTTTTTCAATTAGTAGAATCCAATCTTATTTACCAGTAGGCTATTTCTGAAAACAGGATGAAATACAGGGCATAATAAATCTACTTACTTAAATTTTAACTTGAGCTGTTTCATTAATTCTTAAATCATTTAGCTCTTTTACAAAAATAACGACAATGAGACAAAAGGGGTGCTTACCCACCGTCCACCTCGCTGAGACCACCTGGGTGAAAACAGTTGGTTAGTTTATGTTAGGCTAGTGAAAAAACGATGCGCGAGGCGAGTGGGCCGCGGCAGCGGCCGCCGAAGCGCCAGAAATAATAATTAATATAATTATTAACGAATCCCGTCGGAATCGAAAATTTTGATAAAACTTTTCATTTTTTTAATAATTATTATGTTCAGTAGGTGATTCGACCGTAGGTGAGTCGAGGTGGTCTCAGCGAGATGGACGGTGGGTAAGCAAACCCCTAAAAGTCTGAAAGAATGTCTAACACTGCGTCTTGAAAAAAAAGTACGTGAATGTCGTGGAACACTCGGTTGGAACGAAGTTTTAACTTTGACATTTGGCATTTGTCAAATAAATTATTGTCAATTAATAAAATATACAAAAGAAACGCTCTTCCGTACTAACAATATACCAATCTATGGACAGTTTCGCGCCTACACGCCTCCTGCCGTGACGCAAAAATCTAACACTTTTTGTCTAGGTCCGCATATCCGATAGCGTCCGAATAGCAACTTCGTTCCAAAAACTTCTATCTCTGTTTTTACAAAGTAGATTTTACACCCAGTACTAAAAGCTACGTTGGTATCCATTTCTACCTGCCATTTTAGGGTTGTTTACCTTTACAAATGATAAATACGTTTAGTCAAAGCAATTAATTAATTCCTGCTGAAGTCGATCCCACTAATGAAACGAGGGTACAAATTACTTTTATTTATTGGGAATACTTTTATTTTATTGGAACTTAATCAAATTAAATGGCGCTAAAGCTTTCTCTTTGTAACTTGAATGGCTTTAGATAGATTACGAAATGCTGAATTCCATTATTATTACCTAAGCATATAGAGAGAAATATAACATGCAGCCTGCGACGCAAAAGGTTGCGGGTTCGATCCCCGCCGCGGGACAAATGTGTGTATGACCTACAGATATTTGTCTCGGGTCTGGGTGTTTCTATGTATACTCGTAATATATGTATTTACAAACAAAAAGTATATAAGAAGTTTATCAGTCATCTATTACCCATAACACAAGCTCTGCTTACTTTGGGGCTAGATGGTGCTGTGTGAAAAGTCCAGCATTATTTATTTATTTTATTTCTACCAACCATATGAAGAACCATGATATCAAACACAGTTTGGGGATAGTTTTCTTTAAGGCCCAACTTACCTACTGGTTTGAACAACGAACAAAAGTGTATACATGTGACATGTTTTGTAGCTTAGCATAAACTGTAAGGACCAAAATTTTTAGTGTTTTTTTTTATGGAAGAGGGGGCAAACGAGCCAGTGGCACACCTGATGTCAAAGTCAAAGTCAAAAAGCATTTATTCAGTAGGACCGCTGGGATCACTTTGAAACGTCTTAAAACTAGGTGATTCTACTCCTGTTCCTTCGCGACCAATACAGTGAAGAACCAGGGCAACAAACACGGTTTATTAGTAGTAAGTGATTACCACCGCCCACAGACAACTGCAGCATCAAGAAGCACTGCAGATGCGTTGCCGGCCTTTGAGGTAGGGATAGGCTCTTTTCTTGAAGGTGCCTAAATCGTATCGGTCTGGAAATACCGCTGGCGACAGCTGATTCCATAAGTCTGTTGTGCGAGGCAGGAATTGGCGTGAAAACCGCACAGTTGTGGACTGCCAACCATCCACATGATGTGGATGGTATGAGTGTGCGTGTACCTATTCTGTTATTGTTTTTGTGTCATACTCAAATCATTGTGTTCACTTATGTCATCTTGTACCTATACCTAGCTACTTTATTTTTAGCTTGTTGTGTAGTTATGTGTGATTCGAGAACTTAGTGTCTAGCTAGTCAAACTTATTTTAGTTTAAAGACACTTCCTACCTGAATATGTATTGAATAAAAATATCTATATATCTTTGGGCCAGTGTTATGAAAAACAGTGTTATGAACAATCACGGTTCGAATACAGCACGGCTGCGACCATTTCGATAAATTCCCGTTAAGCACTCCGTATTTCGACGAATGTTTACGATTGTGCTTGCACACGCGAGATTGCAATGAAGCAAGCACTAAAGGTAAATTCAATTCTACACGAGCACAGGGCTGTATTGAGAAGCTAACTTTAGGTAGGCAATTCAAAGATGGAGAGAAAAATAGTAGAGAAATGTTTTGTTTCATAATGTATTTATTTAATACAGGTGAAAAATTCTAATTCTAATTCTAAAATCGACCCTGAAAAAAATTAGCGTAATATTTTTCTCGCGAAACAAAACAAATATAATAATTCCGCGGGATGTTTAAAAAAATATTAAAAACTGTATCCCCGAGGCGTGCAGGCATATGTGTTTTTACGATGTATTTTTTACATTAATATGTAGATGCCTCGTGGTTTTTGTTTTTAAATCTTTTGGTAACAGTCCCGCACATCAATGTACATTATATTTCCAAGAATATTCAATTTTATTCAGATTTAAAAAATTCACGAGACATCAGATTCAATTGAATAAATACTATTAAGTTTCAATCCTAGCTAAGTCCCTGTGGTGAAATACTCGGGGCGTCTACAAAGAAATGCTATTGCATTCAAACATACTTTGGTAGACTTTATTTGTGCAGTGAAGGGAATGGACAGGCGAGGTTTAAATGGATCAGCGGGGAATTGGCCAGCTTTACTAATGTGCACGTGGTTTTGAGATTTGTGTCTTTCTTGATTGAATAGTGTACTTTGAGTGCAACATAAAAGATTTTGTTCGTGACTCTTTGTTTTTAATAACGAGACGAGGTCGCGTAAAGGTTTTTTTTGTTTAAGTGTACAATTTTTGCGAAGCAAAATAGCAACTACCTACTATGTTCACGTTGAAAATAAAATAAATAAATCCTATAGTATTAAGACCTAGATACACAAATCGTGGGTGAAAGTTATACTTTCACTATAATCTTATTCAATCCACGCTAATTGTTATTGCGCGCTGTTTGAGTCAGATACAAAGAAAAATTTACTAGGTACCTACAGTACACACAACCGATCTTTAGCTTTCTCTAGTTAGGTGCACTAAACGATTGCGCAGGTTGGTAGAGTAAGCGAGATAGCGCGATGCAACAAACTAAGCAAGTGAATGAGGCAGCTATACAAGTCATCAAAAATGGGTTCTGCGCAGCTACTTTAGAGAGTTAAATATTGGTTGTGCTTACTGTACTTCCCATTCCATCTCTTTAAGATAGAAAGGAGTAAAATATGTTAGGCATCTTTCGATGAGCACCTATTTTTCAAAGTAGTAACCTACACATGGACATCAACATAACACCAAAACATTACAATAAAAACCATCAGTCTACTACTTCCCGGCTATATCCATTACTGGGCGCATGAATATTAAAGCCGTTGAATAAACTGAATGTACAAGTCCCTTTATTATCATCCGATGATAATTAAGAGCACCGGTGATACCAGAATGAATATTTTCCCTTAACATTAGTGTTTTGAACAGTCATTTTTTGTTTGGGAAATAAAAACAAAATGCAAATCAGTGTTCTGTAGGAATCGGAAGTGCTTTTCGTGATGCGTACAATATTTTTTTTGTGTTTGTTGACAAAATTAAAACATTTTTCATCCAGGTAGAGCAACAAGGAGATGGAATGTTAGTTTTTGGTTTAGTTCAGGATCATTTGGTATCACTTATCAATGAATCGTTTTGTTTCTAAGAAGAGAGTTAATAGGCACCTTCTGGGTAGGCTCGCTCCATCGTAGACCTCATTCTTGCCTGTGTAAGTGTCGAGGTCAAGAGCAGACCCATTCATCATAAAAATAAGATCAAATTTTTAAAAAGAAACAGAACAGAAAAATATATTATTGTTTTAAAAATCTCTTCATAGATTAAGAAGATTGCGACATTTTTAAAGACAATTTTACTTTTGTAAAAAAATTGTTATTAAGGTTAAATAAAAAAGGTTTAAGGTGCTTTCTGGTAAGATCGGACTATTTTTGAGAAAACCTAAAGAGTCTTAGAAAATATTTTATTGTATCGCCTCTAGTGACTCTTTTACAACGCCATAGCAACCAAACTGTTGCAAAAATACAGAGGTTTCATTTCTTATTTGTAATATTTAGATAAACACAACGGTTGATGTTTTATGAATGATCAAACAGAGCAAAATTTTTCAGAATGGCAAGTTAAAGATCGGACCGTGTTAAGGTAAGACCGGACTACCTTATAAAATCACCTCTGTAACAGCTAGAATAATCTCTATCACAGGAAAATATTCGGACTTACCTAATAAAAAACATAGTACAAATTGTTATTGAATTGGTTTTCAAATTTAAGTTTTAGCGAAGATTTAATACATTTTTTTACTCCAAATGTCCGATCTTACCCCGCATGCTTCAAACATAGATTTTTGTGTATCTCAAACTTTTACATCTAAAGGCTCATTAGACTCATAATTCGGTTGTACAGCAGGCAGACAATTAACAAAATAGAAGTCAGTTTTCAGTTGAAACTTGCATTTTCAAGCTCTAATAATAACAAAAAAATTATTATCAATCAACTTTATTCATTATAAGCTTAAATTTTAATCTACAAACAAATAAGCAAAAAATGAAAAAACTTTATGTAAAGTTGAACATAACTAAATAACTGTTTAATAGGACGAACATTTCAGTCTATAGGTGGGCACTTTACTCTTAAATTATTATTTTTTTATTTAACCTATACTGTCCCACTGCTGGAAAAAGGTCTCCCCTAATTATTTCCAACCATCTCTCTCCTTTGATAGGTTTCTATCGAAGGAGTCGAGGTCGTCTCTCCAGCGTTTCCTTGGCCGTCCGCGGCGTTGTCTCCAGGGTGTTAAGATGTTGGCCCATTTTTCGCTGTGCGTCCGGCTCACGTGCCCTGCCCAGTCCCACTTCTTTTTAACATAATTTAGAATACCTACTTACTTACATAATTTTATAAAATTATATAAAGCCACCACTTTCATAGTTTTCACCAATCTGTAACCTATAATATATGGCTGAGGAAGAGCGGGATCTTCTAACACAAGTAATTTTTTACTTAAAAGAAGGTCTCACCCTTAGATTTTGAATCGTAAAACTGTTACAGAAATAAACGATTTTCATTTTCATAAACGATTTTCATTTTCATTTTCATTTTCACTTCAACTTGACTGTTTTGCGCCCTACGTCGACAATACCAGTCGTTGAACGCAGCGTGGTATTCCAAACTCGGTCAATCCACTTAAATTATTATTAAGTAATATAAATATGCAGTATTATAGCACGTTCTGTCAACAAATCTTAATACTTACGTATTTTATACAATCCAGAACAAACAAGAAATCAATAACAATCAACAACTAAACATAACAAATACTTCTTTAAGTAAAAACAAAAAAGTAAGTACTTTTACAACATTATTAGTAAAACAAGTTACATTTTAAACATCATAAATTTAGGTAACTTTGATAACTTACTTAGGTACTTGTAGGCGAAAACAGCCAAAACATCCGTACAAAAGCTTGCGAAAGTGAGACGTTTGATACAGACAAATCGAATATTGAAAGTAAAATAAAAAGCATGTAAAGTAAAAAGTTTGAGAAACACTTTAAAGTGAAAGACCGGCGGATTATGTCCGATCTTAACCTACGAGGTTAAAGATCGGATCTTTGTCTACAAACGTCGTAGACATGTGTAAGGGTTTCTAAAACATATAAAGAAATTTAATTTATTTCACAATAATTTTGTAAAAAGAAAGAATATTTTGTAGTCTATGATTGTTTTTTTAAGGTTTCTCTTCCGGTGAACTTGTGCAATACAAGTATAAAGTTGTTTTAAATTGTATAATTATGTTATTTTAATCGTAATAATATTTTGAATTTTGATAAGTCTGTTTATATAAAAATGATTTATTTTAACATATTTTTAAATAATAAGTACTTTGTCAAGCCCCACGATTGGTTGAAAATTTTGTAGCGCGATGACGCTGGCCAATCACAGAGCATCTGAGCCTGTGATTGGATAAGCGCTTGGCAGCCAAACGGATGGCTATTCCATGGAAAAAACCTGTAACGAATTATGATGGAGGGAAGGCATTCTATCTGTGAGAGCCGACCAAGTAACATTGAATTGAACTGAAATAAGATTCAGAAATAATAAATTGCTTTAATCATCCTAAAGTTTCTTCTTACATATCCTGATATAGTAGAGGTTTCTTAAATCTCAGAAGTGCTGATCGAGATCAACTTAACAGTAAGTACACGCCCAAGTTGTTTGTAATATAATAACAGTTAATGTTCTTCTAGTCGCTTCTTGTGGTAACTAGGTACTTTATATTTTGTTCTCTTGAATAGTGCTACTTTTGTGCTATGCAGTGTAAAGATATCGTTATTTCTCTAATTATTTTTTCTTTTCTTGAAAAAAAAGGGTAACTTGAAAGCTAAGCTCCGCTGTGTAATGTTAATTTATACTGGGTTATTAATGTTATTATGATTGCACTTATCCTGTAGCAAATGAATACTATTTCTTATGAATTACATGGGAACCCATCGCATTAAAATTATCTTATTTTATTCCCGACGATTTGCATTATTAAATAGGCGTGGTCGCAGACAATTATTGTAAAGTTTGCTCTGCGTAGTTATTTAATTACCTACGAAGATTGGAGATGCTTTATGCTTATATTATTTTCGAAACAAAGTCCAGCTTCATTGTTTGATACGAGGGTATATTACATCTTTTTCTTCTTATCCTTTCACTGGGTTGTCTTAGATCCAGTATGCTGATTGCTGATAGGATTTATAATGATGTTATATTTTACTTTATTTGAGTAGCGTTAACAGACTATAGTGATAAAGTAGATAAAAATTATAGGTACAATAAATGGCTAATATTTCATAAATGGAGCTTAACAAATTTTTTTTTTAACAACTACTTACAATATTTTATTTTGTATAATTGTTTTAAATGTTATTTTATCAAAGTTTTGTTTTTTATTTTTGTTAATTATTTTTTTTTTGAAATTTTGTTTTTTTTTAAATTTTATTTTTTGAAATTTTTTTTTTGGAAATTTTTATTTTTGAAATTTTTATTTTTTGAAATTTGTATTTTTTGAAATTTTATTTTTTTTGAAATTTTTATTTTTGTTAAATTTTTTATTTTTTTAATTGTTTTTATTTTTATGCGATTGCATACCACGCAATCCTTTCAGACGATGAACGAACAGGATCACCCGCGACGTCGGGATTCCGATCGGGACAGTCGAAGGCGAGAGACTCCTGGTCACCGGGATCGCCATAATACGTCTCTGAGTCGAAAGTCTTGTTCGATCTCGCAGCCCTAGCCACGTTGAGCGAGACCATAACCGAGAACGTGGCCGCGAGCGAGTTGAATTCCTAGAAAAGGAGCTGCAACGAGCGCGCGAGCTACTCCACGTGCCAGAGCAGCATCACCATATACCAAGGGAGACCAGCGTGCTTCGCGATAGGAGCCGCAGCCGCAATAACCTGCGGCATCGAGACTCGGAACCGCGTGTCGCCGATGAAGATACAAGGTCACGTAGTCCTTCTATAACCAGGAATGATTTTGTAGAATTTATCAAATGTTTGAAAGGTGGTCTTACGTCACAGTCCGTCCAGAGCACATCACCTTCACAAAAGATACGATTTTAAAAATATTCTTCCAAATTTTGACCCTTCATCTAAGGCTCAACGCATTGACGTGTGGATAAAGAAAGTTAACGAGTGCGCTTCTGTGTATGGATGGGATGATAAGACCACCACTCATTGCGCTATGCAAAAACTTCAAGGCCTCGCTAAAACCTGGTATGAGGGCTTAAATTCTATTGTTGTCTCATGGAAAGATTGGGAAGAAAAATTATTGAGCGCATTTCCTTTTGAACAGAACTATGGCTAGGCTTTGGAAGAAATTCTTAGAAGAAGGAGTAGATTTCAGGAACCAATAGAGGTTTACTATGAGAAATTGACACTTCTCAATCGATGTGATATTGAAGGAAAACGAGCGGTGGATTGTATTATCCATGGTCTTAGTGATCGAACTTGAAGATCTGGAGTTTTAGCGTTACGTTGCTCAAACCCAGACTTGCTGTTGCAGTACTTAGTCAGTAATATAGATACGAGTCATTCTATGATTGATCGTACATCTTGTAAAACTAAAAACGCTGACAGTAACGTGGCTAATACAAACCATAGCTCGAAAATAAAAACTGGATTCAGACAGCCTTTCACTGGGTGTTTTAGCTGCAAGGAGCTAGGAGATAGTTTCTTATATTGCTCAAAACCTTTGATAAAGTACTCTAAATGTAACAAAGTTGGGCATACGTCCGAAAGCTGCTTTGTAAATACGACTGAACACTATAAAAATACCACTGTCCCTAAGACTATGCGCATCGATTCTAGTACGGAACAAAATAGTTTAAGGACAAGTTCAAAATTCATTAAGGATATTAAAGTGAACAGGATTGAATTCAAAGCTTTCGTCGATTTTGGAAGTGACGTTACATTAATCAAAGAATCCGTTGCTGGTAACCTAGGCTTGGCTCACAACAAAGCTTCGTCGGTTATGAAAGGTTTGGAAATGGAATAGTGCATTCTTTAGGAGAGCTGTCGCTTGTTATAGATGTCAATGACTGCTACTGTTTCATGTAGGGTCGTGAATGACTGTTTGTTAGACAAACCTATGTTGTTAGAGCAATCTTTTACCAAGCAACCTCATATAATTGTCTTTAAAGATTCAACCAAGCTAGAGTTCCGTGATACTCGTATAGGAAATGAATTGCCTTCACCTGATTTAGAAAATACTGATTGTGTAAAATCTCTTAAGGTTAAGTCGGACGATGTCGTTCAGCTCTATGGCGCATCTACGGTGAAGGCCCAAATCGGAGATTCGTATAGTGGCAGTGTGTATCTAAAGAATAGTTTCGCAGGAGAACCGAACAATCAATACATTTTAATTGGTGGTCTTTACCGTGCTAAATGTGGCCGAATCAATGTACAAGTAACACCTTTATCAAAATCCTGTCGGATTCCAAAGAGTACCGTGTTTTGTAGAACAGGTAAGGTAGACTTTATCAATAGGGTGATTGTGGAGCTACAGTTAGACTATATTGCAGCGCGTGATTTGTATGAAAGTCAGGTTAGTGTAGGTGTTGGAGTGTCGGACCAAGATAAACATCGTCTCATAGAGCTGCTTAAAAGGTACAAGCATTGTTTCGTCTCTTGTCTCAAAGATTTGGGTTGCACTAACAAAACCGAAATGCACATAGTTGAACAATAATCACCCTATCGTGTATCGACCGAATAGGTTGTCTCACCACGAACAAAAAAAGGTGCGTGGCATGATAGGAGAGATGTTAGATGCCGGAATAGTGAAAGAGTCTGTATCAGAGTACGCTAGCCCAATTATACTTGTTCGAAAGAAAAATGGATCTATGCGCATGTGTGTGTATTATCGTATGCTCAATGCAGCGATTGTCAAGGAAAGGTATCCTATGCCCATTATCGAAGACGAAATAGCACGTCTTTCAGGGCAGGCTAGTTTTATTACACTCTATCTCGCCTCTGGCTACTATCAGGTGCCAATTTCAGAACAGAGACAGAGTTGCATACCGATGCGAGTATGTTAGGAATTGGTGGTATACTACTACAACGTACATCAGAAAATGACCCTTTCACCCAATAGCTTATTATAGCAGACAAACTTCGCCAGAAGAAAAGAATTTCCATTCTTATGAACTGTAAACTCTAGCTGTAGTCTTTTTCTCTGCGAAAGTTTAGGGTCTGCTAGGAAAGGAATTTAAGATAGTCACTGATTGTAGCGCATTGCGCTCAACATTTTTAAAAAGAGACCTTATTCCGAGGATCGCTCGTTGGTGGTTGACCTTGCAGGAGTTTGACTGTACTATTTAATACCGAGCCGGTTCAAAAATAAGCCACGTCGACGCATTGTCTAGAAATCCAGTTGCTGACTGTGGAGATACTTGCGAGGAGCAGTTGTCGACTGTAATGTCTATTACTGACGATGACTGGCTGCACACTCTTCAACTCTGAGACTCTGAGCTATGTAGGACCAGAACTTTATTCATTTTATATTATAGTCTTGATGAGAAAGGTACATAAATGACTATTACGTCATTAAGGATAAGAAGCTGTTTCGTTATGTAGGCGACGATAAAAACAATATTCGGTGGGTAGTACTGAAAGGAGCAAGGTGGCAATTGTGTCGTATGAACCACGATGACTTCGGACACTTTGGCTATGAGAAAACTTTGGAGAGACTTCGCCAAAATGACGAAATTTGTTAAAAAGTATGTAAGCGCTTGCATAGAATGTGCTTTTGCCAAGAAAACTTTAAATGATCATGAAGGTTTTCTCCATTCCATAGCCAAGGTGGATGTACCGTTTCATACTCTGCACGTTGACCACCTTGGGCCTTTCGTGAAATCTAATAGGGGTCATACTCATCTGCTTGTGATAGTGGACGGTTTCACAAAATTTTGTTTTGTGAAATCTGTTAGAAACACAAACATTCAGAATGTTGTCAAAGTTCTAGAAGATATATTTTATACATTTAGAACGCCTGATTGTTTAATTAGTGATCGTGGTAGTTGTTTTACGTCTCATGTATTCAAAAAGTTTGCTCTTGATAAGAGTTTCAAGCATAATATTGAATGGCCAGCCCCCGATCAAATGGTCAAGCGGAACGGTACAACCGTACCATTTTAGACTCTCTGGAAGCTTTAAATGTAAAGCATGTTGAAAAGGACTGGGATCATCATTTGGGAATAGTTCAGTGGGGATTAAATAACACTATTCAGAAAACTACTGGAAGAACTCCCGCGGAAGTGTTGTTTGGTTCCGTTACTAATGTAGAGATAAGCCCCATTTTGAACGAAATCGCTGCGGAAACGCGTGACTCCAGCGATCGGTCCGTCATACGCGACGAGGTTAAGGATAGAATAGATAAGGAACAGGCCAAACAGAAAGAGCGATACGATAAAAATAGAAAACCGGCGCGTAAGTATGAGAAAGGCACACTAGTTAAAATAACAAAAACTTGTTTCAAGAATGATATCTATAAATTATCTCCCGTTCCGGGCTTAGATTGTTCACAAAATAAATGGAAAACTGTCGTTGCTGCTGATCGCATGAAGCCATGGATCCACATCGCTGCCTTGCCAGCTGAATGAGAATGATTCTGATCCGAACTCTAAAAGTGATAGTGATTAGAGTAACATTCTAGGTATACGTCGGAATTGACCTTAACTACAGATTTGTTTTTATTTATTGTTTCAGATCAAAACACGAGGATCGATCGGTCGTGTTTTGACTGACATTGCTGAAAGTTCACCGGGAGCGTGATCAAGTAATCGATCGTCTTGTAAGCGTATCCTGGTGTTCATTTATTGCTCGGTATCGATGATTACACACTGAACCGAATCGATCGGTTCTGTGTCTAAAATTCTATGACTATGAGGCGCAATCACAGGTAATCGATCGTCCTGTGAGCGCTGATTTGACATATCGATCGTCTTTTCAATTCAGCTTTTGCATAGGATATGAAACTGAATCGATCAGTCTGTTCATAACTTGCGATTGTATAATGGATACTGTTACATCTATGTATAATATGTATGTATTTACAAACAAAAAGTATAAGTATAAGAACAAGTATAAGTACAAGGTATAAGTACAAGTAGTATATCAGTTATCTTTCAGCTTTTGCATAGGATATGAAACTGAATCGATCAGTCTGTTCATAACTTGCGATTGTATAATGGATATTGTTACATCTATGTATAATATGTATGTATTTACAAACAAAAAGTATAAGTATAAGAACAAGTATAAGTACAAGTACAAGTATAAGTAGTATGAAACTGAATCGATCAGTTTGTTCATAACTTGCGATTATATAATGGATACTGGTACATCTATGTATAATATGTATGTATTTACAAACAAAAAGTATAAGTATAAGTATAAGTACAAGCATAAGTACAAGTATAAGTAGTATATCAGTTATCTGGTTCCCATAGTACAAGCTTTGCTTAGTTTGGGGCTAGATGACGCTGTTTATTTCATAATCCGATTGTAAGGGTTCCACCTGGGTCCGTATGCGGGGACGCACACGTTATCAGGATGGACGATTGTAAGGGTTTCTAAAACATATAAAGAAATTTAATTTATTTCACAATAATTTTGTAAAAAGAAAGAATATTTTGTAGTCTATGATTGTTTTTTTAAGGTTTCTCTTCCGGTGAACTTGTGCAATACAAGTATAAAGTTGTTTTAAATTGTATAATTATGTTATTTTAATCGTAATAATATTTTGAAGTTTGATAAGTCTGTTTATATAAAAATGATTTATTTTAACATATTTTTAAATAATAAGTACTTTGTCAAGCCCCACGATTGGTTGAAAATTTTGTAGCGCGATGACGCTGGCCAATCACAGAGCATCTGAGCCTGTGATTGGATAAGCGCTTGGCAGCCAAACGGATGGCTATTCCATGGAAAAAACCTGTAACGAATTATGATGGAGGGAAGGCATTCTATCTGTGAGAGCCGACCAAGTAACATTGAATTGAACTGAAATAAGATTCAGAAATAATAAATTGCTTTAATCATCCTAAAGTTTCTTCTTACATATCCTGATATAGTAGAGGTTTCTTAAACATGATTGTATAGTACAAATCAATTAGTCTTACATCGCAAATGGTAATAAAACAGCAAAACTTCAAAAATAAACAAAAATTACCTACCAAATTGCTCACAGAACGTTTCAGGTGGAAGATCGGATCATGTCTTTTTCCACTTTTGGTACATCCTTTTTTTGAACGACAATAGCACACGTTCTGCTGGGCATAGCGTAAAAAGCAGACTGTAGGGAGGGGCACAACAAAATGGCGCGTACGGTGATGTTGCCATCATTTAAAAATATTGCTGAATTTAGTAGTTACATGACTTATCCGGACTTACTACTTGTCCGGTCTTACCAAAAAGCACCTTACCTATTATTTTTGCTTTTCAGTTCTTTCGGCGGTAATTTTTTTTAATAAAAAGTTTTATTTATATCACATTTGGTAATTTATTTTATAGTTGAAGGTAGACAAAGAGGTTACTAACCTCATTATCCTTGTCAGCATCTTTGATATGTTGAGCTATGAACCGCACGCTCTGCAACGCCGCCGCCACTTCAGGAGAAAGGTGACGAGGCAGCATGTTCTCAGATTCTGTCACTGTTTCCGACAAAAGAAATAATAATTAGATTCTAAAATAATCAGTAGGTATAAATAAAATAAATAAATAAATAATGCTGGACTTTTCACACAGCATCATTATAGCCCCAAAGTAAGCTTGAGCTTGTGGTATGGGTACTAGATGACTGATAAACTACTTATATACTTTTTGTTTGTAAATACATACATATTATATACATAGAAACGCCCAGACCCGAGACAAATATCTGTAGGTCATACAAACATTTGTCCCTCGGCGGGGATCGAACCCGCAACCTTCTGCATCGCAGGCGGACCTTCGCCCACTGCGCCACAGAGGTCGTCAAATATATACATAGATTCTAAAATGCATCCCTAAATTGCACCTACGGGGGACTTGAACACGCGATTACCGCGGAGAGAAGCGGCGGTTACACGCGGTTAAAGTCCCACATACACATTTTAAAGTGTCTCTCACGTTTTATGAATCACACAGTAAAGATGTAAACTAAGATTTTATAGAGCCTGACTTACCAGAAGGCCTCTGATGGGCGCTGGCGCTGAGGATATCATCTTCCAGTCCTGGAGACTTGCGGTAGTCCCCGTTGTCACATTTAGAGTCTCCAAAGGCATCGGTCAAGCTGTCCCGACTGTACAAAAATGTTCAAATTCTTCATCACAATACCTACTTCATTAATTATAGAGAAGAGTGGAAGAAAGGATGAGGATTTTGCCTTGCAGTGGGACATTACGCGATCTGAAGTATATTATTCTATTGATATTATAAATTTGAAAGTTTTTGAGGATGAATGTATGGATGTTTATGTTGACGCAAAAGTTACTACGGGTAACAACGGATAAATAAGTAGGTTCACAAGATCAAACTGTCAAAAGGGCTTCGGCTTACCCATCAAAGGTCTGAGACTAGGCTGCTTATTGCATAAACGTTAAACCTTAGTTGAACCCCATGTTGACACATTTCAAAACAAAACTGTTACGACAAAAAAGCGTTCTATGTACGAGTATTTAAAGATCGTTTTTCTAGCGACAGTTTTTTAGTTAGTCTTAGTCTAAACTCTGTTCATTTTCTGGTAATAAGACGATAGATGTTCATCTATAACAGTAAACCCCAAAAAGTAATTCCATTTTAACTCAAAACTTTAACTCAAACCGCGAGTAACATCGATTTGAAACCAGCCACACAACTTATAATTAGCTATCAACAACACGGCCAAACTTAATTACTGTGACAAACAGTTTGGAAAGCGTTAAAGCGGCTTCCTAACTGGAAGCATTTGCCAGTTTTAAAATTGTTCAGATACGAGCATTACACAGTGAATAAAGAAAACAGAGCTTTACGGCTAATAATTTAAAAATAAATAAAATAAATAATGCTGGACATTTTCAGCATCATCTAGCCCCAAACTAAGCAAAGCTTGTACTATGGGAACCAGATAACTGATATACCACTTATATACTTTTTGTTTGTAAATACATACATATTATACATAGAAACACCCAGACCCATTACCACCACCAGACAGATTTAATATCTACAATTATTCATTTATTTCGCTTTCACAAGTCCACAATATTAAGTATATTAGTAAAATGCTTAACCTAATTGTTAGTAAGTAATAAAATAAAATACAAAATCAAATCAAATCTCAATAATGGGTGGTGTCAAAATGTGTGTGTCCCAAATATGTACCTATAGTGGGACGTGACTGGTTACCTTAAGGTGCATTTACACGATGCGATTTCAACCCATACGATATCGTATCGCACGGCAATTTTCCACGTGTAAACGCTCATCGTATGCGATTTGTCATAGATAGCGCGACGCTCGTCGGCACGTTCAAAGGGCGGGGCTTAGCAAATCGTACGCAAAATTGCATCGTGTAAATGCACCTTTAGGCGTGAATAAAACATACTCGTAGGTACCCAAAAACTATACTTATTCATATAATATCCTTAGGTTTACAAATTTTACTTTACTTTCTAGTTAATTGTTCCTTTGTCCACTGAGTGTATCGATTTGTTAACTGTTTTTGTGCCTAATAAAAAAAAATAGTATGAGAATCGTGCAAGCTAAGCCTCAAATTGAAACCTGTAAACTAAACAATCACGTTGATAAACTCAACTGATACTGTCAAAACAAAATCATGCAACCAACAAACAAATTCAAACGCCAAATAGATAAGCTGATGACGCGTTATTAATTACCAACAAAAC
The DNA here is from genome assembly GCA_951394285.1 of Epirrhoe tristata. Lineage (NCBI taxonomy): Eukaryota > Metazoa > Arthropoda > Insecta > Lepidoptera > Geometridae > Epirrhoe > Epirrhoe tristata. The sequence goes on along the minus strand of OX596152.1, from coordinate 8,412,953 downwards.
AGTACAAATTATGATCCCGAAAATCGTTTCTATTCAACACACAATTTATCGGGTGATTAGTCTGAGAGCTAGTCGTTGAATATCCAATCTAACTAAAGGCTGGGGCAGACGTGCCATGTCATATAAGTTTGCACCGGCCTACGTAGGTTTGAAAACTTATTCTTGACATGTCACTAATTCTATCGAACTTTCGAATAATATGTTTTTTGAACGACTCAACGATTGCTTTACGATGTATTTCTTCACAGCGCAGTGCTACCAATTAATATTTTCCATTAAAACAAAATATTTGCACTATTTCTGAGGAAACCAGCATGTTGTAAACCTCAAATGCAAGAGAAGCCACATACACCTAAAATTCTATCACCACAAGTATACGAAAGAACGACAAAAAAAAACAAAATAATGCTAACGATTCCAATCTCTCGATCTACATACCAGCCAGCTTACGGAGTGGTTAAAACGTGCGAAAACCGCTTTCGAGCGGTCTGAACCAAATCCCGATAATACCAGAACAGCTATTAATTTGTCGGTGCATCATAGTAATGCCGAACGGCGGCGAACCGATGAATGAATGGACTTAACCAAAATCTGGCTTGAACAATACAGGACAATTTTCGGTACAACTTTATTAAGACATATTGTGCCAAAGTATAATAAAAAAAATTTGATTTGCGCGTAAAGACATATCCCTCCTAAAATTTCCAAAAGGGGTAAATGGAATTGAAAAAAATCTATGTTTTAAAAACCCTCTGAAAAAAAGCTTAGTAAAGATCGAAAAAAATAGGCTTCAATCTTATGGAGAAAAGCATTGGCGTTATTGATTCTCTTGTCTACACTAATAATAAAGAGGAAATATTATAAAGAGGAAACATTTGTTTGTTTGTTTGTTTGTTTGAATTGAATAGGCTCCGAAACTACTGGACCGATTCGAAAAATTCTTTCACCATTAGAATCCTACATTATCTGTGATGAACATAGGCTATAAATTATTTTCAAAAAAATTAGAGATCCTTATGAAAATTGCAATAATGTAACTAAAGGTGTAAACATTTTTAACATAAAATTCTTCATATCGCGTGCGCTGCGAAAACTATTGACGATAGAACAAAAAAATATTCTACAATATTAAAGAACGTATCAATATCTACAAAAAAGTCAGCGATAGCATATGTCCAACTATTGTGGTTGTGTCAGAATAACAACTTTTATAATTTAAAAAGTGAATAAAAATGCCGACCAAAAGCAGACCACGTTATTCTTATTTTGGTATTTATTCTTATCCAAATAAATTCCATCGTAGTAAAGGCTGTTTCAGTACCCGTCGATTGCTTTTTGAATGATTGAAATCGGACATTTTATTCAAAAGTTATGAGTTTAAAAATGTAAGATACATCGCGACCATAGAATAAATATCAGTTAGTACGGTAGGACAAGTGTGGGATTTTTAACACAGGTAACGGGATATTAACCATGATTAATACCATAGATACTATTGATCGAAATATCGGGAAACTCAAAAAACATTCAATCATGGTAAATATCCCGTTAACTGTGTTAAAAATGTTGAAAACCATGATAGTTTAAAAAGTGTCTGGGAACTATGGAATGGGAGAGGGGAGTGGTAATATATCAATGAAATATATATGGGAGGTAGGGGAGGTTTGGACACCCCCGTGTCATGTCGGCCATAAACCATCATGCCTATCGTCAAATCGGAATTTGATCAGTTAGAATTGACCATGTATGGGGGTGGATTGGCATGACTAATGGTAGATTGGCATGCCGGCTATGGCCGGCATAACACGGGGATTTGCCGGTGGTGTCCAAACCTGCCTTACTGCCCAATACTCCCCTACCTACCTTAGACCTTACCTACATATTAACCTCTAAACTTTAAAGGATCATATCATATATACAGGGTGTCCCACGGCTATGCCACATGGAGGGAAAGTACCTTAAATATTGAAGATGTAACATTTTACTGAAAGAAGACATTATTTTTATTTAAAAAATAACTTAAACTGCATTCACAGATATTTAAATAATTACATGGTTGAACCGGAAATCGAACCCGTTACATGAGAAAAATAATCACCTGTAGCTTTATCATACCGATCGAAAGGCTTCATCATAAGGATTATTTTTTGCTAAATAACATAGTGTCACAAATAAAAGGAAGGCCATGAACTTTAACATTTTTAATACAAAATTTATCAATTTATCAAATGCTCAAAATGATTCCCTTCCTGTTGAATACAAAGTCGAACTCTTTTGATTATTTCGCTCCCTGTTGATTTTTTGATCTTGTTGTGGTGGATATTTCGAATAACATGTCTAAGTCTACTTGTAGCTCGTGGACACTTTCACACTGGTTATACTTCTCAAGTGGGTACATTTACTAGTAATACGTACTTATGATAATGTCAGTCGTATGTGCTTACGACAGTGTCAGCTAAGTATTTATTTTTCTGAACACAAATGTTAAAATTCATGGCCTTCCTTTTATGTGTGACACTATGTTATTTAGCAAAAAATAATCCTTATGATGAAGCCTTTCGATCGGTATGATAAAGCTACAGGTGACTATTTTTCTCATGTAACGGGTTCGATTTCCGGATCAACCATGTAATTATTTAAATATCTGTGAATGCAGTTTAAATTGTTTTTTAAATAAAAATAATGTCTTCTTTCAGTAAAATGTTCCATCTACAATATTTAAGGTACTTTCCCTCCATGTGGCATAGCCGTGGGACGCCCTGTATATCGGTCCCGGAGCGGGATGTATGCATCCCGCTCCGGGACCGCCATGTTGTTATTAAATTTTTGTTAAATACCTATATAAACCCGTGCGAAGCCGGGGCGGACAGCTAGTCTATTATAAATTCGTTTAAAAATGTAAAGATAGAGAGAAAAAGTTGAGGAAAGTTTCGATCGCTAGTTGTATGAAGCTTGATTAATTAATTATACCTTTTCACCTCACTAGCTCAAAGAGGGCGCTTTTGCCGCGTAAAAACAGTGAGCAAAACTCTACTTTGCTCACACTATGTGGAAAAGTGATTTGAATTTAGGATGCTGCAAGCAATGAGACTCGAATAGCATTAGTAGACCAAGGTGGTCTTGGGTGGTTGGTTCTTTTGGACTTTAGCCTGACACTTGCGGGGAAAAGAAAAAAAAATAACGGGAATTAGTTTTCCTTACATCTTGTATCTTTTCGCTAGTAAGTTGAAAAGTTGTATGTATCACACGAGAGCAAAATAATTTGTTGCTTGTGCTTTTGAATCCCTCATTACACTCAGGATTCTAACTTAGAATTCAATTATACAATCCTTCGCTTGTTCGCGATTGAAACTCAGCACTCGCAACAAAAACTAATTTTGCTCTTGTGGTCCAATGTACAATTAACCAAGCTGAAAATAAGAGGATATATGAGGGATATTAGGTCAAAGAAAGAAATAAAGCAAACAGGTACTTACTCATACCTCATCTCCAGTTCGTTGGTGTATCCATTGGAGACGAAGGTGTCGTCATAGTCAGGGAGGGAATACTTGGTGCGTCTCATCATCAGAATCTTCGGCATCAGCTGTAGGAACATCTTGCGCATCCATGGCGACATCGTGTGGGTGGATGGGGACCTATCAAAGTCAAGTCAAAGTAAAAAATCTAAGGCATTTATTCCATAATTTTAGACTAATAAAGTTAACTAAGTACATCCTAAATCAATGTTTTATTCAGTAGTACCGCAGGGATCGCTTAGAATAGTCTTAAAACTGACTTGACGACCTCTGTGGAGCAGTGGGCGAAGGTCCGCCTGCGACGCAGAAGGTTGCGATTGCGGGTTCGATCCCCTCCGCGGGACAAATGTTTGTGTACAGATATTTGTCTCGGATCTGGGTGTTTCTATCTATAATATGTATGTGTAAAAACTCCAGCATTATTTAATTATTTAACTAGGCGATTATCTACTTCTGTAAAAAATAAGCTATGTAGACCATGCGGTTTGGTTTCTCTTCTCTTCTCGGGTTCGATCTATATTTATAAGCATCGTGCCGATATCTATGAACCCATATGAGACTTGAACCCGCGACCATCACCAATCCCGTGGTGGCCTTTTTCAATCAGAGCCAATGGGCAGTCGACACCCATAGGTCAGTCGACAGACGGGTGATTCCTAAGTGTAAGGCCATTATAATTAATCTAATTTAGACTTCAACAAGTTTTAAATTCTTTTTGTAACAAATTTTGATTAAATTCGAAATTGACATAAACTTATAATCCTTGCTTATATACATAAACCCGTTTCCCGTTCGTATAAAACGCTTCCACGATATTTCCAACATGCTATAAAAATAAAACACTATTTTCCATGCAATTGCATTTCACATCTATTTCAGCCTCGTGATTTTTAACTGTACAAGCCTGCATTCAATAAGCAGCTCCTAGTTTGGAGTATGTTCATATATCATGCACTATTGTGCTGTTATCGATGCGACAATGTTACAATGAACGGGCATGATTTATAATCTGTGTCTTTATTCCCGCCATTTTACAGGTCAGTGATAGGAATATTGCATGTTTTGATATACGACGGCTTTGAGTTGCCTTATGGAATGGAGGCTTTTGGTTTGTATTGGAATTTGTGAAGTACCTATTCAAGATTAAGTTTAGTTTAAGTTTTTGCTGCGAAAATTATAAAGCAGTTTCTCTACAGAATAATAAAATGAAATGGTTGTAGAAAAGATTACCTACTTTTCCTTTACTCAAAAGTCAATAGCCGGATCCACACCAGACGATCCACGGCGCTCCAATCGCGCGCGGCAGGAACTTAATACATAGATAATGCTCTGCCGCGCGCGATCGGAGCGCGTTAGATCGTTTGGTGTGGATCCGGCTAATTATATTATTACTATTATTCTACTGTAGAGACGTAGATATAGTGGTCACGGAAGCAGCACAATAATAGATTGGAAAGTTCTATTATAATCTAACATGATTATTTTTAGGTTCTAAGTTCTAATACGCTTATTTCATGACTATGTTTTCCTTCATCTTTTGCTTCGATCAAATTTTTATCGAAGACCGTTTGAGAATACTAACTAGCATGGTGCATATTCAGGGTGTAAAAAGACGTCTACCGAAGCCGAAAGGGGTAGGTACAGCATCCCAACACACAACCAAATCCAAAAGGATTTTCCGAAAAAATCATTATATCCGGAGAAAACAGCGTTTGAAGATCACTGTTTGCGTATGTACTGGGCGCGTTTTTATACGTAGTTTGCTGGATTTTGAGTTTTAATTGTTTTTTTCTTTTATAAATGAAATGATTAGGTAGGTATGGTCTTATTATGTTATACTAGTAGGAAAAAACTAGAAAATAAAATAAAATGACGTAGCTAAGTCAAATTTTTTTTTGTGTTTTTTTTTCGATAAATATGTTCAGAATCATGGTCTGATTGCAATCCCTCAGTTTTCGGTAGCAGTCTTTTTACACCCTGTATTTTCTGCTAGAGCTCATTGGTGCAAAACCAGATTCGAATTCACGACTTTAGGATCCGAAAAAGGGTTTTATCTAGAACCTGTTGAAAATCCATCTAGAAATAGATTAACAAACCTTGGCTATTGACTATTATCAATTATAGAACATATCAAACAATCGCGATCCAAATCTAATTGCTTCGTAATAAATGGCATTCATTTGCAAGTTGATTTATGTATGCACGATTATTGTTTAATATTCGAATTCAGTTTGCGATGAACAAAACGAATTTTGTCGATTATCGAATAGCCACAGTTTTGTCTTTGTGTTGGAGTTTAACTGTAAAATACGCTCAAATTCTATAAAGCCTGGGGGTTATTCGCGTTCGTTTTTTCGTTCGTTCGATGAATATTCGGATGCTTCTTATAAGCTCCATTGTATTCGGTCGTATGATCAACGTTAAAACACGGTCCTAACCTAGGACCAAATATTCCAAACCGAAAAATTGGCCCTTGAAGTCGGAAATCGCAGTAAGAAACATCTGAATATTCATCAAACGAACGAAAAAAGAACGGGAATACGGCGAGAAAGCATTTGCTTGAAAACTCTGTGTTATATCATTAAACGGCTTTCTTAGGAGTATACTCTCGAGGTGGTCCCATTTACATTTTATTTCTGAGAGATTTATTGCACTTCTTTCTTGTAATTGTTTTATTCCTTTGTTAATGTGTTATTAATTGAGTTAAGCCCTTTTTAATGTAAACAAATATTTGGGTATTTTCCTCTTTTTTTTTGCACGTGTGATTATTTTTTTTAATGCCTTTTTTAATTTCTCTGAAGCTGTCTTTATTATTATTTTTAATACCAATTTAATTTAAGTAGTCCGAAACTTACGTTTGTGTAAAATCTTTACGGGTCTCCACGATACAGGCTTTGCCTAGTGTGGAGTCCGCTGATAAATATGTAATTGTATTGTTTCGCTTTTAAATAAATATTTTTTTCATTTTTTCAGATTAAAACCTCATACTCAGTTGACGTCCTTATTAGTTAACGTGGTGTACAAATACGACGGGTGTAACATAGGAATAACCATACAATTTTTGAGTTTAAACCAGGCGTAACTTTACACCACGTTTATTAATAGGTCGTGAAGGTTTTCTTTTAGTTTAAAAAACATAATTATTTTATTTATTAATAGGTACGTAGCTCGGTAGAAACCTATAGGATAGTACATACCTGAAATGCACGTTGACAATACACACTGTGACCAACACACTGAGTGAGACCAGTATCATGGTAAACAGCAGATATTTGCCCAGCAGTGGGATGGCCAGCGAAGTCGGTGGGATAATCTCCGCCAGACCGAGGAAGAACACCGTCAGTGATACAAGAATGGAGATGCAGAGTGAGATCTAAGAGAACAGAATAAAAAAAATCACATTATACGCAATACTCATATTCACAGATTTCAACAGTATTCACTTTTCTAAAGTTTTTTCTGTCAAACCCAAGTTTCGATACCATACAACAGTGTCGGCACTAACAACTCTCTTTGCACTCTTTTATGGTTTTCCTGCTGCTTATAAAATAGTGTAGTGCGCCGTTCACTTGGTTCATTTTTCACTCTCCTTTAAAACACCATGACTAGGTACTTTTACCCGAGTGAGAAATGAAAATAGTCATCCATACTATCCATACTATACTATAATATTATAAATGTGAAAGTAACTCTGTCTGTTTGTCTGTTTGTTACGCTTTCACGCCCAAACAGCTGAACAGATTAAGCTGAAATTTGGAGTTAAAGGTTGTATCCCAGGGAAGGACATAGGAAAAAAATAAAAAATCCCGAGGGACCGCGGGTCACACCGCGGGAGCGCAGCTAGTATTAAATAAGTCATATTCATCAAAATAAGACGAGCATTTTAGACGCTATGAATCCTTACCTTCTCTCCAGAATCAGAGGGCAGATAAAAGACCAGCACAGTAAGGAATGTCAGTCCAACGCAAGGAATGATAAGATTGACTGTGTAGAAGAGAGTTTTCCGACGCATCGTCAATTTAAATGTGATATCTGGAACCAGTTGAAAAAACTCAAAAATACAAGAAAAGAACTTTCATCGTCAATAATTGAGAATTGTTATTAAATTAAATAATGCTGGACATTTCACACAGCATCATCTAGCCCCAAACTAAGCAAGTACCTACTATGGGAACCAGATAACTGATATACTACTTCTATACTTTTTGATTGTAAATGCATACATATTATACATAGAAACACCATATTACTCGTATACATAGATTGTGTTTTGATATGGCATCTGTTGGCTTAGGTGGGTTGTTTTTTCCTTCGTTTCAAACATTAAATTCAAAGGTTGAAAGTGTAAGTTCATTTATAACGTATTCAAAAACAAACTACACAGTCATATTACAAACGATCACACCTTACTCAATATGCGTTAGATGAGCATAAACTTCCAATACGATCCACCTTTATGTACTTACTTGCACGGCAATGACCGACATTCACAATACTTAGATTAGAATTGTTCTCATATAAGTGACATTATTTATTGTCTTTTTGAGAATAAATTTATTATAAACCTAAAACCTAAACCTAAAAGTTCGAATCTCGGTCGTGCATCAATGAATTTTGCGTTTTATAAAATAGGTATTGTAATACTTTTTGATAAATACAAAAATTATACATAGAAACACCGAGACCCGATTTTTGCAGATCACAAAAATATATCCCGCGGCGGAAATCGATTGCACCACAGAGGTCGTCAAACAAACCTTACCTGAGAAAGGTTCAGGACAGCAAGGATAGTACTCTTCGTTCCTAGTAGCCGGTACTTCGAGGATATCCCACTCCACTGATAAGTAGAATTCGCTCAAATCTATCCCAACGTGGACGAGACTGCTGCCAGGTGACTGGTCCATGTGTTTGAGATCCACCTAATATAATAAAAGTTTTATTCGTTTGCATCGATTCGAAGAACAGCCGCGGAAACTGTCTTCGACAAAGAATTCATAATTGTCAAATTAATAATTAACATCGAAACGTCACTTTTCGTACATTGCCATACTAGACCCCTCTAGCATAATGATTTGATTCAATACCAGATACCTACTGACGAAATAAAGGTCGATAATTTTTTACTTCAAACGAGACTGCCTTTCCGACGACTGAAGATATTTTATGTCCCTGTTGCAGTTATGCAGTGTTGCAATGACTACAGTTCGCCCAACGGATCTAAGCATTCGTAAAGTTAGCCGTTTGTCTGCACAGAACTCAGTTTTGTATGAAAAGCGGTCACTGCGCAGACAAACGGCTAACTTCACGAATGCCTAGATCCGTTGGGCGAACTGTACATTGGTTAGCAAATAAAGAAAAACTGTATCACAACAACAACGCTCCCCGGGTACTGTGTCGTGTACCTTTTTTAAATAAGTAAAAAAGCAAGTGTTAGCAACCAATCTGGTCTCTTTGTATCAGGCCTCAAAAGTTTTTTACCAAGCATACATTTATCTATTCTGTACCTAAAATTACAATTTAATTCAAAATAGGTTGGGTAAAATAAATTTTTGTAACCTGAGCGCCATTGTAAGTCCAAGAACCGAACTTCATGAAGCAAGTCTGTTCATCAAAGGGGAAGTATTCCACGTTGATCTCGCACGAGGACTTGTAGATGGCTGGCGGCTTCCAGTTAACCTCGCCCGTGTATTTGAGGGTAGCTTTCGTCATCAATGTCACCTGGAAATCAATGAGCGTTCTATACTATACGCAGAAGGTTGCGGGTTCGATCCCCGCGGGATAAATGTTTGTATGATCTGCAAATATTTATCTCGGGTTTGAGTGTTTATATGTATAATATGTATGTATTTACAAACAAAAAGTAAATAAGTAGTATATCAGTTATGTGGTTCCCATAGTATAAGCTTTGCTTAGTTTGGGGCTAGATGATGCTGTGTGAAAATGTCCAACATTATTTATTATTAGCTCTGAATAGCCGCGTACTGACTAAGCGAGCAGCTTCAGGCGTTTGCCTCGCTACGTTTACCGCAAGGCAGAACGTGCAAACACGTCCTAACCGACCGAGGATTTGCCTCGCACGGTTGCCTCGCGATGCTGATCGCTCAGTCAGTACACGGCTAATGATTGAACGTATTACTCCAGATGTGATAAATCTTACTTCATAATTTCCATCCCAGTTATTATAGAGCACGATATCAGGCAGCCATATATGTTCAGATGGCACATACAGCATCTCAACACCGCCGTAATCGTCCGGGTTCCACTGCAGTTTGTAGTCAAACCATTTCTGAAAGTAAACGTAGGTACTTACTATTTTACGAACCCACAACCTTCGGATTGAAAGTGGGGTTGTGCCTCGACTTTCAATCCGAAGATCGTGGGTTCGAATCCCGGCCGTGCATCAATTTTGGATGGATTTTTCGTTTCGAAAAATTTATATGCGCTTTAACACGAGCTCATAACTGTGAAGGAAAACATCGTGAGGAAACCCGCAGCTTAGTCATCTCCACACGTACTGACGTCGTCTTTCCTGATAGGCTGATCAAGCTGAGAGGATGGTTTAGGTGCTGGGCAAGCCTATTCCATCTCAAACAATGTCCCAGGCACTACAGCGTCCCGTTAAGTGTAGGCATAGGTTGCCTCCTGACGCTATATAAATCATCTAATATAGATGTAAAGGCCTAATACATACATACATACAGTTTTTTTGTAAACAAAATAATTACATAGATTTTTAGGTTTAAAATAACTCTTACCTGTTCTACCCACAAATTAGTTGTCATAACCTGGTTCTTCAAGTTAACTTCCATCAGCTGAGACAGCTTCAAGCCAAGCCTGACAGTAAGGATATCAGTCACATTGGTCACGGGGCGGATCAAGCGATTATAGTTGCTAAGAAGATCGTCATAGAGCCGCTTTACGTCTGGATTTGCCTCTAGAAGTTTCACTCCTGAAAAAAATATTTTGAAACATGTAGTTTCAAAATTATGTTACTGTTAAAGAGTGCAGGCTTCTGTTGTAGAGTGCTTTGTTTACAAATGAACTTATAAATAAACAAAATGCCGAGACATTATTACACCGCAAAAGAAAATGTATTATCTAAATTGCATTTTATAAAGTAGGAAGCACTTACCCAAACAACTCCTTGCGTAGACGAACAACAAAAATAAAACCCCGAACTTCATTTTCAAAGACTTTTTACTTTACGAAAATAAAGCTAAAATTTTCAGACACATGTTTAGGGGTTGATACTGAACGCAAACTGAACCACGCATGCGTAATCAATACAACCTCCCAAACGTTTTATGCTACGCCCATTCGTAGCAAAGTGCTACGACGTAGCTAAGCTACAGCAGCGTAGTGGTATTGGCTTTGAATTTGTTTCCAATTGACTGCATAGATGGCGCTGTTAGGACATGTTGAAATAGATCCTACTGCAACACGCTATTCAGAAGTAGATTGTATAGATGGCGTTGTTTTACATTTTGAGATGAGCTCTACTGAATCTACATAGGATCTTGAATGGATGTAGCGATGTTTACCGTTCCTAAGGATACCTTGGGAATACTGTCACCAGTTTACGTCGAGAAACACTTATACACAGTCGTTACAATATTTATTCAAATTACAGACTATCATAAAACTACATTACAACAAAATAAATTTCATCTCTCATTCCACCTCCGAGTGTTGGGTAAGCTTCTGTATGGTAACGTCTGAAAGCCATCTTCGTTATCTACAAAAAAAATAATTATTACATTGACACTAGCTCATAGCCGTGTTGGCCGAATGGGGTTGTACCTCAACTTTCAATCCAAAGGTTGTGGGTTCGAATCCCGGCCGTGCATCAATGGATTTTGAGTTAAGTACGTAAAATTTATATGCGCTTTAACACGTGCTCTAAACGGTGAAGGAAAACATCGTGAGGAAACCAGTTAGTGTTCTTATAGGCGGCGATGGGCTTGCAACCTGTCACGTATGGAATACTAACTATTGCAAGATGTGGGCATGTATCAAATAGTATGTGTTTGGACATGCCTCTGACTACCCCCCTTAGACATCTTCAAAGAATCTGGAATAAGTAACATAGAAAGATCTGAGAAAATGTCTACTGCACCTTGGGGATGCAGTCGTGAACCTGTTTACGTTTTTTACTAACTCATACGAAATTCTTGCTCCAAGAAAGTTGAAAGCCGGTTTTGTGTATACCTCTCGGTTGGAATTTTGGCAGCGGCCACAAGCTGAATGGGTAGAAGTAAGCGTTCGGCATTCTTCTCACAACGATTGTCTTTTCTTGGACTATTTTAGATTCTGAAACAATAATTCCGCAATAGATAGTGCCTAGACTTTCGACAATATCGGTTGTGGGTTTGAATCCTGTCTGTGCATTAGTTAGATTAGGTATCGGAAAACATTGTAAGAATGTGATGAGTTTTCAATACGAGTTGTGGAACTACTCAACTCTGTAAAGATCGGTATCCATTGAAACGCGTAATTTTTTTTCTGATTACCTACCTAGTCCTCAACCATCGATGCTGATAATAACCGCGGAAACATGTGAAACCCGGCAGTCTACACACGGAAGGCATAGGGCTATGATATGGTCCTATAGGATTACTCCTCTTCCTAGTTTATAAACAACAAGGAAATAATATCGCCAAGGCCAAAGGATAATTGTCTCGGGTCTGGGTGTTTCTATGTATAATATGTATGTATTTACAAAAAAAAAGTATATAAGTAGTATATCAGTCATGTAGTAAGTACCCATAACACAAGCTCTGCTTACTTTGGGGCTAGATGATGCTGTGTGAAAAGTTCAGCATTATTTATTTATTTTAAATAAATAATGCTGAACTTTTCAATTGTGCAAATTGTGCAATACTTAAAACAGGTGTGAATGATAATAGTAATTGATGTAGGTACATAGCTGATAGACCTGAGTAGAGTTCAGAAACGTTTGTCAATGGACTCGCATGCTATAGGTTGAAAATTTTATACTTAGAGATACCTACTGAGTTGGATAAGTGCAATCGACATCACCTTATTAATGAAGGTTTTGGGGCGATAGTAGATAGAGGTCGCCACAAGGTTATAATAAATCATCGTCTCATTTTGTCAGATACAAACTTGGGGTAGGTATAGGTACCTACATGTATGCATTTTTTGGAAAATATCTACAAGAAATTCACCACGACGACAAGCCAAAATAATTGAAGCCACTGCCTTTTCTGAAAGCGTTTTGCCGTATTTTCAAACCGTCATAGCTTCGGTCTGTATGCTGTTTGAAAGCTGGAATTTCCAGGATAAAGTTCAAATAAAAGCTACACCTCTTTTTCAATTCTAGGTACCTCAATTAATACTTGGAGCAAAGGGATATTTATGAAAGAAATAATGATGTAGTGGAAAAATAAAGCGTCTGTAATTTGCACGCAACAAACATATCCACGTCACCGTCCTATTCCCAGTTGCTTCCGTGTCAGCGACCATTTTTCACTTAAGACAATATGCATGGGAAATGCGCAACAGATTTATGGACATTGCCGATAAAATGCACATCTTGCATCTACCACTCTGAAAATAGATAGATACTTATAGGTACTAACTTGAGGTACTGCTAGTAGATTAATATTATGATTATGATAGTTCATCTCATCATCATTCCATAAACCATACTGGGGGTCGGCAAAACATTGTGATTTTCCTCCATTTACTCCTTTATCTCGTCAACTGTGCATCCACTCCTTTCACATTCATATCACATTACACACACACAATCCAACCTCTTTTTCAGCCTTCGGCCTTCCTCATATTCATAACTCTTCATCATCATCATCGGCAACTTAAATAATAGCCCACTGCTGTAGGGCCTCGTCGTTTGCAATATTGTAGGTAGGTTGAATCGAAGTGTTGAACAAGACATGTGCGCTGTGTACCGCATTCAATAAAGATAGGTGGTTTCAAACGTGACTCTGTTGCGTCGTTAAGTCGTCGTAGGCGACGTAATTAATTGATTTGCTTGTTGGGCGCCGACTCAAAATTACTTAGATATACTTACATTAGTTAAAGAACTTAGTTATTAAAGTAAAATAAAAAAGGTTTACCTATTATTTTTAGCTTTTCAGTCATTTCGGTGGTTTAATTTTTTGTAAAGTTTTATGCATTCTATGATAAATAATTCATTTAATAAAAGCTAAAATAAATATTATACAGCCAAAACGTCGGGAATAAATAAAAGGTATTTAACGCGATAAAATCCTGCATATACGAGTATATAAACATAAATGTGAATTGAGATCGCGAAAATTTAAGAAAGACAATATTATAGAGACCAAAAAGAAGATATTGCAAATTGTTTTCTGATCAATGAGTAAAAAGGCGGAAAGAACCCCAAAAAGACGAATCAAAAAGGGTCCCCTCGCGTTTACCGAATTAAGAGCATTACACCAAATGGACATCCAAGTCGGCTAATTCAAAAATTACATCTGACCTATATTTTTCGGATCAGTGTCCACAAAATCATAAAGTTTGCAATAATACGCACCTACGCGCAATTTTGGCCGATGTCGGTATAGTATGCGGAACTTGCTAGATTTAGCGAGGAAGTTCAAATTGGGCACGCTCCCTAAATAGTACCCAGGGACACTAGTCCCTGATAAATCTGATGAGGTCCTTTTCATATTGACTGACACAGCTTAGTTAGTTATACTTAGAAAGTCTGTTTTCAGCCGAAAAAATCAGCAATGGCAAAAGAAATAGCGACCTATATCTATAAATAAATAAGACTATACTTATATTATACTGTCTGATCTGATTAGACTATATTATCACACTAACACACATTATGAAATCAGTTAGTATTCAAAAAGGCAGCAAAGGACCTACACACTGGTAACTGAACTATTTCACAGTCGAGCATGCTTAATTCCTCGTTTCAATAAAGTTGTTCAAAGATCACTATTCTACTACGCGCATAGCCTAAGTTCAATACAACTTCGTTGTAATCTCAATTGGATTCAGTTTTGACACGGTTTGATTTGTGCAACTCGCTTCACTCTATATGTACTTGAATGATTAATGGGTCAGTTTTAGGGCTGACGCTCTATTGCAATACAAAACAAATTAGACTAGGTATCACCAGTACCAATTCGAAGACTCGTCTAAAAATCCAAGTAGATTTTTGTCATCTCTTTTATCCAGAACAGAGTTCATGGGCATCGAACAAAACACGCACCTCTTGCTTCTCAGTCTCATCTCAAGCAAGCGAAGCAAATGAAATGAGAGAGAATATGATACTTAAGCAGCCAATAATATCCCACTTAGGTACTGACAGTGCTTTTGGTAAAATACGAGATGGGCACCGGTGCGTTCCGTAGGAGATCCCCGAGTCCCTTGGAGGCCGGTCACGGGTAAATTTTTACTCGGTAAGAGTCCGAAATAATCCTTCCGCTGACCCCACGGCGGTAGGGTATCCAAAATGGATTTTCTGACGTAATAAAAAAAGGGGGTACTGATGGGGGTAGGCCTCTTCTTGTTCTCTCTGTCTGAGAAGGCTTCTAGCAATTTAAATAAAAAGGATATCTAGCATCAACAAGCAGGTGTGATGTGAAATGGTTTTAAGTGCGCTTCAAAGAGACTCCTTTCGCGCAAGAACAGGAAGAAGACTGCTAATAAATGAATAATGTATCAACCAGCTTCAACTACTACTTAGTGAGATTGGGCCATTTTTAAATGGTGAAACATTGAAAAGGAGTTTCGATGTGCCAGCCCTAGTTTCTACTCACACCTCGTGGTCTATTTGGAGCGTTGACACAGTAACAATGTGTCAACGTACCTTCGGCGTCTTTGATCGCGGCTCTATGACCTATTTAGTCAGAATACGGGAGTTGGAGGGGTGGATGAAGGCAGCAGATTGTTTGCAAGCAGGTTGATTGGTTTGTAGGTGTTATCTAGGTGATTTTATTACTTAAATATTCTTCGGTATTTACTTACCTAAACATCACCTAATACATTACCTAAACATCTTACATAAACATTCATTAAGGGGCCAGGGCTCTTATTGTGTAATTCTACCGACAATGGACATGGGGTTCATGTTGACATTTGAAACCCATTCTGGATTTCAATAGTCATTTTCATAATATGTGATTGGTGGAGTTCTATTGGGATGACAAATGGGAATAGATTTCAAGTTATGATATCCATATAAGGCTGCAGGTTCGGTTATCTCGAAGAGTTAGTTAAAACTCGTTTGTAGCAAACAGTTAGGTATAAGATGTGAAAATAGGATATATATTAGAACAGATAACTAAGACAACTCTTACCGAGCATGGAATAGTCATAGTGTCATAGAATGGAAGGAGTGTCAAGAATCGATCTTGCACTACTACCCTTTGCAGCATGGTATGGAAGGAGTGTCATAGAATGGATGGAGTGTCATAGAATGGAAGGAAAGGTCAGAATTTTACAACCTAATTCTGGTAAGTATCAAAAATCCTGACGGCTTTAAAATAGCAGAAAAGATGTTATTATAAAACATTAAAAAGTAATACAAAAAAACTATAGGTGTTCAGTAACATAAAAATATTCTCCCACAGTTTCACAACAGAATTTATTTATATTATTTAAAACGAAACCCGTCAAACTTCGGTTCATTATTATGATATGTGGCGCGAAGATTGTTCTTCTGTCATGTCAAATTTACGGCTCTGCAAGATGGGTTACTGGACCATGTTGGCATCCTACTGTACCGATGACCCCATTGCCCGGGATCGCTGATTTAGACAAAGCTACTGTGAAGATCAATTTCCAAACATTCCTTTAATTGTGAATGTGTGAAATGTCCAGCATTATTTATTTATTTATTTATTATTTATTTATTATTGTTTGGTAGTACTTATAATTAGGAAATGGAGTGGAAGGATAATAAGGTACCTATTTATCATTCCTAGCTCTTTAACGTCAAAAGTCTCGAATCTGCTTATTATTTTACGACGTGCTAAAATCAGTTTACATTCCGAGAAAATAATAGAAAAAGAGCTGAGCAAGAACTTAATATGCCCGGCAATTAAAAACTAGGTAATAAATACGTACACTAGGCAGGCTAGTCTAAGTAAAAATATTGTTTTTTATACCTTTAGTTTCCGGTCTTTTTGGCGGCGCGGGCGCAGAGCCCGCCACAGCAAGCAATGCACACAAGTACACAAGCGCTGTGGTCGAAAACATCGGAGATCGAGACATGCGTGCACCCAGCTCGGCAGCTGCCCAGTAACTGATGGGAAAACAAGGAAGATGGAAAACCGCGGCATATTCTGCTATTCATGAAGTATCGTAAACCAGGCCTAAGTGGACGGTGAGTATGGAAATAATATCTTTTAGATTGACGGCTTGATGAGACTCTACGATACATACCTTTTTTTTTTTTTTTTTTAAATTAAATAGGTCAGCATTTGACCTCCCTCTGCCTGATGTTAAGCAGTAGTGAGGTCTAAGATGGAGCATGCTTTCCTAGAAGGAACCTATTTACTCTTGATTTAAAGACCCCTATATTGTACTTTTCGGGAAATACGGTACCCGGCAATGAGTTCCACAGTTTGGCAGTGCGTATGAAAAAAGTGGACTCAAAACGCTTTGTACGAACTCTGGGAATATCAACCATACCATCAACCTACCCTGTTTCGTACGAAATATCCTATGTAGGACCTACTTGCCAATAACTTGTTGGGATAATGCGAGCGAAACCACGGGCTGAACTATTGAAACAACAAATGTAGAAAAAAATTGAGATCTTAGGTTTTTTTTTTTAATGTATAAGTAAATTCTTTTTGGAACTCAACTTAGAAAATCGAAATTAGAAAATGAAGGGGAGATATTAAGATCAAACTTTCCGCCATAGTGCATAGCATAGTAAGTCTGTGGCGCAGTGGGCGAAGGCCCGCCTGCGACGCAAAAGGTTGCGGGTTTGATCCCCGCGGCGGGACCAATGTTTGTATGATCTGCAAATATTTGTCTCGGGTCTGGGTGCTTCTATGAATAATATGTATGTATTTACGAACAAAAAGTATTTAAGTAGTATATAAATCATCTAGTACCCATAATACAAGCTCTGCTTACTTTGGGGCTAGATGATGTGTGGAAAAGTCCAGCATTATTTATTAGTTATATATTTTATTAAAATATATGGGACTGGGCGGGCCATGTTTGCCGCATGTCGGGAGACCAGTGGGCCAAATTGACCACGGAGTGGTGCCCTGATACGTTGCGACGACGCCGCGGCAGACCGCGAACAAGATGGATGGACGAGCTCGCCAAATTCCGTGCCGACTGGACCTTATTAGCACAGGAGAGGGATGAATGGAGGGAGTGGGGGGAGGCCTTTGCCCAGCAGTGGGACATTGAGGGCTAGTATAATAATAATAATAATAATTTTATTAAAACGGCCTATGTTAACGGTATAAATTACCAAAAGGCCTACTGCACCATTAGTAGGTACCTACCTACATAGACAAGAAAAACCAATGTGCACTTTGCCAGTCGTAGAGGCTCTACGAAATTTTATGGCTCTACGGAATGAGTACGTAGATACGCGGGACCTACCTACTTATTCCAAACATTGAGTAGCGCCACGTTAAGTACCTAGGTAGTAGTAGGTACCAATTTTACTTGCTTTTTTGTTTAGCTGTCAAACTTTTGTATGTAGAAACGAGTCGTAGCTCTTACCTACGAATGTCCGTTAAATATATAGGGTCTTTCATTTTAAACTACACAAACTGACAGTGCCTTATTTTTGGGTTGTAAATAGACGTTTGACCGTATCAATTTAATTCCTAAGCTAATTCAAAATTTATATTTTATTGATTTTTTAGAATTGTTGCATAATGATTTTCAAGGAGAACAGACGTTCTAACAATCACAGCGCAGCTACATCACGAATGGGCTAAGTTATACAAGAAGCAACAAACAATTGAAAGGTAGTCTTTATCGATTTTCTCGGGATTTTTATAACAAAACAAAAAAAACATTACATAAATATTTTTTTATTTAGTTTTTGAACTTAATTAAGTTAGTATAAAATGAAAGACCCTATAGAAACCGGGGTAAGCCATCATGATTCTATGAGCCCATATACGTACCTACATAAATCAATTCCACTTCAGCCGTTCGTTTTCTTTTTGCAAACGTTCTATTTGCAGACAAACCTCAAAATAACAGTTTTGGAGATAGTAGTTTGCCTCAGCCAATCTTGAGGCATAGTAACTAGCTTCAATTCGTTTTTTCTTCGCTTGAGCGATTAGTTTCTTCAGCATTTCATTATCGTGTTCTAGATTTTTGATTCGGCATTCGTAGGTTCGACGCATTTTTATTTTTACTTTCACGAAGAATTATATTGTCTTCACTCAAACGGCACGCTTCCACTTTAGCTTTGTGCAACTGCCGTTTTAGTAAACTGTTTTTTTCTCGTAGGTCTATTGCCCTAGACATTTCCTGGTGCTGTTTGTCGGTAGCTTCGAAAAGCTCTTCGCGCAGTTGATGGTTTTCCTCAATGGTCTTCTTTAAATTTAAAGCTAATCCAGGGCATATCTTTCTCTTACTTGTTAATATTTTTTGTCTTTTCATAATCAACTAATTAGTAAACTTCTACTTGCTCATTTTGATAAATTTTAATTTTACATGCCCAAATAAAAAGCCAAACAACGAAATTCTCTTTGATCTGTCTTGACTTGACAACGAGCACAAAGAATCACTAAAGAGTTCGGAAATCACTCTTACAGTATTATCAAACTGGCGGTCGACGAGCGGATTCAAAGCGGACCGGGCGCGTGGCGGATACGTTTAGATATTTAGAGATAGTTAGAGATAGTTTAGATACGATTAGTAAAAATAGAACTGAAAACTGCTGTTCAGAAGATTCTGAAACTTTAAAATAAAAATGCAATAATAGCGCCACCTCGACCTCAGCCATAGGATAGCAACGCCATGTAGTTGCCTTTTACTGGAACTTCACTTCAAGACCCCATACAAAATTTCAACCCTTATTTCACGCCCTCCAAGATTAGTTTTGAAAAAAAAAGTAGCCTATGTCCGTCCCTGGGACATAACCTTTATCCATGACATATTTCAGCATAATCTGTTCAGTGGTTTAGGCGTGAAAAGGTAACAAACAGACAGACATACAGAGCATTTTACTACTGTAATATATACATACACTCGCTAATCTTCTAATTTTCAGCTTTATAATATTAAGTATGGATACCTACATAAAATTTTTCTATTGACGTGTCAACAATCACAATGGTTGGATGTATAACTTTTTTGTATTTAGTATGTGGGAATGCGACGCGCGCGCTAGCCGACGTCTGCAGCACACGCGCGCGCCGCTTCACTGACGACTTGCTTTTTTTTTTTTTTTTTTCGGAGGGCCTAATACTAATGGCCTATGAGGCCGTTTTAGTGTTACCGGACTATGGCGGGCACTGAAGGTGCCGAGACGCCTAGAGAGAATTTACGACAACATGCGCAAGGGCACCTCTAATAGGTACGAACCTCGGCTTAGGCTGTTGCCGGAGAGAATTTACCTACCTATCTATCATCACTAGATGACGGTATCACTTCACCATTGGCGAGAGTGATAGCGTCATCTGGATCGCCAAGAACGTTTCTTGGCCGTCTGGGGGTGCACACGAACTTCCGCCTATTGCGGGCGCCGACATCGGGTGGCAGACGACTTGCTGCGGCGCGCTCGAAATATTTATACATGCACTATCCTGCTCTTGCGATACTCTCTCCTTGTCGCCGCTCTCCATACTTTAGTGTTTTAAACGTATTTCTATTGGTGTATGTAATTTATTCTACTCTATAGTCCGGTAACACTAAAACGGCCTCATAGGCCATTAGTATTAGGCCCTCCGAAAAAAAAAAAAAAAAAAAAAAAAAAAAAATTATTCTACTCTATCAATCATATGCAAAGGCATTCGTTAATAAATTATGTTCAGTATTTACCGCGCCTTTTAATTCGGAACAAGAGAAAACCCTTAGCTAGGAAGTAGTAGGAATCAGTAGTAGGCAGGAAGAATAGGTTTCACTAGGGAGTAGGCAGGCTTTCGTATAACCACCAAGACATCGTACCTACCACTGCATCGTATACTAGTAATAGGTTAGGTAGACTCTCGTATAACCAACCGCTACAAGTAAGACCGTATCTGCCGTAGGAGGCTCTACGAAATATATACGGCTGTACGGAATAAGTAAGTAGATACGCACCTACCTACTTATTCCAAACATTAGGTAGGTAGTGCCACGGCTATGTATTTTACTTACTTATGCTAGGCTCATCGATTCCACTTCAGCCGTTTTTTTTCTTGTAAATATTTTAGTTGCAGCTTTAAATTCCTCTAGACATTTCCTGATACATTTTGTTGGGTTTTTAGATATGAGCCTCCTCTTCGGTCTTCTTTTAAAATTTATAGCTAAATTAGTATTCGACTTAAAGGGGTATTCCATAATTATGATACGATCACGCCATAACTAATCATCTATTTTCATAATGAATTAGTAAACTTCTACTTGATAAATTTTAATTTTCTATGCCAAAATAAAAACCCATCCAAACAATGCAAAAACAACGTTAGTGCCATAATTATATAATTTACTCTATGGTTAGTGCTACATTGGCCCCAATTCCAATAGACACTTAACTAGCTAAAGCTAACTAAAAATCGCTAAGATTAGCTTTAATCACTTATCCTATTCCGACGCAGCAAACTAAAGCTAAAGTTAGGATGATAGCTCTAAAATCTTAGCTAGTCACTCAACTTAGTTAAAAATGCCTAAACCGTATTCTGAGTGTACATTTTTAGTCAGTTTTACGCGTAAAATTCCTAATCTTAGCGAGCATGTAAATAGGTGTTGACTAAAAATACCAAGTAGGATTGTGATGTGAAATGTGATTTGAAGGACCTCAAAACAAACAAAATATTATTTTTGTGCTAGTTGAATTATTAAAATAATGAACAAGGTGATGCAAATACATGTTTTCGAGTGTTTTACCAGAAGAAAATCCTCCGCCAGGAGTAAGTGTTCTGTGAGAAAATCGCTTCAAAACATCACCGAAAACATGCAAGTTTGTGGTAGCTGTCGTGAAGGATTCTTCGTAAAGGTTTGTGTTTTTACATACATCTTGATGTGGTCAGTGCTTCTGCTGTAAGATTGAGCCTACGTTTAAAATTCTTGAGTGTTATTTTGGTTATAAAAACCCTCATAAAAACCTAACCTGTGAAAACAAAGTGTTTATAAAAATCAGATTGTATTTTTTCTAAGATCAAGCTGCTATAACTTCAAGAAAATCAGCTAACATCATCCACTAAACAAAGAAAAACCCACAAACAACCCAAACAACCTAGTCTTTTGTTTAGTTATCTTGAACTAGTAAAAAACCTGCCTATATCATAACTTTGGTTTTACCTCTGCTCACATCAATCTTTATCTTTTTTTTTCACCACAGACATTTCTTTAAATCCGTGGTTTCACCCACTACTATCCCCTGTGCTGGTTTCAGCTAACCAGCCCTGAGCATGTGCTTATATCAATGGTAGCAGATAGAATCTGAGTAAAATCACTACCTACCCAAAAGAATGATGAAACTAATGATAATATTGAATAATGTTACTTTTACAGGTTTCGGAGACCCAGATATCAATAATTTCTACCGGATGAAGAGGATGATATTGGCCAGAAGTTATGATTTTCTAATCGAAGCATGGTTTATTTGCCAGATAATTAGTATAAGATTCTTTTAATTTTTCAATAAGTAAAACTAGTTATAAAAGAATTTTTAATGTTTTATTATACATACCTAATACATTTTTCATTAAATTATCAATTTCATTATGAATAAGTAGAATGAATAATGAAATCAAAAAATTACTAAAAACAAGGTAGGTTCCAAACACCGGTGTACTTATAATCCATTATTAGTTTTTATCAAACTTTGCAATTGACTGGAAGCCAAGCCGGCTTAATTGGGCGGTGCCTGCTTATCATCTACCTCACTTAGTGGCTAGTGCACTTGTGGTGGTTGTTTATATGGTTTTGAAGATGGTAATATTGTAGCATAGGCAGATCCTGTAAAAACAAGCTTTTTAAAGTACAAGTTGACACCGTTAAACTTTACAAATAGAATAATTTATAAAATTGTAATAATTAGGTACCTCATTTGATGTCTGGAAACTTCTACAGATAAAGATCCAACAATCTTGAGAGCAGTCCTGCTCCAACACAAATAGAAACTCTTCCACTGAGGATGCTTTATATTACATCTTTACATACTTTAGCTTGATTCTCTGAAAAAAAAGCACACCTAGTTTTCCAACTTCATATTTACACATTGTAATTTTAATGAATTATCATCATTATCCGCAGATTTCTGCCACTAGACTCTGCTAGATAAAGTAGAATCCTTATATTCATTGTGACTGTCCTGTGAACTACACCAACATCTAATAGAGATGCTTTGATCATAATATAAAACAGTTGACTCACTTCAGGGCTTGTAGAAACAAGGTCATTAATTTGTTTTGTTTGTTTACTGGTTGAAGTAGGTAAGTATACAAAGGGTTGGTTATTGTAAATAAACAAAAATTTAGTAACCTTTTTTTCATTTCTTCAAACCCATACTTACATTTTTGAACTTATCGAATATAGCTTCGCTAATAGATTGTTACATTGTCTAGGCCCTCTGATACATTTAGGTTTTTTCTTTGTAGACGAACAGAACCAAAGAAAATTATATTAGAATAGAATAGAATAGAATAGAATAAAGTTTTATTTTCTCCACATATACACAGTTACAAAATAGGTACTTAAATCTATACAATTTTATGTGGGTGAAAATACGGCTACCCCTCAGCATTTGCTCGAACAGCTCGAGAGTGCTGGAGCGCTGGTTTTCAGTGGCGCCTTACCCGTTGTGGCGCAGCACTTGCTGCGTCACGCGTCTTATTGCATAATTATCTTTTAGTTATAAACTATCTATTAGTTAATAAACAATTTAAAAAGACATCAAGGAATCAGGTCACTTACAGTAGGTACTTTCAAATTATTATTAGGTACATTTTAAATAAACAATAAAATCATTGCACAATTACAGGTAAGTAGGTATATACCTACCTATGCAACAACGAACGACTATTGAAGTGATTTTTGTGAATCCAACAAGTATTTTTTTAGTTTGGATTTAAATGAGAAAACTGTCAATGAATTTCTTATTGGGGGAGGGATATTGTTCCAGCATTTCGTGGCAGCATAGCAAAAGCTATATTCTGACGAGAACCAGAACAGCTTTGATTGGTGTTTGTTTTGTTTACGTCCTTCTTCTTCTTTTTACACGCCTTCGAAGTCGAACACACAATCAATTACCATTAAAAGTTAACTTCAGAACTGTCAAATAACAACAAATCAACTTTAAAACTGTCAAATAAAGATAAAAGTCAACTTCAAAACGTCAAATAATTCGTAAAATCCTCGTGTGAAAGAACCCTTACCAATCAAACAAATCCATAGATATTGCTCTTGTACTGCTACTCAGCACCAGATGGCAGCACCGGGTATTCAACTTAAGATGCGGTTTAGGATGAACTAAAGCGTTCTAAATTTAATCAACTGTGAATAATGGAATAGCTTTTTTAGTATTTCTACCTAAGCTAAGATTTTTAGCTAGTCTAGCTAGCTTTAGTGAGTTATTGGTGCCAATTCTACTGTTAACTCACTAAAGCTAGCTAGACTAGCTAAAAATCTTAGCTTAGGTAGAAATACTAAAAAAGCTATTCCGTTATTCACAGTTGATTAAATTTAGAACGCTTTAGTTCATCCTAAACCGCATCTTAAGTTTAATACCCGCTGCTGCCATCTGGTGCTGAGTAGCAGTACAAGAGCAATATCTATGGATTTGTTTGATTGGTAAGGGTTCTTTCACACGAGGATTTTACGAATTATTTGACGTTTTGAAGTTGACTTTTATCTTTATTTGACAGTTTTAAAGTTGATTTGTTGTTATTTGACAGTTCTGAAGTTGACTTTTAATGGTAATTGATTGTTGTTCGACTTCGAAGACGTGTAAAAAGAAGAAGAAGGATGTAAACAAAACAAACACCATCAAAGCTGTTCTGGTTCTCGTTAGAATATAATTTTCTTTGGTTCTGTTCATCTACAAAGAAAAAACCTAAATGTATCAGAGGGCCTAGACAATGTAACAATCGATTAGCGAATCTATATTCGATAAGTTCAAAAATGTAAGTATGGGTTTGAAGAAATGAAAAAAAGGTTACTAAATTTTTGTTTGTTTATAATAACCAACCCTTCGTATACCTACCTACTTCAACCAGTAAACAAACAAAACAAATTAATGACCTTGTTTCTAGAAGCCCTGAAGTGAGTCAACTGTTTTATATGATCAAAGCATCTCTATTAGATGTTGGTGTAGTTCACAGGACAGTCACAATGAATATAAGGATTCTACTTTATCTAGCTGAGTCTAGTGGCAGAAATCTGCGGATAATGATGATAATTCATTAAAATTACAATGTGTAAATATGAAGTTGGAAAACTAGGTGTGCTTTTTTTTTCAGAGAATCAAGATAAAGCACAAGTCGTAAAGATGTGTAATATAAAGCATCCTCAGTGGAAGAGTTTCTATTTGTGTTGGAGCAGGACTGCTCTCAAGATTGTTGGATCTTTATCTGTAGAAGTTTCCAGACATCAAATGAGGTACCTAATTATTACAATTTTATAAATTATTCTATTTGTAAAGTTTAACGGTGTCAACTTGTAAGTACTTTAAAAAGCTTGTTTTTACAGGATCTGCCTATGCTACAATATTAGCATCTTCAAAACCATATAAACAACCACCACAAGTGCACTAGCCACTAAGTGAGGTAGATGATAAGCAGGCACCGTCCAATCAAGCTGGCTTGGCTTCCGGTCAATTGCAAAGTTTAATGAAAACGAATAATGGATTATAAGTACACCGGTGTTTGGAACCTACCTTGTTTTTAGTTATTTTTTATTTCATTATTCATTCTACATATTCATAATGAAATTGATAATTAAATGAAAAATGTATTAGGTATGTATAATAAAACATTAAACATTCTGTTATAACTAGTTTTACTTATTGAAAAATTAAAAGAATCTTATACTAATTATCTGGCAAATAAACCATGCTTCGATTAGAAAATCATAACTTCTGGCCAATATCATCCTCTTCATCCGGTAGAAATTATTGATATCTGGGTCTCCGAAACCTGTAAAAGTAACATTATTCAATATTATCATTACTTTCATCATTCTTTTGGGTAGGTAGTGATTTTACTCGGATTCTATCTGCTACCATTGATATAAGCACATGCTCAGGGCTGGTTAGCTGAAACCAGCACAGGGGATAGTAGTGGGTGAAACCACGGATTTAAAGAAATGTCTGTGGTGAAAAAAAAAGATAAAGATTGATGTGAGCAGAGGTAAAACCAAAGTTATGATATAGGCAGGTTTTTTACTAGTTCAAGATAACTAAACAAAAGACTAGGTTGTTTGGGTTGTTTGTGGGTTTTTCTTTGTTTAGTGGATGATGTTAGCTGATTTTCTTGAAGTTATAGCAGCTTGATCTTAGAAAAAATACAAACTGATCTTTATAAACACTTTGTTTTCACAGGTTAGGTTTTTATGAGGGTTTTTATAACCAAAATAACACTCAAGAATTTTAAACGTAGGCTCAATCTTACAGCAGAAGCACTGACCACATCAAGATGTATGTAAAAACACAAACCTTTACGAAGAATCCTTCACGACAGCTACCACAAACTTGCATGTTTTCGGTGATGTTTTGAAGCGATTTTCTCACAGAACACTTACTCCTGGCGGAGGATTTTCTTCTGGTAAAACACTCGAAAACATGTATTTGCATCACCTTGTTCATTATTTAATAATTCAACTAGCACAAAAATAATATTTTGTTTGTTTTGAGGTCCTTCAAATCACATTTCACATCACAATCCTACTTGGTATTTTTAGTCAACACCTATTTACATGCTCGCTAAGATTAGGAATTTTACGCGTAAAACTGACTAAAAATGTACACTCAGAATACGGTTTAGGCATTTTTAACTAAGTTGAGTAACTAGCTAAGATTTTAGAGCTATCATCTTAACTTTAGCTTTAGTTTGCTGCGTCGGAATAAGATAAGTGATTAAAGCTAATCTTAGCGATTTTTAGTTAGCTTTAGCTAGTTAAGTGTCTATTGGAATTGAGGCCATTACCGGAATCGAGGCCATTCTCTTTGATCCTTAGAAAATAAACTACTCTTAGATCTGTCCGATCATAACTCTATGGTCCGATCTGTCTTGCTTGCTTGATGTTACGGCCACACCAACGTCAACGGCAAGGGATCGTCAATAGCCGATCCACACCAGACGATTCACGGCGATCCGATCGCGCGCGGCAGGAACTTAATACATAGATAATGCTCCTGCAGCGCGCGATCGGAGCGCGTTGGATCGTTAGTTGTGGATCCGGCTAATGCCCATCAACGCGATAATTATTGGGTGAGGATTATATTTTATAGTGTTAACCGCACACTTAGGGATATTTAAATTTTTGGGATACATTTAAAAAAATCTTTAAATTATTGGGTATATAGGACTTAAAAAAAATTAGTTTTATTCAGACTTAATTTTTGAGAAACTGACTGCTGTTTTTCACTATCCTAACATAATCTAACCAAATGATTTCGTTCTGGATACATTATAAAAATTATTCTGTCTCTGGCACAGGTACAGTCAGAAGGCAAAAAGACGGAATTTTTTTTAACACACTTTTATTTTTATTTATTTATTTTTATTTAACAATAAAAAGAAAAGGGCTTTGTCGCTGAGCGACTATACCGCCCAATCAGTAACATCTTAGCTTAGTCTTCTTCTTCTTCTCTCTCACTTCACTTCTTGGTTTCTTCTTCTTCTTCTTACTCTTTACATACCTACTTACCTAGGTACTTACTTTTTTCTCGATTTTGATTAATTTATTATTATTATTAATAAAGTATGAACCAAACTAAAGGTATTTCACGAAAACTATTTTTCTTTGTCTCTTAGTTTTCTAAGAATTAGTATAATTACGTAATTAAATCACTGGCGCATTTAATGTCGATTTTTTCAATAACGAATAAGTTTATGTCGGAGAAAAAATAATATTCGGTAAAAAAAACTTTATTATTACATGTTCGAAAAGTAAATAATATTCTTTAAAAAAAGTTGCGCCGGGAAACGACATTGTTCAACGGCGTTCAACTTCATTGTGAATGCCGTTTCCCGTTGAGAGTGGTCACACCAACGTTCAACGTCTGTCAACGCGATAATCAACGGCATTTCCCGTTAGTGTGGCCGCAGCATCAGTCGCGTCCGCAGCCACGTCCGCTAATCCTCCTCCTTTGTGTCGTTTCCCCAATGCTGACCCATCACGGAAGTATTTTCTCCCGTATTTGTCCTTGATTCCATGATGAGGTTTTCTTGGGAAAATAATGTGGTGGGTTCCCGTGTATTTCCACATCTGTCTTTTAAAAGTGGTTTAATTAATAGGCTTTGGATACAAGTCCTTTTAGCCTATCATAACTTTTTTGTTAATTGAATTGTTTGTTGACACTCATTGTCACTATTCACTCTGTCACTTTATGTCTGTCACTGTCACCCAAAAGTAATAGTGTGTTCTGTCCACGGGTAGAAATGTTCCCAATCAAAAGCGTGGACTTGTATATAATCTGTGCATGGCTCAGAAAATGATGTATGACAACGAATGAGTCGCTATTTTGGGTCATGAACGATTGAGATCTATTGAATGAATGAGTGTGTTTGTTTGTATCTCTCTAAATAACCGTCTGTGCATTTGTTGTTATTGTGCTGAGCGAGTAGTTTGCGTCGATTAATTTCCGGCTATTTCTGTTCCATATTTGCTGCAAATGTACGGTTTGTACCTTCAGTGCGATGTATTTTAAGTGCTGTGCTGTAACAGGTTGCACCAATACGCGAAAGGACGCTATATTTCACAAATTCCCAGTGTGTAGTCAAAGACTCAAAAAGTGTCTCGATTGTATAAACAGTGATGCGTTGAGAAACAAGAGCTTGAACGAGATTTCAGGACTCCCAAGTGTGCCACAGGCATTTTGAGGCCCGATTTGTGACTCCTAAAACACGACTTCGACCGATACTGTAAGACTAGAAAACAGGGTGCTTACTGAAATGCAAAAAAAGCACATATTAAATATAAGGAAAAAATTGAAGAAACAAAATAAATGAATCTTTGTACTTTCGTTGTTTTCTATCAACTCAAAACCTTCCTTCCCATAAGATAGGAACGAAAACAAAAGGTAGGTAGGTACTACCCCAGCTAATATGGTAGAATGATCATTCTGCTCATTGCAATAAAAAAAAAAAAACAAGAATGAAATAAAATTTTAAATGTCATACATCATTTTCTGATAGCCAATCAGGAGTAAGTAACTACTACATAGGCTGTGACACAAGTCTACACCAAAATGTTCCTGACATGTCTATCTGATTTATCTCTACCTAATCTGTGGTTCTGTCTGTGTTTCTGTCTGTGGTCCGTAGCTAGCTTTTCAAGCAAACAAATTCATGGAAAAGTAAAAAGATGTGCTAAGAATCACAGAATCAGAATAGTATTTATTTTTTGGTTATCAGTTTCCTCTACTCTGACTGAAGGGGCTCTAGCTCCACTGTTTCAATGGGTATGTTTTGAAAATACTACAAGTAGGTACTTTCTACACATTTTGGTCTACATATACTAGTAAAAAGGCAGAGATCACGGATCTCCACTTGCTACGATCCTGAAACACAACCATCGCCTTAAGCCGAATTTACATTACGAAATTAGTGGCATGAAATTAATTTCGTGACATTAGTTTTACCAACAGTTTCACGTGTAATTTAATATTTTCGTAATGCATGCATTAATTTCATGAATCCAAATGAGTTTCGTGCGGTGCGCGATTTTTTGGTGAAATTAATGTCATGCAACTAATTTCATAGTGTAGACGCGACGTGAAATTAGTGTAACGAAAGCGCCTGCGCTGTGCAGACGTCTGTATTTTTATCATCGCGCGCGCTTCAAGCGTTGAAAATGGCAAACCAACGAATCCACCAACGTCTTTTTTTTCTTGATAGTCTTTTTTTAAGTTTATATATAAGCATCTCTTTAGCTACATTGAATATAGAAAAATATAGCTTTGATGCTGATGGCGCCATGGTTACTGCAATACTGTGGATTTCACGACACAATTTTTTTTACGAAATTACTTTCGCATATACCGAAACTACTTTCGTGAAACTGAGTTCAACATGCATGACACTAATTTCGTAATGTAAATCCCGCATTACTTACTCATAACATTTACCTATCCTATCTACCCCTTCGGGAAAGAGGCGTGATTTTATTTACGTACTGTACCTTACCATTATAATCCACTGATGCTATGTAATGTAGACAAATTCGATGGCTACAAATTGTATCTACTTTTTGTACCTAAGTCTACTAATGGTGTTCATTGGTAAGCTTATAACATGAACTTGGCCTGTTTTTTTACAATTATTGGTCTTATTACAAAAAAGTTGAACCTTAGT
This sequence comes from Epirrhoe tristata, assembly GCA_951394285.1. Classification (NCBI taxonomy): domain Eukaryota; kingdom Metazoa; phylum Arthropoda; class Insecta; order Lepidoptera; family Geometridae; genus Epirrhoe; species Epirrhoe tristata. The sequence goes on along the minus strand of OX596152.1, from coordinate 8,382,766 downwards.
TGAACCCCATGTTGACACATTCAAAACAAAACTTACCACAAATAAGCGTTCTATGTACGAGTATTTAAAGATCGTTTTTCTAGAGACAGTTTTTAGTCAGTGCTTCGCTAAACTCGGTTCATATTTTTTGTAATAAGACTAATACGAGTTTTATGGTTTTTCCAAATATTTTTAAATGTTTATTGTTAGCTGATTGTGTGTAAATGTACAGCCGAAGTCGACGGCCAATGCTAGATAGTAAAACTTAATGGTGATACCTCGAGGATCAAATTGGCGACATTTTGGAGAAGGGCCAGGTCAAAAGTACCCTAAAGTGGCGAGCATGTATGAAGAATGTAATGAGAGTGACTGAAGCTTGTGTGTCAGGATCGTAGCAAGTGGAGATCCGTGGTCTCTGCCTACCCCTTCGGGAAAGAGGCGTGATTTTATGTATGTAGTATGTATGCAGATGACTGTAGTATTTTTCACGTAGGAAAGTATTCCTGACACATAGAACATTTACATTTCATGCTGTAGGTACAATCTAGTGTAACTAGTATTATTATTAGTATTATTATTACTATTAGTATTAACTAATAAATACAACTTCAAAAAAACAAAGATTTTTTCTATTTCCTTATTAATAATTTCAGAAATTAACTTAAAAGAGCCTTGTCATGGAACCGTTCCTATGTGACTATTGCACAGTTTGGATAATTGTTTTTTTTTAATCTATTTTAATTTAGGGACCTTGATCGATTATCAAACATGCCGGTCCCATAGGTCTCATTTACAAAACTATTCCTCCAATAGCCTTAGGGTCTGTCGGTATAGCGTGATTTGGCTAGGTGTGGAAAAAGAGGAGGGAAGGGAAGCCCTTGCTCTGTAGTGGTGTTCAAGCTAAAACTAAATAAAATAAGTTGTGATAACATTTTGTATTGATATTTCAGCATCACGTAGCTGTTCTCGATCCTCACTTCAGAGTGACCGGGCCAGCCCCACACCATCTCATGCTTCAGCAGGATCTGCAACCTCCAGCACATATGAACCTCCTAAAAAAAAGCCCTATGGGAAATATCAACTTGACATGACTAATGTGCCAAACACTATGAAATGGCGTGATGTGTTTATTTATATTAAAAAAAAAACAAATATAGAGGACAAGGTGTGTTAAATATCTTATTTTTAATGTACTTTATACCTAATAACTTTATTTTTATATTTTCGACAACATCTCCATAACATTCCATCTCTTTATTTACTGAATAGGAAGTGGAATCCTAAAATACTCTTAAACGGTAAAACCTATTCAAAAATTCATTTATTAAGTTATGCCATTTACATAAAGAACTTAGGTACTTGGAATCCATAAAAAGACTCAACATAATGTGAATCCAACTTAATGGGATTCAACATAATGGGAATTCAACATAATGGGAATCTAACATAATGAGACTCAACTTAATGGGAATTCAACTTTCGGGGAATCCAACTTAATGGTCCTGATTGCTTTTTACTTACCCTACAACTTAAGAAAATATGAGTTTTGAAAATGAAAAATAACAAAATTTTCAAAACTATTTCAGGCAATTGCAGAAGATATTACTTATATTACATTAAAAAATTCTCCAGGACACGTCCAAACCTGTTCTGTAGCATTCCAAACAGAACGAATGCGGGATCGGGCCTTTGAGTTGTTAAACAAAACAAAGGAAATTGTACAAGGAAAACACATTTTGGTTAAAAAATGGTTCAGAGGTAATAAAATATAGTAGGTACAGTTCACCCAACGGATCTAGCATTCGTGAAGTTAGCCGTTGGTCTGCGCAGTGAACACTTTTTCATACAAAATTGTGTTCTGCGCAGACAAACTGCTAACTTCACGAATGCCTAGATCCGTTGGGCGAACTGTACCTACTTATTTATTTTCTTAAAGGTTCCGCCTATTTAAGGGTGGGTCTCAGTATTCCTATTACCCATTGCAATGGGAATTCTGATATAGTTCACAAAGTTCTCAGTCGGTTCCTCAAATCGGTCTCACTATTTCTTTTTGCGTTTGTACTCGTCATTTTATACTGTGGGCCTAAAGCGGCCACTTAGGGTGAATCATATTAAGAAACAAGGGGCCTAAAGCGGCCACTTTGGGTGAATCATATTATGAAACATATAAGCAGTTTTGTACCAGAATCTGCTACAAAACTGCTTATGTATTTCATAATATGATTCACCTAAAGTGGCCGGCTTAGGCCCCCTGAAACGGTTGCAGTTTACCTGTCGATCGCATTTTAATAAACGCCTAGAAATGTCAAAATTTACATATTTATATTTTTAGGGATAAATAATTTTATTACATCAGTATTCAAATCCATACTATCCATACTGTGTGAAAGTAACTCTGTCTGTCTGTCTGTCTGTTTGTTACGCTTTCACGCCCAAACCGCTGAACAGATTAAGCTGAAATTTAGCATAGTTAAAGGTTGTAACCCAGGGAAGGATATAGGCTACCTTTAATCCCGAAAAAATGAAAAAATCCCGAGGGATCGCGGGTCACACCGCGGGAGCGCAGCTAGTTATTTATAAAATTAACATTACTATTAAAATGGTCACAATATATTGTATTGTTATTTCAGGATTACGAAGCTGTGACCGGGCCAGCCCCACACCATCTCATGCTTCAGCAGTATCTACAACCTCCAAAACATCTAAAAATAAGCCCTTTGGAAAATATCTTATTAAAATTGCTAATGCGCCACAAACTATGGTATGGCAGGATGTGCTTAATTATGTTAAGAGACATACAGATCCAGTGGACAAGGTTTGCTATGTTCATGTTCAATCTACACTTGTCTTATTATACAGGGTGTAAAAAGACTACTAACGAAAACTGAGGGGGTTGCAATCAGACCATGATTCTAAACATATTTAGCGAAAAAAAAAATCGCAAATAAAAAGTTGACTTAGCTACGACATTTTATGTTATTTCCGGTTATTTACAACATAAAAAGACCATACCTACCTGATAATTTCATTTATAAAAGAAAAAAACAGTTAAAACTCAAAATCCATCAATCTACGTAAAACAACGCGCCCAGTACATACGCAAACGGTCATCTTCAAACGCTGTTTTCTCCGGATATAATGATATTTTCGGAAAATCATTTTGGATTTATTTGTATGTTGGGATGCTGTACCCACCCCTTTCGGCTTCGGTAGACGTCTTTTTACACCCTGTATATACCAATCCTTTTTTTTACACTTTTCTACCACATTTAACCTTCATAAGCATAACAAAATATGATTAAGCATACATACATGCTTAATCATATTTTGTTATGCTTTAGTTACATTAAAGTTTTTGGTGCAAAAAATATAATTTTTAAACATAAAAATTAACAAAATCTAAACTTTTTCAGGCAATTGCAGAAGATATTACGTTCATTCCATTTAAAAAGGGTACAGGCCTTTTCCCAGAATGTGGTGTAGCATTTAAAACAGAACAGATTAGGGACCAAGCCTTCGAGTTGTTAAAAAAATCTAAGGAAAAAGTTGAAGGGATAAAAATTTTTGTTATAAAAGCCTATACAGGTAAGAAAATAATAATTAAGGGACCTTAACCGTTGTTGCTACAGGAAACGTTCTTAAATTATATTTACTAACTCGACCTCTGTATGGCGTAGTGGGCGAAGGTCCGCCTGCGACGCAGAAGGTTGCGGGTTCGATCCCCGCCGCGGGACAAATGTTTGTATGACCTACAAATATTTGTCTCGGGTCTAGGTGTTTCTAGGTATAATATGTATGTATTTACAAACAAAAATTATATGAGTATTCTATCAGTTATCTGGTTCGCATAGTACAAGCTTTGCTTAGTTTGGAGCTAGATGATGCTGTGTGAAAATGTCCAGCATTATTTATTTTATTTATTTATTATTTAACTTTTTTAGATATTTAGAACAGCATTCACAGATATTATATATTATTATGTATATTTGATCCTTAATTTAGTTTGCTTGCATTTTTTTTTTTCTCTTGTGCAGTCACACTGTGTGTGTAGGTCTAGTCTGAAAACCAGTGTTACCTGTAAAGGTAGCACAACGCTGAGACTCGACCTTTTTGGACAAGCTACACACAGGGTTTGGGCTAATAGCATTAATTGTCATGTACATATTATCTTTGTTAATTTTATGTTGTTTTATAAATGTTCTAATTCTTAGGTCTGATGTTTCATACCTAATTTTTTTTATTGTTTGTTTTTCGTCATAGTTTATATTTTCTTTTTATTTAGTGCTTTATAGTGTGTGTTTGTGCCAAATAAATGTTTATTCTATTCTATTCTATATTGGAAAAAGGTACTTAGTACTTTTAGTTAGCGAAAAAAAAAAGCTAAAATACGAAAAATATTTTATAATTGCCAATTGATTCTGTTTCATGTAGGGAGGTGTAGAAATGAGGAAGAGGACTTTGCACTGGCTAGCCAAAACTAAATAATAATTAAGGGGTGATATACAGGTTGTAAAAAGACTACTACCGAAAACTGAGGGGTTTCAATAAGATAATTCTAAACATATTGCAAAAAAAATTTGCCTTAGGCTACCTCATTTTATGTTAAAAGAAAAAACTATTAAAACTCAAAAGCCAGCAATCTACGTAAAACAACGCTCCCAGTACATACGCAAACAGTAATCTTCAAACGCTGTTTTCTCCGGGTATAATATTTTTTTCGGAAAATCCTTTTGGATTTAGTTGTGTGTTGGGATGCTGTACCTACCCCTTTCGCCTTCGGTAGACGCCTTTTTACACCCTGTATATAACATTTTGTATTGATATTTCAGAATCACCAAACTGCAAAACAGCACTTCATAGTGAGTCTAACACACACAGTGACCGGGCCAGCCCCACACCATCTCAAGCTTCAGCAGTATCTGCAACCTACAACACAAAAGTACCTGCTAAATATAACCCCTATGGGAAATATCTTATTAAATTGATTAATGCGCCACACACTATGACATGGCAGGATGTGCTTAGTTACGTTAAAAGATATACAGATCCAGTGGACAAGGTTTGTTATGTTCATGTTCAATCTACATCCATATCTATACTAATATTATAAATGTGAAAGTAACTATGTCTGTCTGTCTGTCTGTCTGTCTGTCTGTTTGTTACGCTTTCACGCCCAAACCGCTGAACAGATTAAGATGAAATTTGGCATAGTTAAAGGTTATATCCCAGGGAAGGACATAGGCTACTTTTTATCCCGAAAAGCGCAGCTAAGGTTTGGTACTTATAATAAACTATAAGTACCAAACCTTATTTTTAACCGACTTCAAAAGAAGAAGGGCATTTGTCAAATAAATTAAAAAATCCATGCTCTTCCGTACTAACAATGTAACAATTGTTTGTTCTGTGACGTTTTGACCTATGTATGTGTCGTGACGCAAAAGTCCAACACTTTTTTTCGTCTAGCCCCCATTCGATACCGTCTGTTTAACAGTTACCTACTATGGCCCTTACTAATAAACTTGACATAAAGTTATGTCATGCATAACCAATGAATAACCATACAAATTTTTAGTTTATGCATGACATAACTTTATGTCAAGTTTATTAGTAAGGGCCTATGTGTTTGCTTGTGATTTCAGTTACATCAAAGCGTTTGGTGCAAAAAAATATTTATTTTAAACATGTAAAATAGAAAATGTGTGTTGGCTGAATGGGGTTGTACCTCAACTTTCAATCCGAAGGTTGTGGGTTCAAATCCCGGACGTGCATCAATGGATTTTGCGTTACATAAAATTTATATGCGCTTTAACACGTGCTCTAAACGGTGAAGGAAAACATCGTGAGGGAACCAGTTAGTGTTCTTATAGGCGGCGATGGGCTTGCAACCTGTCACGTATGGAATACTAACTTCTGCAAAATGTGAGCATGTATCAAAATTGTGTTTGGACATGCCTCTGACTACCCCCCTTAGACATCTTCAAGGGATCTGGAATAAGTAACATATAAAGATCTGAGAGAATGTCTACCGCACCTTGGGGATACAGTCGTGAACCTGTTTACGTTTTTTACGTTTTAAAATAAAAAAGTTTTCCAAACTTTTTTAGGCAATTGCAGAAGACATTACGTTTTTTCCATGTAAAAGAGGTCCAGGCATTGTCCCAGAACGTTCTGTGGCATTCCAAACAGAACAGATACGGGATCAAGCATTCAAGTTGTTAGTAAAATCAAGATTAAAAATTGATGGAAAAAAAATTTTCTTCATAAAAGCCTTAAGAGGTAAGAAAATACAAGTTGTCTTTTTGAGACGGGACACTTAACCGTTGTAGCTACATGAAAACGTTCTTAAAATTTTGAACATCATTAACAGAAAATCTAAAATATTTTATGAATGCCAATCGATTCGGATAGGGAAGGTTGGCAAAAATTAAGAGAGGCCTGTCCAGCAGTGGGACGAAAGAAATGATTGAATTGAGTGTCGTGGAACACTCGGTTGGAACGAAGTTTGAATTTTGACATTTGCTTTGCTTTGCAAAGTGCGCACTTTGTTTACATATTTATTTTTACTAACACTTTGCGCACCACTGTGACCATTTGACCTAGGTATATGTGTCGTGACGGAAAAATCTAACGCTTTTTTTCTTCGAGCTCTCATCCTCGATACCGTCCGAAAAGGAACTTTCCAATAATAATCTTATGAATATAACATTTATATTATGGTATACCGTGGGTATAATTTTGTATTGATATTTCAGAACCAAAAACCTGCATTCAATCAACACTTCACAGCAGTCACAGTGAGTCTAACACACACAGTGACCGGGCCAGCCCCACACCATCTCATGCTTCAGCATCTACAACCTCCAGCACATATCAAACTCCTAATAATACGCCCTATGGGAAATATCATATTAAAATATCAAATGTGCCAGTTACTATGAAAAGGCAGGATGTGCTTAGTTATGTTAAAAGACATACAGATAAAGTGGACAGGGTATGTTATGTTTAATCTACGAGGCAAGCCTATACAGGGTCTTTCATTTTAAACTACACAAACTGACAGGGCCTCATTTTTAGGTTGTAAATAGACGTTTGAGCGTATCAATTTAATTCCTAAGCCGATTTAAGTTTTCACCTCAAAATTTATCTTTTATTGATTTTTTAGGAAATGTTGCATAATGATTGTCAAGGAGAACAGACGTTCCATCAATCGCAGCGCAGCTACATCACGAATGGACTAAGTTATACAAGAAGCAACAATCAATTGAAAGGAAAGTCTTTATCAATTTTCTCGGGATTTTCATAACAAAACAAAACAAAATCATTACATAAATATTTTTTCATTAATTTTTTGAACCCAATTCATGAATTAAGTTTAAAATGAAAGACCCTATAGATAAATATATATTTATTTGGTAACACACACAGACACAGGGACATCTAACAAACGAACAAGAAAAAATATCGGTACTAAAATGAGGCGGCCTAAAAACACCGTCACTAGAGTTGACCACTGACTCATACGAACTTACTCAATGCTTTTTGACTTTGATTGTGATATTTTTTAGGGAAAAAAAAACTAAGGACTCAATGTAACTGAAATTACTTTGGTACAACTTTTCAAAAAATCATTTTATAAAATTACAACTTAAGAAAATATGAAAATTCATGAAAAATTACATAATTTTCAAAACTATTTCAGGCAATCGCAAGAGATATAACCTTTATCCCATTAAAAAAGGGTCCAGGCTTCTTCCTAGAATGTTCTCTAGAATTCAGAACGGAGCAAATGCGGGATCAGGCATTTGAGTTGTTAAAACAATCTACTGAGAAAATTCAAGGGAAAAAAATGTATGTTCAGAAAGCAATGGGAGGTAAGAATATATAGAAAGTATTCATTTTCTCATAGGTTCCGTATATTACCGTTATTTTTACATAGAGCTCGAATCTCGCATTGGACATTGAATTTGTTTGGATTGTGTACCCAAGTACAGTACGCACAACCGATCTTTATCTCTCTGAAGGTGCAATAAACGATTGAACAGGTTTGCGCGAGTAGGCGAGATAGAACGATGCAACAAACTAAGCGAGTGAGCGAGGCAGCTATACAACGGTGTCTTCGTTTTTTAGGCATCATCAAAAATGGGTACTGCGCACTTAACTTACTGTAATGGATACTTCAGAGAGCTAAAGATTGGTTGTGCGTACTGTACCTATTATTATTTGTTTTTAAGTTCTTTTTACTCTCTGAAATGCATGGGCCTAAGCCAAGTGCAAATCAGTGTGATTGGTTAAAACGTTCTCATTAGAGGTGTCAGATTGTAGGAACTTCCGAACGATATGGCATATGTTTAATATAGACGAATATTGCATAAGGACATATGTGTGTTTTGGGAGATCATTTTATCATTTTAAATAAGTGTGTTAATCTTAATTGAGCGTGCTTAAGGTGCATTTACACGATGCGATTTGTCGTACGATTTGGTAAGCCCCCACCCTTTGAACGTGCCGACGAGCGTCGCGCTTACTATGACAAATCGCATACGATGAGCGTTTACACGTGAACAATTGCCGAGCGATATGATATCGTATGGGTTGAAATCGCATCGTGTAAATGCACCTTTAAAAAGGAACCTATGCCTAGAGGAAACTCAAGAAACCTATTTAATCTTGATTTGAAGATTATAAAGGACCATAATGCTGCAATATAATAAAGATCAAAAGTTTGGACTCAAATTTAATTGTAATTTTTCCAGGTTTTATAAGAGACAGAAATTTGAATGCTCCCAGACCACCACTGGAGACAATTAAGTCATCTATTTTGATAGAAAATAATAAAGAAACATATGGATTGAGCTTTGACTACTTGAACGACCTTGGAATAACCCCGCCTTTGCTAAGGGAAATCTTTGTGCAATTTGTAAGTTAGTACGTACCTACATACTTCTTCATTGTATTTATAGATTCGACGACCTCTGTGGCGCAGTGGGCGAAAGCCCGCTTGGGACGCAGAAGGTTGCGGGTTCGATCCCCGCGGGTTAGACGTTTGTATGATCTGCAATTTTTTATTTCGGTGTTTCTATGTATAATATGTATGTATTTACAAACAAAAAGTATATACTCGTATTTATGTACTGTATCAGTTATCTGGTTCCTATAGTACAATCTTTGCTTAGTTTGGGGGTAGATGATGCTGTGTGAAAATGTCCATTATTATTATTATAGATATTGTTAATGTCATGGCTGATTAAGCTGAGAGGATGGTTTAGGTGCTGGGCAAGCCTATTCAATCGCAAACAATGTCCCAGGCACTACAGCGTCCCGTTAAGTGTAGGTATAGGTTGCCTCCTGACGCTGTGTAAATCATCCAGTATAGATGTAAAGGCCTAAGTTTTTTGAAGTGAAAACTTCTTTAGGCGCGTTGGACATTTTTAGATGGGAGAAAAGTATCAAACTCAGTCACGTGACTGTTACGTTACGACACCATCCTCTTACTATAAGTACCTACCTTAATTTCGTCACGTATTGTATCGTCACAATGGTCCACGTGTGTGAGTGAACGCCTCCGGTTGGACAGCCCCAAATTTGAATCGATAGTTACTTTTCGAACTTATTTTTTTTGTACTTTTTTTAAGTTTGGTTAGAACCTTTACCGAAACCTCGTTCAAGTTTTCACTTCTGTCGGCACTCCTGGCATGCCACTGTATTTTTTTTTAATTTTGCCAGAATATAAGTAATTTTTTCAGTGTTTTTTTTTCAGCTGCCTATAGATTACGATGAGTTGAAGGTTCAAAGGCTGTTTAGCATGGCCGGCAATGTTGTGACTGTGAATCTAGTGAAAAAGAATGAGTATGCCGATGCAATCGTGGAATATGAACATCCAGTTGAGGCTGTACAGGTACTTACAAAAGGAATTTTTGTGAAATAAAACGGAAATTTTCTTTCTAGGGAACGCTCGAACGTCCCTAATCCCAAGAACAGGAGTAGAATTAAACTAGAAAGAACCTAGTTTAAAAAACTGATCCCGGCGGTCCTGAACTTTTAATTTCGATACAAAATCAAACAATATTTTTTTTGTTTAAAGTATTTATTTTGTTATCATTTCAGGCAATTTCAATGTTCAATAATCAAGAGATATTTGGAACAAAACTAAAATGTACTCTCTTCAATGATAATTACACCGATAGAACATTTGTCCCTGGGCCCGGACTCGGCCCAAACGGGGCTCCATTGAAAGGGATCCGCTTAACGATAGAATTAAAAAAATTAAAAGCACAAGTTCTAGCTGAATACAAGGAAATGCAGGATTCTATCGAAGAGTTAAACTCACAAGTCAGCTTAGTACAAACACATAACACACACCAAACCAAAGCAAACACTGGTCTTGGGCAACCTATTTCTGGGATGGAAATGGGAAACCAAAATACTTCTCCACATAGAAATATGCGAAGTGGTTCAAATATACAGCATAGGCCACCTTTTGGTCCGAATCAGCAAATAAATACGAGATTTGGATTTCAACTAAACAAAAGTAAGTATACTTATTATCTTAAAATATATTTGTGTTGGCCGAATGGGGTTGTACCTCGACTTTCAATCCGAAGGTTGTGGGTTCGGATCCCGGCCGTGCATCAATGGATTTTGCGATTCGTAAAATTTATATGTGCTCTAAACGGTGAACGAAAACATCGTGAGGAAACCAGTTAGTGTTCTCTTATAGACGGCGATGGGCTTGCAACCTGTCACGTAAGGAATACTAACTTCTGCAAGATGTGGGCATGTATCAATGTGTTTGGACACGCCTCTGACTACCCCCCTTAGACATCTTCAAAAGGATCTGGAATAAGTAAAATCTGAAAATAAGTGAAATCCTGTTTTTTTATACTTTTAAAGACAGACAGACGGACAGCAAAATAATCATATGAGGGTTCCGGGTTTTTCCTTTTTTAGGTACAGTCAGCAACAAAAGTCAGAGCGACGTTTTTGTCGATGACAGTCATTTTCCAAGCCCGGATTTTAAACTTTGATAACTATGAACATATCGTATCTTTAGTTCATTGAAAATTTCATTGCCTACATGAAATTTGTAAACAACAAACAATAATTTCAGGTAGAGTCAGGTCCAGAGGAGTGGTGGTATTTTATAATGTAAGTACCTAGCCTGGATCTCAAACACAGCTCTATATTATACAGGGTGTAAAAAGACGTCTGCCGAAACCGAAAGGGGTAGGTACAGCAACCCAACACAACTAAATCCAAAAGGATTTTGAGAAAAAAATATTATATCGGAGAAAACAGCGTTTGAAGATTACTGTTTGCGTATGTACTGGGCGCGTTGTTTTACGTAGATTGCTGGATTTTAAATTGTTCTTTTCTTTTATTAATGAAATTATCGTAGGTATGGTCTTATTATGTTGTCCTAGTAGTAAATAACCGAAAATAACATAAATTGACTTAGCTAAGTAAATATGTTTAAAATCATGGTCTGATTGAAACCCCTAAGTTTTCGGTAGGTAGCAGTCTTTTACACCCTGTATTTTCATAGTCTATCCTAATATACTATCCTACTTCCTATAATTCCTACTTCCCTACTAATATTATAAATGCGAAAGTCTGTGTGTGTGCGCGAATGTTACCACGTTATCTCCTTGACGACTAACCGATTGTGATGTTTGGAATGTAGATGGTTTGTGTTTTAGAATAAGATAAAGGCATATCTAATTTTCGAAAATCAACCTCGAAACCTGGAACGCAGCATACTAGGTGTTCTCTTGACGGACCGAATACTTCTTGACGCTAAAATAATAATAATAACCTCAAAGGTAGGGTGTTAAATTTTCTATGGGTAATGCGCAGACAAAGTCGCGCGCGGCTTCACTCGGTAATAATATTTTCATATATTAAGCGCCATTTCTCTGAATTTCTATATTTTTTTCAGCTCCCACTAAGAGTGACACAAAAGGTGCTACTGTCGAAGGTGCGTGAGGTAGGAGAAGTGAAATTTGTTCGTATGTCGAGGCCGGGGAAGGCTCTCGTCTGTTTCTTCACAGACAGTGATGTGAATAAATGTATCAGTATCCTTTTCAATCTGTATCTATGTGTGGAATGCTAAATCTGCAAATAATGCTGGACATTTTCACACAGCATCATCTAGCCCCAAAATAAGCAAAGCTTGTACTATGGGAACCAGATAACTGATATTATCCATACTAATATTATAAATGTGAAATTAACTCTGTCTGTCTGTCTGTCTGTCTGTTTGTTACGCTTTCGCGCTCAAACCGCTGAACAGATTAAGCTGAAATTTGGCATAGTTAAAGGTTGTATCCCAGGGAAGGACATAGGCTACTTTTTATCCCGAAAAAATTAAAAAATCCCGAGGGACCGCGGGTCACACCGCGGGGACGCAGCTAGTACTACATATATACTTTTTGTTTGTAAATACATACATATTATACATAGAAACACCCAGACCCGAGACAAATAATATCTGTAGGTCATACAAACATTTGTCCCGCGGCGGGGATCGAACCCGCAACCTTCTGCGTCGCAGGCGCACCTTCGCCCACTGCGCCACAGAGGTCGTCAAAATGTTGCCATGTCATGTATAAATAGGTAAAGTAAGTCACAACGGATCTTCGGCTTTCCGAAGTAGCTCTAGCTGCGCAGAACCCATTTTTGATGACCCATATAATACGAAGACAGCGTTGTATAGCTGCCTCGCTCACTCGCTTACTTTGTTGCATCGTTCTATCTCGCCTATACTCTACATATGCAATGTACTGCGCAAAACCGGCACAATCGTTTAGTGCACCTAACTTCAGAGAGCTAAAAATCCATTGTGATTATTGTGTTACCTATATCTGGAAATGCCTCTGACTTCCCCTTAGACTAGTCCTAGAAGAGTCTGGAATACAAGATCTTAAATGTCTATCGCACCTCAGGGATACAGTAGCGATCCTATAGGTATAATTTATTACATAACTAGCTACTTCACGCGGCTTCGACCGCGTGGTATCAACATTTTGAATAGCCTATATTATGCTATTCCAGGTCACTATCTACGCCTATTCCAAGTTTCATCCGAATCGGTTCACTGGTTTAGGCGTGATTGAAACACAAACATACAAACATTTATTATATTAGGATAAAAAAAAAAAAATGTTTCCTTAACGTTTTGTTCAGCATTATTCAACCAATGTAAAGTGGACGGCCAAATTATTCGAGTTAATAAAATTATAATATAATAGGCCTACCTACTTGTGGGAAAAAAGAAAACACATTATCTACGTAGGTACCTACTTGGTGCTGCTTATTATAAAAACGTAAAACCTTGGTTGAACCCCATGTTGACAGATGTCATATCAAAACTGTTACCACAAAAAAGCGTTCTATGTACGGACAGTTTTTTAGTTAGACTTGGTTTAAACTGGGCTCAATTTCTTGTAATAAGCCCCGGTAAGTTTAAGCTGTCACGTGAGCGCAACCGCGGGCAAGCAATTAATTATTGTGTACCTAATCAAAGGAGTACCCCATAAAGAAAAATACTATATAGGTAGGTGTGTAATACTGGTGTACACAATACCTATGTAAGTAATAAATAAAGATTCTTTCAGTAACCAAGTTGTTTCATTCTAATCCATGTTGTACACACCATACCATGCTTCTAGCAAATAAACGATTTCATTTCAATAATTTGTATGGATGGATGATACTATCTTTTCTTCCATCCTATAGGTAGGATAGATACTTACCATACCTAAAACTTAGATCATGAGCTTAAAGCCGGGTCCGCAGCGAGACGTGTTTTGTACTTACAAAATAACGTCTTTAGAGGCGTGGCCTAGACAAAAATCACAACAATATGTTTTCGGAGAAGAATGGATAACATAATGCGGGGGCATTATGGGCATTATGTCCCGCCCTAAAGAGATATTACCCCGAATTATATATATCTCTATGCCCAACGGATCTAGGCATTCATGAAGTTAGCCGTTTGTCTGCGCAGTGACCGATTTTTCATACAAAATTGTGTTCTGCGCAGACAAACGGCTAACTGTATGCGTCATTTTTGTTTGGTCTGGAACAAAAATTATGCTTGGTCTGGAATATTTTTGTGAAAACAAGAAGCTTATAAAATTTCTTGTGTGAAAATGGAGTGGAACTCATTTTGAAAAGCAGTATACTCTATATATATCTCTATGGTTAAACTTTATGGCCGTTATTAATAAATGTGGAGTAAAGTTTGTATGGTTACTCCCACGTTACACCCGGCGTAACTTTACTCCACGTTTATTAATGACGGCCTATGATCGAAGCTTGAAAAGGATAAAAAAAAAGCTTGACAAACCATAACCGGTAATGGTTATCTGCCACTGTCAAATCTGTCGCGCGGCTAGTGACATTGACATGTAGTACAAGACAGACGTCAGAGTCTGACTGATCCAATTTGATCGCCCTCGATCTTCGTGGTTTATTTTGCTGAATTTATTTCTCATCAATTAGAAATAAAATATTTAAAAGAAAGTGACTAGTTCTCATAGTCGTATCGGAGGCCAAGACTTCCTTTGCTTCGCTGTAAGGTCTCTAGTACTCTCAGTACGGTAACCGGTGTAATGAGTGTTTTCTGTAAAATTGGTGAAAAACCACTTTTCTAATACATTCTTTGTTGATATGAAATAATATTTTGAAAATAGCAAATAATTATTTACAGAGCATGCACCTTTGGAATCTGGAAGAAAATAGCTGAATATGCTCAACTATTGATGCTAATATCATTGTGCAAAATATGGGTGATAATAGTGATACAAATCCAGGTATAGGACTACCTATTGTTGCAAAACTAATAACACTATTAACGGGATATTTACAATGATCATGATAATATGATGATGATCCGTGATCATGGCGTGTGCAACTGCGCCGAAATAAATGAATACTTAAATAGTTAGGGACATCAATTATAATTTTTTTACTTATTATCATTTATCTTGACATTTAAAATTTGCATGCCTAATAATTTGGTAGGACACAGAATGGACAAATATAATTTTAAGATCTTATTGTATCACATGTGTTCATGCAAATAAATTTCATTTCATTTAATATCGAGAAACTCTAAATAAATTGAATCATGTTATATATCCAGTTAATAGTGTTGATAACCATAATAGTTTAAAAAGTTGGTATTGCGAAAACCTAAGCATTCCCGTTTTTTCAATCATCAATCAATATTTTTGGACATAAGTTTACCTATGTACATCAGGGATAATCTAGGATTCTAATGGTGAAAGAATTTTTCAAATCGGTCTAGTAGTTTCGGAGCCTATTCAATTCAAACAAACAAAACAATTACTTATTATTATTATTATATTATTATTTTGTTTGTCAAAGTTTAACATCACGGAACTATAGAGTCCCCGGACCTTTGATAGGCATGCATGGGGCGGAACCCAAGACACAGAGGCCTTTTTGTCAATTTTGATCTTGTGTGATGGAGACAAATACCGGCTACTATCCCTTCAAGACTATAAAAATGCATTCAGGAACAGTCTCCGGTTTGTGCAGAACTATTGAGGATATGGAAAACTAATTACCGGGCTATGGGGTGGGATGGTAGTGGACTAGGTATATTATTATTATTATTAGTGTAGAATAATAATAATGCATTAGCCATAGGAAATTGAACCGCGTTTCTTGATGGATGTGTTGAGCTAGAACTTTTATTTTCTAGGGACGTATGAATTAGCAAAAAAAAAAAACCATTGGATGTACCATGTAATCACCTCAAGTTAGACGAGATGGTCAACGTGTTAATGGTAATTTATTTGACAATAAAGTTTTACCATATCCCTAATGAATTATTCAAAATATTTCAGTTCCAGCTGATATAGAGATTGATGCCATCCAAAAGCATGTGGAAGAGAGTCTATTATTTTTAGACACCAAAAAAACTTGTGACTCTGAAAATAAAGATCAAACCACAGTCAACGACCCCGCCATTCCTCTGAAAGAAGTTGTTGATGAACCCATGGATATAACTGAAAATGAGGAAAATAATACAGACTTATGTAAGAGCAATGAGAATGAGACAAGCAATGATCCTATTGTTCCTATAGAAACATCAATAATTTCATCTGATATAAATAATGCATCATTGACAGTAGAACAAGCACAAATAGTAACAGAAGTTCCAAATTCAATAAATGAAAATATTGAAAACGATAATAATGAAAAACCAACACAGTACACTAAACCACCAGATGTAGAAGAAAATACAAAAATAATAGAAGAAGAAACAGCAGTTTCAGAAAATACAAAAATAGAAGATGAACTAGAACTGCCTATTATCTTTACACAAAGTAATGAATCTCCTATTGATAATCTTGAACAATTGGATGAAGAAAACATACCAAATAATAATAATCCAGAACTGACAAAGATTGCACAAAAAATAGTCGAAGAAATTTCAGATGAAAACGATGAAACCGCAAAGGAGAAAATAGATGGTCATGCAGAAACAACAAATACTTTACCTGCTCAAGACGGTAAATCTTTAACTACAGCTGAACAGATAGTTGAAAATAATCTGAAACTAACGGCCGAATGCGAAAATAATGAGCCTGAGATTTCGGAGGAAGTTGAAGGTCCTAGAGACGAAGGTCAAGATAGTTCAGTACTTACCGAAATTGTTGAACAAACAAAAGATGATCTTAATAATATTGAGGACAACATTGAACAGATGGATGTATCAGATAATATCGACAATGAAGACGAAAATGTAACTAAACAAAATATTATTTGGGAACATCCTGTAGGAGAACCCGATTCAGAAGAGACTGTAGCTAAACAAATTATTGATGAAGATGAAGTTCTAGGAGCATCAATTGAAAAAATAGTAAATTTCAATGAAGAATTACTATCAGATGATGAAATAGAGATGTTCGTTCATGAACTAGAGACTATTGACTTAGATGAAAGTATTTATTTAGAATCCCTTGAAGCTACATCGCAAACCCAAGAAAAAACTGCTGGAGTTCATAAGATTAAACCTAAACATGTATGGGAAAGTCGAGTGACTGATGTTAAAATAGAAGTTATTAAAGAAGAAAAACTTGATTCTAAACAATCTGTTGCTACACAGAATGAGCCTAGTATAAATGAAATAAGGCAAGAAAGTATTGATGAAGATAGTAAAGAGAATATTACGCCAAAATATGCACTGAGAGTCATTCCTCTTAATGAAATGACAGAAGAAGGAAGCTATTCACAAAAAAGTAATGATGATATTCCAAGTTTACATTCAACAAGTGAAAACATACAATATGACGTGTGCACGCCTGCTAAGCGTGCGAAAGTTAAACCAGTTTCTTCTCCAGCTGAAGAAACTGTTGATAATAAACCAAATATTTATGAGCTAGGTAAGTTTAGAAAATAATTATATCTAAACTTTTGGCACACTATACGCAACAGAATTTCGTAGGAATGCGTACCTATGTTTTAATTTTTGATTTATTTTTATTTTAGTTGAAACCGCACACTCAATTTCTTCAACAGCTGATTCTATTCAAAGTGATATAACTGAAGAACACCAAGAAATTCCTGTACATGGAATGGAAGCAAAAGGAGAAACATCACTTTGTCAAAAAAGATCCAATACATCAAGTCAGAACAATGTGGCTGCTAAGCGCGCAAGACTTGAATCTGACTCTTTGCTTGACAATGAAACTGATGTTATTGAATCAAGTGACCTAGGTAAGTTTGGTATACTTATTCAGTTATTTTTCAGAATTTTGTTAACGTCTCAGGCTCTCAGCAATTCTTCTATTGAATGGACAGTTCGGCTCGGATAAGTCTGCGACCACCTTTAAGCCGTGTCTCCTGCGACTAAAAATAACAAAACACGTTTTCCGTCCGCCTCTGATAACATTTTGCATACAAAAAAACCGTGGCACTCCCGGGAGTGCCGAGAGAAGTAAAAGCTGAAACAAAAACATTTCATGCATTTTTATTCACCCGTTTAGTTTTAAAATGAGCTTTTAGAAATGTAAAAATATTAAAAAAGTTAGGCCACACCCATATTTTGTTAGATGTTTGATGTTAGGTGTTAGAAAACACAAAAACAGCTGAAGCTTTGGCTTAGCTTGTGGCTAGATGGCGCTGTGTAAAATTTCTGCTAATATTTTTTAGATTTTCAACATTGCATATTTTAGTTAGTGAATAGTTTTGTTTTTTCACAGGCCAATCGTCATCTACTCCCGTTCAAGATCTGGCAATCAACGATGATGATGCTTTACTAAGAGCAGGTAGGTAAACGACCCTAATAATCATATTATTAATCTTATATATAAAAATGAATCGCTTTTTCCCTTGGTCACGGGATCACGCGTGAACGGCTGGACCGATTTCACTAATTTTTTTTTTGTTGTGTTTGTTATTGTCAGAAGGTTCTTATGACAGAAAAAAACTATATATTTATCATGGAGGGCGTGAAATAAGGGTTGAAAGTTTGTATGGGGAGTTGGTAGTTCCAGTTAAAGGCAACAGATGGCGTTATTATTAAGTATGTTATTTCGCTGACGAAGTCGCGGGTACCTGTGCTACATAAAAATTAAGGAAAAATGACATACTTACGAATATAGATCCTGATTTTATTGTACATATACGGCCTTATAAATAAACGTGGTGTTAAGTTATGACGGGTGTTACTTAGGAGTAACCATACAATTTTTGAGTTTAAACCTGTCGTAACTTAAAACCGCGTTTTTTAATAAGGCCGATAAGGTTTATAATGTTTTATTTTTCAGTATCCACCCCTTTAAGCGGGCGTGATTGTAAGAAATTCCAGGACTGGGCTGCAGTTTTTCGTATGTACACTAATACTTTTATTAGATACTAGCTTCTGCACGCAGCTTCGCTCGTGCAGTACCAACTTTTTGAATAGTTTATATGCTATTCCAGGTCACTATCTACGCCTGTTCCAAGTTTCATCCAAATCGGTTCACTGGTGGCTACTCACAAACATTCAGCTTTATTATATTAGTGATTCACTTCTTAAACTTACATTTAAACTGATTTACAAAAAGCATGTTCGTATGAGTCAGTGGCCAACTCTGGTGATGGAGTTTTTAGGCCGCCTTAAGGCCTCCGTTACGGCTTATCGACTTAATTCCGGACCGAATATTGACAGCAAAAACGTTCATAGATCCGCGGTGTGCCCCGCGGTGGCTCAAGATTTTTTTCATTTTTTCGCGATAAAAAATAGCCTATGTCCTTTCCTGGGATACAACCTTTATCCATGCCTATTCCAGCATTTCCAGCCTAATCTGTTCAGCGGTTTGGGCGTGAAAGGGTAACAAACAGACAGACAGAGTTACTTTCACATTTATAATATTAGTATGGATTAGTATGGATGTTATGTTAATTTAAAATAAGATCCTTCTTATTTTAAATTAACATAACATCCATACTGATAAAGTTATTTTCTAAAAAAGTTTACAAAGGGTATAGCCACTACTTATTTGTGTATACTATGACAGTTAAGTATACTTAACCGTGGCATTCCCGGGAGTGCCGAGAGAAGTGAAAACTTGAACAAAAAAAATTATGCATTTTTATTCGCCCGCTTAGTAATGTAAAAATATTGCCGTCAAAGTTTACCGAGTATATAACTAGATGGCGCTACTGGTAGGTGTCGGTGAGCAGTCACGTGACTCACACGTGACCTTTTCGAGGCGAATCCAAGAATTTATTCTCATCTGACAAATGTACAACGTGCCTAAAAAGTTTCACTTCAATTATACTAGATATTTTTCGTTTCAGTTAACAAAACTAAAATTAAAGTCCATATTCCAAAAGTTCTAACCAGCGCCCAAAAATACAACAAAGGTGTCATGAGACTAGCGTATCTACCTAATTCATACAATTATCTCGATGTTTTGGAGCTGATCAAGAAAGTAACGAAGAATGCTGGCATCTTGGTATGTATTTTTTTTTTAGGTATTTGGGTAAACAAACAAACATTTACGACCTCTGTAGCGCAGTGGGTGAAGGCCCGCCTGCGACGCAGAAAGTTGCTGGTTCGATCCCCGCACAAATGTTTCTATGATCTACAGATATTTGTCACGGGTCTGGGTGTTTTCTATGTATATATGTTTTATATGTACTTACTTATATGTTTTATATGTATTTACAAACAAAAAGTATATAAGTAATATATCAGTCATGTAGTACCAACCATAACATAAAATAAACCATAACATCTTCACGGTATTGGTCGCGAAGGAACAGGAGTAGAACCACCTAGTTTTAAGACGTTTCAAAGTGATCCCAGCGGTCCTACTGAATAAATGCTTTTTGACTTTGACTTTGACTTATAAGCTCTACTTTGGGGCTAGATGATGCTGTGTGAAAAGTCCAGTATTATTTATTTTCAACCGACTTCAAAATAGGAGGAGGTTCTCAATTCGTCTGTATGTTTTTTTTTTTTTTTTGTATCTTGTTACGCGATTGTTCCGCCATTTGTTGACCGATTTGCAAAATTATTTTCATGTTTGAAAGGGTATACTCCAGAGGTGGTCCCATATAAACTTTATTCCTGAGGGATTGATAGTTTCCCCGTAAAACTCTAAACACCTTCCCTCCTAGCCATGTCACAAATAGAAATCGAATCGACAGCTTGACGCCCTGAGTCACACCGCGTTTCGAGTCAAACATTGAAGTCGGTTTTCTTTTTAGTATAAAAACGTAATTATATATTTTTATTTTCAGGACATAAGTAAAAGTATAGCCTTTATTTACAACGATAAAACGCAACACCCTCCCTTCACCACATCTTATGTCAAATTTCATAACAAGGACAGGATTTTAGTTGTAAAAACTATGGAACTCTTCAAACAAGCTGCGCTGAATCTTGCTGGGCATCCAGTTACATACAGATATGACGATAGTAAGTTTATTTATACGTTCACCTGGTTGATATTTCTCTTATTAGAACTAAGCGCTTCGAAAGTTCTTTTATTATGCGCACTGCAAAAATTTGGAATCAGCTTCCAGCGTCTGTATTTCCGCTGAGCTACGACCCTATTGTTTTTAAGAAGAGAGTTAATAGACACCTTCTGGGTAGCTCGCTCCATCGTAGACCTCACTCTTACCTGTGTAAGTTTGAGGTCAAGAGCCGACCCATTCATCATAAAAAAAAAACGTAAAATTATTAAATTTTTTTTTTTTTTTTTTTTTTTTTAAATTAAATAGGTCAGCATTTGACCTCCCTCTGCCTGATGTTAAGCAGTAGTGAGGTCTAAGATGGAGCATGCTTTCCTAGAAGGAACCTATTTACTCTTGATTTAAAGACCCCTATATTGTACTTTTAATTACATTAAAAATAATAGGATACATAGCAATTTAATAAGTAATTGTTTTTATTGTAAAAAAAAGAGCGACTGGGGGTTCCCTTGTTAACCCCCGACGCAAAAAGAGAGGGGTGTTATAAGTTTAACGTGTCAGTCTGTGTATCTGTCTGTAGTATCGTAGCTCCTAAACGGATGAACCAATTTTCGTTTAGTTTTTTTTTGTCATAGATAATTTTATCCCGAGTGTTCATAGCCATGTTCCATGAAAATCTGTTTAGCTGTTTGAAAATCATCAGCTCTTTTCTAGTTGATGAGGGGATCTAACTAACTTCCTTATGTCCGATCGATTCGAAATGTGGTACCATAATATGTTACTTCAATGATATTGAATGTATATGGTAAGGTAACAATGACTTGATCAGCCGTTTGAAGATCATCAATTCTTTTCAAGTTGATGAGAGATCAGTTCGGAATCGATCGATAGCAACCAATCACAGTCCAGGAATTGATCCGAATTTGACGTTTCTTGCACAGGGGCTGTATTCGCGTTCCTTTTTTCGTTCGTTTGATGAAAATTCGGATGTTATTTACGATTTCTGACTTCAAGGGCCAATTTTTCAAACGTTAAAACACGGTCCTAACCTAGGACCAAAAATTCCAAAACCAAAAATTCGGTCGATTCCGAACCAAAAGACTAACTTCCTTATGTCATAATGTCTAATTTTTCTAGAAGTGGCGGGGTTTTTTTTCGTAGCAGGGTCTACGGGCTTGTTAAGATTATTGTATCGAAAAGTATTATCTTGTGAAGATTATTCTATTGTAAAAAACTCATAAAATTTTGTAAAAGTAATATATCATTGCATTATTTTAGGATCAATTGTAGACTGGGACTTGAATAACCGACCAATAATCAACAATGTGTCGGTACATTGTCCAATTGTGCAACCGTAAGTAACAGTGGTATCTAATATTATACCTGTCATTTGGCCTAATAAAGATAGATTTGACTCTTAGGGGCCGCCTGCACGAGCTAGAAAATCGCAGCGATATTTTGCTGTGTGACGTGTTTCTATGTAAAGTAAACACTCTTAGCGTTTTTATCGCGGCGTGAGGATAGAGAAATAAGTTCATGACGCGATAATAACGCCACGATATTCTTTCTCGTAGATCTTCTTCCTTCCCTTATCCCACTTAAGTGTGTCGGCACAACATGTTTCTCTTCCATTTCCCTCTATCACCCGTCATATCAGAACTCACTCCTTTCACAAACATATCCACATTCACACAGTCCATCCATCTTTTCTTAGGCCTACCATTACCGGTATATACGGCCCCTTAAAAATGTTTTGAACTTCTCTCTCACTTTACTTTTATGACGTACTTTTTGAAGCAGTTGTATCGTATAATAACTTATTTTCATTCACATATTCATGTTTGTAGGTATTTGTTTCAATCACGCTTTTTTAGCCAGTGGACAGATTTGAATGAAAATGGACATAGGGTCTTTCATTTTATACTAACTTAATTCAGTAATTGGGTTCAAAAAATAATTTAATAAAGATTTATGTAATGTATTTTTTTTGTTTTGTTATGAAAATCCCGAGAAAATCGATAAAAACTATCCTTTCAATTGATTGTTGCTTCTTGTATAACTTAGCCCATTCGTGACGCTGCGCTGCCATTGGGACGTCTGTTTGCCTTGAAAATCATTATGCAACAATTCAAAAAAATCAATAAATGATAAATTTTGAAGTGGAAACTTAGATGGGCTTAGGAATTTAATTGATACGGTCAAACGTCTATTTGCAACCCAAAAATGAGGCCCTGTCAGTTTGTGTAGTTTTAAAATGAAAGACCCTTTATAATAGTTATACATTGTGGTCAAATCACCATAAATTTGATCTATACTTAGTTAAACAATGATGAATATTAAGATGGCGATAAATTATAGTTGCAGGACCTTACCTAAACCATTTGTGAACGGAATGATCGACTTCTTCGATAATAACGATTATGGACTCAGCCAGGAGTTTTTGAACAGTTTATCTATAAAACCGCCGTTGTCTTGCATAATCACTGTTAAGAACGTAAGTATATTTTTTTAACTTAATAAAAATCTCTTAGGCCCGGTTTCTATATTCAACGTTTTATAATTAATTTTTATAATTTAATTAGTTTCTGTTAGGGATTGGGATTCTTCCTTCAAATAATGGAACTCCAAATCACTTGCTAACAAGTTTAATGAATAAGGTATAATAAGCACAACGGATCTTTAGCTCTCTGAAGTTAGGTGCAATAGACGATTGCGCAGGTTTGGTAGAGTAAGCGAGATAGCGCGATGCAACAAACTAAGCGAGTGAGCGAGTCAGCTATACAAGACATCAAAGATGGGTTCTGCGCAGCTACTTCAGAAAGCTAAAGAACGATTGTGCGTATTATACAGTGGTTGTACAAATGGGCGTGAGTTATTCACTGATTCCGTCCGAAATCAGGACCGAAACAGCTGATATATTGTCATGATTCTGTAAATGTTTTAAAATATTGTAAAATTGATATGGGATTTTGTGACAATCAAATTCACACAGCCATTCGCCAGGGCCATCTAAAAATTGCCTGGAAATTTACCGTTTTTAAGTCACAAAAATTTTTTCTACAAGTGATTGGTTTATGCTAGAAAATATAGCGCTTTTAAAGCATTTGTTTTTCAGCTGAATATTCAAATGGATGAATTACAAGTACGCAAAATCTTCAGTCGTGCTGGCACCATTATGACAGTGGTATTGAAACCCGAAGGAGACATGCTCAAAGCATGGATAGAATACGATCATCCCTTGGAAGCTGTGCAGGTAAATTAAATAGAAATTGGCTACAGCGCCATCTAGTTCTAAACTATGACAACAGATGGAATTAAATAGATAGATTAACGCTTAACTTAACTTGTAACCTGACAATATTTTTAGAAGGGTACAGACTGATTAATTTTTGAATTTATAGTTACGAATATCTCTTATAAAACTTGTTTCTAGGACTTTAGACTATGCGAGGAGATTATTATGTCAGTCACGAAACCCTAGCATTATTTGAAGAAGATAAATATTTTTACTTTAGCATCGATTCTGTTGTTCACAGACTAAACTTAATTATACTAAAACTTTCTTATTTTAATTTAGATTTCTATTATTATTTATTTTAGATGTCACTTTTAGTAAAATTATAATCAAAATGGCGTGTCTGAGCTTCTGCAACAGCTGATAGACACAGCAAGCAAAATGGCATTGACTAATTTACCCACAAATACTTGATTTTGACTATAAATAAGTAATTTTAGGAATGTCACTGTAATCCCATCCTCGTCGCCACTGTTAAATATGGGGACAGACAAGTGAAACGACCGCTGGCTAGCTTAACACTGGTTTATTGTACGAGTAGAAATGAGCGGGGCGCAGCACGCACACATACGTAACAGTTATACTCATTATATTATAGACTTAATCGTAAACGAAACAAGAACGAAGCATTTCAGTTTAGTTACGCCTTTGTCTACCGTTATAATCTATTTCCAGGCAATCTCAATGTTCGACAAGGTAGAATTACATAAGAAAGTTCTAGAACTCAACATGGATGTTTCAATGCCGCCGTCGAAAACTATACTACCCGAGGGCTTTACTAAAATAGGCCCAGGCTTAGGCAAGGAAGGAGGTATACTCAAAGGCATAGGCGTCAATAACGACGTAGAACAATTGAAGCAAAGTGTATTCTTAGGTTTAAAAAGGTTTAAATTAATCGTCAACATAGCTAAACAAAGAGTAAAAGAAGTATTGAATGACCAGTCGGTACCTGCGCAGGAGAAGAATACGAGTACACGAAGTAATTCAGAACCCCCTGTACAAGAAACTCAAACACAGCAGAATACACAAGAACTTATTACTTCTTTATCGACAGCTATAGCTAGCTCTATACACAGCAATTTGATGACCGCTTTTGGCTTTCAACCTAATATAGGCGCAATAGATCAAAATCAAATGACTAATTGTGTGGATTGGTCAAATCCTAATGCATATAATTCGGTAAATATGCAAACATGGCCGAATTTGCAAGCAGGGCAGAATATGCTAACATGGCTTAACATGCAAACAGGGCCAAATATGCAAACTGGGCCTAACATGCAAACATGGTCGAACATGCAAACAGAGCCGAATATGCAAACTGGGCCTAACATGCAAACATGGCCAAATATGCAAACAGGACCGATCATGCAAACAGGACCGAATATGCAAACTGGGCTGAACATGCAAACTGGGCCGATCATGCAAACAGGACCAAATATACAAACAGAACCGATCATGCAAACAGGGCCGAACATGCAAACAGTGCCAAATATGCAAACAGGACCGATCATGCAAACAGGGCCGAACATGCAAACCGTGCCAAATATGCAAACAGGACCGATCATGCAAACAGGGCCGATCATGCAATCTGGGCCGAACATGCAAACTGGGCCGAATATGCAAACAGAGCCGATCATACAAACTAGGCCCAATATGCAAACAGGGCCGAAACAAACGGGACCGAAGCAAATCGGGCCAAATATAGTAACAGGGCCCATTTATAGGCGAACAGGGCCTAATATGCAAAAGAAATCGTTGGTGAACATTCAAGTGACACCAAACATTAAAAAAGTTCCGAGTTCATATAACAAATCGAATTTGCAAGAATTGCAGATACAAACAGCTCCAAACATACAAACACAATATAATCAAAGCAGCCCGAATATACAAATTCCACTTATTCAAACACCTATCGTACAACCTGTTCCTAATACGACAGCACAATCAACTCCAATCCAAACGGATCTCAATATACAACAAACATCGTATATGCAATCGTACATGCAAACCGCGCAAAACACACAAACCTTAAGCTACCAAAATATACAGCCTGTACTATTAGCTGAAAAACAATCTAAACCTAATCAACATACTGCAAATATATCTATACCTACCAATCAACCAAAGAATCTTAACCCGAATCTTGAAGCTTATTGTAACATTGAATCCGGCCCGGTCATGTATGGTAAGCCAAATAAAAATGTACCAACAATTGAAGCAAAGAAACCTAAAGAAGTTTTAAATTCGAATATACAGTCGATACCATTTCCTACTAAAAGGGACGCGACTGGACAGTTAGTTGGTCAAGTGAAACCGCTGGCACCTTTACCTAAAGCGAAGTCGCCGAAAGAAACTTGGATAAACAAGCAGATTAAAGGTAAATACATTAAAAAAAAAATTTAATCCATTCTATCCATACTTAATATTATAAATGTGAAAGTAACTCTGTCTGTCTGTCTGTTTGTTACACTTTCACGCCCAAACCGCTGAAATTTGGCATAGTTAAAGGTTGTATCCCAGGGAAGGACATAGGCTACCTTTTATTCCGAAAAAATGAGCTAGTATGTAATACATTGTTTACTCAGTTTTTCAACCGACTTCAAAAAAGGAGGTTCTCAATTCGTCTGTATGTTTTTTTTTTTTTTTTGTATCTTGATACGCGATTGTTCCGCCATTTGTTGAAATTCTTTTTATGTTTGAAAGGGTATACTCCAGAGGTGGTCCCATATAAATTTTATTCCTGAGGGATTGATAGTTTCCCCGTAAAACTCTAAACACCTTCCCTCCTAGCCATGTCACAAATAGAAATCGAATCGACAGCTTGACGCGCTGAGTCACACCGCGTTTCGAGTCAAACATTGAAGTCGGTTTTCTTTTTAGTATTAAAACGTAATTTATTTACTTTTGCAGTAGTCAGCGTTTCCTTAATGTATTTATAATTACATGTGTTTTTGTTCTACATACATATTTGATTTGGGGGAGACCTTTGCCCAGCAGTGGGACGAAATAGGTTAATAAAAAAAAACATATTTGAATTTGTTGGTCTATTTCATCCAGCCGTGTTGGTCGAATGGGGTTGTGCCTTGACTTTTAATTCGAAGGTCGTGGGTTCAAATCCCGGCTGTGCATCAATGGATTTTGCGTTTCGTAAAATTTATATGCGCTTTAACACGAGCTCTTAACGGTGAAGGAAAACATCGTGAGGAAACCCGCAACTTAGTCAGCTCCACACGTATTGACGTCGTCTTTCTTGTGGGCGGCTGATTAAGCTGAGAGGATGGTTTAGGTGCCTGGGCAAGCCCATTCCATCTCAAACAATGTCTTTTTTTTAATTTCATAAAACACCTGTCTCGTATGGAATAGTAACTTGTGCAGCAAAATGTGGGTATGTATTAATTGTATTCAATGTATTTTGACATTCCTCTGACTACCCCCTTAGACATCTTCAAAGGATCTGGAACACAAAAAAGATTTGAGAGAATCTACCGCACCTCTTTCTGTTCATCATACAAATGTTCTGGGAATCGAACCCACGACCTATAAGGAAGGTAGAGCTAAGCTGTAAGGTCAGTTTAAAACTTGTATTTACTTTCAGCTATGAGGCGCAATAGCAAATCTCCAGAGCGTTCCAGGACTAATTCTCCGAAATATGACAAATTTAAGGGTAAGGAATCGTATCTTAAGAGTGGTAAAATACTAGCCTGGGCTTTTTACAACAAAAGCCTGGAAGAAATCGCTTTCAGTGATAAGGCCGCCCATTGTACTAATTTCGAACGTGTTTTTATTTATGTGGTGTTTTGTTATTAATTGGTGTACAATAAAGTGTTCATTCATTCATTAATTCATTCATTCATTCAAAAGTATCGCAAAATTTTGCGGAATATAAAATATACTATTTATTTTCACACGTTGTCAGCGCTACTGATTTCCATCTAAAGATTTATTGACTGGACATTTTAATGTTAGCAAACTGTAATATTGCGTTTTTAGTTGCAGATGGTAATCGTAGCAAAGACAGAAGTGAAGAAAGAGATTCCGAGAAACAGAAAGAAGTAGAAAGGATAAAAGAAGCTGCGAGAAAGAAGGAAGCGGAAAGAATTAGAGATAAACAGAGAGAAGCGGATAAATTAAAAGAAAAACAGCGAGAAGCGGAAAGATTGAAAGAGAAACAGAAGGAAGTAGAGAGAAAGAGAGAAGCGGAGAGAATAAAAGAAAAACAGAAGGAGATAGAAAGACGAGCTGCAGAAAGAGTTAAAGAGAAACAGAGAGAGTCAGATAGATATAGAGACACGGATTACGCACGACCAGCCAGACCGCTTGTGTTTAAACATGTAAGAATCTTAGGGCAAATCATCAAATTAATCATTACCTAAGTTTAATAATCATGGACGCAAGTTTAAACACTAACTTAACTAAGATTGAAAGATGAAAACAGACCTCTGTAGCGTAGTGGGAAAAGGCGCTTATCTGGTTCCCATAGTACAAGCTTTGCTTAGTTTGGGGCTAGATGATGCTGTGTGAAAATGTCCAGCATTATTATTATTATTATTTTTTTACGTTTTACTAAAAATGTAGGATTTTTTAATTTTCCAGCAACTAGACCCATAGTTGTTTTAGAGTAATTATTTGTTTGTTATCAGATAGAGAATCCAAAACATACATGTGTCGTGACGGTAAATTGGAACAAAATTATTTTTCCAGCCTTAGTCCTTTTTTCTTCGATGCCGTCCGAAAAGGAACTTCCAACACTCACCCTGTAGATTGTTTTTACTTATCCATAAACTTAGGCCTTTACATCTATTTAGATGATTTATACAGCACTGCCGGGAATCGAACCCACGACCTTCGGATTGAAAGTCGAGGCACAACCCCATTCGACCAACACGGCTCTAACCTAGCTTCTAAATAAATATTCTTTCTCTTTTCAGCTACCATCCAGCGTGACTACAGACGATCTGAGAGAGAAAATGGGTGAAATCGGCAAGATTGTCTCAGCTCAGGTTATGGGTAAAGGGTATGCTACTGTCACCTTCCGACGCAGCGAAGACGCTGAACAATGCATTGGTATCCTTTACAACATTGGACAGAAAATACCTTGAATACCTTTACCTTACCTTACTTTACCTTGAAAATAAATAAATAATTATGGGGGTAGAACTATAGCAAAGAGGGAGTACTCGTCTCACTAAGGTTTGCCCAACTGACACACCTTAGGACCTGTTCGGCCAACAGTTGTAGTCGGATAGTTCTATATAGGTTATGTGTGCTTAGAAACATCGTTTGCGCGATTCAGGATTCAATACTTTTTGCATCATTTGTATGGGAATCCGTTTATCTGTGATTCCAGCGCCATCTAGTGGTACAGCTCCGAAGTAGCTACGTCGCTGTAATTAACATCTCTTGGGCCCTTATTAATAAACGTGGTGTAAAGTTACGTCAGGTTTAAACTCCAAAAATTGTATGGTTACTCCTAAGTTACACCCGGCGTAACTTTTCACCACATTTATTAATAAGGGCCTTGTAGTTCAGGCGATGGTAGATAGATGTCGCCACATAATAAATAGTGCTGGACATTTCACAGCATCATCTAGCCCCAAACTAAGCAAAGTTTGTAGTATGGGAACCAGATAACTGATATAATACATAAATCCTTTTTTTTTGTTTGTAAACACATACATATTATACATAGAAACACCCAGACCCGAGATAAATATTTACAGATCATACAAACATTTATCCCGTGGCGGGGATCGAACCCGCACACTTATGCGCCCCAAGCGGGTTTTCACCCACTGCGCCACAGAAGTCGTCAAAATATCGTAGGTACTTGTATTATAAATCTGAAACATTGTATGTTGTTTGTCAACCACAGCTATTGGTAGCTTGGAATAGCATAAAACGAGTTGGCTATTTGAAATGCTGGAACCACGCGAGCGAAACTACGGGCGTTAGCTAGTCGTGTTATAATAATGATAAGGATGTTGTCCAGTGGCGTAGCTAGGTAGCCAAGGGCCCTGGTGCAAAATAAACCGGGGCCCAAACTGAACGGTTTAGGTTTTATCAAGTCAAAATATGCAGGGTGTGGCAAAATGTAAACGTATTTTTTTTTTGTAAAAACTTAAGATTTGATTCGTCATTTTCTGGATAACTATTTCAATAATTACGTTTTAATACTAAAAAGAAAACCGACTTCAATGTTTGACTCGAAACGCGGTGTGTCTCAGGGCGTCAAGCTGTCGATTCGATTTCTATTTGTGACATGGCTAGGAGGGAAGGTGTTTAGAAATTTACGGGGAAACTATCAATCCCTCAGGAATAAAATTTATATGGGACCACCTCTGGAGTATACCCTTTCAAACATAAAAATAATTTTGCAAATCGGTCAACAAATGGCGGAACAATCGCGTGACAAGATACAAAAAAAAAAAAACATACAGACGAATCGAGAACCTCCTCCTTTTTTGAAGTCGGTTGAAAATCTAATAATGCAGTTGTTTTTGTTTTAAAATCATACAAAACATTTTGTTTTAAAATCATCAAAAATCATACCTATAGTTTCCCAAGGACAAAACCTTCCGGACTCTCGGGACTCAGAGTCCGAGGGCCCCTTGAGCTTGGGGGCCCCGGTCCACTGCACTGCCTAGCCATTCGGTAGCTACGCCACTGATGTTGTCAAGTTTATACTACCGACGCTCTGTGCGGTCACAAAAGAACATACCAAATCGAATCACAAGATATTGCAAAAATAAATGTTTACACATTTAAGTAACTTCCTCAACGTTCCTCAGAGATGTATCATCTATCGAAAGTTGATTCTCAAACCATTGAAGTCAAATGGAACAAGAGTAAGGTATATCACTAATACCACGTTTGACCGACTGGTAAGTTACTACTGTATTATGATGCATTGATGTAATACTACTACAGCCAAATTCGATATGGAATTTTTGTAAACATTGGAGATGTTTTCATCTTTAAAAATAACAACCCTAAGGAATTGCCATTTTGACGTCTTGTTCCTCATTGGTTAATTTCTGCTGTCAAGTGAAATAACTGTCAGTCCAATACTTACAAAAAATCCATGACCAATTTGGCTGTAGTATAGATACAAGCTTCGCGTGGAAATAAATGAACGACAGAAAGAAACAAAATGCAAATAAACGCGAGAGGAAAAGAGAACGCATACGAAAATACAACCATGGATTTTAAGAATCTGGGCGTAGGTTCTATGCTTCTCTTCTAATCTATGATTCTCTATGATTCTATTCTAATCTATGATTAATAATGGTATCAAGACACTTTAATAAACTAAGTTCCCTGCGAATGTTTTCATTGTTAAGATTCTGTACCATATAGTACCTACCACACCGTAACCAGTAGGGATAATAATCTACGTAAAATTTGCGATCGATTGCTGATCGGGTGATTGTGATCGATTAGCGCAATAAGTTGCGATCGATTAGCAATAATTAGAACCTAAGTGAGTCCTCGGTGAACCTAGTGTGCGAGCGAGAGAACATGATAAGCGCCGTCACTAGAGTGCGAGCGAGAGAACATGATAAGCGCCGTCACTAGAGTGCGAGCGAGAGAACATGATAAGCGCCGACACTAGAGTTCGAGCGAGAGAACATGATAAGCGCCGTCACTAGTGCGAGCGAGAGAACATGATTAGCGTTCGGAGTTTGGCAAACGTTTGAACGCACCATAAATATGAAACCGATGAAGTTTTAAACCTACTACGTGTTTGGTAGAGGTTTGATTGCCCTGTAGAGGCAGCACTGATGATTTGCTTATATAATGCTATTGCTGATACACTTGGACGAAATCGTCCTTGCTTATTATAATACTTTAAAATAGTAAATAACCAATAACCCTACCAGAACAAAGACCTGCAGATCATGCAAACATTTGTCCCGCGACGAGAATCGAACTCTTACCTTTTGCGTTTTAGCTGAGCACTCGTGTGTTATGTATGTAAGTCTTAAGTTATCTAAGTCTTCGGCCTAAAACCACTCGGATTTTGGAGGAATAGGCGAATAACTATCAGAATGCAGTCATCGCAAGCGAGAAGAGTTGGCCTACCTACGTGTTCTTGAGTGTAGTCGCGGCAAATTGGCAAACATACCTTCAAATTGAAGACCGAAGAGAAATAAAAATAATGCTGACTCCACCACATCTCCACCTATGTGGAATACATAGTCGAAAGATTCAATCCACATTGAATTGAAAGCGACGCGACCATCATTATTAATAACAAGACATTATAAACCATGCTATAAGATTCTGCGCCGCGGCGTCAGCTCGCGACCGCGCGAGTCTACTCGAGATTATATCTTATAACATTGTGCTTAAGGTTTATAATGTCTTGTTATTAAAACTGATCGTCGCCTCGCTGCCAATTCAATGTGCATTGAGCCTTGGAGGCTGGAGCGATGATTTACGCAAGGCTGACTGGGCCTTGAGCCCTTGATGAAAGAAGCAAGGATAGTTGCTCAATGGTGTGTAATTGAGAAGGCCTATGCATATTCCATATACATTTATGGTTATAAGTAACCTAACCTAACCTAAAATAAAGAAGAGAACATGCTGTGCCAATCCGCTTATGAGGGATAAGGGCAAGCAAATGATGAACGACCTACGTTAAACGGATCTAGGCATTCGTGAAGTTAGATGTTTCGAGGCGCAGCTGAATGTTGGATGGAAAAGCATCTACTGCGCATCGATACGGCTAACTTCACGAATGCCTAGGTCCATTGGCTGGTAGTGTAAATGTTTTTTATGGCGACTGTGAATGATGTTGATTGACATCGTAACCAAGCGGTAGTGCCTAAGAAAATAAAGGGCTTGTTCAGCTGGAATCAGCAAGGAACGAGACTTGTATGAAACTAATCTGCCTTTAAAGATCTAAAGCGAAGCAACAGAGGTTGTGACGCGATTTGAAGAGTAGAACTTATTACCTACTAAGTTTTTACTTTTGTGAGCACTTGGTGGTCTAATGGAACCGCCTTCTGATCATGAGGTCATGAGGTCGAGTGTTCGAATCGTGCACCAATATTTTTTTTATTTTTTCTGTCTAAAAATGTGTGATACTGGCATGTTTTAGAACTTAGACAGTTTGAAAATATGAGTCAAGTGCACGAGGAGCCTTTTTGAGGCGTCTAATCTTTGCACGATAAGATAACTTTTCCTTTGGGACAGCTGATCTCATACAAGGGAAAGACTACCTACGTAGGTAATTTTTAATTTTTACCTTTCTGTTTCAGCTGCAAACGGCACTTGGATGAAGGGAAGATTTTAGTTAAGTTTTTTATATCTAAGGAAGGGAGACTAGTTTAATGGTTACGTTATTTCGTAAGGCTTCACAGTGCGAGTCGCTAACCTGCCAGTAACTTGCATTGTGGTGATCTCGTCTACTTGACACGGAGTGATAGTAGATATCTAGATTCGAGAAACCGTGCAAGCGAGGCTGGGCGTGGCCAAGTTGCTCGCCTACTTGACTACTAGCAAACTGTAGTGGCTACAGTACCTACTGTATCTAGGTACTTCATAAGATTGTGAGTATTTTTGAATTTCAACTCTCACAGAATCCTACGTGATAATCTCTCATAATGATAGAATTATCGTCTGTAATTCTAAGTCTACAAATAATTGCAATTTTTCATAATTTAATTATATTGTACCTACGTAATCATACATTATTGGTGTTATCCATGTAGGCTTTGAATACTTAGAAATAATATCAATAAACGCTAATTTCAATCTTATTCTGTTTTACTGAAATACCTCCCTATTAGATTTAAAAAACGTGCTCTAAGCGGTGAAGGAAAACATCGTGAGGAAACCAGTTAGTGTTCTTATAGGCGATGGGCTTGCAACCTGTCACGTATGGAATACTAACTTCTGCAAGATTTGGGCATGTATCAATATTATGTGTTTGGACATGCCTCTGACTACCCCCCTTAGACATCTTCAAAGGATCTGGAATAAGTTACATAAA
Organism: Epirrhoe tristata; assembly: GCA_951394285.1. Lineage (NCBI taxonomy): Eukaryota > Metazoa > Arthropoda > Insecta > Lepidoptera > Geometridae > Epirrhoe > Epirrhoe tristata. Next base: position 8,348,555 of record OX596152.1, on the reverse strand, counting down.
AAGATCTGAGAGAATGTCTACCGCACTTTAGGGATACAGTCGTGAACCTGTTATACGTAGATTTAGAACGTGCTCACATTAGCTAGCAAGCTGCAAGGAATGGCACTATAACCGGCCAAGTGTGAGTCGGACTCACGCACGAAGAGTTCCGTACCATTTATCTATAAAAACGGCAAAAAAAACATGTTTGTTGTATGGGAGCCTCCTTAAATATTTATTTTATTCAGTTATTTTAGTAAGTAGGTAAGGTAGGTACCTCGGCAACAGAAATACATCATCTATGAAAATTTCAACTGTCTAAATATCTCACGGTTCATGAGATGCCAGCCGACAGCGGACCATTGGTTTAGAATTTTCCAGCTGGAGCAACGTTACCCTAGCGGGAAAACGTTTCAGTTTATTTCAAAAACTATAATACGCACACAAATTTTTAATTTGGCGCACATTTATAGCTCTCTAGGCACTAATTATTCGTCGTACTTTCATCACTCACAAAGACACTTTCCAGCTAGGGCAACGCACACTAGCATGGCGATTGTCTAGGTGCTGGAGAATAGATAAAAATGACTGGAGTGGGAATAAAAGTTACTTTTATCCACACTATGTCATTACCTAGACATAGTGGGGCTTATTACAAGAAAATTAGAAAAAACTGTCCCTAGAAAAACGATCTTTAAATACTCGTACATAGAACGCTTTTTTGTGGTAACAGTTTTGTTTTGACATGTGTCAACATGGGGTTCAACCAAGGTTTTACCTTTTTATAATAAGCAGCAGTGTGATGTCATTACTTTACTTAGACAATCGCCATGCTAAGGGGGGGGGGGGGGGGGGGGCTGAAGTCTTAAGCCGAACGTCCACCGCCGGCTAAACTAAATGAAAACTAAACTCTGTGAACTAAGCTAAGCTAAACTAGAACTACGCTGTCCGTCCACCAATAAATAAGCTAAAACTACGTTAGTGATGGCCAGTTTGTGCTAGAACGTCGAGTTAACCGGACGAGATATGGAAGTCGACACGAGTAATGACGAGACTTTAGAGGAGGACTATCGTCATAGGAGAAGAAGATTGATTATTGTTTATTTTTTATGAAGAAAAAACGGAAACATATATAGATACTGGATAAGTCAACACATTCAGGATTCACATTCCTGGAAAACACACGTTCGAACAACACTATCGACAGGCGTCAGAAGGGTAAGGGCAAGGGGGTGAGAGGCGCTTAGTTTAGCTCAGTTAGTTACGGATCGGCCGCACAACTAAGTTAGTTCCACTTAGCTGGGCCATTTCACGTAGCTTAGCTGGCATAGTTTGCGGTGGACGCACATGTATGAAAAACTGGCTCAACTATGCGAGCTAAGCAAAACTAACTTAGTTTAGCCGGCGGTGGACGTTCGGCTTTATGGTCTTAGAAAAACACAGACGGATGGTAAAGTCGTTTATTAACCCTTAGATATCTATTCTCTCATCATCTTTTCCTTCTGACGAGCGAGCTTCTTTTTCGACAGCTTCTTCTTGGCGGGCGCGTCGTCGGTGGGCGCGGCGCGTGCTACGGTGTCTTCCCTCTCACTGCAAAGCAAAATATACATTACTTGGATATCCAAAAGCTTTACATATGGTTTCATGATTTAGCTATGGAATCATAACTATGTAATCACTGAGAATTTTTTTTTTTATAAACACGGTTTCGGAAACAAAATCTACATGATTCTGAAAAAAGTTAAATTGTTTCAGACACTTTTTAAAATGTTGCGGTAAACACTACGAGGTTTATTACAAGAAAATGAGCCTAATGAGTCTAACTAAAAACTGTCCCTAGAAAAACGATCTTAAAATACTCGTCCATAGAACGCTTTTTTGTGGTAACTTTGTTTTGACATGTGTCAACATGGGGTTCAACAAAGGTTTTACGTTTTTATAATAAGCAGCTACGTGTTTCTAGAATGTTTCTGTGCTCCCCGATGGAAGTGGAGAGCACCGAAACAAATCCGTTTCGCAACAGCTGTATACAAATGTGGACGTGTGTTTCAGTTGTTTAACGACATGGCGGTGGTAGTTTTGAATGTCAACTGTAAACATCTGTTTCTGTAAACATCTACGATTTGTTTCAGAAAAATGTTTCTCAGTGAATACATGACTTAAATAATTCGCTACTAGTGGCGCTGTTACCCGTGGTCCCTAGAATAACATATATTTTCCGGGATATAATAAAAGTATTATTCATGTGCTATTCCAGATTATATTCCATCTCTACAAACCAAATTTCATCTAAACTCTAACTACTCCCATTCAAATCAATTCAGCTCTTTCATCAATTGATTGAGTAACAAACATCCATCCATCCATCCATCCATACAACCAAACTATCGCATTTATTAAAAGAGCACTGGTGGTCTAGTGGTAGTGGCCTCGCCCTCGATCCTAAAGTCGTGGGTTCGAATCCAGTCGTGCATCAATGACTATGCCAGTACTCTCAACAGGTACCGGAAACCAGCATGTCTTTGAACCTAAAAAGTTCGAAAACATGGTGCCAAGTACACGAAAGGAACCTCTTGAGGCGCTTGTAATCCTTTCATTGATTCGTAAGAACTAGTGACACAACAAGAAGCAGTAGGATTGCTTACCTGAGGCAGACCTCAATGTGGCAGGGGGATGACATATAAGGGTTGATACGACCGTGAGCGCGGTATGTGCGTCTGCGCAGGCAGGGGGCGCGGTTTACCTGGAAAGATTGAAATACAAGATAATAAGTAATACAAGATTCTCTCTTCTAACACAGGTTGTAAAACTTAAAAGAAGAGTCGCAACCCAACAAGTTATGTATTTGTAACTAAATAAATTGATTTTGAAGATGACTGTAGCAAAATGTGAGCATGTATCAACTATTAGTTTGGACACCACTGACTACTTCCTTAGACTACCTCCTTAGGGTGTAGGCAGGCTGTGGATGATGTTTTAATATCACTGCTATTCATACTTCAGCAGAATGCATCTGTGACGAAACTGTTCCATGAAATTCGTCCACGAGTAATATTTTCTGCACTGCACTGCAGTTGCAATCGAAAACAGTGGAACAGTTTCATCACAAATATGATCTGCTGAAGTATGACTTGCTATGCAGCTGTCCCCATCTGCATAGCAATTAATTTTGTAGAAGTATGATTTCTTTGACCTTTGCCCAGCAGTGGGACACAACAGGTTAACTAAAAAAAAGATTTCTTTGTGAGTGTGGATGGAAATCATACTTTACAAAAGATATTGTTTAGAAATAACTAACTAATACAATTAGTTATTATTTAGCTAAGCACCTAGATTTTTATTTTTTTATCTATTTCAATTTAGGGACCTTCATCGATAATGCCGGTCCCATAGGTCTCTCATTTACAAAACTATTCCTCCAATAGCCTGAGGGTCTGTCGGTAGGGCATGATGGCCGCATCAGATGTCTGAGCGGCTAGCATGCTCTGCCACAGACCAAGATGCAAACCAATACATTTGTTAACATCAAAGCGACTAGCTAAGCTACATACTGTGCTAGGCATCTAGGCGCTTAGCCTCCTGCCTGTGCGTTCGTGGCCTCTGTGTTCATGCCAAAGATTTGAATAATGAATAACTTTATGGTTAATTTGCTAGTGCCTCAAGTCACAATATTCCCGGTGCCCAGACTATTGATCATACATTCTTTCAAAGAGCATTTAAAATTGTCAGAAACAAAATATGAAACATGTAATAAAACAAGCTTCAAGTTAATTCACTACTCGTTGCTTTATGCCTTTTGAAAACAGTATGAACTTGTTTCATTCACACTGACAAGCTAAAAGGCAACCATTGGGACAATATTTTAGTAATCCTAGGATATCTCAATAGCCGGATCCACACCGAACGATCCAACGCGCTCCGTTCGCGCGCGGCAGAAGCATTATCTATGTATTAAGTTCCTGCCGAGCGCGATCGGAGCGCCGTGGATCGTCTGGTGTGGATCCAGCTAATTCCTTTTACCACTGCAGTGTTCTCTGAAGATGTCAGAAAATGCAAGTTGCTATCTATCATTATAATACAGAAGCACTGACGGGAGGTAAATACAAAACTTATCAAGAATGATTAAGGTTAAGACCCACTTTTATGTGGGGTCGGCACAATAGGTTTTCCTCTTCTGCTCCGCTCCTCCTTTCTTACCCATATCATCCTTCAAATAATAATAACAGTCCATCTATCTTTTCTTTGGTCTGCCTCTCTTCCGCCACATCCCTCAACATTCAAACCTAACATTCTTCTCGGCATATGACCCTCTTCCCTCCTAATGTCCATACCACGACAACCTACTACTCCTAACTTATCCCGTCTCTGGCGTAACTATCAAACTTCCTCTAATATACTAATTTCTTATTTTATCCATTGTTGGTAAATACAAACTATAAAATTTAATCATAAACATACCTGAATGTGATCAATGACCAGCCTGTCAACATCAAGACCTTTGTAGTCAGCATTAGATTCAGCATTTCTCAGGAGCTGAAGCAAGAATTCAGCTGACTTTTTGGGCCAACGACCCTGTGTGGTGCCAAACTGCTTAGCCTGTGCACATCGGCCTACACCACCGTTGAAACGGCGGAAAGGAATGCATTCCTTCTTCTCTGTTACATTCTTTAGGTAACGTACAGCGCGGCGCAGAGGCAGTTTTCTGATAGCCATAGCTGTCTCATAGGTGTTCTGAAAGTAATTTACTACTATAAGTATTTATGAATCATGATTGGATAGTAAATCTAGTCAATAGAAGAGCTCTTACTGAGCATTATGTGCTAGCTAGAACATGGTATGAAAGACAGTGTTTTTATTTACATGTTTGGCCAAAGTAGGTATATAAACACAAGTTATACTAGCAAAGAACTAGGTAAGTTAGACAATAAGACATTGATAGGTTACTGTTCCGGTGTAAAAGGCAGTTTTTTGGCGCATAACATGTGGGACAAGTTTTGAATACAAATGGTTCACACTAATTACTTGCCTTGAAATGAACGCGAAGGTTTGAGCCACGCGCTTTGCATGATTTCGCTGGGTTATCCGGTTCCTTCGAGTAACGACCCATTTTTGTTTCTGAAACACAGAGCGGCTTGTCACTATCAGCATACAACCACTGAGGTTATCATTTTGTAACATCACGGAATTTAGCACATCCACCAAAATACTCTTGAATGTGATAAGAATACACTATTGTAAAAAGCTTCATAGCTTGTTTTAATTCAAAACTTTGTACTTTTCGGGATGAAATTAGATTTTTAGAAACACGAAACCAACCTCCCGGGAGAAAATTTGTCAGGAAAAGGAATAGACAAAATGTCTTTGACACAGAGTTTTGTTTGACTTAATGACAGTGACATTTAGTGAGTGATTACGACAAATAGTGTGCGTTTGTTGTCTATGGATAAGGCTACCAGCTGCTAAAACACAATTTTCCACATTTATTGGCACTGACTAACGTCATCATATTTGCGTTTTTTATGTTCGTTGTGTGATAAGTCTGAATAAAATGAATGGTATTCACAATATTTTCATGTCATGAACTGTCCATTTTACTATAATTAAGTAGGTCTTGGTACCTAGGTATTTAGGTAGCTAGACCTACTTATCTACCTAAATAGCTTCTACTTGCCTCATAGTTTATCTAAAATATTATCTAGGTAATAGCACAGAATACAGAGTAATAGTCTCTTCTTCTTCTTATTTAAGGATTTACTCCTTGTCGGTACAACTGATGAATCCCTCTCCATGTATCTCTTTCCAGGGCTGCTTCCTTGACCTCTTTATACGACATGACAGCTACCTTCTCCTTCACTTGGCTCATGTAGCTTATCCTCGGTCTTCCCCTTCCTCTTCTTCCTTCCACTTTCCCTTCTATAATGTTCTTAATGAAACTGTCATGTCGTATAAGATGGCCGAGCATCTTTCCCCTTCTGTTCTCGACAACTTGCAATAGCGATCTCTCTTCGTTGACTCTACGCAGAACTTCCATATTGGTTATCTTCTCCGTCCAGCTGATTTTTTCCATTCTACGCCAACACCACATCTCAAACGCCATCAACTTTTCTCGATCCTTCTTTGTTATTGTCCACGTCTCACACCCATATAGAGCTATGCTCCAAACATATGTTTTTATAAATTTCTTTTTAACTTTCTTGGATATGTTTGATGTGAATATGCTTCTTTTATTGTTAAATGCTTGTTTAGCTATGGCTATTCTTGATTTGATATCTGGTGTGCATCGGGAATCTGAAGTTATTAGGCTGCCTAAGTATCTGAATGTTTTAACTCTTTCTAAATTTGTGTCTTCTAAAGTTATAGTTTGAAATGTTGAATCTGTTTTGGATGCTGTTAGTATTTTTGTTTTATTAATATTGATTTTGAGTGAAATTTCCTTGAAAATATTGTTCATGGTGTCCAATAGAGACTGTAGGTCATTTTCTGTTTCAGCTAGAGCTGCTATGTCGTCTGCAAATCTGATGAACTTTATGGTTTCCCCGTTGAATTTTACCCCTTTATTTGATTTTTCTACTATTTTCTTGATTGCTGATTCTATAAAGATGTTAAAGATAAGTGGTGAGAGTGAACAGCCTTGTCTTACACCTTGTCTTATTTTTGCTATTTCTTTTTCTTCTCCCATCTCTAATATTGCTGTTTGATTTTATATAGTTTATATATTATTCTTCTATCTCTAAAATCTAATCCTACATCTTTCAGCGTCTTCATCATTATCTTCCAATTTACTTTATCAAACGCCTTCTCCAGATCTATGAATGCAATATGAGTATTTAGACCTAGGTCCAACCTTCTGTCAATAACAAGCCTTAAAGCGACTATAGCCTCTCTTGTGCCTTTGTTCCTTCTGAACCCGTATTGATCTTCACTTAGGTGTTCTTCAATTTTATTTCTGATTCTGTTTTGAATTATTTTCAATAGTATTTTTGAGGCTTGTGAAATTAGGCTTATAGTGCGGTGTTCTTCACATTTAAGAGTGTTGGCTTTTTTTGGAACTGTTATTGTTTTAGTTGTTTTGAAGTCGTTTGGTACCTCACCTGTTTCGTAGATTTTTTGCGTTAGTTTAAATATTCTTTTTAGTAAATTGTTATTATTAGCGTATTTTATTAATTCTATATAAATTTTGTCATTTCCTGCTGCTTTCCCGTTTTTTAAATTATTTAAAGCTTTATCAAATTCTTCTCTAAGTATACTGGGTCCAATAAAATCTTGCTCTATTTCATGTTCCTGTTCAATGTCCGAGTCAGACAGTTCTTCTCCGTCATACAGTGTCTCAACGTATCCCTTCCACCTTTTCAGAACTTCTTTAGTATCGACAAGTATTTTATTATCTTCATCTAAGATAGTTGTTGACTTGGTTTTTCTTTTTCTACTAAGATTTTTTATAATATTGTAAGCTATATCTGTCTTTCCTACACTCATGAAATGGTCTATATTATTGCAATCATTTTCTAGGTCTTTTTCTTTTTGTTCTCTACATTTCAGTGTTATTCTATTTGTTATTTTTCTATATTTATTGATACTTTCTTCATCATCTTTATTTCTATATTTTCTTCTTTCTAATATTAAATCACTTATTTCTTTATTGAGCCACTTCTTTCTAGGAATAATAGTCTCTCTGTTTAGAGTGCTTTCAGCACTTATTTGAATAGAATCTCTAATATTGCACCATTCTTTATCTACACTAATGTCTAAATTACTATTTATTCTATACTTATCTAATTCCTTGTCTATCATATTACTATATTTCTCTTGAATATTATCACTATTTCTTAATTTATTGAGATCAATTTTTTTGGTTTTATGTTTTCTTTGTACTTTTCTAATTTGTATGTCTACTTTACTTGCTATTAAATTGTGGTCTGTGTTGAGATCGGCTCCTGGGTATGCCTTACAGTTTTTTGTCATATTTCTATATTTTACTTTTACTATAATGTAGTCAATTTGGTATCTTCCTATATTCCCTGGCATTTTCCAAGTGTATCTTCTTCTTTTATGCTGTTCGAAATTTGTGTTTGAAATAGTTAAGTTATACTCTCTACAGAACTGTATTAATCTATACCCCTTTCATTTCTTTTACCGAGTCCGAATTTGCCCACTATGTTTCCCTCTTCACCTTCACCAACTACAGCGTTAAAATCACCTAGAATAAATAAGTTGTCCTTTTCCTTAACTAAGTCCATTATCGTGTCTAATTGTTCATACATATCTTCAATTTCATCATCTGGGTGACTTCCGGTCGGCATGTAAACTTGAACAATAAATGTGTCAATAGGTTTGCTTTTTATTTTTATCACTGTTATTCGGTCGCTATGATGTATAGTGTTCTCTACTTGGTTTCCCCACTTCCTATTTAAAATTATAGCCGTCCCATTTCGTCCTTGTTGTTCTCCTCCTGTATATATAACTCTGTACTCATCACTCCAGTAATCCCCACTTCCTTCCCATCTCACTTCGCTCAGTCCGAGTATATCTAAATTAAATCTTTTCATCTCATCCTTCACTTCTTCTAACTTTCCTGGTGTAAGCATTGTGCGTACATTCCAAGCACCAATTTTGCAAGGATTTCGCATGATGACGACCTGAGTAGCCTTGTTCCTACTCCTGCCGGACTCAGACCGCCACGGGATATTACATCGTGGAAGCCTGTTGTCAAGAACGTTTCTCTCTATGTTGTTCATTGCATCAGTTGTATTATTGGGAAGTGTTGTGAAGTAGTTTCCCCTTGCTTTCTGCACCGCAGTTTATAGACCAGTGGACTGATCTATGATGTGTGGACAGGAGCCCTTCCAGAAAACTATTCTTCGGCCTTCTGCCACTACTGATACGGCTGCTGCCCCGCATCAGAGGGGAATGCTTATTTAATGGCGGCATTTGTTCGCCATGTCACAGGGTCGTCATCGGAACTTGTGCAGCACTTTATAGGTTAGCCTGTCCCATCAAACTTCCCACTGCTTCCTGTTGACTCTGCCGCTGCTGGTCGGGGACTGCTTATTCAGTATATTCGCAGCGAACCACCATATCTGGTGGCCGTTCCACTATCCGCCACCTGTGGACCCCGTTGGTAGCTTGAAGCTCAGCCCCAAAAGAGTAATAGTCTAAAAAAATAATCAGGTAGGTAGGTACTTATCTAGCAGGGTTTGAATAAAATATGAAATAAATAAGGACTAGATCATTTATTTATTTTATTTTACTGTGCAGCGTCTAGAAATTAATTACAATAAGTTCTAAGTACGTGTACATTATAATTTACAATTTTATTTTTATTTAAGTAGGTACCTAATATCCTAGTCGATATTATTTAATTATTACTAATTATGATATTTATAGTAAAATTGAATAAGATGAAAATAGAATAGAATAGAATAAAGTTTTATTTTTTCCACTTTATATAAATACAAAACACATTCCTTGCTACTTTTATATAGCTAATAATTTTATATGCGATGAAGTTCAAAGCTTCATACTGTAAATAGGTAAGTAGTTAAACACCTATGTAGTACGTAGTACCTACCTACTTATCCATCTGCTAAGTTAGGTATGTTGCAAGACAAGTAGGTAAAATACCTACAGGTATATAATTACAGGATAAAATGCATTTGTAGCTTATATCTACCAACTAAATTAAAAAAATAATAGGAGTATTAATATAATAATAATTAGGTCTTTGCCCTGCAATGGAACGCAAAATACTTAAGTAGGTACCTACTAATAATAATACCTACACCTGAAAAAGCTAATAATTTTTTATGAATTATATTCACAAAGATTGCAGTTTTTTTTATTAAGTACTTTACTAAATTTATTTACATAATTTCACTCGAATTGAACACAAATTCACAGTGTGCGTGAAGAATTTTTTTAGGTTATTGTAATTCGATACTTGACAACTAAGTAGGTATGTATGATGATGTATATTCAGTAGCTAGATGTTTATTCACAGCAGGCATGTAGGTTTTTAATTGAACCTAGCAAGCACCCAATTTACGAATCTGCTATGAATTTACTTCTGCTCACAAACTTGTTTTTTTTTCATTGTGGCATCCCAATCTTACTTAACCTGATCGCACATTTGGCCGCGCCGTACGCGCCGCAGTCATTTTTTTATACAAAAATGCTGATGACGTCAGAAAATGCGGCTGGTTTCTAACGTCTCATCACCATTATTTTCTTCTATTGAATTGACAGTTCGGCGCGGATAAGTCTACGACCACCATTATACTACTCGATCATTCCATAGGATCATTCTAAAAATGTAGAAGAGCGCTATTTTTCAAATAGTACAAGCAAGCTGGTTGGCCTATCGATATAGTACAAGTTTTTAATATCAACGTTTAATCTAAAAGTAAGTTTTTTTTAATTAAAATTGTGCTAAAAATAATTAGTGAGGCGCTGGAGCAGGTGGCTGGATCAGTGGAAGAGGTGCGACGCAAGCTACGCAGCTTTCTCTATCTGAAAAATTAAATGAAAATTTTGTTTTTTTAATAAAATAAATAAAAATAAATAACCATTTAATTCAGGCAACACAACATAAAACCATATTGCCATTGGCCCATATTTATTTAAGCCTTAAAGACTAATATACGTATACAATATTAATAATTAACCGAGTCATCGACGTTACGATGACGATACGGTTAATAAAGTTTTTTTATATTATAATAACACATCCTACTTCGATCCTATTAAAAATAAATAACACATCTCACATCTATATTCTATTTCTCTCATTCGTATGAAAACAGTAATTCACCATCGCATTCTGCGGTCGGCTACGCAAGCCCTCAAAAAAAACCTAAAGATACCGTGCAATAATTTAAAATAAGTAGGTACGTATGTCTAATCCTCTAATTATAAAAAAAAACTTGTGTAATTGGCCGCCAGCTTCAGCAATTAAATCGGGATTACCTGTGATCGATACTACGTGGCCTTTCAAGCAGTGAATGAGGGGACTTGCTTTGACGGTTAATTAATTGAGTCAGACATAATTATTGAGAGATGATACCTACTTTAGAGTGCCTACCTACCTAAACCATATTATTTGCTTGATTTAGGTACTTATGTAATGTAAACAAACCTAGGAGATCAATAAGTGTGTATACAGGGTGTAAAAAGACGTCTACCGAAGGGAGTAGGTTCCTACAGCATCACAACACAACTAAATCCAAAAGGATTTTCCGAAAAAAATATTATATCCGGAGAAAACAACGTTTGAAGATTACTGTTTGCGTATGTACCTACTGGGCGCGTTGTTTTACGTAGATTGCTGGATTTTGAGTTTTAAGTAATTTTTTTTTCTTTTAAAAATGAATTAGTTAGGTGGGTATGGTATTATTATGTCGTACTAAGTAGTACCTAGTCAATAACTGAAAATAACATAAAATGACTAAGCTAAGTCAAAAAAATGTTTGCGTTTTTTTATCGCTAAATGAGCCCTCAGTTTTCGGTAGTTGTCTTTAACACCCTGTATAGGTACCTAAGTTACGTAACTTAGGTAGGTAAGTACCATTTTGTATCTCTCTCAATTATTTATGCTGAACCTCAAGGACCAACGAGTAGGTATTATTGGTGGGTCGAGAATAGTCCATTCAATACCTAATAGTACCTACCTACGATCTGAGAGAATGTCTGTCTACGCGCCTTGCGATAGCTGTCTGTCATGAGATAAAAAAAAATCATGAGTCCTGACTCATCCGCAGGTATCTACAATATGCTTAGATCTAGAGTCACTGTTCAATGGGAAGATTTTAATGCACTAAATCCGATCGTCTGTAGGACCACACCTACAGTCGTTCCTGATTTTTTGGTCCTTACCACGGTCATGCAATGTGTAATGCAGGGAAGGGCGAAGGTCGGGCAGACGCCAGGGCTCCATGCGCTCCTCATCGCGTTCCACTTTTGGCACCAGCGCGCCCCAGCATTCTTCTGGTCTAGGGGTCGGCGCGCTGCGGCATGGCCACGTACACGGCTGGAAGTTCAAATTGAAATTAATTGAATAAAATGTAAGTTTGCATGAGTGAGTGGCTAACTCTGGTGACGGATTTTTAGGCCACCTTAAGGCCTCCTTCATGCCTTAACGACGAGACTGACAAATTAATTTAACATGCCCTCTGAAGCGCGGAAGCGTTTAGTTGATAATGCTACCAGGGGACACCCATCCACTAGTCTGACCGTTCACTTCCATGATCTATCGAGAACGTCTAAGCAAGGTATAATGTAACACGTTACACGAGGCTATATTTTTGATGACAGAAATGTTTATTTCTCGATAAGAATTGACTTGATCCAGCTACGCCGAGCTACGAATGCTCTACGTAACTGCTACGAAATATCATAGAGACTTCAACGGACCTTTAATTTTTGCGAATTCTGTGCGATCAAATAAGTGGTTGACCACTTAGGTGGCATTATCTGAGCGGTTCTATGCTTCGGGAGCACGAAAGGGTTCCGTGTTTCGGGGACGTTACATTTTCAGAGGCCTTACGGTACACTTCGTAACGAGCCTAGGTACTTTTTTCAAACTTTGTTTTGTTTACAATTGTCTATGGTGTCATGCCCAATAACGTTTACATTTCCGTTCCGTGCCACAAGTGTTTGAGTTTCGATTAAAAGCACGAGAGCTCTTATCTAAGCCATCCAAGCTATCTGATGGGGCACGCTAGCCAGTTTAAATACCCTAGCCATCACTTAACTAATAACTGACCGGCAATGACTGCGATTTTGTGAGTGGTTCTCAAAGTTTTGATATTTTACTCGAAATGTGTGTATTAAATGTTTGCATGTAAAACGACTTAGGTTTAAGTTTCGGTGGGCATTTTCAAAAAACGCTACTAAGAAAATCTCTAGAAATAATTTGATTGGAAATTACATTTAATGCAATATTTCAGTAATTTTCATAAAACACTTGAGATTTCCTAAGTAAAAAAATTGTATGTGTAAAATACAGCACACACAGTAAACAAGTTAACTAACACTTACCTAAAAAAAAATAGCTAATGTCCATGTGGTGTACAATAAAGCATTTTCTATCTTCTATCTATATATCTACTTACTTTTTTTTTTTATAAAAAGAAGTTAAATTGTTATTTATTATTTGATGTAAATAATTAAGTAACTACTTACCTTACCTTTATTATATCTTCAAGTCAAATAATCTATTATTTTAAGAATATAAAAATAAATGTTTAGAATCGGTTGTGTTTGCAGCTCAAAGTGATTATGGAATTGGTTGATTGCATTTGTACAGACTACAATAGAAAAGAGAAAAAATAGAAAAGTCATTGTTTTTACAGGAAAGCTGGACCATGACTTATGGATCACAATTATTACCAGATAAAATAGGTATTTAAAACTGGACATTCTCCCAGATCTGTACCTACAAAACATATTACCTAGATTTCCAATAACTCATTCATCATAAAAAAAAACATACATTTTAATGATAACCTACATTAAACCTTTAGCTCGTTGAAAAAAGATAAGATAAGATAATTTATTTCATAAAAATACAACTTATAAATAAATATAAAATAACATTCAGGTCTATTTCTAATATAAATACCTACTTAAAAGAAGATAAAAGATTCACATACAATGTTTTTTTATCATTGTTCTCATAGGTACATAAATAATAACCTAAAAGTAAAAAAAACAGGTTCACGACTGTATCCCCAAGGTGCGGTAGACCTCTCCTTTTTATGTTACTTATTCGAGATCCTTTGAAGATGTCTAAGGGGGGTAGTCAGAGGCATGTCCAAACACAAAAAAAATAATTAGGTTAGTTACAAAAGTCAGGGCGCTTGGTGGGTGGTTCCCTATACCGTGACCGTCAAAAATAAAGGAACATAGAGCACCATTTCAACGTTTCGTAGATGGTGCGTATTTTTTATGTTCAATTAATTTTTGAAGAACCTACCGTTGTCTTTTGTACTTATTTGTGGATATACCTAGGCACTAGACAGCCAGTTTATTATTAGGTATTTACCGTCAATACTCTACATTATTCCCAACTCTATGGCTCATAAACAATTCAGCATTTGGTTCCGTACAATTATTTACGTGAAACCGCTCGTGGCGTAATGCCTCATGCTGTTAAATAAATAAATAGCTCTGTACGATTAACACACTTTCAGATCGCGTGTTTCAAATTAATATTTATATTCAAATTAAACTTTCTGTGAGTTAGTTATGAATTCTGATTGTGTCGAACAAAGGACTTTTTCATGCATAGTTTTTGATTTTTTGATATCGGTTTTGGGATAGTTATGTACCTACCTTTCAATTATAATTGTTATTTTTACTCTCTACAATACTCTACATTGAAATATCTACAATATAACCAAAACCGGTTAAATCAATCGGTTGCAAAGTGTGGCGATAGCGTTTTTTACACAATATGACATTAATATTTTTTTACAAAAAGCTCAGAAAACTGTTTTAAAAAATATAATTTAATTTACCTACAAATTGTAACAGAAAATTTAAAATATAAAAGGACATAAACATACTTAATAATATTGTTACGTTACAAAAAATACATCTAAATAACTAACGCAAAAATAAATTCCCTCAACACCGTGCGAACAAAAGAATGGGGGCATACATTACGGCCCAAAAGCTCAGCAAAATTAATGTTCCGCACATTCTGCCACCAATAAAAATGGCTGCCAAATGTCATCTCCCAAATGAGGTAAATAAAAAAATCTAAATGTCACTTCGGCATTTAAATAAAGATAAGGGCGAAATATACTCACATTTAATTTACCCGATAACATCTTCTTTTGAGTAATGCTCTCATTCGATTATAGCGGTGTCCCAATGAATTATGGAATTGTGTTCGGTAATGGAACTTTGTTTTAATGAAACTATACATTTTTGTTTGCTTAAGAATTACTCGATTGTTATTTGAGTGGTTTTTAATATCATTTGGAGGGTTCAAAAACAGTACCGTGAAACACACCTACCTTTTGTCCCTGTTCAGAACTTTGTAATGAAACCGTAGATAATCCCACTATCCCACTTCCCACTATCCCACTAATATAATAAACCTGAAAGTTTGTGAGTTTGTTTAGATGTTTGAATGTTTGTATGTTTGTGTTTCAATCACGCCTAAACCAGTGAACCGATTTGGATGAAACTTGGAATAGGTGTAGATAGTGACCTAGAATAGCATATAGGTTATTCTAAATGTTCGTACCTAAATAATTTGAATAACGTATTATGTGGAACTGTCTTTTGTTTTCAGAAAAATACCTATAGTAAAATTTGATAAATCTAAACTGAAGTCGCGAAGAAAATAAGCCGCCGGTTCCAAGCGCAACCCAACCCTAATTTTCAGTATTCTCACAGCGAACATTAAAGAAAAAAATCGCAGCCAATTCGTACGTACAAATACTTCGACTGTTGTTAGCACACTGGTCACGTACCTAATAGATACTTTACTGGGATGGTTTAGACGATTCAATTGTATCACTTGATGCTCGTATAAATCAGTGTGATTTTGTTATCTCGAAAGTTTGTTTTAGTCACGTAAAGTGATTATGGTTGAAGATTGCGTGGCGTTTATTTTTATTTGAAATAATACGTGTCATGATTCTGGGTGGATTTTTCAAAAATATTATCGAGAATGTGTATTTTAGAAGAACCTTGAATATATTTACAGAAACTAAGCTACTACATATTTACAAAATACAACAGGATTAGTTAAGCAATCTAAGGATCGTTAGAAACGATCTATAGATAGCTCAACTGATTCAGGTCACTGTCAGTTGTCAGTTGTGGTTTTAGAAAAATAAATAATATAAATAAATAATGATGATTATTTTAACACACTAACAGCACCACAAAGAGCTATAAGTTACCTACCTATCCTAACTGAAGGAAAACATCGTGAGGAAACCCGCAGCTTAGTCAGCTCCACACGTATTGACGTCGTCTTTCCTGTGGGCCAGGCTGATTAAGCTGAGAGGATGGTTTAGGTGCTGGGCAAGCCTATTCCATTTCAAACAATGTCCCAGGCACCACATCGTCCCGTTAGGTGTAGGCATAGGTTGCCTCCTGACACTGTATAAATAATCTAATATAAATGAAAGGCCTAAGTTTATCCTACCTTGCACCTTTTACATAAATAGGTACTTAAATTACAAAATACAAATAAACAAAAAACAAACATTCCTAACACGTCACTTGACGTTTAAATTAAACACAAAAACAATTTATACAAAATGTTAAGTAACAAAATGGGAATCACTCGAACTGTCTCCAGGGACAGAGCAGCGGAGTTAATTACACGCTTCACACACATACGGGCAGACAATATTGTTTCGATATTAATTGTGTTTCGCAGCGCTACTTATTAGGCTGGTTGCAGTATCCAGCGGCCATTTTAGTCTATTGCAGACGAAACTGACAGTTTAAACTGTCTTACATGGACAGTTGAGGTCGAAATAGCAGAATACTTAATAACCGTTACACGGTTTCAGTGTCACGAGTTCAATGGTTTTTTCTTATATCAAAAATGTTCTTAAAAAATCTGTAATATAAACGCAATGTGAATCACATTTTGGTTACTAAAGTCTCGGTGTGAAAACGGGTCTTGAATGTTTTTCAACTTACTAGCTGAATTATTTATATTTTTTTCCGTTTTCGTGGCGACAACATTCAGATGTAGGTTACCTGGCTTGCTAACCATATGCTACCAAAATAACATTTTTACACTCGTCCCGAATCTAGTTGTACAATAGATTATACATAATAGTAATAAGTTCTATGAATGAAAATCATATTAGCTTTTGTTTTAAGCCCTAAGTAAATCGCAATTTTTTGAAAGATTAGGTAAATATCGTTTTCAAAATACTTACTAATTAAATTAATAATTAATAGTTAATTTAATTAATGATTTATACGCATAATTTGCTTGTGTCCCGGGTTCACTTCGACGTGAAGCCGGGGGACTTGAATATGATAAATGAATGTAAGTAATTGAAGCTACACATACCTCAGATACAATAGTTAGCATAGTCTGACAAATTCAATTTTTATAAAGCACTAGCTGACCCACGCAACTTCGTCTGCGCATTATTCGGTCCAGCCGTTCACGCGTGATGGCGTGACCAAGGGATATAGGGATTCATTTTTATATATAGAGATGACAATTGCTAAGTTGTACATACTTGTATAGGTAACTGTAGACATCACAAAAGTAAATGAACATTAACCGGGTTACCCAACCCGTCAATTAACTTAATTAAAAAGTACTCAATGGCAAAGTCACTTCGATGAATTACTGTATCGGGCCGACCATGTTTGTACAAGACACGCGTACGGTTTCAAGTTTTTTGAAACGCTTAGAACCGTAGCTATTAGTTTAATCAATACTTACAAATATTTTTTGTTCAAATGTTTTTTTTATGCTTAAGACTAGCAGTTGATGTTAACGATCCTTAGATAGTTGAGTTATCTAAAGATAAGTATAGTTGAGTTGGAAAAGTATTATTATTTAGGGAAACTAGCAGAAATCTAACATCGCAGGGGTATTTTATTCGTCGTCGCTGTGACCTCCGTAGGCCGTAGGTATCTGGGTAACTGGTCAGTGATTACCACTGCTTGCAAATTATTATCAGATTAATTTGAAATGTGACGTGTGAAATGCATATTAGCTCATATGCTGCATATGAGCTCACCGGTGCCACAGAATACCAGCGCTGCAGCACCTCTAAGTTGCTGCAGCACACGCTGAGTGGTGTCCATTTTTGTGTATAGTATAGTTCCTAATTGTATTTTATGCTTTATGAAACACAAAATAAATGTTTTTCTATTCTATTCTATTCTAAATGTCATACCACTACATTAAAACATTTAGAGCTGAAAACGTTTTTTTTTTAATTCGCTTAGCGATCACAACTGAAAACGTTAAGTAAATCTATCTAAAAACAGAAACGATCAAGACCCCAAAGCACATTAGACATCTTCATCAATATATCTATATTAAACACCCATTGTAGGTACTTAAAATAGTAAAACAATGTCAGTACTAAGCAAACAGGCCGGCCAAACAATCAATTCAATAAGTTGAAAGGCCCGCGGCGCCGACGGTAAGCGGATTGTCGCTGGAGCTTGCTTGCCAGCCAATAGAAAAACAGCTGGTTTAATGCAGGCATAGTTTTTTTTATGATGAATAGGAGTGCTAGGTTGACTTGGTATGGACACGTTATGAGGAGGTATGAAAACCATGTTACTCAGAGAGTGATGAATATGAGTGTGGATGGAGATTATGCAAGTAAATCAAGGCCGAAAAAGAAGTGGTTGGATTGTGGGAGAGATGATATTAATGCGACAGGAGTTGATACACATTTGACGAGTGATAGGAGTGAATGGAAGAAAAATACATGTTGTGCCGACCCCACATAGCATGAGAATGATGATGGGTCGGCTCTTGACATCGAAACTTACACAGTGTAGTGTAGTGAGGTCTACGATGGAGCGAGCCTACCCAGAAGGTTCATATTAACTCTCTTCTTAAAAACAACAGGGTCGTAGTTCAGCGGAAATACAGACGCTGGAAGCTGATTCCAAATTTTTGCAGTGCGCATAATAAAATAACTTTCGAAGCGCTTAGTTCTAATAAGTTTGTACAGGTACAGTTAACGTAGAGACAGTTATTCACTACTTACTGCTCATCATGACCAGACTATCTCTAAAGACTAGACTAAAATGTATATACAAAATCATATTTTCTATAACCGTGATAAAATTCACGAGACATCATTTCCGTGTGAAAGAGTAACAATTTTGTTATATCAGCTATAAAATAGTGTCTACCGTACCTTGGGATACAATTGTATTCTTGTCTTATAAATAACTTGGTTAGTTTATTTTTGTGTGGGTATAAATTAATTTCACAATGCGTAGAATCGTCTTTTGGGAGTAGACAGTAGGACCAACATTTAGATCTATACATTTATATCTATAGAACTCTGTGGTCTAGCTTTTCAATAAAGGCTGCAAGGCCCAGTGAGATTAGCGATTACAATTTAATCTGGCCGGGCTGATCCGGCTCTATGGATTGTTTGTGATGCGATTGGATGCTTCAATATTCCACTTTACAACTGGAATGTCCGATGAAGATACAACTATTAATAGAATAAGAGGAAATAGTTTATAAAGGTTCATAAATAATGCTGGACATTTTCCACACAGCATCATCTAGCCCCAAACTAAGCAAAGCTTGTACTATGGGAACCAGATAACTGATATACTACTTATATACTTTTTGTTTGTAAATACATACATATTATACATAGAAACACCCAGACCCGAGACAAATATCTGTAGGTCACACAAACATTTTGTCCCGCGGCGGGGATCGAACCCGCAACCTTCTGCGTCGCAAGCGGACCTTCGCCCACTGCGTCACAGAGGTCGTCAAATAACACTTTACCCCGGATAAAGTAATACTATATTCAAATGCCTATACATAATCCCATACTAAGTTACTGTCTCGTGAGATCTATAAAGAATGTCGATCTACAAGTATCATGGTATCACGCCCAAACCAGAAAAAAAAACCGCAGATAATATAAAAACATGTCCACCACGAGAATCGAACTAGCATTTTTTCCATCTTATCCTAGATTGTTTACTGATATTATCCAAACTCGAACCGACTTATACAATAATAATCAGAAACGTAAGCACCATAATCAAGTAATTACTGTCCCTAACTAATTCCTTTGAAGGGATTACTCAGACTCTCAACGCGCGTTAATTATTACGGCCTGTAAAGCCTCGACGCCTCTTTATTTACAACGTAAAGCCTATTCAGCTCGGTTCAATGCAGACGGGTAAGTAAATAGCTGTTTGTAAACAGTGAAATCCATTGAGGACCTATGAATTGATTTGTTTTGTAGTGCACATTGTATTTATTGCAATTACTTTATTTATTAACCTTTATAGTAAAAGCTTTAACATCAAGGCAAATTGTTATATCATAAAATGATCTACTGTATAAATAAATAAATAAAAACTTTTATTTTCCTTACTCAAAATTAAACTAGTAGCTGATTTTTATTTTATTTTTGGCTTCGCTTTTTGTGCATGCGCCATTTTTCATTGTTTTTTTTGTCTTTACGTTTCACACCTAAAATTCAGATTAAAAGATTTGGTTTACTCCCTCGTAGCTGTTATAGGTTTTGTTTAGTTAGGGACCACGTCGATCGAGTGTAGTTTGAATAAAATTATTCAGTTCGCAATCTGCATACCAAACGAGACACAAAGCCAAGCGATACGCAAAAAGTTTTATTCATCAAACATTTCACATCAAACACCAATACATTTTATTTGCACGTGTTTACCTATTTCCCATCGCCTCGGCAACGGCTTACTCAACAATCACGGTAAAAAGATCCTTTGAAAGGACCTAAATTCGAAAATCTCCAATTAATTGGTCGCACGGCCCAATCGGTACTAAATTAAACATTTTCCCTTATTTAAAACGAAATGAAGTTCATTTGGATTCGGCGCACCGTAATTATACAGTTTACGATGTGCGAATGCCAAGGGCACGGTAACTTGCAACCAGTAGCACAAGATAGAAGATAAAGGTAAGAATGCGTTCTGTGCGCAGTGCGTCATTAAACTTTCAAACATCATTATGTATCAAAATAGGCTGCCTTTTCTCTTGTAAGAAAACTTCCTAAGATGTTATGTGGATGGTGAAACTTGCTACGTACACTCCGTGTCCACTAACCTTGCAAATTTCTGTTGGACATTTCTCGCGGAAATTTTCTTCCAGGTGGAAACGCGGCCTCATAAAAATCAAATATAATAATTTAATTACAAGAAATCTGCACTGACTGTACTATTAGCCATAGTATTTATTTGAAATACCTACAAGTCTTCAAAGAGATTGTTGCATTATAATAAGCATTTAAGTGTTCAAGTGAACTATACTGTGCCTTGAGAGGCGGCCATTTTGCTAAAATGGCGTCGATCTCTAGAGGAAAACACGACGCTTTCTGAACTTAAATGGCGAATGTTTGAAACTGAATATAATCAATGCATTCATTATACACTTTGATTTGATTTTTATGCAAATTAACGTTTTAACTTTGTCATTGCTTGTTTTACATCTAACTACTTGTTTTGCTTCCTTCCTTAAATGTACAAGCATAACATGTAATTTTATAAGTAGATAAGTACTAATTCACAAAAAATATCAGAATAGAAAAAAAAAACGTATGTATGTATCTAAGACAGTGCTACGAAATTTTATTCATACGCGTAGCATTCATCATGTGCCGTAGCACTTTGCTACGAGAAAGTAAGTAGGTACATTATTAGTACCCTAATTTAGACAGAACAAGTACGAGTATGATTCAATGCCATTACATTCATCTCTCAAATCCATACATAAAGTTACATAAAACAATTTCTACATTTCTATACAATCTAAACTCCTGAAGAAAAATCTAATCACCACGATTACTTCGCACGGCGAGGTGATTGGAAAAATTTTCTCTTCCAACTTTTAAATTGGATCTGAACTTAGCTCCGTTTGCTTCGAAAGCAAACTGGAGTAGATAATACGATTCAATACTTATTAAGGGTGCGCCGAGCGCAGATTTCATACGAAAGTGTTTTTAAGTCTGTTGCAAATTTTTAACGGGATTATTGATGAGTTATATAGGCTGTAGTGTGAGCGCAAGCTCAGCACATTGTTATATACTATAGCTTAAGCAATAGTTAGTGTATCAGAATCATTGTAAGGCACTTTACATTCAACCACCGATAAATAAACACGTATCTCCATCATGATGACGTTTCACTGAACAAGGCCACCTGACAAAGAACCCATAATCTACATACTTAAATCTTGTTTGTTCGTGGCGATCCTGGGTATATTACAAGGCACTAAAACTTTATGAAACTCTTCAATGATAAGAATTTGACGGGTTTGGTTGGGTACTGTAGATATTTTGTTCCGGGTTATAGTGAACCATAGTAGGTACGAAATAAATTAAAGTAAATTACGAATTTGTAACATGAATTTTCTACTAGCTGCTCCCGCGGTGCGACCCGCGGTCCCCCGGGATTTTCTTTTATTTTTTCGGGATAAAAAGTAGCCTTCCCTGGGATACAATCTTTAATTATGCCAAATTTCAGCTTAATCTGTTCAGTGGTTTGGGCGTGAAAGCGTAACAAACAGACAGACAGACAGACAGAGTTACTTTCACATTTATAATATTAAGTATGGATATTTCAAAGAATATGAAAGTTTCAAAAGAAGTTTTATATAGGATGGCTGCAACTTGTGTAAGAGTTTTATTGGTGCGCTCTTTGTTAACAATATAATTTATTTTACTCTACGTTGGAATCTTCTTGTTATGGCGAATCACGAGTGTGGTGTGCTTCAAAAGCTCTTTTCGTGCACTTGACAGTTTTTACCCGATTCTTTGAGCATTTGGGCGTTTAACTCTAATGATAACAAATATTTTTGCTGTAATTGACCGATCCAAACGAACATTATTAGTAATAGATATGGATCTTTGGCAATGAAAACTTACCACATCTCTGGGTTGATCCTCCTCTGTTGTTTCAATGTCCACGCTTTCATCACTATCGCGGTCGCTTTTCGGTGAGCGGGGCGGTGAGCGGAGAGGCGAGCGGGTGGGCGAGCGGGTGGGCGAGCGGTGAGGGGAACGGACGGGGGAGCGACTACGCCGTGATGACGCGGAGAGGGGGGACCTACTGAAATAAGTTTGAGTTTTAATTCTCTTCTAAAAATATACACAATTTTGCATAAAATAGACTGAGTGCTTAACTTTAAGTGTAAACAATAGGCAAAAAAATGCAACAGAAAAAGAACACCGCTCTCATACTTTCTAGTATAAAAAAATCTTTGGTTTTTCTCGTTTTAAAGTCATAATGGTGTGTACCTGTTAGGTGACCGGGGTGAGCCAGGGGAGATGGGCGAGTCCATTCGCCTGACTGGTCTGAAAGCGCGCGGTTCTTCTAGGGATCCCACTCCGCTAAGGGCTGTTAGGGCTCCTATGAGAACGAGAAAATCTTTTAACAAAGTGTTGTGTTTTAAGAGTGTGCAGGAGCGATTTAAGCAATATTGTACGAGTAGTTATTTATCTCAGAATCTGTGAAAGCTACAAACAACTTTCTTGTTTAGGAAAATTATACTCCGAACGTTGTCTATTTAACTTGTAATTAAAAAAAAAATAGGTAAAAAGTGTTTTGGCGCTGTAAATGACGTTTCGTATCTATAGCTCTGTACTTCTCACACGCCAAACAAATCACACTAGCTGTCCCGTTTACAAAATGGCGGCTCCTGCACAGTGCACACTCTTTCATAATAAGTTATTTTTGAGGATTTCGTTCAATTATCAAGACTTTAACTAATCACTAGTTTACAACTCTAATTTAATCCATAGTTTAAATATGCCTATTCAAAAATGCGAAATGGATACAGGCAATTTTTCATGGATAATACAAACCTGGTGTCCAAAGCGTGGGCTTCAGCCATGGTATAGCATACGGTAGAGGCAGCCTTGTGCCCCACACGTAGTCAGCCAACCTCGGCACCGGCGCGTGAGCGCTTGGGGGGCTCGGGGCTCGTTTTTCGGGCTCAGGATCAGGCCTGCGGAATGGAACCCTTCTGTGGCACAAATTAAAGCTGAACTGTTTTGGACGACTAGCTTTTACTACGGCAGAAGCGTTGTACTTAATGCATCGAAAGTTAAAAGAGGTTACGCAGACGAAACAAAGGAGACTGTTCAAAAGTCTTTTGAGCAAACTGCTGGTAGGTACGCTAGTGAGGCTATAGCAAATGGAAAAAAAAAACACAAAAAAAAACAAAAAAACCTGCACAAAACCACAGTTTTAAGTACCGCAAAACAAACAAACAAGCCGCTGTATTAAAATCCACTAGTGATCGATAATCAACTATTGGTTCCACAAGCTGACGAACCTTTAGATTATCACGGGGTTTTTTGACGACCAAAAAAAGTGTAGAAGGCAACAAGGCTTAATAGGTACCTAGCAGCAGATAGCATCCTCTTCCTCGTCCCTCCATTGAACATAGCTTTGACATCCTCCCACGCGTGGACCACCTCATCAGGAGGAGTACCACTGAGCTTCATATGCCTTCTCCAGGAGTTGAAGTTGGCTGCATCAGGCTGGACGTACTTATCACCAGGGCCGACGCGATGGGAGTGGAAGATGAACTTGTTCGGTGAGAAGAATAGACCGCAAAATGCACATTTTATACACTTCGCTCGGGAGGAGTTGTACCTGTTCGAACAATTTTTCAAGATTGCAATCTAAAGTTTCTGTAAAGAATATGTGTTAAAAGACTGGGTAGTTTTTATCAGTTAACCGTTCGAGGTTCCTCTTATTTTGGGAATAAAACTTCTTATAGCAGATCCATCCTTACCTAGCTGGTAGAAAAGCACCGCGGCATCCCCACGCGCATTCATGATGGACGGCAAATGCGAAGTCATCGGGCAGCCTGGGCGGTGCGTTGTCTCCAAGAAACGACTTGCAAAGCCGCTCTGCTTCTCGTCTGGTTATCATGCCTAGGCAGATGGAAAATAATGTTTTAGGAACCAATTGGGTGTGTGGTCGAAGGTTCGTAGGTTCCTTCAAATAAAAGGTCTGAAGGATTGTACTCTTACCACATCTTCTTGAAGAAACTGGCATGGCTCCAGCCCTCCTCAATATCTCGAGCTGCACCGGCGTGCACTGCACACAGGTGATGCCGAGAGCAACGCGCCGGTTGTGGATCTCATTGTAAGAGAACTGTTTGAGCAGTGTGTTGGAGATCTGAGCCAGGCAGAGCCGCTCGTTACCTTCGATGACTAGGGATACTATGGGCACGCCGTAGAGGAGGACTGTGCTGACCTGCAGATTATAGGATAGTTACTGTTATCCGCAACATTAAACTAATCTCTGAAGATCATAAAGGTTAAATAGAATTTGGCTGATCATGATCACGTCGGCTTCATGCCCGGTGAGCTGTTAAAGGTAGCCACCGAGTGGCACATCTAGTGAGAAAGTAATGTCGTAGACCAAAACTGAGCACTACCACTTCTTGCTGAAGTGAACTACAGCTTACGATTGTTATAAAAGGAATGGAGGAAGTCTTTCGCCCATGGAGACAAAAGATTAATAATTTTGGGATGAATAATAAATTACTTGATTAGGTTTGCTGGTGAGCTGCAAGCCTTTTTCTATGCGGGGCTTCAGCGTGTCTCTCGGAGAGAGCGCCAAATTAGTTGCCTCCATAACTGCTGAAACAAAGAGCCTGTGTGACTTTTCCCCTCTGCCTGTAAATAAGCTAGTTGTTGCCCTGTAAATAGGCTAGCTGTTGCCCAGTAGATAGAGTAGCCACTATCTATTAGGCTAGCCGTAGCTACGACTCTTTATAGATGCATTTTTCGGGCTATTTTTTGTCCTGGCTCACTACCAAGCATGCTGTTTCCCATTTAGTTAAAAATCAAAACACATTTTTTCCTTAATTGCAAGTAATATCCATACCGTACTACAATCAAACAAACAAAGAACCACGAAATAACTCAATTTATGGTTTTCGCTCAATAAAACTGCACTGTAACCAATAAATTGGGGCAAAACTGATCGTTTCTACAAATAGGCATTTTGCGTGTGAATCCAGTGTATCGAATATCAATTGGCCAGGGGGTGCGATAATGTATGGGATAACGCCCCTGTCGCCCCTGCATTAGGGCTGCTGGTAAAATGTAAAGTATCCGTTCAGTTTTGACAAGTTGGATTTTTTACGGTTTAAGGCATGACATTTTCAAGTGCTTATGTTATTAATCTTTTTGTTATTTAGACGCAGAGAAAATGAAGGTGGTAAAATAAAATGTATTAAAGTGGATACCACGTATGTTTTTGAAATTTAAATGTTTTTTTAATACAAATGAGCTGATTGGAACCTTATATGTATGTTTTTCTATTAAATTAAATTGTATTGTTCCCATAAAAGTAAATAATAATTAATTTCTCAAAATCGGAATTAGAACCTCAATGTTCTTAGTGTTTTTTGTCTCAATGTTTCAAATCAACGAAAATAAAAATCAACTCGCGACCCCAAGACTCAAAATCATAAATTTTACCAGCCACTTTATCCCACAGCCAGTGTAACAAAACATGTCATCACTGTAAAATGATAGACGACTTTAGAAGCAGCCCTACATTAAAATCAACATAGGGTAGCCGCCGGCGCATCGTGGTGACAAAAGACAACTGAAAGCAGCTTCAAATAGGAAAGCTAATGCATTGTATTGTGTTTATTTTAACCGTTGTAAACTTTAGCTGGTCGAGTACAATGATATAATGGTTAGCATATTAGTTTGTATGTATAAACATAATTAAATTTGTTTGAAGCCGCCAACTGATTATTATTTCGGTAGGTAGGTAATGTTACTTTTTGAAATGGTTGGTGAACTAATAATGTATTTTTCTAATAAGTTTATTTATGGTAGAAAAATTGCTAACCTACCTACTTAATATATTTTTATTACTTACTTTAAAATGATTGTGTACCTGTCATTGATAAAAGTATTGATAAAATCTGACCTGAAAGAAAGTTACAAAACTTTTCGCTCTAAATTTTATGGCAATAGAGTGTGTTAGCTGATATAATTTTGTCTGTGTCTTAAGGGGTATGATTAGTCGACTCGTGGCACCCCTAATATAGGGCTGGCAAATAATTGATTAACTAAACGACATTGCATTATGGTAATGATTGCATATGTTGCTTTTTTGGAGGGGCACAACGCGCCTTATTTTGCGGTGATTTTGGAATAAATTAGGTCATTATTTCTAATAGCTTTCTATAATAGTATGAAAGATTTCTTCAATTACCTACTTCAATCATACATAATGTAAACGTAAACAGGATCACGACTGTATCCCCAAGGTGCGGTACCTACACATCATATTGAATTAATAAAAACTCTTTGTTAACTTACTTATATAGCAATGACCTCCAACACTTGCAGGTTCATACGGACTAATATACAAATACTTATTTAGACGAAGAGTGTTTTTTACAACTTTAATTAACATAAAAATTGTACCAAATACAAGGAATATAATAAATTAATAAACATTTATTTACAGAAACTAAGCTACTACATATTTACATATATTTACAAAATACAACAGGATTAGTCAAGCTATCTAAGGATCGTTAGAAACGATCTATAGATAGCTCAACTGATCCAGGTCACTGTCAGTCGGAAGCGTGCCCAAAACACTGGCGGCATTACCACGCTGGATGGCAATGCTGATCCTTTGAGCCAAAAATGTGCCAGCCCTCGGATCACGCGTCGCTTAACAACTTTAATTATAATAATATATAATTCTTTTATTCAGACAAAAGATCTATAGGTTTATAAAAAACAAAAAAAAAAACACAATTGTAAAAATATATATAAAAAAAAATACAGTCACATAAATTATAACAAAATTTAAATTGGAGTTGAAATCTATTGTCTCTAATCTACTTATATGTGACATGATTAAATCTCAGGCTACAGTTTCGTTGTAACATCTTACTACCATACAACAAAACTGCAACTATTTTTAAATAGTAACAGATACTACATATTTCACGGTTCAGCTGACCATAATTAATAAAATTCGCGGACAATAGCAAAACACTTGTAATTATGGATACCCTCGCCATATGGGGTGTATGGGGCCTTGGAGATCCCCAAGGACGACCCATGTGTTCCACTTGTATTGGAACTAATCGCTTTTAGAAGAATTCATGGTTTTCACCATGCTTGTCACCGATATTCCGATACGGTTTTCATATTTATCTATTTTATCTGATGCTTTTTAGAAAATTAGTGAAAACAAATTGATTTAATTGATTTCATAAGGTCAATGCACGCTACATTTTTTAAAAGGGCTACCATCATCATCTCCCTAACCTTATCCCACGTTAGAATGGCCTAAAGACCTAGTTTTTTAGTTGCCTCTGACTACCCCTGTAGCTGGAAATCTTAATTGTAGCGATTTTTTGAGGTGATAAGTGAATAAGATAGTATTTTTTATAAATAAACCACGGGTTTCACATCTGCAAGTTACCAAAGGTTTAAAGATTCGTCGATAGTATGAATTCACGATTATATTTGTTTTGAGCTCTTCCATATTATACTACCTACCTACCTACTACATTGTAAGTCGTTTTATAAAAATCTCTGCCGCTTAAGCCTCTATTGAGTTTGAAGGGTCGCATTGAATGACCCTAAAGTGCAGTTTGGATGTATTGGATAATAGTAAAGGGTGGATTATGTCGATTGCACAAAATGTTACAAATCGATCAGTTCGGGATAGCGGTCAACTTAACCTTTTGTTGATATCAAATGTTATTTATTTGATTTACCAACTAATATAATTTTATTTTAAAATTTAGCTAAAGGGGAGCTGTACTAGAATAAAATACGACCTCTGTGGCGCAGTGGGCGAAGGTCCTTGCGACGCAGAAGGTTGTGGGTTCGATCCCCGCCGCGGTACAAATCTTTGTATGATCTACAGATATTTGTCTCGGGACTGGGTGCTTTCTATGTATAGGTAATATATGTATTTTCAAACACAAAGTATATAATTAATATATCAGTCATCTAGTACCAATAACACAAGCTTACTTTGGGACTAGATGATGCTGTGTGAAAAAGTCTTACTTATAAAAAAAAACTTATAGTTAAAAGTGAAATAATTTTATTACAGCATGTAATAAAAGTTAGCATTCTTACGGGTGGCGATTGTATTGTGATCCGTCACGTGAAACACTGCAATGGATACTGATCGGCAGCCTTATTGTCTAACATGAAATCCATTCCCAGTTGTCATCCCAATAGAGCTCAACCAATCACATAATACGAAAATGACAATTGAAGTCCAGAATGGGTGTCAAATGTCAAAATGAAGCCCATGTCCATTGCCAGTTGAATAACACAATAAGGCCCCGGGTTGACTTGCCTCTAAATACCCTTTTTGAATATAATTGTAATGCACATTAATCTGGGTTTATTCATACAAAAATATGTTAGCACATTTTTATTAATCGAAGTTACATTTTGACTTACAATTCGCCTCATTAGGTTTTCAGAGCCTTCCAAACGAGTAAATACAGAAACTCAATTCAAACAGATTATTAATTCAAGCATTTATGTTATCTCTACACAAAAGTCAATTTTAATTTCTATAGCGAGCGAGAACAATAGTGCGAGAGCTCGTACCTTTAAACAAACTACGTTTCGTGTTACAAAGCTGCTACATTGATGATTTAGCAGTACACAGATACAGTTTGTTCACTCTGGATTATGATGGATGAACAATTGTTGAGTCGCTGATAGAAGTTGCACAGTAAAGTACCTATTTCTTGTATTTTTCAACCAACTTCAAAAAAGGAGGAGGTTCTCAATTCGTCTGTATGTTTTTTTTTTTTTGTATCTTGTTACGCGATTGTTCCGCCATTTGTTGACCGATTTGCAAAATTATTTTTATGTTTGAAAGGGTATACTCCAGAGGTGGTCCCATATAAATTTTATTCCTGAGGGATTGATAGTTTCCCCGTAAAACTCTAAACACCTTCCCTCCTAGCCATGTCACAAATAGAAATCGAATCGACAGCTTGACGCCCTGAGTCACACCGCGTTTCGAGTCAAACATTGAAGTCGGTTTTCTTTTTAGTATTAAAACGTAATTACATCGTTTGTTTTTGATTTGTGAAAATAGGAGTATTATTAGAATCCTTATCAAAACGTTTACGTACGTATTTATAATTTTAGAAGTGAGTAAGTTCGCATGAACGTAAACAGGTTCACGATTGTATCCCCAAGATGCGGTAGACATTCTCTCAGATCTTTTTTTTTTTAATTACTTATTCCAGATCCTTTAAAGATGTTTAAGGGGGGTAGTCAGTGGCATTTCTAAACACATATTTGATACATGCCCACATATTGCAGAAGTTAGTATTCCATACGTGACAGGTTGCAAGCCCATCGCCGCCTATAAGAACACTAACTGGTTTCCTCACGATGTTTTCCTTCACCGTTTAGAGCACGTGTCAAAGCGCATATAAATTTTACGAAACGCAAAATCCATTGATGCACGGCCGGGATTCGAACCCACAACCTTCGGATTGAAAGTTGAGGTACAACCCCATTCGGCCAACACGGCTTATTCGTTGTTCGCATGAGTCAGAGGCAAACTCTAGTGACGGATTTTTAGGCCGCTTTAAAGCCTCCGTCATTTTAGATAAACTAATATAAGACGTGCACGTCTTCATACATATCTTCCTTGGTACAAAATAATACCAAAATCTTCAACAACAATTTTCTATGAAACGTGACTCAATTTTCTTACGCATAAAATCTTAGGTACTTTGGATAATTTTTCTTTATACGTAAATTATTGTAATTCAGTGATCCAGCTGGATGGTACAGAATTAATTCACAAGTAATGTTATTTACTTTGCAACTTTGTTCGCTTAACTGGAGGCGGGGGCGAAGACACGGAGTTAATTCGACGATTAATATTTAATGGACGTACGCCCCTGGAGTGTAGTCCGAGAGACAGTTTAAATTTTGACTGGATTAAGTAATGACTTGCTTTTTTCCGGTGTAAAGTTGAGAGAAAGTTCCTTGAAGGTCATTCGCTTGTAATATTTTTTTTAGATTAGATTGAAAATGTTCTTTCTTTATGATCACAAGATTTGATTATATTATGAAAGTAAGTTAAATATTAACGCTATACATGTTGTGATTTGTTTTCAGAGCCACTAAGGGGAAGTTGGAAGCCGCTATAGATAAAAGCTATGTTAAGCTCTGAGGCAAAACTCGGTTAGGAGATAGTGTAGAGGCGACACACAACATTATCGATATCATTGAAACTGTTGCTATCCCATGTGATATTTCACATTTATACAGAATAAACATTAATACAAATAATAGAACCATTAAAAGAATGTAACATTTGCATCAAAAAAATTACGCAATAATAGGTACTAAAAAATGAGATCAGAACAACCTAAAAAGATAAGCCAGATTCCATCCCAGCTCCGCATATAAAATTAAACCCTGCTCCCATTCTCCAACAATAGCAGTTGACAGACGGTACTCCGCGGATTTTTAGCACAATTGAATTTCTAACTAACCCATCCATTGTTGATATGACAAAATTAATTTGCTTGGTATGTGAGATTCAATGCAATTCAGTATTTCTAGCAAGTACATTACTAGCATGCTTCTGAATAAACTTAGCCCTCTTACGCACTAGCGGTTGAACCGCGGGGCGGGCCGCTTTTCCAGTTTTTATGCAACCGATTGTGATTTGTTGACAAAATTGTACTAAAATTTTAGCCACGCGGTTAACCGCCCCGAGGATCACCGCTCCTGCGTAAGGGGGCTCAGATAGCCTCAAAAAAGCTAGGTATCCTCGCAAAGGTAAGACGTTATTTCACTCCTATACAATTACTCACTTTGTAAAAAGCGCAGGTTAGAGCCTGTATGGAGTACTGTTCTCACCTCTGGGATGGCTCTGCCAAGCACCATCTCCAGGCATTAAAGTCGATTGAGAGGCTAGCCAAGAGGCTAATAGGTGATGGTCGACATTCCCTGAGTTTGTACAAAGCGTTTTGAGTCTACATTTTTCATACGCACTGCCAAATTGTTGAACTCATTGCCGGGCTATGTATTTACCGATAAATACTGTTGTACTCTTCTACCTGAAGACCCCTAAACATAGGGAACAAGTCAAGAGTAGATAGGTTCCTTCTAGGAAAGCATGCTCCATCTTAGACTTCACTATTACTTAACATCAGGCAGAGTGAAGTCAAATGTTGACCTATTTTAATAAAAAAAGGAGACATCTTCAATGAGTCGAATGTATAAAGACAATGAGAATGCCTAAGGTGCCTTGTATAAAATTTGTTTGGGTGTTTTTGTAAAATACATAGAAATAACTCTGTTCATAATTAACCTTATTTCTTGATAACAACGTCTGCTTGTCGTGTCACCAGTTTTATTGAACCAGTATCGTCCATTTTTTTTCTTTTTTTTTCATGATAATAAGCGCCTTTCTTGCCTTTTTGATCACAATTGCTCTAAATTTTCTAGTAAATACTTATTTCTTGTTATTTAAACCATCTACTCTTAAAGTTAATAAAGATGCAAATTGTAGCGAATCAGTCACAAAATCTTTGTATATAAGTCTGCTATGTTAAAAGTTATAAAACTCCATCTATATTTATAAAAGTAATTGAATTGGTCGCGCCTCGGAATGACATCTGGCGACTTGGTTTGATGAGAAGATAGAGTTTATTAACTCTCCCCCGACAAGGGGCGGAAAAAATGGTTACTGTAGATTACCTTCTAGGAAAATATTACGGAATTCATTTTACGTTTCAACAATACTTTTAAAAGTTCCAGGGGTAAAAATGTAAAAGGTAACATACACATAACTTTAATAATATTAATATATACACTTAATATAAATAAATAACTTTTGCGTTTGAATAAATTACTTATGATTAGAAAAATAAATAGATTTTTAAATTACTTTGCTACGATACGACCATTAAGCTACGAACACGGCCGACGGAACCGTAGCGAGCCTCGTAGCCTCTACGGTAGCGCTACGGATGTTGCTACGGATCGAAGATTTATCCTAGACAAAAGACAGAAACGGGTTAGTTCAGTCACAGACAATATTATGTTCAGTCTTTTTATTTTCTTCTTAGTCGCCGCCAATAAATAGACTTAAAGTAAAGACTGGGCTATAGAGTCATTCAGATATGGCGGAGGCTTTCAAAACTCCATCATTAGTGTTACCCAATTACTTATCTGGTAATAAGTTCGTATGAGTTCTTATGAAATGCAAAATTTAGACATGTGCTAGTGCTAACTATGTATCGGATGTCTCTTCTTCCCCCTTCCACTTCAAAGGATATCTTGAATAACCTTAAAATTTTTAAATCAACAATCATAAAAAGTTGTAAATTCGATACATAGAAAAACACTTGTAAGCACTTCCAAAGACTATTAATTTAACGGACACCAAAACGTAATTGCCGTCGAAGCTGGCTCGAGAGTCGAGCATCAAGTTAATGTGGGTATAATGAATTCGTTGCGAATCGCCCCCTGTTTGTCTTTCAATTACGCGCCCCAGCCCTCCGCGCCTTGTTTAACAACACTGTACTACGCCTACACTATATTTGGAGGCATGCTTCAGCACTACTATCAGTTTATCCGAACTCGGCGGCAGGCAGCAATGCTGCTGCTGCGGTGCTGCCGCGGCACTACTGGTATTCTTCAAGGGTATGAGTATAAGTGTATGAGATAACATTCCAAGATCGGCAGGAGTGCGGCGGCAGTGTCGTCCTACTGCCGCGACAGACCAGTGGTGACGCGTCCGCCGCGGCGATAGTACTACGTACGTAAGTGAAAGATGAATTTCTCTGCGAACAGCGCGACACTGCTGCCTGCTGCCGAATTCGGAATCATAACTTTACTCAGAATTAGAGTAAATTTCCAGGATTAAATCGCAACCGTCAGAAAATAATAATAAAAAACGTGATTAAATCCTGTAAACTACCCAACAAAAACCCCAGTAGTTTTAAACATCAACTCCAATGACTTATCCAACTTTCATTCAAGCTGTTGGATGTTTTTGATATCAAAGCCGACGGTTTTCAGCGTAAACGACTTAAAAAACATTGATAAAAGAAAACAAATAATATTTAAAGAGCACATAAAATTTTTTAGAGCTTCCTTTACTTTCAAAATACCGTGTTATCAAAGAAAATAAAAAATATTAAATGAGACAAGAAAATCAAATTAATAATAATAATAATGCTGGACTTCATTTTGTTTTACTCAAAAGGTATTCTATTTTAAGCAGCGTTGGAAAACGTCCACAAAACCGTCGATACGGTTTTGTGAAGTTGTTTACTGAAGCGTGTTTACTATGTGATTCGATCCCAAGAGGGACACGAATTTAATCTACAGATTATCTTTATTGTAAGCAATGTAATTTTCGAGTGCAGTGACTTTTTGTAGATTTTGTTATAGCTATAAATAAATAATGAATTGTCTATGGAAACGTTCATTTGTGACGACCTCTGTGGCGCACTGGGCGTAGGTCCGCCTGCGACGCAGAAGGTTGCGGGTTCGATCCCCGCCGCGGGACAAATGTTTGTATGACCTGCAGATATTTGTCTTGGGTCTGGCTGTTTCTATGTATAATATGTATGTATTTACAAACAAAAAAGTTTATAAGTAGTTTATCAGTCATCTAGTTCCCATAACACAAGCTCTGCTTACTTTGGGGCTAGAGGATGCTGTGTGAAAAGTCCAGCGTTATTATTATTATTATTATTTTGTTTGTCAAAGTTTAACATCACGGAACTATAGAGTCCCGGACCTTTGATAGGCATGCATGGGGCCGAAGCCAACACACAGAGGCCTTTTTGACACTTTTGATCTTGTGTGATGGAGACACATACCGGCTACTATCCCTTCAACACTATAAAAATGTATTCAGGAACAGTCTCCGGTTTGTGCAGAACTATTGAGGATATGGAAAACTAATTACCGGGCTATGGGGTGGGATGGTAGTGGACTGGGTACTGGGGAAACTATGGGAACTATGACACCCGCCGATACAATGTTAACGAACATGTAAAAATGGCGG
Source organism: Epirrhoe tristata (assembly GCA_951394285.1). Classification (NCBI taxonomy): domain Eukaryota; kingdom Metazoa; phylum Arthropoda; class Insecta; order Lepidoptera; family Geometridae; genus Epirrhoe; species Epirrhoe tristata. The sequence goes on along the minus strand of OX596152.1, from coordinate 8,313,788 downwards.
GTGGAGACTCGCCAACTCACTACTGGGCCCCCTAAAACAGTCGCTCGTGCGACAAGGGGGCAACATGACGTGAGCGGCTAGAAGGTGGTAAGGTGCTACCGGACTTTAAACGACGATCACGAGCTCCCATTTGTATGTGCAAGACTTATTCCGTCTTATTACAAAAAATATGAACCGAGTTTAGAGAAGCACTGACAAAAAAACTATCTCAATTTAAAGATTTTTTTTCTAAAGACAGTTTCGTTCTATGTACGAGTATTTTTTGTGTGTACGCTTTTTTGTGGTAACAGTTTTGTTTTGACATGTGTCAACATGGTGTTCAGCTAAGGTTTAACTTTTTTGTAATAAGAACAACTAAGCTTTGAGCTTCAAATATTTTTTTTTAAATTCACTGTTATTATAGTTACGTGGCACGTGCATGACCAAGCCCATTTTCGATTTAAGCATGTTCATACTCATACTCATTTATTCGCCGTATAGGAAGGCGCTCAGTGCTTACTTGGTTTTGTCAACCTAAAAGATTCTAAACTTCTGAGTCACAATGATATACTTAATTTAGGAGTCGAAGCCATAAAACATACAAGACAGAGAGTGATGAAGATGAAAAATTCTTATCCCATATATCATATAATTATCCCATACCAATTTACACCCCCATTAGTGCGTACAGTTCGTACGTTTATTTAATAAATAAATATGTATATTATTGATGTGTATTATTAAATAATAATTGTAATTTTTTTTTTTTTTTTTCCATTTTCATCTGCGATCGGTCTTCCGACCATAAGCGGATTGCTTGTGTGATTCCAGTGGCTTTAAGAGTGAAGAGGCCAGTGCCCTTTCTCCTCTCATAGGATAATTGTAATTATAAGTTATATGTTTTTATGAAAAAATTTAAATTGACCTATTTGTTAAATAAGTATGAGTTTATTAATTTTTTATTCAACCTACCTATGACATAGGTTGATCAAAAATATGAATTAATAAAAAAAAATACCTATCTACTTATTAACTAAAACTCACTCAACCATTTGTTCATAGTACCTATTATACGCTCAACTTTGAGTAGATCTTTTTGAACGTTTACTTTGTGTTAGAAACCTGTAATGATATTGTAGAATTGGAAGGCAAAATAGGTCACAACTCAGCGTGTGCTCCAGTTAAAAAGCTCTTTGTATCTACTTGTTTCTTGGTCCCGATGAGTTCATGTTGTATGATCTGATGAGTGCCGTGCTTAAAAACATAGGTTACTTATTTATTTAAAAACTAGCTGCGGTCCCGCGGTGTGACCCGCGGTCCCTCGGGATTTTTTCATTTTTTCGGAATAAAAAGTAGCCTATGTCCTTCCCTGGGATACAACCTTTAACTATGCCAAATTTCAGCTTAATCTGTTCAGCGATTTGGGCGTGAAACGTAACAAACAGACAGACAGACAGAGTTACTTTCACATTTATAATATTAGTATGGATTAACACTTTATTATCTTAAAAAAATATGTGAAAATCAAAAGCATTCAATTAAGAAATATTTGGCTAAACGTAAATTAACAAATCTCTTTGCATTCAACCAATAATTGTATTACCCAGCTGTTTGATACGTTTATATTTTTAAAATTCGACTCTTTGTAAAATAATAAAAAATTAATTAAATACCGTGTTATTCCTATTAACCGAATATTATGCTTATGAACAAAAGCATATTATAATTTTTTTGGTTCACTTGAAATATGCTTTTTAAGTATTTCAGAATACTTCAGGCCAAGTATTAAAATGTAGATACAAAAATTAGATAAAATAAAATAATTATTTTGTAAGCCAAATATTATAAGTAGCTAAGTTGCCAGTTTCAGTTAAAAATTCGGCAATATTTTAACTAAATCCTACCTTAGCTTCACTTCACAGCACACAACACATTATTTGAACACCTTAGCCCTCTAGTAACGGTGCGCGCACACTGGCGGACCAAAAGCAGTGTCTCACTGACGCGTAGGTCACGCCCAAGTTTGTACGCCCCACCCACTACGCAAGCTCGCCCAATAGGGTTGCCAACAAAACCTTATTTACCTCTATCGCCCGCCCGCTTACTACCTCTCCACTTATCGATTGGACAAGCTCTGAACTTATTTAAGGCGGCAGAAGTGAATTAATTTTGTGATTGAAATTACAAGTATTACCGTATTAATTGTTTCTCTCTGGCTTGTTCGATTAAAACGATGGTGAGGGTATGTTTATTTCGTGATTGTTCTGTTATTTACGCTGTTGTGAACTTGTGATTTTGGTTTCTATAACGATATTTAGAAGTAGGTATTATTCAATTTAGAGTTTATAAACTATTCAGTTAAGTTCTTATTTCTAAGGTGGTCTGGAAGAAATCGCTCACAGTGATAAGACCGCCCGTTGTACTTCGCTCTAAATATTCTCATGTATCTTTGTTTGTTTTTGTAATGACCATGTGGTGTACAATAAAGTATTTTCTATCTATCTTATTAATAGTAGTTTGCCTTGTAGATACTGGGAAAACGTAAGAATTTTTGCTATAGGTACCTACAATATGGTTGGACGTAGTACAATTTAAACGGCGATCCTATCGTTCTCACTTCAGGCCGTTTGGCCTATCGAACTTTGTCATTGCATAACACACAAAACCTCGGTTATCTATCAATATGTGATGTGTTTGACACAAACTATTACGGTTTGGATTCGTAGACAACAGATTAGGAACTTAACAGGATCTCGAGTGTACCTGAAGACATGATAGATATTATTCTGATTCTCTCATATCTTTTTAGGCAATTCAAAATTTGGAAATGTCTAACGGGGTAGTTACACGGGAAGAATGTGGATAGAAGTTACTTTTATCCACAGTCTATATGTCATTTCTGTCATTTTTATCTGTTCTCCGGTACCTAGACAATCGCCTTGGGGCAAAACATGCATATTACAAAGTTATCTTTGGTGTAGGTTCCTAACTAATTTAGGCAACATTATATCTTAGTCATTTTATGTGCAGATTGCAAATTATGAGACTATTGTAGGTAAGTTTTATTTATGTGGTATTTTGTTATCAATTGGTGTACAATAAAGTGTTTATTCATTCATTCATTAATGGTTCTTTCATATGTGATTAACAATTTTCTTTAGCATGACTACGAATAAACCATAACTTGTAAATAAAGTTTCATGTAGTAAATCAACATTTTAATCAAAGTTCCGTAACGACAAATAAATAAAATATATTTCTAAATCAAAAACTTTAATTGCTACAGCAATAAAACGATGAAAGGTCCATCGAGATAAGACACCCTTTGTATGATGTTTGTAGAAATAAACGCGTCATAACGAACATACGGCCCGTCGCTAAGAGATTTAACCCTCAATTATGGAATTAAGCCACGATGAAGGGTTGGCACACCCCTGTTGTAGCATCAATTGACTGGTGTAGGGTTGTGACACTCGGTTTTGATTTTATCGATTTCAATTTGTATTTTTGTAATAAAAAGTCTTATTTCTAATTTAAATACCTAATTGCATATAGTATGTCTCCCATGCCTTTTGTTATTACCTACCTACTTGACTATTGTGTTCCACTCTTTAGATACAATCGTTTAAAGTTTGAGCGTGCGATTAATTTGTCAGATAAAACGTTATTTTAAAGCGTCATAGAAAAAGTTCGTAGAGTCACATCGTAGAGTATCCTGACTACCTACGACAGTATCCCCAAGGTGCGGTAGACATTCTCTCAGATCTTTTTATGTTACTTATTCCAGATCGTTTGCAGATGTCTAAGGGGGGTAGTCAGAGGCATGTCCAAACACATATTTGATACATGCCCACATCTTGCAGAAGTTAGAAGAAATTAACTTTGCTAAATTGATTGTATTTATACAAAGTTTCATCGATATCCATGTCCCATCACTACGTTTGTTGTTCAATACTGACATAATGAAGTGCCGTCACGCCACACGTTGTCAAGCAGTGCAGTGTGCGGTGACCTTTGTATCGTTAACATTGGTGAACGGAGCTTTATATTGCAGTTTGTATCCCAAATAATATTACAGATGCGAAGTTTGTGGTAACTCTTTCACTATAAAACTGCTGAATGGATTTAGATGAAATTTGGTACAGAGATAGATTATTGTTTGGCAAACTAATGGGTAGTCGACGCAATGGTAAAAATATCTACCTATTACGAACCTACTTTCATAGCATCATCCTGTGATCATAGATTTTAAATTATCTAGCTGTGATGCTTTTTGCATTCATTTTAAAATTCCTTGATGTCTGAAAAATATTAATCAATCTCTCTTATTACACATTCTGTCTGGTAAATAACTACTCTGTATAGTAAACGCCACTCTATCCGGTCCTGTGTATAATAATATATACTGGCTGGTAAAGCCATATCTACTGGCTAAATTAAAAAGTGGGGCCAAACCCAACAGGTTAATTACGTTGGGTTGTAAAAGGAGCTGGCGACTTCGCCCGCTCATTTACCTACTAATCTGTTAGTCCAAGCATTAGCTGAATGCTACCAGTTTGATTTTGTTTTAATTGTTGTATTTTTAAACATTCAAATATGTTGTACTCCTAAGTCATCTTCCTGCCCTTTTCCCATTACCATTCATCTTTTCTTTGGCCTACCTCTACTCGTAAATCCATCAACATTCATACCAAGCACTCTCCTAGTTACATGACTTTTTTCCCTAAGTATGTTTGTAAGTATGTTGTACTCCTAAGTATGTTTGTTAATGACGTCTGTAAGTATAAGAAAAGTTTTATCTTAACCAACGACGTAAAGGTATAGGTATTATAATATGTATAGAAAATATTTGATCGTCGTAGACCTATTAGGTATTCGAATTGTAAATTCATAAAATCTTAAAAATAAGTGATAAAAATAATCAGGATAAATTATACCTACTTAGCATTTATTTGTATAAACTTTTAATGCATAGCTTAACAAAATAGGTAAGTACATACAATAGAATCAGTTTAGTCATCTAGAGATCAGTGAAAACAATCTATAGATAGCGGAGATCCAGGTCACTTAACAAGTCTTTTGTCCTTTTTAAATCTCGGACACAGGTACAATACTCTCTAGATTCATCTCGAGCTGACACGAACTCTTCAACAGCCAATTAGCCATATAATCCCGGTAGATACGTGCGTGAGTCTCAATCGTTTGTTAAATCGTAAATAAACCACCGAAATCCTCATTTAATTGCGGCAAAGATCTGGCCGATATCATGTACTTTATAAAATATACCATAGGAATATCAACCTTAAGTAGTGGTTTATAAAGAATGTTTGATTCAAACGAATTTTACTTTTCTAATTTGCGGTCATAATCTCTTTGGAGAGGATTATTTGAGTTTTTGTTTTTTTTAATAATAGAGGTAGTTTCCTGATTGCAATAAAAAAATATTGTACCTAGGTAGGTTGGTACATAGTTATAGTGAACATAAATTCATGATTACAGTACAAAATTATTACTTTTATGTCATACATTTTTATGAAATAGGTAGGTACCAAAGTAATTTGTCTATCTCAACTTTGATCAGGAAGAAAAAGTTTTAAGCATGTAATGATAAATATGCAAATTTTCCAAAACAAAATACCTTAATAGATAAATAGGTATAAAATCTAAATGAAATTGCAAAGCAACTACATACATTTAAAAGCTATTTACTTTTAAACAAGCGACGACTCCGTCAAATCGTTGTGTTTACATAATACAGACATAACTAAAAGTGTGAGGCACTGCAGAGGCTCTAGTTAATTGAATACTGGCCGCTACCACGGTCCGGGTATGTTCTCGAAGAATGATGCTTGGTTTATTTTCTATTAATACAGTGATTTGGTTCGATTTCACTGAATAATCTTCATCTGGGTAAAGGTGGAGAGACGCACGGTACAGTCATGAAACACTCAATTGTTTTTATTCCATCGCTTTTAGCGATAAGGTCACCCTTTGTCACACATTTTGCTATCGAGGTTTTTATTATCTGTTTAGTTATAATCTATCTATCGAATCCATTGTTTATATTTGTCTGTAAGAAAATGTTAACGATACCACAATCTAATCACATTTTAGCGTGTGCAAGCAAATGAATTACGTAGCACTTATCGTAGACTTCGTAGACGAGTGCTACGAAAGCTTTACAAATTTACAAAATACATGATTAGTACTTGGATGGATTGTAGAAATATAACTGGATATTTTTATTTCAACCCTTTACGGATAAAAATAAGGAGTTTTATGTCCTCAACTGGACATGGTCTGCTCTAGTTTTAGAATTTTTCGTGCGTTAGCTATCATAACGTCACTATGCTATCAGCCTTAACAAACAAGAAGCCGCACCGAGTGCAGTTACCATGCACTAATCTACGCGCCGTGCGACGAATCTACCCACAAGGAGCCGAAAAAAATTTTAACATTTGAATTCAATACAACATTACCTACATGCTACGCTAATTGGAAATTAATTAATAACTTTAAGAAAAGTTGTATTTTCTCTAAGTGAATTTGTAAATTCTTTTGAGAAAATAAATGATTAATGATTTCCAGTCTCGTGAAATTGGGACAGCCAATTTTGGACACACCGACACGTCACCATAACCTGATAGTCCATAATTATTTTGCTATCTTTCTTGATTTTGGTGTTAGGTATTATAGATGCACAAGTTACAGGAAAATAGTAGGGTGCGGTCACCGGTCCGGAAAGTTAAAACGGGACGCACCCCCCTCTCCCCCGCACCCCGCCCCGCTTTCCTCCGCCGTTAGCGTTTTCGCAAAATTCAATTAAACGTTGTTATGACTTTTGAAAATATTGAAGCAAGTTTATAAAATAAAAGATGGAATATTAAATTTGAAATAAAGTAAGAAAGTAAGGAGAATTATTATTTAAAGCTTTTTTATTTTGGCTCAAAGGATCAGCATTGCCATCCAGCGTGGTAATGCCGCAAGTGTTTTGGGCACGCTTCCGACTGACAGTGACCTGGATCAGTTGAGCTATCTATAGATCGTTTCTAACGATCCTTAGATAGCTTGACTAATCCTGTTGTATTTTGTATATATATGTAAATATGTAGTAACTTAGTTTCTGAAGGTATTATTATTTAAAGTTGAATTTAATTTTCGGTCATTTATTTTAATTTGATTACCTATAGTGTTATTTTTTCACGTCACAAATGTTTGGTATCAGAGAGAGTGAGTAGTAGAGATACAAGTCACCCTCTTCTTCACTTTCTGTAAGAAAGTAGGTATATTTAAATATTTTCTGTTTGGGTGTTTCTTCGCTACAATATTTCTATAAATGGCTACCAGTTTGTCCAACTAACCTACCTACAAAATTGAATCCCTTTTACGCGACCTCAAGGTATTTTGTGTTTAGTATGAAAAAGGAAAAATAGAGCAAGTCTTGCGTAAATTACATCTGGTTATTTACTTCGGTGAACCTGCCAGGGCCGGCGGAAGGGATCAAATAGACCACCTATCCTGAAAAAAACGAGAAGAAAACAGGTTTAGTTCTATAGGAGCTTTATGCAAAGTTTTTTAAGTTGTAAAATTCCAGATCCTTTGAAGATGTCTAAGGAGGGTAGTCAGAGGCATGTCCAAACACACTTAATAAGTTGTAACAAATACAGAATAAGTTATAGAAGAACAATAACTATCCGATTTTTTTGGGCTCTTTCTTAAGATTTTTTGAACATCTGTAAAAACGACCTTTTTACTTAAGTACCTACTTGAATTTAGAATTTAAGTGATTAAAATAATCTTAAGTTAACGACAATTCCTTAGTTCAATTAATTTGCACTGATTATTGAAAAATGTAAAATACGTTTGGAATAAAAAATACTGCTCCAACTTTCTTATTCTTCTGTTGCAACAGTCTTCAAAAAAGGACTTTGAGTATTTGCTACTAAGAACGTTTCCGCGTTATAAACGTTCAGTTACTTGCCTCAGCCTAGCAAAAAGCTCAAATTTAAACTTAGAACAAACGAGTCGTAACATCACTAGGGAATACTCCTCAGAAACTTTCTGGAACTTGCAAGTTTCCCTAGATCTGGCCCTGGAAACGGCCCACTGGACCGTCAAATGGCATTAGTTAGTCTAACCCGATTACTTGAGGACTCGATACAGTGAAGTAAGTATGATGAGATTGCATGTTTTGGACAACTATTTCAATTTAGGGGCCATTGTTACTTGTTACCAAGGAGTTTGTGTCTTATCTACTGTCGAAAACTTGCAACCTTGTTTTGCCGAAGATAAAATTGTAAGCAGAAAATACCTACATAGTACCTAAATTATTTTTGTCGAATAGTTTCAAGCGATTATAAGTGGGCTGAAACTATTAGGTACCTACCTACTTTAGCAGGATGTTATCGCCAGACCAACAAAGGAATGGTAGGTAACTTTTAATACCTACTTACTCAGATACATGAAGAAAAAAGGTTACTCGTGTTCGTGTATTGAATATTCGTCCAATGATAAAAGATAATTTGCTTCCGTCATACATAACATAACTATAAGATACTACTCGTATAACCTAAAGACATAAAACATAGGTAGGTATACCTAAATATAGTTAGTTATAGATAGGTATCCGTGTGTTGCAGTCCTAACAAGCAAAGTTTGATAGCCACAACAACATAATCCGTAACATAAATGCACAGACAATCAAAACCGCACCAACAACTGTAAAGCCTTTCCAATACCAGGTTATTACAGCTCGCTGACAATGCAATTATATTCGATTTAATAGCGATTGTGGGATTTGAAAATTCATGTTGGCTTTTAATATAATTGTTCAGTATCAGGATTACACGCGGATTAGGTACGTCCGCGCGGGCTCGGCTCAAATTGAATTGTAATATGCTACCGTTATTAATAACAACGGAAGCTGTAGGGCTGCGATACCAATCACCTAGGAGGATAACCTATATTAAGGAGATAGATCCCTGAAAAAAAATCCTACTTATCAGATACCTACCTAGCACTGCCGAAACTTCAGTGCAAGAAGCCACAACGCAACAAAAAATAGTGTGATAGAGATGAGCGAGCACCAATGCCTACCTACTTATTTTTTTATTTTATTTTTCGTTTTAAGTACCTACCTACCTATTTTTTTTCAGTTTGTGTTTTGGAAGTTATGGCACCTTTGGGCTTCGTAAGTTTCTAAGCGGATTTCTTTGTCTGTAAAAAATGAAAAAAAAAAAACAGATTGTATCAATCACAGCAATCAGTCAACCCTAGCATTCAATCGAATGTACCACGCGCGCAATTTTTCCCGCAAATTCAACCCCCTTGAATTCCACGAATCACTCGTATTTGTGCAATAAGTACCCGCCTGGGACGATCCGGGACAATGGCCCGTTTGGTTAACGACGTCTTTCTACGTATCGAGGACGCGTGCCGTGTTTTTTGAATGGGTCTATTTAACCCGATGGATTTTATTTTGTTGTTGTAATGGTTGGCTGGTTAGGGTTGAATTGTATAGAATTAAATGTGTCAGAGATCTTTATCCACCTTACCCTGACTATAACTTGTCTGTTTGCTTTCTTGTGTATCGTTACCACTTTAAATTGAACCTCATGTGATGTCGTATGCGCCATGGTCGCGGGTCGTGGTTGTTGCAACTTGCAACACAGCCGAAAAGTCGGGATATAATAAAGGTACAAACGCGATAAAATCCTGTAGGTAGGTACATACCGTACTTACTGTAGGACGACCTCTCTGGTGCAGTGGGCGAAGGTCCGCCTGCGACGCAGAAGGTTGCGGGTTCGATCCCCGCCGCGGGACAAATGTTCGTATGACCTACAGATATTTGTCTTTGGTCTGGGTGTTTCTATGTATAATATGTACCTATGTATTTACAAACAAAAAAGTAAACTAAGTCGTTTATCAGTCATCTAGTAGGTAGGTACCCATAACACAAGCTCCGCTTACTTTGGGGCTAGATGATGCTGTGTGAAAAGTCCAGCATTATTTAATTATTTATTTTATTTACATAAATCTATTTCTAATAAGGAACTCTACTGATGTACGTACACTACGCGAATCGGAAGTCAGAGCCTTCCATTCTAAGGTCGTGGGATCGAGTTCAGTCGTGTACAAATACGCACTATTTGCAATCAAATTGGGCACTGATACCTACTCCTCCAAAAGACAAACCAAGGTGAAACATGTAACTTCATATTCCACCAAACCCACACCTTATTTATGTCCCGTTTATGTAAATAGCGACCTCCATCCCAACGTTGTTTTGTAAGTATAACGAAACACATTCATTTGTCACAATTACCGGTGGCGCGGAATAACTAGCACGCGCCGCTGACTTGCCCTCTTGTTAGTCGAACGACTCATACATTTTTATGAGCCCATGTTGTTATCCACCCATGTTTTGTCGGATAAATGGTGATGTACGTCTTCGCACACGGCTGTGTATATGTGGGCATTTTTTATCTTAATCTTTTGTTCAATAGTGCATTATATCTAAACTTTAGATTCTAAAGTACCTACCTAATACCTATGTTACCTACTTCGCAGGTAGGTACTTGATGATAATGAGTGCATTATGAAAAAATTATATAGATACATAAATTGTAATCGCCATCCGTGTCTCAGCACTACGGTGGTATCGTAGGGACAAATAATTACCCACCGTACCACTGGGGGGTATGGTCGGTGGTATGGTGGGTCAGAAGTGATGAAGCAGATTGAAGCGAATCTGTTATAAAGCGAACAAGGCGATGTAATTATCAGTAAGTAACCACATTTTTAAGTTTCAACAAATTAAACTACGTAATATGAATTTGGTAAACAAATCTTTGTTAGTACCTAATCTGACACTTATAGGCTAAAAACGTTATTATCATCTATTCCGTTTGAGGCGTATTTATTTATCTTTCAGTATTGTAACTACCTACGACTTATTTCCTCGTACAAGTTGATAATCTTGTTCCAAATTCCAGAGATCATTTGCTCAAAGATTAAAAAAGTTTATACTCCGTTCAATTTGTAGCTGACAACCCTGGCAGCCAATCATATTTTAATTGCTGGCAACAATCAGAAATTTTTAATTGGCAACAATTTACTTTTGTATTTTCTACAAGCTTACAGTATACGTTAGTCTAGTAGGTACCTGAGCACTCAGAAGGTTGAGCCTGCTCGAGAGAGCTAGATGAAGCCTTTCTTTGTGTAGAAAAGGATATTAGGGAGGTATGTCAATGATACATCAGTTAATTTTTAAGCATTTTATTAATTTCAAAAAATAACTAGCATGTAATCGTCACGCAATATTACTAATTTATATACCCTATGACAAAATTACACACAAAATCAACGAACTATCAACGCCCGTTGAAATACAAACAAAATACAATATTCAGTTCTAAATGTTTTACCCAACTAGCTAATATAAAATACCAATTAATACGTAGTTTCAATATACCTACTTATTCTAATTTGTTTTTAATTTTAATTTCAATAAACTAGTGATGAATATTCAAAACAGGAATTTATCGATATTTTTAAGTAATTTATCTAAATAAACGTTCTGTACTATATTTAGATGTTTCTTTTTTACTTGGATGAAGTACAGGAAAGCCTAAGCCTTGCAATTCAAATTCACAATGGACTTAAGCTATAGCTCATGCCATCTCATTTCATAGAGACAAGAAAAATAAACCGAAGGCACAATACGCACAACCGATCTTTGTCTTGAAGTTATGTGCACAAAACGATTGCGCCGGTTTGGTAGAGTAAGCGAGATAGCACGATGCAACAAACTAAGCGAGTGAGCGAGGCAGGTATACAACGCTGTCTTCGTTTTTTAGGCGCCATCCAAAGTGTTCTGCGCAGCTAATTCCGAGAGACAAAGATTGGTTGAGCGTATTGTATGCTAAATTGAATGCAATTTAAAATGATGATGCAATTTTGTAATGGTTTAGAAAAATGTGTGTTAAAAAGTAACATCTAAAGATAGCAATACATACCCAGAATGTACTAAATAATGGACTAGAGGTACGAACATTAATGGTGCCCAGTTCGCACGCGAACCTAAGAAATACTAAGTTAAAAGCGAATATCACTTGGTGGCCATACGAAGACTTACTGATCATAAGCATTTTATACTAAATTGTGACATTAATATTGCTTTTTATAATGAAAAATATTGCAATTTCACTAAATCTATACCAAAATTGTAATGTATATTCAAAATGTTTACAATTCATGAATGTTTAAACTCTGTTTACCAGAGTGTTGTCATAAAATTAAAATTTGATTTTATATTTCTGATATCTCACCGATTCATACAAATATATTTATAAAATTCGTATCAAGTTCAATATATTATTTCAATTCCTGGATTGGAATGGTCTAAAACACCATTATTATTTACAGATTAATGATTAACTAAGAAGAAATATCATAAAGAAATAAGAACATACATATTGAGCATTTATAAAAAATACGGTGATTTTAATAAGTATACATAGCCTCAAAAATCTTGACAGCAAAAAACAATGGCATTGGTGTGATTATGTGACTTATCTAAACGCAATAAGAATCAAATTTCCATGCAAATATGCAAGACAAATAAACTTTTTAGTATATCTATTTCCCTCTAGAAATCGCATCAAGTCGACGTTACATTCTTATTTCACAATTCCGCGATCAAAATCTACTTTACTATATTTATGGCAAATACTCTGTAGTGTAAAAATTTTCGTCATTTTGATTGTAACATAAGTCAGAAACATATATTGGATTCATCATCATCATCATCCTTGTTTTCCTTGGTAGAATAGAAAATGCATAATTTGTAAAACCGCTAAAAAACTCAATAATGGTCTAACTAAACTCAAAAGTCGTTACTCTATTCTACGGTAGAGATAGAGCGGTCTTTGTAGGTTGAATTGAGTATATTCTTCAAACTCATGGCCTTCTTAGTAGCTTTTAAGCCTAGCATCCATACTAATATTATAAATGTGAAAGTAACTCTGTCTGCCTGTTTGTTACGCTTTCACGCCCAAACAGCTGAACAGATTAAGCTGAAATTTGGCATAGTTAAAGGTTGTATCCCTGGGAAGGACATAGGCTACTTTTATCCCGAAAATATGAAAAAATCCCGAAGTACCGCGGGTCACACCGCGGGAGCGGAGCTAGTACTCTATAGTCAAACTATACTGAGAATCTGGCATTACAAAAGTATAGTATGCACAACGGAACGGCTTTCTGAAGTAGCTGCGCAGAACCCATTTTTGATGACCCCTATAAGATGAAGACAGCGTTGTATAGCTGCCTCGCTCACTCGCTCATATTTCTTACATCGTTCTATCTCGCTTACTCTACAAACGCAATTACTACAAGCGCAATCGTTTAGTGCACCTAACTTCAGAGAGCTAAAGATCCGTTGTGACTACTGTAATCTGCTTTAAACGAATGTGAACTTAGTATTTGATAAACTATCGAACAAAAAGTCCGTAATCATGTTTATATGTTCTGAAATGAATGATTTTATATCAACAACCACGTGCATGAACCAAAACTTGATAGAGATCGATTCTTAAACTAAAATTACAGACAGTTATTTTAGTATTTTACCACACATGCATTATGATTTATCTGTCGTGGGTTTAAAGTAAACAAAAGACAATTATTTGTGTAGTTAATTCTCAACAAATAAACATAGTGAAGGAGTTTCAATCAGTGTTTTTTTCTCTATGGATAAATGTTTTAAAATCATAAAACGATACTAAAACGGTTTAAATAATTCACCAATACAACACGCCATTTATTTTGTTGTGCATAATCATCTAATCATATGACAAAATCAATTGCTTGTGTTTAAATACACGCATTAGGATCAACGAACACAAAACAAATTGAAGAATTTATCTAAAGTACTTAATGTATACTTGTTTCTGAGTTTTAAAATGTTGAACTGAACAGAAATAACAAACGATTTCAGTATAGATTAAATCTTGGGTCCGTAAGGCAAATATCAAAAGAAATCTTAATAGCATTCTACCTTAGTTAGATTTTCATTGTGAATTGTGCTATAGCTACATTATCGGGTCAAACGCATTGTGTGAGAAGTACAGCTATATTGTACACCATAGGATAGACAGAGACAATGCGATGGTCGAGAGTTCCTATAATTAGGGCACAATTGATTCACTCGCTGTGAGGTTTACAGCTATATTCTACACCATAGGACAGACAGAGACAACGCGAGTCCCAATAATGCAGATAATCGTGTGAGAAGTACAGCTATATTCTACACTATAGGATAGACAGAGACAACACGATAGCCCGATAATGTAGGTAAATCATCGCGCAATATTATAGCGTAAAAATATTGTAATGTTCTCATTCGCCATAGAACTTATAATCACATATGTGTTCGTCTATACATTATACATTTCCTTGTGTTTGAGGCGCGTTCAATGCGTGATCACAGTGGAGTGCAGACATTGAGGCAGGACGTGTCTGTACGGTAGCCTGTAGTTTTTGACAGTTCGCGCTGCAAGACATTTGAGGCTTGTATACCTGTAATGTTTACAAACGGTTAAAAAATATTCGAAAGGCAATTGGGGGTATATAAAAGTGTTTTGATTTAGCTTACATAATACTAAATGTTTATATGTTGGTGGTAACGGTTGTAACTCATGTTAAACCGAATTACCGCCTTTGTCGGTGGTAGGCGCTTTATATTCCAGATTATGAAATCATCAATAATCTTGGCACCTACCAAGACATCTATCCATACTAATATACTAATAATATTATAAATGTGAAAGTAACTCTGTCTGTCTGTCTGTTTGTTACGCTTTCACGCCCAAACCGCTGAACAGATTAAGCTGAAATTTGGCATAGTTAAAGGTTGTATCCCAGGGAAGGACATAGGCTACTTTTTATCCCGAAAAAATGAAAAAATCCCGAGGGACCGCGGGTCACACCGCGTGAGCGCAGCTTGTTTTACATATGATTGATGAATCAGGAGGCAATTCATGCCTACACTTAACGGGACGATGTAGTGCCTGGGACATTGTTTGAAATGGAACAGGCTTGCCCAGCACCTAAGCCATCCTCTCAGTTTAATCAGCCGCCCACAGGAAAGACGACGTCGATACGTGTGGAGCTGACTAGCCTGCGGGTTTCCTCACGATGTTTTCCTTCACCTAAATTTCACTTAAATTTTACGAAACGAAAAATCCATTGATGCACGGCCGGGATTCGAACCCACGACTTTCGGTTTGAACACGACCCAATTCGACCAACACGGCTCACGCATACAATACGCATAAAATAGGGTTTATGTATATACCTGAGTGGGTTAACCATAGAATTAAGGCTCTGCTGACTCTGCTTGAGTATTTCCTCGGGCGTTTCTCCGTCGTAGTTCACGGTGTCAATGTGTGCGCCGTGGGCCAGTAATGAACGTACCACTTCAGATGGGCACGGGGTTAGCTGGAAGAAATATTATGAAAAATTCGTTTATTTTACACTAACTAAACAAGTTATTAAAATATAAAGTTTGACGTCACATATTAGGCAATTTTGAACTAGAGAATGACTATTAGACGACAGCACTGGATCGTAATTTGCGAAGTGAACATCTTTTGCGAAGAGAACTATTTGCGAGGTGGACCATTTGCGAGGTAGAGCATTTGTGAGGTCCAGGTCCAAGTCAAATGTCAAGTGGACCATTTGCGAGGGATCCTATGCAAAGTAGACCATTTGCGACGTGGACCAATTTTGTCAAGTGGACCATTTGCGAGGTAGACCATTTTTGTCAAGTGGACCATTTGCGAGGTAGGCCATTTTTGTCAAGTGGACCATTTGCGAGGTAGACCATTTCTGTCAAGTGGACCATTTGCGAGGTAGACCATTTTTGTCAAGTGGACCATTTGCGAGGTAGACCATTTCTGTCAAGTGGACCATTTGCGAGGTAGACCATTTTTGTCAAGTGGACCATTTGCGAAGGAGCCTTTGCCGAGTGGACCATTTGCTGTGTGATCTTCTACTTCGCATTTCTAAGTGTACCTTGCAGATGAGATGTAGCGGCGTATTGCCGGCCGCGTCCCTCGCGTCGGGCGCGGCCCCGAGCCGCAGCATGAGCGCGATGAGAGTGGCGCTGCAGGGCTCCACACTGGCCCCGGGCGCTATGCCCCCGTGCCAGGGTCGGCCGGCGCGTGCGCGGCTGCCTTCCGTTGAACATGCCACGTGGAGCGCTGATCGTCCCACGCGAACCTGCAGAAAAAATACTTTATTGAAACATTCAATACAATACAATCAAATTTTATTTCTCCACAATACAGGAGTTTTACAATTATGTAAGTACTTAAATCTATTAGTTTTAATTGGGGAAAATGTGGCTACCCTTCAGCATTGATGGCTCCAACAGGTGAAGAGTCTGTTGGAGCGCTGGTTTTCAGTGGCGCCGTTCAAGGTATATATATCATGCTCTCTCGCTTGCACATTAATGACTGTACTAGTGTGCAAGCGAGAGCACATGATAAGTTGCGACGTTTCTAATCTAATCTAATAGCTTTTGTTACCCCCTTGTAGTAAAAGTAGGTTTCATGTTCCAAGTTCTAACATAAGATAGGCGAATAAGCCTTAATATGACCTCTTAGTACAGTTCGCCTAACAGATCTAGGCATTCGTGAAGTTAGCCGTTTGTCTGCGCAGTGACCGCTTTTTCATACAAAACTGTGTTTCAGACAAACGTCTAACTTCACGAATGCCTAGATCCGTTGGGCGAACTGTACCTAAATTTTATATATCAAGGGTCTATTGACAGTTAAAAAAACTGACCTTAATATCTAGCTTAACGAGCGTATAAACAGCCTTGTGTATCTGCTTCGAAACTTCTTCAGTACAGTCGGGCTCCTCTAAAAGTCGCGCCAACAACGCAGCGAGTTGCAAAGCTATGACCAACACGCGTTGTAACGTAGCCAACGTTTGTTCTCTGTCCATACTGAGTTTAGATTCTAGGAGAATCATTCCGCGATTAATCTCTGAAAGCGCTTTACGGAATACTGGGTCAATGTCTTCGAATGTGACTGGGGGTACGATGCGACCTGTAAAGAAAAGATAAATTAGTACTAAAATTGACAGAGAAATGCAGTACTTTTTTTTTTAATTTTCACACAGCAAATCTAGCCCCAAAGTAAGTAGAGCTTGTGTTATGGGTACTAGAATTACTGATAAACTGCTTAAATACTTTTTGTTTGTAAATACATACATATTATACATAGAAACACCCAGACCGGAGACAAATATCTGTAGATCATACAAACATTTGTCCCGCGGCGGGGATCGAACCCGCAACCTTCTGCGTCGCAGGCGGACCTTCGCCCACTGCGCCACAGAGGTCGTCAGAGTAAGTTTGGTTGTTGTGGATAATATTATGATGTAAGGAAATCTTTAAAACCATTGCTTCCGAAAGCTATATTTTGGTAGAATTCTGTTTGATTTTTATTAATTGTAAAGTAATTTAGAATCACGTTGCAGTGTGAAAATGTACAACATAAAGTTGTGTTTCATAAAAAGTTAAAGTAGAAGTAATATCAAGATACGCACAAAAACAATACTTTATTGCGACTAACATTAAAACTAACAGAACTCAAAATTGCAGTTTTTTTTTTACGGATTACTCATTGGTGAGTCAGCTCCATGTTAAATGGACACTGCAGGCTGAGAAAAGAGCTGTGGACTGAAGACTAAATCGAACTTGTTATAAAACACACCATACAACCTGTTTTACGATACCAAAAATTGGCGCAGCCGGTAGGATACTAAACTTACCTCTAAGCGGCGGACGCGCGCGTTCTCCTAACATATACGTGAATAGTTCCGCGAAGCTATACAAGGAGGATTGTGTTAAAGGAGACAGAGGTGGCAACACTGCTCTTTGCATATCTAACGCGTGATGCCAGAGTTGTCTGCAACGTTGGAAGCGACCGGCGTCCGCGTACACTGCGCCGCGGTAACGCACGTAATAGGATGTGTCGGGGTGAGCTGGGCCTGGAACAAACGTTACATGGTTAATATGGGCAAAGTTCATTTAAATAATTTAGATATTTTTTTATTATTACCGTCTGCCGCCATAAACTGCCCCCACGCAGTAACAGACTGTACTATTTATGGCTATCCATCCCCACGTATGAAAAACACATTAATACAATATTTCATATGCCACTGCGTGGTTACTTTAATTGAACGAGGATAAATTATTATCAAAAACTTCAAAACCATGATCGATAGCATATAAATGAATCCCACATTCATTGACAAAGTTTTACTGTGAATATAGCCGACTATAATGGAGGATGTAGTTCAAGCAAGCGTACTACACCATCTCATCAATATAAATGAAGCTATAATCACAGGAAATACAAATATAATAAATAAATAAATAATAAATAAGAACTTTATTGAGGACACAGTGTTACATGAAGTAGTTACATGCTAAGTTTCGACAGTATTGCGTGAATGATGGCACCTTTTAATCGAAGTTGAGTTAACCTACCTACCACGCCAAACTTACATCAGTAATGCCCGCACTCAGAGCCGTAACGGCAACTTAAATCCGTTCGTTCAATTAACTGCTTTCGTAGCCGCTAATGATTCTGAGTACCGACAAAAGTATTTAAAGTTAAGTACTTAAAGTGGTAAATCAGAACTCACCTAAGATCCTCTCACGTATGACTAGTGCCTGCATTCGCATCGCGTCGGGATCCGCGAGTATTTCCTCAAGCTGTTGAGAGTCGTTAGGCTCCACCGCGAAATCGTACGCTTCTATGCGCGGTATGTCTTTCGGCTTTGGGATTGGTTCGCAGCCGTCTGAAGGAAACCTGCAAATAATTTAAATAGTTTGAATATGTTAAAAATTTAATCCGATAAATTGATATTTTCATTTTTTTTTAAAGTATATCATTATTCAATCAAACACACAATCACACGACAGAGTAAGGTTTGCACCGGACTGCTGACTATTAACAATAGAATACACATAGTAACAGGTGTCTTTGATTATTTAATATCATAACATTATCCTACCGGCTGCGCCAACATTTCCAAGACTATCTTACCAATAGTTTGTTTCATTCACTTCATTTCTACTCGTCTTCCACTATTCAGTTAGTTCAGTCACACCTAATTCATTCTAATTCAACCCTTATCTTTAAACTAATAAAGCATAGAATTACCTGTCCTCCATAGCTCGTTTCCACAACGCCAAAGCGCCAACCATATCCCTCCTCTTGTCTACATAAGTCGCACCTAATAGTTCCAACGCATCGATGCGCTGTTGTCTTGTAACAAGTCCGTAGTCCGCGTGGATTAAATGCTCTACAATGTGTGTGTGGCCAGTCACTGAGGCCGCTAGTAGAGGTGTCATGCCTGGAATACATATAAATAAAATTTAATCTGTCTGTGATTTCAGAATACCTGTGTTTTCTCAAGGGCATTGCTATTTACAGGATACTAAATCACAAACAAACTTTTTTAAAATTTTGTCTGTCTGTTTGTCTGTGCTTATCTCTGTAATGGATGAACCAATTTTATTGGGGTTTTCACTGGAAGATAAGAGGTTGCCGGTTATTATATAGGCTACTTATCCCAGACGCGGGAAAAACGGGGAAAATTAATGAGCCTACGTGGACAATAACACATAAATAATTAAACACAAATGTCAGTTATCGTAAACCCAGACACAAAATGAATATAAACAGTAGAAAATATTCATACATTTTCATAATATTTCTGACACATACTTGTTAGGTTTCATAATTTTTGCTGAACGATCGACACAAATAAACAATATATTAATAATGATCAATCATCATTAGCACAGATCAGTTTTACGACAACATTTCAAAAGGAGTGGTGTTAATTAAACAAGACGATTATATTTATCAATGCCAAAAGCATTTTACTCATTAACAATGGACAGATTTAATAAATGAATATGTTAGTACTCGTACCTTGGTACGAACCCTCGATCGTACCAAAGTACGAAACTTATAAGTACTACTTTTGTTTTTTATTTACTTACACCTAAATCACCACTTCGGTAGAATTAATCTTGCTAGAATGGAATATCAGGAAAGTTATAAACATTCGATTGGCACAGGATCGGAAAAAGTGAGGTAAAAATGAGGAGGCCTTTTATACTCAATGGGTGAATGTGGGCTGATTTCATAGAAAGACATACCATAAGAATCAACATCCATAGAAGCTCCCTGCCCCAACAGCAGTTTCAGAATCATAAGGGAACCGCTTTCTGCGCAGTCGTGCAATGCAGTATTTCCTTTCACACTTTTTCTGTTGACGTCCGCGTTCAAACTTAGGAGGTACTTCGCGATCCGAATGTGCCCTTTGTAGCACGCGATCATAAGGCATGTGTGTCCGTGACGATTTGCTATTTCTATGTCTAGAAATGAAAAATTATAATCAGTCAAAGGAACTGTACAGATAAGATATGTAGCTTTGAAAATGGTTAATAAAAGACCGCAGTTGAAATATGTAGTTACATAAAAAAGGCTTCATGGGACATATTTTACTGCACGATAGCTGGAAACACAGACTAGAACGCTATTCCAAGTTCGTCTTTAATATGCATCTCAGAATTAAAAATGTAACTCCTATCAGAGATGCCACGTGCACTGCAAAAGTCAGACTTTCCCTTGGAATAAGGTTGATTTCAGAAGGATATTATGGCTTGACTTAAAGAATAAAGTATGGACTAAACTTGAAATGGAACAGCTAAGCTATATAATTCATTCACTATTCAGCTCGTTCTTTATTCCGCCACGTGTGAACACACATAACAGACGATCTTTGTTCTCTAGTCTGCTCAACATAGTACTGTGAGCACTTCACTAAATTTCAGGTTATACCAAGAGGTGCCAAATACCTGACGTTCTGAAAGCATTTCCAAGCACTACTGACGTTTGTGATGTTGGCAAGTGGACTGGTGCAGATAGACTTAGTGACGTTGATTCTGGCGCCGTATACGCAGTGCGTAGTATTGACGCTACAAATTGTTTCTCTTGTTGCTACATGAGTTCTGATAAAACTATGTCTGAGTGTCGTCTAGGTAAGAACCACGTGCATCAAAGATCAGCTTGCTTATCCCATACACCTTATATTCACGGTAAAATAGAGAAAAATTAGAGTTTAGGCAAATGCATTTATTTCTACAAGCGCAAAAACTCAAATTAATGCTATTCTGCCGTTGATACAGCGTCATGCTGAAGTTTTAATGATGAAATAGAAATAGGCATAAGTAGTAAGATTTAAATTGAACGAGCAGCCAATGTTTTGCAATTCAATCTGTTTGATTTTGTAAATGAAGAATTGTTTTACGAATACGATCCGGCTATCCCATAGTGAGAATAAATGAACTTTATACAGACCAATGATCAATCAACTCTGATGAATATCTTCCTTAGAACCTGATAAAGACATTAAAGAGAATATTTAGAAATTTACTAAGAATATACATTTTCCCTTACCAGCATTATTCTCAACTAAAAACTTGACGATATCAAAATGCCCGTCAAAGCACGCAGCTCGCAGTGGCGTGCTATGAGTCCGGGTGGTAGAGTTTACGTTCGCGCCAGCACGAACCAACAACTTGACGAGGGGGAGATGGCCGGCGGCGGCAGCGCACCATAGCGGCGGAGCGCCTTCTATCGTTTCGCCGTCGAATGTAACTGAAAATGGTAAAACAAAGTTACACTGGTGTATTTCAGAGTATAACACTGCAGTAGGAACCCTGGGATCACTTTGAATAAACAAACCTTCAAACTAGGTGATTCTACTCAAGAAAATTTTAGTTTGGGCCCATATTATGACTCTCAATAAAATATGCGACCACGTTGCCACGTTATTCACTATTAACTATCATGTCAAGTAACTTGTTAGTGTTCTCTACTATTAACATTTGACGATGCCTTGACTGTGCTATTGTGACATGATTTATGAGTTTTTTTATGTTCGTAAAAGTAAACAACCAGTTGTAAAGTTACGTCTTTACTGTAATGGTTTGTAGTTAAAAATACGTTTTATGTGATTCGTGTGAGGTCGAGAACATTATTAAAATGGACACGAAAATCATTAAATAAAAATCAAATGCAGGAAAACAACACTTTCATTCGAATTCTTTCTACGTCCCGTCAGACTACGACCGTCCGAAAAGTAACTTCGTTCCTAAAATACATGGTCATTATGACGGTCTTGACTCGCACTCAACCAACACGTGGAGAACTTTGGACCACATGAGCTCAAAATAGAGAAAAGAGTGGAAGAAGGGGAGTTCTTTGACACGCAGAAAAAAAAGGATTCCTCAGCAGACATGGGAAGATAAAATCAAAAAGATAATTATTATGTTATTTTGATAAGAGACCATTTGTTTATTATTTTGATATCAATATTTGAATCTTTTGATCAATACTTTCATTAAGGTAATACTCGTAGAACATTTTCAATTCTAAATGAAGCATAGGGCGTGTGCCTGTCAATAACAATTTTATCAACCACACGAATCATTTTAAGGAGTGTTGATACGCAAGCTGTTGAAATATACAATTTGGCATAGCGTCCCACACATTCTCGAACGAAAAGTATCAACTACTTTCATAGTAGGTAGGTACATAAGTATAATATGTTTTGTATTAAACTTTCTGCGCGTGATAATGATAACCAATGAACACTTAAACTTTTTGACCTGCATATTATTGTGCTAATTTCATATAATTTACTTTTTTCGTATGCCATTACAGGAAAATTGACAGAAATTAATATTTTAACTCTAGAATACAACTACCAGTTATACAAAGACGTGCGTAGAGTCACGTCATAGGCTTAAAAGTTCCGCATTTTATAAAAAAACGAGTCAGTTGATCTTTATCTTAACATTTTCCGCAAAGAGTTGAAATCGGGGATATCTACATAACACACCCGATAATAAATATTCTTGAACATGACTACTGAGGGAATCGATGACGTATGAAAATGATCCATACTAATATCTATACTAATATTATAAATGTGAAAGTAACTCTGTCTGTCTGTCGGTTTGTTACCTTTTCACGTCCAAACCACTGAACAAATTAGGCTGAAAGTTGGCATGGATGAAGGTTGTATCCCAGGGAAGGACATAGGCTACTTTTTATCCCGAAGGACCGCGGGTCACACCGCGGGAGCGCAGCTATTAGGTTATAAATATCACTTCCTTCATAAACATGTTTTTAATAATATGAGCTCTTCATAGAGATAACTAAGTATACTTATGTCAAACGTAAAGATAAATATTTTAATTCTCTCGTAATATTTCAGGTAGATAAAGATTTCGTAAGGAAACATCGGGAGAGCACCAAGGAAATCGAAAGTAATGATGAGGACCTTTTGAACCACGAAACCATCGAAGTTCTAACTAATACTTCTGGTTACATCGGTTACTATAATTTTACAGAATAGTATTTACCTGAACCAGGCTGTTCTATGTCAGCTTTACACCTCTCGATGAGGTACTCGGCGACATCATAGTGTCCGTTCCGGCAGGCAATGACCAGCGGAGTGGCGCCGCATACCTTCGCACCCACCAACATGTTCAGCTCCTCGACAGAGCGCCAACTGTGCAGGTACGCCTGTAGACAAGGTATAACGTCAGTACGGAGCTTCGAGATTGCAGCATTATTTTGAGGTTTCAAAATATAATTAAATGAACAATTAAAAGGTATTTAAACCTTCACAAAATCAATCATGATATTGATTGAATCCCTTTAAAAAAAACAACTTTTCATGTTATTTGTGGCTAGTCATGACAACAAAACGGATGAAGGTTTTAGAAAGGACTTTAGTCACTTGGTAGCTTCACCAGCTTTAATAAGGAAAAACTGGAAAAAAAATTGGTAAGTACCGGGTTTAACTTGCCTAAAGCAAACAATACAAAATGCTTACATAATTTAAGAGCTATAATAATTATACAAAATACAAAGTAACATTTCTAGTTTGAGAACACCAAATGTAACCCTTTCCTGTTTAATTAATTCGAAAACATTCATCGTAACTCGTGAATGTATCCCATAAATTGTGGACTAATGGTAACAAAGTACACAAATAGCGGATGCTTTATTGGTTCTATAGCTACTTGCGGTTTATTTGCTAGAGACCTTTCTAGAACCAATCAGTTCTAGTGTAGCAAAATAGGTAAAATATATATCACATACGAATCATACGATATTATAACAACAGCGTTTGGTTTGGCAAGCGGTCGGTTCGTGGCGCAACGTACCTACCGGCCGTTTGCGAAACTCTGGTTTAGCACATGATTATCGTACAAACAATGATATTCAACCTTTCTGGGTTAATTTAGATGCATCCATTGTATTGCATTTATATTCAAAGCAAAAAATATGTGGACCGAATGCAATTTAAATTCTTACTTAACTACTACATACGTCAATATTGCGACATTACACGACAAAGGGTGACAAAGGGACATTTACAATAATATGGATTTCCCAATGATTCACAGATAAATGTTTGATAGCATAGGCCAATTATCAAAGCCTAAAGAACACGCAGTGAAAGGAAGTGATTCATAGAAAACCCAAAACAATGCCTTGACCTCGATAGATTTTAGGAATATAAAAGTTACGAGTTCGCTTTACTAACCTCAATGGTTACATTACAGTGTGACTTTATTGAATTGACTCATTCATAACATTGAAACAATCAAACATTAAAATAGTGCTGCTGTTCAATAAATCATAAAACTAAATGAAGATACGAAATTGGCGCATCTTTGTATACCAAACAATTTTGGCATAAATATTATAATACTTAGGTTGTTGATAACATCTAGATGAGCATAGTGTTGAACCGTATGGAGAAGGCTTATTAGCACCGGGTTAAAGTCAAGATATATATGATAATAATTTTTATTTATAAAAAAAAATAATGGATATTATTTTTAATGTAATCTATTCAACGGTCATTCACGTGCAACTTTTGTGACGACTGCGTTTCTTAAACTCTTGCGCAGTTCATGTAAGGATTAGGAGGACTTGCATTTCTACTAAACAGCAAGTTCAACATAAAAATCACAAATAAATTAAAATTATATAGGTAGGTACTTACGTCATACAGAAATTACATTATACTTAATTCACTCTCGCTATAATAAGAGTCAAATTATACAAAAGTTAATTTAGCATAAATCACAATAAACTTAAAGGACGTGTGACGTGACCCAAACCCTCAAGACAAAAAATAAAAACTCACTGCAAAATAGCTGAATTGTTAAGATGGAATAAAATATATTATAAACGTTGACACCTGGGAAACTTCGTCTGATACTGAACCTGAGTCATAATAAATCAGTCAATAAATACACGAAATTAATTAAAATTCATTCGGTTCAAGGGATAAAGTTCAAAATATGTCACAATTTTGAATTGTTTCACACTCGCGTCCGAGGATACAAATAGAAGCTACTACAAGTAGTCTGAATTACTTCTATTTTATTTGCTTGGTCTGTTCAATACTAATCGTAGTTATTGTTGTATTGATATTGAAACAATAAACAAAGGTATAATCATCGAAGGGTATAATTAAATATAAAAAAAATATTATGGTGGTACACACGTACGGTCAGCGACATAAGTTCATGAACATTTGATGTATTTAAATCTTCAATATCTTCGCAGTTCGTAGGGTTTTAGATAAAACTTCAGCTTACATTGGATGTTTTGCCGTGCACCATTACTATTTATGAAAAAATTGACAATTTTTCCACAACTAATGATGAAAATGAAGCTTTAAAATCTCCATTTGTTCATGAACTTCTGTCGCTAACTGTACGTACATACCTGCTCGACAAAACTTGCTCAATCTCGAGCAAGTACGAACGTGTGTACTGTACTATGCTACTCTCAAGACATATGCTCGAAGCCAACCAAAATGTTAAGTGTTTTTTTTTTTTAATTCATCGGATGAAACATGCTCATCGAGCATGTACGTACGTGTGTTGGGTACACACGTACGTACCATTACAATACTTCTTTTGGACC
This sequence comes from Epirrhoe tristata, assembly GCA_951394285.1. Classification (NCBI taxonomy): domain Eukaryota; kingdom Metazoa; phylum Arthropoda; class Insecta; order Lepidoptera; family Geometridae; genus Epirrhoe; species Epirrhoe tristata. The sequence goes on along the minus strand of OX596152.1, from coordinate 8,287,692 downwards.
ACAATTTTCCCCTTGAGTAGAATTTCGCTGATGTTTTTATAAGTAGTAATAGACAAAACAAAGAAAGAATACCTTTTTGAGCCGTCTCAGCAGCCTTCGCTGTCGTCGAAGCAGAGTTTTGCCACAGTACCGCAAAGTCTCTATCCAACGACACCTGACCGGCATCAGGTCCCAAACACCAGTGGACATGTTTCAGAACATCACAAACACTACTTATTTCAATTTCACTAAGTCCACACAAGAACGTTTGCAAACGTTTGTAATGATTTGGTTAAACGCATTCGATAGCCACCATTTGTATGTCTTTCTGCAACGTCTGCAGAAACATAAATGAAAATGACGTGTGAGTTAAAATTATTATAGGAAGGATTATTATAGACCGAAGTATCTCCCTCACTGCGGGAGCTAACCTATTAGTCAGAAATGCAAAGATTAACCACATAAAGTGAATATTAATGGAGTAGCAAGAATTTTATTACAAACATTATAAAAATCACGATATTTTCCGTGCGCTTGTGGTCTAATTATTCTCAAGAACCACATATTTAGCATGAGAATGATGATCATTATACGGAATCTATTACACGAGCACAATAATCATAGTAATCGGATAATTGATAAGGTAATCGGGTATTCCATCCACAGCGAAGATAGCGATTCGAATCACAAATAAATAAGGTATGTATTGTAACAAAGGTTTATGCACAACCAGGATTTGTAAAAAGCGTGCAAGGTTTAACATTTTCCAAAGCAAAAACAACTTTACAACCTTGTTGGTTAAACATTTCCTATAGCATATTTTCGAAAAAACGTGTTTTGCTAAGGTTTCTCCAGGAAACACTACTAGATGGATCGCATGCTTCGATTGGACCAGACCAGACGATTCAGCAAAGAAATACAAGAGCGCAATATAACATGGTACCTACGTGTGTGCAAGGTCCTGCGTTACGTATAACGCTGACTTGAATTTAATAATGTATTAACATGATACACATAAATAAAAGTCTAGAGGATCGACTGAAAAAAAGCATAACAATTTTTTTCAACACATGCCGAAAAAAATAATTTGGATATATCATGATTTCTATGTTTTTTGCAGGGCATTGGTTATTTAAAACTCTCATTCAAAATAGAAGGGACCAAGACAATGAAAAGAATAACCGGTCACAAAGATGTATTTTTATCCGATCCGGTATTGCGAGCAAAATAAAAGTACCAAAAGTTAATGATTCCATGTTACGGTCAGTGACTTGTGAATCAGAAAGTTGGAACATTCCATTACGCCAATATACCGATGATGGAATTAATGATTATCATCAGATATTTCTGGAACAATATATGACGTAAATACCTTTTCTACACAACCAAATAATTGCTTTATAAATTAGATTCTCGTTAGCTGAATGTAAACAGAACTGATAAAGTGGATTAGTACTAGGCGGACGACCTTGGTGGCTTGGAGAGCAAAATGTTCGGCTGAGATGCGTAAGTTAGATTCTCGCTGCGGGATAAATATTTGCACGATCTGTCGGATCTGTACCTATATATATATTTGTTCTGGACTCTGGGTCTGTTGTACAATAGTAGTTTGGGATACCCGCAACACAGGCCGTTAGTGTAGGGGCAGGTCATACAATGAAATATACCAGAATAGTTAGTCCAACTGACTTAGTCAAGTTGTGAGATAAATTCAAGAGAACATAGTATATGTGCCATTGTAAATAGTGATGAAGCTATATTTTATTCAAGAATCTTTTTTTTAACAGCCACATAAATCTATAATTAATAGCGAGATATAATGAACTGATTGTTATTATCAGCACGAAACAACTGACCTACATCTAGCCTCAATCAGACACCTGACAGATTGAAGGATTCTTCAAGATCAGTTCAAATGTTGGCTAGTTAAAGAAAGAACTATCCAAGAACGAAGTTATTTCAAACTGAGAAAATAACGACATACTTTATGGATGACCTGAGCCGACCAGTACATTAAATTTTCTTGGTCAAATAAGCAAAGCAAGTTTGTTTATGGTAGAGTTCGTTCGCTATGTAAACTGTTTTTGTCCACAGCGGATGTTTGCAAACATGCGGATTCAAGCTTCGAAGATTTGATTGGCTTCAAGTGATGTCAATATTTAGTCAAATTCAAGGAAACTAGGAAGTTAATGAAAACAATAAGAATACTTTACATCATAGAGACGAACACATTTATTTTATTTTAACGGGCAGTGTTCCGGGCTATTGTTGCAATAAAACAATCATATGTTTTGTCATGTCATCAAAATCCTTGCTGCAACACTTTTGTAATCATGCGTTGGGGCCACAGGTTGGGGCCAATGATACAACAACCAAAAACGTATTGCATTGAAAGGTCATAGCTCGCAACCCTGATCAGAAAGTCTTGTTTCCGAAGTGACTATATATAAGTAAAATGCCTTAAACGCGAATTGATTACATTACCAAAAAGCTTAACGAGGGACGAATGCATGACTCTGTTGGAACTATGAAGGATACTTCTTAGGACAATGTCTTGGAGAGAGTAGCAGACAAAAGCATAACTAATGAGATTTCTCAACGTTGACGTGTCTTAGAAAGATTTACATGAAGCGGATTGAGAATACTTATTGAAACACCTTTCCTTTCGTAATAAACGAGTAATACGTTTCAAAAATACCAAAACATACCACATAAATGAGAAACGAGAAAAACAACTTCAAAACAAACATAACACTACCCTAATTAGTACAGAGTCTGGCCCAATCAGCAATTATTCATCGAAAGCGTTATAGAGATCTCATTCGCCGTGACCCAGCGTAAAATAGGTTTTCATCACACTGCACAATCCCGGTTGCACAATCACAAACACAGACATACACAGACATACACAAACCGTTTATACATTCGCGTGGGGCCGTGCGTCCGAGATGATGGCCAATGCAGAACTGCAACCGGCGGTCGCGGCAACACTCTTTCACCGAACGCTTACACAAGAATTACGTAATGAAGCTTTTGCCTTTCCAATGCTGCAACTGCGTGTAGCAATTGCTGTTCGTGATAGATGTTATTGTATTCATATTTTTGTGGTCAGCAAGTTGGGCTTCAAGTATTGTTCAAATGTTTGTTGTCTTGTCTTGTCTAGTTGTTTACGTTTTGCTCTCAATCTTTAAACAAGCTTATTTAAAAAAAAAATTTAATGTAATTTATGTTTCTTTAACCGTTGTAAATACCAAATCTAATGTTTAAAAATTGTTAGTGTATTTTTTTTAATTCAAAGAAAATCTCATATTCGCACAATGAAAACTACAGTACTAAACTCCATACTCGGGAAGTTTATGAATAGCTACTCAAAATAGGGCACTTGAAGATTTTTATTTTAGTGTATCAGCACCTCAACCAAAACATTCATGTAAGGATTCTCAGATACTACGTACTTCGGATTATTTACTAATTTCTGACATTGACTGTCGACCTTCAGGCGAAGGGCGTTACAGGATCAATATTAGTAAGTACCTTTGTAATACTATTCGGTAATTACGACGTGATGGCGTAATATACTTTTTTGTTATATCATTTGTTTGTAAGCTGATTGGATTTGACAAGGTAACCTTAGTACCCTTCTGTATCTTATAATGTCGGTAAAAAAAGTAACAAATTATTTTACAAAGAAGAAAGAAAAATAATGTTTCAAACTCATTCCGGAAATAGCAGCATCTATTGGTTGGCAAATATGTGCGAAGATAATCACAAAGACAACGAGATGGTCCTGATGTATCGATGAAAGCCTTAGGGAAAATGACATAACCGACGATTATGAGAATAATATAAAACCCTACGGACACAAAGATCGGAAAACAGTCAGAGCGAGTGTTTAAATATTTGATCTTCATACATGAGAACATTAAGTCTTTATTACGCTGTGGTACACTTATTGATGGATGGCCATCTAGCGCAGATTAAATAATAGTAGCAATTGTATCTATTTGATGTGTAGCTTCCGCGCTTCGAGGATATGTTAATCAGTCTGACCTCAAGTATAACACGATGATAATTGAAGCATGGCCACCAGTATGCTTGTTCCCAAAACTCCGTTACCTACTAACTGGTCAATCTATAACACCACTACAATTCAATATCAAATTCTTTAAAGGCCTTTTGTCTAACATTTCATTCGACGACAAAAAATTCAATTCCATTAGACAAACGGTTCATTTGTATTCATAACAAAAATCCGTCTCCACGTAATCCAAATGTTACGAAGGCATGCCAAATTCATTACGTTCGCGGATTTTGGTGAACGCTTCGTCCTTGAACGCGTGTACGCCAATATTACGTATGTACTCACCGAAGTTATGCGGATGATAATAGCACGCCCTAAAATATATAAAAATAAGGAAATCTTGAAGCCTGCTAAGTAAATATTGCATTGTTCTATGTTACTAACAAAACAAATACTAGGAAGTTTATTGGTTGTTATCGAGCAATCGCGAGTATTCGCGAGTAACATAAAACTTGCACAAATAGACGCAGTAAAAACTTTTTAGTGTGTCCCAGAAATTAATTCAGGTTAGAGAACAACACACAGTTATATCAAGGGTTATGTTTCAACTCGAGGCGCCTCACTTTTTCACTCTATTTCATTAGAAGACAAAAAATATGTAGGTACTGTCCATTCAGTAACATAGTGAGTGATGTAAAACACATATTAGGTCAACGTTACCAAAGTTGGTTAAACTACTAATTTGTAATTTTTGTTATGTAACTTTCAGCCGTTCACTGCGATGTTGCGAATTCGATCATAAAGTCGACCAGGGGGCATAAAGCGGCCACTTTGGGTGAATCATATAATGAAACATATAAGCAGTTTTGTAGTAGAATTTGCTACAAAACTGCTTATATGTTTCATAATATGATTCACCCAAAGTGGCTGCTTTAGGCCTACAGGTCAAAGAATGAAATGAATATACCATTAAGATGGAGAAATAGACAAAAAAGAAACCAACAAAACCATGATCTTGAACTACACTGGTACAATGGTTAAATTTATAGTTTACAATGGTTTCGAAGAAAGCTGATAAAATTTGCTATGAAACGTTTTGTGTTTTAAATCTCTAACTTCTGTAGTTTAGAAAAAAAAAATATAAAAGTGTAGTACTTAGTTTTGCAGGCCAGTGTAGATACCGACTAGTAGTTAACAGACACAGATCACAACCTACAAACAAATAAAGAAAAATTACCAAAAAAAAGGGAGAATTACTCGAAACGTTAGCAAGCAAAAATACACACATTAAAAGAAACACTAGGTACTATACTAATCACAATAGGTCATCGCTCATCAGCGCAGTAACTACAGTTTAAACTACGTGCAAAAACTTTTCATTGATTAATACGTTTTGGAATTTATAAAAACTTCGTGACGAATCAATATCAAATAAACATCACGTACAGTTTGCTCGATGCGATAACCGTTAGATACATTGTACAGCTCACGATCGCAGTCATGGCCGCATATATGTCGAGTACAAAGGATAAGGTTTTACGAAAATGACTTCAGTCAATAATCATATAATACTGATACTTCACCTGGTTAATATTCCATTTAAGAACTAAGCGCTTCGAAAGTTATTTTATTATGCGCACTGCAAAAATTTGGAATCAGCTTCCAGCGTCTGTATTTCCGCTGAGCTACGACCCTGTTGTTTTTAAGAAGAGAGGTAATAGGCACCTTCTGGGTAGGCTCGCTCCATCGTAGATCTCACTCTTGCCTGTGTAAGTTTCGAGGTCAAGAGCCGACCCATTCATCATTTAATAAAATCAAAATAAAAAAAAAACTTATATGATACCTATTCTAAAACTTAATATGGTACCAGCTCTATTATCAATATTGTAACGTACCTCTAAGCAGATTGCTGTAGGTACGGTTGTACTTGTACTCTATCAGTAAGTATTATGACTGTATTATTATATTTAACTTAACGCCATAATCATGTGCTCATGAGTTAGATCGCGCAATAGCTTTTTCATAAGTTCTGCTAAAATTTTCAAGGACTTCTTTCGTGGGGCGGACACGATACAATATTGCTACAAGCTATGCCGATATGCCGCAGCTACCTCCGAAACCTACACAATTATGCGAAAATACGCAACAGCCTAACGTTTATACACATTATATAACTTGATTATTATAATGAAGCCGAAAGTGAAGAACCTTGAAATAGTAAAAGCGGTTATTGACACTAATATTATTAAATAGCGAACAAAGCGTAATTTCACAAAACATTTTATTGTTCACATCGGCAAATCAAATGCTATTAAAGATTTTGCAGTCATGCTTGAATCTATGCATAACATAAATCTTCATATAAACTTTGAACAGAACAGACTTTAGTAGCAAGTTTCCATGAGGATAAATATCTAAAACCTATGATACCATAAAAACTTCCAGAAATATGCTTTAAAAAGAAGAAACACGTTTTTTTGTAAGTTAATTATTTTGATTTCAATATTGTTTAAAATTGTATTCCATTATCCAAAATTTGCATTTATTTGCAACACATGTCATGTTGCACAGTCAAAACAATACACAACAAATGTGTTAAAATCTGACGAGTATGATGGTGCTACAAAGAAATATAATATACAAGACTTCACAGCATTTTCCCTCATAGTTAGAGAATCCAACTTAATGGGAATTTAACTTTAAGGGAATCCAACTTAATGGGAATCCAACTTATTGGGAATCCAACTAATCCAACTTAATGGGAATCCAACTTATTGGGAATCCAAATTAATGGGAATCCAACTTTCGGGGAATTCAACTAATCCAACTTAATGGGAATCCAACTTATTGGGTCTCCAACTTATTGGGAATCCAACTTATAGGGAATCCAACTTAATGGTCCTGATTGGTTAAGTAATAAGGATGTATTATCAAACCAATGATGGTTAAAACGAAGAAACGTAAATTTCATGCATAGAAGTATACAAAGAGGTGTTTCACACAAGGTGGTCTGGATGGACCAGACAGCGTCAATGAACTAGACACATCAGTTTACAAATGACTGACAGCCTGTTACTAATATGGTTCGGATGACCAGGCTCAATCAAAATATGAGCACTGTTGTCATAAAGGGCTTATATTCAGAAGCGGCGTATACAGTGAGTCATCAAATGCAGGGAAAACATCTTGTCTGAATTCAATACGGGAACCGCACTCAAAAGGTCACTGACAGGGAACTTGTACAGAAATACTAATGATCGCTCAATAAAAGCATCATTTGAATAATTATTGTTGATGAAACTCATTTGAAGTGTTGCAGAATAATATACCATCCATAGACCAATTACAAAAAAAAACTTAGGCCTTATATATTAGATGATTTATACAGCGCCAGGAGGCCATGCCTACACTTAATGGACGCTGTAGTGCCATTGATATAAATTGGCTGTAGTGCCATAGTGGGACATTGATTGAGATGGAATAGGCTTGCCCAGCACCTAAACCATCCTCTCAGCTTAATCAGCCTGGCCCAAAGGAAAGACGACGTCAATACGACCAATGACAATACAAGGGCAAAACCTGCAAAAATCATTGTTTTTACAGCCTTGTGTTATGAACGTTTAATTAAATATTTCTCTATCAACGTCGGATCTAGATCACCTTTCAATAAACTGATTGCAAACCTTGGTTTGCACACTAAACCGAAAGTTGCTTGCTAAGATTTATTTATAAGTAAAGTAGGGCATCAGGTGCATGCTCTTTTCGAAACATTTCGCAGACGCCGATGACGAGTTGAAGCAGACGTACTTGTGAAACTTTGCGAATAGCTTTCAATTGCATAAAACTGCACTGTTGGCCCTTGGTGTTTCAAGAGCAATATACGAAGATCAAGTAGAGATAATCTGAAGCACGATTTGCAAATTCAGAGTTTCGGAAATCAATCAGAAACATTGATTAAACTATTGCAGCATGCTAGAGTTGTTTTGGGTTCTAGTCTAGATAAAGAGTGCTTCTTGTTTCATCCCAAGATTTTTCATCCCAATAGGTATTTATCTTGATTCGTCCGAAATTTGGGTTTTTTAGTTCTTGTTTCATCCCAAACCTACTTATGCCTAATTTCTATTGTTTAAATTCAAATAAATGACACAGTGTGACACTAAAGCAGCAGGGTCATCAAACAAAAACAACTAGGTACTCAGTATTAGCATTTTATTTAAAAATTACTCAAAATCAGTCTTTATCTGGGTAGAAGCACTCTAGATAAATTATACCAGAAATTTTGTGACTTTGAGAAAGGGAGGTAATAACAGACTTAGCAGGTCAATTCGTTTGCGCTGAATGGCCATTATCAGGGGTAACTTTGAGCCAGAGTTACATTACACTTACACCACAGCAATAACCACAAAAATATTTTTTGCATTTCTGTACGAGCCTTTAGCCATTCATTGTTTTGCGAAGAAACTTAAGCAGGCAAATTGCTTGACTAATTTCACAAGGCGCTACAGGACCTACTTCACTTGTTTGTTTACAAGGGAAATTAAAATACTGGTGTTGAGCGGAGATGAGCCTTGCGGCGAATTGAGGTTAGTATGAGTCATTATGAAACTGTTTATTTTTCATCATTAAACTGATAAATTTATAGTTTTCTCTTCGAATACGCCAGATTATTTTAAAGATTGTCCATTTTCATTTAGCATTTAGGTTAGTTAGATTAGTTACTGAAAATATTCTTATCATCATTTCCCTGCCCTTATCCCACGCTAAGTCGGCACAACATGTACCTAAATATGTTAATATAATAGTGAAATTAAAATAACAGATATAATTTGAGTAGGTACTAGGTACAAAGCGACTAGCAAGGCTCCAAACGGCATTGCATTGCTTAATTCATAAGGAGCTTTGATTAAAAATGAATGTATTGCTAACTCCCTGCCCAAGGCGTTTAAAAAATCATGTTTTTTTTTAAGTAAAAAAGAAGCTAAGCCATATAACACAAATTATAAGTACATAAGCGTTCAAAGAAAGTAAAGCGATTATCTAGAAAGTCGACAGTATCTTTATAATTGGCTAAAGTGGATATATATAATTGCGTCCGGGCGATAGATAGATACCAATACTTTAATTATAGACAGTTAAGGGCGAGACCAGTAGAAAAGCAATTAACTGCCAATGCTAAATGCGAAAATAGATTTTAATCGAAATAAGACTTGTATTATGCAAGTGTCGACTGCTACGTAATGCGGAGGAAAGAACCTACGAGAAGAAGAATCAGTAATAAATGTATGTAAGTAAAAAAGAAACATGCGTTTTGAGTCAGTCAATTTCAATCGGATCAAGAAATTCAAATATGAAAGTACCTAAATCAGTAACAATTTCAAACACTAGGGGATAAATCTGAATTAATTGTCAAAATCGACATGAAATACCTATAGATTTTAAACTAGTTTTTACCGTGACGTTGCTCGCACGTTGTGGTCAACAACTAGATTAAAATACAGTTCATGAAGTACAATCTTTACGATCTTGTCTTCTTCCTGTCAGACATGTAACGTAATTAGCCATGTTTTGGTCTGAATCCAATTGCAAATCTCATTTCGCTCTAATCACGATCGTGACCGAGATTTTGGTTAATTTCGAAATAATGAGCGGCAAGACTACCAAGTTTAGCGTATGTTGTACGTAACAGTTGATTAATAAACCACAGAAAGGCATGTTGCTATCTGCTAATGCAATATTTGGAGGGAGACGGCGCGCGGCGGTACGCGAAAACTATTGGTGCAGTTGTTGAGAGAAAAGCGAGTGGGACAATACCCATAACGTTTGTAATAAATTACGTATGGGTTATATATGTATGTATATACAAACCACGGTCTTTTCCACGCATGAATGTCTATTCCAGACTTGAGTGCCACCGTCTCGTGAAGTCGTGCTGCCAGACGGTATACTCTACTTACACTTCCGAGACTTTGAAGATGACGATATTTTTTTTGATTTGTAGATATCCGGACCTTTTTTATTTTCCTCCGCTTAAGCTTATGGATGGAACCGTGAGATCAAATCATTTTATAGGAGGGCGGCATAAATAAACTGTTTGGGCAACAGCGTTGCGGTGACCTCCCGCGATGAAATAATCGATATTATATTTAGTGCATTAGAACAAAACCTGTTTTAATCATAATATTAACTGGTTTCTATAGATGAAAATATAAACTAACCGTTAATGAGATGCAATGCTAATTTTGGTAGCTGGTTAGTTCAAAGTCGCGTTGATCAGCGCAGCTACTTATAAGTAAAATTATGACGATGCAACGGTGTGGAGGAAGAAATACATGTTCTAATACAAAAACAGAAAATTAAAAATAACTTGATAATTTGTCAAAAATTACGAGAAATACTTTTTGCCTCTATCTCACGAATCAATATGATAAGAACAATGAGTACATCAGCAACGAAACAAAAGGCTGAATTCCATTCCATCACCTAGATGCGCAGGTACCCCTAACCCACTAGCCTGGTTGTCAACATCCGCGGTACACTTTCCCTGAACGAAACCTGATCGCATCCGATCTACGCAGTTAATGTTGCGCAATTAAAAATCGGTATTGTACATTCTGTATTGTCATCGTGAATGGTAAAGTTCGAATGCAATCTACGCAATCGATAATGGCATTAACCAAATCAACTGATTTGAGTAACAGTACCTACAAAGACTTGGTAAACTCAATGCACAGTGAAGTGATAATTTAAGCGATTAATAAAATAGATATTTCCCATAGCATTCCGGAAAAACACAGTTAAACAGCAGAAAATATATAAAATGGAATTCAAACCGAATAATGGTTTGCAAAACGGATTATTTAATTTATTGACCTGATAAACTGTGGCCTTATTACTTCTTATCTCTGATGTTTGATAAATACAGTATGGCGGTTACTTAGCGAGGGACTACATACATACCGATTTGTATGCAATTGTATGAGTCCATTTGAATCGCGACCATAGAAATAGGACGAGCAACGGCGTTATACGAATATAAGTGTTGCTGTCACCGGATTCGTGACTGTGCCTTTTGACCTATTCTAATAAACGTTCATTTTGTGGTTTTGTTCTGACAACATAACAGTACGCACTGTTTATTAGATTCAGGTTTGACAATAACCGGTCCACGAAATCATAGTATGTATCACGCTGTTTACCCTCAGCGTTAGGATAACATGATAGGTAAAAAAAAATAAGCATCTATATTAGATGATTTATACATCACCAGGAGGCAATCCATGCCTACACTTAACGGGACGCTGTAGTACCTGGGACATTGTTTGAAATGGAATAGGCTTGCCCAGCACCTAAACCATCCTCTCAATTTAATCAGCCTGACCAACAGGAAAGACGACGTCAATACGTGTGGAGCTGACTAAGTTGCGGATTTCCTCACGATGTTTTCCTTCACCGTAAAGAGCTCATGTTATAGCGCATATAAATTTTACGAAACGAAAAATATATTGATCTATGAATTCGAACCCACGACCTTCGGATTAAAAGTCGAGGCAAAACCCCATTCGACCAACACGGTTCTCTAACATGATAGGTATCGCCTTCAACTGTATAACTGAGAAGATTCTGGAAGAGTCTAGTCTCTCGAGTATAATTTACATTAGCAGTGCTAATTTAGCACAGATCAATAGAACATTCTATCCATACTATTATAAACATATATCATTTACAATGCTTTCAATTTATATAAATTTTATTGTAATTTATGCGCATAGCATTAACTGTATATCAACTATTCTTTTATTTTAAAAGTACCATTTATGTTATGAAACAATCACAGTAAAGGCGCTGGCAGTTTTTTATACATATCATGACAGGCATCGCAAAAAGATTGTTACTTGCAAAACTTTTCTATGACAATTCGAGCGATAAATCCTACTTATCATTTGACCACCCAAACACGCATGGTATATCAATCACAGCAAACACACGTGAAGCGATCACGTTCCGTTCCTAAATTAACTTGATGGATCCCAAATTAAACATCGGGAACGACAGATGCAGACGAATGCGCCAACTGGAGATCAATTAAGGAGATTGCTGGAACAGAGTATTTATGTGCAATGCTAGACAAGCGAGAAATCTTCTTGCGACTAATCATTAATCACAATACATAATATTGTAGAAGACTAGGCCCAACAAGTTTTTCCACTCAAGTGGAAATATTTTTTCAAGTAAGTTATAAATGTACCTTTTCCTCTCATCATTACTCTGTTGACTTGACAAATCATTGGTTGAAAGAGTGCTGTGGTCATGAGAGAAATAAGGTTGCCAGAGCTCGGGAGACGCTGACCGGTCACTTACTACTTATAGTCATATAATATACTGGTACTTCGGTAGCCGCTTACCAAAATATGCGACTGATTGTGTCTGTGACACAAAGTATTAACTCAGTTTTTAAGAGTTTTGTAAAGTTCTGCTTTAACTATTTTATGAATGCGATAGCAATTTAATAAAATTTAGTTTCCATAAGTTCCTGGTTAGAAACAGATCTGGATTTCTTACGTAACGCTATCGTAACATTTCCAACGGGTGCCTGTCACAAAATTGTTAAGTAATTGGTACATACGAATAGATACTTTGATACAATATACTTTGTAAAGAGAAAGAAGGAAATATAGGACGATTTATTATGCTTGTGTAATGTAAAATTGTACACCGGCGCCCCTCTAGTCTAGTAAGACAGATGTATGTTGCGTAGTTGATAGTTTCAAAACTTGCAAAATCGGTCGGCCACTTAATGAACCTATACAATAGGAATACATACTTTCAAATAACAACGGAAATTTCAAAATTCACTCTTGAGTCAAGTCACCAAGCAAAAAAAAACTAAAAAGCTAGGAACATAGAGGTATTATTTGATATTTAATCTACGCAATAATTTATTTATTGATAAGAGCTGACAGGTGAATTATATCACGACAACAATATTTTTTGCACGAAATCTGCGCATGATATAGTTTTTTTGCACATTTTTTGCAGTCAAAAATGTCGTGTATGATTCAGCAAATTAGCAGCTACTAAACAGCTACTATAAAGGAATTCAGATTATGCCTGCTTGTTTTAATAATGCTTCATATTTTTTTATACTATGTGAAATTGACTAGCCATATATCTGTTATGTTTGGTTAGAAAATCATGCTAACAAAATAATTACCGTTTCACCACGTAAGAGAAGAGGGCTGTACACAATTGCAACTAGAGCTCCCAATATTTGGACGAAAGTGGAAGAACAAAATATTTGTGTTTCTTCAGGAATAGTTTCATTAAAAGACAATCCTAACGTAATAATTGGGTACTTATATCGAAATATGAAATAAATCAAGTTTCCAGTTACTGGTTTCAGGACATTGACCTAGCATTACCGCTCGAGCGGGTATTTTGGCAATTAGGTAAAAAAAAACACAAAGTTCAACAAACTTATTAAAAACGAACGAGCAGTTTTAATAACTTTCCGTAAAACTTATATTACCAATTAGTAAATTATAAATACTAATACTTTATTTCAGGCTAAGCATAAATAAAATCTTCCTAAATACAGAGATTTCTTTAAAAATATGAAGAGGAATTGAATATTTTTGGAACTAGTTCCAGAAATGGAGGCAGTCCCAATATGGAGTCTATGAATAAAAGTCTAGACTTTAACTCAACAACCGTTATAGCAGTGGCATTTTGAAATAGAATAGACCTAAGCCCGATATTGTCATGAAACACTAATCCATACTTGCAGTTTTCAGTTCTATTTAGAGGTTTCAAGTAGGTATGTTATTTTGCTGACGAAGTCGCGGGTACCAGCTAGTCATATATATACCGACAAAAATGTAGGTAGACACGACGGTAATATGAAGGAGGTAAGTATCATTTTCAACTACAACATTGCAAAACGTAACAAATAATTTATCTTCTTGTACGAGTATACATAATGCTGCTTTCTGAACACAAAACGCAGTGTGCTGCAACTCAAACGTGACCAACGAAAGTTGCCACCTTGACAATACCTCTGTTGTTGTAGTTGCAAGGAAAATGTGACAGCACCAAAAAGACCTAGAGTCCTTTTGTTTCTGGCTGGTGCTTGGCTGGGGAGACAGCCCACTCAGCGGAACTGCCTATTGTAAAACGATTTCACTTGAGTTATTCATCAGTGAAAGTGTTAGGAAACAATGCTGGTAATGATTAAATTATACGTTATTATAATCGTTATTAATGATTCACTGATCTGAAAGTGATCGCTGTCGTTCTTGGAATATCATTATTGGTATTTAACCTGTCTTTAAATCCTGGGAAATACAAGCTGTTTGTTTTCCTTAATAAATTTATTAATTTATTGTTTACTAGCTGTCCGCCCCGGCTTCGCACGGGTTTATTATAGGTATTTAACAAAAATTTAATAACAACATGGCGGTCCTGGAACGGGATGTATGATCCTTTAAAGTTTAGAGGTTAATATGTAGGTAAGGTCTAAGGTAGGTAGGGGAGTATTGGGCAGTAAGGCAGGTTTGGACACCACCGGCAAATCCCCGTGTTATGCCGGCCATACACCACCATGCCAATCCACCCCCATACATGGTCAATTCTAACTGATCAAATTCCGATTTGACGATAGGCATGATGGTTTATGGCCGACATGACACGGGGGTGTCCAAACCTCCCTACTGCCCAATGCTCCCCTACCTCCCATATATATTTCATTGATATATTACCACTCCCTTCCATTCATTTCATAGTTCCCAGACACTTTTTAAACTATCATGGTTTTCAACATTTTTAACACAGTTAACGGGATATTTACCATGATTTAATGTTTTTTGAGTTTCCCGATATTTCGGCGCAGTTGCATACGCCATGATCAATAGTATCTATGGTATTTATCATGGTTAATATCCCGTTACCTGTGTTAAAAATCCCAGACACTTGTCCTACCGTACTAACTGATATTTATTCTGTGGTCGCGATGTATCTTACATTTTTAAACTCATGATAACTTTTGAATAAAATGTCCAATTTCAATCATTCAAAAAGTAATCGACGGGTACTGAAACGCCTTTACTACGAAGGAATTTATTTGGATAAAAATAAATACCAAAATAAGAATAACGTGGTCTGCTTTTGGTCGTCATTTTTATTCACTTTTTAAATTAATAACAACTTTTAAGTTGTTATTCTGACACAACCACAATAGTTGGACATACGCTATCGCTGACTTTTTTGTAGATATTGATACGTTCTTTAATATTGTAGAACATTTTTTTGTTCTATCATCAATAGTTTTCGCAGCGCACGCGATATGAAGAATTTTATGTTCAAAATTTTTACACCTTTGGTTACATTATTGCAATTTTCATAAGGATCTCTAATTTTTTTGAAAATAATTTATAGCCTATGTTCATCACAGATATTGTAGGATTCTAATGGTGAAAGAATTTTTCAAATCGGTCCAGTAGTTTCGGAGCCTATTCAATTCAAACAAACAAACAAACAAATGTTTCCTCTTTATAATATTAGTGTAGACTAGCTGCGCTCCCGCGGTGTGACCTGCGGTCCCTCGGGATTTTTTCATTTTTCGGGATATAAGGTAGCCTATGTCCTTCCCTGGGATACAACCTTTAACTATGCCAAATTTCAGCTTAATATGTTCAGCGGTTTGGGCGTGAAAGCGTAGCAAACAGACAGACAGACAGAATTACTTTCACATTTATAATATTAGTATGGATGCTATTCAGGAGATACATTTCTCGCGTTCGACTTGGATAAAAAGTACCTAACCTATATTCTGTTTTGAAATGTATTCTTTTTGTCGATTTAGCTCAGACCAATGGCACCAAACCCTATTACCAAAGCGGGTACCTGGACTAGAACGTTTGGTATGAGTTCGACTCGGACTTCGCCGGTGCAGAGCCGTATTCAATCAAATGTTTACAGATTTCTCTCAAGGTCATGTTTTTCTAGATTATTCGCTTCAAACAATGTAGTGTAGGTGAACGAAAAAACTTGAGATTTCATCATTATCGTCCATTTTATTCTAAACGTGGGAAATAGCATTGACCTCTATTGGACAATTCAAATTAAATTAAGGTTTTATTCACATTGAACCAGTTCGTTCTGTGTAGAATTAGATGACCTATTGACGGTGTAATTTATGTATTTGATCGTACCGTCAATGCTTTAGTATTAAAAACTGACTTGAATGTTGTATTATGTACGTAGTAAACAAGTACACTATGTGACACTACATCAAGTTTTACAGAAAAAGTATTGATGTGACAGGAATCTTTATATGGGACCTTCAATCAAATATTGTAAATCGGTGTAAAATTTACTGAAATTAGTTTTTTCGTTTAGTAATATATTGTTCGAAAGAACTGGTGACACGATAAGAAGAAGAAGAAGATAACGATTTATTCCCTCTTCAAGATTGGCACGTGGCCAAAACATTAGAAGGCGATGAGGGAAACCTTTACTCACCAGTGGACAGCAAGCAAAGAAAAACTATCAGAACTAATAATAAAGATTTAATAGAGTGATGAGAAGTTGCCAAAGAGAGGGGTACATGGACTTGTTTTGGAAACTTTTGCCCTGTAATGTGACGTCACTGGTCTGTCATGAAGGAATCACACTGCGGATGAATCCAGGGACATAGTGTTATTATAGATAGAAGATGGCCCCTCACTAGATGGAAAAACGATCTTGTGAGCCGCTGGGCCGCACGATCGCTCTGGAAATCGATGGGGGATGCCTTTCAGCAGTGGACGTCATGAGCTGAGATGATGTGTTATTATAAAATACCTCAAACCACATCGAAAGCCTCTGGTATACAACCACAATGCTTGCTTTTCATCTACTGGTTCACTCTTCATCACATTACACTCATCCGCTGAAGCATAGCTTGGTACTTGGCTGCAGTTTATATGATAGACAGTTGGTCAAAAGTTAGAGCAGACTCATCATCATCAAATTTAAGAGCTCAGCTCTTGTCGGTGCAATGATGCAACTTCCTCCACCTCTCCCTTTCCAATGTGGTCTCCTTTACTTCTTTATACGAAATGACAGCGATCTTCTCCTTTATCTGACTCATGAAATTTATTCTAGGCCTTCCTCTTACTTTTCCTTCTATGATGTTCTTGATAAAGCTGTCATGTCGTATAAGATGTCCAATCCTTTTTCCTCTTCGATTTTGAATGGTTTTCGTCAAAACCCTTTTCTTCTCAACTCTTCTCAGCACTTCCTCGTTGGTAACCTCCTCCGTCCAGCTAATCCTCTCCATCCTTCTACAGCACCACATTTCAAAAGCCTTCAACTTCTCTCTATCATAGTACAAAATCTAGATGACTTTAAATTTTATGAGACATACCAAACGTCTAATTCTGATGCTATACTTCCATTCAATTAAAGACATCAATACTTAACCTAGAAAACGATATTATAGGTTCTATTATGTTGATAAGCATGATGTAATACCAAACAAACATTGCTAAGAGCCGTTATAATCGGTAAATAAATAAAAAAACGATTATTCATCCAGTCTGTGATATTATTATTAGTATTAATTATTTTGTTATTTATACTATTATTATGCTGATATTAAGGAGTTTTAATAAACGGTGTCTATTTCTCACTTATTTCCTGCGTGTACCATTCCATATCATACTTGTACTATTATCAACTTAATTTTTGTATAACCTAATGGCACCCTTATACATGTACGTACCTATATTTTTTTTGAAGTGAACTATGACTTGAATATGTTATGCAAAACATGCTGGCATTTTTCGACATTCAAATTGGTTTAATGCGATTTAGTCCAGTCATGGAATAACGTTATCTGGGTTTAGTCAGCAAAGTCATAAAAAACTTTATCGGCAAATAATCAGTATGCCTTGTCTACACGTGCAAAAAAGTTGCACAACATACGCTGCTAGTGCGGAAATCAAATGATTGATTTTATACGATACTACGTCTTGCAAAAAAACTTTTTGGTTAGACTTCCTTGAGGTTTCAAAAATACTGTGACAAACAATTTGCGAATTTTATTTTACACAATTTTTTTAATTTGTAAAAGTATGTACCTACACGAGTACGAGTACTTACCAAGTACTTATGAGATGATGATAATTAATTATACAAAGCATTTTTAACCGGCCCATTGTCAAGTCACCCGAAGCACTCAGATTGACAATCGTCCTTTTACTTCTACTTATGTTTTACATCGCCTTCGGTTTTCTACACAGTGCATACAACTCTGTGAAATCAATCAACGTACCAAGATTATTTGTAGCCCAGGCGCCGTATAAATCAACTAGGTACTGCATTAATAAAATGATGTGTCACGCTTTATTACAAACAGGTTTTCAACGACACAAATTAATTTCCTTTAGGTGAGTACAATCAGAATTCATTATGTCATTGTTTCAGTAGCCAAGGAAACCAAAAGCGAGACAATAATTGCAATAAATAACTCTAGATTTTTTTTTTTTGCGAAGAATGTGTGAGGCCACGATGTAATTTAATATCGTCAACACGTATAGACCAAAAGGATGGTGGCCAATGTCGCTAGAAAAACGTCAAGAGTTAAAAACAAAATATCCGAAGATTGCATATGTGTATGCAGTAGGTTTTTACTTCACCCCATGGCTGGGTAAAGATCTACCCCATATCCATCTAATAGGAAATGACTCGCAAGGAATCATAAAGTGACGTAATGAGGAGGCCTAGGGAACGCGGGTAACACCGCGGGGCGCACCTAGTCATACAATAAAGTTAGAATAAAACAACACACACGATTACATAAACGTTACATGACTATGGTGAAGCCAGTAATTGCTTTTGCAAAAATACTCGTGCATTTGGCACGTGCATTGTACTGGCTCACGTGTGGTTGTTAACTCGTCATTCCTTTAGATTGAAGACATTGATTGTTAGCAATTACTTTAACAGCCGCTTGATTGGTATCGAGCAGAATTTAGAAGCTAACATATTCAGATCCGCAACATGTTTTACCAATTCTTCAACAACCAATTCGCAACATGTTTTACAAGTTCAGACAATTTTTATATGTCCAGTCTGAAAATCAGCGTTACTCTGTGTCTTCGGGCATGGAGTAACAAAAGGCTGAGACTGGACCTTTTTGGCTCACAACAGCACACAGACCACTGTTGCACCCACCTATGTAGGTGCCAGACTACTTGTATTTTTTCTAGTTTGATTTTTACCTATGCACCTACCTACTTGTTACTTGTCTTTGTTTTTGTGTCTGTGTTGAAATGTTATGTGTGTCAAATAAATCTTTTATCTATCTATCTAGCTATCTATCTATATGTAGAGTAAATTTTCCGGATAATACGGTCATTCATTATTGACTAAATCAGCATAAATATTTTGTAGCTTATTCTAAACGCTAAGACAGTCCATGGATAAAGCTTAGTGTACCAGGAGTTGACAAACGTTATATTGGGATTGCAGCAACGCGGAATGGCAGCGGTTCTCTGGATCACTTGGCACAAAACAGATTTATTACTGTAATTTACGAGCAAAATAAGCCGTACCAAATGTAAGGAACGGGTGCAACTGCATTTGCGTGGTCTGTAGGTCTAGTGAAAGCGGCCCTGCTTTCGAGTTAGAATCTGCTCAAAACCAACGACTTTTTCTGTCCAAAAAATTATGTGCACAGAAGGTACTCTCAAATGGTGAAGGAAAATATCGTGAGGTCACCGATATGTCGTAGAACCAAAAAGTTAGAAAAAGTGCACTTCAAACACTTATCGAAAGAAATAATGACACGACGCGACAGTCACGTCTAGTTTTTTCGTCCCAGTAGTTATACTACGCAAATGCTTTTCATTCAGAAAAGAATTTGCGTATTAACTAAACTGATAAGTTGCATGTCACGCCGCTCCTTAGTGCAGTTTTACGCCTCCTGCACAACAATAAAGGTTGATCGCATTACGGATGTTGAACTTTATGGTCTGTGGCCACGAGAGCGACGACTCCAATCAAAAAGATAGCAAAAACGAGCCGTGACTCTGCAATCTTCCTGTATTGCCAAACTTTAAAAAAAAAAGCTCATTAATGAGTTGACCTTTTATAAGTAGCGATACTTTATCGAGTTATACTGATCGAGTACGATCTATGTGGGTGTTGCGGCCAGAACTTGATTGATCCATAGTGCGTCATACCTCGAGGAAGCACTTTTGTAGGGTTTCAAAACGTAAAAACTAAATTATATAGATAACAATTAAAATAGAATAGATATCGAATTAGACTCCACCTGCATCTAATGGCATTTTTTGTCAAAATTGCATACAATAACAAGTATTAGGCATTAGTAAATCGTCAGTTTGACATAAGTAATGCTTGGAACTCACGTGCCGTGATGCTTGTCGTAAAATGTATGCAGTTTTGGTAATTAATGCCCTTAGCCGCAGGTGGAGTCTAATTCGATATCTATTCTATTTCAATTTGTTTGGTGATCCTCACTTGACGCCCTGAGTCACGCCGCGTCCTGAGTCGACGATTGAAGTCGGTTTTCTTTTTAAAACTTAATTATGTCCTGTCCCCGAATAATTCCCAAGAGCTGTTAAAAATTGGATGGTAATCTGGAAACTAATCGATATTAATTTAACGGGCCAAGGCCTCTACTCTAGAGCACTTCATTCCACTTGAGATGTTCAGCTCAGATGATGAAAACGTACTCCAATGCTTGAAGGTCGAGATATAAAGCAATCGCCCTATTCTACTCTGATCCACTAAGGGATTTGTTTCCACTTTTTCTTCCACTCTAATCCATCAATGGTTTTGTTTTCCCTTTGAGTTCCACTCTGATCCATCAATGGCTATCACTTTATCTTGCGAATCAAAACCAAGAATTCTTGAAAACGTGAGCGTTGATGAGCAAAAATTAGTTCTCATAACTGTACCAAGATTCTTGCATTTAATTTTGATAAATTCAAACAGTTTTTTACTGTCTTATCTTTGAGATAAGATTTAATTTTCCTTAATTTTATCATTTAAAATTATCGCAACGAATTCAGTTTACCTCTACATTTATTTTACTGATCAAAGAGGTGTCTAGGAAAAGGTCAGTAACTATTTACAAACATGCAACATATTTTCTTGTTGAAACTGTGTTCGTGTTGTTCAGGTAGGTTTTGCAAATTGTGAGTAGTGAATTCTGCTGCTTTCTAGTAGAAACCTTGACCATTTACAATTTCATGGACATTTCTAACGCTCTTGGGTAAGTTCTAACAATTACAAACGCGAATAAAATCCAATAAAAATCATTGAGGTGTTACCTGCTTTCACTTTGACGACGGTAGTTATTGATACCGCGACGAATTGATTCACAGACGTTTCATTTCACGTCTCAGCGACTTTGTTGTCATCAATTTGAATTGTAAAGTTTGAAGATTCGCTGAGATGAACTTATACGATAAGACTTACGGTCATACCAAACACAAAAGTCCGACCTTTATGTTTGGTATGACCGATCAATGACCATACAAGGTTATGTGGTCATTAATCATAGCTGCACAGGCAAGGTCCTGGCTGACTTTTCCGTGGTATCATTTAACATTTCTGACCTCTCTGTCAAACACATTTTCAAAGCACATATGTGCAAGTGAAAGGAATGTGAATCGGCTGTTCATACACGTTAGGAAAACTGGATTTCAATAGTACACCATGAAAGGTAAATCTAATTATACTGTCAACCATTTACGTCTGTGTTGTTAGTGCTCGTATGGTAGGCATGAGGAAACGTGTATATTAACTAAGTTATAGGTTCATAAGTATCCTATTGTTCACATGGGCATAGAAACTTGATGCATGCCTGAAGTAACTTATAGATGCTGTGTGAGCAAGGCGTTAAGATAAAACTTTACTCAACCACATATAATTTGCTACACGCACGTCAATTCAGAAGAGCTGTGGTGCTGTGGTAGATACAAGTACATAAATGAAGCCTGTCATTATCCTCAATATTTTTTAATCATTGAAATTTTTTGATCAAAAAGTCCTGGGGTCATATTCCCGTTCTTATTTTCGTTCGTTTGATAAATATTCGGATGTTTCTTACTACGATTTCTGACTTCAAAGATCAGAGTTTCGGTTTGGAATATTTGGTCCTAGGTTAGCACCGTGTTTTGACATTGATCTTATCGACTGAATACAAAACACCCCTGGCCCTTCTAAAATAACAAGCTCATCAAAAATCATGCATAATAGGAATCGTAGAGAGAGATGCCAATCACGTGACACGTTTCATTAATTTAATTTAGAAGATAGTGATAATGCTTTCTTGCTCGATCAAGACGCTTTTGGTCACGTGTTTCTTTCACGACCTACAAAGCACAGTGACCTCCAGACCTTGAACATCGCATGTACCGGTTGTGGTGTGTGTGTACCTACTACACCGGTCTCGTTTCGCAGTTTATATGCGGCCGTTTTATATATCTCAAATGTGTAATAAAATGCTGGAATTATAGTTTCTCTTTACGTTAATAATCATTCTTTACGACAATAGAAAATGAACAAAGATTTAACTATCTATTAAAGTGGAATTCTTTATAAAAATACGTATTTGCTTTGTCAAATAGAGTTTATAATAATCTAGACAGAAAAGTAAGGGGTAGCTATTAGGTAGGTAACTAAACCTTACATTAACAAAGCCTTCGGTAAATATTTTCATGACAGGTTCAGCAGATACGCTTTCTGTACTATAGCATGATGCTTCCGTGATCCTTCCACAAGCCTTCCGCTGTCTTTCTGATGTTCAAGTAAATTAAGTATGTATGTGACTCATATATGACATATCTCCGACCTTTAGAAGCCTGAGAAACAAGTTTGTTTAAAAGAATAAACACGGCCAGTGCAAGTGGGACTTGCGCCCTCAGGCTTCCGTACCGTTATTTTGGAACAACTTAAACTACATTTAGAAAGAGAATATCTAAGAATGTCTGAGAATTGACCGCGAAATAAAAAGTTAGTTTTAAATACACACGTACCTTATCCCACACCACTTTCCTTGACCAACCAACTCATCATCTCCCTGACCTTATCCCACGCTAAGTGGGGTCGGCACAACATGTCTTCTTCTTCCACTCACTCCTATCACTCGTCAATTGTGCATCCACTCCTTTTACATTCATATCCTCTCTCACACAATCCAACCACTTCTTCTTCGGCCTTCCTCTTCTTTCATACCCAGCCACACTCATATTCATAACTCTTTGGGTAACATGGTTTTCATCCCTCCTCATAACGTGTCCATACCAAGATAGCCTAGCGCTCCTCACCTTTTCAGATATAGGTGCCACTTTCAAACTTCCTCTGATATACTCATTCCTTATCTTATCTAACCGTGTTACCCCACACATCCATCTTAACATTCGCATTTCATTTACATGCACTTTCCTTTCATCCGTCTTCTTCATTGCCCAACACTCTGATCCATACATCGCGACAGGTCTTATAACGGTCTTGTAGATCTTCCCTTTCAACTTAAGGGGCATTCGCGGATCAAATATCGTCCCTGAGACCTGTCGCCACTTCATCCATCCCGCATTCATTCTCTGATTTACGTCTCGGTCAATATTGCCATCGTTTTGGAGAAGCGAACCAAGGTACTTAAAACTTGACTTGACCAACCAACTCTTTGGTAGAATAGAGTAAAATTATATTTTAGTTAAGCCGTTTAGGATGCATTATCTACAACTGCGATAAAATTAAAAGCCGTCTAGACTAATATGATTTCACTATATTCTACCGACATAGATACATCTAGAGATAAGCAAAAGCAGGCTGAATTGTGATTGGTTTATGGATGAGAGCGCTCGACTTACGGAACTCTAAAATACTGGATACAGCGCTTCTAGAAGTATTTGATGAGCCAATTAATTATCCGTGCGGTACGAGTTTTGTACTTACTCATGTCACAGAATAAACCCATGTACTCGTAGATGGATCTAGAACAACTTACCTGCAACAATATGGTTTCAATAAATATAAAGATTACAAAGCCATAAACAAATAGGTTCTTACTCTAGGTATGCCACATTCAATTTATTATTAACCTATTAAGCACCTGTTAGATATATTTTTAGCACCTTCTAGTATGATAAGAATCTAAGAAACGATTATTATAGCCGGTACAAATTGCTGACGTATCTAAGCTTGATATACGACTTTTATTTGACAGAATACAAAAAAATATGACTAGCACAAACCGGTACCAGATCCTGCTCCACGTAAACAAGGTAATTAAGTAAATGGCACCGAGAATTTCTACTTTATTTTATCCTTTACTTCTAGCCAGTTCTAGATAACCTAGTTATGGATCTCTCGAATGGGCCTGTACCCACTTAAACTGAAACTAGACCTTGGCCTTTGCTGGATCGTCGCTTTTGAAGTAGGTCAACTTTTAATACACTCAAAGAAAGATTTAAAAATGAAGAGCATTTATAATTTGTAAACCTTGAATCGGGAAACTTCAGCTGCTGTGTTTACAAACATTTTGGCAAAGAGCTCCCGTTGGGTATTTATAGACAAACGTGGTATATTGAAGGTGTTTACGTTTACAGGTGAAATCCGAATTTAATTAATATTCCACTTTGTATTACGAACTAGCCATAAAATAACCAAGACGAAGCCAAAAGCTCAAAAAGAAAGAAAGCATATTTTTCTCATTACATAGACGCCAGAAAACTCTGAAGCTTACAGCTATAAATTCATATTACTCCAGTAAACTGGAAGCCGTAGGACGAATAACAACGACTAGGCAAAAATTTAGATTGCAGATTAACAAAATGGAGCATGCGCGAAGCATTATTTCTACATTTTATAGGTATGAATTCGTAGGCAGTCAATAGCATCGTGAACTTAAACAAGGTCACAATGTTTAAAGAAGTTTTATCGATTACACTGTGTATTGGCGTGTTTTCCTGTAGGTACCAACTATATCTAGACGAAAATAATGTGCTTTATTGCTAGTAGGCCAATTATAAAATCTGAAACAGTTTACGAACACCGATTAATTTAGGTTAATACTTTTTAGGGTTTCATCAATCAATGATGTTCTGGAAATTTGGTCCTTCGAGCCGGATAGCAAGTTTCAAAACGAACTTTTGCTTTATTGAAAATTAACATGAATTAAGTTAAAGTGCTTCATCATCGTTTCTAGGTAAAAAAGGAGCTTTTAAAGGTCAATTTTGCACTTTTGCAAACATGTACTTCTTCTCTTAACTGTGTCTTAAACATTTGTTTCTTAAGGTCTAGTTCGTTTTGTCGAGAAACAAAATAATCTACGTCTAATAGTGTTCGGTTTTCTTTTTTGTCGCAATAAGGAAGAAGACATGAAAAACGCTCGATTCAACCGAACAAAGGTTGGGAACGTGGGCTTACCTTCCTCGTACTTGTGACATGAATTGTAAGCTCAGTCACAAGTCGTGACTGGAATCGCCTTGAGAGTCTGTCTATTGAGAAACGCAACGAAAGTTAAGAACAGAAGCATTACAAAAGACAGTTAATGATGATCTTTAAAAAAAAGGAAGTCTACAACTGGTATTAGTGGAAGGTGTAAGAATAGGTCACTTTTCATTCTCGCAGTTGTATTATCACGAAAAGGTTCCTTGATAATAGGCATCGGCTTGGTCTAAGAAGTTGATAGCAGTCTCAAATATGCACTTGCGGTCTCGAACTTTACATCTACATAAAAATTTAGGCCTATACATCTAATATTAGATGATTTATACGGCGTCAGGAGGCAACTTATGCCTACACTACATAATATACTAAGTATATGATTTATAAGATTTTTTTATAGATGAGTAACACGGGATGCTATAGCGTCTGGGACATTAATAACAATGCATTCTTAGATTACGTATAGTAGTAAAAGAGCTTTTTAAAACTCTTAATTTGAGAGAAAGCCTATCGTGCCTTGATATGGCAAGATCCTGTTTTTGTATACATGCAATGACACTAAAATCTTTATAGGAATACAAAACAAAGCAACAAATAACATTGATATCTGTTAAAGCTGTTATGCTGTGATAAAGTTTATCAATGTTTACTTCACTTATCGTCAATGCACTCAAACGGAAAGTACATATAAATTTATAATAAATCAAACGCATTCACTTACACTTTACACTTACACGTACGTTCAGCCGTTTTAATGCGCAGTACACATTTTTTTATAAAAAAGTGCCACTGCGCAGATAAACCGCTAACTTCACGAATGCAGAGATCCGTTGAACGTAATGCAGGGTGCTAATGCTAAGTATGAATTTTATTTACCATCGACGCCGTAAACGTGGATTTGTACTGATTTTCATTAGTTATGAGTTACCACATCACATTTTCATTAGTTAGTACGGCGTCAATACCTACCGAACGCGTTAAAACTAATACTAGGCACCCTGGTACTGCCATAAGTAATTACCTACAATGCTAAAATATGCACTCTCTTAGCAATATTCAAGCATGAGACGATAAAGCAATAACGAGTGGGTAGTCTATTGGCAAATTAAACACGCAAAATTAACAGTTATACGCGAAACAAATAAAATTCAAACAAAATTCTCTCAATCTTTAACTAAACAGTGCTCTACTATTGCGTTGGAATGCATTAGCCCCTATGTTATTAGACTTTATACGAGTAGTAGTTTTAAACGAGTCCAGTTACATTTACTCGTCATGTAGCTTTACTAGCATGATTACTTTAAGGGATTTTTCAGACCTAATTAAGAAAGCAATTTCAATTGTTAGTTTGCTGGCTTAAACGGGATACCTTAACGTTTAAATTCAACGTTTGCAACAGCTGTCGTAGTGAATACATTTAATGCCTACGTGAAACTGGTGAACGTACGTATGTTTGAACGTAAAAGAGTTGTGTGGTAATAGGAACGCAATACCGTTTTGTTAAACCAGTCATTGCTTGCGAATACAGTTAAAATCATCTCTTAACAGATAGTCGACGATGCAATAACATGTTTAGCTTCATCATATCTTTTGAAACCTATTTTAAACAAACATAGTTACGTCAAGAAATGAATAGGTACGAGTAAATAAATATTATGTATATAGTATATACAGGGCGTCCCACGGCTATGCCACATGGAGGGAAAGTACCTTAAATATTGTAGATGGAACATTTTACTGAAAGAAGACATTATTTTTATTTAAAAAACAATTTAAACTGCATTCACAGATATTTAAATAATTACATGGTTGAACCGGAAATCGAACCCGTTACATGAGAAAAATAGTCATCCTGTAGCTTTATCATACCGATCGAAAGGCTTCATCATAAGGATTATTTTTTGCTAAATAACATAGTGTCACACATAAAAGGAAGGCCATGAATTTTAACATTTGTGTTCAGAAAAATAAATACTTAGCTGACACTGTCGTAAGCACATACGACTGACATTATCATAAGTACGTATTACTAGTAAATGTACCCACTTGAGAAGTATAACCAGTGTGAAAGTGTCCACGAGCTGCAAGCAGACTTAGACATGTTATTCGAAATATCCACCACAACAAGATCAAAAAATCGACAGGGAGCGAAATAATCAAAATAGTTCGACTTTGTATTCAACAGGAAGGGAATCATTTTGAGCATTTGATAAATTGATAAATTTTGTATTAAAAATGTTAAAGTTCATGGCCTTCCTTTTATTTGTGACACTATGTTATTTAGCAAAAAATAATCCTTATGATGAAGCCTTTCGATCGGTATGATAAAGCTACAGGATGACTATTTTTCTCATGTAACGGGTTCGATTTCCGGTTCAACCATGTAATTATTTAAATATCTGTGAATGCAGTTTAAGGTGTTTTTTAAATAAAAATAATGTCTTCTTTCAGTAAAATGTTACATCTACAATATTTAAGGTACTTTCCCTCCATGTGGCATAGCCGTGGGACACCCTGTATATAGTAAGCCGTCGGAGTCGTAGATAGATAGGACTAGCACAGGAGCGTGTTGGATGACACAAAGGAAGGCCCTATGCTCAGCAGTGGCCTAAATCGGGCTGTGAATGATGATGAAATAAAATCACTACCTATAGGTAGTACTCAAAGCAAAACAGAGCAAGAAAACAATAGGCATCGTGTATTATTTCACAGACAGTCATGGTAGAGTAATTGCTTTAGAAATTAAATATACCAACACAAAACAGGAAACAATAGTTTAGCTAGCTGATGACTAAGGAACACTCTAATTTAGAAATTTAGACACTAGAGAAACATCTATTATTTAGACAAAGGTTTGAAATAAGGAAGCGTAAAACGGGGTCAAGAAATAGAAGTCGTCACAGTGAAGGAAAATTGTCAACGCGAGAAGTTTATTGTACCGGAAGGGAGGTCAATAGACGCTATGATCTCAATTCATGCTAAATCAAAACGGCATTTTGTCTCTCTAGAAAACGAGTACCTACACTATGATCTTTAGATACCTAGTACGAATGCTAAAATTAGTTTAAAATACATTTGTAATCGAAGTTCGGCGAAATAGGTGTAAAACATAACTACAAAACAAATGAAATGGAAATGGTTTCAATGCGAGACGTCGTGTTGCCTAACACGTTCTCTTGGCGACAGTCCAACGCTTCTGACAAAAACTCGGTTTATGATCTAACAAAGGCCAATTGTACGAAGACACGAAACAACAAAACAAGGCTTTACTTCCCTGTTCCATCTTCCGTGGCCCATAAAGACGCATCGTGGATGGTGTACTAAGTAAGTACACTGAGTCACAGTGCACAAAGGAACGGTATTGACCGAGACGACAAAATAGAAGATCGTGCAGTTGCTTGGTCTAATTTTGGCGTGGCAGTATTTGATTGAGCACAGAGTAAGATTCTTAGAAAGAAAATGAGGAACAAAATCCTGTTTAATTTGACGTTGATAAAGTGACTCAATCTTTCTAATTTGATTTTAAATCCAGCCCGCTTCATTGTTTTTACTGGATAATTTTAGAAGAAATTTCAGGTTCTGATAAATTAAACTAAGAGTATTCTATTTACATGAGTATTCATGTCACTTAGTCTTGGAATAACTAGCACTTTGGATCAACTCATGTTTATTTTTTGGTCACGGTTACCAAGACTATCTGATGTAGAGTTCTAGAAGCGATTCGGACGCTACGCGGTTATTAATTTAAACCTGTAAAGAGGGCAATGCGCCATTTATGATAATTGTGACATTAAGCTGTCCCAGTTGCTCTAACTGGGCGCATGTGGATTCGCGAATAAATTATCGCACGGATGTGGAATATCAAAGGTTTCATGTAAGAGTTACTTGTTAGTTAAGCTAGTTATCGACAAGAACTTTCTTTGGAAAATTCTAGAACATTGCTTGTTTTACACGGTGTTATTACTACCCACTGGCTAACAGGATTGTATTATGACGTAGCTACGTTACAGCGCGTCGCCAGAGTTTCAGTTGCTAAGGAAAAAA
This sequence comes from Epirrhoe tristata, assembly GCA_951394285.1. Taxonomy (NCBI): domain Eukaryota; kingdom Metazoa; phylum Arthropoda; class Insecta; order Lepidoptera; family Geometridae; genus Epirrhoe; species Epirrhoe tristata. The sequence goes on along the minus strand of OX596152.1, from coordinate 8,258,183 downwards.
ACCAGGAAGCATTTCTCAGTTCTACTTTTAAATTCATGAATCATGATTAAGATGCAAAAGCCTGTAAGTCTTTGTTTTGATCACATTTCTCAAACCAGAAGAGTTTTAACAATTTATCAATGTTCTTACAAAGAAGCTTTATGGGTCACGGGAGAATTCCACTGCTTCTAAAACTGTACAACGTTAGCCGAATAAAAGGCGTGAGATACGACATGTTGACAAATAGATCCAACAGTAGATTGTGTAAAAGTGCCATCGTTTCGAACACTCAATCATTCGAGAATATACTCGAAACCAAACAGATTTTTCCAAAGTACTCACTTTTTGAGTTCACAGTATGCATTTTCTTGGATCATGAAATTGTGCCCACCTACACCCACTCAGTGCCTGTGTAAATACAATCAGGTCAACGCTCTCCATGCCGCTTTCCCTTTAGAATTACCAGCTATTTCTAATCTAGGTCCTGCGTGTTTCGATTAAAACAATGAAGTTTTGCTTCATATTAACCTGTATGTAAGGTAAGATTTTGAGAATATTTGATAAGTTTGAGTACCTACCCAGCATGTTTCTTCTATTATATCGAAAAATAGAAGAATTCAGCCGAATATGTTTTCCCAAGCATTATTAGGCGCCATAAAATATCTCAAAGTATTCAAAAATACGTACTCAGATATTTTTTGGCGCCTAATAAGTAATGCTTGGGAAAACATGTTCGGCTGAATTCTACTATTCGTTGCTATTCGGTACTATTGTTTTATAAATCTGCCGACTTCTATTGTGTGATAGAAGTCGGCAAATTTATAAAACAAACTAGCTGACCCGCGGCAAACGTGGTTTTTCCATTATATCGCTATTAAAAAATAAGGGTTGATCGTAGAAGGGTGAAAATTGAGGATTGTATGTATTTTTGTATGTTGTATCATAAAAAAATAGAAATTAAAAATTTTGTCTAAAAAATAAAAAATAAAATTTAGGTGTGGGTGGACTACCCCTAAAATTTAGGGGGATGAAAAATAGATGTTGGCCGATTCTCATAGATACCGGATAAGCACAAAAAATTTCATCAAAATCGGTCAAGCCGTTTCGGAGGAGTATGGCAACGAAAACTGTGACACGAGAATTTTATATATTAAGATAGGTACCTAGACTATCTACAGCACTAGTTTTCTAGTACCTACTTCAAGGTAAGCGTATTTGTCAGGTTATTCTGCAAATAATATAATCAAACTGCTGTGTGTCAGAGTGCTGCGCCACGAGTATGGCGCCACTGAAAACCAGCGCTCCAACACTCTCGAGCTATTGGAGCAAATGCTGAGGGATAGCCGTATTTTCACCCACATGAAATTGTGTAGATTTAAGTACCTAGTGTAACTGTTGTATATGATGTGGAGAAAATAAAACTTTATTCTATTCTATTCTAAACTAATAAAATGATGTGAAGTTGAAATGTTTTGAAAACATTTCAGTTGATTTTAAGACAGAACCTTGGGACGTTATATCTTCAGAATCAGGACGTTTCACGACGCTAAATGTAGAAAGTTTTTCACATGCTTCAAAAATTGGACATGTGTGCATTAAACTCTTATTTTAATATCTTATTTTATTGAGATCCAATGGAGAAACCTATCTACAAACTTATATAGCATTTTGCTGGAACTTTTACATTAATGTTGGTGTGGAAAATCTCTTCTGTTGCATAAGTCAAGTGAAATTGTTTCCTTGTCGAGAAAACTGAGGGAAGTGGTAGGTATTATGTATTTTATGCAGTTAAGAGGACAGTGAGATTGAATTGTTGTGTTTATCATCAACTAAGCAAGCATGACCATGAGGGCTTCGTTTTTTTTACATTGATATGACCCAGACTTGAGACAAATATTAGCATAGGTAGGTATCTAAAAATTCCTGTAAATCATTATAATTGTAATATTCTCCAAAAATTTTTATAATGTTGTTATTAGTCCAAAAATGTTACTTATTATTTTTCAGTCTCTTTAATTTTTTATATGACATGACAGGGAATCTGACTCATGTAAGTAGCAAATATAATAAACCCCAATCAAGTCACATCTTGTGTCAAAATAATGTTGTACAATACGCACAACCAATCTTTAGCTCTCTGAAGTAGCTGCGAAGAACCCATTTTTGATGACGCCTAAACGACAAAGACATCCACGTCACTCGATTAGTTTGTTGCATCTCACCTACCCATGCAAACCTGCACATTCGTTTAGTGCACCTAACTTCAGACTGACAAAGATTAGTGCGTATTGTACCAGATTGAATAATATTGTCATTAATCTCATTCACATAAGTGTGCATCAATGGAAAATGCATAATTTGCATTTTGTAAAATTTATAATGCACTTTAACACATACTCTAAACAGTGAAGGAAAACATTGTGAGGAAACCAGTTAGTGTTCTTATAGGCGGCGATGGGCTTGCAACCTGTCACATATGGAATAATAACTTCTGCAAGATGTGGGCATGTATCAAATATGTGTTTGGACATGCCTCTGACTACCCCCCTTAGACATCTTCAAAGGATCTGTAATAAGTAACATAAAAAGATCTGAGAGAATGTCTACCCCCACTAGCTCCCTTAAAATATAAATTATTTGGAAGATAATAATTTACCTTAATTTATTGAAAATCTTAACAATGACAAGGATACAGCAATACCCTAATAATATGGTAGGTAGGTATCTACAATCTAAAAGATACAGAACTAATGGACCGCGAAGATAAGATTGTCAATTGATGCCAGGATTACCTATAAATTCTATAACTGTAGGTTTTGGAACCATACAGGCGTACTTGGTACGAAATTCAAAAACGATCAACTAGCTTTTCTATGAAGGCTTACGCGGGTACCTATCGACGATATTATCTACTAAGTTAGCCAGATATTTCGTGGTCGATCGAAGACCAATCAATAAAAATAATTCTGAGATACTGCCTTGTATGTATAAGCTTCTACTGGCACCTAAATAAGTTTTTTAGATACTTACTTTCAGTCGCGGAAGATTTCCATCTCGAGCAGCGTTGTAAATGACTGTTTTGAAATCCATGATGGTTCTCTCTGCTACGCAAAAAATAACCACAACAAAAATATCACTTCAGGAACAGCACTTTCTTCTATGAATAATCATTGAAAACGCACTGTATCACGATGCAACAAAGCAACCAGTCAGTTTATTTCAAAACACTTCGACACTGCAACAAAAACCTCTAAAAACAGCTGCACCGCCAGCAGACGATCTGCTCTGCCAGTTCTGCGGACATTGGTTGGACAATGCCAAATGCCAATGCCAACTTTGAAAAATAAATTTCGATGCTCAAACGTCATCAAACAGCCAGTGACATTTAGATTAAAGTGTTGCCATCTACTATTTTAAACCTATGTTTTAAACCTATTATTTTATTTTCATGAAGCCGCGTTAACATGATCAAAGTATATTTTGACAGAGTGGACTCTGATGCTAATTAGGACCATATACTCGTATATAAGACCTATATGATGAAGACTAAGTAAGATGTTTATTACCGATTGGGCGGTATAGTCGCTCAGCGACAAAGCCCTTTTTTTTGTGAATAAATAATATAATATATAATAAATATAATAAGGATGTACAAAAAGGTACCATGTTAAATCTATGATTAGGACGCTCCTAGTGGCCGCCGCCATCAGAGTAAAATCAGAGTGCACTCGGATTGGGGCTGCCACGATCCAAATAGCGTCCTAGTAGGCATCAGAGTCCACTCTGTCAGAGTATACTCTGATCGTGCCAACGCGGCTTGAAATTCAGCACAAACGAGTTTATAGCACGCACATTCATTCTTACTTTTATCACTTTTTACCACAGAATACAGAGCGCTTTACACTATGTTTAGCTTTAATTCTTAATTCTTTATTGTACAAATAGACACACACACAGGATAATAACATAAAAAGGACATGTACAAAGGCGAGCTTAACCCTACAAAGAGTTTTCTTCCAAGTTTTATAAGTATTCAATTTTATATCTTACGTATTTATTTATTTTTGTTCATACTTTTTGTGCTACTTTCTGTTCGTGATATCACTTTTTCTCAGGTCCAGTCTGAAAATCAGCGTTACTGTGTACCTTCGGGCATGGAGTAACAATAAGCTGAGACTGGACCTTTTTGGCTCACTACAGCACACAGACCACTGTTGCACCCACCTATGTAGGTGCCAGACTACTAGTTTTAGATGTGTATTTCTTTTTTTTTCTAGTTTGTTTTTACCTGTGCGCCTACATACTTGTTACTTGTCTTTGTTTTTGTGTCTGTGTTGAAATGTTATGTGTGCCAAATAAATATTTTATCTATCTATCTATCTATCTATCTTCCAGCAAACCTTTGAGGCTAGAGAGATTTTATTTTATTTTATTTTATTTTTGAGATGACATGTGTCAAATAGATAGATAAAGGTGGTCGCAGACTTATCCGCGCCGAACTGTCAATTCAATAAAAGAAATGCTGAGACGTCAAAGGCAGCCGCATTTTCTGACGTCATCAGTATTTTTTGTATAGAAAAATTACTGCAGTGCGTACGGTGCGGACAAAGTGCGACCAACTTTACAATATAGAAAAAAATACACGACGTGATGTCGTGGAACCTCCTGGAATTCGGTTGGAACGAAATTTCAACTTTGGCATTTGGCATTTGTCAAATATTATTATTTATTTACAAAAAAAAGAAAAGGGCTTTGTTGCTGAGCGACTATATCGTCCAATCAGTAACAAACATTTTAGCTTAGTCTTCATCATATAGGTCTTCATATTCTTCATGGTTTCCCTTCACTTCTTGGTTTCTTCTTCTTCTATTCCTTCTTCTTCTTTTCACTTTGACTTCACTTCAAATCTTTCTTCAAATATGTATTACTTATGTCACGTCAATTTGAGTCAATTGAAAAAACATGGCGGATTGTCCTTTCAAAACTCCAACGGAAATCTTTTGTCAAATGAGAAAACTTCTTGAATACTCCCCCATTCCATTTGCCAAATCTCCTGTTACGTATCCAAAGCTTCATTAATAAAATGCCACCGAAATTACATAATAAAACCTAGTAAAACACGAGAAAACGAAATAAAATAGCAGAGCCACTAGCTCCTTCAAAAATGGCGAAAGAAGTGTCAAATATATTAATGACGCTCTTCTGTACTAACAATGCAATAATCTATTAACTGTTTCGCGACTGCCTACTCCGCACTATGACGCATTGACATATGTATGTATCGTGACGTAAAATCGAACGCATTTTTTTTCTAGTCCCCATCCTGGAATTCCATTCCATTGCACAAAATTATAAAAACTGACTCCTTAGACTAGCCGAGAATGGCAATAAAGTAAAATAAAAAGCGATGATGGATGAATGACATGACTTGACATGAGTTATTGACATGAGAAAGAAGAGACTGACATGACAGTTCAACAAAGTTACGGCGTGGATGATTACAGTTTTGTTGAGTTTTTCTGAAATCTGTTGAATATTTCTCAAGAACTGTTTCTAAAAATGCCTAACACGAACTACTAGTTGACTAAATAACATAAGCATTGCAGTAAAAAAGTTCTAAATAGTAGAATGAGTGTGGATTCAAAAGTTTGGAGCCAAAGTTTGTGCAAATCATTGTTAGCGCGTAAGTCGGGCTCCCCGGTGCTCGGAGCGTTATAGCACCAGTAGACAGTGAATAAATGAAATGGTGCTGATAGTGTTGGCTAACGGATCGAAAGAAAACTTTATTTGATTTACTGTTTACATAGTAGGAAAAAGATAAAAAAAATGTATCCAACCGCTGCGCGACACCCGGCGGGCGCCGTGAGGGTTCGTAACGTTTTTCAAGTATACAGTTATTTATTTAATTCACAAATTGACATGACAGTATTGTAAATGTGGCTTGACCTCATTTAATATTTATTTCTACAGGGCCCTCAACCTCCTGCAGGTCCAATTAAGTTTACAATAGCAGACACACTAGAACGCATCAAAGAAGAATTCAACTTCTTACAAGCTCAGTACCATACGTAAGTAATTTTACCAATCTAACATTAGCATCTCATGTATAATTCCAAATCTCATATAACTTATTGTTCTTAGGTTGAAATTGGAATGTGAGAAACTGGCCAACGACAAAACGGAAATGCAGAGGCATTACGTTATGGTAATTAAACTTTTATGACCACCATAGATACATAAAACCCCTCGTAAACTTGATTTGCATGCAAATATTGAATGTGACTGTAGATTATGTGCAAACAAAGATAAAATAAAAACCAAAGATTAGTTCTATTCAAATATTTAATGTTTGCTGAAGACATTGTGAACTGAGTTTGCAAAGTATTTGTAGATTGACACATGAAAATCTGCAAATTGTTTTGCCATATTATTTGAACCACTTCAGATTTTAACCAATTTAAATTTTACACTCCAATGAATTTTCTGTTTTATTTCCAGTATTATGAAATGTCATATGGATTGAATGTGGAAATGCATAAACAGGTATGTATCTCAACTTGTAATTGTATGATTAGTTTTAATTGAAAGACCACAGATAGTGCATTCAGGTACACTTTCTTTAGTATATGAAGAGCGGAAGAGGAGAGTGTATCTAAGAAGCCTCCTAGTTAAGCTTTTCCTGTCTTCTGCCGTTTGCCAACAACTCATACAAGATTATCAAACTGACATCTATTCCAAGTTATATCATTATTCAAGTTTCACAAGTATTTTAAAATATCCAAGTAAGTGTAGTTTTGAAAAATTATTGATATGTATTTTCCAGACGGAAATAGCTAAGAGGCTAAGCGCTATAATCGGACAAGTGCTGCCATTCCTTTCTCAAGAGCATCAACAGCAAGTGGCCTCGGCTGTTGAGAGAGCCAAGCAAGTAACCATGTCCGAACTCAACTCAATCATTGGGGTAAGTTTACCATAAACCAACCTTCTTCTTTCGTATCAATGTTCAAACCGTTTTTGACCAGTATGAGGCCACCCTAAATGCATACTCCCTAGCGTTGAGCAGGTCCTCTTGGGTGCAGGTTGTAGGGCACAGAGGACACAAGAGCAGGTGTTCCATGTCCTGAACGGGAGCCCCACAATCGCACTGGATAAGTGCAGAGTCCCGGTAGCCCCACCTGGCTAGATTTTTCCAACCTTAAATGATGTAGACTTGACAAGTTGAAAATAATTAAGAACATGAGTGTACTAGTAGACATTATCTCTCATATCCTAAGCCCTTTGAACTGTGAGAGTAGTTAGAGGCATGTCCAAAATATTTGGCACTTGCCCATAGTAGTTAGCATTCCATACATGACAGTTTGCAAGCAAGCCCATCTTCACAAACCATGACTGCCCTAATAATATTAAGGACTTGTTTGTAAAATTGTGTTTTTAATTTTATTTCTAGCTGTCAAGTAGTTGATTGATTTTAAACAAATTGTTATAATCATTACTGTAAAACCATTGATATTAAATCATCACACCATTGATTATTTTTATATGTTTTCTGATGCCTATGTTAATTGTAGAAGAAGTGCTGGTATAGAAATGTTCAAAGTACACAACATACAATAAAGTATGAAGTTTGTTTGTCACTATCAAAGTTGTTTAAGTAGAAAACAGAAAGCAACAACCATTCAAAATCTATGTTGTAAATTCCTTTAAATAAACATTAGTATATGAAATGACTTAGTTTTCTTAAGCCTTGCAGTAAACCTATGTTAATATTGTAAGCTCTGTTGTATTCATTATTGCATAGTTTTTCAAACAAAATCAACATTCTGTTACACCTATTTGAAAGTAATTTGATAGGCCTTATTTATTTAAATTTAAACAGCAAAATTACAATAAAGTATGAAGTGTTGCTTACAATTCAGTAATGTATTTGATATCCGCAGCAGCAACAGCAACAAGGCCTTCAACAGTTGCTTGTAAGTTCGTTGAACCTACGCTTGGTGCATTTATGTTGTGATTAACATTTTTTGAGTTGCCTCGTGGGCCGTACAGAGGGATTGAAGTAATCATAATATAACGAAAGCTGGACTAAAGTGTTTATGGCCACAGGATAAAAAGTCACAAAAAAAACACCGCCACGTCTTGAAAAATACTGAATTTTCACATTTCGCATGAACTGATTTTCATGCTTCATAGCTAAGAAATGTTTCAAACAAAAACTAGATTGAAATCGATTAATTCCTTAAGGAATTAAGGAATAGGGGAATTAGGAATTAAGCCCACAGACAGACACCTTACACAAACTAACTCTTTTATAACATTTCATTTCCTTTTTCTAAATGTATCGAAACATCGCGTCCTCCCCATGATACGGCCTGCGTTTTCGTGTTTCTAACTTCACATTTCATTGTATGCAAGCACTTTGGTTTCTCTGTGTAGTTTAATGGCTTTGTGTCTTTTAGATGTGTTTCAGTTTACATTTTCATTCATTCTATTAGTTGTGATAACCTACCTATTGATAATGTTCTCATAAGGAGCATGAGCTCACTTACAGTACCTACTGGGAAATGTCAAAATGTAACAGCGGCCTTCAGAAAAATAAGTTTACTTCCACTGAGGCGGATCTAAGCTTGAACATTTTAATCATTATATCTATTGAGCCGGGGTTACACGTAACACCCACTGCTGGGTAGAAGTACCTTTATATTTTAGCGGTTTATGGACCGCTTAACACCGCACCACTCAAATCTGCCTCTGTGGAAACACAATGTCGTCTTAATTGGTCATCGCACGCGCGGTGATGCGATGCGATTTCAGCGTGCGATGAAACTGATCGCGAATGATCGTGCTACCGTTAACTATGATATTCCATAAGTACCAGTATGTTTGATCGCACGATCGCACAAACATTTGTGTTGGACGCTAGCGATTTGTGATGATGCTAGCAACATCGCGCGAGCCCTGGCCAAATATTACGGCGCCATATAAAAAAATGGGTGATATAACTATACAAACATGCACTACAGCGAGTATGTTTTCGCAGCAACAGATTCACGCCTCGGGGTTACATGGAGGCGGGGTGCCGGGCGCGGGGGGGTTGCTTGGGGCAGGGGGGCTGCTGTTCGCGCCGGGGGCTGGGCCCTTACCCCCTCCGCATCTACCCCCGCCGGCGCATAAGGTAATAGTGTTTAATGTGCTATTTGTAAGACTTCAGCAACAAATTAATGCCTTGGAGTTAAGTAGTCGTTAACGACTCTGAGTACCGACTTTAGTCTTCTAACTACAAACATGTTTTAATGATGTTTTACTTCGTGTTAATGTGGATACAGATTTAGAAAAAAGCCATCAGATTTGCTGGAGTCCATTACCACCGAAATTCGTTGGAAAATACGACGTTAAAATTAATACTTTAAATTGAAGGTCCCGGCTATTAAGTCGTTAAGTAATGGCGGAGGCCTAAAAACTCCGTCACCAACTAACCAACTCTGGTGACTAATTCATATTAACATACTTGTCACAGGTAGAGCTCCCCCCTCCGGTGGACATAAAGCCGCCCCTCCTCCCCGGCGGGCCGGCCCCTCCCCCGCACCTGCCCGGACAGCCACCGCCGAGAGATCCCAGAGACGATGATAGACTAGCCTCCGCTAGGATGCAACAGGTATGCCTTGTTCTTACAACCGGTTCACACTAAACGACAACACATGTTTTATGCAGTAGTCTCACTAATCCGGCACTGTAATAGTCCGAAACGTCCAATGATACCGCACCCTCTATTTCTTAATAGTGCCGGATTCTTCTTCTCAGTCGTCTCACTCTTGACAGAGTGGTCGTGGTCGTCAGGTCGGGAGTTGTGTGCCTCGCTTTACAACGCGACACAACGCGCTTTACGCTTTTTTTAGTGCCGGATTAGTCTGGCTCAATTCTACACTGTAGTCTTTTTCACATAGGAACGGTTCAGTGACAAGGCACAAGTTCATTTCTGAAATTATTAAAAAGGAAATAGACAAAATCTTATTTATTTTGAAGTTGTATCTTTTAGTATTATCACTAGTCACTAGATTGCATATATTTCGACATATGACGACCTCTGTGGCGCAGCGGGCGAAGGTCTGCCTGCGACGCAGAAGGTTGCGGGTTCAATCCCCGCCGCGGGACAAATGTTTGTATGACCTACAGGTATTTGTCTCGGGTCTGGGTGTTTCTATGTATAATATGTATGTATTTACAAACGAAAAGTATATAAGTAGTATATCAGTTATCTGGTTCCCATAGTACAAGCTTTGCTTAGTTTGGGGCTAGATGATGCTGTGTGAAAATGTCCAGCATTATTATTTATTTATTATTATTTAAAAAAAATTCTTTGTACAGCGTGAAAGTTCTATGTGTCAGGGATACGTTCCTACGTGAAAAATACTATAGTGCTTTGTGTTATCCGCGGTCCCTCCGGAATCCTTCACTTAGGCGCGCCGTCGTATTTGACCATTACTCGCGCGGTGATTTCAACGTGCGATGAAACTGTTTGAACTGCTCGCACATGCTCTTGCGACCATCAATCAGCATATTTAATACACACCAATGTTTGAACGTACGATTGTGTGAAAATTTTCATCGGACGCACGCATCCACCCGCGAGCAGTGTTCGATTAGGCCGGCGCCGGCGCCTTATCTTCTCACACCCCGTTCACACCTATCGACATTATGTATTCTACACCGCTGTTACCCGCGGTCCCTGACGATTACTTTACAAAAAAGTTAAAAGTAGCCTATCTGCTGCATTGCTTCTATTCCATTTCAATATCTATTTTTGTGCCTTTCATTTATTAGGTTTTTGCGTAAAAAAGTAACAAAAATCCGCACAAACTTTCGCCTATCATTTTTGAAATCGTGTTATAACATAATTATGGCTAACCACGAATTTAAAGAAATGAGGGGATTGGATATGGAGGCGTGGCCCATGTCGCAACATCAAGCTTATTCCAGCTGGTTCGGTCAAAATCGGGCACTAGTCGCGCTTCATGGCTTAAGCATTAAGCATTATATTTTTCACAGAACGGCACGTAAGTATACTTCAACACAAAGTAATAAGCTTGTTGCGCCCACGCGGACACCGTAGGCCCCATGGCTTGCCCACGCGTCCTAGGCGCATACAGGCTCTTGCTCAGCGATTAGCAGATCTTAGTGCAGCAAGTGTAGATCGTGATGCAGGGGCAGCCGCATCCACCGCAGCCTCCATGGCTGTGCATTTACCAATGTACTCAAAATTAAAAGTCATTCAATTCAACGTTCGACATACATTGCTGTGTCTATCTTGAGACCAGTCACAATCCAAGCAACAAATTGCGCAATGGAATGTAAAGTCAACAATGCTCTCAACACTACGTGTGTTGCGTGGTACGGCCGCTGGTGCGCTCCGCCGCGAGGAGAAGTTATATGGTACTAGCTGACCCGCGCAACTTCGTCTTTGCATTATTAGGATTCAAGTGCAGGAGTGTTACCTAAAGTTTATTTACACTGTGTTTGCAGTGAATCAGACCAAGGAATGAAATTTTCCATTCTAACTTTAACACCCTGTAAAACATCCATATGGGTTGATTTTTCAAATTAAATAAGCCTATATTCAAGTAGGTACTTAAAGCATCTACGTTCCAAATTTCATCACAATCGGTTAAGTCGTCACGGAGCAACAAAACAAACATTCACTAACACAGACTTTCTTTTCGAATCTTACGACTTTGAAACTGCCTTGCACCACCCATAGAAGTTGTTTTGAAAAAATAAAAAACTATTTATATTCTCTTTGATAAAAATACATAAATAGAGATTTATTTAATAAACTTTAATTAATAATCTTCGATCAATTAATAATTTTAGTGGGATAGGATTATTTAAGGAATAAGATCAGAGAAATAAGTATAAGCTAAAGCACAGGCTAGAGGTGTGCGCCGATCGGCGTGGCGCACGCCGCCGACGTTTTTGCTCACGCCGCCGCCGCCGACGATTTGATCGGCGTGAAATCGGCGCCAATATTGTGTATGTACAAAATCCTTATAGTCAATTCCACATAGCATGGGTGCTGACATATTTGCAATTTGTTGTTTTTTTGAGATGATAAGGCAAAAATCTATTGTCAAAACATCGATGACAATTTAATACCTATCAAAGTAAGTTTTACTTGTAAAATAATCGATTTTCTGACGAATTAGGCCGTGGACGCATTAGGCGAACTGTGAGCGGTTAACTATTTGCCTCTAAGTTCGCCTCCCCATATATTTTTTATAAAGTGTCCATTGTGCTCACTCAGCCCGCTCACTACGCTCGCGCCGCGCGGCGTTAGGCGTTCAGTCAGTAGGAGAGAACAGTTAGCCACCCATCATCATCATCATCAGCCTATAGCAGTCTACTGCTGGACACAGGCCTGCCCTAATGAGAGCCATTGAGCTCTGTCCTCAGCTCAACGCATCCAGCTTCTACCAGCAGCCTTTCGCAGATCGTCACTCCACCTGGCCGGAGGGCGTCCTACGCTACGTTTGGCGAGTCACGGTCGCCACGCCACTCAAGAACTCGTTTACCCCAGCGGTTATCGGTTCTTCGGCAGATATGGCCAGCCCACTACCACTTAGCTTGCTAACTCTCTGAGCTATGTCGTTAACTTTAGTTCTGTCGGATAGTCTCGTTTCTGATTCTATCCTTCAGAAAAACTCCAAGCATAGCTTGTTCTATAGCTCGCTGAGTGACTTTAAACTGGTAGACTAGCCGTACTGTGTCCGTATGCCATGACAGGTAGGACGTACTGACTGATTGAAAGCTTTCGTTTTAAGACATTGCGGTATGGGTGACCAGAAAACTCGACGTAGTTTTCCAATTGCTGCCCAACCCAGCTGAATCCTCCTTTTGGCTTCCTTCTCAAAGTTGTCTCTACCTAACTGCAAAATCTGCCCGAGGTATGCGGAAAAACTTCAAGAAGGTGACCATTCGGTCATTGACCATGCCTTTGGTCTATCCAAATTCATGCTGAGATCCATCGCTCGCGAGGCTGATGCTGGGCCGTCCAGCATCCGTTGTAGCTCCTCCAGCGACTTCGCCAGTAAAACGATGTCTTCTGCGGATCGTAAGTGTGAGATGTGCTCGCCGTTTATGTTTATGCCCATACCTTTCCAGTCCAGTTTCTTACTCCCTGTTTCACTTCTCTGCGCAGTAGGATGGACTTAGACTGCTGGTCCTGTACTCGGGACACTCATGGTGGCGGCTTCATACAGACATCTCAAAGCTTTGATATAACGATAGTCTACTTGTCAGCCCAGGTTTCGACAGAGTCAAAGGCCTACTCATAGTCCGCAAAAGCCAGACACAGGGGCTAATTATACTCTTCGGATTTCTGTATAATCTGAATCACTGTGTGAATGTGGTCTATGGTGCCATATCCTCCACGAAACCCGGCCTGTTCCGGTGGTTAGAACTCGTCGAGTCTTTTGGCGAGACGATTCATAATAACCCGAGAGAACAGCTTATAAACGTGGCACAGGAGCGATGGGTCTGTAATTTTTATCTCCCTTCTTAACTCATTCACCGCCTCCCTAGATAGTACAATCTCCCCCCCATGCCGCCATACATTGGTATACATACATGCCGCTGATCGGCGGGATCGGCATGTGAGTCAAGAACTTCAGCCCGCGCCGATCGGCGGGCTCGGCACTGAATGAGTTAAAAAACTTGACCACCAAGCTCTCGTTCCACGCCTTTGGAGTTCTCCCATAATTATACTGTCCGTCCACGCCGATTACGCCGATTACGCCGCCGCCGCCGACTGATTTTAAGCCGGCGTCCGCCGCCGGTCAAGAAGGAATCGGCGCACACCTCTAGCACAGGCTAAAGTAAACTTGACAAAACGCAACGATAGCGCGATCTAGAAAACGGTCAAAATTAGCAGCGCCATCTAGTTGCGTTAATACTTTTAATATTAAAAATTGAAACTTCGGATGTATTGATGAGTAGATTCATAAATGATTACCTACATGCTCATCATTAATTTTAAAATCATTAAGTAGGTAGGTAAGTACTTCAAATTTTAATTTCCAAAACGCTAAATGATCTGCATTCTTGATCTCGCAACGCTACCTGGTTGTGAAAATGAAAAACATAGATGGCGTTGCTAACCAACGCCAAGGAAAAATATTTTATTTTCTAGCTGGTTGGTACCCGCGACTTTGTCAGTAAAATAACATAAGTAGGTAGGGTACTTGAAAACCTATAAAAATTATCGAAAAGTCTAAGCAAAAATCTCCAAAAGCTTTCAAAACTCAAAATGATCGTATCTCGACCTCCGCTATAGTAAAAACGCCACCTAGGAGAAAAAAGTAAAAAGCAGTTTTGACCTCGGGTGATACAGATGGCGTACTAACCAAAGCCAAGGAAAAAGTATTTTAATATAAAAAAAATCTTAATTTCGGATATATTGATGAGTGGAAATATACATGTTACATGTTTATCATTAATTTAAAAATCATTTACCATGCAAAATGAGAAAATACAAAAAATATCTGCAATGCATGAACATAGCAAAAAGCGGCGGTCACCCATCATCTTTATGACCTCGCCCAGGGTCGCTGAACTTTTTTCCCCATACAAACTTGCAACCCTTATTTTCACGCCCCCTTATAAATATATAAAGAAGAAAGTACGACGGACATAGGCTATGTCCGTCTCTGGGGTATAATCTATATCCATGCCAAAATTCAGCTCAATCTGTTCAGCGGTTTGGGCGTGAAAGCGTAACAAACAGACAGACAGACAGACAGACAGAGTTACTTTCAGATTTATAATATTAGTATGGATTCTGTGGAAGCTAGATATCGATGCCTAAGTTGGTATAGTTATAATCATGGTTCGCATTGATTGGGTAATTTGTTAGTGTGAATCGGTCAAGTAGCCAGTAATAGCGTTGCGTTCAGTCAGTGTGTCTGTTGCGCGAGTGGGGAAAATCTGGCGACATCGTGTTTTATATGATGATTATCAAATAAAACAATGATTTATACAGCGTCAGGAGGCAATCCATGCCTACACTTAACGGGACGCTGTAGTGCCTGGGACATTGTTTGAGATGGAATAGGCTTGCCCAGCACCTAAACCATCCTCTCAACTTAATCGGCCTGGCCCACAGGAAAGACGACGTCAATACGTGTGGAGCTGACTAAGCTGCGGGTTTCCTCACGATGTTTTCCTTCACCGTTAAGAGCTCTTGTTAAAGCGCATATAAATTTTATGAAAATTATATGATTGATTATCAAATAGCCAGTCTATAAATGTCTGTGTGGCGAACGAATTGTTTTGTAAGAGTTGTTTTGACTAAAATTATGTTGTTTATAAATTGTATTGTGGTTTCCAGAGACGATCGGTATCTCCTCACGAGCGAGAGCAAAAGTATCGGCCGCCGCGCTCGCCGGCCGAGCCCGAGTCCTTAGACGTCAAGCGACGCAAAGAGGAAAAGGTATTGATTGTACGTTGTGTCGGATAGGTATTATTCACTTTTATATTAGTTTTTATAACCATTCCTATTATTGATAACTAGCTGGTACCCGCGACTTCGTCAGCAAAATAACATAAGTAGGTACTTGAAAAAGAAAAAGAATCGAAAAGTCTAAGTCGACCTCCGCTATAAAAAAAAAAAAAGTATGTATGTCAGTACGTATAAAGTAAAGTAAAAAATCTTAACTTCGGATGTATTGATGAGTGGGAATACTCGTATACATGTTACATTGTATAATTATTATGAAATGTATATTAATCATGAAAAAAAAAAACTGGATTGCAAAAAGTGGCGGTCACCCATCATCTTTATGACCGCGCCCAGCGTTGCTTAACTTTGTTCTTCGTACAAACTTGCAACCCTTATTTTCTCGCCCCCTTATGATTATTTCCAAAAAAAGTAAAGCCTATGCCCGTCTCTAGGGTATAATCTTTATCCATGCCAATTTTCAGCTTAATCTGTTCAGCGGGTTGGGCATGAGAAGGTAACAAACACACAGACAGACAGAGTTACTTTCACATTTATAATATTAGTATGGAGTATGGATAGATACCTTTGCCTACTATTGGTCAAAAAATTCCACCCTTTTATTTTCCACTGGCCTCTTAGTACCTGCCCTCCAAGACTTGGTGACCTGTATTACAGTTTTGATAAACCTATCTCGGGCACCAGTCTCGCACAAACAGTTCAAACAATTCGCTCCTATTCTTTATTCTTTCTTTATTCTTTATTGCACAAAGAAATTACATGTATAGAATCTTAAGGAGAAATAATGGCAGAGGCGAGCTTAACCCTAAAAAGAGTTCTCTTACAGCAAACCTTTATAGGAGAGAGAGAGATGCTCCTACATGATTGTGTGAGAGCTCCTACATGATTGTGCTAACAACATTTTATGTGAACCATTGTGTGAGACAAATAAACGTTATTACTTAAAAAGACTGTTGGTTTTGTATCTTACGCGCTCGTGGTACTTGCTTAGTCGTTCTTCATAGATTGTCGAAGTTAAGCAGAGTTCTGTAAGTGGATGGGTGACCGCTAGTGGCATTATTAGCTGAGCTCTTCCATGTTTTGGAGGGCACGTTAAGCCAGGCCTTAAGGCGGCCACTAACTCATACGAACTTTCTTTTAGTCAAAAAATAATTCCGGCTAAGAGTATGTTTTAAGTGTTAGGCAAGCCTGGGGGGTTATTCGCGTTAGTTTTTTATCTCGTTTGATGAATATTCGGATGCTTCTTACTACGAGCTACATTGTATTCAGTCGATAAGATCAATGTTAAAACACGGTCCAAACCTAGTTCCACATATTCCATATCGAAAAATTGGCCCTTGAAGTTAGAAATCGTAGTAGAAACATCCGAATATTCATCAAACGAACGAAAATAAGAACGGAAATACGGCCCCTGTTCCATCTCAAACAATGTTTAATGTATTCTTGATACTTTGATGTCTAAAGGAGTCAGAGGCATGTACAAATACACTTTGCACATGCCTCATAATAATACTATAATAATTGTATTATACGACAAAATTATAATTCTGTTTGTTCTGCCTTGAGTCATAGGTGACGCAGCTGTATTGTAAATGCAAGAAGTCGCCTAGTTATTCATTTGTACAATTACAGATGCATTTTCAAAACATCTGTGCAAGCGCAAAAAGTAATAAGGAAATGTATGGAATTAAAAAGTAACGAAGCGCTTCCATGCTCTGTGGGTTACTTACCTCAAACTGTTTTAAAATAATATATGTAGAATTTCATATGGCCAAAAACTCCGTCACAAGAGTTGGTCCCACCTCAAACTAACGTAAGTTTCTTTTCTAGGACAGTGATGCGGAGAAAAGCGACCAAGACTTAGTCGTAGACGTGGCTAATGAGGTAAGAAAAGATTTCACATTAATTTATTCATCATAATGAAAATTAGATTGGTAAAATGAGACTCTTCTAAAAATTTAGCATTTAGTATTTATTTATTTCTGACATAGTCGGCGTGGTTGGACGACAATGGATGAAGATAGCACGTAACCGAGAGGAGTGGCGGGTTAGAGAGGAGGCCCACGCCCAGCAGTGGGTATTAATAGGTTATTGATGATGATGATTTATTTATTTACCACTTCTTATCTATTTTTACAGGCTTAACCTAATGCAATAGTGTGGCCAAATTCAAAAATTAATAGTGTTAAAAAGCACATCTTTAAAATATAAAATAACTCTCCTAAAATAAATTTATGTGTATCTATGAAATACCTAAGTGTGGTATAACACTATAAAAAATTAAAATTATGTGTATCTAATTCAGAATCAAACTTAAAAAAATCTAGTAAGACATGGATGGAGGAAAACAGATAGATCTGTGGTGTTGGGAACGTTTCTAGTTATAATTTTTATTTCTCAGAAAACTTTACAAACTTTATTTAGTAGTGTTTCTAAGCCTATATATATTATACTAGCTGACCCGCGCGACTTCGTCTGCGCATTTTTAGGAACAAAATACAGGAGCTTTGAGTAAATAAACTCCCTCGCTTGATACAATAATAATAAGTAAGTAATGATAACTATTACGAAAAAGTCTGAGGTAAAAAAAAAAGATAATGTCAGTCTGTCTGTCGCCGACAGATCGCATTTCTCAACTAATTTCGTCAAAAATTAGTTTTCTGCGCGCAGAGGCAATTTTTTTGGAGATTATGAAACTGTAATGCTAAATTAAAATTGTCTCTTTGGTTAATAAGGCTGATTAAGTTGAGAGGCTTAGGTGCTGGGCAAGCTTATTCCATCTCAAACAATGTCCCAGGTACTACAACGCCCCGTTGAGTGTAGGCAATAGGCATAGTAGGTTATACAGGTTGGTCCAAACTGTGACATCAAAAGAAGAAAAAATCCACCGCCAATACAAACTTTAAACCCAAATAACATACTAAAAAACTACCAAAAATTGTAGAACATACGTGAGGTATTTTCGGATAACCCTGTGGTTTTTTTTTTCTTTTGACGCCACTGTTCGGACCGCTGTATAAATCTAGTATTGGTGTAAAAATGCCTAAGTTTGTTTGTTTGTTGCAGGAGGAGCGAGGTTCCCCCAGTGTCAGACCGGATGAGCGTCCCGATAACGGGCCGCGACCTCCCTCACGTTCCGGATCCTCGTCCAGCCGCTCCACGCCCAAAAGCTCCAAAGATGTAAGTG
Organism: Epirrhoe tristata; assembly: GCA_951394285.1. NCBI lineage: Eukaryota > Metazoa > Arthropoda > Insecta > Lepidoptera > Geometridae > Epirrhoe > Epirrhoe tristata. The sequence continues at coordinate 8,239,512 of OX596152.1, read as the reverse complement.
CATAGACGTTATACTGACGCTTATTATAATAGCTGGGAATAATGCCGGTCGTTCGTAAGGTGGCGTCCATAAATTAAGTGCTGCTTAGTATAAAAACGTAAAACCTTGGTTGAACCCCATGTTGACACATGTCAAAACAAAACTGTTATCACAAAAAAGCGTTCCAAGTCTATCGTATCTAGGGACAGTTTTTTAGTTAGACTTGGTCTAAACTCGGCTCATTTTCTTGTAATAAGCCCCCGTGAGGTTACTTGAAGACTATTATAAAGGCTATTTAATTTCGCTTTCAAAACCATTTTATATTACAGTCGATGTTCATTTAAGAACATCTAGCTTCCAAAATGGATTTGGATCCTTCTGATCCTAAATGGATTTTTCGACCCCACCTCAATTGGTAAGATGTCGTGACATTTTGCTAATCTTACGTGAGATTTCAGATTGCATATTTGTTTCGAAATTGGGCAAGATTTTTTTGTCCGTCAGTCAGTTTGTCTGTTCTCGCCTACAGGCCGCATTATTTTATGTTCGATATTTTAGTGGAGATTATTTTTTACTTATTTAAGTAAAAAAGTTTTATCGCAATTTCACACTTGTTTCTTGTCGAAAAAAAATTACGTGAGATTTGCCGAGACCCCCTCTCTCCCCCACGTAAGATTTGGCGAGATTTGACGCGAACCCCTCCCCTCCCTAAACGCGTCACGTAATATATGGACGCCCCTAAAAGGAGTAAAAAATTGTAAAGCTAGTTCGACTTCGTCCGCACTGAATTTTGTAATCTTGGTACCTCATACATTGAACACTTATCTGAAATGTCAAATCAAGACATAAAGCACATAATGACCGCTGGGAACACTTAGATTAGCCTTCTTCTTATCGTGTCACCAGTTCTGTCGAACCAGTGTGGTGAAAGGATTTTAAGTGCGCCTCAATGACCTTTCGTGCACTTGACACATTCATGTTTTCGAACTTTGTAGTTTCAACGACATGCCGGCTTCCTCACGATGTTGTCCTTCACCGTTTGAGAGTACTGGCATAGTGCACATAATTTTTTCGGCAGAAAAACTCATTGGTGCACGACCGGGATTGAACCCTCGACCTTGCGATCGGAAGGCCACTACTACTAGACCACTGGTTGCTCTAAAATCTAGGTGATTCCATTACCGTGTTATAGATTGAGATGTTTGTGAGATATTTTTTACGCACTTTATAGAAAACATTCGTATAGTGTACGAAGTTTTGCACGTATGTGACCAGCTTCGGCGTAATGTATTCAATGCACCTTGAGATTTGAATCTAGTTCAATCCAGGGGCCTTTTTCGCATTCTTTTTTACGTTCGTTTGATGAATATTCGGATGTTTCTTACTACGATTTCTGACTTCAAGGGCCAATTTTTCGGTTTGGAATATTAGGTCCTAGGTTAGACCCGTGTTTTAACGTTGATCTTTTCGATCAAATACTATTTAGCTCGTAGCATCCGAATATTCATCAAACGAACGAAAATACGAACGGGTATAACCCCCTGTACTCTCAAATGTGGAAGGAAACGTTTAAAGTGAAAAGTCATTAAAAAAATCAGTCATAAAATGCGTGTTGTAAATCTTAGTCATTAGATTCGTAATACCACAGAATATTTAGTTTATTCAAAATTCCTGTGAACCCATGACCATTAATACGTAATTTATGTAAAACGGAACAAAACTCTATCGAGTTCTTAGAAAGTAGATGTTACAAAACTGTGTAGAACTATTTTATTTTATAAGACCGCCCATTGTGAATAGTTTTGTAAAATACTGTATTTTTTTTTTTCGTTTTGGTGCGAAATAAAGTTCGTTCATTCGATAATCTGTTTTTGATTAAGTAGCATCCTAGTAGTGTCCTTTAAAACATTTGAAACACACTCACTTCGATCAGTCAACAACATACATATACAAAGAAAAACAAATTTAAATGAATGATGAACATATTACCACCAAAGTCCAATCGGCGGTCTTATCGCTTAAAGTTATATCTTTTTTGCAAACTGAAGCTAAGTTTTGATTTGAAAGGCTGTAGTGCTTATCCATTTTAAAATGTTGTTCGTTTTTCTTCTCTTGTCAGCTTAATCCACATGAAAATTATGATCAGTGTGGATGTAGCTAAGCTTGTTATATTGCGTAAACCTTCAAAATCATAGAATCCAAAATGTAGAAGTATGTAGCTTTTTAGCATTTAAACATTTTCATTGTAGTCAACTTGACACATCAAAGAAACGATTATTTCATAAGCTTTGTTAAACACAAATACACTTACTCAACAATACAAAAAACAACGTATTCGAGCTTTGAGATCAAACTGAGGTATGTATTAAATAACTATGTTTTCATTTATTTTATGTGTGATATTTTATAATTATCTTGTTATAACTATTTCAGGAGAAACCCGGCACCCCCGGGGGTAAACTACCCCGTTCGTCTACTCCCACGAACGCGAACTGTCGAGGCTACCCCTTTCCCGGCTACCCCTCGAGTGGGGTAGGTCCGTATCGACATCCTCTACCCTACGATGCTCATCATAGAACAAATGGCATCGCTCCTCCAGCCAAACCGTAAGTAACCTCAATGGGAATTTTGAAATTGATTTAATTTCAAGTAATTTAAACTAGAATTTAAATTACGTTTAAATGTATTTTTCCTGGCACAATTCTTTTAGTTCAGTTTAGTTACAGGCAGATATTTTCTATGTATTGCAAAGATGGCTCGCTTAGCTTGCCCTGTGTTTGACATACGATGAGCTAAGCGATCATAACGTGAGGTTTATGTCGTCTAGCCTGTCACGTTCTTATTGTAGTTTACTGACTCAGTACTGTCTCATTCCCTCACTGTTTGCACAATCAGTCTGTTTCCCATGAATTATTCTTCCAAAACTACCTTTCTACATCGCGATAAAACTCAGAATTGTCTGAAGTCTAATGTAATTTTAATATACATATTCCACCAAACGCTGATATTTTGTAAGCAGAGAAGGCTGATATTTTATGTACTCAACGTTTCTGATATCCTTGACAGGCAATCCTAATGTGGAATAAGACTTTAATGTGTTTTTGTGTATTATTTCCAGCGCATATTCCTACCATACTTGCGGGGGTCCGTTACAACCGGTCCCATTTCCCGCTGACGCATTAGTAGGCCCTGGTATACCACGAGGCGCGCGACAAGTCGCGGTATTACCTCACGGCGAAGTCGTGTGCGCGGTAGCTTTGTCGCTCGGCGGGGGAGCGAGACACGCGTATACCGGGGGAAAGGGATGCGTGAAGTTGTGGGATATTACGAACCCGGGAGCGCCGAATTCGCTCGAACCTCTGTCTCAATTGGATTGCTTGGTGAGTTGCTTATCAATATAGTATATTTCAATTAGCATGATGACAGATTTCCCATTTTTAAGTTTCCAGAGATGTAGTATGGCAAAAGTCGATCACAATTTAGTGTAAAATAATAGATTTTCTCTGTCGAATAAAAGGGTTGCTATATGAAATAGCTATGTTTTGTTATATTTTGTTAGTTGATGTGTATATTTGTTATTGATTTCTATTTCGCCTAAGAATTTGTTGCTTTTTTATTAATAATTTATTTTTGTAATAAACGGAATGACTATGTTGGAGTCTGTTTTGATTTGAAAATAGACTAAAATCAAGACTATCTAGACTCTTGTTGTCAATTACCTATTCCGTACATTTTTTTGCCTAAAAATTAAGGTAAATTTTCGTAATCCCTATCTCCGACTAATATAATACAATAACCAAATTAATTCTATCAAAATTTTTCCAGCAACGTGACAACTACATCCGCTCAGTGAAACTTCTTCCCGACGGTAGAACACTAATAGTGGGCGGTGAAGCCTCAAACCTCTCTATATGGGACCTTGCGTCACCAACTCCGAGAATGCGCGCTGAGCTCACCTCATCTGCGCCGGCTTGCTACGCTCTCGCAATCAGTCCGGACTCTAAGGTATACAATGTCCAACCTCTCTATATGGGACCTTGCGTCACTAACTGTAATATGTAAGCAATATAATTTGTACGTAAAAAAAATACCTAGATAAGATTTTAAGTGAAGAAAATACTTCATAAACTGAACTTTCTTTACATCATATTTTTTACGCTACTACTAAATGAATTTACAAAATAAATCGAGACTATTCGAAACTTATTTTTAATATCTTTAATTTGTACCCTAAAAGATTTATATCATTTCAGGTCTGCTTCAGCTGTTGTTCAGATGGAAACATAGCAGTATGGGATCTTCAAAATCAGACATTAGTTAGGCAATTCCAAGGTAATTCATATTAAATTTCACACAAATTGATCATGTCTGGAGCTCTTCAGAAATCGTATAATCGTATATTCCCAACTACCCCACTAGTGGGGTAGTTGGGAATATATATACCCATTTGACAGTATACTAAACATTTTTAGATAAGTACCTCAATATAAAAAACTAGCTGCGCTCCCGCGGTGTTACACGCGGTCCCTCGGGATTTTTTAAATTTTTTCGAGATAAAAAGTAGCCTATGTCCTTCCCTGGGATACAACCTTTAACTATGCCAAATTTCAGCTTAATCTGTTAAGTGGTTTGGGCGTGAAAGCGTAACAAACAGACAGACATAGTTACTTTCACATTTATAATATTAGTATGGATATGGATAGTTATGCAAGTCTCCATAAATTTTTGTTCTACAGGGCATACAGACGGCGCGTCGTGTATCGACATAAGCGGCGACGGCACTCGCTTATGGACAGGCGGGCTCGACAACACCGTGCGAAGTTGGGATCTACGCGAGGGCCGCCAGTTACACCAACACGACTTCTCCAGCCAAATATTCTCGCTTGGATACTGTCCCACTGGTACGTCACTAACAGACGCTACACAGATGAATGGGGTTGTGTCTCGACTTTCAATCCGAAGGCCGTGGGTTCAAATCCCGGCCGTGCATCAATGGATTTTTCGTTTCGTAAAATTTATATGCGCTTTAACATGAGCTCTTACCGGTGAAGGAAAACATCGTGAGGAATCCCGCAGCTTAGTCAGCTCCACACGTATTGACGTCGTCTTTCCTGTGGGCGGCTGATTAAGCTGAGAGGATGGTTTAGGTGCTGGGCAAGCCTATTCCATCTCAAACAATGTCCCAGGGCACTACAGCGTCCCGTTAAGTGTAGGCATGGATTGCCTCCTGACGCTATATAAATCATCTAATATAGATGTAAAGGCCTAAGATTACAGACGGAAAAAAATATCTATATATCAATGAATGTGGTTTTGTACTGCGAGAATGCATCACTTTTCCGGGATTAAAAGAGTCCAGACTCCAATCCATAATGTTAAGGGAAAAATTGACACGGATATGGTTCATATCTTTGCCAATTTTTATCCAAATCCATTCAATAGTTTTTGCGTGAAAGCGTAATAAACATGCATTCATCTTCACAAACTTAGACATTTGTCATATTAATAGGATTTTCGATTACTTATCCCCAGGCTGCTAAGAGTGCGCATGTGCCAATATTTATACATATTTAACGTACCTGTGAAGACTTAACTAATCCTGTTGTATTTTGTAAATATATGTAAATACTAGCTGCGCTGCCGCGGTTTTACCCGCGGTCTCTCGGGATTTTTTCATTTTTTCGGGATAAAAAGTACCCTATGTCCTTCCCTGGGATACAACCTTTAACTATGCCAAATTTCAGCTTAATCTGTTCAGCGGTTTGGGCGTGAAAGCGTAACAAACAGACAGACAGACAGAGACAGAGTTACTTTCACATTTATAATATTAGTATGGATGTAGTAGCTTAGTTTTTGTAAATAAACCTGTGAAGGGAATCTTCTATCTTACAGTCATCCAATTCAGTGAAATTTTATGAATTAGTGTGATTTACATATAATTTGATTCCCCCAGGCTCCTGGCTAGCTGTGGGCATGGAAAACTCTCACGTAGAAGTGCTACACGCGGGTAAACCAGACCGCTACCAACTACTGTTGCATGAAAGTTGTGTCCTTTCTTTGCGGTTCGCGGCTTGTGGCAAATGGTTCGTCTCAACTGGGAAGGATAATCTGCTCAACGCTTGGCGTACGCCGTATGGCGCTAGTATATTCCAAGTAAGTATAATTTTTAATATTTTTTTATGAGCCCGTGATATCCAGTGGGATGGCCTCCCTTTCTGTTAATTATATATGGAAATTTTCAAAATATTATACTCGTATGCCTCTGACTACCCCCTTAGACATCATAAAAAGGATCTGGAATGCAAAAAGATCTGAGAGAATGTCTACAGCGCCATGGGATAATGGGATAATAATAATAATATATCTAATGGGATACAGTCATGATGATGTGTGTCTGCTTACAATACCTATATCTACCTCAGAATAGATTAAATTTGAATTACTCTTACGATTTTGGGGTTATCACACGTGTTTAATGTAATTTTATTATTTTACTCTATTCTGCAGTAAAAATGTGGTTATGATAAGCAAGCTGAAGAGAAAAGCTTTAGATAGGTATAAAGCCATATACATAGTCGCCCATATCGCGAGACGGTAGTAGGTAAATTATTCGATGCTTGGCTGCTCTTATACATAGGTACGAACCATCAATCTCATTGAAATTCAAGAAAGTGAATCTAGAATCATAAGTTGTTATTGGAATACATTAATGTACAATTTCGTAGAAATAAATAATTTTTGATCGAGAAAGTTAAATAAAAATATGTTTTACCAGGTCAAAATGTATCATTCATCACTTTGTTAGTAGAAAATGTGAATGAATGTGACTATGAAGATTTTAATATGAGAATTCTAACTGTGATCAAATTAGACCTACTCGTACTAACTATTTTCAATTTTGAATTTGTTTTATTCATTTATGTAATTTATTTTTCCAGTCTAAAGAATCATCATCGGTGCTCAGTTGTGATATATCAGCGGACGATAAGTTCATAGTGACGGGCTCTGGTGATAAGAAAGCGACTGTTTACGAAGTGATGTACTGAGTAATCTCATAGCGTACTGTGGTCCAGTTAGTGAGCGCTTTTATACTGTGCTTCTAGTTGGCTGTTGCTCATTGTACACTTCGTCCAACTGATCTAGGCATTCCTGAAGTTAGCCGTTTGTCTGCGCAGTGACCGCTTTTTCATACAAAATTGTTCTGCGCAGACAAACGGCTAACTTCACGAATGTTTAGATCCGTTGGACGAAGTGTACTTTTCCTAAACATAAATGTAAATGTAATTTTACTCTATTCTACCTTAGAAATAATGGTGGCTTAACAACGTTATCATCAAGTGGTGAGATTGGCCATATAGCCAAATCTCACTACTTGCTGATAAAGTAGCTGATACATATCCAGCAGTTATAAAATCTGACTGATAAATTCAGAATCATAGAGTCAACTGCTTGATAGCCTTATCAGAAACACGTTATCTGTCGGATAAATTGCTGGCAGGCTATCTGATACTTATCAGCAAGTAATAGAAGCTCTAAGTTACTAATTTGATAATTATGTCCTAAACCAGTGAATTAAAACCTCGTCCGTTCTAATCCCAAAGCTCGTTCGAAGGGCATTTTGTATAGAAATTACGCAATTTTTAATTGTATTTCGTCTTTTAATGTAATGTGTTGCTGAAGGATGGTTTTGTATGTAAAATATTATTTGTTAATGATTTGAATCACGATAAAATCGCTGATGAAATCTCAATTATGCAGTTTAGATGTCTAAGTATGTACAGGATTCCATGGAATCTCACGGAGGTACAAATCTAAGTTCACATTAAGTCTTAAAACAGCCAACTAGAAAAGTGTGTTTAGTATAAGTTTAGGTATCAAATAGATCAATGTGCACCGTTAAACATGGATATTTTAGCGTTATTATAAATATTTTTATAATGAAATACGAAAAAACCTTTTTAATTATTTTCTAAGAATTAGTTTATTCGGACGGTCCGTTTCTTACGTGTATTTATTATAAGTTTCATAGATATGATTTGTATATGATCAGACTGAGGTAATTATTGATAAGTATCATCGAATCATATGAATTCAGACTTTATTTCAACCCTGTGTAGGTCGAAACACGCACAGTTAGTATCGGAATGAATTTTACGGTGCATTGTGACCTAACGCACTGTAGTTACAACCAACTTAAATAAAAAAAAAATATTGCAACCATTTTAAAACAATACTAATAACAATACTAATCTGATTCTGATGAGGCTTTTGGACAAAACTTAACACATTTTAATTGTTACTTTAGGGCAAAATACTAAATACATATGGGGTTACGTATGTTAATTTAATTATGACGTTCGTATTTATGCCAAAAATATCGACGTTATTCAAAATTCATAAACGTAAGAGTGTGCAGGAGCGATTTAAGCAATTTTGTAGTTATTTATCTCAGAATCTGTGAAAGCTACAACCTTCATATTTAGGGAAATTATACTTTATCTTTTATCTTGGATTAAGTGTTTTAAAAACACGATTGGTGAAAGTTTTCTAGATAACCTTTTTTTTTAAACATATGTTTTGCACACATTTTGCTATTTATCTCAGGAACAGCACACTTTTTTTGGTGGGGTTTTTGTTTTGTCATGAAACCTACAAATATTTCTTTAGCTGTCTTTTTATTTTTCGATTGGTTGTATAAAAAACTTGTAAGTAGGTAAAATGTGTTTTGGCGCTATAAATGACGTTGCGTATCTCTGTACTTCTCACACTCCGAACAAATCACACTCGCTGTCCCGCTTACAAAATGGCGGCTCCCGCACACTCTTAGGACGTTTTGTTTGTGATGCAAGATGCAATAAAATCTGTACAGTAACTGCGTAAAGTTTTTACAAGTGTATCGTTGCGTTATTTGAAAATATGCTTGTATTTTAGAAGAAAGAATGTTATTTTAGAAATCTTTACAAAATTAGGTGCTTATAAATTCTGAGATCTCTTTTTTGAAGTATTTAGTTGGAATGAATTTTACCGTGATGTAAATGACTTTTATTGACCATTATGACTAGGTTCCATGATGTGGTTGAATATTATGAATTTCTGCAACTGACTGAATACATTTCCTAATAATTTACTACGAATATTCACAGCGTTTGTTTTGGACGTATTACCTTGTAGTGTAGATTTAAAAGCAGTTTTCGCTTCTGTATAATTTTCATTTATTTTGTATGTTTCTTACCATCTCCAACTAAGGTCCCAAGTATACGAACTACACTTGAAGTGTTACGCAGTTCTTAACATCGCTAGATAATTAATAACTACTTGGAGACGGTGAAACCCTTAGTCTGAATGTTGTGTAAATTTAAAAATGAGCTTAAATTTCACTCTTATATGTTGGTAATTGATTTACGATGATGATATTAAATTATCTAGAATTGACATTGAACAAATAGATTTCAAATACATACATATACCTACCTACTTTATATAAATCTTTTCGAATACCTATGGTTTCGAGTACCTAGTTACTGTTTTCTTTCCAGAAATGTAGATATCATTGCTCTGTAATAACGAATTTGTTTTGATATTTATTTAAAATCCTTGCAAAATGTGGTTGAAGCGAGAATGATTTTCGTCACTGAAATACAATAGCGATATAATATTTATATTTCTTTCTTGCTCCCACCACGCATTTAGAAGTTTGCGTGGGTTATATCACTTAATATTATGACGTGATGTTTAACCGAGTTCGGTTTGACGTTCATTAAGAAATTATAACTTATCTAAAGAGAAAAATAATAAGTACTAGAGTCTGGCAAATAAAAGTAGACCCTGAAAAATCGCGGCAAATTCAAAAAATATAAGCGTGGCAACCCACAAATCGATCACATTTGTTTGTCAGTGATACAATAACTCGGTTATTTCTCACTGATTGTGTTCAAACAACACTTGTGCCTTGTAGGTAGTTTAACAGTAACTTGAAACTGGCTATTTTTTAAATAAGGCACCACAGTTCATCAATTTCATGGAATTAATGTTGTATTTGGAGACATTTTACATATCAGGCAAGCATTTTTGATTTCAAAATAAAATACACAGTTATTTGAGTACCTATGTGTTTTTGTTATTCATATCCATTCATTCATATATGAGTTTAATTGCAATTTCTTTGATCAACTAAAACTATTTTATATTGAAGATATTATCAAAGAGAATATAAACACTGGATATTATATTCAAAATAATGTGGGGAAAGGGCAGGAAGATGATGATGATTATATTCAAAATAATAACTAAGTAAGTATATAAAATAAATCGGGATCTGTACCTCCTGTAGGTACCCTATAACTAACCTTTAACTTTAGTCTTTCTTAAACTTTCGCGATCACAATTCATCTTTAGAGATATATTTTGTAACAGGATTTTATCGCGTATTACCTTTATTATTTCCCGACGTTTCGGCTGTATTGCAACAACTGAAGATACTGTTAGTGTAGTGTGCCGTGGTGGACGTGCGGCCGATCTTATTTCTGAAGATTAGTGGAGGGTAGTTCTATATAACTACCGCCACTTTTCGTCGGCTCCGCTGACCTACCTCCAGTTCGCCCGCGACCACGGTTGTTGCAATACAGCCGAAACGTCGGGAAATAATAAAGGTAATACGCGATAAAATCATGTTACAAAATATATCTCTAAAGATAAAAACCTTTAACTTTGTTATTCCTTCACGCTGAAACCGGAAACGGTTGAACTATATAATAGTCTGGCAAATGAAAGTAGATCCTGAAAAAGAGGCGGCAAATTCAAAAATATAAGAGTGTAATCCCATAAGGTTATTTGGAAGAACACAACTTGCTACTTGGTTATTATTTTCTAGTACCAAATATAATAATATTTAGAGTTATTTATTAATGGGTTGTCACGCTTATATTTTTGAATTTGCCGCCTCTTTTTCAGGGTCTACTTTCATTTGCCAGACTTTTTTCCTAATTTAACTCTGAGCTCTAAAAAAATTGTGGTCAGAACTGTCATGCACATAGTTTGTCACTTTCAATTTGTCATGTTTGTCACTGTCAATTTGTCATTTGATAGTTTGTATGACTTGACAGGTCTTTATTTTTAGGCTATGTTTTTAGGGTACCGTAGCAAAAAATAGTTCGTAGAAGATTAATTTAAGTTTTTAGAACGAAGTTCCTTTTCGGACGGTATCGAGGATGGGAGCTAGAACTAAAATAGCGTTCGATTTTACCGTCACGACACATACATAGGTCAAAACGTCACAGTGCGAAGTGCACAGTCGCAAAGCAGTCCATAGATTGTAACATTGTTAATATTTGTGAGTACGCAAGAGTGTTTCTAGGATTTTAATATTTATTGACAATAATTTATTTAATTTTGACAAATGCCAAATGTCAAAGTTGAAATCATTCCAACCGAGTGTTACACGACACTCACGTACTTGTTTTTCGCCTAGGAGGAGCTGTTGCCTACCGTGTTATTGTGGTGTAAAGTTTACGTTTACGAGCCAAATAGGTCCTACGGACGGAATACCCGTAACACAAAAAGCAACTCGCACTTGGCTATTGTTATTATTTATTCTGCTTGCGTTGAGTTGCGTGCGTTTCGTTTGCAAATTAAGAAATAAGTTTTGAAAAGAGAATACTGGTGTAGTAATAATTTTAATCTAAAAACACAACACAACACACCAGTGTTGTGTTGTGTTTTTAGATTAAAATTATTGCTGACAACAAGAGTGAAAAGCTACGGATTATGGTTGTTTGATTTACTGGTGAAAAAAATGTCGCAACCAAGTTTGCTGGAGATAGTTCCTGACCAACTTTTTCAAAATCATTCCATAAGCGATATTGACCAGGTCCAGAAGAAGCTGCAATATGAAATCGAGAGGAAAAAGGAAGAACTGCGTGCAATGGTCGGGTTTGTATCAAACAACTTGTAATTTACATCTAAATCGTGGAAGCAGGAGCTCAACACCTCAAAATGGTAAATACCATTGACTTTGGGCAGAGTGGTGGATGAGAGCAGGGGATTCCTGGCACGATTCGCTCGCCTCGCGCATTAGTGGGCGCATTAGCGCATCCTAACATAACCTAATCAACTGATTTCAAAAAACCATTGACATTGAGCAGGGGATTTCTGGTGCTTCGGCGGCAATTCCTGCTTCCACAATTTTAGACCCAGGGCAACAAAACGGTCTGTACTATATGCACAATCGTTCTTTATTTATTTATTTATTGATGATAGACAAGCAGCTGTTGCTGATATGTCTTTATTGTTATCTGTGTCTATGTGTTGAATTGTTCATGATTTTATTCGTTCATAGCCAGTTGTCGAGCTTGTTCTTTTTAATTTTTTTTTGGCTCTTCGAAGTAGCTGCGCGGATCCCATTTTTGATGACTCATAAAATCGTGCTATCTCGCTTACTCTACCAAACCTGTGCAATCGTCTATTGCACCTAACTATAGAAAGCCAAAGATCCGGTGACCTTACTATAACAGGTGGCATTTTCATCTGAGCGCACCGTGCTTCGGAGGGCACGTTAAATTGTTGCCTAGAGCCTCAAAACTCCGTCACCAGAGTTGGCCACTGACTCATACGAATTTACTTTAGTGAAAGATACCGGGACCTGATCCATGCTGCTGACACAATTGAGGAAATGCGGGAGACTACAGGCAGCACCCTCGGCCATATCACTGAGATGATGGCTGCCTGTCGCAATCTGCACAACACTCATTTGATCGGCTTCAAAATTGATGAGAAACCTAAAAATGCACAAAGGTGAGACAAGAAAACTTAAGATATACCATAAGTTGAATGGTATGAATTAATGTGGAATCTGCCTCAGATATCCCTTGTATCATGATTTTAAGGAATATTACAAAAGAAACAAAAACACTCATTAAGGTGGTAGCTAAACATTTGGATACTTTTTTAACTAGCTAAATAAAATAAAATAAATCAAGTATAGGGCTTAAGTTATAGGGCTTGCATTAAAACATCAGAAAATTAGGGATCTTTACAAGGGGTAGGCAGAGATCACAAATTTCCACTATAGGGCATACTTTAGTACCTTAGAACAGTGTTAATTTTTGGAACTAAGCTCCTTTTGATGATGGATGGGGGCTAGACGAAAAAGTGTTAGATTTTTGCATCATGACACCATGTATACATAAGTCAAAACGTCACAGTGTGAAGTGCGCAGTTGCGATGCAATCCATAGATTGTAACATTGTTAGTACGGAAGAGCGTTTCTAGGATTAAAAAAAAAATTATTTGACAAATGCCAAATGTGTAAGTTAAAACTTCGTTCCAACCGAGTGTACACGTACTTTTTTTAAATAAATATTTTTTCCAGCTTTCACTACAATATGAATCCGATACACAGTTTGTCCGTACAAGTGAAGCTTTTGATGGAAATACCTGAAAAGATTTGGATTTGTATTGAGGCAGAAGATTTTGTTAAAGCCACACAGTTGTTTATTTTGGCAAGGCATATCAATACAGGTAAGTTTCAGTTATTGGGAAGTACTTCAAAATCAATCAAAATATCAAAATCAAAAATCTTTTATTCAATAAAACCAAGTGGTACAATTAAATGGGTTGGAATCTCTTCTTTTAAGTTAAATACCCTGTGTTAAAAGAGTCCCCTCTTTTCTGTGGTCTTGGGGAGCACTTGAATTTAAGGTAGGTAAATCTAAACAAAACCTTTACTTAAGTTTCACTAGTAGGTATATAAGTATATACATAATTGATAAAATATAAGAATAGATGTAGTTAGATAAATCAATACATAGATACATAGCCAATGATAACTAAAAATGTTGGTTGGGTAGGTAAGGTAAGTACTGATCCACTTCCAGGTGTAATTCAATTTTGGCACACCTATGCTGTGAGTCTTTGGTGATCTGATGATGGAGTCAGGAGCTGTTCAACGGAACTCCTCAGTGAATAGCTCATTTGATTATTGAAAAAAGATAAAAAAGCACATAGTTGTGTTTTAATCCTTTTGGTCTTTCAAGTCTAGTGCTTTGTTATACATACATATATACATAAAATCACGCCTCTATCCCGAAGGGGTAGGCAGAAACCACGGATCTCCACTTGCTACGATCCTGACACACAACTTGCTTTGTTATGAAATGATTTATTAAAAATAGATAGAAAGCTTACAGTAAAGTCCAAAGCGCTTAACTATCGTAAACATAACTTAAATATACTCTTAAATTGTTATATATGGAGCATAGACTGTCATTGAAAATGTCGATATGCTGGAACTCGTGGAGAAAATTATTTAGTAGGTTTAAAGCAAGTAACGTTGGCGCGTTACTTGCGTGAAAGGTTCGTGTAGAATGACAGGAGAACAACTTATGCCTACGACGGCCACGATCCTGACACACAACTTTTGCCTCATTCACTCTCATATAAAGTATTATATATATATATAATATAATAACATAAAAAATGCCCTTCGGGTTTTCAAAATTCTTTCAGGGCGTCTGGTCGAAGCGACGCGTGATCCGAGGGCTGGCACATTTTTGGCTCAAAGGATCAGCATTGCCATCCAGCGTGGTAATGCCGCCAGTGTTTTGGGCACGCTTCCGACTGACAGTGACCTGGATCAGTTGAGCTATCTATAGATCGTTTCTAACGATCCTTAGATAGCTTGACTAATCCTGTTGTATTTTGTAAATATATGTAAATATGTAGTAGCTTAGTTTCTGTAAATAAATGTTAATAACATAATATAAAGTATTATAATAATTTCCAGGGCTCCAGCTTCAAATGGGTGGCAAAAGCGCAAAGCCGGAGCTACAGTCATTGCAAAGGCTTGTTCACCAGCAGTGGAGTTCTATCGCAAACTTCAATCAAACTCTTATCAGTGTTTGCAGGCAGAAACTTCAGGATGTGGACATAAGTGTTGAAGTATATAGTCGTTTGTATGTTATACTAGTTGAATAGCCTATAATTATCAAGTTTCATCCAAATCAATCCACTGTTGATTGAATAGATTTAACAATTGTATCATAAGTATTTCTGTTGCTTATTCAATCAATCTATAGTCAAACATTCTTCTTCTTAGCTGAAATATGAATTGTGAACGAGTAGCCATAGCTCTAGTTATTGATATCTGTAGCGCAGTGGGCGAAGGTCCGCCTGCGACGAAGGTTGCATGTTCGATTCCCGCCGCGAGACAAATGTTTTTATGCTCTGCAAATACCTGTTGATCTTGGGTCTGGTATAAATGACGTAATTATTTAAAAAAAAAAAAATTGTAACAAGTATGGTTACTGGGGCTTGATGATGCTGTATGAAAGAGTGTGTTAAATTAAATAAATAAATAATGCTGGACTTTTCACACAGCATCATCTAGCCCCAAAGTAAGCAGAGCTTGTGTTATGGGTACTAGATGACTAATATACTACTTTATATACTTTTTGTTTGTAAATACATATTGTACATAGAAACACCCAGACACGAGACAGATTTTTGAAGATCAAACATTGATCGGTTGTATGTAAAATATCCAGTGAGTGCTAAATTTATTTATTTTTTACTTGCAGGTAGCCTGTTCCTGCCTAGTCAGCTTGTATCTCATAGACTCTCAAACAATGGTAGAACTCCTAGACACATTCATAAGCCTGCACAGTAACACAAGTTTAAAGACAACACTACAGTTTGATCTAGCGAAGATTCTGGAAGGAGATGTCAAGGCTAAAATAAAGGAGAAGATTGTGAATGGAGTTAAGATTGTGCTGAAAACCGTTGTGCTGGTTTACGCGTGTTTTGTTGGTATGTACAGTACGCACAACTGAATAAGTGGCGTTTTTTTCGAAGAAGTTTATCGAATCGATGCATCTGAATGAAGTTTTAATGGCCCTGTAGGACTATGTATTGTAGACGTATGTAAGACGACCTCTGTAGCGCAGTGGTAGAAGGTTGCGGGTTAGATCCCCGCGGCGGGACCAATGTTTGTATGATTTACAAATATTGGTCTCCGGTCTGGGTGTTTCTATACTTATATAAGTATACTACTTATCAGTCATTTAGTACCCATAACACAAGCTCTGCTTACTTTGGGGCTAGATGATGCCGTGTGAAAAGTCCAGCATTATTTATTTATTTATTGGGTTTCATTTATTATTGACTAGCTGCGCTCCCGCGGTATGACCCGCGGCCCCTCGGGATTTTTTAATTTTTTCGGGATAAAAAGCCTATGTCCTTCCCTGGGATACAACCTTTAACTATGCCAAATTTCAGCTTAATCTGTTCAGCGGTTTGGGCGTGAAAGCGTAACAAACAGACAGACAGACAGACTGACAGACAGAGTTACTTTCACATTTATAATATTAGTATGGATTTAGGTATATGTCATTATAAGAAAACGTAGCGCTATAGAAACTATCGACTATAACCTACAACGATACTATCTTTTTTACAGATAATGACGGCGGCGCAGTGCTTGCTAAACTGAAATATCTTTTCAAGAAGGATTCCCAGCCGTTGGTTGATTTAGTGAAGTTCAGTGATCCATCGGCTATGAAGCTGCTACCACCTGTTATCGCTAATTACAGGTAAACTAACTATTTTAAGTCTTGAGTAATTTGAAAGAAAGAAAGAAAGAAAAGAAAGAAAATATTTTATTTTGCAACATATGAGTAAATAGGTAAGTACACAGAAGATATAATAAAAGAAAGAAAAGAAATGTTGCAAAACGGGCCATAACTCAGCATATGCTGGGTTGTGAACAACCAGCGCTGGTCTTCCGTTAGGGTTGTTTTGGAACCGAAAATATTACATGATTAGGTAGCGGACTCATAACAAACAACAAAATTAACAACTTAACAACGTAATATAAGAGCAAAGCAATAACTGGTAGGTAAATTAGTTATTTATTATAAAAGCTAAATGGAAAATAACTCTATAAGTATAAGGTATAATTTGAACTACTTATAATCATTAAATTATTATGAAAATAAAATAAATATAAAGAAAAATATAATGCTGGACATTTTCACACAGCATCATCTAGCCCCAAACTAAGCAAAGCTTGAACTATGGGAACCAGATAACTGATATACTACTTATATACTTTTTGTTTGTAAATACATACATATTATATAGAAACACCCAGACCCGAGACAAATATCTGTAGGTCATACAAACATTTGTCCCGCGGCGAGGATCGAACCCGCAACCTTCTGCGTCGCAGGCGGACCTTCGCCCACTGCGCCACAGAGGTCGTCGTTAACTGTCAAATTAGAATAGGGGTTTTTTTTATTTACATGAACAAAAAAAAGAAAAGGTCTGGGTGTTTCTATGTATAATATGTATGTATTCAACAACAAAAAGTATATAAGTAGTATATCAGTTATCTGGTTCCCATAGTACAAGCTTTGCTTAGTTTGGGGCTAGATGATGCTGTGTGAAATGTCCATCATTATTTATTTATTTATTTATTATTTATTTATTATTTATTTATTATTGACTATTGACACAAGATTTACACAATCCAAAATCAATACATTCTCCCGAACTGGTTATTAAACACAACATTATTGAAATCTTGTTATATACAGATTAAGTAACAACGAGCCGCAGCCACTTGCGAAAGAAGACATAACGAAATGCGTGCAGAATTGGAACATATGGGTGAAATCCTTCATCGACACCAACGTGCAAACGCTATTGCAGAATATAACGAGGGTTAAAGTCTTGCACGAGATACGCGAAGAGGCCTTTAAAATTGGTAATTTATGTCCGTACTCAGAGACGCTGAGATACTTAAGAGTGTGCAGGAGCGATTTAAGCAATTTTGTTGTTATTTGTCTCAGAATCTGTGAAAGTTACAACCTTCATGTTTAGGGAAATTATACTTCGAACTTTTATCATGGATTTCGTATTTTAAAAACACGATTGGTGAAAGTTTTCTAGATGATATATTTTTTTGAAAAATACGTGTTTTGCACACATTTTGCTATTTATCTCAGGAACAACAGACTTTTTTTGGTGGGTTTTTGTTTTGTCATGAAACCTACAAATATTTCTTTAGTTGTGTCTTTTTATTTTTCGATTGGTTGTTTAATTAACTTGTTATTAGGTAAAATGTGTTTTGGCGCTGTAAATGACGTTGCGTATCTATAGCTCTGTAGTACTCTCTAGTTCGGCGTGTGAGAAGTACAGACTCTGTACTTCTCACACGCCGAACAAATCACACTCGTTGTCTCGCTTACAAAATGGCGGCTCCTGCACACTCTGTAAAGATAGCCACCTCAACTTTCGTTTCTGTTAGCGACACGCCATACATTACGTTTATCAATCTCTCCATAAATCTAATATTTTACTATACTTCCAGAAATACCTACAAACTGGAGTTCAATTTGCTCATCCCTGAACATACCAGATAACCACGTTTGGTGTTATTACTACCAGCCTCTCTTGACCTCTCGTGTAAAGGCAATTATAGATAGCAGATGGCTCAAGTTATATGACGAATTCAAGACACAAATATTAGTAGACCTTACGAGGTCTTCGGAAAGTGATGTTGAAAAAGAAGCGGATTTAAACTGGTTTGTGTGGAAGGACCTTATTGGGGAAACTGTTATTGAGTCGAGGAATGATGTGGTTAAAGTTATGAATTCGCTTATCAAAGGTAAGAATTGATGATTCAAGTTTCATTCGGATATATCCAATGATGTTAAAAAATATAGATGTATTACCGTGTGGAAATTGAAGACTAGAAATTGTCTTATTAACACAATTTTTACTTCAGTTGAACTCTGCCAAGCGTAACTTTATATAAGTATCAGGGGTGTGTAACATTTTTTTTTAATTTTTTTAAGGAATGTCGCACCAAGACAGTGGCTACACACCAACTTTAGAGAAACTCTGCCAAGCGTTAGATAGCGAACTTCAGAAGCTTCTAGATGATTTAAAGATCTACTTGTACCCTGAGAAAAAGGCTGCATTGTTCGCGTACGATGATGATGATGATAGTGACCAAATGTATATAGACAGGGGGGAGATTGAAGCTTATTTGAGGGACGTTTCGGATAACAATGTGCAGAGGTAAGTCTAATACATTTAATCAATACTATACATACTATACAGGGTGTAAAAAGACGTCTATCGAAGGAGTACATCATCCCAACACACAACCAAATCGAAAAGGATTTTCCGAGGAAATATAATGATTTCATCCAGATCCAGAGAAAACAGCGTTTGAAGATTACTGTTTGAATATGTATCGGGCGCGTTGTTTTACGTAGATTGCTGGATTTTGAGTTTCACTGTTTTTCTTTTATACATACATAAAATCACGCCTCTTTCCCGAAGGGGTAGGTAGAGATCACAGTTCTCCACTTTTTTTTTCTTTTATAAATGAAATTGTTAGGTAGGTGTGGTCTTATTATGTTGTACTGGTAGTAAATAACCGGAAATAACATAAAATGACGTAGCCAAGTCACAAAAAAATTGCGTTTTTTCCGCTAGATATATTTTGAATCATGGTCTGATTGCAACCCCTCAGTTTTCGGTAGCAGTCTTTTTACACCCTGTATAATGCATATTGCTGTACAGTAAAAACAGTTAATTCCTTCTATCAAAAACTACGAAGCATATTTCGTATTCAGTACCTATACTGAATGGGGAACAAATATCACCATTAATTTATTTGTCCCGCCACAACAACCGAACTCGCACTTCTACAATCACAACATAAACTATATTCGACCTCTGTGGCGCAGTGGGTAAAAGCCCGCTTGGGACGCAGAAGGTTGCGGGTTCGATCCCCGTGGGATAAATGTTTGTATGATCTGCTATTTATCTCGGGGCCTGGGTGTTTTTATATAAACAAAAAGTATATAAGCTTAGTTTGATGTTAGATGACGCTGTGTGAAATGTCCAGCATTATTTATCCATACTAATATTATAAATGTGAAAGTAACTCTGTCTGTCTGTCTGTCTGTCTGTCTGTTTCTTACGCTTTCACGCCCAAACCGCTGAACAGATTAAGCTGAAATTTGGCATAGTTAAAGGTTGTATCCCAGGGAAGGACATATGCTACTTTTTATCCCGAAAAAATGAAAAAATCCCGAATACCGCGGGTCACACCGCGGGAGCGCAGCTAGTTATTATATATTTGTATTTAAACTTAGCTGCCCGTTGCATTATTGGACAAAAGTAGTCGGTATCGCCAAATAATATTTACTTTATACATCTACCTATAACAGTATAATATGAGCTGAAGCAGAGACCCTTGCGTCTTAATACAAGTTTCTAACTTAGTAAGAGCAAGGTTCAACGTTTTCAACCGACTTCAAAAAAGGAGGTTCTCAATTAGTCTGTATGTTTTTTTTTTTTTTTTTTTTTTATCTTGTTACGAGATTGTTCCGCCATTTGTTGACCGATTTGCAATATTCTTTTTATGTTTGAAAGGGTGGTCTCCAGAAGTGGTCCCATATAATTTTTATTCCTGAGGGATTGATAGTTTTCCCGTAAAACTCTAAACACCTTCCCTCCTAGCCAAGTCACAAATAGAAATCGAATCGACAGCTTGACCCTGAGTCACACCGCGTTTCGAGTCAAACATTGAAGTCGGTTTTCTTTTTAGTATTAAAACGTAATTATTAATTGTATAATATAGATACATATAAATAAAGTACACTAAAAATATGTAAAATTACCTACGCTATACCTATACCTAAACTAATAATGACAACAATCAGTTTTACTCTTTAACTGTAGTACAAATTATAACCTACTGTAATAAATACTTTGATTGATTGATTGATTGATTGATTCATTCATTCATTCATTTCTCATTTCAGCATGCTCCAATACATAAAGGCATGTTTTGAAGAACCCACGCTACAAACCACGGTACTGCAACAAAAAACAACAGCTATATACACAGCAAGATTCACACAAGCAATTCCCAACCTTATGATCCACCTACGCAAGTGCTATATTACAGAAAACGAGCTCTCGCTTGATAATAACGCTTTAAAGCGATGGAATGATTTACGCGCAGTTTTGAAAGAAAGCTGGTTGTTTTGTTGGGGGAAGTGGGTTGATATTGTGGAGGGAAAAATAAAAGATTTGACAAAATGTCTGCCGCAAGAGTTTACGTTGGAAGCTAACGTTGATTATTTGATGATGGTAAGGCGGGGCCTAGATGATCAATTATCATGCGCAATTTACAGAATTGGGCAAGATAATTGACCGTTTACGGTTAATACTGACGATTGTGCAATGATTGAATAAAAGTTTGCGCGAGCTTAGTTTTTATTGCACCATTATTTTTTTATTGCGTCGTGTAGGGTCAGTATTGAGCAATAATTTCATTCAATCGAACAAGAAGTTCCGGTAGCATTCTGTCAATGTCAAATTCTGAATTGATCGAAGAACATTCGAAAATAGAAAATTTGAAAATGGAAATCATTGAGCAATTCTGCAATTTGTATTATTGTACAATATAATTGATTGTTTGGATTCAAAGCGCCTTTCAATCTTATTGGACAATAAAATGTTTGTACAAAGTTATTGTAGGTCTAGGGGCCGCCTTAGATTATTGTTAAGTAAGTTCGTATGAGTCAGTGGCCAACTCTGGTGACGGAGTTTTTGGGCCGCATTAAGGCCTCCGTAATGGCTTAACGACTTAAATAGCCGGGACCGACAATTTAACGTGCCCTCCGAAGCAGGGAAGCGCTCAGATAAAAATGCCACTGGCGGTCACCCATCCACTTACGGACCGTTTCGAACGTTGCTTAATTTCGACGATCTATCAAGAACGACTAAGCAAGCACGACCACAAGCGATTTGTTTATTTTTTGTTGAATGTCATAATGATTGGATGAAAATGTAAAATATACCTAATTTGATAGAGCTATGGTGGTCGTGTCAAATAGTGAAAGGTGGGGTTCGAGTCCCGACCGTGAGTCGCAGTTTTTTTGTCTTTCGTGCACTCGACACATGTTTTCGAACTTTTAGGTTCTACGACATGCCGGTTTCCTCACGATGTTTTCCTATGTTTGTTTTGTTGTGATGTTTGATGACGATGATGATGACATATGAACATTAAATTACTTATATTAAAACTTACTTTTTTATTATTGGAATAAGTAACATAAAAAGATCTGAGAGAATGTCTACCGCACCTTGGGGATACAGTCGTGAACCTGTTTATTGTTTTTCAGCAATGGGACATCATAAAAATCGTAGAAAAGGACGATGAAGGGAATTCCATAGAATCCACAATAAAAGTTCCCGCTGGTCCATCCCTAAAACTACAAGAATATCTTTATTCTATCAGCCGCATATTAGACGAAGTCGCGCCACACACTCTCCCTATAGAAATCCACACGTTATTCATTGAAAAAGTTATCGCCATCACTTTCGCACACTATCAAACCGTCATAAGACAGAAAGAGACGGATATTAATCAGAGATGCGCGCTTCAATTGTTGATGGACGTTCGACATTTGACGCTTTTGTTAGTGCCAAGAGAAAATAAGAAGTTTATGGATGTATCACAGGAGATGTGTGAGTTTATAAGGCAGAAGATAGATCCGTTTGATTATGATGTCTTCTATACGTATATACAGACTAATTTGAAGCGAAGCGTGCAAAGGGTTCAGGTATAATATTATACTGTTTTGATAATATTCATTCATTTACATCAGATTAGACATAGGTCCGTTGGCCGAATGGGGTTGTGCCTCGGCTTTCAATCTGAAGGTCGTAGGTTCGAATCCCGGCCGTATATTTTCGAAAGAAAAATATAGTAACACGTGCTCTAAACGGTGAAGGAATACATCATGACGGAACCATTATTAAGATAAAATGTGGCTATACTGACTATCCATTTAGATATCTTCAAAGGACATTCTTAGATGTGAGTTAATGTCTACCGCACCTTGGGCATACAGTCGTGGTCCTGTTTACGTTTTGTTTTAATTTAGTTTTTACTTTTAATATTATACTTACCCTACTCAATAATTTAGGCTAATAATATTCATACATTTTACCTAATTCTAGATATTACTAGGCAGTTTAATAATCTATCATGGCCAACTAACCGGTGTTAACCAATTTTTTTTTATGTCATTGGAACGAAGTTCCTGTTCAGACGGTTTCGGATGAGGTGCTAGACGAAAAAAAGTATTAGATTTTTGCGTCACGACACATACATAGGTCAAAACGTCACAGTGCGAAGAGCGAAGTCGCAAAACAGTCCATAGATTGTTACATTGTTAGTACGGAAGAGCGTTGCTAGGATTTTATAATTTACTAGCTGACCCGCGCGACTTCGTCTGCGCATGATTCATTTTTTTCGCGCAATTTTTTAATTTTTTCTATCATAAGAACCTTCCCCTGACAATAACAAACGCAACAAAAAAAAATTTTGAAATCGGTCCAGCCGTTCACGCGTGATGGCGTGACCAAGGGATATAGGGATTCATTTTTATATATAGAGATTTGACAAATGCCAAATGTCAAAAATTGAAACTCCGTTCCAACCGAGTGCTCCACGATGCTCACGTACTTTTTTGCCCATATTTTGGTTAGATATAGCCTTTCTCTAGCAGTGTGAAATGACCTATTACCTAATTTCAGACGTTACTAGGCAGTTTAATACTCCATCATGGTCAACTAACCGGTGTGATAGGCACTAAGCCGATACAATCCGGTGGCAGTGCTGACAAGGCGGCCATTTTGTTAGCCTCTGGCGATTCTCCCTGGTTCTCGCTATTGCCTGTGGCAGCACCGGTGTTGAAGAAACAAGATAAACCGGTAAGACTTCTTGTCATGGTAGTTCTTTAAAAGTGTGGCGAAAGGATTATAGATAGATAGAAAATACAAAATACAAACATGTGGCGCAGCGGGTGAAAGGCCCGCTTGGGACGCAGAAGGTTGCGGGTTCGATCCCCGCCGCGGGAGAAATGTTTTTGTATGATCTGCAAATCATTTCCGGTCTGGGTGTTTCTATGTATAATATGTATTTACAAACAAAAAGTCTATCAGTTATCTGGTTCCCATAGTATGTAAAAGCTTTGCTTAGTTTGGGGCTAGATGACGCTGTGTGTTTCCAGCATTATTTATTTTATTTATTTATGTATTATAAGTGCGACTAAAAGAGACTCATTTTTATTTTTTTCATTGTCCCGTTAAACATTGAGTTTAAATCGTGTGAGTTTAAAAAATAAAAAGAGACTCATTTCGTGCACTTGACACATGTATTCTCCTATGTGTTCCATAAAAAGTTTGAGTAGACTAATGTCTTAACCCATTGAACCCCGGCCTAGAAAGTAACCATCTCCCCCCCCCCATGCCGCCATACATTGGTACATGTCCCTCCCGCCCATGGGCGGGCTCGGCACTGAATGAGTTAATAAACAGTACAAATTCATGATTCAAGATCCTTGTTATGCAACTGTTGCTTAAAGCTCTTGGTAACACACTGGCTTTAAAAAGGCAATCTAAAGCACTAAGAGTTGTCCTCAAATTACACTGCAGCGTACAGCGTAGAAAGAAAAAACATTTACTTACATATTTGGAAAAAAGCCTGCATCTCGCAAGCAACATTTCTGAGCATTTACAACCTATATAGAACTTTCCGACTATAACTGTCGGCCGAAAGGCCCTAAGGTAAGTGTGCCAGTTGGGCAAACCTTAGCGAGGCGAGTACTCCTCTTTACCATATATTGGGGGAATACCATCTACCCCCAAAATTGGTAATTTACAATAATTAGTATGCTATTAGAAGTTGGTACACAGTTTTCATTGGCTATTTAATAAATTAAAACATTTTCACAGGCAAAGAAGAAAACCATCGCGTCAAGTCCCGGCAAATCCCGTTCTGAGATATCAGAACTCATGAGCGCATCACTAAACTTCTCTCAGCTTGCAAACGCGAGATCTGGAGCTGCTTCGTTCTTCTCAATGACTTCTGATTGGTTCAGTGGTTCGTAAGCACTTCATATATTCTGAAGCCTTTTTCAGGCCGAAAGGCATTCTAAAAAATAATAAGTCCTGTAGTAGTGTTTTACGTAAGAACATTGTAGGCGCACCCATTTTTCCATCCAGCTGATTGTATTAAATTGTGGCGACCTCTATCTACCATCGCCTGAACTACAAGCTGAACTTCAAGAGATGTCAATTACAGCGACGTACTTCGGAGCTGTACCACTAGATGGCGCTGGAATCACAAATAAACGGATTCCCATATAAATGATGCAAAAAGTATTGGAAGCCTGAATCGCGCAAGCAATATTTCTGGGCACATATAACCTATATAGAACTATCCGACTACAACTGTCGGCCGAAAGGCCCTAAGGTACCATCCATCCATCTACCCCCCAAAAAAATTAAAACCCATATTATACAGGGTGTAAAAAGACGTCTACCGAAGCCGAAAGGGGTAGGTACAGCATCCCAAAACACGACCAAATGCAAAAGGATTTTCCGGAAAAATCATTATATCCGGAGAAAACATTATATCCGGAGAAATCAGCGTTTGAAGATCACTGTTTGCGTATGTACTGGGCGCGTTTTTATACGTAGATTGCTGGATTTTGGGTTTTAATTGTTTTTTTTCTGTTATAAATGAAATGATTAGGTAGGTATGGTCTTATTATGTTGTACTAGTAGCAAAAAACTAGAAAATAAAATAAAATTACGTAGCTAAGTCAAAAAATTTTTTTAGTTTATTTTTGATAAATATGTTCAGAATCATGGTCTGACTGCAATCCCTCAGTTTTCGGTAGCAGTCTTTTTACACCCTGTAGATTTTAATAAAATGAATACTTACTTTAAATAAATTATATTTGTTTGTATTGATAAAATTAATAAGAAAATTATTCCTAATATATTTATTCAATAGTTAAAATGCATTTCTTTTAAACCCTTTCAAAAACTTTTAAAACTATCATGGTTATTAACACTTAGCGGGATATTATTTACTATGGCTGTCTGTTTTGGTGATTGCCGATATTTTGGCGCAGGTCGCAACACTGCTCTACACTCTGTTTTACATAGGTATGTACTTAGTTTAATTACCCAAATAATACAAAATTTCACATTTTAAATAAATTTTATTAACAAAATCAGTGCAAAGAAAAACATAACTACAACTACTTATCTAAGATGACACATCATCATCTTTCTTAGCATCTCCTACTTTACGTCCCAAAGATCTGAAGTTATCAGTGTACCCGTCTCCGTACCCGCCGAAGTAATTCCCCTGGTTGCCTTGGTAACCGGACTGGTACCCGGGCCGGTATTGGTTGTAACCGGGTCTGTATCCGGGGTAGCCCTGGTTGTAACCGGGACGGTTGTCGTAACCGGGTCTGAAGTAGGGGCGATTACCTGTGAAGATAATGTTTTAAATTATTTTAGCGATAGTAAGGGAGAGTTTTATATGCAGTTAGAAGGTCAAGTGAGAAAATGTGGCAGTAAACGCGTTAAGGCTTTGATAAATTGACAGTAGAAGATGAATGTGGATAGAGAAATCTGAAAATATATTCCTAATCCTTTGAATACAATTCAACAATCAATAAACCGTCGTTATTGGAAATTCTTTACAAACGGCTCGATTTTCTCATGTAAATTACCAATTCTAATTCAATTTACTCTTGCAAATCATGTAATCACAATGCAAGATCGTTGGAACACACACGGACATTGACTTTAGAAAAATTACCCACACTACAAAAGCCGGATGGGTTGTGGGACCAAACGACAAAAGCGACTTTTGTACAATTCAAATTATAATCTTAATTTGTGTAACAATTAACCAGTATGGGCCCGCCGATTTGGTCCTAAGTTCGTTGGATATGTGTTGTAATCGTGAGAAAATTCTACTACTACCTATGGTGTCAGTGTCACTAGTGTTTGAAAAACCAGTGTGTTGAAAGGATTTTAATTGTATTTCAAAGGACCGTAGAAACCTGATGGTAGACCACATTTTTTGTAGAGTGTACCTAGCACATGACATCATTGTATTTTTGTATTTTTCTTTTGTGCAAACGTACCTCCATAGCCTGGATACCCGGATCCCCCATAGCCACTGCCGTAACCGCTAGGATAGCCTCCGTAATTACCTAGAATATATTTTAATTAATTGCTGCTTCTTGTTTTTTAAACAATTTAAATACAAGCTTCGATCTATACAGGGTGTAAAAAGACAAATACCGAAAACTAAGGGGTTGCAATCAGACCATGATTCTAAACTCATTTAGCGAAAAAAAAAAGTTTGGTTGTGTGTTGGGATGCTGTACCTAACCTACCCTTTCGGCTTCGGTAGACGTCTTTGTACACCCTGTATATACCTACCTGCCTAAGTAAACATTTAACTAGGTTTTCGTTATTTTATGTATACTAGCTTCCGCTTTGCTTTGTGCCACCAATATACTAGTGTTTTTAACTATTTTTTTGATATCAGAACCCAAAATCTAATCTTTATTCCAGCAGCCTTATTGTCTAACTTGAAATCCATTCCCAGTTGTCATCCCAATAGAGCTCAACCAATCACATAATACGAAAATGACAATTAAAGTCCAGAATAGGTTTCAAATGTCAAAACGAAGTCCATGTCCATTGCCAGTTGCATTACACAATAAGGCCCCAGGGTCTATAAAATCTGATTTCGTTAATTCACTAAATCTTACCTCCATATCCACCTTGATTTTGACCCGGGTAATATCCAGATCCGCCATATCCAGGATATCCATTGCCTCCGTATCCGCCATAACCGTTGTTGTATCCGCCATAACCGCTGTTGTATCCACCATATCCGTTGTTACCCCCGTACCCGGCATATCCACCCGGGTATCCGGACCCGGATCCGTATCCTGGTTTCAGAAGGCCATATCCACTTCGTCTTTGAGTATCAATGTCTGTGCTGGACTCGGTCAGCCTCTGTGCAACCGTCACGGTCAACGCGCAGGCCAATAAAAATGTATGCTGTGAAAAAAATAACATTGGTTATACATTTTATCAATGTACAATTACTTTATCTTTATATTATTTACATAAGGTACGATCACGTCAATCTTGATATTAGGTTTTATCGTGTTGTGTTGGTATGTAAAATTAATATTTTGTTAAAATTTTGCGAACATGTTGAATTCCAAATAAAGGTATGGGTAGGTAACTTCTATTTCTTTTGTAGTTATTCGTAAAAATAGACCTAGATCTGAATTTTGATTAGTTTTTCTTCGAAAATTAATTATACCTTATTCTTTCAATCTTATCAATTACCTACCTACTTCAAAGGGAAAGTTATTTTCGCGTCCAGGGTATAGTTTCAACTACTAGAGGTAAGGATTTTTATTAGCTATCGTATTAAGCATTTTATCTGATAAAATCTAATGATTGGTTTAATCTTAAGATTAAATACTTTATACCCACAAATAAACTGCTGATAGATTGTATCTAACAAATGCTAAATTCGGTAGCTGATACATTCTAATACCTAATTCTAGCAAATTGTTAATGATAAACTTTTACTTCAACATATTTATTGTTTGATTTATCACGATTTTATCAAAGTTTTTACACTCTTTTTAGTTGTTTTTTCTTTAAAAGTAATACAAAACTGAATGAATGAGTGAACAATTGTACACCAATTAATAACAAAACACCACATAAATAAAACACGTTCGAAATTAGTACAATGGGCGGCCTTATCGCTGAAAGCGATTTCTTCCAGGCATCCTTTGCAAGCAGCCCACTCGCGGCTTCGTTCATGTGGTACCCCGACTATGTCATTGTAGGGGTACCACATGAGTATGAGTATAGCTTTTGCTATAGAATAGATAAGTAGGTACCTAACCTACCTTTCCTCCATAAAACAAATTGCAATCAAAAAAAATAATAATTAAAATGAATAAACTAATATAATCATACAAATAGTTGATTGATCCAAATTAAGAAAAGTTGAACTATGAGAACCAAAAAGCTGCTAAAATACTTAAAATATTTTTATTGTAAATACCTATTTATTATATACCTATCTATTTATATTACATCTAGATAATGATCTTAATATTCGATTGATGTCATGCCTTTGTCTTCATGAATTTAATCTAAAATTGATATAAATATTAAGTAGGTAAATATCTGATCAACCAAACTATAAATATAATACGCACAACGGATCTTTAGCTCTCTGAAGTTAGGTGATGCTATCACAAAAACTTTCTACGAGTATAACAATAATAAATACTGACAAATACTCAGGTAAAGATCATTTCCACCGAGGAATTAACTTTACATAGAAAAATAACACGAACACGACTGCATCCACAAGGCGCGGAAGACATTTTTTTTATAAAAATATTTAAAAATCAATTAATTTTTTATATTAATTTGTAGATCTCAAAGATTAATTTTAAGATTGATTTTTTTTAAATTAAATAGGTCAGCACTCCTTACGACAATCAATTTAACTCATTACGTCAGAAGCAAAGAAAATCAAAACAAAAATCCGTTTATTTTTATCAATATCCGTGATAAAATGTACTATTTCGTTATGTACCTAAGTATTTAATTTTATTCCATTAGTAGGTAGGTATTTCTTAAACTTTCGTGATTAATTAACTTGAGTTTTTAAACGGGAATTATAAAAACTACAATGTCATAAATAAAAATCTTAATAACGTGTTCTGGATGGGGATTGATCCCAAGACCTGTATGACCGATCGAAATATTTCTGTTTAATATTAACTAAATAAAAATAGTCTTAATTCACCAAAATAAGAGACTTACCGAAATAATCATTATGACACTGATCACTCTCAATGCACACAAACGACTGATAGCATCAATTCATCTCCCACCTTTATATCCAACGAATGCGTAATTTTTTACTGCTCGCGATTCCGCTCTGCATTGTCTTGAATCAGATGTAACAGTTGTTCCATTTGACGAAGGCGGGTTGGTCCAAATTGTGTGTGTTGATTTGTTTCTGTGTGTATGCGATACTGAGCTCTCATCCATGGAGCGTTCGCGAGCATACGCACACAGAAACAACGTGCATGTGCATCTACAAACACAATAAGGACCATCCCGCCTTCGTGAGTTGGAACGACTGTACCTATGCTAATTCTAATCGGCTAGGGACATAGTTGAAATCGGCCCTCAGAAATGAAGGCTATTAATTTATAGCCACACATTGTGACCATATAGGAAGGATGCAACAGGCATAAATAATAATAATACATTGAGGAGTTTGATTTGATTTTTATTTTTTATATACATAAGGAATGAGTTTATCAGAGGAAGTTTGAAAGTGGCACCTATTTCTGAAAAGGTGAGGAGTGCTAGGCTATCTTGGTATGGACACGTTATGAGGAGGGATGAAAACCATGTTACCCAAAGAGTTATGAATATGAGTGTGGCTGGGTTCCTATGCAAGATAGGAAGGCCGAAGAAGAAGTGGTTGGATTGTGTGAGAGATGATATGAATGTATAAGGAGTGGATGCCAATTGACGCGTGATAGGAGTGAGTGGAAGAAGAAGACATGTTGTGCCGACCCCACTTAGCGTGGGATAAGGTCAGGGAGATGATGATGATGACATTGAGGAGTTTGATGATAGCCATGCTCATTCATAGACTAAGGATATAAGTAGGTAGGTACTACTAAAACGTCAATAAAGTATTATCAAGATAAACTTTTTTTTATCGCTAAGATTATCAAAATAAGTTTGTTACTTAAACATTACAAGCATTTAAAATCCTTTAAAGATGTCTCTTTAAAGGATTTTAAATGCTTCAAACGATTACTCTCCTCAGGATGCAGTGCCTCATCATGACTATTGTTTCAATAAATCCTACCTACTATTGACCTTTTTAAACATAAGGAATTACTTATAATGATTCTTAAGATGCTTTGCCCTTAATGGCTTAACTTATTAAAATTATATTAAGTAATAGTTGCTCTACTAATGTTAAACATTTCTTTAACTGTGTCACACATAAAAAGTCCCTTAAAGCGCATTTCCTTTTTTTTACAATATCTTATTTTTTTTTCTAAATTAAAAAAAACATACAATAAGTAGGTAATTATGCCATCACTCTTGTGTAGGTAGTTAGGTACCCACCTACATTTTGTCGCATCCGAGAGGAAATAAACACAAAGTTAGGAAATGTGCTATTAAATCATTATCATTGATTATGTCGAAGTATTTTCTCATCTTTTCTTTGATATTAGTAAGTATAATTGCTGGGATGATTGATTGCGTTAGCTGTGTCTTTGTTATGATGTTCTGTCTCTATCTACACTTCGCCCAACGGATCTAGGCATTCGTGAAGTTAGCCGTTTGTCTGCGCAGTGACCGCTTTTTCATACAAAATTGTGTTCTGCGCAGACAACGACTAACTTCACGAATGCCTAGATCCGTTGGAAGAACTGTACCTTATCACTTTTGTATTGATGTCGTAGATCTTGCTAAGCCCGGACTACGCGTTCCAATGTACGCGTATATAGGAACGCGCAGCAAAGCAACTGCAGTAGCGCACCCGACTGACCGATTCTGTGTACGCGTACATTGGAACGCCTATTCCGTAAAAAGCATAAAAATACAGGAAAAGTCGCGGGTACCAGATAGTTTATTTATAATATATCTATTGTTCATATCGACATCCTATCGAATATCGAAGTCTTTCTAGATTAGATTACCTATAGGTAATTTAAATGACTATTAGGTGTACCTACACCTATTGTACCTACGTTACGTACTCATATGTCGTGATGACTTAAAAGATAGTGCCCCTTTTTTTGATCTAGTGATCGTCGGTTCGAATCCTGGATTAATATTTAATTATCATTTTTTTTTAATATTAAGTACCTATCAATTCGTCATGGTGGTTTATTTACTTATTGCTTTTTCAATGCAATTGATAAAACCTATAGGTACAGTCAGCGATATGTTCATTAACAATTATTGGAGATTTTAAAGCTTCATTTTTATTATGATTTGTGGGAAAATTGTGTATTTTTTCACAGATTTCACAGAGAGATTTCACAGAAGGCAAGGCAAACAAAAAAATCTAAAGTTTTAACTACAACCTTTTTTGAACGAACTTTGAAAATAAAGAAAAGTCAAAAACATAAATTAATGTTCATGAACTTCTGTCGCTGACTTTACTATCTTATCGTAATACCTACCTACCAATAGAAAAGTTCTAAGGAAGCGTTCATGCTAATAATGTTACAAATAAGGGTGTAATAATAACCATTGTAACGGCGCCTTATCCGACAAGGATAATTGTCTGCGCAAGGATTGAATATATAATATTGTTTTGGTCCTTTTAATTGACTATTGGGAATAAAATATAGTAGGTGCCTACCCATGGCCCTTATTATTGAACGTGGTGTAAAGTTACGCCGGGTGTAACTTGGAGTAACCATACAATTTTTGGAGTTTAAACCTGGCGTAACTTTACCCCACGTTTATTAATAAGGGCCCATATGTATAGTACTGCCCGCGGCTTCGCTCACATAATAGCCAATGATTTGTTTAATACTTAGTCCATAATGCTACTCCAGACCACTATCTAGGTACATCTACTTATTCCTAGTTACATAAAATTACGTTTGAAACATAAACAAACAGCCAACATGCTCACATTGGAGGATAAAGTAGGTTATTTTTGGACTTTGGGATCGGTACCTACTACATAACAACTACCTATATACGTAAGACTATAGAGTAAGATACTATTTCGTATTCTGTGTCGTGACCTAAGCTGCAAATTACGAGGTTTTACAACCTCTTAGTTTTTACGTGGGTCTACGAGACCTCAAAAACTGCTTTGTAAAACATACGTGAGACCTTGTCCTCGGGGTATTCTTGCATTATAAAAAATATGTTATCTTTATGGGTGTTAAAATATAAGGGTTTTCTTATGAATACAGTTTATGGTGACATTCGCAAAGTAAAAGTAAGTACGTACTTATAATAAAATTGAACTAGGAACCTACCTACCAATGAAATAATAGGGTGCGTATAAAATAGTAAGTAGATAGGTAGGTACCTAGGCCGTTATTAATAAACGTGGAGTAAAGTTACGCCAGGTCTAAACTCCAAAAATGTTATGGTTACTCCTACGTTACACCCGGCGTAACTTTACTCCACGTTTATTAATAATGGCCCTAGAGCGTACCTACATAAGACGACAAGTGATTATAAGTTCAACACGTTAAATGCCACGATACACAAAATGCTCAGTATGCTACAGGTAGGGTTGTCTCTTCCAGAAGAAACTAAGAGTGCCAGAGAACGAGTTTTGACCGACTTAAAAATAGTCGGATTATGGCCGGCTGTATCCATGTAGGTACTCTTGGTACCAAAGTATTTTATGTGTGTTCGGCGATTCTACGTCGATTGTGGATCGATGTCCAAAATAATTTATTCTTGAGTTTTACCGTTAAACTAAAAACGACCTCGAAGTAAAAACAAAAAACGCATTTATTTTATTTTAATCCAATCTATCTCTACCATTAGGTACGTTAATTCACAACTCTACCGATTTAAAAGATGAGGTGAATCCATTTTGTCCTGAAACTGAGGTATTACCTGAATAGACTCCACTTAATTAGTTGCCCACTGAGAATGCAGGCTCGTTCCATTGTTCGTTTGCTCCCGTGATTTTTGTCGGCGAAACTCAACTGTAGTGTTGTGTAATAAAGCAAATTTTTCGGCCTTTTTAACTTTATTTTTCTCGATACGACATCAATTTTTTTCGAAGTGACTCATTAAACTTCCTACACCTCTGACGGGATAAAGAAACAATCGAAAGTGTCTGATTGCTAGGAAGTATATTTTTAGGGCTCCCCAAAAAAAATTACTTTTTCTACACTAATATTATAAAGAGGAAAGATTTGTTTGTGTTGAATTAAATAGGCTCCGAAACTACTAGACCTATTTGAAAAATTCTTTCACCATTAGAATCCTACATTATTCCTGATGAATATAGGCTATACTATATTTTATCCGTGATAAAATATAATAATAATATAATAATAATAATATATAATCCGTGAGAGCCGTGTTGGTCAAATGGGGTTGTGCCTTGACTTTCAATCCGAAGGTCGTGGGTTCGAATCCCGGCCGTGCATCACTGGATTTTTCGTTTCGAAAAATTTATATGCGCTTTAACACGAGCTCATAACGGTGAAGGAAAACATCGTGAGGAAACCCGCAGCTTAGTCAGCTCCACACGTATTGACGTCGTCTTTCCTGTGGGCCAGGCTGATTAAGCTGAGAGGATGGTTTAGGTGCTGGGCAAGCCTATTCCATCTCAAACAATGTCCCAGGCACTACAGCGTCCCGTTAAGTGTAGGCATAGGTTGCCTCTTGACGCTGTATAAATCATCTAGTATAGATGTAAAGGCCTAAGTTTTTTTTTTTATATTTTATCCCGGGAAAGTGAAGTTTTCCCGAGGGACCGCAGGTAACACCGCGATGTAGTTAGTATCCTATAATAAAGAACGTTCACGAATTACTATAACGAATTTTGGGTGCCATAATGCCAATGCGTGTGTCTAGATCTTCAGATCTACTAGATGGTCTTTAGACACATTTCACCGAAAACTTTTCAAAAATGATTAGTTGGAATTTTCAAAAATCTCTAAACCCCATTACGTTACTAATACGTTTTCATGACAAAGTCCAAATCTTATTTTATTTTGTTTTCGGGTCCCACAGGAACGGAAGCCGATGAAATCAGGTTGATCTAAGCACATCACTAACAACCTGGCTCCCAGTATCCCGCTAGACAATAGGTACATTAGGTACATTTAGGTGCAGTCAAGCGCCTCACTGATAACTAAAGCAAAAAACTTGGTAGATAATTTCTTAGAGCGTAAACGCTCATTGTTCTATTTTGCTAACTGGCGAGTCAGTTACTGACTACCTTTGAATTTCGCTAGTTCTTCATTTCGACGGCGTCGCTTACTTCGAAAAACCTTAAATTCGACAAACATTATTTCGACAGAACATACTTCCACATATGCATTACCCTCCATATAGTTCAGGAGCCGTATTCGCGTTCCTTTTTTCGTTCGTTAGATGAATATTCGAATGCTTACCACCATGATTTCTGACTTCAAGGGCCAATTTTTCAGTTTGGAATATGGTTCTAGGCTAGGACCGTATTTACCGTTTGAAAAATTGGCCCTTGAAGTCAGAAAAAGTGGAAGGAAGCAAACGAATGAAAGAAGGAACGCGAATACGGCCCCAGTACCTTCACCAAATAGTAAGTACACACAACACCGTGACGGACAGCTAGTATGCTATAAGTAGATACAGGGTACAAGTAATACATAGGGTCTATATAATGAATAAAAAATATAGGTATATAATGTGCTTAGTGCTTTCTTAAAAGATGCGCATTGCGTTGTACCTACCTCGGTTTAAGCTGACCCTTACAAAAAACATAAAATAAAATAATCTAGTAGGTAGGTACCTACCTACAGCTCGATGTCACGGATACGGAAATAGATAACCTTATTTTAGTAGGTACTTAGCACGAACTTAGTTATCTTATAGGTAAAGTACCCCACAAAATAACATTTTTGCAAATCTTATCAATAACGTATCATGCGAAGTCATAAATAATAATCATTAATTTATTTATTTTGTGTTCAATCTACTAAATTGCCTTTATATTACAAGGTATTTTTCAATTCAACATCATTGTTACCTATTACCTATTATTAGTGTCACCAGTCTATTTGTTCTGTTGACACCGCTGCTAGAGTTACTATTGTGTCCATTTGAATCTTTCAAACATAAGTCGATTAACATTTGATGTTTCACAAATCTGAATTATTTCAAAATCATAATTTACAAATATTACAAGTTAAAGTTTCAGTCCTTAATTTGCCTCTTTAATATGTAAGTAAGTATTTTTTTCACAAATCGAAAAGAAATGGCGTTCAAAACAAACCAATATCAAGAACGACCAAGCAAGCTACACCACGAACGCTTTAGAAGTTATTTGACCACTTGATGTGTAAAATTGATGTACCTAGGTACAATACGTACAACTAATCTTTAGCTCTCTGAAGTAGCTGCGCAGAACCCATTTTTGATGACGCATAAAAGACGAAGACAGCGTTGTATAGCTGCCTCGCTCACTCGCTTAGTTTGTTGCATCGTGCTATCTCGCCTACTCGCGCAAACCTGCGCAATCGTTTAGTGCACCTAACTTCAGACAGATAAAGATCGGTTGTGCGTACTGTATGTGTCATTTAATGCAAGAGACACATCTCGAACTGAAATTGAGTTCCGGAATGACCTAAGTAGGTATTACCCCAGACCATTACTTTGAAGAATTGCGAAAATTATCGTTTTTAAATAAATTCAAAGAAATAAATACTTAATATCTCCTCTGCGACCCTTAATTAGCTCGTAAAACATCAGACGAATTTTCGATAATGTCAATTTATTTGTCCAAAGTAACTTATGACATCGTAAAACTTGTGGACAAATTAGAATGAAAATTGAAAGAAACACTTTTTTTACCTTTTTAAAAATGCAATACCTTCAAGGTCAATTTGGATAATTCTGGATGATTCTTAATGATGATTGTTGATGATGTTTCTAGTGTTTTGGATGGTTGTATACCTACTGATCATCCTACACGACATCCTCGAATCTGCAAAACTGATCTTACGGTTAGGTATAATTCGTTGTTAATCCACCTTGACACATTTTCTTCGCTTTGTGATTCTACAATGATTCTTTTATTTATTTTTACCCAAGGAAGATTGACCCTTAGCAATTCTTTTGAGATGTCACAGTGAGAAGTGACGTCATCGTAGTATTCTTATATCGGCCTTGGTGCTTATAATATGATTATCTTTACCTTTTGAGGTGATATTTGTGTCAAGATCTTCTTGTTGTGGGTTTTTTGCATAGTTCGTGGCCATTTTTGCTTTAGCCCGCGGCTTGGTTTGCTGGTACCAATATTTTAAATAGGAAGCTATTCCAGGCCACAATTTACACCTATTCCAAGTTTCATCCAAATCGGTCCAGTAACGTAGGCGTAATGAAACACAAACTTACAGATTCATCATCATAGTGAAACTATGAGGGTTCCTTGTTTAGTAGGTACGGAACCTAAAATAGTTAGAATATTAGCACAGTATACATAAACGTTGATATACGTGTGATAAGGGAACAGTGTGGAGTGAAAGAAGATGTAGTGTTGAGGATCGAGAAAGGTATGTAAAGATGGTTTGGGCATGTAGAGAGGATGGATGACAGTCGTTTGACAAAGCAAGTGTATGAGGTAAGTGTGTATGGGACAGCTGGAAGGGGAAGGCCTTTTTTTTTTTTTTTTGGTGGAAGGGGAAGGCCTAGGCGAACCTTCTTGGATGAAATTGGCGACATTTTGGAGAAGGGCCAGGTCAAAAGTACCCTAAACCGGCGAGCATGTATGAAGAATGTAATGAGAGTGAATGAGACAAAATTTGTGTGTCAGGATCGTAGCAAGTGGAGATCCGTGGTCTCTGGCTACCCCTTCGGGAAAGAGGCGTGATTTTATGTATGTATGTATGTATTCATACGTTATTAGTGCCAAAGTGTATCGACAGTACGTATAACTTGCGTACAATACGACTGATCCTAGTTGTTGAGACCTCGATTCATTCGCGGTCAATTATATTTAAGATCAGTCACGTAGGGAAATACCTTGTTTCGTAAAGCCTTGCCACCCACGACTGCCCAAGATACATAGATTAAAAGATTGTTACTATACACGATGTGTCACAACTTGACACCACCAAAAACTAAAAAATGTGACTTTATACAGTAGGGCCAAGATAATAGGTCACATTTGACGTTTCATCAAAATTCAACAACGTGACCTTGTAACGGCGGGCATAAAATAAGAACTGCACAATTGCTTAACTTTTTTCAATTACGTTTACATATTTATTGTAATAATGACCGATACGAGTAATTTTACGATTTGCTTTCACTAATAAACCATTCTAAACATAATAAACAATTTCTGATCTAAAGAACTGAACGTCGTTACAATGTTGCGTCAGTCAACCCTTTTTCTTTTTAAACACTAGGGATGTTACTCTAAAAATCGAAAGCTGATAGGATTGTAAGTTGAATCGAATGCAATGATTACTTGTGAAGAAAAATCACCATAAATTTATAACCACGTTGTGATTATAGTAAAACCTAATTATACATATTTATTATTCTTTTAACTAACTATAAAAATACAAAAAAATAACTAAATAGAAAGGTCATTGATGTTGGGTGCAATTTAGGTGGATGTTGCTGGCAACACCAGTGCCTGTCGATGACGCATGTCATGTCGCCATAACATGATGATGACGCAGTCTTTTGTTGTTGTGCGAAGTGACTGTGCGTTTTTGGTGTGCTCTCTGTTATTTTCTTCTGATCCGGCTTTTTCATTGAACTGATCTTACTGACTACGTTTACCTGGCTATAAATTGGACTCCGATTGCTGAACAATTATTAAACAAGAAAAACATTACAGTCTTACTATGTCGAAACGGGGGAAAACTCTAAACAGTCAATCTCGCGAACTAGTGCTGAAATTGTACAATTATTTTGGACGTGAATCAGTTAACGATGGGCCTCTTTTACCATTGAAACCACCGAGAGAACGCGTTGCCGAAGCATTGGGAATAGGGAAGAAGACAGTAACTCAAATTCTGAAAGAGAAATACGGACCATCAGGCTCAGAAGATAATACTTTACGTACACCGAAAAAACGAAAGAGGGACAAGAAAATTGTTGACGTTGATAATTTTGATGCTACTGCAATTCGCAACCACATTTATGGATATTACTCGAGAAAAGAATATCCTACACGGGAAAAGCTATTGAGTTCGTTAAAAGGCGCAGGTTTATTTTTTGGAGGCAAATCGTCTCTAGCAAAGGTTTTGAAATCGATTGGCTTTAGATTTAAAAAATCCGACAAGCGGAAAATCCTGCTAGAACGCTACGATATTATTTTGAAGAGAATAACATTCTTACGTGAGGTAAATAAAATTACGGATTGGGACAATGTCGTGTTTATTGACGAAACATGGTTGAATGCGAACCATACGGTTGCGCGGACATGGAACGATGATACAGCGGCCTCCACCTCAAAAGTTCCATCGGGAAAAGGAGCCCGACTTATTATATGTCACGCGGGATCAGCTTCTCAAGGTTTTATTCCAGACTGCCTCCTCGCATTCGCCTCTAAAACTACAACAGATTACCATGAGGAAATGAACTTTGATGTTTTTAAAGAGTGGTTTGAGAAGCTGCTAGTCAGCTTAGAAAACCCATCGAAAATTATAATGGACAATGCTCCGTATCATTCTGTACAAGTTGATAAATCACCAACTCAAGCAAATAAAAAGCAAGAAATTGTCTCGTGGCTGGTAAGAAATGGTGTGGAGGCAAGTCCAACTTTATTAAAAGTTGAGTTGTTAAATCTGGTAAAAGCAACTAAGCCGTCCAAGCTCCGCTATGTAATCGATGAACTAGCCCTAGAGCATGGACACGAAGTTATTCGATTGCCTCCCTACCATTGCCAGTATAACGCCATCGAGCTTATTTGGGCACAAATAAAGGGTCATGCAGCGCGGAACAATACCGAACCACCCTTCAGTACTGCTAAAATGATGACTCTGCTACAAACTACATGTGCAGAAGTCACTACAGAAGACTGGCGAAAAGTCGTGGAGAAGACAAAGAAAATAATTTTACAAGATTTTGAACGAGATGTGAGAATAGACAATATTATTGAAAATGAATTAATAATATCTCTGAGTGCTGACAGCAGTGATAAAGATAGCAGTTCCGATAGTTCAAGTGAATAAAAGCATTTTTTTTGTTAAATTACGTAGGTACTTTTCTTATTTTGCTCCTTTAATTTATGAAAGAAGAAAAAAATAATGGGACAGGGATTCGCATGATCATTTTTAAAATTCACATATGTTTCAAGTCTGTATCGATTCATTCGATTCATTCATTTGATCGATGTTTTTAAGCAGGTCACCTCACTATGAATATAAAACTGACATCTGTCAAAAGTGACCTATTATCTTGGCCCTACTAGTCAAGTTCATTTTTGGGATTTTCAAGTTTGCGAACTCAGTTTCAAAGGACATTGATCTGTTAGGTAAGGTCAGCTTATATCGAGGCGACCAACGTTGCACTTTAAAAACAGCAATTGGTAATATGGAATTAAAGAAAGGATATATTATGGAAGGTAGATATTTCTATGACTAGAGAGTAGAGAGTGAATAATATCTATAGAATATAATAAGTACTTAGTTGACCAAAGAATATCTTTAAATGGGCTCATGGTGTACCTTTGTACCTATACAATCTACACTATCCACTCCTTGAATATTATCAACTACTTACTGCCTAAAGTCCATCCATACTAATATTATAAATGTGAAAGTAACTCTGTCTGTCTGTCTGTCTGTCTGTCTGTCTGTTTGTTACGCTTTCACGCCCAAACCGCTGAACAGATTAAGCTGAAATTTGGCATAGTTAAAGGTTGTATCCCAGGGAAGGACATAGGCTACCTTTTATCCCGAAAAAAAATAAAATCCCGAGGGACCGTGGGTCACACCGCGGGAACGCAGCTAGTTGTCTAATAAAGAAACAAAAATATACCCATTCAAATTAATTTATTAAATAGGTAAACCTATCTTATGCTTAGGTATGAGATTAGATAATTTACTATAACTAGGAACTAAAATAACGTCATCAGATTGTATTATTTTCATAATTATAGATTACTAACCATGTATAAAAAATATGCAGCTTAGTCAGCTCCACACGTATTGACGTTGCCTTTCCTGTGGGCCAGGCTGATTAAGCTGAGAGGATGGTTTAGGTGCTGGGCAAGCCTATTCCATCTCAAACAATGTCCCAGGCACTGCAGCGTTCCGTGTAGGCATAGGTTGCCGCTGTATAAATCATCTATTAAAGATGTAAAGGCCTAAGTTTTATAAAAAATATCAACTCATAAAATTTGCCAACATGAATACCTACCTTATACATTTTCGGTTAATTAGTGCAGTCGCTTTTAGAGCAAACTTTTGATGTGTGAATCGGAGAACTTCTAGAATGGACTAACATTTGGTACAAAATCAAACAAACAAAAAAACACTTATGTCGTTTCATGGCGGTTCTGAAGTCTGAGTTGGGATTTCCGGCGATAAAGATGTATCCAATAGGTATTCAATTTCAGAAATTGTTCCGAATGAGTTGCACTTGGACACAATATCCGTGAGTGGTCCGTGACGTAAAATGACGTGATATCAAAAGTTATTTCTATCAGGTATTATTATTAGTGCCAGTGCCACTCTCGTCCCACAGAGCAAAGGCCTCGCTTCCCTTCTTTCACTCTTCGCGATCCAACGCTGTAACATGGCAAGTTCTCAGTGTGGATTACCGATAGTGTGACCTTACTGGATAATGTACTCTATGGGTATCTACTATAGGGGTTAAAGTTAACATCAGTGTACACTTTATGTATGCGTGGCACTGTGATTGTACTCGGCATTTCTTCAAGGTCCACTAAGTCAATAAGGTCTGCTGGTTGATCCTTTTTGGCTGACAACCAACCAAAGTAGAATGAAACTGCACCCACTATGATGAATATAACTAAACATGCTGCTACTGTAACTATAATTGTGTTTAAAGTAGTCCAAAAACCGGGATCTTGGATCACTGGTGCCGGTTCTGGTTCTGGCTCAGGTTCCGGTTCTGGCTCTGGTTCTGGTTCCGGCTCTGGCTCTGGCTCAGGTTCCGGTTCTGGTTCAGGCTCCGGCTCGGGCCCCGGCTCTGGTTCTGGCTCAGGTTCCGGCTCTGGTTCTGGTTCTGGCTCAGGTTCTGGTTCTGGTTCCGGCTCTGGCTCAGGTTCAGGTTCTGGCTCCGGCTCCGGCTCTGGCTCAGGTTCTGGCTCTGGCTCAGGTTCTGGTTCTGGCTCCGGCTCAGGTTCAGGCTCCGGCTCAGGCTCTGGCTCCGGCTCTGGCTCAGGCTCTAGCTCAGGTTCCGGCTCTGGCTCAGGTTCAGGTTCTGGCTCAGGTTCTGGCTCCGGCTCTGGCTCAGGTTCAGGCTCCGGTTCAGGCTCGGGCTCCGGCTCTGGCTCAGGCTCTGGCTCAGGTTCAGGTTCAGGCTCCGGCTCAGGTTCTGGCTCCGGCTCAGGCTCTGGCTCAGGTTCTGGTTCTGGCTCCGGCTCCGGCTCTGGCTCAGGTTCAGGCTCCGGCTCTGGCTCGGGCTCGGGCTCCGGCTCCGGCTCTGGCTCAGGCTCCGGCTCCGGCTCAGGCTCCGGCTCTGGCTCGGGTTCTGGCTCTGGCTCAGGTTCTGGTTCCGGTTCGGGTTCTGGCTCTGGCTCTGGCTCTGGTTCCGGTTCTGGTTCAGGTTCAGGCTCCGGCTCAGGTTCCGGTTCCGGCTCGGGCTCTGGTTCCGGCTCTGGTTCCGGCTCTGGTTCAGGTTCGGGCTCTGGTTCCGGCTCTGGTTCTGGCTCAGGTTCTGGTTCCGGCTCTGGCTCTGGCTCCGGCTCTGGCTCTGGCTCTGGTTCCGGTTCAGGTTCTGGCTCTGGTTCCGGTTCTGGTTCAGGTTCAGGCTCCGGCTCAGGTTCTGGCTCAGGTTCCGGCTCAGGTTCCGGCTCTGGCTCCGGCTCTGGCTCTGGTTCCGGCTCTGGTTCTGGCTCCGGCTCCGGCTCTGGCTCAGGTTCTGGCTCTGGCTCAGGTTCTGGTTCTGGCTCCGGCTCAGGTTCAGGCTCCGGCTCAGGCTCTGGCTCCGGCTCTGGCTCAGGCTCTGGCTCAGGTTCCGGCTCTGGCTCAGGTTCAGGTTCTGGCTCCGGCTCCGGCTCTGGCTCAGGTTCTGGCTCTGGTTCAGGTTCTGGCTCAGGTTCTGGTTCTGGCTCCGGCTCTGGCTCAGGTTCAGGCTCCGGCTCAGGCTCGGGCTCCGGCTCCGGCTCAGGTTCCGGCTCTGGCTCCGGCTCTGGTTCCGGCTCAGGTTCCGGCTCTGGCTCTGGTTCTGGTTCTGGTTCAGGTTCCGGCTCTGGTTCTGGCTCTGGTTCTGGCTCCGGCTCAGGTTCTGGCTCAGGTTCTGGTTCCGGCTCTGGCTCAGGCTCTGGCTCCGGCTCAGGTTCAGGCTCCGGCTCAGGTTCTGGCTCGGGCTCCGGCTCAGGTTCCGGCTCTGGTTCTGGTTCCGGCTCTGGTTCCGGTTCCGGTTCCGGCTCGGGTTCCGGCTCCGGTTCAGGTTCTGGCTCAGGTTCCGGCTCGGGCTCTGGCTCTGGCTCTGGCTCTGGCTCCGGCTCCGGTTCAGGTTCCGGCTCAGGTTCTGGCTCTGGCTCTGGCTCTGGTTCCGGCTCTGGTTCTGGCTCAGGTTCTGGTTCCGGCTCTGGTTCTGGCTCAGGTTCTGGCTCCGGCTCTGGCTCTGGTTCGTTTTCGTACAAAAGGCATGAACCTTCGTTTACGTTCGGAGCAAGGTAGCGGAATGAATCAACTATAACTGTGGATGTTTCCGATCGTGATCCCATAAAGGTGACCTGAAACAAATAAATAAATAGGTAACTAAACAATTTCGGGGCAACAATACCTGAACCAGATGGTAGTAGTAGAGTGGAGAGAGAGAAGGACTATCAAGGAAACATTTACTTACAGCTAATAAATGTGATATAAAGTTATTCCTCGAAATAAACTAAAATTAACCATAAATATTTGAACAGTTTACACTCAGGAATAACTTTACACCACGTTTATTAGTAAGGCCGAACTGTATTTGGTACCCATATTTAATTGCAATTTAATAGGTCTTCCTCAAATCTTCATTATGCTTACATATCCTTAACTTCTGCAAGATGTGGGCATGTATCAAATATTTATTTGGACATGCCTCTGACTACCCCCCTTAGACATCTTCAAAGGATCTGGTATAAGTAAGATCTGAGAGAATGTCTACCGCACCTTGGGGATACAGTCGTGAACCTGTTTACGTTTTACGTTTTTTACTTACATATCCAGAAAAGCTTTCAGCGGTTGTTGAAGCTATGTTAAAACGTAGCGTCCTCCACCCACTCTGGAATACTTCATCCACAGGAGGATAATTCGCAGTCCCAACATTAGCGTTATTACCCGTCGAAACTATTTGACTAGCAAGTACTGAAATACTGTTGCCCGGCGTATCCATGAACACATTCACTTCTACTACACCACCGACGGACATCGGGAAGGGGAAAGAAGATGCACAGCTAGGTAGTACTTGAGGAGTAGGAGATATAAATATTGTACTCCCATTGTAGGGGCTGTCCAACCCAAGGGAGATATACTCCCTCTCATCCCAAAGCGGTAATCCATTGCAAGGCTCTCCAATATTCGAAAAAAGTTCAGTATAGTCCTCTTCAAAGGTATACCTCACACAATCATCACACAAAACACTGCTGATGAATAACACGAAAACCAAGCTTTCGCACGCTTTCATTTTCCATTTCATGTTTTTGATTGAACGTTCAAATGCTTACTAATACTGATTAAATATTTCCGTATCATAATCATTTCAATATCATAATTATAACAGTATTGATGATAAGATTACATAAAATGATAAAATGCTATGGGACTTTGTCATTTAGGTAGGTGTTCTTGCTGGAGCCTGCTTTGTCTCAAACAATGTCCCAGGCACTACAGCCACTACAGCAGGCACTACAGCACTATAATAAGGCCCACAGGTTTAAACCTGATTTAAACCACCGATTTCCATCTAAAGTTAGTCTACGTTTTATAATATGGCCCAAGCATAGGTTCCCTCCTGACTATGTAATATGTATTAAATTGACTATAC
Source organism: Epirrhoe tristata (assembly GCA_951394285.1). Lineage (NCBI taxonomy): Eukaryota > Metazoa > Arthropoda > Insecta > Lepidoptera > Geometridae > Epirrhoe > Epirrhoe tristata. The sequence goes on along the minus strand of OX596152.1, from coordinate 8,194,662 downwards.
TTACATATAGACGTAAAGGTCTAAGATTTTTTCTGTTATGTTGTTAGTACTTACAAGCTTTTACTTAGCTTCATCTGTTCGTTTTCTTAGTTAGTTGGTACGTATGTTTGTTTGTTTTTGATGTCAGATTTAGCTGAAACTCGTAACACAGCCGCAAGAGAATAGAATAGAATAGAAAAACACTTTATTGTACACAAAAACTAGTGATGGGCCGAATGTGGTTTTAACCGAATACGAACTTCGGCCGAACATTCGGTGAAAATGAAAAGTTCGGTAGGTACCTAGATTCATTGTATTTTCTCGAAAGAAATACGTCAAATCTTGTTTACGCGATCGTTGAAGTTTTCTAGAGTAGATGGAGTGTGGTGCTTGTATTGCTTTTCGCTGTGTGACAAATATGGATAATTAGGTTGTCGTTACAACTACTTATTTTCAATTCTATGACTATTCAGAAGGTAGGTGAACGTACCTACGACGCATTTCACTATTTTAATTGGCATAAATCGATAACACACACGGTTAACACTGTAAAACCGTCCGATTTAACGTTTTATAGTGTTAACTGTGTGTGTGGCTTTAGTTGATCGAGTGAGCGAAGCGTCTCAGTTTCGAGGTTGGCCAAAAAATGCTTTTGTCTGTCATTCTGGTCGCATTTTTCAACCGATTTTGATGTACAGAACGTCAGTCGTCTCCATACAAACTGTGACTGTGGCTCAAAAAATTATCGTTTCCAGAACTGATCTACAGCCTGAGTTCTTGCTTACGAAGCCACTACTTACCGTATGCAATTCGTAATTTCTTATTATCAAGCCGAAAAATAATAATAACTATTTATTTACCCCTAAAATGTACCTACTGAACTTGGTATATTTTTTATCTGTGGAAAATTTGAGGTCCGATCTTGTCGTCCTTTTTTGAACATAAGTTCCGTAAGTAGTATAGTAAGATTTATATTTACTTTTGTCGATCGTGATGTTTGACTGGGGTGAAATGGGAGGGAAACGGGGGGCTACACAGTCCTTTCCGCTTTAAAGAGGCGAACCAGTGGACACCAGATTCTACCTATTAGGACCAAGGGAACGCGCGTAGTCTATTGTAAAAATAAAACTTTATTCTAATTCTATTCTATTCTATTTAGAAAACTAAAACGTACGTTTAAACGTCAAAAAAGTCTACCTTAACTTATGAAAAATTCAAGCACCTGAAATACAAATTAAATTCGGACTTTCTTTTTGGATGGGAGGTCTTCTGTTCCAACAGGATCACTAGTTTTATAGTGTTCTGTTTTTTTCTCACATTTAGGGATCATTGAGTTGTCACAGACAATGAAAAGCTGTTTATATAATGGTTGAAACTTTGTAGGAGTACTTATACTTATTGCACTTAATGTACTCCTACAAAGTTTCAACCATCACGTCGATTACACATTTGCTCAGTTGCTAGAGCGTCACTGGTTAAGTTTTATTTTTTAGTCAAGCAGTTGTGTTATTGCAACTAAGTTCCTTTACGGACGGTATCAAAGAAAACAGGCTGGAGCTGAAAGAAAAATTTCGTTCCATTTTACCGTAACGACACGTCACGAAATCGTCACAGTGCGAACCACGCAGCCGCGAACAGTCCATAGATTGTTACATTGTTAGTACGGAAGTGCGTTTGATTTGAATTTGAAATTTTCAGTATAGAAAAGTACTCTTTGCTTCGTTCCAACCGAGTGTTCCACGACACTCACGTACTTTTGATTACTATATTTTGTAGAACCGAACTTCGGCAGTTTGAACCGAATTTCGGCCGAATGCCGAACTTCGGTTCAAGCTGCCGAAGTTCGGTTTAACCGAATGTGAAACGAACTTCGGCCCATCCCTAACAAAAACACATTACAGGAAATACACGAAAACAAGTAAGTAGGTACAATGGCTAAAAGCGATCTCTTCCAGACAAGAGCAAGGCAAGAGTCTGCAACTATCAGACCTTTGTTAGAAATTCGTTTAATAAAGATTTTTGTTGGGTATATTTGTAAAAGGCCGCATTGGGTACGATGTATCTCGAGCGTTAGTATGGTATTGGTAAAAAGTAAGTTTATACGAGCTGGCCAACGCTGGTGACGGAGTTTTTAGGGCTCCGTCGTGGCAATTTGACGTGACTTTTATTGGTATTGGTGCGGGATGACTAGTGTTTAATCCTCCTTGTCCTTGTCGGATCCGACAATGGCGAACCAGGCTTGAAATAAAATTACTCATTTTCGGTTATGTGCCCGAATGTAATAAATCCTTACATACTTGTACAGTGTCGATGATATTTTAGTAATATCTTTGCCTACTGTTATTAGATAGGTATTTGTCTGATATTATTTCGGTAGCAATTGAAGGAACACGTGTCGATGCAACGTTTGATATATTGTGATAAGTTGCAATTTGTAGGTATAATTAACGGGAACACGTCACCTCGTATTAACGATATCATAGTGAGTAGAATACGAGTCAGAAAAAGTTATTAGAAGACTCGTTGTGCTTCTTAGTTGGTCCAAAATGAAATATAGACGTCCAAAAAAAAACACATCCAAAAATACCCCATGTATTTTTAAATATGTGTGTGAAAGTTTTTATATATACAGGGTGTAAAAAAACTGCTACCGAAAACTGAGGGGTTTCAATCAGACCATGATTCTGAACATAATTATTGAAAAAAAAAACGCAAAATTTTGACTTAGCTACGTCATTTTATTTTATTTTCTAGTTATTTACTACTAGTACAACATAATAAGACTGTACCTACCTAATAATTGGATTTATAAAAGAAAAAACTATTAAAACTCAAAATCCAGCAATCTACGTATAAAAACGCGCCCAGTACATACGCTAACAGTAATTTTCAAACGCTGTTTTCTCTGGATATAATGATTTTTTCGGAAAATCTTTTTGGATTTAGTTGTGTGTTGGGATGCTGTACTTACCCCTTTCGGCTTCGGTAGACGTCTTTTTACACCCTGTATATATGTATTTTTGGATAAGTACCTATGTATTGCGAGCTATAATTTTAATTATTATTTACATATTTATTTATTTTGAGCATCTTCAGTCAAAAAAATTAAAACGAAAATATTTTTTTTTGAAAAATGTTTTCCAATAGGTACAAGCTTTTAATAGGTGACCGTGAGCTGATTAATTATGAGCCCAAACACGGATATTATACTATTATTAAGGAGGAGTTCCATTTAACGGCTCCTAGTTCTAGTACCTCTGTCATCATATTTTAAAATTTTAGATGATACTTGATCCACAAACCGACTTTCAACTTAATCACCCTATTATCTGAAGAGTTCCGTTCTCCATCATCAGATCAGCTCGCTGTCATATGATGACAAATTTTAGATGATACTTGATCCACAAACCGAGTTTCAACTCAATCGCCCTTTTTTCTCAGGAGTTCCGTTGCACAGCTCCTGACTCCATCATCAGATCAGCTAACTGTCAACATATTATTGCATTGTCACCCAAGACTCATAAGTGTACCAAAATTCAGCTCTATCTGACACCGGGATGTTGGTCAAATGAAGCTTGCTAGATTTGACCTGGACAAACATACATACAAACATACAAACATTAATTAAAAGCTTTTAAAAAGTTCACAATGTGTACTTTTTGATTAAAATCGAAGTAGGAGATTCCTATAATAAATCTGATAGTTTCTGTTTATGATTGCTAAGCGGAAATCGAAAGGCACTTCAGAGCGCGGCTAAATCAGAAAGTACCTCACTACTTACACTGATTATAATTATCGTTATCAGTTTCAATTCTCGCAAATACTTCAACCGACAGGTACCTACATAACATAATAATATCAAAATGTTTGGAAGTTATTCTAGGTAATTAGGTAGGTACATACTAGGTAGGTACTTTTTTTTTTTTTTTTTTTTTTTTACCCTATTTCGTCCCACTGCTGAGCAAAGGTCTCCCCCAAATCCCTCCAATCATCTCTCTCCTTCGAGATCTCCCACCATTCTCGTTCGAAGGCGTCGAGATCGTCCCGCCAACTAGGTAGGTACTTTAGGTTTTATTTTTGGTTCATAACTCTAATTAAATTAAAATAAACTAGGTACGCTAGGCAAAAGTCCCCCCATAGCAAAGATTATTAATAAAATGGTGATATAAGTACGAGAATCTACTAGGTTCCATATAAGTTTTTATTACAGGGTTCACCTAATCTTGGACTTTAGTTGCTTGGTTTGTAACACTCTTAGCAGGTTTAGGGAACCGTATATTTATTATTTATTTTAATTTTAATATGCTCCAGACTCATTAAAATTAAAATATTCAGTACGTAGCCATTTTTTAAATCATTTGCGCTTAGCGAAAATTGGTTTTTGCCGAGAGCGTTTAGCTTTTGGCTTTTGTCTTTACAACATACAGACAGACAGCCAATTTATAATTTCCACCAAAACGATCAACTGTGATAACTTTTAGTGTTCGTGGCCCAGTTTTCTTCAGCGGAAATCGGTAGCACGACACCTTTGGGACGCGTCACAACTTTCTAAATAAATATGCTAAGATAAATAGTACTACAAATATTGTACTGTAAGGAACCCTGGGGATATTGCCCGTAACTTTTCAAGGTATAAGTTTGGATAATTTTATTTACGCCGCGCCGTTAGAAATGATTGGTTGAATCACGTGAAAATCTGTATAGAGTAGAATTTATTTTGGAAACTGAATAGATTGGTAATTGGAGAGTTACATGAAAGGGCGTTTGATTTATTACCTAGTTATTTAATAGGGTTGTTTTTACACATTCATGGTCACGTTTCCTTTTGCGCTCGAAAAATTGTTGTCGTAACAAATAGACCTACTTGTAATAATAATAAGAGCTTTATTTTTAAACTTACACTTATTTCTACATTTCCAATGGTTTTCTACATACTAATCGTTTAACCTATTCTTTTTAAATATAAATGTTAAATATTGTACGTACTTATTGCTAGTGATCGGCGTAAGAACCGCGTTCTGCGGTAAAAGCCTCCTCCAATTGCTTCCACTTTTCCCTGTCTCTAGCTTTTCTACTCGATGTCTTTCCAACAAGTTTTGCCAGATCGTCACTCCATCTTTTGTATGGTCTTCCTGGTCTGCGCTTTTTGTTAGTTGGGTACCAGTTTGTTGTTATATTTGACCATCTTTCATCCGTCACTCTTTGTATGTGCCCAGCCCATTTCCACTTCAATTTTAAAACTCTTGTTGCTGCATCTTTAGCTTTCGTTATGTTTCTTATGGTGCTGTTCCTTATTTTATCTTTAAGTTTATGGCCTGTGTAGCTTCGCTCTAGACCCCTTTGGCATACGTTTAGACCTACTTGTACGGGTTATAAAAAAACATTAACATACAAACAAAAACCGAACATAGAAAACTACTCCTTTTTTTGAAGGCGGTTAAAAATAAGGTAAATTAGGTAATCGATGAACTCCCATGCTATTAATTACGTAGCATAGCGAAAAAAAAAAATTGTCTACGAGTTACCTTAAGGTAATAATTATTAATGAAAAGGTTTATGGCTCTTTATAAGCAAAGGCAAAAAGGTAAGTTTTTTAGAACTAATAATAGGTTTCTCTACATCATACCGACCGGTTTCCTCACGATGTTTTCCTTAACTTTTTTTATTTTTGTGAGGGCGTAGCCCCTACGGCATCAAGATGGGCATACCCACAAAATTTCAAGTCTCTACGAACAGCGGTTTAGATTTTAGAACGTTTTCTGTAAACGATAGGTACATCTTTTTGAAAATATTAGCTGTCTTCATTTTTCTGAAATATACATACAGGGTGTAAAAAGACAACTACCGAAAACTGAGGGGTTGCAATCAGACCATGATTCTAAACTCATTTAGCGAAAAAATAATAAAAAAAAAATTTTGACTTAGCTATGTTATTTTCAGTTATTGACTACTAGTATAACATAATAAGATCATACCTACCTAATTATTTCATTTTTCAAAGAAATAAACAATTTAAACTCAAAATCCAGCAATCTACGTAAAAAAACGCGCCCAGTACATACGCAAACAGTAATCTTCAAACGCTGTTTTCTCCGGATATAATGATTTTTTCGGAAAATCCTTTTGGATTTGGTTGTGTGTTGGGATGCTGTACCTACCCCTTTCGGCTTCGGTAGACGTCTTTTACACCCTGTATAGTGTATACATTTTTTGAAAATTATGATGTGTATACATCTTATTGGCTTACTGTACCTTGACTGGTTGTACCAGTAGGTAGGTACCTAATAGTGATTCGACTGTACCTATTTAAATCGTATGGCTTAAAACTGTTCCGTTTTACGTAATAGACACCTATAAAGCTGCTGAAGCGCCCTCTGTGTGCTCTAACGATGTATATTTGTTGCGTTCCTAAAAGAATCGCTATCGCTTACATAAATCGTTGGGACGATCGAGACCAGCCCTAATGCTTTTATGTGACAATCGCTCTGTGTATTCTTCTGAGCTGGTGTTATATTTGTCACTTAATTAACTAAAGACTAGGCCAGCCTGTTTATGTTTACCAAGACCACCTTCATCTCTATGGTAGAGTAGAATAGAATAGAATAGAATACAACTTGTACACTATAAAAATAACACAAATAAAAAAAAAACAAACATTCAAAAATATAGTACAATGGGCGACCTTATCGCTAAAAGCGATCTCTTCCAGGTAACCTTTGGATGGACAGGATAAATATTAACAAATTCGGACGGTGGCATACATAATGATACATAATAATATAATATATACAATATATAATTATAAAGTGAGAGTACATAAATAACCTTTGATTTTTTTGGAAAAAGTATCTGTTCTGTAACCGTGAGTGATAAAATTCATAACTACTTGTAATTCAAAGCCACTTTGTACATGGTTGATATTCCCAGAGTTCGTACAAAGCGTTTTGAGTCCACTTTTTTCATACGCACTGCCAAACTGTGGAACTCATTGCCGGGTACCGTATTTCCCGAAAGGTACAATATAGGGGTCTTTAAATCAAGAGTAAATAGGTTCCTTCTAGAAAAGCATCTTAGACCTCACTACTGCTTAACATCAGGCAGAGGGAGGTCAAATGCTGACTTATTTAATAAAAAAAAGAAAAAAAAAAAAATCTTTGCAGGTATTTTAGTAGACCACTGCTTACAGTCAAATTCTGTCTATTACCTTAGATAATTTTTGTCTGAGTCTACTAAAAATGATCCACAAAAGGCGAGATGTGCTGTGCACTCCAAATGAATTGACGCGTTTGATAATAAATCTGTTATACAAAGGCACTCAATAGATCTTTGGAGCCAATTCCGTCTTTCGTTGGACAAAAGCAACGTCTAATTTGACAGCCATTGTTGTGTCCGCGGGTTACTAGAGCTAGGATGATATAACTGGGACACTGCGGTTTGTTTCGGGATACACTAGGAAATAAATACTTATTATTATATTTTTTTTCGTTTTGGGTTTTTTTACTTTTTTTGATAAGATAAGATAGTTTATTTAGGACCCAGCACTAAGCACAGCTTGTGTCGCGGTAGTCCCGAGTAACAGTTTTCATAAAAATACAACTTCTAAATAAATATAAAATCAGATTCTCGTATATCCATACTATCCATACTAATATTATAAATGTGAAAGTAACTCTGTCTGTCTGTCTGTCTGTCTGTCTATTTGTTACGCTTTCACGCCCAAACCGCTGAACAGATTAAGCTGAAATTTGGCATAGTTAAAGGTTGTATCCCAGGGAAGGACATAGGCTACTTTTTATCCCGAAAAAATGTTAAAATCCCGAGGGACCGCGGGTCACACCGCGGGAGCGCAGCTAGTACAAAAATATAACCTACTCTAAAATAACCTAAAAGTCAGGGCGCTTTTTTCATAGGCTTTCTTTATCCGTTTATAGAAGTAAAAGAGTCCGGATTGAAAAAAAAATTGCAATAATGCGTAGCTCTTTTTTACCCGTCTGCCAAATGTTTTTCGCGCGTATCTTGTATGTATGCATGTATGCAATAAAATAAAGCAAAAAAATAAATAAACAACCATATCGAGTTGGGTACCAAAATAATAGTACATTATGGTACTAGTGTGTAACATTGGTGATTACCGCCGAGGTGTTTTTAAGAGCCGAGCCGTTAGGCGAGGCTCTTAACAGAACCGAGGACGATAATCATCAATACACACGTGTATCATACGACGTTTTTCAACACACTTGTGAATAAAATAACAATAAAAACTCATTTTCAATAGTGAAAACGAGTTGTGAAAAATGTTTCGTTATCGCGGGAAAAATTAATCAGTTTTCCTATGCGCGCGCATTGCGATCGGCCACAGACTATATTTCCGCGCCGCGCATAGGGTTTGCGGCCTATTCTGCCACGCACAAAATGGGGAATTTAAAGTTTTCTTTTATTATAGAGAAAACAAAAGTTATATTTGAGTGAAAGTTTTATTTATTAAACACGTACGAGTTAAAATTATCTATTGCATCTTCTCTATTGCGAGCAAGCAATAGGAACATTAATTTATTTGTTCTATTGAACACGATCTTTTTTCTGAATAAAAACTTTTTAAAGAACAAAGCAACTCAACCAATAAAAATTAAAAAAAAATCTATTACTCACTAGTGAGTTATAGTAATGAAAAAGTCACAGTTTGATTATGGGTGTCATTATGTGCCTAATTGCGGTGACCATAGAGCCACTTTATGAGCAAGTGTGTTGAAAAGGAAATTAAAAGGAGATTACAAAAATATATACAAGTCATATGATTAAACTTAGTTTTGAATAACAAATTGGCAATGAATGCAAGCAAAAGGTTTTACGCATTGCAAAATCTCAAAAGTTTACATTCTTGGCAAGAATAAATGTAGGTATATTTCGGGTTAGTTCACTTTCGCAACAGATTTTCACAACTGGTTAAGAAAAAACTACTCTTATTTCTTTTTTGATAACTGGTTAAAAAAAGCAGTCGGGTTTTTTTATTTTTTAATTGTAATAAGTACTTGTTTTATTAATTGATTTGTTTAGTTCTGGCTAGGACACAACTCAGAAGTTTTCGTAGACAGTACCATCAACGGTTTCCAAACTTTATAGTCCAGGCGCTACCATAGTTAGGACATCGATGGTTATAGTTGAAGTTAGAATGTGGTCTGCATAATCTGCAATAGTGGTCTGAACTGTGGCACCTGCAGTGCACATCAAAGCAGACTGCAACTTCGGTGGTATGATATTGGCATCGCTTAAAGTTTGATTTTCACAAGGATTATAATACCGAGGTGACCCACCTAGATTCCTTCCAAGATATATAGGTACAGGGTGTAAACATGATATGTAAAGGTTTCTACCGCCGAAACTGTTCTGTCACATTGAAAGAAATATAAACTTAATATACAGGGTGTAAAAAGACTGCTCCCGGAAACTTCAGGTGGTTAAAGTACCCATCAATATAAACAACTTTTTCTAAGAAACCAACACTGTGAGCGCGAAAAAAAAAAACAGCTGTTTCATTCATTTTAGCCAAGTAGGTATTGAACTTTTGTATGGAACAGCTGTTTTTTTTTCGCGCTCACAGTGTTGGTTTCTTAGAAAAAGTTGTTTATATTGATGGGTACTTTAACCACCTGAAGTTTTCGGGAGCAGTCTTTTTACACCCTACATATACTTATAAACAAAATATTCAACTTAACACTAGGTAGGTAGGTACATACATACCTGTAGTATTTAGTAAATAGGTACAGATAGAACATCTTCTTTTCGTATCACTAGTTATTTTTGAACCAGTGTTGTGAAAGGTGTATAAGTGCGCCTCAAAGAGGCTCCTTTCGTGTACTAACGACGACCTCTGTGGCGCAGTGGGCGAAGGTCCGCCTGCGATGCAGAAGGTTGCGGGTTCGATTCCCGCCGCGGGACAAATTATTGTATGACCTACAGATATTTGTCTCGGGTCTGGGTGTTTCTATGTATACAGGGTGTAAAAAGACGTCTACCGAAGCCGAAAGTGGTAGGTACAGTATCCCAAGACACAACCAAATCCAAAAGGATTTTCCTTAAAAATCATTATATCCGGAGAAAACAGCGTTTGAAGATTACTGTTTGCGTATGTACTTGGTGCGTTTTTTTACGTAGATTGCTGCATTTTGACTTTAAATTGTTTATTTCTTTTAATTACGTTTTTATACTAAAAAGAAAACCGACTTCAATGTTTGACTCGAAACGCGGTGTGACTCAGGGCGTCAAGCTGTCGATTCGATTTCTATTTGTGACATGGCTAGGAGGGAAGGTGTTTAGAGTTTTACGGGGAAACTATAAATCCCTCAGGAATAAAATTTATATGGGACCACCTCTGGAGTATACCCTTTCAAACATGAAAAGAATTTTGCAAATCGGTCAACAAATGGCGGAACAATCGCGTAACAAGATACAAAAAAAAAAAAAAAAAAAAAACATACAGACGAATTGAGAACCTCCTCCTTTTTTGAAGTCGGTTGAAAATGAAATAATTAGGTAGGTATGGTCTTATTATGTTATACTAGTAGTTAATAACTGAAAATTACATAAAATGACTAAGCTAAGTCAAAAATTTTTTTGCATTATTTTTTCGCTAAATGAGTTTAGAATCATGGTCTGATTGCAACGCCTCAGTTTTCGGTAGTTGTCTTTTTACACCCTGTATAATATGTATGTATTTACAAACAAAAAGTATATAAGTAGTTTATCAGTCATCTAGTACCCATACCACAAGCTCAAGCTTACTTTGGGGCTAGATGATGCTGTGTGAAAAGTCCAGCATTATTTATTTATTTATTATTTTACTAAGAAACCGACCTGAAGTCAAAAACTACACGATAGTTTTGAGTTCATGTCGATTTTGTAGGCTTTAAACGTTCCAGCTTGAGCTATAAATTCTTACGGATACATGTCCCGTTAACCGTTCACAGGCAATAACCTGGATGATTTACGTCAACACCACTAAAATTAAGTTCGTATGAGTAAGTGGCAAACTTTGATGACGAACTTTTTAGGCCTCCTTTGGTCCTCATCCTGATTGCTGGTACCGATAATTTAACTTGGCTTCCGAAGCATAGAAGCGCTGTTGATAATGCCACTAGCGGTCACACATCCACCTTGAGACTGCACATAGCATCACTTCGCTTCTATGATCCATGAAGAACGAGCGCTTCAATTTAGGTAGAGTACTTTACGTCTGCAGGTTGTTTTTTCTATATATATATCCTACTAGCTACGCTCCCGCGGTGTGACCCGCGGTCCCTCGGGATTTTTTCATATTTTCGGGATAAAAAGTAGCCTATGTCCTTCCCTGGGATACAACCTTTAACTATGCCAAATTTCAGCTTAATCTGTTCAGCGGTTTGGGCGTGAAAGCGTAACAAACAGACAGACAGACAGACAGACAGACAGATAGACAGACAGAGTTACTTTCACATTTATAATATTAGTATGGATAGTATGGATATATATATCCTATACTTTCCCACTGCCGGGCAAAGAACTACCCCCAATTGTTTCCACAGTCCCTTGCCATGTTCCACCAGCATTTGAAAGGCATCCAGCCAGGTCTTCATGCCAACGTTTTCTCGGCCTGCCCCGGCTTGGGCCATCTGCAGGCACCCAAGGCGCGAAAATCCCTGCCCACTTATCTGTGCTCCAGTAAAATTATTTGATATTATCTAGAGTTAAGTATATTGTGAAACCAATAGCGGTTTATCGATTCGGATAGCTAAGGTATATGAACAATGCTCGGCAGCTCGCACGCCCCGTACCGGAAGTTGTCGTCGCCGTCACGCGTCGCCACGCCATCTACTTCCGGCTGACACGTGCAGCAGAATCCATCGGATTAGCCTTCAATTGAAAACAGGCTCACGGCTTACAGCTAGTTTATATATATTTTAATATAACGTTTTTATTTACAAAGGGTCAGTTCTGACTCCGATTTTTTGTTGCCCAATATGTTCAACAACTTATTGTTCAACCAGTTGAACATATTGGACATCTTTCTTCTAATTTGTTCAATTTCGAGTCAAATCTTAGTGTAAATGTTAGAAATTTATTGCGACTACTCCGTGTAAACAGTGCAGAGTTAATTCTAGGCGCTATCAATGACATCTATGGAGTCAGTCACTGCAGAATGTTTTCAAGCAAAAAACACACCATTTCCTCCATTAGGAAACTTGGTGATAGAGATGAAAGATAATATTTCGGGATCGTAGCAACTGATAATCTGTTATCTCTGCTTACCTTTAGGTAAGTCGCGTTTTATGTAGGTACTTACGTATTATGTATTTTATTCCATTCAACATCTACCGGCCGTTCAAAAACTAGGTGCCAGTAGTGTAATGTATTCCTCCACAAAAAGCGAATATTTATACAAAGTGCGATGCGAAGTCTATACAAAAGGACCGCGCCTTTGAAAACCCCGATCGCGTGGACGGCAAGTAAGCAATACGAATAAATAGCTTCATGAATAATGCTACTGTCATTAGGGATTGGTGCTTCTGCGAGCGGGTATTATAATTGAACGGATGTTGTTATCAGAATATTTTGAAAGACAAACCGTCATTTGGAAAGACCCTCATGTTCAGTCATGTTCAATTGGCTCTCCACTAGAGTTGGACTACCTACGTTATAAGAGAATTTCCTAAAAAAAATCTAGATGCCAATGCGTTTGTTGATCGGTATTCGCGAAGAAACAGGAGTAAAATTTATATCCCAGTGGTCCCACTAAAATAATGCTTGAAAAGTTGACTTAACCTGATCTCACATTTGGCCGCGCTGTACGCGCCGCAGTCATTTTTCTATACAAAAATGCCGATGACGTCCGAAAATGCGGCTGGCTTCTGACGTCTCAGCATTTTTTCTATTGAATTGACAGTTCGGCGCGGATGGGTCTGCGTCCAGTTATTTACATTCTTATCGAAAGTGCCTTCTCTTTAGAGGGATACCCGCTATATGCATGTCCACATCTGTAGCAAGGTGTGTAGATGTTTTGCCTTACTGATGATCGTTCTCTTTCGGCACATTCTGTGCAGACTTAAACTCTCATTCCAGTAATGTTGGACAGTTTATTTTCCCCTCGGACACCCTAACGTTTGATAATATTTCTTATGAATTGTCTGCGGTTAGTTCGGGGTCTGATGTGTTTTATTGTACTTGTGAAAGCGTTTGTTGTGATGACGTATTGGCCTTCGTGGGTTGTTTATAGCGACACTGTGGAATATTCGTAAGGTATTCCATCGTTGAGTATTGGATTATTGTTAGGCCTTCGAATTCAGCATTTGAAATTCGTAAGTGTCAAAAATCCGCACAACTGATGACTCTAGTTATATTGGGAAATACCTGGTAATAAAACTATATTTATCCATACTAATATTATTAATGTGAAAGTAACTCTGTCTGTCTGTCTGTCTGTTTGTTACGCTTTCACGCCCAAACCGCTCAACAGATTAAGCTGAAATTTGACATAGTTAAAGGTTATATCCCAGGGAAGGACATAGGTTACTTTTTATCCCGAAAAAATGAAAAAATCCCGAGGGACCGCGGGTCACACCGCGGGAGCGCAGCTAGTTTACTATAATTGCGTGTTTGGTTTTTGTGGTGCTTGGCGAATGCGGAAAATATTCACAAATCGGTAGTCAACTCTCCCTCTTTGATTCAAGACTTAACAGGTAAAGACAATTGATCAGTTAATTCAATCACCATAAAACGGCTGTAGAAACGGTAGCTATGGATTTTTACGAGCAAACGAACGGCTAATGTTATTCCGTCAATACCATAAATTTAATTTTAGTTCAGGTGAGTCCCTAGACATATTAAAATGTAAATCACACGCCCGATTTAATTTCAGGCTTGGAGAAGTTTAATAGTATGGTGTAAGTTGTGAGAAATGGTGAATATTCACGTAGAATAGAAGATATTCAAAAAGCATTGCACTATTCAGTAGTAACAATAATGTCACCAACAGGTTTAAAAAAAAAAAGATAATCTGTGGATGAGTGAGTAATGTTTTATTCGAATTTCACGCGGCGTGATACTGTAAGTACTTTGGAAAAATAGAGGTTATGAAACAACAGAATTGTTTCAAGAATTTTATTTCAAGCCTACCTAACCATGACAAATAACTGATCTGTCATTAAATAATTTTGTGGTTACTTTAGCTAATATAGATCTTTGGTACTGTGCTAGACAAATGTTTTTAGTGTTTTAATTAGGGATTCGGCGCGGCAGACCACGCAAGCTATGGCGCGACGTGCTAGACACCTTCAGCGACTTTCAGTGGAAGGCAGTAGCGTAAGATTGTAAGAAATGGAAAACTCGAGCGGAGGCCTTTGCCCAGCAGTTGGATAATGCGGGCTGGAAACAGAAACAACAACAATTGTAGTAGGCCTTTACATCTATATTAGATGATTTATACAGCGTCAGGAAGCAATCCATGCCTACACTTAACGGGACGAACGGGACGCTGTAGTGCCTGGGACATTGTTTGAGATGGAATAGGCTTGCCCAGCACCTAAACCATCATCAGCTTAATCGGCCTGGCCCACAGGAAAGACGACGTCAATACGTGTGGAGCTGACTAAGCTGCGGGTTTCCTCACGATGTTTTCCTTCACCGTTAAGAGCCAACAATAGAGGAGGCCCTATTGTCCAGCAGTGACACAGTGGCTGAGTATGACGGTGAAAGATGTAAAGCCATAAGTTTATATCTTGATCCTATAGAATACTAGTTGGCTCAGAGACCGAGCCCGGAGCGACGCGGTTACTAGCGCCAAACAAATTGCACGAAATTGCTGACCCCCGCTAGATAGCATATTCAGGTGCAACTGAGATTGACCGTTTATTTACAAGGATTCTGCTATGGGCATGCAGTCTGTTAAATCGATGTTTACTAGAATAACGTGTGCCAATCATTTCGTTCGGAGCCTCTGATAGATATCAAAGGATGTTTTTCGAGACCAAACGGCTCCAAACAAACTGATTGACCAGCAGTGATGATTTGTTCTTACGTTTTTCGGATGATGTTTAAAGTAAAGCCTAGAACTATCACGACCTACAAAATAAGACCAATATTTTGACAATTTATAGTATAGGTAGGTACTAAAATATCTAAAGGTTAGTATATTTTTATGTTGATTGCCTGGAATGATTGAAACTTGGAATAGATGTAGAGCGAAGTCTCTAATAGCATTTATATCATAGACTATTTAAAATGTTGGTGAAGCTTAGGTAGTAGGTAATTAAAGGCTTGAAGTAAAGTGGGGACCTAGCTTTGTCCGTAAACATTGACGTGTCTTTGCACTGTAGCTACAAATTTGCGGTGTTAATGCGTTTGCCGTGTCAACTGCGGCCAACATTAGCTGCGACGGAAGGAATTACATTGGAGCGTAGTTCCGACCAATATATCAACTATATTGACAATTGGGTGCGCTCGCATAAAGCGTTTGAGTTATTGCCGCCTCAGGATCTTTGCAGTAATTTAGTAGGATTAGCAATGCATTGGAAACTTTCTTACCGTACGTATCATCAGTTCTTACACAAACCCGCATTCAATCCAATGCGCCACATAACTCTTTGTATTGTAAGCTCAGGGAATGATACAATTATTGTAAAAGACTGCACTTAGACAATAGACGCAGGTATTATATGTCTCTAGAATGATCGATACCTAAATGGATTTGTTCGATTGGAGCCTGATGAAATAAAGCCTTTGGCCCTTACTAATAAACTTGACATAAAGTTATGTCATGCATAACCTATGAATAACCATACAAATTTTTAGTTTATGCATGACATAACTTTATGTCAAGTTTATTAGTAAGGGCCTTTGAGTTTTATACTCTTGTTAAAAAGTTACGATCCTGTAAGTGTACTTAGGCCTTTACATCTATATTAGATTAATACAGCGTCAGGAGGCAATCCATGCCTACACTTAACGGGACGCTGTAGTACCTGGGACATTATTTGAGATGGAATAGGCTTGCCCAGTACCTAGACCATCCTCTCAGCTTAATCAACATGGCCCACAGGAAAGACTACGTCAATACGTGTGGAGCTGACTAAGTTGCGGGTTTCCTTACAATGTTGAGCTCGTGTTAAAGCGCATATACATTTTACGAAATGAAAAATCCATTGATGCACGGCCGGGATTTAAACCCACGACCTTCAGATTGAGAGTCGAGACACGACCCCTTTCGACCAACACGGCTCATTGTTGATTGTAAGTGTAACATTGTCGATTTCCGTCCACAAATGGAAAGTTTAAGACGTGAAATAAAAAGTAACACACCGCGACGTAGTCTTTATGCTGTTAAACTTTAAAACAGCCCATTATAACATTTAACTGGTATAACTTCGGTAGAAGTTTATAGAAAAAATTTGAAACTGGTATTCGTTGAATCTAATACTAAACGTACCGTGGAAAATATCAATTTGTACCTATAAGTAAAACGCCAATTACACGATACCTTTCTGGCATATCGTTCTCCTCTTGCTCCTTTGAGTTTCAGAAAGCAAGAAGAAAGAATGTATGCCAGAATGGTTTAGTGTAGGTAATAGAATTTTAGTATATTTATTGCTCTGAAGTTTGACGTGAGGCATTGGACAAAATGTTCTTTGTAACCCCCTTGACACCAACAAACAAGTTGTATACCTTGGAACTCCAAAACATCATCAGATATCTCAAAAATACATGTATGAAACAGGTGTTTCATACATGTATTTTTGATAAGTTTTCAGCAAGATTTGTATAATAACTTCCCCCAAAAAAAAGTGTGTTAAGATTGTAAAAACATCCTATTTTGTAATATTGATCGGATGACAGCTATCAAGTTAAAGTGTTTAAATGTACTCATATTGACTTCCATTCCTGATGGAATGGATGAAAATTAAAAGGGTCGGTTCACATCTGACGGAAGATGCGTCGCGTATTTTCACTCGCGTAACGCCAGAACAAACAAATTATATAAGAAAACATTCAACCTTTCATACTTAACCGATGAATGCGATGATGGTTAACGAAGACTGCTGAATACGCTCGACGCGTTTTCCGTCAGATGTGAATCGACCCTTACAGCTTTCGTAATTCTGTATTCTATGACGTCTCATCAGTCAAGCGCTGTTGTATTTTACGGAGTATTAGCCTAATCTAGTGATATACTAGCGTAGATTCGAGTAATAAACTTAATGTTCTAGATTTTATGAATAATATGAACGAGATGTAAGTGGCAATCTCACGCTCTGTTATGTAAGATTCTGTAAGATAGTGTCAAGTGTTGGCAATTTTGGCAAATGGTATGAACAATGAAGGATCATTTGAATTAAACCCTACTTATTTGTTCTTGTAATACAGAAACTGCTTTTGTTGTTAATGCATGGATGTTTTGAAAATTCTCTTAGTACCTGATTTATTCTAAAGCTTAGGGTTAGGTATATCCAGCAGGAGGTGATGTCAGGCAGTCAGTGGACGATAATAATACATTTTAATTTTGATTTTTTTCATTTTTTCAACTATTCTAAAATGGATGGCTCTATATAGGGTCTTTCATTTTAAACTACACAAATGACAGGGCCTCATTTTTGGGTTGTAAATAGACGTTTGACCGTATCAATTTAATTCCTTTCCCATTTAAGTTTTCACTTCAAAATTTATCATTTATTGATTTTTTTGAATTGTTGCATAATGATTTTTAAGGCGAACAGGCGTTCCATCAATCGCAGAGCAGCTACATCACGAATGGGCTAAGTTATACAAGAAGCAACAATCGATTGAAAGGATAGTCTTTATCGATTTTCTCGGGATTTTCATAATAAAACAAAAAAAAAATCATTACATAAATATTTTTTAATTTATTTTTTGAAACTAATCCCTTATTAGTCTTTCTTAAACTTTCGCGATCACAATTAATCTTTAGAGATATATTTTATAATCCCTTATTAGTATAAAATTAAAGACCCTAAGAAATCAAAACTAAGTGAACCAGGATCACCCTGTTTAAAATCCTTTAGGAGGGGTATTAGGCATTTTCACGGCAAATGCCATTATATTATATTAGACATTTATAAATGGAATAAGTAGCTACATAAAAGATCTGCGACAATATCTACCGTGCCTTGGGGATATAGTCAGCCGTTGTGTAGGTACCTATGTCTTTTTATTTGGCACATGCCTACATTTCGCAGAAGTTATCATTCCTGATATTCTCTCCCAAAAGGTATTTCCGTGCAAGTCACCTTATTAAAACAAAACTACTGTTTCATTGGATACCCACCACAATAAAAGGCAATTTATCTCCAAGTACCTAAATGTCAACCGCCAAGAGCGAAATAAAAAGGCCCTTCCATTTCATGTAACAATTAGAAAGAGGGAGTAAAAAGGGCGACAGAGAGTGATTTTGCACAACATCCAATCCGAATCCGTGAAAACACCGAAATACTCTCCATCATCAGTGAATCTGCATTTCGGAACAGAAACGGACCGATAAAAATCCAAAGATAAAATTGAAAGTGCGTCTCAAAAAGGCTTCTTCCGTGCACTATGTGAGTTAGTGAACAATGGTTACGGAATTTTTACGCCGCCTTACGGAAAATGAAGCGAGTAGGTTGGTATCAGAGTTTGGTCAAATTTTCACGAATTGAATTGGAAGCAGTGCAAAAAGCCGAGATTTATTTAAGTAGGTAGGTACTTATCCGTTTTTTCACGGATTCGGATCGAATGCAGTGTGTACGTAACCGCTCTGAGGGTCTCCACAATAAATTATTAAGGAGACAAAGTTTGGGAACGTTTTTACGTCTAGGAAAAGAAGTCTGAACCATTAATCCTGGGTCGGACGTACTAATCGGGAGCGCTTTTCTTTTATTGTGACAAAGTTTTGCATTGCAGATTTGAAAATCTCCCTATAAGATAATCATTTTAATAAAAATTAAATATTTTCTTCGTAATCGATGTGACATTATTTGTCCCACTATTAAAATGACTTCTATCTAACAAACCTATGGCTCAGTTGATATCATTAACAATTGGTTTAGACGTGCCTCTGACTGACTCCCCTAACTGAGGACCTCTGTGGCGCAGCGGGCGAAGGTCTGCCTGCGACGCAGAAGGTTGCGGGTTCGATCCTCGCCGTGGGACAAATGTTTGTATGACCAACAGGTATTTGTCTCGGGTCTGGGTGTTTCTATGTATAATATGTATTTATTTATTTATTTATTTATTTATTTATTGGTTTACAACAACTGTTACACTAATAATATTATAAAAGTGCTTAAGTATAGAATAAAACTAAGCGCACAGTTTTCTACAGTAAACACATCATGCTTATAACTAAGTGCTTATTTTATATTTTTAGTTAAAAATTAAGTTACACAAAAAATATTATGTGAGACAATACAACTCAATTCATGGTGAATTGAGTTGTATTACTTGATTCTTAAATGTATGTATTTACAAACGAAAAGTATATAAGTAGTATATCAGTTATCTGGTTCCCATACAAACTTTGCTTTGTTTGGGGCTAGATGATGCTGTGTGATGAATGAATGTCCAGCATTATATTATATATTATATATAACTTTAAAGTTATACCTACATGCCGCCTTTGATAACCATTTCATGCAAAATCGTAAGGTGATTGAAGTATTCCCATATTTTAGCCATGATTCACACCGCGGAGCGAAGCTAGTTCACTAAAAATTCCTCAGAAATGTGTCACAATTTAGTTAAAAAGAGCCATAAATTGAATAAAATTCTAACTAAAACAGTGCTGAGGTTTCTGCCAGAGAAATAATGTTGTTGAAACCCACGAAATATGACGTTGCTGCATCACCATTGTACATTGAACAGTAGCGCAACTACACCGAACCAAAGTCTTAGGAAGTAATAGGTAAAAGTAGGGCTGATTAATTTGCGGGTTTTTTCATGACGATGCCTGCTCTCCTTCACCGCAAAAAACTAATGCGCTTTTAAATGTAACAAAACGCAAAATTTATTGATGCACGTCCGAGTTTCGAACTGTCAACCTTCGGATTGAAAGTCAAGGAATCATCCGACTAGGCCAACACGGCTCCACGATCACACACAGCTCATTTAGAAATAGGTACTTACAATTTATATTGATTTAAAAGGATTTATCACTTTATTTACATAATTAAGTATATTTTTATTATACTTAGTTAGCCCGCGACCAGCATGGATCAACATCCATGTCTTTCATGTCTTGTGGAATTATGGGAACTGATTAATGGTTATAATGGTAAGTACTATACATATTTTAAACACGTAGGTAAGTACCTAGGTAGCACCTAAACATAGAACAATCATACCCATTTTTAAATGTATCCCAAAAATTAGCACCCATGCGGGATTTGAACCCACGACCTTGCCGATCCGTGGCAACGCTCTAACCAACTGAGCTAACGGGCAACCGACGCATGAGTTGAAATTTATTGGGAGTACATACTATAACAGCATTGTGCTGTGAGCGACATCTATGGAGACACATTGCAGTCATCTTTCCACTCTATGTCCAAATTTTAGTTCGGAAACATAGACAAGAGATGGCACTCTTATTAATCAATCTTATCAATCCCAATAAATTTCAACTCATGCGTCGGTTGCCCGTTAGCTCAGTTCGTTAGAGCGTTGCCACGGATCGGCAAGGTCGTTGGTTCAAATCCCGCATGGGTGCTAATTTTTGGGATACATTTAAAAATCTTTAAATATCCCTAAGTGTGCGGTTAACACTATAAAAATATAATCCTTATGAATCATACCCATGTGTTCATGCTTCGTGTGTTGCTACTGTATACACATTTACTATGCTCCTATTGAACGACAGCCGCAAGTAGCGACACTGTCAGTTTGTTTTATCGCTAATACTTTAGATTTTATAGCCGATAATAAATTGAACTTATGGCTCAAGTTAATTAAATCTTTCTAAAACTCTGCGCCGAGGATTACGTCGAATGTTTGCTTTGCGGAACTAAAAGTTAAGTGTTTTTACTTTGAAGTGTTGTTACAAAGTTGTTCTCTTCTTAAACACCATTTACACGATACTGTGACGATAACATTCTGGTATACCATTTTTGCCTCTTGCCACAGAATATTAGCTCTTGCTGCTTTGAGTTTGAGAAAGCAAGAGGCATTCTTGGTATGCCAGTATGTTATCGTGTAAATGGTGTTTTAGTTTATGACTTACATTGGAGCATCTTACCATCTTTATTAAAAAAACGAAACAAGACCACGACTGTATCCCCAAAGCGCGATATACATAAGATTTTATAGTTTTAAAGGCTCTCTAAGTTTAATAACATAGGTTCGACGACCTCTGTGGCGCAGTGGGCGAAGGTCCGCCTGCGACGCAGAAGGTTGCGGGTTCGATCCCCGCCGCGGGACAAATGTTTGTATGACCTACAGATATTTGTCTCGGGTCTGGGTGTTTCTATGTATAATGTGTATGTATTTACAAACAAAAAGTATATATGTAGTACTTATATCAGCTATCTGGTTCCCATAGTAGGTACAAGCTTTGCTTAGTTTGGGGCTAGATGATGCTGTGTGAAAAATGTCCAGCATTATTTGTTTATTTGTTTGTTCCCAAATTTTATGTTGCACCAATTAATTGAAATGTTTGCTTTCAGGACTCATGTTATGTGATACCTACCATGAAAAAAAATACATAAACTTTTGTATTTTATTTTGCCATTTAGATCAAGTTCATTCAAGATCTTTGATCCTCTGAATGATTCTTCTAAAGTGATAGAATTTGGGCATATTTGTTCCACAAAAGCGTAAACGCGGGCGGAAGTTTTGCATAAAAGAGGCAAACAAATCCTTAAAAATATTTACAAAACCAGTATCAGTTCAGTCCCAAAGCCGGGCTATATCACAATTTACGTCAAAACGGAACCAACTTTCCTCTTTCATTGCCATATTTTTTCTTGTTTATCCCCAAAGAATGCCGTGACGGGTCTGTCCGTGTAATAAAATCGTGTGACGTCACATCGTCCATCCTGGCCCCTACAGGGCTGTAACTTCTTCCTTGTCACCAGTGTTTTATTCGGCCGTAATTTACTGGATTCAAACCAAATCTTACTTGGACTTTAATTTGCACAAACTTGACCTGTATAGATAGAGCAAAATGAACAGTATAGATTACCAAATAGACGCTAGATGCACACTGTTTCTACAGGCAAGCTCTTATTACATAGGACTGAAAACGTAATATGTACCTACTAAGAATATTCCACTGAAAAAGTCGAACAGGCATACATTTCAGATCAGGAAAGAGCATATTTTCTACAAACTCAAATGTAATTAGGTACGGTCTTCTTTACGGTAATAGAAGGCAGGCAGGTTATCTTCTTCCACTCTAGTAGCCCAGTGACCGTTGCACTTACTAAGACATTTAGCGTACGGTGAGCGTTTACACGTGAAAAATTGGCATGCGATGCCAAATCGTACGTGCTTAGACCGTGTCGTGTAAATGCCCCAGTATATCTCATAACACATAGCCAGATCCAGAAGAACGTGGTTTGAAGACGCTATCTTTTAATAGTAATGTCTAGTAAATATTTTGTGCAACATCTTTGCAAAATTATGATGCATGTAGGTAGACGTAATTGCACAATTGTAATCTTTGCCACAATAGCTGTGCATGCATGATTCGTGAAGCTAGTCTTAAACAAACAAATGCTTTGTTTCATTAAATTTCCAGCAGCATGTAGGTACTGTCGTCAGCACTAGTCGCAGGCATTCAATAGGTAAATAGTTTCAGATAATACCTCTAATAAAAAGATAAAAGTTTTTTTTAGATTATTTTGAGATAATTAAAGAAGAGTCTTTTTCTCTAGTTATCTCTGTTGTTTTTGATTTGTTGTATCATTCTACTCCGCCGGCCACACCTTGCTAATAATATATAATGCCAAATTAATAATAATAATGCATAAAGACAAATATATTATGGATTTCGGAAATATGGAGTTGTACGCAGCGGAAACCGCAGTAGAGGACGGCCCCCCACTAGATGGAAAGACGATCTGGTAAAGGTTGCTGGGAGCCGTTGGGTGCAGGCTGCACAAGATCGATCGCTGTGGAAATCGATACCGAGGCCTATGTTCAGCAGTGGGCTGGCATGATGAGTTGTGAAACATAAAATTTCAATATTATTGTACTTTCATTGCTGACTGTAGGTACGTTGTTTCGTCTTAGTTTATGGTATTGTTTGTGGTAGTAAAGGGTGCGTAAATCTGCACGACCAAGAATCTGTTGCTAGCTCCAAAACGAATTTGGCTCGCTTACAATATGTAAACATGAGAATCTTTTGATACATTGGATAATATAAATTGCCTAGGTAGGTAAGTATGTTGAATTATCAGATATAAAATAGGAAAACTGAATCTTCAGCACCTTCAGGTGGGAAGATATTTATTTTCAGACATTGTTGTAAATGTCTAATCAAATACTTTCATACAAATAGTCATGTAGCTGCGAAACAGACCTATAACGCCATTTACACGATACCATTCTGGCATACCATTCTTGCCCCTTGCCTTCAACGGAGCAAGAGCTAATTCTATGGCAAGAGGCAAGAATAGTATGTCAGAATGGTATCATGTATATACAGGGTGTAAAAAGACTGCTACCGAAAACTGAGGGATTGCAATCAGACCATGATTCTGAACACATTTAGCGAAAAAAAAAACGCAAAAAATTTTTGACTTAGCTACGTCATTTTTTTTTATTTTCTAGCTATTTACTACTAGTACAACATAATAAGACCATATCTACCTAATAGTTTCACTTACAAAAGAAAAAAACAATTAATACTCAAAATCCAGCAATCTACGTATAAAAACGCGCCCAGTACATACGCTAATAGTAATCTTCAAACGCTGTTTTCTCCGGATATAATGATTTTTTCGGAAAATCCTTTTGGATTTGGTTGTGTTTCGGGATGCTGTACCTACCCCTTTCGGCTTCGGTAGACGTCTTTTTACACCCTGTATAAGGCCCTACCAGTTGTTGATATACGCTGTACCTACTACGGTTTTAATCATCAGTCTAAGTTACCTGACATGTACCTAGGTATAAACCGCTGAGCAATATTCACCAAGAACCTCCGATATCACGGTGCACAACGTGTACGAAGATTTCTAAGGTGCAATTTCGCCAACATTCAAGCGTTGAAAATGAACGTCTTACCCAAATTTAATATCACTCTCTCGGTAAAATTAAGCCCCTATTCATATTCAGATTATTTGAAGACGTCTGGCGTGATAGTGACATTAGTTATGCTGGGATGACGATATTTCTAGTTTTCAGCTTCTGCACTTGTAGGTAGGTAGAGACTGGAAAACAGTAGAGCTGCGTTTTTGTCTGGGATGCATAGTGCCTCGACTTTCTTAAGAATAGAATAGAATAAAGTTTTATTTTCTCCACATCATATACAACAGTTAAGAAGTAAAAGAACGTGATCTGACATTGTGGTCTTCATACTACCTAGATACTATTTAATTTATTTTTGAATAAACGGGTTGTTATCACGTACTTGTACCTAGATATTAGTTATGATGACAAGGTTTGGATGTGTGAATGTTTGCTACTCAATCACGCTGTAACGGCTGAACGCATTCTTGTTGAAACTTAGAATAATGTAGACAGTAGCATGGTTATAGAGATGGGGTTGTTATGTGGATTAGTGTCAAAATTCCCTTTATAAATCTTCTTCAAAGAGTTTTTTTGGGTTTTTTTTTTTGGGAATTTTTGTGTCAAACGGGGGTGAATCACGAAGCTTGTATTTTAATCTAAGTGATAAATATAATATAAAGTGTCTCTTTTGATACTGTCTTATAAATAAACATTGAAAATAATGTCTCCAAGCTTCAGGTGAACCCTACCTAATTATGTTTTTACAATAAAACTCTATATTTATTGTAATGTAAATCTAAAGGAAGAAAGCCAAAACTTATCTAGAATTGAAATCACTCGTGGTTGGCTTCACTGCTGGGGTAGATAACATTTTAAATAAATTGAGTTTTATGAGCCTAGCTTTATGTTGTAGATATTTATAATGGAATTTATTTATCTACTAGCTGCGCTCCGCGGTGTTACCTACTCGCGATCTCTCAGAAATACTTTACGCGTGTCGCTAACAGAAAAGAAAGTCGAAGCGGGCGCGAATCTCTTTGATAAAAGTAAAAAACAAACAAAAGTCAAAAGGCGGGGGCGCGCGCCTCTTCCTCGATTCCTAATCACCTGTCTTTTGAAGATAACATGTTGAATGAATGAAACAAGACATCGCCGCCTCGACGCTTAGCACACGTCAATTTCGCCCGCGCCCCGACACGCCGCCGCCCGCCGCCTCGACGCCGCCGCCCCGACTTTGCTGTTAGCAACTCTCCCGGGGTAAAAAATCCAGACTATCATCTCATCCAAATCTATTCAGTAGTGCAGTAACAAATAGCCATTATAAACGTTCGCGTTTAGGTTAGTAGGTACCTAGGTTTTAAAATGTTTGATTGGCCTATTACAGATTTAGTTTAGTAGCCTACTTTCTGCGCTGTTGGTCGTGTGTTCGATTCCCATCATCGTATACCTAAGACTAACAGATGTTTGAAAGTTTTTGATTTTAAATTTTAAAAATCTGCTTCATAAGTTAAAAGTAAGGAACGTCGATAATTATGTTTTTGAAAACAACAAACAATTATATAAAATTCTCATTAGCAACCACATCACACCACACATCGAACCATTTCGTCGGGCAAACGTAAACTGTAGATAATCCCGGCTTAATAAGTTAGCAAATAACACAAATTACCTGCTGGCTCCTGCTTCGGCAATAACATTAATTGATTCAGATCCCAAACTGTGCACCTGGGTTCTGCATCCACGTATGAACGGACTAAGGATATCAGGGGGGGCTTCTATGAACTGTTCATGGCAATTGAACTGTAGGTATGTCAATATTGACATAAAGAAACGAAACAACTGATTACGTTTATCGTGTTCTGAAGCAACTTAAAAAATACGACGAAACGCTTCGAGAAAAGGGTGGTAGTGCCTCGCTCTTCTTTCTAGTCTTGGCGGGGGCACTTCCGTGCCCCCAGATAACATGATTAGTTGCAATGTTTCATAAGCGAAATTGACATGCAGTTTAAAAACTGCCAGGGGCTGAAAAGTTTGTAGCCAACTCTAGTGAACTCTTATTTGACGGCCATCTGACGTCGGTCGACCGTAGCTATCGCCATGAAAACCATGCGTTAGGTACGTGTACCTATAAGCACTGACCGCATATGCAATACTACTTACAAACTCAATGCAAACTACAAAACAAACTATTGTAGGTAGGCACTCCGAGCCGCCGACCGTAAGTTCAGCACTAAATCTCTATTTAGCGCTATTCTGAAATCATCTTTTCTACAACTTCTCATTTTACCTATTTTGTTCTGTATACAGGGTGTAAAAAGACGTCTACCGAAGCCGAAAGGGGTAGGTACAGCATCCCAACACACAACCAAATCCAAAAGGATTTTCCGAAAAATCATTATATCCGGAGAAAACAGCGTTTGAAGATTACTGTTTGCGTATGTACTGGGCGCGTTGTTTTACGTAGATTGCTGGATTTTGAGTTTTAATAGTTTTTTTCTATTATAAATCCAATTAATAGGTAGGTACAGTCTTATTATGTTATACTAGTAGTAAATAACTAGAAAATAAAATAAAATGACGAAGCTAAGTCAAAAAATTTTTTGCGTTTTTTTCGCTAAATATGTTCAGAATCATGGTCTGATTGAAACCCCTCAGTTTTCGGTAGCAGTCTTTTTACACCCTGTATAGATAGGTCATAGTAAGCAGACTGAAATTCCTATATGTCCTTCCCTGAAATCTCAGTCCGGCCCCACCTGAATTGTTAATTAACAAGTGAGTGTTATACCAATCCGGAATTAAATTATTGAGTTTGTTTGCAAAAACCTGACAAAAGAAAAGCAAAGACCTGACAAAGAGAATTCGGTTTGGGCCAATGATAATATGCTGAAGGTATACTTAGGCCAGTGTCAGAAATCAATTGGAGCTATAGAGATAGTAAAATTACTTATTTTTACATAGGTTCATACTACCGCGATAAAAAGATAACTATACACTGTACACTTTAAAAAAAATATAATGATTGTATAACATTGGAGTGTGAGTGGAGTGGAGATTCGCTTAGAAATAAATTTAAAGCAATATTCATAATGACAGTACCCTGTCAGTACATATATGAAAATCTGATGTATGTTCGTAAAAATAGTAAATCATTTAAGAAAAAAAGCGATACTCATGATGTAAACACTAGAAATATGGATAAACTCGCTGTTCCCACGACTAGATTAGATAAAGTAATGAAATCATTTAAAGGGCAATGTGTACGCTTCTATAACAAAGTCCCAAGTGAATTGCAAAACTTATCAATCACTAAATTTAAAAAATACAATTAAACGTCATCTCTGCAAAAAAGCCTACTATAAAATATCAGATTATTTGGATGACAAAAAAGCTTGGGACTGAATATGCTCCAACTCGTTTTAACATAATTAAGATAAAAATGGTGGAGAGAAGAACTTGACTCTTACTCTCCCCATTGGAGAACATTAGCTAACAATAGAGTTGAGTGGAAGAAAGGAAGGGAGGCCTTTGCCCTGCAGTGGGACATCACGGGCTCATAATAATAATAATAATAAGATAAAAATGTATTATAATTATATACAAATTGAAAAGTGACGATTCTAAACAATCCAAAGTGATTTCAATGAATAAACTAATTTTGAGTTTGAGTTTGAGTTTGGAGTGTGAAACACTGAAACAATAAGTCTAGGAAAAACGCATTTTGTTTGCAATCCTATTTTGACGACCTCTGTGGCGCAGTAGGTCCGCCTGCGATGCAGAAGGTTGCGGGTTCGATCCCCGCCGCGGGACAAATAAGACCTACAGATATTTGTCTCGGGTCTGGATATTTCTATGTATAAAATGTATGTATTTTCAAACAAAAAGTATACATATAAGTAGTATATCAGTCATCTAGTAGGTACCTAACCTACCCATAACACAAGCTCTGCTTACTTTGGGGCTAGATGATGCTGTGTGAAAAGTCCAGCATTATTTATTTATTTATTTTTATTAAAGTATCTGAAGGTTACATTTTTTTGTGTTTTATTGTCTTTTTGATGAAATGGATTTGTAGTTCTTCCCTATAAAGACGAAAACTAAAAAAATACTATTAACAGGATTCGAACTCGCGCCGAAAGTACCTACCCACTATGCCACCCGAAGTCTTAGTTTATCAAATACTCAGTTTTGAGACTTCACGTGTTTCGCACGTAAACAAAACTTAATTAAACAACCCTGTCTCATTGTTGTGGCTCTTGTAGCGTCGTCAAATGAACACTTAATTAGTTATATGGAGCCCTTTTGGCGGGACACGCAGACGTCATGGATAATAAACATGGACATCACTGTCCGATTGCAAAGTGAATTTTACTGGTCGATAAGTTTTTAAGTCTAGGTAGGTACTACGATCTATTTCCCATCATGTTAGGTACTTATTTACATTCATTTAATTCCTGAGAAATTCCAGTATAATCATCATCATCATCATCATCAACTAACAATTTCTACCTTGTGATACCTCGTGATAGGTAGGTCGGTACCTAAGCCTACACACAGACAGAGTTACTTTCACATTTTTAATACTATTTTAAAATTAGTATAGCATGCTTTAAAGTCTTGACGACTGTAAGTCGAAAACCCTTGTTGTGTTTACATTATTAAATGTTCACGATAACACTGTTGACTGCCACTAGCCCATTAAGAAGAATTGTTGGTCCTCCATTTTATACAGGTGGTGGGAATCCCCGAAGATTGCTTTTAATTAAATTTCAGCGAGCCTTTGTCAGAGCGCGATAAGAATAAAACTAGTTAAATATACAGAACCTATAGTTAATTAAGTTTTGCTTCAAATAGATTGAAAATGTGACGGGGTGGTTTTGAATGGTTTTGCTAAAAGGATGTTATTTGGATTCTCGTCTACCTTCAAGTAATTAATAAATAAATTGGAGGACATTATACAGCGCTATCTAGCCCGAAATATAATGGATGTGGGCATGTATCAAATATGTGTTAGGACATGCCTCTGACTAACCCCCTTAGACATCTTCAAAGGATCTGGAATAAGTAACATAAAAAGATCTGAGAGAATGTCTACCGCACTTTGGGGATACAGTTGTGAACCTGTTTACGTATCTAGCCCGAAACTAAGCTTTAAGGTCCTCGCATATTTTGCCGCACCGTACGCGCCGTACGCATTTTTTCTAAAGAACAACGGTGCGGCTATATGTGCGATGACCTATAAATCCTATAATGGGAACAAAACAACTGATATAATATAGATAATTTTAGATAGATAGATAGATATACATTTAATTGGCAACACACACTGACATAGGTACATCTAACAATCTAACAAGAATTTATTTATTATTATTTATTTTTAGCCCGTATTGTCCCACTGCAGGGCAAAGAACAAGAATGTAAAATAAAATAAAAAATAGGTAGTTTTATAAATAGGTACACTTTTACCACTTTAAAACACCCAAACACAGAGAAAAATATTCATAATCATCACACTGCACAAGAAGAATGGAGCTGATTGGAGCTAGCTCCTAAGGTTTTAAATTCGTAATTATAGATGTTATAGTTTTTAATTAATATTGTATAATTAATTTAATATTCACAATACATAATTCCCTGATAGGTCCCGAGGGCGTGTACGTACTACACAAATTAAGTCGCGAGTAGATTTCATGTAACATAATATTTTGCAAAATATCGATAATTCTGGACGCAGCTGGAATCCCCGGCCTCAATTCACAATCCTGAGGGGCAATTAATTGGATTGAAGTCCATAAACTCGAATTTGAAGTGTTTATAATTATGGTTCGATGGTGCTTACGATAATGGAGTGGGTTAGGTCTATACCACATGCTTAGCTTAGTTAGCCTAATAAGTTTAATAGCCTAATCGGGTTAACTACTTTATAGCGGAGACCTATTAATAGCTCTATGTGCGCGCTGGAGCTCGGAAGGGCTTTGTGTTGAAAAGATTCTTACGCGCAAACTTGTAGTTTATTTATTTAAACTTGGAATATCATTGTGGACAAGTTAAAACTTATAAGATTCTTTTACGAAAGCCTCATGCAATAAACTTTACCATGAAATCTTTTCTTAAAACTATACAGCATGCTTCATAAAAATAAATCAGGCATCGTTTTAAAAGTTCCAACACGTTATCAAGGACACACGTACCGAACTGTGGACGAAGTGTAATAAAGCATGCTTGTCTCTGATATTACCCCATTATGTCCTCCGGCTTAATTTATGCCGTTGCTAAGTCATAAGGTACTACAAGGCAGTGTACCTGGATCTAGATTTTACTGGATGTTACAAGACGCTAAGCTTTAGTAATATTCTGACGTTCAGTACTGGCGTCAGTCTATATGAAAGAACTTACCGCTGCTTAAAAACGTAAAACCTTGGTTGAACCCCATGTTGACATATGTCAAAACAAAACCGTTACCACAAAAAAGCGTTCTATGTACGAGTATTTAAAGATCGTTTTTCTAGGGACAGTTTTTTAGTTAGACTTGGTCTAAACTCGGCTCATTTTCTTGTAATAAGCCCCACCATGTTCACATACGCAATAATACAAACTGGAACTTAACTTGAACCTTATTATTGTATTGTTTATTTTATTTTAATGAAATATAATTTTTTTTTTTTTTTTTATTTATTTATTTATTTACATCATCAACTCTATCTTTACAGGATAACCTAAAACGATAGAGAGAGTAGGTATATAATTTAACATTCCTTAAAATAAAATAATAACATACATCAATAATTCACCAATAATAACAAAAACAACCAGAAAATATAAACAAAAATTAAATCATACCAGTAAGAAAAAATAAAATCAAGTTACAAAATCCAGTCAAAATCCATCCAAAGTTTCCAGTTCGTATCCCGGCCGTTCCGTTTCGAAAATGTATGACAACTTTTGAAAGCTATATTTTTTAATGAAAAAAAAAAACTTAGCCTAGTATTGGACAAGATTCGTATACAGGGTGTAAAAAGACGTCTACCGAAGCCGAAAGGGGTAGGTACAGCATCCCAACACACAACCAAATCCAAAAGGATTTTCCGAAAAAATCATTATATCCGGAGAAAACAGCGTTTGAAGATCACTGTTTGCGTATGTACTGGGCGCGTTTTTATACGTAGATTGCTGGATTTTGAGTTTTAATTGATTTTTTCTTTTATAAATGAAATGATTAGGTAGGTATGGTCTTATTATGTTATACTAGTAGCAAAAAACTAGAAAATAAAATAAAATGACGTAGCTAAGTCAAAAATTTTTTTGTGTTTTTTTTCGATAAATATGTTCAGAATCATGGTCTGATTGCAATCCCTCAGTTTTCGGTAGCAGTCTTTTTACACCCTGTATGTAAACAAACATTTCACAGACTGCCAAATTACTACTCATCTCGACACCATGTACGATCCTTAATCGACTTTACGGATAAACTTCTTTATCGTATCATCGTATCCAGTTGTTTTATAGTTGTGTCATAGTCCCGTTGGCACGAGTCAAGAGAAACTTGGCGATTTATTATCACGCTGCTTTCAAAAAGTTTAGTCTTAAACGCTGGCCTAGCGGCACGTTACCCCACTGTAATCACTTTAAACTCATATCCTTCTTTTAAGATTTTTCCACTCAAAACTTTGAGAAGTTTCCATACGATCTACGAGCTTTTGGTTTTATAAGGCTAGTGACCTACTTTTAATGAAAATCTGCAAGTTATTTTGATTAGTATTTGCCAGTGAGTGCGTTCAACATAAAAATCATTTTCAATTTTTATTAGCATTGCTTGTTGTTTTTTATTGAAAATTAAACAATTTATATGAATGTTGTAGGTACCTACTATACAATTTCTAATATAATGGTTACGAACCTACTCAGGTGGAATTTCAAGTAACTATGAAATTTTTAGAAATTATTATAAAATCGTTAATTTATGTAATTTCGACAGATTTTTCGTAATATTACGATGACTAGGTCTTCTATACTTCTTTATATGCACCCTTTATATTAGAAATTCTACAACATTCAGTTTTATAAAACAACGTTTAAAAATGTTCCTCTCTTATAGGTACCTATTTGAATAAAAAAGTACTGGGCGTAAAGTGCCTAAGCTGCCGAAAAAATAAGTAGGTAGGTAACTACAGCAAACTTTGTGGTTTTGATTGGTGGATCAGAGTGGAATAGGGCAAATAGTCTTAAGTAACTAATTTAGGTGAGTTTTCAAGTTGTAAATGTTAAATTAGCGTATCCAAAATATAATCCAAACTGATTCGCTGATTAAATTTGAATAGCGCGAAGAAAGTTTTGCGGAAGTTAGTTCAATTTGCCAAACATTCAGCAAATCAAACACCTGCTTATGATTACGTTATTTCATACAGTGCGGTCGGGCCCAAGGGCAGGCGAAGTTCGCGACAGTTTGGGCCTTGATTGCTACAGCGCACATGTTCACAGGAGTGTACTAAGGCGTCAGCGAACGCAGCAGACGTTGACATGCATAAAAGTCGAAATGACCGCTTTCAGTCTTCGGAGGGCACGTTAAATTCTCGGTCTATGACGGCGGCCTAAAAACTCCATCACCAGAGTTGGCCAATAACTTAAACGAACATTACTTAACATAAAATATCTATCTGCCATGACCTTTCGCGTCTCAGCGGAGGTCGCCATAGTTGTAATGTACCTATGTACAGTGTGTAGTCATTGTCAAATTGACAACTTGCACATCTGTCCATTGTTCCATTGTCATTTGTTTACAAGTTTCGATTTCACCATGGCATGTGGGGAAAATTTATATTTTCTATGGTGCAAGGCAAAGAATCTAATATAAGAAAAAATAATATTATCTTACGAGATCCAAAGATAATAGAAGATATTTTCTTATAAAAGCATCAATGTTTTTGAACTTTTCATTGATTTACCTACAATTTGCTTGCCTGACTACAACCCTGTTTGGAATAACATTAGGTACATACTTCATCGCACTCGTATGCTAATACTCCGGTAACAATCACAAACACTTCGGTGCGAGTAGCTTGTCTAACTTTCACAGAATTAAATTTGTGTTCCAGTTTGTTAGCTTATCTTGACAAGTTATCTTCCAGTTTTGACTAACAATCTTTCGATCATTCTATCTCTACGTCAGAATATAGTTAAATGACAATTGATCTATCCATCCCAGCTATCAGTGTTACCGTCTGCCACCGCGTGGGGGCTGTTGGTGGGGGCAGACGGTAATAATCCAAGGATTTTGAGTTTCAGAAAAGATGCTTTTGCCTGTCTTCTATGACTTAATTTATGTTATACTCATTACTGCCACCACAATTATGGGCACGCTTCCGACTCTTAGTGACCTAGATCGGTTGAGCTATCTATAGATCGTTATTTTGATGATCCTTAGATAGCTTGACTGATTCTGTTGTAGGTATTTTGTAATTTGATGTATAGGCACATAATGTAGTAGCTCAGTTTCTGTAAATAAATGTTGTTATTATTACCTACCACAGTTATGTATTAGATGTTAATTTATAAGAAGGTACCTTCCTATGACGACCTCTGTGGCGCAGTGGGCGAAGGTCCGCCTGCGACGCAGATGGTTGCGGGTTCGATCCCCGCCGCGGGACAAATGTTTGTATGACATACAGATTTGTCTTGGGTCTGGGTGTTTCTATGTATAATATGTATGTATTTACAAACAAAAAGTATATAAGTAGTATATCAGTTATCTAGTTCCCATAGTACAAGCTTTGCTTAGTTTGGGGCTAGATGATGCTGTGTGAAAATGTTCAGCATTATTTATTATTTATTATTTATAGTTTAAATAACGCTAATGAAAATTTAAACAAAATTTATGACTATCGAATCTTACTAGTATTTTTGCTTCATAGAGAAATATTTAAATGCTCAACAGTTGATAAGAAAGACAATATTTAAGGGCCGGGTTACACAAAGAGTTCTTATAACTATGGTCTTTAGACGCCAATGCACCCTTTAACAAGGAGAACTTGTAACAAGCTAGCATCAAAGGGCGTTGTTTAAGGCACAATTCTACTGAGAGCGATCTACGTAACACTCCTACGCTCA
This sequence comes from Epirrhoe tristata, assembly GCA_951394285.1. Lineage (NCBI taxonomy): Eukaryota > Metazoa > Arthropoda > Insecta > Lepidoptera > Geometridae > Epirrhoe > Epirrhoe tristata. Next base: position 8,160,396 of record OX596152.1, on the reverse strand, counting down.
AAATTAGTGAAAAACAGATAAATGCAAGTCGCGTTTGAACGAGGCTGTAAGAAAACATTGATATTGCGCGATACCATTCTTGATCCTTGCCACAAAATATTAGCTCTTACTCCGTTAAGTTTGAGAAAGCAAGTAGTAAAGGTGCATTTACACGATGCGATTTCAACCCATACGATATCGTAATAAAATTTACAGAAACTCTCAGTTGATATTTCATACTTTGTGATCACGCATAACGTAGCTCAACTTCGATTTTTCAGGAACAATCAAGCTAGACAAAAAGCACTGTTATAAGTAGGTACAATACGCACAACCAATCTTTATCTGTCTAAAGAAGCTGCGCAAAACCTATTTTTGATGGCTACTAAAAAACGAAGACAGCGTTGTATAGCTGCCTCGCTCACTCGCTTAGTTTGTTTTTTGCTATCTCGCTTACTCTACCAAACCTGCGCAATCTTTAGTGCACCTTGTCTAACTTGAAATCCATTCCCATTCAAAGTCAAAGTCAAAAAGCATTTATTCAGTAGGACCGGTAGGATCACTTTGAAACGTCTTATTTGTCATCCCAATAGAGCTCAACCAATCACATAATAGGAAAATGACAATTGAAGTCCAGAATGGGTTTCAAATGTCAAAATGAAACCGATGTCCATTCCCAGTTTAGTTAGACAATAAGGCTGCGGTTGTGCGTAATATAATATAAGTATATTATAATCTAAAGATTATTTTACATTCGTGCTCAAAAACCCCGCACTAAGCATCGTTATCTTTTAACTTTTATACCAAAGATGGGACGTCTTGTGTAACTTTATCCACGACAAGCTTTTGTTTTGTTTGTGAGTGAGGATGTGCAGTGTTTGTTATATTGTTAGTGTTAGTGAGCTGTTTTGGCCTAGTGGGATGTACCAACTCCAGATTGAGAATGTATGTCCAGGCAGGTCGTATGTGAAAACAGTATATATAGCATTTTAATTTCCGCAAGTTTAACTCATCATATTTCATTATAATCAGTGCTGCATTCTATTACTGGCATTGCCGACGTTGGCAGCAAATCAGCCAAGCTCAAGTGGGATTGGGCTGGTCATGTTAGCCGGATGCAATCCGAGAAGTGGGCAAACACTGTCATTCCTTGAATGCTCGATAACGGAAAGCGACTACGAGACCGGCCGAGAAGGCGTTGGGGGGACGATCTCGAAGGGTTTACGAAGGAGTGGTGGGAGATCGCCAAAGATAGAGGCCAGTGGAAAATTTTGGGAGAGACATTTGCCCAGCAGTGGGATACAATAGGTTAACTAAAAAAAAATTTCGAATCTTCGAATTTTCTTCAAAATAACTGATACCTATATTTTTTGCGCAAGAAAAGCTTTGGTCTTAAGATAGTGTATAGATAAAAAATTGCGGTGATTCCGAACAGTTGTAAATCGTCCAAACGACGGGGTCTTGGATAAATCAAGAGCTTGTAATCTCGAATACCAGGAACCGATTCTTTTACCCACATACAGATAATCTTACTAACACTACGTGTAGAATGGACACTCTTGAGGCTTCAAGTGAGTTCTCCATTGCACCTTACAAAAAAACTTAGACCTTTATACTTTTTTTTTAGTTTACCTGTTGTGTCCCACTGCTGGGCAAAGGTCTCCCCCAAAATTTTCCACTGGCCTCTATCTTTTTTAAATGAGGCGTACTAAAAATCCTTTCACCACACTGGTTTGAACTAGTAAGTAGTAACACAATAAGAAGTTTTTTGAGTGTCCGAAGTGTGCAAGATTTAGGAGGCATCAGATGTATTTTGAGTTTTTCGCTATGGATCTGCAACGTCTTTGTTTGGTTTGATTTAGGACTTTTTCTAATGTTTGATAGCTAACGCTGAGGTTTAGAATTAGCTCACTTAACTTTCTTACATGAGCATGCACCGTCAACACGAAAAATAAGTTAATCCCGTGATTATTGTTATTGACGACCTCTGTAGCGCAGTGGGCGAATGTCCGCCTGCGACGCAATAGGTTGCGGGTTTGATCCCCGCGGCGGGACCAATGTTTGTATGATCTACAAATATTTGTCTCGGGTCTGGGTGTTTCTATGTATAATATGTATGTATTTATAAACAAAAAGTATATCAGTCATAACACAAGCTCTGCTTGCTTTAGGATGCTGTGTGAAAAGTCCAGCATTTTTTTTTATAGCTCATGCAAACTGCGTCATCATTTCGGGAAATAGCTTGAAAACCTTCAAACATTCGTTCAGAATAATTATAGGTAACTGTATACAGGGTGTAAAAAGACTGCTACCGAAAACTGAGGGGTTGCAATCAGACCATGATTCGGAACATCTTTAGCGAAAAAAAAACGCAAAAAAAGTGTTTACTTAGCTACGTCATTTTATTTCATTTTCTAGTTATTTACTACTAGTACAACATAATAAGGCCATACCTACCTAATAATTTCATTCATAAAAGAAAACAAAAATTAAAACTCAAAATCCAGCAATCTACGTATAAAAACGCGCCCAGTACAGTACATACGCAAACAGTAATCTTCAAACGCTGTTTTCTCCGGATACAATGATTTTTTCGGAAAATCCTTTTGGATTTGGTTGTGTTACAGGATCACGAAAACTGCACTTGTTTAATTTGTTAACTTTTTTCACTTGCAAGATTTTACAGGGTAGGTACACTTCAATCTCTCCAGTAATATATCTTAGCTAATGACTACTCAAGGCAACCAGTCCGCGTTCGAATGGCTTGGGAATGGCCCAGGCCTGAGGGACGTTATTTAAAAAAAAATAACGTCTTCCGTTAAAGCTAGAGTTGTCAGATTGAAGTGCAGCAACTTCAGTCTGACAAGTCAAGTCGATTGACAGTCTAATCTATAAGAAGCAATTTAAAAAAAATATCCCGGAAGTATCGCACAATCTACCGATAAAATAAGGATGATTATTCAGTAATATTATATTAATGAAACTATAATTTGTAACAGCTGTGTGTTGGAATGCTGTACCTACCCCTTTCGGCTTCGGTAGACGTCTTTTTACACCCTGTATATTCATATCAGGGCTCCTTAATAAAATATGCTTTAATCAGAAAACGTGTCCAAAAATACCTTATAATCGCGTTTAGTCCTCATCGGTATTTCATTCAACTAAGAAACTACAGGGACTCCCATTGTTTAATACCTATTTGTAGCCAGCGTGTTCTAATCCAACCTTTTAGCCTTTCGTGGGTCTTTGCAACCCTACGCCGTTAAAATAGCAAAGACCCTCCGATAAATTTTGCTAGTCTGTAGCGAAGTTACAACAAAGTGGGGAGATCCCCTAGTTTCTAAGAACTAAAGGGTTTGATTTGCTGGTTTGTAAACCATGTAATTTAAAATGATTATAATATTCATTCTTAGAATTGAAATCAACACTGGCTTGTACCTATAGCCAGTATTGATTTTAATTTGAGACCATCTGAATTCTTAAGAATCTTTTCAGGAAATAAACATTTATCCAGGGGAACACGCTTGCTTGGAGAATCTGCCCCTCTCAGTAATTTAACTTCCAACTAGGCAAATTACACCTAACAAACACATTGCACATTAAAATGGACTTATTGTCTTACAAAGACTATTAAGTCTGATTAAATTACCCTCTGTACGTATTTGTGGTTGTTTCTTACTGTTGAAGTAGGATGGTTCACCTGCTTTTCGTCTTGTAAAGCAGTTTGTGGCTTGAACTTCTAAGTTGTAAATCACTGAGCCGAGAAATCTGCTACTAAAAAGACCTGGCAAATTGACAAGGGCCTTTTGACCATATTTTAGGAGCTCTGTTGGAAATCTGACTCCATAAGATCAGTTTTCTGTCACCGTAATATTGACACAAAGTATTATTTTTGTCATGAATCAAAAGCTATATTTTATTTAAGTATAGCTCAATCGCTGTAAGGGTAGACAGAGACTTTAGATTTCCACTTGCTACCATGCTGGCATACATTTTTCAGCCCATTCTCTCATTACATTCATTCTTCATAAATAAGTATTTGAAATACTTTTGACCTGGCCTTTTTCCAAGTATGTTCTTAGGCCATCTCTATAGGAATCATACATATAATTCAAACTCAAGTAGGCTTACCGGCTCGGTGCAGTATTCAGTCTGTTCAAACATAATTTATATTATTCTCTAAACCACTCAGCCTAACAGATTTGTGTTTTGGATTATAATAACCAGGTTGTTGCCATTGTAATATTGTTAAAATGTTTGTCGTTTCATCGCGAAGATTTGAGTGGGCATTTCAATTTGATAACGTTTTATATTTTGAGTGCTTTCTCCTTGTTTGGGCATTATTTGTTGTACCTACTTCTGTTGTGAGGATACTTTAGAGTGCACGTCATGACGTCACTTCCATAAAATAAATTTTGAAGTACCTACCTAATAATTTGTGTATGTAAGTATATCATTTACCTACATACATAGTTATTTTTCAAGAAATTGGTTATGATGCAATAAGTCCAGGTCAAGGACAACGCCATATTTATAAAAAAATTACCTACTAAGAATTATTAACATCTATTCATTTCATTTCTCAACCAAACCGTAAAAAAAACATGACTTACTTTAAACCGTACAGAGATCAGTAGAAGAAAAACACTTAAGAATACGAAAGACGTTATTTAAGAGGTATTAAAAGTCAACTTGAACCGAGATCAACTTCTGTATATTTTATTGCCGTTTTCACCTTTTGCGGTGTCCAACTTTGAATATTTGAATTGTAAAAGAAAGATTTAAATTTAAGACAGGAACATGGATAGGTGTTTCTGACTTTCTGAACGGTAGTTTTCTGAAGAGTTCCACTATCTTAAAGCTTTCGATTTTTGGCTCAAAGGTTTAGGTAACAGTAGATTTACAGAATTTAAAACATATTTTTTACCCGTACTGCCAAAGGAAGGGTTTCGCGCGTATCTTGTATGTGATGCGTTAAATTTCTTTGTTCCCTCGTATCTTCCAAACGACTGGATGGATTTCGATATTTCGGTATCGTTAGATTTGTCTTAATAACGAGTGTCATTAAAAAAATGGCGGATCTTATGCGCGAAATAGTAACGCTTTTAGGAAAAACAAATTTGCCAATCATATTGAGTGGGGTATCAAAATGAAGGAAATTAAAAGGAGATTACAAAAATATATTAAACAAAATGGCGTGTCCTAGGAGCGAAACAGAAATAACGTCAATGACGCGCGGTTTTTTGATTTTTTATTGTAATACTTGTTACCCAATTTGTTTGAGCTTATATTAGAAATTGGTTGGTTTAAATATTAAAATGAAAGTGGGTAATAGAGCGTTGATCTAATTTGCTAGAACGATCTAATTTTGTGATCTGAGAAAATGTCTAGTGTCTACCGCGCCTTGGGGTCCTCGTGGTCCCGTTTTTTATGGTAACCTATAAAAAATGTAGGTTAATAAAAGTAAACTTTACCATACCAGGCAATAATGTCAAAAAATATAGATTGGTTACTAGCGCGTGGAAATTGAAGACTCGAAATTGTCTTATTCACACAATTTTAACTTCAGTTTTGCGTCAAACAGAGCGAAGTTAGTGACAGTTACATGTTCCGGATTTTAAACTTCGTAACGTATCTTTAGTTATTTTAAAATATTATTGATCCCACAGGCTAATTTGTTCATAGGTCTCGCTTGGCGGTAAATTTCATTACAAAAATATCCGAATGAGTGCACCAATAAAGGTGCCGTTTTTACCTCTTTTTGACGCGGGTAACCCTTATAAAAACACATCCTGCCTTCTCCCGAGCGATTTGTATCTCACGTATTATAGCTTCTATTGACATTTGCTCGCGGGGGTCGTTACGGCTGATTGGCTTTTACAAGAATTGGAAAATAACGAGTTATACCGATGTTGTGTAGGGCCGACGCGGGATGTGTTGACACTGTTGACAGCTATCGTTTTGTTTTGAATGATTTTTGGTGGTCGCAGACTTATTTATTTATTTATTTTTATTTACAAAAAAAAGAAAAGGGCTTTGTCCCTGAGCGACTATACCGCCCAATCAGTAACATCTTAGCTCAGTCTTCTTCTTCTTCTCTCTCACTTCACTTCTTGGTTTCTTCTGGTTTCACTTCACTCCCTGGCTTCTTCTTCTTCTCTTTATTCCTTCTTCCTCCCTTTATTCCTTCTTCCTCTTCTTCTTTTTATTAATGACAACTAACTGTAAATGGTATTAACAGTATAATTCTGCCAATGTCAAGTATCCTCACCTCTCAAATATGTATTATGTCACGTCAATTTGATTTTGAAAAAACATGGCGGCTTGTCTTTTCAAAACTCCAACGGAAAACTTTCGTCCCGGACAGGCATATTATAACTCTTTACGTTAAGTTGAGGCCTTGTTGATACTCCAAGTATAAACCTATAATTATCCCTTAAATTGCACCCATGTGGGATTTACACTATGGAATGGAATGGAACTCAAATGGAATTGGGCTGGGCCAGACGAAGTGACGGCAGGTGGAGTAAGATTTTGACCAAGTGGTGGCCTAGAACCAGACATAGAGGTCGAGGTAGTCCAATTGCGCTATGGGTTAGATGACATCAAGAGGCACCATATATTTTGGATGCGTGAGCCACAGGACCGGATTGAATGGCGTAAACAGAGGGAGGCCTATACCCAGCGTGGGATATTTTTGACTGCGGATGATGATGATGAAGAATCTTGATTGTCCAACACTTTTGAGATTTATTTCTCGTTTTAAAGTAGGTTCTCGTACACAAAGCATACCTACCTACTTGTTTTAAAAATATACAAAATGTTTACATTTTATTGTTAAATACCGCCCTTTGCTCTAGTAAATAGGTCGGTAGTTCACTAACTAATTCAATTCAATTCAATTCAATTCAATTTATTATAATAGGCAAATGGCTTATTTCTCAAATCATTCATTGTAAATAACTCATTAGTTTTATGGATCTTGTTTTTGTTTACTAGTATTTTTCCATTTCATAATTATGTTTAGCTGTCCCACGACCCTTTCATGAAAACCCTTGTACTTATATTATAAGGACTCAGTTCTATTTCCTTTTTCAAACTCACGACACAAATCCTCAGTATCACGTTATTTAATTTACCTATCAAGCAGTAAGTTAAAGTTTAAATAAAGTAATTTTTTATAGTAATTGTTCCGTTTACGATTGAACATTATTTTTAGTTGACAGTACCTACACTCTTATCTCTTACTTTGAATCAATGAATCATGTTTAGAGAATATTGTTTATAATGTGCGCATTAAGAACAGACGTTTCTTGTCATAAGTATTATTATTTACTGTCACAATAATAATTATGGGGATCAAACGACACAAATTATGTAAGTTGCTTGGTTTTATCTATTATATTTTTAAAAGGCTGGTGTCAAAGCCGCCAGCCTGAAATGGAACTGGGCCGGACACGTTTGCCGCATGTCGAACGATTCGTGGGCAAAACGAGCCACACAGTGGACCTCACAAAATATGACGCGCAGACATGAAAGACCCAGGGCGAGATGGCAGGACGAGCTGGACTCTCACCTGCGAAATTGGCCTGTTGCTGCGTTGAATCGCGAAGAGTGGAAGAAGGGAAGGGAGGCTTTTACCCTGTAGTGGGACGAGAACGGCTTAATAATAATAATAATGGTGACTGACTTAACATCTGCAAACGAAGAAGTGTCAAAGATGCCTACTTCTTGCAAGAAGTTTTTATATTAAATTAGAAAAAAAATATTTCGGTAAAACTAATATTTCAATTTCATTTCAGATTGGTTGCTAATCAATATATTTTATATTATACCGAATACAAGAGCAAACTGTGAATTAACAGAATTGCCAAGTGAAAATGAACTGTGCACGGCCTATCTCGAATGTGATAAAGTGATCGCTTTTGATAAAACCACATGGGACTGCATTAAGCATGAGCACTTTGTTGACTATGATGAAAGCGACAGCTACTCAGAAACATCGTATGACCACAATTTCAATCTTTTTGTCAACATGAAGGCAGTCGATGATGAAACCTACATTTTTGAAAGTGATGACACTACTTTATATATCAGAAAGTTTCAAGTAGATAACGGTACTTGGCTAAGTGTACCTGAGGAAATTCAAAAGTTATCAAAAGCAACAGAGATAGAGATATCAAATAATCAAATATCTGACGTAAATTTGAATAATTTTATTTCTCTGTCAAATTTGAGAATGATTGTTTTGAGAAATAATTCAATATCCACTTTACGCACTGACTTGAAAGAAGACAATGAATATAGATCCAGATCTATCCAATCTATAGATCTTAGTTGGAATTTTTTGGAAATTCTTCCTGATTCTTGTTTCTCACTTTTTATAGATTTAAAACACTTGGACTTGTCGCATAACAAGATAACTAATTTTGATATTCTTACATTTGAAGGGGTAATGGGACTAACTACTTTGGATGTATCTAATAATAAACTGTCCGAAATCACCAACTCATTTGCAAGATTTAGAAACTTAGAGGAACTGTTTATACAAAATAATGAACTCTCTAAATTACTAGATTTCAACTTGGGTAAACTAACAAAATTGAAAAAGTTAAAAATATCTTATAACAAAATTGACACGATCGAAATGAATACTTTTCAAAACCTTTTAATACTTGAATACTTAGACCTTAGAAACAACAGATTAATGACTATAACGAAAAATTTATTTGAATATAATCAAAATTTAAAACACCTTTTCCTTGCTAACAATAATATTATTAATATTGATGATGATGCTTTTGCGAGTAAAAATATAATCGAATTTGATATCCAAGATAATATGCTGAAAGGCAATATAACAAAAGATAAATTGAAAGGAATACATGTCACTAAGTTAGATATCAGCAATGGAAGCATAACTTCTCTAGGTAACGAAACCTTTAAATATATGTGTCAAGATTTGAACTACTTCAATATTAGTTACAATAATTTAAGTTATATATCTGAAACCGCTTTTGATTGCTTAGAGCAGCTTACAGAACTAGATTTGTCGCATAACATTTTAAATGACATGCAATTTGACACCAGTAGTCTCAAAAACTTGACAAAACTACATGTACAATATAATAAAATTGAAAAAATTCCGAACCTTAGCAATCTTAAATCCGTAAAACATATCGATTTTTCGTACAATGAAATAAGGGAAGTTGAGCAGCATTCTTTTTTGGGACTCGAAAATATTGGAACTCTTAGTTTTACGCATAATCCTTTTGTAGCTGCTTTGAGAAATAATACATTCATAGGGTTGTCTGCTTTGCAAAGTATTGATTTATCAAGCACAAGATGTACTTCTTATGAAAATAAATCATTTTCTGGCTTATCATCGCTCAAACATATCAATGCATCATTCGGACAGTTGAACAATATAGCCTACAATGCGTTCTTATATACAGGTTCTATAGAAAAACTTGATTTTTCAAATAATTTGCTGACATCTTTTCATACTAACACTTCAAGTATTCCAAAATTAATAGAACTTAATTTAAATTATAATTTAATAACATTTTTACCAAAAGATACGTTTTCAGGATTAAAAGAATTACGGATATTAAGATTAATGCATAATAGCATACAAAGACTGGAACCCTACGCTCTTAAGGATTTACTTCAATTAACTTATCTTTACCTTTCTTGGAATAGGCAAATGGAAATTATTGGTAATCAATTTGATAATCTTACTAACCTATACCAAGTGGACTTGAATGGAGTAACAACGAAGTTTACATTTCAAAACAATATCAATACTTCAATTGATCATTTAGATTTGAATTCGTGTGGAATCAAAAACCTGAACAGAATATCTATTTTTAAGGTATGTGATCTCAGTGAATTAAATCTTAGTAATAACAAAATCGAAAAAATTGATAAATTTTCACTTCAAAGTTTACCTTACCTTGTAAAACTTGATTTGAGTTCAAACCTAATTTCTTTTATACAGCCAGGGTCGCTTTTGCATGTTGGTAGGCTAAGGTCGTTAACGCTGTTTGGAAATAATTTAGAGACATTACAGTTTGGTGTTTTTGACGGTGCAAAAGCTTTGAATTTTGTAAATTTATCTAATAACGCGCTACAAAGTTTTGACGCAAAATTGACACCTGCTGCACTATTTCTAGCTTTGGATAATAATTATATCACCGATTTACATTTTGCGGGATTTTTCGAGAGTGGCATCAAGAAGCTTAGCATCGGTGGTAACCGATTTCCATGCAAAGTTCTTGTTGAATTAAAACATTCATACTATCCTGTACAGTTCATAGAAGTGCTTACTACTGCGACACCTGATTTTCATTCAGAGAACGTGGATGGAATATCATGTCAAAGTGTTCGAGAACACGGTAAAGTAATTCCGCCCACCGCAAATTTTTCGGCCTATGATGTTAGACCTGTGTTCGCTAAATTGACAAATGCTATTGATGATTTGCAATCATTTATAAAATCACTAGAAATTAAATCTGAAACTGACAAATCTCATCAAAATAAAACAGATATAACAGAACTCGTAAAGTCTATTGAAGCTTTAGTTCATATTTCAAACCGGACTCAAATCAATTCAGATTCATCTCAAACAGTCTCTAAAGAAACTAGAGATAATTTAGATAATAAGGTCTTACATTTTATTGCGGCTAGTTTGGGTATTATCATAGTTTTGTATGTAGTTAACATTGCCTATGGATGTTTTAAGAGAGAAAGATTCATTAGTGTTTATGGCAGGAGACCAATTACAAATGAAATCGAATTGGCATAATGTTGTAAAACCTTGTATTTGAGTATTGAATTGTAAACCCACAAGTACATTATATTATTTTAATACTAATAACGGGATATTTACCAAGATTCAATATTTTTGGAGTTAGTAAATAAATAAATAATGCTGGACATTTCACACAGCGTCATCTAGCCCTAAACTAAGCAAAGCTTGTACTATGGGAACCAGATGACTGATATAGAACTTATATACTTTTTTGTTTGTAAATACATACATATTATACATAGCTGTTGAAAATAACATTGTAAGTTTATTGTACACTCCAACTGAAAATATGCCAGCTGATTTGTTCACGAAAGGTTTACCACCTGTAAAGCATTACAAATTTATGAAAATGTTAGGTGTTATTAAATAAGTTAGAACCTATAGACTAACTAGATTAGGTCTAGACTTGTTAGAATAAGTTTTTTTGTTTGAAAGTGTGCATTTAAAACACCCAGACCCGATATATTTGCGGATCATACAAACATTTATCCCGCGGCGGGGATCGAACCCGCAACCTTCTGCGTCATAGGTAGCACAAATATCCCGTTATTAGTGTTATAAGCGTTGGTAATCATGATAGTTTAAAAAGTTATACATAAGTAATATTCGATAGATTACTGAAGTATTCTTTTTTTACTTGTTTAAGATACTCTTACCTACCTACATAATTATTTAAATAATATATTTACCTAAGTAATTATGTAATTACCTAAGTAAGTGATTTTGTAAACAAATAATACTATCGCTATTTAGTTTTAGTGATAGATTTTAGTTTATTTGTTTACTTTTGTGTAATAAATAAAATAATAATAAATAAATAATTCGTTTATTTTCTCTCACAAAGGTCCATTTAAAATAATTTATTGCGTTTGAAATAATAAACCTTCAAATGCTTGCATTATTTAATCCAAAACCACTGAGTGGAGTTCTGACTGACACAACGTTTCGGTTAAACCTACAAACCCCCTAGGTTATTAATAAACGTGGTGTAAAGTTACACCGGGTGTAACTTAGGAGTAACCATATAATATTTGGAGTTAAAACCTGGCGTAACTTTACACCACGTTTATTAATAACGGCCTAAGAGTTTAAAAAAATAATATGCAAGTAGGTAGTAGATTAGTCAATTTAGTCATGTGGTTCCCATTACACACAGTGGATCAAGCTGGCACAGGACCGGGATGAATGGCAAAAGCGAAGGGAGGCCTATACCCAGCAGTGGGTGAAATCGGGGTTCGGATGATGATGATGATGATCCCATTACACAAGCTCTGCTTAGGTACTTTAGGGCTAGGATGATGTGTGAAATATCCGACATTAACTTATAATTATTATGTTTTAAAACAACGCACTTTAAGTCTTATGTCGATATGACAAACTAGTAAAAATAACTAGGAGGAGTAGAATCACCTAGTTTTAAGACGTTTCAAAGTGATCCCAGCGGTCCTACTGAATAAATGCTTTTTGACTTTGACTTTGACTTTAACACAGGATTTTCCCGCAACAGTTTTTCACGCGCAATAAAATCCATAATCGAATCTCGAAGGGGTCGCGCCAACCGCCAGATAGGAGCGCGTTGATTGGCCGATATTCAAATTTGGAATAACAAGATGAGGCATGGCGCGTATGCGCTGATGACGTTTCACGGTGCGGCTAATATTTTCGAATAGCCTGAGGCGTATGAGCGTAACTTACCGTGAAATGGGGAGTGCCTTAAAATTTGCACGCTTAGGGTTGGGGCTTCAGGGAAATTTATTTGTATTTACATGTTGCCATTTAAATAAATATCGTATTTTCTCTTTCGGTATTGCAAATAAATAAAAAATGAAATCAATGGAAAGAGGCCCGGATCTCGCAAGGCGTGGCAGTATTTTTTCAGATCAATCATTCCTTTGTGGATGTTTAGAGAAATAATCAGAGAAACATCCACATTTTGGCGCTTGCCCACATTTTGCAGCAGTTAGGTAGGTACAGTTCGCCCAACGGATATAGGCATTCGTGAAGTTAGCCGTTTGTCTGCGCAGAACACAATTTTGTATGAAAAATCGGTCACTGCGCAGACAAACGGCTAACTTCACGAATGCCTGGATCCGTTGGGCGAAGTGTAAGGTTAGTAATGTAGCAAGCCCTTAGCCGCCTGAAAAAATAAACTAGATTAGTTTCTGTTAAAAAGTAATATTCAAACTTATCTTACATAAGAATACTAGAACTAATTGTAACCAAACGGATGTATTCTCATAAGATAGCGTACAGTAGGTACACAACAGCTTATCAGCTTTTGTTTAGTCCGCGGGGAATTCACAACTATCTGCGTTTGTGTTGCCTCAATAAAAATATAAACGGCCAAGTGCGTGTTTATTTACACACCCAACAGAAAAATCATGTTATCTTCACAATTTTTAGGGTTCCGTACCTCAAAAGGAAAAAAACGGAACCCTTATAGGATCACTTTGTTGTCCGTCTGTCTGTCTGTCAAGACCCTTTATCTCGGGAACGCGTGGAGATATCGAGTTGAAATTTAAACTGTATACTCAGGTCTACGGTCCCTTTAAGATGTGAAAAAATCAACTTCTAAGTTAACGCAAAAAAAAAAGATACAGCCGTTTATGCCGCAAAAAACGTGTATTTCGACAGTCATGGAAATCAAAATTCATAGGGTACTTCCCGTTGAACTATAACGTTGACATAGAACTATGAAATTTGACAAGTAGTATCGTCTTAGACTACAAGTACAGGTAAAAATCTGAAAACCGTATATTTTTAGTTAGATCACAAAAAAAACAGGACCTAATGCAAGGAATGGGAGTCGAAATTTTAAAGTGACTAACCTTGTCATGTTTGGTATCGTATGAAGAGGCTTCATTAGCACAAGCTAAAACAGATTTTTAACATTTTTTATAATATATAGTTTTCGATTTATGGCGAAAATAAGGGTTAAAAGTTTGTATTTTGACCAACATTGAGCAATGCTTGGCGCGACCCTATTTTGGATGGGTGACCGCCTGACGACTTTTTGCACTCTAAATTTTTTATTTATTTATTATTATTATTATTAGATAATGGTACGGAACCCTTCGTGCGCGAGTCCGACTCGCACTTGGCCGGTTTTTTTTTATCAAATCCGTTTAAAACTTTGTTTTGAAAAGTTATCCTTCGTTACAAGATGTGACGAAAAATAAATAAGTAACCTACTTACGTTTTTAAAAAGAATAAAAGAAAACCGATTTCGATGCTGGACTTCGATCTTCGTAGATGTCAGGTAAAAAACGAGTGAAGACGAGGTTGTTTTAAGTTTTACGAGAACAGTATCAAGCCTTTAAAAATAAAATTGATATGGTACCATCTCCAGAATATTATTTTCCTCACATACAAATACAGAGTGTTTAAAGTCGATCCGCAATTGAAGGAGATAAAGTGAACACAGGTATACAACTGAACAATTGAACATCCTTCTCCATTTTTGAAGTTGGTTAAAAACAATCAAATAAGGATGAGTTTGTTCTGTATAAAATACCATTATAATGTAGATGACAGTACATTCTTATCACTTTTAATGAATGAATCATTGTTCTGAGCACTTTATGTTTATTTGTGTGCATACAAGTTTTGGGAGCAGACGTTTTTTTCATTGTTATTTACTGGCACAAACATGGGGACCAAACGTCACAAAATATGTAAGTTGCAATGAATTTTTATATTAGTCAATTTATTAATTTGTCTTTTGTTTGATCCGAGAGCTCAAGGATCGGTTTAGTATTGCCATTCATAGTAAGGGCGCTAGAGTGTTTTGGGCACTCTTCCGATCGGCACTGAACAGGTTAAGTTAAAGGACCCATTTTAGATCGTTGAAAACGATAATTTTAAGTTGATTGATTTGATTGATAACAATAAATCTAAGATGAAATAACAAAAGAATCTTAGATGGCTCTGAATCTAGTGTAATCTAAAAAAATAACGTTAATCGATTGCGACTTTCTTAGGTTAAGAAATATTAAACTATATTCAACTTTTCTTTTCTGTTCTACAGTTTTTTTTAAACTTTAACAGTAAAATGTTATACCTACATTATAATTTTCATTGTCATGGGGATTATCTCGACAGTCATGCAGATGACTGGCACAGTTTTGCTCAAGATCGAGAGCTGTGGAGAAAGGGGAGGAAGTTTGCCCTGCAGTGGGACGATGCAGGCTAAAAAGAAAAATAAATACACCATAACGGTAGTTATTAAATACAAAATGATCGCGGTCGATACAAGGCTACAGCTTTACATTTTAGACTAGATGATTAATGCAGCGTCAGGTCGAGGCCCTATCCCACTCAACGGGACATGCTTTAATCATCATCATCATTCCCTTGCTCTTATCCCACGCTAAGTGGGGTCGGCACAGCATGTATTCTTCCTCCATTCACTCCTATCACTCGTCAACTGTTCATCCACTCCTTTAACTTTTATATCCTTTCTCACACAATCCAATCATACCTTCTTCGGCCTTTCTCTACTTGCATACGTCTCAGCCACACTCATATTCATAACTTTTTTGGTAACATGGTTTTCATCTCTCCTCGTGTCTATAATATAAGTGTATAATTATTCAACATTTTTTTTTTATAATGCTGGACATTTCACACAGCATCATCTGGCCCCAAACTAAGCAAAGCTTGTACTATGGGAACCAGATAACTGATACTACTTATATACTTTTTGGTTGTAATACATACATATTATACATAGAAACACCCAGACCCGAGACAAATATCTGTAGGTCATACAAACATTTGTCCCGTGGCGGGGATCGAACCCAGAACCTTCTGCGTCGCAGGCGGACCTTCGCCCACTGCGCCACAGGGGTCGTCCATAACATATATATCTGTTTCTTTTCAGATTGGTTTCTAATCATTGTGTTATACCTACCGAATACAAGAGGATCTTGCAAACTTACAGAGTTGCCAAAAGAAAATGATATGTGCACGGCGTCTCTTCAATGTGATCGGGTGATCAGTTTTGATAGAACTACTTGGGACTGCATTAAGCACGTAAAATATGTGAATGACTACAACTACTACTATGGAAGCGGTAACAGGCGCACAGAAACATCGTACGACATCGCTTATAATCTTTTTGTCAACATGAACACAGTCAATGATGAGACCTACATTTTTGAAAATGATGGAATTATTCGATTCATCAAGAAGTTACACATACAAGATGGTAACATGCTCAAGGTGCCACACGAAATTTTTAAGTTATCAGACACAACAGAGATAGAAATATTAAATAACCAAATAACTGACGTAAATTTAAATAAGTTTGTTTCTCTGTCAAATTTGAGAATGATTACATTGAGAAATAATTTAATATCTACGTTACACACTTTCTTGCCTGCACCTGTTGTAGGATCCAGATCGATCCAATCTATAGATCTTAGTCAGAATATTTTGGAAACGCTGCCAAACTCTTGTTTCTCGCTTTTTGCAGATTTAAAATATTTGGACTTGTCGCATAATAAGATCACAAATTTTGATATTCTCACATTTGAAGGGGTAATGGGACTAACTACTTTAGATGCTTCTCATAACAGATTGTATGAAATCGGCAACTCATTTACTCGATTTATTAACATTAAAGAATTATACTTACAAAACAATAATCTCTCTAAACTAGTAGATTACAATTTGAGTAAGCTCGTAAGATTGACAAAGTTAATTATATCTTATAACAAAATTGACACGATTGAAATGAATTCTTTTAAAAACCTTATAATGCTTGAATACTTAGATCTTAGAAATAACAGAATGATAACAATAACGAAAAATCTATTCGAATACAATGAAAAATTACAATCACTTTTTCTTGCCAACAATAATATTATTCATGTTAATGACGGTGCTTTTGCAGGTAAAAATATAATCAAATTTGATATACAAGATAATATGCTAGCAGGAAATATTACAAATGATATATTGAAAGGAATTCATGTCACTAACTTAGACATCAGCAATGGAAGCATAACTTCTCTAGGTAACGAAACCTTTAAACATATGTGTCAAGATTTAAACTACTTCAATATTAGTTACAATAATTTAAGTTACATATCGGAAACCGCTTTTGATTGCTTAGAGCAACTAACAGAGCTAGATTTGTCGCATAACATTTTAAATGGCTTGAACTTCGACACTAGTAGTCTCAAAAACTTGACAAACCTACATGCACAACACAATAAAATTGAAAAAATTCCGAACCTTAGCGATCTTATATCTTTGAAACATATAGATTTTTCATACAACGAAATAAGAAAAATTGAATTGCATTCGTTTTTGGGACTCGAAAATGTCGAAACTCTAAGCATCACGCATAATCCTTTTGTAACTGCTTTGGGAAATGATACATTCGATGGAATGACTTCTTTGCATAGTATTGATTTATCAAGCACTAGATGTACATCTTTTGAAAATAGATCATTTTCTGGATTACCATCACTTAAACATATCAATGCATCATTTGGACAATTGAACAACATAGCCTACAATGCGTTCTTAGATACAGGTTTTATAGAAAAACTTGATTTTTCGAATAATTTGCTGTCATCTTTTCATATTAACACTTCAAGTATTCCGAAAATAGAAGAAATTAATTTGAATTATAATATAATAAGATTTATTTCAAAAGATACGTTTTCTGGATTAAAAGAATTACGGAAGTTGAGTTTAATATATAACAACATACAAAAAATAGAAGCCTACTCTTTGAAGGATTCACTCAAATTAACTCATATTTTCCTTTCTTCGAATAGGCAAATGGAAATCATTGGTAATCTATTTGATAATCTTACTAACCTTTACCAAGTGCACATGGATGGAGTAAAAACAAACTTTACTTTTCAAAACGATATCAATACTTCAATTGATAATTTAGATTTGCATTCGTGTGGAATCAAAGACCTGAACAGAATATCTATTTTCAAGGTATCTGATCTCAGTGAATTGAATCTTAGCAATAACAAAATTGAAAAAATAGATAAATTTTCACTTCAAAATCTTCCTTTTCTTGTAAAGCTTGATTTGAGTTCAAACCTAATATCTTTTATACAGCCAGGGTCATTTTTGCAAGTTGGGAGGCTAAGATCGTTAACGCTGTTTGGGAATAATTTAGAGACATTACAATTTGGTGTTTTTGATGGAGCCAAAGCCTTGAATTTTGTTAATCTTTCTAGTAACGCGCTCCAGAATGTCGATGTAAAATTGTTACCTTTTGCACTATCTTTAGGATTGGATAATAATTATATCAGTGATTTAAACTTTGAAGATTTTTTTAAAAGCAGCATCACTAAGCTTAGCATTGGTGGGAACCAATTATCTTGCAAAGTTCTTGCTGAATTAAAATTTTCAGATTATTCTGAGAAGTTTAAAGAAGTGCTTACTACTGCGACACCTGATTTTCATTCAGAAAACGTGGATGGAATATCATGTCAAAGTGTTCTGGCACACGGTAAAGTAATTTTGCCTGTTGCAAATTTTACAGCTTATGATGTAAGACCCGTGTTCACTAAATTCACGAATGCTATTGAGAATTTGCACTCATTTATAAAAACACTAGAAAATAACTCTGCGCCTGACCAATCTCAACAACATAAATCAGACGTAACAGAACTTGTAAAGTCTATTGAAGATTTAGTTGAAATTTCAAACCGGACTCAGCTGAAATCGGAAAGCTATCTAAAAAAATTGGAATACATGACAAACGCTACTCAAAATTACTTAGAAATTATAAAAGATCAGTTTATCAACTTTACGGAAAAAAACAAACAAATGACACCGGATGATACTGTGACTGGTAATGTTAAAAATCATGAAAATACTGACGGAATTCGTTTAGAAATGAAAAGAATGCTCAAGGATGAGATTGATGCGATTAGAGAAGAGTTTGGAAAAACATTTCAAAATATTCAAAAGCCAGAGTCAGTAGTCGCTTTTAAAGAAACTGGAGATAATAAGGTTTTGTATTTTATAGCAGCTAGTTTAGGTATTATTATAGTTTTGTATGCAGTTAACATTGTTTATGGTTATTTTAAGAGGGAAAGAAGTTTAAATAGCTTTCACCGTAGCAGTAGAAGACCAATTACAAGTGAAATGGAATTGGAATAATTTTGTTTGAAAATTGTATTGTGTACCTATGTAACATAATATGCCAAATAGTATTGAACATAGGCTATGTTCAATAGGTACCTACTAATTGGCTTGGAGCTGCTAATTTAGTGGCTTAGTGGAAAATATTATTTTATTCCAAAATACAAATAGTAGGGTTTCTTAAATTTACATTCTCGCTAAAAATATTGTGTATAATGAGGTGATGAACCTGGAAGACCGAGCTACGGTCGACGTATGTTTTGTAGAAAGTTGTGTATTTTCAGAGAAAATACTAGATAAGGTACGCAAATTATTTATTAACATGGAGTTGCTCACTATAAATTATAAATTTAGTTATTATTAATAATTGTAATCCATATCATAAATAACTTATATCATATTTAAGTTAGCTAAATACTCATATTGTTTTTAAGTACCTAAGTTATCTTATATTGACTGCACATTTACTTTACTTATTTTGTATGTCTTTTTAAAATTATTGTTATGTAGGTACTTACTAAAACCTGTGACTAAAACATTAAACATAGAACACATTTTTTCGTGCATTATTTAAAACCCACACGGCTTGGTAGACGACGCAAGTGACATAGACATGGGACTAGTTACTCTGTTGAATTTATTAAAATAAAAAATAGGTACAGAGCTTTTCTCCTAGTACTTTTAAAAAGTCACTTTCCATCATCTGTCTCTCTGTAAGCTTACATTTATTAAACAAATGCAACAGATTTTAAAAACAATAGATGGAATGATGGTTTGCATCAATAGATGGAATGATTCAAGAGGTAGATACGAAGTACATAATATTGTGTTGCATTGCACCAAAGTCAAAGAGCATTTATTCAGTTGGACCACTGGGACCACTTATTAAAACTAGGTGAACTAACTCCTGCTCCTTTGCGACCAATACCGTGAAGAACCAGGGCAAAAACACGGCCACAAGCATTGCATTGCCCTTCGGCCGTCTACGAAAGATAAGATAAGATAACGTAAGAAAACGTTTATTTGCACAAAATATGTGTCTACATTGTGCTTAGAAGTAGAACTTACATAGGGATTTAAATAAATAGACAAATGACAGTTAGTAAGGAACTTTACCCTCCGCGCTAGTTAAAACTGTGTTGCGGCTGGGTAATGCTTCATAAAACTTAGGCCTTTACATCTATACTAGATGATTTATACAGCGTCAAGAGGCAACCTATGCCTACACTTAACGGGACGCTGTAGTGCCTGGGACATTGTTTGAGATGGAATAGGCTTGCCCAGCACCTAAACCATCCTCTCAGCTTAATCAGCCTGGCCCACAGGAAAGACGACGTCAATACGTGTGGAGCTGACTAAGCTGCGGGTTTCCTCACGATGTTTGCCTTCACCGTTATGAGCTCGTGTTAAAGCGCATATAAATTTTTCGAAACGAAAAATCCAGTGATGCACGGCCGGGATTCGAACCCACGACCTTCGGATTGAAAGTCGAGGCACAACCCCATTTGACCAACACGGCTCTTCATAACATAAACAATAATACCTACAGGTAGGTATTTAATAACATTGAGCAGACAATCAACTATGCGTTAGATGTGAAGAAAAAAAGAAATAAATAAAAACAAAAAAACCAAACAGCAATCTAACTTATGCTATTTCACTTTAATACCTACTTACAACTAATTATAAGATACCTAACCTACTACTGCTCATCCAAGTACAATTTACTAGGTACATGCGTCTCATCGAATTCCATATAGGTATGAGGTACCTACTAGTTTAATCTCTATATATAAAAATGAATCCCTTTTTCCCTTGGTCACGGGATCACGCGTGAACGGCTGGACCGATTTCACTATTTTTTTTTGTTGTGTTACTTATTGTCAGGAGAAGGTTCTTATGACAGAAAAAAATCTATATATTAATCATGGAGGGCGTGAAATAAGGGTTGAAAGTTTGTATGGGGATTTGGAAGTTCCAGTTAAAACAACAGATGGCGCTATATGTTATTTCGCTGACGAAGTCGCGGGTACCAGCTAGTTACTTATAAAACCGGAAACCGGAGCTACGAACTAAACATTGCATTTTTCACCAGAAAAAGCTGAATCATGATACTATTTGGTACATGTATTGTCAATTCATGGAAACTTCTATCTAAATGTAAAATTAGCATTGTCAATATCATGCATCCTGTGTCTTATCGTCTCCCAAGGGCGTTATTTATTTTTAAACACATTCATTTGGCAGTTATCATGCGATCCAGAATTCCTTGGTATAGCTTGCTTAGTCATTCTTGATAGATCGACGAAGCACGTCAAGCTGTCAGTAAGTGGATGGTTGACCGATAGTGGCATCAAATGAGCGCTTCCATTCTTCGATAATTGTCGGTCCCGGCTGAGTCGTTACGCCTCAAGGCGGCATAAAAACTCCGTCACCAGAAATGTCCACTTACATGAACTTGCTTTTTACTAACTTTTATTACTATCATCATTATCATTATTTAAACCCGTTCGTACCTATAGTTGTGCATAGACTTTTTATATAAGTATATACCATTTTTCTTCGAGTGTTACATTATGTTCCGGGTAAACTGACAATCGTTGGGGCAGAAAAGTTCTCGAGTGGAGGCCACGCACCGGAAACCGCAGTAGAGGACGGCCCCCCACTAGATGGAAAGACGATCTGGTAAAGGTTGCTGGGAGCCGTTGGGTGCAGGCTGCACAAGATCGATCGCTGTGGAAATCGATGGGGGAGGCCTATGTAGCAATGATGATGATGAAACTGACAATAGAGCCAATCGTTTATTCCATCCAGTCCTACTAGTAGTTCGATTATCTAACTGTTTGGACAGAAATATTCCAAAGGTCGTTTAGTTAAATGTTGTATATTGTTTTGTATATTGTCTTTGGTTTTGTGCACAAGAATAGCCATGATGACAGTAATCAAGAATCGCCAAAATATTTAACTGATCTAATAAAATAGGATTCAAGGATTGAGAAAAATGCATTTATTGTCCTAATAATGTCGACATTATTAAATTATTTAATAAAATAAATCTACAAAATACACACTAGCTTATCATTTCTCTGACAAAATACAATAATCCGTCATGATAGCTGCACACCAATCAGAGCGCGTGACGTCATCTTCTAGTACATACCATAGATTATCCACCGCCTTGCTGTACAGACAAAAACTGTGCCTTTTTTTTCTGATTATTTTCACGTAGTATTTGCTGTTGACGTGTGAGCTGTGACGTCATAACAGCCGCCATGACAACGACGAGCGTTCTGGCGTGATTTTTTTTTCCGATTACGCTGAGAGGCTGGTTTAGGTGCTGGGCAAGCCTATTCCATCTCAAACCATTGCACTGCAGCGTCCCGTCGAGTGTAGGCATAGGTTGCCTCCTGACGCTGTATAAATCGATAAGGATTATATTTTTATAGTGTTAACCGCACACTTAGGGACATTTAAAGATTTTTAAATGTATCCCAAAAAAAAAATTTCAACTCATGCGTCGGTTGCCCGTTAGCTCAGTTGGTTAGAGCGATGCCACGGATCGGCAAGGTCGTGGGTTCAAATCCCGCATGGGTGCTGTATAAATCATCTAGTAAGTAAAGGCCTGAGTGAGTTTTTTTGAGATTGTTTTTAGCGATCTAATAGATAGCTCGATCCAGATCCATATTGGTTTTCTGGTTAATTTAAAGTGACTTGGTTGCTTTATTGTCGAAATTTATGTACCGGTTTTTATGTCCCAATAAAGGACTTTTAGTACGAAGCAACGTCGTTAATCTAGAGTTCTAATAAAGTTGGAAAGTAGACAGTGATGTCAGTTTCTTGTGAATTGTGTGTGTTGCTAGTAATTTAGAAATTTGAGAATACTGGCGTACCAGCAATCAATGGCTAAGGGGACATAGAGTCTAGTTTCAGGTTAGCCAGGCCAAGTCACTTTGAAAATAAGATGAACTGATTTTACTTTATTTTTTGATCATTTTTGGCTCAAAGGATCAGCATGGTAATGCCGCCAGTGTTTTGGGCACGCTTCCGACTGACAGTGACCTGAATCAGTTGAGCTATCTATAGATCATTTCTAACGATCCTTAGATAGCTTGACTAATCCTGTTGTATTTTGTTAATATATGTAAATATGTAGTAGCTTAGTTTATGTATAATATGTATGTATTTACAAACAAAAAGTATATAAGTAGTATATCAGTTATCTGGTACCCATACCACAAGCTCAAGCTTACTTTGGGGCTAGATGATGCTGTGTGAAAAGCCCAGCATTATTTATTTATTTATTTTATTTAGTTTTTGTAAATAAACTATTTGTCGTTTTATTTTTGAATTATCGGTAAAAAAAAAGCTAGGTAGGTATATAAAAAAAAACAAATAAAAAATAATAATGATATAATAATAACGTATACCTAAATACCTCATTCGTACCCTTGAATAAATAAGTTAATCCTGTTATAATAAGTGCGAGTCATTTTCGGGATCCATGATAGGCTTTTCTAAATTGTTTGGCCATTTTAATTTTTTTCTAGTTCTATGTAATGTTTACTGTTTTCATAAAAATATTGTCTTATTTTATTTTGCGCTATTTAATTTACTGTTTTATATTTTTTTAAGCTTAAAAATCCTCTCGGATTCTGTGCTAATTGAAAACAGCCCGTGGGTGATATAATTCGCGATGTTATCACAACGTGCGACTGCTATGTCCGAAGAGGGACCCAGTTGTTTCGCTAAACAACGATGTATGTACGCGGGGGACGGAAAAAAGTCATATTTTGCGTAGGAAATAGTGATGGGAATAAGAGAGCAAAAAAAAAAACCGTGCTTGGTTCACGGCCCATTTGTTCACGTTCACATTGCATTGTCACACTGCACTGCTATGACGGTCACATTCCGACTCGCACTTGGCCGGTTTTTTAGATATTTATAAAAAAAAAAGAAAAAAGCTCCCTTAGAACGAAACCTTCTAAATTATAATACAAAAGAATTCCTTGCAGTGCTATAAAATTTTAAATTTTAACCCGATGAGCTTCAATAAACTGATACTGCTTCGCATCTACAAGGATTCTATTGCGCCCATCACTATGTATTACAGAACAAACGTCAGTGGGCACGAATAGGTACCTTCTCTATAGAATGTGACTTTATTCTACTAAAGATGTGAATGTAGATTTGTTTGGTGCTATAAAATTTTGCTTGGAATTAAGGTGTCAAAACCGTATTCAAATAAATATTTTATATAAAAGTGGATTCTGTGGTTATAAATCTCACTTTCATTATTTTTGATTATTTTTGCGTGTTCTTATCCAAATTAATTAAAAGAATAAACAAATTGAAGGTGGTGTAGCGAGCGAATGCTTTGTTGAGATTTTAGACGCATTACAAAAACTACAAAACAAACAAAAATTACTTAATATCACCAAGGTTCGGTAGACATTCTCTCAGATCTTTTCGTGTAGTCAGAGACATGTCCAAATACATAATTTAGCACATGACAGGCCGTTTTACCAACCAATATGAATAATCATATTCATAAGAAAAAAAGCAGCAAACGTCATAAATCAAGACGTAGAAACGTCGTAATGGCCGTTCCGATAAATTTTATTGCGTCTATATGAGTGAGAGCGAAATTCTGGAATTTGGTAGCTGACGCGGATTCGCCTTAGTTTTATTGCTGCGTTTAGGGGTTAAGTGCGAAATGGAATGTATACTGGGTGAAACAAGACTACTGCTTATTGACACTCAACCATTGATCTTAGTTGAATTATCAGGTAATTCAGTTACCTACAGTTTCTGTGTACATTGTTCTGAATAAATAATTTTGAATTTTTAATTTTGAGTTTATAATAGTTGAGTATTCATTAAGTGCAGTAAAATATTTAACAATAAAAACTGGTCTCAGTTTAAACTACACTCACTTTTTGACAGTTTTATCTGAGTGGGTCTAGTGATTAAAAAATAAAATTTCTGCCTGTGATGGTGGATTGATAACAACGGGAGTTTTGTTATTATGACGACTGAGTTAAGTTTGAGGACCTTTCTTTAGTTACTTAGAAACAATGCTTGTGACAAGAATATTATAATGTTGAATATATAATGTGATATGAAATTAATTATTATTAGTAATAGCTTTATGTCTCTATCAGTATACTTATTTTGAGATCATTTAAGTCTCTCTATTAAATCATTAGTGAGTAAAATTGTGATGAGATAACAGCTAGCTTTCTATCTCTGAATAGATTAAACAGTTTTCGTTTCCGACAGTAGTTTTTTTTCACCCAGTGCAAGACAGGGAAATGGTTGGCGCATGTTTTGTGATCTTGCCTATTACTGACACACATCGTGTTTGATATTTCCTTTGAAAAATATTCTCGTTTACTTTGCTTGCAGGATGTAAAAAACTGTGAAAATGCAATAAACTGTTTGGGGGTATGTGGAATTCCCCCAAATTATGCTAAAGAGGGAGTACTCGCCTCGCTAAGGTTTGCCCAACTGGCACACTTACCTTAGGGCCTTTCGGCCGACAGTTATAGTCGGATAGTTCTATATAGGCTAAAGCGTCCAGTAAACTTCGTTAGCGCGATTCAGAATTTTCTATAGATATAGATATAGCTATACTTTTTGCGTGTTCCTAGCGCCATCTAGTGGTACAGCTCCGAAGTACGTCGCAGTAATTGACATCTCTTTGAAGTTCAGCTTATAGTTCAGCTTGTAGTTCAGGCGATGGTAGATAGAGGTCGCCACAAACTGTACAATCATTTATTTTTGCATGGCCATTGGCCACTTAGAAAAACTAAATGCTGCTTATTACATAAACGTTAAACCTCAGTTAAACCCCATGTTGACACATGTCAAAACAAAACTGTTACCACAAAAAAGAGTTTTGTGTACGAGTATTTAAATATCGTTTTTCTAGGGACAGTTTTTTAGTTAGTCTTAGTCTAAACTCGGTTCATTTTCTTATAATAAGACGGAATAAGTTCTCTATTCAAAAGTACGTGAGTGTCGTGGAATACTCGGTTGGAATGAAGTTTCAACTTTGTCAAATATTAAAATCCTAGAAACGCTCTTCCGTACTAACAATGTAACAATCTATGGACTGTTTCGCGACTGCGCACTTCGCACTGTGATGATTTGACATATACATGTATTGTGACGGTAAAATCTAACGCGTCTTTCCTCTAGCCCCCATCCGTCCGAAAAGGATCTTCGTTCCAAAGATGTAAAGTTTTACAAAAATTTATTATTTTACAATTTTGTATTGAAAAAAGTTTAAAATATATTGTTTAAGTATATTTTTTTAACTTTTTTCAAGTAAGTAACCAATTCCGAAAGTTTTAAAACTAATGACGCGCTGAAAATGCGGTGACGTAAACTTAATTCATCTGAATAAACTAGATCAATGATACAGTATTGACCTAGGTCAATTATATTGCACTTAAGTCATAATGCATTATGTATTACCTACTTTTAGTGAACTTTGAGCACCTGGGTGCATTGAAGTTACTTTCAAAAAGTTATTTTATTATACGCACTGCAAAAAATGGAATCAGCTTCCAGCGTCTGTATTTCCACTGAGCTACGACCCTGTTGTTTTTAGGAAGAGAGTTAATAGGCAATACCTTCTGAGTAAGCTCGCTCTATCGTGGACCTCATTCTTGCCCGTGTAAGTTTCGAGGTCAAGAGCCAACCCATTCATCATAAAAAAACTTTATTTACCTCATTCACCAGGGTGCTTCACATTTTATTAACATTAAAACTTAGGCCTTACATTTACACAGCTTTTACATTTTTATACAGCGTCAGGAGGCAACCTATGCCTACACTGAACGGGACGCTGTAGTGCCTGGGACATTGTTTGAGATGGAATAGGCTTGCCCAGCACCTAAACCATCCTCTCAGCTTAATCACACACGAGCTCTTAACGGTGAAGGAAAACATCGTGAGGAAACCCGCAGCTTAGTCAGCTCCACACGTATTGTCGTCGTCTTTCCTGTGGGCGGCTGATTATTAACTTAAGGCGTCCAATAAATGATGAATTTATGTCTGAGGGACATTCAAGCTTGCTAGATGGACATTTATTACTGTAGGCCATCCTGGAAATGCTCCATTAACATGCAGCCTTATTGTGTAACTTAACTGGCAATGGAAATGGGCTTCATTTTGACTTTTGAAACCCATTCTGGACTGCAATTGTCATTTTCGTATTATGTGATTGAGCTTTATTATAATGACAACTGGGAATGGATTTCAAGTCAGACAATAAGCTGCTGATCGCTAATGTGGCCGCGTCGTACGCGCCGCAATCATTTTTTATACAAAAAATGCTGATGACGTCAGAAAATGCAGCTGGTTTCGGACGTCTCAGCATTTCTTTTATTAAATTGACAGTTCGGCGCGGATAAGTCTGCGACCACCATATTAAAATACTAAAAGTACCTCCTTAACCTTTTATATAAAAGAAAAGCCTGAGCCCTCTTGCGTATACAATAACATCGTTCGGAATAAATTTAGTCAAATATAAAACTCTGGAGTGGGTATCTTTCGATAATGACTGCTATTCATTCTAACAATGCAAGCTCGACGGATCCCAGTCTATTCAAGACGTAGGTGCCTTATTCACCAGGATTTCTTAGTCTGAAAACGTATCGGCTGCGCTGTGCAAAGTAGGCGTATGTCATTGTTACAACTTTTAAGAAAACCCGCTTAGCTTCACAGAAATTTACGTCTACCCTGTATTTTTTTTCTTCTCATGTCACTAGTTCTGTAGAATCATGTAGTGACAATATTATCTGTTTACGTGCACTGGGCGCCGACGCGTCGTTTCGTGTACTTTCCGCTTTGTTTTTTTAGGTGAATGCATCCCAAAACACCCATGCGATACTTGAACCCACGACCTGGGTGAACCGTGGCAACGCTCATTCAACTAAGCTCAAAACCACTTATAAATATTTTTTATTCATGTGTATATACAGGATTTTATGAATACCTTTTATTTATTCCCGACGTTTCGCCTGTGTTGCAACAACCGTGGTGACGGGAGAACTGGAGGTAGGCAGCGGAGCCGACGAGAAGTGGCAGTAGTTAGATACAACTACCCTCAACTAATCTTCAGAAGACATACATTCACTCCTAAATCATACAAGAAAGTCCAACGCAATTTTGCTAATAAATTAGTTACACTCTATGCCTTCCACAACGTCGAAATCTCCATAACAATTCATTATAATGCTATTCAGATTTGGTCTATTGTGACGGACTCCCATTATAGACTCATTTACCTTAGGATAGTGGGGTTAACAATAGCACGTTGAGTCTCAATTAAATTTCGATTATGTGATCTGCTATCTATGTGTATTGGCACGTAATGCTTGAGTGGATAATGGCCTTTATGTAATCATGATAATAATAATCATTGGATTGTATTAGTGTCTATTAATCTTCCTATTAGTATAGCTGGAATTTGGTAGGTGCCTACTTATGTTTATATGTGTACATCAAACTGAGTAGTAATCCGTTAGTATTACAAGAAGTTACAAATCGAGTTGTCTACGGCTGCTTCGAAATCTACAAAGCCTACATCTGCTACGAAGTTGCTACGAAAGTGTCTACAGCATTTCATTTACTTACGAGTAAAACAACCATGATTGAAACTATCCAACAGTCACATACATACTCAGCTCTCAACCTAGGGTTCCCTGTGTTGTGGGTGTTTTTCTGAAGCCTCAACGTTTGAACCGTGGCTTTTTCCTGCCTTACAAGTTGTTCACTGTAGCCGCTAGATGGCGTTAGGAGTACGAAAGTTTCACTGTGCTGTAAGTTTTTAAAAGATTGATATGATAAGAAAGATAAATTCATTTATATTTTTACCCGTTTCACTGTGTAGTTAAAAATATAAAATAAATAAATAAAATAAAATAAAATAAAATAAGCCTTTATTGCTATTACAACTACGGTTTTCTATGACTAAATATTTATAACTATCAGGTAATCGGATCTTCTGCAACAGCTTGTCTTTAAAGATTTCCACTTTATTCTGTCCTTAGCTATGCGGGACCACAATTTCAAGCAAATAGCCGGCCCAATGTGGTCCCGCATAGTTAAAAACATACGCACTAAAAAACTTTCGATTTTTTTTTACATTTTATTTATATTAATTTATATAGGTACAAAGAAGTATTGCATAGGTTGGTTTATAGTACTTAAAAACTTAGAATAATTTTGCCTAAACGCTAACACAACACATAAGTAATTATTACACTTATTCCGTAAAACAGGCTTGGTCGCGTAGTGCGGGATCCATATTATGCTATTGGGAATATTCCCAACTTAGCCTATGTTCATCACAGATAATGTAGGATTCTAATGGTGAAAGATTTTTTTAAATCGGTCCAGTAGTTTCGGAGCCTATTCAATTCAAACAAACAAACAAACAAACAAACAAACAAACAAACAAACAAATGTTTCCTCTTTATAATATTAGTGTAGACGACTCCACTAACCTCCCCAAATAGTTGGAAATAAAAATTCCCAACTACCCCACTGCTCAAGTCAATGTATTCATATTGGACAAAATTCGTGTTTGTGTTCTAGTTTGGATATGTTTGATTCGGGACATTATTTGTGCAAAGAATTAATGAATGAATTTATTGTACACCAACAAATAACAAAACACCACATAGGTAAATAAAACACGTTCGAAATTAGTACAATGGGCGGCCTTATCGCTGAAAGCGATTTCTTCCAGGTAACCTATAGTTTAACCCAGGTGCTTAATGTAGGTACCTAAGTATTATTATGTAAGTATTGTCCTATGTTTTTTATCTATAATATTAGTATAGTCTATCGTAGTAGCATATATGACTTTTGGTAAAGAACTTTGTATTATTCTAATTCAGCGTACACTGCTAAAAGCAAATTTTGGAGTATTCCCATTTGAAGAAACTTTTCTACTTAGTACTGAATATGTTAAGTTCACATTATTCACTGCAGTCAGCTCACCTGAAGCCAGTAAGTTTTCAACTTGAAACAAATAGAGCATTTGAATACGTTATATGAAAACGTATGCTTTGATGGACTTTATCACTATTTCTGAGTTCAGTCAAGTAAATAAACTCTGACACGGTCAGCGATAAAAAAAAAAAAAATTACCTAAAAATAATGTTCATTGAAGAAAACATTGATGATGATGATCCTTGACGTATCCGTTAACGGCGAACCTTGTGTATTAACTCACATAATACATAATTATTTGAAGTGAAGTGAATCAGTTGCCATTATTAAAAAGAAGAAGGAATAAAAAGAAGAAGAAGAATAAAACAAGAAGTTAAGTGAAACCAAGAAGAAGAAGAAGACTAATCTAAGATGTTACTGATTGGGCGGTATAGTCGCTAAGCGACAAAGCCCTTTCTTTTTTTTGTAAATAAAAAAATAAAAAAAACTCTGGTTATGAAATCTAAGATCTGTCACAGAGTGCGCACTGTGCGCAGTGCAACCGCCCTGCGGCGTCATTGCTGTAGGTATAAGAGAGCTTGGGTCGGTTCTTCTTAGCAAGGCGTTCAGTATCGAGCTCTTTAAGACGATGTTCTTCAAAACTAGTCACAGTATTGTGATCAGAGTTGCGCCTACATTACCTACCTATGTTCATTCATAATTTGGCTTTAATGTAACGGAACCCATGACGGTAGGTTTGTAAAATATCTAATTATTGTAAACCTATACATTTTTCATCACAATTAAATTTTACATAAAGTATACTTTACCTACATAAAGTATATAGACTTACAAAATCTTTCCCAATAGCACCTATAGGTAAGTTTCTAGCAGAACAAAAACGTTTCATTCTAATTCCAATGGTGGATAAACAGAGTCCTATCGATTGGTAAAGCCCATGGTTTTCTATCTCGGGTTAAAAGGATACACTGCCCGTAACGGGGCTTTGTCGAAAACCATTCATTATTTGCAACCGATTTTATCTTGTGACCCTCTTTGGGATCCCATTCTTGGCGATTTAATGGGAATTTTGGGAATCTAAGATTTACGACATTTTGACTTGACAAATTTGTGAACCTTATTATTACCTATTATAATTAGTTAAAGGCTTCCCCTTGAGTAACTCATCGCGGTCATGCTCTATTTACTGGGGATTAAATAAAAGGTACTATTTTTTACGTGATAGTTACACAAGGTATCTATTTTATCCCTAAAAATATTAAATGTTTCCTTTGGTTAGCACCGCACAGTTGATTCAAATAACTACAAAAACCGCTTTAAAGCCCTTAAAAGCGCTTTAAACCGCGGTACCAACATCACCAACCACACACAAATTAGAACGACAAAGTATTTTGGTTACTCTGACCGCGGAACACTACGTTCAAACGCCAAGAAACCAATAAAATGTACCGGCTCAACTGGGGAGCGCAATTTTGATATCCCGACGTTAAATTTGGCGAAACTTAGTTAATTATGGTGTAATTTGAGTAAGCGTGGAAGTTAACCTCTAGATCATTGCTTTCGAGCTTGGTGGAGTTGATGATTTTATGATGCTTAGTGAAGTCAATCATTACTGTCACCATTTTCACATAATGCTGCATTGTGAAAATGATGACAATAATGATTGAACCATAATCATTCTTCTCACAATCCAGGCATATGATATGGACTGTGTGAAGACTGATTTAGATAAGAAAGGAGTGATTTGAGATGATGGCTGATAAAGCAGAGTGGAAGAGAAAAACCTGTCGTGCCGGCCCCTCATGAAAGGGGGGATAAGGACAGGGAGATGATGATGATATCTCAGCGTGATATCATCCACTGCTGGGTATAGGCATAATAAATGCCAGCCTCTTCTATCTTATGCCTCTTGCAACCAAACATGTGACGTCAATATAGAAAAGAACAATGGATCTTTTTGGCTCTCTGAAGTTAGGTGCAATAGACGATTGCGCAGGTTTGGTAGAGTAAGCGAAATAGCACGATTTTAGGCGTCATCAAAAATGGGTTCTGCGCAGCTACTTCAGAGAGCTAAAGAACGATTGTGCGTATTAAAGCCCAGTGTTTTTTTATCGAATTATGTAGCAAACTATTTTTTTTCAGCAGAAGAAAATTTAGGACAAAAAATGTTTAGTGCAAAGAATCTCGTTATTAAATTGATATATACCAAAAGTTCAATAGAAACCAATTTTAGCACACACACCTTTTCTGTGTGAATGAAAAATATTTGAAAATCACCCTCAAAAGCTTACAGCGTTTGACAACGCGTTTTTCGTCATTCGATCCCGAATATAGCAAAGCAAAATGTGTGTCCGTCAGAGCGGTATGGTTCAACCACGCGTAGGTATCTAACCTACCTAAACGTTTCATGTTATATAAAAAATCTGTGAAGTTTTAAAGATAGAAAGCCAATTAAATAGTTCCACGTTGAACCTTAAGAAAATTTATGATACGATTCTTCCATGGAAACGGAATACCTAGATTTATACGAGCAGTTTAACAACTTCTAAAACCGATAACCAATTAGATATTCAAGTCAATTGTCCATGTTGCGGTGTACAATACGTTATGTAGGTACCGACACTTGAAGAAAAGGCGCCAACTTTGACGCATGCGCGCGCCTACCCTCCACTCGGGACCTTCAGTCTGAAAGCTTCAGTCGTTGCGTGGACCTCGCGCTGTCCAGACGCAAACGGGCCGCGTAAATAAACTCGCGTGTAAATGTGCGACTTCGAAGTAATGTTAAAGTTACTCAGGTAGTAATGTGAAATGCACGAGCGTTATGTACGTGATTGTGGTGCTACTGACAGTGCTGCACGTGTGTGTACCGTTTTACCACCACCAGTTTGCTGTCCATGTACCTGGTGGGCTGGAGAAGGCCCATGAAATCGCGCATAGGCATGGATTTGTTAATCATGGAGAGGTAAGTGGGATTTGGGCGGCATTGATATTTTCGATCGAATGGATATTTTGGGTCGAATAAATATTTTGGGTTTGAGGAAAAGGTGTATCACAGCAATACTACTGTTGTGTACATATCTAATCCTTTTATAATTCCAATGGTTCAGGATAGTTTTATAAAGAATTTCGGTGGTAGAGGATGGTTAATATTGAGTTACGTTACAAAAGAGATTATTGTCTTTGGGTGTTACTTCACTTAAGATATAAGAACAAAACATCAAAGCATTAGGTCTATTACATAGGAAAACATACCTTATCTGTTTATATATACTAATAATATCAACATCAATGTTTTCAAAAACATATCAAAACTTGAAAGTAAAATATGTACAGAAATAAACAAATTGGAGTTTTAATTACCAAACTTACCAAATGTGTAACTTAGTGTCTATTAAAAATGTAGCGTGTAAGTTGTATCGGTTATGAGAAAACGACAACAATATAAAATACTTATTACAAGTGTCTATATCCATTCGGCAAGAACAAAATAAAATTTGAAACGATAAAGATAAAGCTGCTTCAGTTAATAGGGAGTTTAATAGTGAAGTCGTTTTGAGAGTACGAATCAAACTAAACTAACATTGAAGCAAAACCTATTTCAATCTAGAAACACAAGGTTTTGAGTTCATAATGTACTTACCATAAATGTAAAAGTCAGCATATACTAGTGTGTTGTTGCCTTATAAATGTATTAAATAAAATAAAATAAATAAATAACGCTAGACTTTTCACACAGCATCATCTATCCCCAAAGTAAGCAGAGCTTGTGTTGGGTACTAAATGATTGCTACTTATATACTTTTTGTTTGTAAATATAAACATAATAAATGTATAGAAAACACCCAGAACAAAATAAGTACTTGTAGATCAAATAAAGCAATATAGCATTTACGTTCAATAACGCTTTGTAGGTACTGTGACAATGTTGAACAGTTTCTATTCATACGACTTTGACCGTGTTGGTCGAATGAGGTTGTGCCTCGACAATCCGAAGGTCGTGTTTCAAATCCCGGCCGTGCATCAATGGATTTTTATATGCGCTTAACATGAGCTCTTAACGGTGAAGGAAAACATCGTGAGGAAACCCTCAGCTTAGTCAGCTCCACACGTATCGACGTCGTCTTTCCTGTGGGCCAGGCCTTGGTTTAGGTGCTGGGCAAGCCCATTCCATCTCAAACAATGTCCCAGGCACTACAGCGTCCCGTTAAGTGTAGACATGAATTGCCTCCTGACGCAGTTTAAATCATCAAATATAATAAAGGACAAAAATTTTTAGTGTAAGTATTCACTAGCAAGTGATATACACTATAGTGAAATTGTGTAAGTATTCACTAGCAAGTGATATACACTATAGTGAAATTAGCCAAATGTAAATACTAATACTAAGTATTGTCAACTTCGTGTCTGATTGATAGATGAGTAAGTTCGTATGAGTTGATGGCCTAATTTTGAGACTTAGTAGGATACCTGAAAGCCCTCAGTCACTTAGTCTGTAGGTCTCTGCCTATATATATTACCTACCTGAACTTATATTATACGCACAGGATACTATGTTACACAATCTTTGACTGTAAATTATTCTTATTCCATGTTGGATGATAATGCCTAGGAATAGGCCAAAGCCAAAAAGCATTTATGCATAGGACCGGTGGGATTACTAATAGTACAGTCAGCAACGAAAGTCAATTAACATTTGATGTTTCACAAATCTGAATATTTTAGAAATCCGTAATATCATTACCAAAATTTTGACTAATATTTGAAGATAAAGTCTTGTAGTAATAATTTCCCAAGAAAAGTTTATTTTTGCTTAGTTATCGAAAACAAAAGCCATTTTAAAAAGTCCAACTGTTAATCGACTTTCGTTGCTGACTGTACCTTTGTTTTTAAAATAAGTTGTATTTACAGTTAGTATCCTTTTTCATTTTCATGATTTTATTCATATGTCATGAAACTTACTCACACTATTTTTATTTTGTTACAAACATCATTAATAAATTATATTTGAAATCGTTATATCGAGGGAGGTTTATCACATTCCACAGAAAATAAATAAAATAAAACAAATCGCTCTTAAATACGAACAAACAAACAACATTTCATTTTACTATCAACACAAAAGTGCTTCAATGGACTCTTAATCAACAAATGGACCGAAAATAGCCACAACACTAAAATGAAACGATTTTAAAATTTCCTTTGGGATACGTTTAATTATGATAAAATAACAAAGCATATAAAAACTTCTACGAGTATATCGGTATGTTTCTTAAAAAGAGTGGATAATTATAAATAACAGTAGGTTGTAGTAGGTAGGCCAAAAAAAAGATTGATGGATTGTGTAAAAGATGACATGAGTAAGAAAGGAGTGAATGTTGAGATGACGGCTGATAGAGGAGAATGGAAGAAGAACACATGTTATGCCGACCCCACATAATGTGGGAAAAGGGCAGGAAGATGATGAATGAATTATGAATAACAGTACAAAATGTAGACTTTATGTCGACTCTAACTTGTTCATAATTTGTCCGAGCTAATCTCTGGAACGGTTGAACCGATTTTAATGGGGCTTCCACTGGAAACACACCGATATCATAAAGTGTACATTGTGAATGTAATAATTAAATCCAGTTCTAATAATATAGGCCTTCAAATAACACATTGTCATGGACATTTTGAGTGATAATAATTATAGTACACTACGTACACATCTAGGTTGCTAAGGTGTCAATTCAGTTGTTGCATGTCTTACTTCGATCATACATCTAACTTTTATTTTATTTTTAAACGAAACTTTTCTTTTTTTTAAAAGTAAGTAGCTGTGGTTTGATGTTTGTTATTTTAGTACTTAGAGGAGCTATGACAATACTTACACACAAATAAATAGTAAAACCACAGATGATAAAAATAACAACCACACAGAAGGTTCGATTATTTTTTGCGATCTTTATGAATGAAGCTACCACGAGCGCTTCAATTTCTATTAAATAAAAACCCAGCAAAGAATGAAACCAAGTTTTTTTTCAGTTATTTGCTTTTATTTTACTTTTAAACGTTAAAATGTTCCGGTAAAACGTTCGTATTTTTGCACTTCGGCTTGGTGTTTAATATGTGGGCTGGTTTTATCTTTGTAGTGGCTTCGTGTTTTCTCTATTGCTTTGTACTTTAGCTTTATATTTTAATTTTATCTGTTAATTATTAAACAGTCGATTTTCTGTTTATTTTAAAAGGAAAGCTATATTTAGCAGTTAGTTTAAATATTCGATAAGTAAGTATAAGGACGGGTTGCAAGCCAATATTTTGTACTTAAATGATTTTATGTGATTATATATATAATATATATGATATCTCTCCACTACCACTACTATCTTACCACTACTGGTTTCAACAAAAATTTACCTAAGTATAATAATAAAAACATTATTTGTCATTTTTAGAGAAGTTGTTTCTCCCTTATGTTTTTACCATGCAAATATTTTCATACTTGCAAGTTAGGAAGTTGGAAAATGTTTCTCGTTGCATCTGTTTACACAGTCAAAGTAGATCGTAGAACTCTATTTGTGTAATTTTAAGCGCTCCTTTGCTTTACTGGCCGTGTTAGACTAGTGGGATGTTCGAATCCATAATAAATGGATTTTATGCTTGAAAAAAAAATTATACATGCAACACTCTAAACGGTGATGGAATTTAGCTTCATAGTTTTATACATTTTCATGACTTTGACAGTAAAAAAGGATCACGACAGTATTCCCATGGCTTATTTTAAAAAAAATGTTCAGTAAAAGTCTCAGACAAACTAGAATGGACGAGTTATTGACAGAATTCCTCTTTCAACATTTTCTGCCGGTTTTGCGGGGGACGAGGTAGCACACGAACGCATTTTACACACACTTATGCATAAAAAATGACAATAAATCCTTATTTTTACGTACACTCTTGCAAATTTTGTAAGACGCACATGATTCGGAATCGTGTACATTTTGGCAGAGGGGAAATACAAGGGTAAAGTCGCATCCCGTCTTTATGATCTAAGGGAAAAGTATATTGTATATTTTTATATATAAATAAGTACCTAATAGAACTATACAGTGCCGTGATGTTGTAATCTTGAACTAAGTATGTAGATCCATCAAGGAAAAGTTTAATAAAATCTGTAGTAAAACTTTTCTGACTGAATAAACTTCATAAGTGCAAGAATTCCATTGCCTGGCAGGAACTCCTGGGTGACAATTTATGTTCAGCTATTCTCGAGAATTACAGAATATTATTTTACTAGCTGTTGCACGTATATAGCTTCTCTTAAGATCTAACCTAAGAACAGTTAGTTGCACGTAGCTTCTCTTAAGATCTAACCTAAGAACAGTTACATATATTTACAAAATACAACAGAATTAGTCAAGCTATCTAAGGATCGTTAGAAACGATCTATAGATATCTCAACTGATCCAGGTCACTGTCTGTCGGAAGCGAATCAAAACACTGGTGGCATTACCACGCTGGATGGCAATGCTGATCCTTTGAACTAAAAATGTGCCAGCTCACGGATGACGCGTCAAATTAAACTGTTCTTAGGTTAGATCTTAAGAGAAGCTACGTGCAACAGCTAGTAAAATAATATTATTCCTTCCTTCCTACCATAAGGTAGGAAGGTTCAATTATAACAAAAACAATTGTATAATAATACAAAGGTATAGTACAAGAGAAAGCAAATTACAATTTGATATTCTAAATAATTTTACTAATGTAAGTATAACTAGTTTCTAAGTACGTGAGTAAGGTATATTATAAGCAAAAACATAACCCTTTGATAGTCGGCTAAATATAGGCACTTTTACTACCAAGTGGTGTACATTTTATTTGTCATTTCCAAGAAAATTGTGACGCCTTAAAGTTTTTGCTCTTCATATTTTATAAGATCTTTCAACCTTAAAAATTGTATTCATTAAATCAGATACGATTTCATAAAGTCTATTTTAAAATTTGATTTTTCCTCTGGGAATATTACAAACAGTTTGTTGTAAAGTCAGCGTTAACTATGAAAATATCAAAAGTACTATAAAATATTATTTGGTTTAAGTGAAAGTTTAAATAATTTGAAGAAACCAAACATATATTAACTTATATTTTATAGTTTTTTTGTTAAGTAGTTACATGTTGGTCCGAGAGCCGTGTCGGTCGAATGGGGTTGTGCCTCGACTTTCAATCGTGGGTTCGAATCCCGGCCGTGCATCAATGGATTTTTCGTTTCGTAAAATATGTATGCGCTTTAACGCGAGCTCGTAACGGTGAAGGAAAACATCGTGAGGAAACCCGCAGCTTAGTCAGCTCCACACGTATTGACGTTGTCTTTCCTGTGGGCTAGGCTGATTAAGCTGAGAGGATGGCTTAGGTGCTGGGCAAGCCTATTCCATCTCAAACAACGTCCCAGGCACTACAGCGTCCTGACGCTGTATAAATCATCTAATATAGATGAAAAGGCCTAAGTTTTTTTAGTTACATGTACTTGTACAAAAACATGAACGATTTAGGAAATAAATACAGTATTGATATGTCTAAATGACAGTCTGATGTGTGAATACTGTCACATTATTTAAATATCAGTATTATCTTAATGTGGACGACTGTACGTACTTGATTGTGTTTTGAGCTTAACCCCACTTATGGCTTGTAAATGCTCGTTGAGTGCTATCGAACCTTCGGAGGGATAAATAGTATGTACATAAATATAGAACGGGAAATATCCTTGTGCCCACTTGCTGTGGACGGACACACTTGTAATTTATCCATAGATGCAGTGTAGGTGTATATTTTAAAATTCTTTTCTTTGGCACAGTGGGCTTGACGATAACCACTGTGTTGATATTACAAGTATATTTTATCTCAGCACTCCTCTGTTATAAGTTGTAAGACATGTGTAGGTATAATTATAACTTCTAATGAAGCGTATTCATTATAATATCGATTGAACTTCACTTGGTTCGTTTGATAATATATTATTATCAACGCTTTTGGTTGGTGAAGGCTTTTTCACGTTGTACTGAGTTTTTTTCCTTGTGTTGGTGTTGATTACCTACCTACTATATTTTTATTGTTCAGGTACTTTTCTGCATTGTTCAATACTTTTAGTTCAAGGTCCAAGGATTATCGCCCATGCCGTCACAAAATTCCTTTTTGAACACAAACGAAAACAGGTTCACGACTGTATCCCCAAGGTGCGGTAGACATTCTCTCAGATCATTTTATGTTACTTATTCCAGATCCTATGAAGATGTCTAAGGGGGTAGTCAGAGGCATGTCCAAACACATATTTGATACATGCCCACATCTTGCAGAAGTTATTATTACAAACGTGACAGGTTGCAAGCCCATCGCCGCCTATAAGAACACTAACTGGTTTCCTCACGATGTTTTCCTTTACCGTTTAGAGCACGTGTTAAGCGCATATAAATTTTACGAAACGCAAAATCCATTGATGTACGGCCGGGGTTCGAACCCATAACCTTTGGATTGAAAGTTGAGGTACAACCCCATTTGGCCAATATGGCTTTTTATTGAACAATTCTCTGATAAACGCCTAAATCAAACACTTCGAAATTCGTCGACTGAAAGATTTTGACAGAAACACATACAAAGATTTTTAAACATCAAAGTTTTCAAATATTATCACAGCAGCTGAATTTCTATTGAAACGTTGGCGACATCAATAGGCTGACGGTGTTCAAACGGTACCCTCCCTTGAGACCTGTGACTCGACTTTTTGGGTCTATCCATCCATCAATTAAACTCTCTAGCTTGATGACGATCGGGCGTAATCAGGGGGAAAATCTATTTGAAAAAGTCACTATTTCATCTCGTTTTCGATTAAAGTGATAAAGCGTTAAGTTGTATGTTTGGGTGATTAGGAATTTCTTATTAAATGAGGAGTTGCTTAGCAATAATTTTTATCTTACTTCTTCGTGATTTCTAAAATATTATTTCAAACCAGTGTGGTAAATGGCTCCTTTCGTGCACCTACTGAACTGTCTATGTACTTGTGTTATACTGTTTTTATGCGAAAGTATAAATATTTAAGCAGCAGTTACTAATTTCACAGCAAAAGCTCGGTCAAATGCGAAAATAATGCAAAACAGGCGAAAAAATAGGCCGGCCAAAGAGTTTCATTAGAATTTTCCCCATTGAACTGTAGTTATAGGCAGGAGCGGATCTAGGCCACTAATCCTGCGGAACAGTTTTTTAAATAAACTTAAGTTGGTATATATCACCTATTTCATCAAAAGTTATGTAGGAAACATAACTTAAGTACCTACCTTGTTTTAATAATAAATCATAAGGTTAGTATTTTAACGTGCATCTGGCTACATTTTAAAAGGATCTTTGATCCCAAACACAATAATATCTGAAAAAATATTTCAGTTCATGTCTTCTTCTTTCCCCTAAAGAGGATTTTAACTTTTTGTCTCATGTGCCAAAAAAAGCCTATGCTAAGATAAGCTATAAATGCTTCCACACCAATTAAATGATGCCAAGGGAACTCAAATAAACAAAATGAGGTCTTAAAGAGCATTTGCTCGATGCAATTCTAGGCTTGTTTTGCAAGACTTTTAGCAGCCGATACTGCGCAACCGGCACGTAAAAAATCCAGGGCGATACGATATCGTATCTGTCAAAATTCTTAATAACTCTTTTAGTTATCTTTGGCCCTGACTACACTCCTAGTTCCGTCAGTAAGCCCGCAGATGGCGCAGGATGCCGCAACCACGGCTTGCGCTAACTTTATAATAGAAAATTTATGATTCACCTTTTGAATAGGAACTTGGGAAAGTATTTTTGCAAAGGCTGATACCCGTAGCGGTAGACGGCTCTGAACCGGTTTATTTACGTGTTTATGTGGGTAGATTGGTTGAATTTAAAAGTTTAGTGCAGGGTTTACGGGCTGAAGTGCCTTACTTCGAATCCCCCGGCATCAATGTATTTTGCGTTTTACAAAATTTTATGTGCATTAACATGCTAGGTGAAGAAAAACATTGTGAACGCAGCTTAGTCACACCGTTGTTTTTCCTGTGCATAAGGCCGAATAAGCTGACAGAACGGTTCAGGTGTTGGGCTGCCCAGCACCTGAACCGTCCTGTCAGCTTATTGAGATGGAATAGGCTGCCCAGCCTGGGCTAGCTTATTCCATCTCAAACAATGTCCCAAGCACTACATCGTCCTGTTGAGTATAGGCATAGGT
The DNA here is from genome assembly GCA_951394285.1 of Epirrhoe tristata. Classification (NCBI taxonomy): domain Eukaryota; kingdom Metazoa; phylum Arthropoda; class Insecta; order Lepidoptera; family Geometridae; genus Epirrhoe; species Epirrhoe tristata. The sequence continues at coordinate 8,119,282 of OX596152.1, read as the reverse complement.
TGAACTTCTGCTATCTAAGGCGCAAGCTCCACCTAACTGGCGTCTGGCGCGGACATCCGATCAACGACACACCGTGTGTCCTAATTTGTACTTTATTTCCATGCATTTATGACATTTGAATGGAATAGGAAGACGCCCGCGCCAGCGCGCGCGCGTTTTTAAACGTTAAAATACGGTCCTAACCTAGGACCAAAAATTTTAAACTGAAAAATTGGCCCTTGAAGTCAGAAATCGTGGTGGGAAGCATCCAAATATTCATCTAATGAATGAAAAAAAGACGCGAATACGGACCCAGGTCCGCGCCAAACGCCAGCTAGGTGGGGCTTGCGCCTAAATCATCTAGTAGTATAGATCTAAATGCCTAAGTTTATAGCCTAAGAAAGTTTAGGTTGATTTCGATTTTGACACCATGACCTATAGTAAATTGCTTACCTAAGAGTAAATTGCTTAGTCTTTTAATAATTTCCGCAAAACTCTGCTGAGGACGGGTAATACGACGACAGTGGTAGAGGAACAAAAGCCGACAGTAATTGAAATCTCGCCCGTACGCACTCCTTAATTAATGTGCATGGTATCTTAAGGGTTGGCTCTAGCTACTACTCGTAGTTAAAACAGGGAAGTGCATTTAAACTACTCTGATTTTACATGAAAATCCTGTTTATTGGTCTGACGTACAGTTTCTAGTCAAAATCAAAGACACCTAGGCCAAAGTCAATAATGTTTTTTTAGTCTAGGTGACTATACTCCTGTTCCTTTTCTTACTTTAAAAAACTAAGGCAACTAACACTGTTAAAGGCCTAGCTTTGGAGCGAAGTTCCTTTTCGGACGGTATTGAAGAAAAAAAAAAGACTGAGGCTGGAAAAAAAAATTGTTCCATTTTACCGTCACGACACATTGTATATGTCAAATCGTCAGAGCGAAATGCGCAGCCGCGACACAGTCCATAGATTGTTACATTGTTAGTATGGAAGAGCGTTACTAGGATACCTAATTAACAATTAATTTATTATATTCCCAGTATAGAAAAGTATTCTTTGTTTTGTTCCAACTGAGTGTTCCACGACACTCACGTACTTTTTTTGGATATTCTCTAAATAACTGAGCATTTTACTTTTCTTAGATCACGGCGATGATGCGGCCTAAAAACTCCATCAGAATTGGCCACAAATTTTTACCAACACAGGACTTTGTCTAGTGATCATGATATCGGATTTTATTCGCCCCTGGTACCTAACATTTATTTTTCTCCTTACGGTGAGTTGAAAAATTAATGTCCACTTATATTGATGATATCGATTCAATAATTAGGTATTATTAAATCTCATAGCGGAGTTAAGTGGAGTGATCACAGGTGGTTATATCGGTCAATTCACAGGGGTGGTATAAAAACTACCAATATAAATCTAGGTACTGTCCTAATATTTATTCAAAGTTCCTTAGCATAGGAATATCTTCCAGAAACCCTAGATAGCAAGATATTTTCGACATCCGGAACACTCGCTTATTATCATAAGAAGTATGAACCCTTTTGCGACCCTTTCTAGTTCCTTACTTTGCTTTAATATTTATTAAACAAACGTTTCTTTTTTGTTTCAGATTGGAAATCTCAAGGATTTCTACCTTTACTCACATCCGCACGTCAGCAAGAGATCAGCAAATGCTAGTGTTGATTACATCCATAGACTCAAAAATGACCCACAGGTAAGCGTTTGAAACCAAATCCAACAATTAAAAGTGTGACGAGCTTTGTTCACCTGCAACGTATGTTTTACCATGACCGAGATTTGAACAGACTTTCAACTTTTATGGGTGGTTTGGTTTACATTGTCCAAGATTGTGGTAACAAAAACAGTTAGCAGTACAGTGTCTAAACAAATTGGGCAGTGGCAAGTCAACTTTTTTGTCACTACTCACTACAATGTCACTTGACTTGACCAAAGTAAGCCCCCATTAAGTCAGCACTGTTGGTCCATGTTGGTCGAATGGGGTTGTGCCTCGACTTTCAATCCGATGGTCGTGGATTCGAATCCCGGCCGCGCATCACTGGATTTTTCGTTTCGAAAAATTTATATGCGCTTTAACACGAGCTCAAAACGGTGAAGGAAAACATCGTGAGGAAACCCGCAGCTTAGTCAGCTCCCCACGTATTGACGTCGTCTTTCCTGTGGGCGGCTGATTAAGCTGAGAGGATGGTTTAGGTGCTGGGCAAGCCTATTCCATCTCAATCAATGTTCCAGGCACTACAACGTTCCGTTAAGTGTAGGCAAAGGTTGCCTCCTGACGCTGTATTAATCATCTAATTTAGATGTAAAGGCCTAAGTTTTTTTTTTATTCCATTGGCCTACACTAGTATTACTACTACAGTCTAGTATTACACATAATAAATTCTCAAGGTGCATTTACACGATGCAATTTTTCGTACGATTTGCTAAGCCCCGCCCATTGAACGTGCCGACGAGCATCGCGCTAACTAGGAGAAATCGCATAAGATGAGCGTTTACATGTGAAAAATTGCCGTGCGATACGATATGGTATGGGTTGAAATCGCACCGTGTAAATGATGATCACCTTTAGGATGATGTTACAAAACACTACTTAAGTGCAAACTTTATCACGTGACCTCGGCTTGAGCTAGGAATCTAATCTCAAGCACTGGTCATATTTCAAACAGCTTAAACTATACTTACTAGTCTTCATAATATAATACTTCAAACTTCAGCGTTTTGTCATATCTCGCGGCTTTTTGACGGGGTAAATAATTTAGGCCCTGATAAAATTATATTAGTGCTATCCTATCCTAACGTCAGTTATCCGTAGCATTGCCATGAAAACCATGCGATCAGTAATGTCTGATCGCGTCTGCATCAAACTCGCAGTAGGTACGTCTACCTATTTCTACGCCAACTACGCACTGACCGTCAGGATCTAAGGCTTGATCAGGCGCGGGGGGGCGGGGGATCACTAATCTATTAGAACGGCTTTTTTTATTTTGTAATTATTTCGAAGATTTTTCATTTTGGAGGGGTGGGGGAGGGGGGTCATGTCCCCTGTGCCCCCCCCCCCCAGAACCAGCTTGAGCTTGATACTCATTGAATTTTCTAATATAATTGCAAAAGATTGGGTGGACCACGCGGCAGACCGCGGCGACAGTGGAGATACGAACTTCACTCTTACTCTTCCCATTGAACAACATTAGCTTATAATAAAGTTGAGTGGAAGAAAGAATGGGAGACCTTTGCCCTACAGTGGGACATCACGGGCTCCTAGTAATAGTAATAAATAAAAATTTACATATAGTTTTGTTTCGTTTCGAGAGTACATAATGAACGTGTTATTATAGAGTAAATCTTGTAAAACCTGTGTAGAACCCACACAGGTAAGGAAAATGCTTCAGTGTTCTTTTAAAATAAATTGAGCTACAAAAACCTTTTAAAACACGCAGCCAATATGTACTATACTCACTGAATACTAAAAGCGCTCCCAGAGAACTTTTTAGTTACTTTGTCTTGTAATCTTAGCTGACTAGAGTGGCCAAAATTTTTAATTAAAAAAGTTGATTAATCTCTTGTCTTGTTCCTATGATGAGAAAGAGCTGGTAATTCATTTGAAACTGTTTAAAACTTTATTTGAGAATTTTTATGTTATACTTGAATGAATGTGGTTTTTGTTTTTTTCATATATTAGCCAAATGTATGTCTTAGTTAGTAGGTATTTCGTTAAAAAAAAACCTGACTGGATCATCTATGTGCCCAGGAACAGTAGAGAACAGTATTACAGCTTCTTAGAGGTTATTTAAATTTTCAAGGTTTTTCATTATACATTCGGTTTATGAAACTATTTCTTGATTTTGCCTCTATTTGTCTCTAGTTTGGCAAGTTTGAACATTCCAGATGTTATCAAATTATTCATTAGTATAATCCGCAAATTCTCTAAAGGTTTAAGAGGATCCGAATAATTGATTCCGTCTCAATAGTATCTTAAAGGTTCCGGTAGTTAATCTTGGACAAGTTAAATTAATCCAGCAGAATGAATTTATGTTAGATTGAAAAGGCGTGGTTTGGGTTGTTCTAAAATTCGCGGTCACTATTTAAAGATTGCAGGATTTCGTAGAACCTTATTTATTTTGTTTTCCGTCGATACGTCTATGGTAATTTACCGCGAGTCTCCAAATAATTAAAAAGCCGTAAAATAAAAAAATAAAAAAAGACGACCTCTGTGGCGCAGTGTCAAATTTGTAGAGACACTTTCCATATTTTGAAATTATTTAATCGAATGCATTTGAAAAGTATGGATTGTCTAGCTGAAATCACTATTATAAAAGTTTAGTTAGACACTTTGATCTTATTTTAAAGTTTAAAAGACACTTTGATCGAAGAATAAATAGCAAGCTATGTTTTGTATTTATCAGGTGAGATGGGCTATGCAGCAAAGAGAGCTGCGTAGAACAAAGAGGGACTACAAGGCGAGTCCACGGTTGGTGATGAGGCAGTCAAGCATGCCGGCCTTCCCCGATCCTCTGTTCAAGGAGCAGTGGTATCTGGTGAGTGTGGTACGTGGTTTATAAACAGTGAGGTATAAGACAAGGCGACGAGTTACTTAAAAAAAACATGGCGGACAGTATCCCCAAGGTGCGGTAAATATTCTCTCAAATCTTATTAGTATTCAAAATCCAGTCAAGATGTCTAAGGGGATAGTCAGAGGCCCAAATATTTTCAAATATCAAATCAGGTTCCCGAAAGACGCCACTTGTACTCGTACATGGTCAACATTCCCAGAGTTCGTACAAAGTTTTGAGTCCACTTTTTTCCTACACACTGCCAAATTGTGGAACTCATTGCCGGGTACCGTATTTCCCGAAAAGTACAATATAGGGGTCTTCAAATCAAGATTAAATAGGTTCCTTTTAGGAAAGCATGCTCCATCTTAGACCTCACTACTGCTTAACATCAGGCAGAGGGAGGTCAAATGCTGACCGATTTAATAAAAAAATAAAAAAATATGATATTTGATACATGCCCACATTTTGTAGAAATTACATATGATGCCTAATAGTTATTATGAACTTAGATAAAATTATATTTGTCTCAAAGGCACACTTACACGTGAAAACAAAGCTATGGAGGAGTGTAAGGACTCTTTGTTCAGTAACATAGTACCAGATGGTTTAAATGACTTTGCTGGCATAAGTTGAAACGGGAATTATGGAGTCAATGACCTATAACTAACAAAGGTACCATCCAGAAACTAAATATTAAAGCATAGAAGAGAAACTTCGTAAGATTGAAGTTGCTCCATGTCAACGTCTGACTTTTACTTCATCTTTAATTAATCACCACACCATGATAATAAAATATTGTATTCTAGGTATAAAAAAAACATTTTATTCCTTTTATATTGATGATTATGTTTTTTTTTTAATTAATTAATTTTAGTGGAGTTCCGTGGTCTTGCCTACCCCTTCGAGAAAGAGGCGTGATTTTATGTATGTTTGATGTAATTCTAATTTATTAAAAGGTAGTGTATATCTTGGGACAGACAAATGAGGAGAGCAAAGGTCTCCCTATCATAACAAATGGATAAAATAAATAAATAAGTTTCATATCTAAGTGAATTATATTCAACACGAAAATGTTAAAATTCCATCTTTGCTCCTCGAGCGAACGAACACTTAAGCGATTACTAATTCAATAGTTCAGAATCAGAAAGTGAACTTTATTACCTACTGTTACTTCTATCTGAGTGTTTGAAATACTAATACTTATTATTGTTATTATTGTGAAGCAACACTATCTTCAGCGGTTATCTTAATTTTTAGTTTCTTCTTTTTAGCATTTCATAAGTATTCATTTTAGTAGGTATTTATACAGGGTGTAAAAAGACGTCTACCGAAGCCGAAAGGGGTAGGTACAGCATCCCAACACACAACCAAATCCAAAAGGATTTTCCGAAAAAATAAATATTTTCCGAGAAAACAGCGTTTGAAGATTTTCATTTATTTCGTCAGCCAGCAATGTACGCTACGCATTCCGAACCCCACGCGATAACTTCGGCAGTGCCTACCTACTAATGTGCGTAGCGTAGAAATTTGATTATTGTGAGGTAAGTAGGTACTTAGACTTACCTAATTCCACTGTAACCTCAAACTGAGCATCAGCTCAACAAGCACAGCTGAGCCTGCCTGGCTGTAGGTACCCAAGCGTTTCTCCCAAAAAGAATCAAGACCTGCTCTTCTACTTGCAGATCAGAGCCTCCAGATCAGTGTTGGTTCGGGTAACTTAACTATCGATCAACCCTAGCTATTTTGTGGGCCTATCGCATTACGCGCTAGGCCCATAACACAACGCATTTTCACACACGATCACAACAATCACTTTTGACCGAACACACTCGCACTAAACAGACACTCACTGTTCTCTTCTTAACAAATGTAGGCAGGTACCTACTAGGTAGGTAGATACGATAATTAACTACCTAAGTAGGTACTAAATTATCCTCTAATAAAACCATAAAACTCATTCGCGACAGTAGTACCGGTAATGCAATTTGTATGCGCTGCGCGAGCGTCCAATACGTACGAATATTGAACTTCAACTAATTAATAAATAATAAAATCAAACAAAACGAGTCGAGAAATTAGAAAGAAAATGTAGCGAAATAGAAATTTGAACCTTATTTCAATAGTATTAGAAGACAATTTCTTAATATCTTTGACAAAAGCCGCCAAAGAGTCAACTGAAAAATGCCTAGCAAGGCATGTTTCACACTACTCAAGAGTTGAAAACTGATGGATTTATTCACTGATCATTCACTACATTGTTGTACCTAGTGATATTTGATAGAATAAACTGATAATCTTATCAACCATTAATCTTATTATTTGTTTACTTAGGCAGGTACTTACTTACTTATTATTTGTTTATGTAGTGAACAGTTGATCTAGTGCTGCTGTTAGTATAAACTTTGACATAATGAATGTGTATCCCAATCGAGGTTAAAGATAAAGTGCTGGTCAAACACTTCGATCACTCGGTCTTAGACGAATTCTTCGTCAAGCATAAAATTCGCAAACACTGTAGACGCAGCTTTATACCGACGGCTTTTACAAAGGATTCAGTCTTAGTCTTAGCGAAATAGAAATCTGAACCTTATTTCAATCAAGTTAGAAGATTTTGATAGAACCCTTTGACTCTGCCGCCGACACGTGCAGCGTTCAATCGAATTTCAGTAATTTTTTTTTGAAATGAAGCTTAATTTCGCTGCACACAGTAAACTCATGATAGCCGAGCTAGAACAGTCTAAGATTTGAGTGCATGAGACCAGTGTTCAAATCCTAGAGTCGGAGAATAACTTTTTTAAATTTTAATTTTTTTTGTACTATTATTTTTTGTTTATAACCGTTACTGAAACTTCGTTCAAGTTTTCCTTACTTACGATTTTATGAACTCAATAGTGAAACATTTTATTTATGTAACTAATAATAGCTGAAATAAAGCCAAGTTAGGTACCTACTTATGTTTAATTTTTCTAGTTTACGTAACTAAGATTTTGTTTATAGCACTGGTGGAACTGCATAGGTGCAGTAGACAGGCGACGCGAGAGCGGGGCGGGTGCGATGCCCGGCCGGCCGCGGCGGTCGTCGGCCGCGCGCGCGTGCGCTGACCTCGCTCAGCTGCTCGCGCGCTCTTACTAGTCGCGTTGTTTTACGTAGATTGCAAGATTTTGATTTTTAATTGTTTTTTTCTTTTATAAATGAAATTATTAGGTAGGTATGGTCTTACTATGTTGTACTAGTAGTAAATAATCGGAAAATAAAGTAAAATGAAGCAGCAAATTCATTTTTTTTTTTGCGTTTTTTTTTCGCTAAATATGTTTAGAATCATGGTCTGATTGCAACCCCTCAGTTTTCGGTAGTAGTCTTTTTACACCCTGTATATTAGTATATTGTTTTTTATATTATTAATGGCGTCTATTTGAATTATTTAAATACTTTTTCTAGCTTTGTTTCACTCTAAATGAAACTTCTGTGCACTACCGTCTTTGTATGCTTCTTTGGTTTATATTCCATCCAAACGTTGCCTGGAAGAAATCGCTTTCAGCGATAAGGCCGCCCATGGTACTAATTTTTAACGTGTTTTATTTATGTGGTGTTTTGTTATTAATTGGTATACAATAAAGTGTTCATTCATTCATTCATTCATCAATTGTTTAAAATAAGTACGCTTTGTACGGACTATGCGTTCGGCTACGCGTACACACGTTCTAGGCTCGTGCAAGGCGATGTAACATATCAAAATGTATACGCGTTATTGCAGGCTACGGGTTCATTGGAACGTGCAAACGCGTAGCCTGGAAGAGAGACATTCTAGGTTGTAATTTTTTTTTAACATTAGAGGTGAAAAGATTTTAAAATACTCAATAATGTAATCGAATAGAAAAGGAAGCTTCTTAAACCGTAGGGTCAAACGTTTTTAAACTTTGATATGCTAAACACGACATTAAGTTGACTTTTACTAGTTTTGAGACAGGCTATTAGTATTCAAGTCTTCTTCTCCTGCTATTTTTAAAAACAGAATTAAATTGTATTTCCTTTCTGTTTGAATTGAATCGTCTATCATCATATATCTAAGTACTTTGTGTACCTATAGTTAGTGTTTATATTTATTTATATAAAATATAAGTATGTAGTCTATAATATTTATAAAATGTATGGTTATGTGTTTAGGTTTATGTATGTTTTATTTTATTTCATAAATATTATGTACCTATTATTATGTAGTTTATAAGTTAATTGTATATAGCCTATTATCAGCTTTAAATTCATTTTTTTTTCTTATACACCTGACCAATCCTTCTTTCACTGAGTTCCTCTCCATCCAAAGGTTGCCTGGAAGAGATCGCTCAATAGCGATAAGGCCACCCATTGTATATTGTCATTATTTGTTATACTTAATTATTTTGTTTCATAGTTTAAGGTGTACAATAAAGAATTCTCATTCATTCATTCATTCAAAATGTAATAGTAATGCTTGTTACAGAATGGCGGAGCAGCAGATGGCTTGGACATGAATGTGGGCTCGGCGTGGCGCAAAGGGTACACCGGGAAAGGGGTAGTCATTACAATTCTAGATGATGGCATACAGCCTAACCACCCCGATCTTATACAGAATTATGTAAGTTAAAGTGCATGGGCACATGTGTTCATGAGAGATGGCTCTCATGTACACATGTAGGTACAATTTATAATACAACTAGCTGGTACCCGCGACTTCGTCAGCAAAATAACATACTTAATAAAAACAGAACTGAAAACTGCTGTTCAAAAGATTCACTTCTGATACTTTTAAAAATAAAAATGCAATAATAGCGCCATCTCGACCTCAGCCATAGGACTGCAACGCCATCTAGTGGCCTTCAACTGGAACTTCACTTTAAGTCCCCATACAAAATTCCAACCCTTATTTCACGCCCTTCATGATTAGTTTTGAAAAAAAAAGTAGCCTATGTCCGTCCCTGGGTCATAATCTTTATCCAAGTCATATTTCAGCATCATCTGTTCAGTGGTTTAGGCGTGAAAAGGTAACAAACAGACAGACAGACAGACACATTTTACTACATAATAGATGGCGCCACAGGAAAAATTAGATCGCGCTATCGTTGCGTTTTGGGGAACGTAACATGTAAACTCGCTAATCCTCTACTTTTCAGCTTTATAATATTAGTATGGATAACCAATGATATTGCAGATAATTCTATTTATGGAAATAAGATTCAAATTCGTATTAATTCGTATTCGTACCTGCATAGGACTTTCATAAAATAGATTTTAGATAAGAAGAGGAAAGGTTTCGAATCAAAGGTTTGCTAAGAGCCAAATCGCGAGCGAGTTTTTGGAAGCTTTTATTTACAACTAGCTGTGCCCGCGATCTTGTTCGCGTTGAGTCTTTTTATTATTTATTTATTTCAGATTATAATTATCAATCCATATAAAATTTAACACATTATTATTTTTTTCCCGCGTAAATCCCGTAATAAGGGAGATGATGATGAAACAAGAACGATATTTCGTTTAATACAACTGCGAGTTAAAATGTATGAAAACAGAATAACGTGCTAGGTGTGTAATTGCAATAGCATGTTCAACGTTACAGTTGTGGAATTTAATCACCGCTTACCGTCACGAACCATTCGCTTATAATAAATAACCCAATGACCCCTTTAAGAAAATCGAAGATACTGTGATTTATTATTCAACTTCATATACATACATCGACAGCAGTAGGTAGATTTTTCAGTACTTAAGTAAAACTTAAAAATATAATTCTCGCTTATTTTATTTTGTTCCAAAAAATTACTACTAGGAAAGTTATGAGTTACATAATACATAATAAATTTCGCATGTGAGTAGGTACTCATTGTGGTAGTACAATAGAGAAAACAACCCGTGTTCATTACGATTCCATGGCATTGAGTAGAATTATTTCGTTTTTAAGACGATTGATAAAACTGGTGAAACTTAAGTGACCAAACTAGTCCTACTGAATAATTGTTTTTGATCTCTATTTTTGATTTTTAGTTGTTATTTTTATTTGATAAGATATTTTTTTTATAACAGGACCCCGCTGCATCTACGGATATAAACGGCAACGACACAGATCCAATGCCAAAAGATGACGGCGACAACAAACATGGAACACGATGTGCTGGCGAAGTTGCAGCCGCCGCATACAATAGGTAAGACTAGCTAATAAATAAGACTACAGTTCATGAAAGAGATTTTTAAGTTTCAGTTTCATCATGTCTTGCTTTAAGATTAAAGTATTTTTTAAATACTAGGTACAGTCAGCACTAAAAGTCGATTTACATTTTGGTGTTTCACAGGAGCTTTATGAAAATATTAAAAATTTGACTTTGACATAGCTGATATGACCAATTTTCGATATCCTTAACATTTGGGCAAAATATTTGAAGATGAAGTCTATAATCGTTTTTAAGGTATGATTAATTATTTCATGGACTTCGAAAATAACCTTTAAAAAATCAAACTGTTAATCAACTTTCGTTGCTGACAGTACCTGCACAGTACCTCCTCATAGTTTGAATCCCGAAATCAAAGTCAAAGTCAAAGTCAAAAAGCATTTATTCAGTAGGACCGCTGGGATCACTTTGAAATAATTTTTGCGTGTTATTCTAAAGAAAGTAATTTATATAACAGGTATTGCGGAGTAGGCATTGCGTACAACGCAAGCATCGGTGGTATAAGAATGTTGGATGGTAACGTAAACGATGCCATCGAAGCACAAGCATTAGGCTTCAATATCCACCATATAGATATATACAGCTCTTCGTGGGGCCCTGAAGATGACGGGAAAACTGTTGATGGGCCAGGTCCTTTGGCCAAGAGGTACGTAGGGTATAAGCCGCCTTACGCATTCTCGGTTGAACCGCGGGGCGGACTATTTTAGTACAATTTTGTGGCAATTAAGTGCGTACAATCACAAGCGGTTGCATAATTAAAAGTGGCCCGCCACGCGGCTAGCCGCTCCGGAGTTCAACCGCTAGTGCATAAGAGGGCTTATGAACACTTCGCGCGTCGTTCGTTCTTTTAAAATTTCCATGAGTACCGAGAATGTTACATGATTGAGATACAATTTATAAAGAGATAATATGAACCGTGGTACATATAATGCATATTGCAATCCATTGTCAGAAGAAGATTGCTTCAAAGATTAAACATTAGGTGTAACAGCGAAAAATTGATTTAAGACGTTTAAAAGTAAAAAGTTTTAATTCATTCATTTATAGATTTCAATACAAACATTTGCGTTATACGAGCACTATCACGAAGCAGCGCGCCATGACGTTACTTAATTTACTTCGTTATTGTACAAACCCCGCCACAGAATACAGAGAGACCCCGCAGTAAGCTGCGGTATGGAATTTTTAAAAGAAGCTCATTCATTTACAAGAGGGAATAGAAAACTATCTACTGTCCAAGAAACTTGACACCAGTGTAGTTTATATCTATATTTATCAATAGAGATATTTGACGATATAAATGACAAAATGTTTGAAGAGTTTTATGGGGAATTTTTAAAAGAGCCCTGGAAAGCTGAGCGGTATAAAATAAAAGTTAAAAGATGCTTCAGTTCAGACTAAAGTTTAGCTCAGTTTTAAACCACACCTTAACACACCTTTAAGCATTGATAAAGACAATGTGACTTCCATTCCTATGACAACCAGTTTCCAATTCAATAGAGCTCACTATCAGGTATTCCACGTCCTATTATAAGAAGATTTCTAGTTCAAAAGCTCATTAAAACCCTTTGTTACAGAGCTTTTATTAATGGGGTGACGAACGGAAGAGGGGGGAAAGGCTCCATTTTTATATGGGCCTCGGGAAACGGGGGCAGGCACACTGACTCCTGCAACTGCGATGGTTACGCAAACAGTATATTTACTGTATCTATATCTAGCGCAACTCAGAAAGGGTTAAAGCCCTGGTATTTAGAAGAATGCTCGTCGACGATAGCTACCACGTACAGTTCAGGAACGCCAGGGAAAGATAGGAGCGTTGCTACTGTTGATATGGATTTGCGGTTGAGGCCCCAACATCTTTGTACATTGGAGCACACAGGGACATCGGCTTCTGCGCCGTTGGCTGCAGGAATCGTCGCACTAGCTTTAGAAGCTAACCCGCTTCTTACGTGGAGAGATATCCAACATCTCATAGTTATGACTTCAAGATCAGCTCCTTTAGAGAAAGAAGGAGGATGGATAGTTAATGGAGTAAAGAGAAAAGTCAGCCATAAATTCGGCTACGGCCTAATGGATGCCGCCGAAATGGTCACACTCGCGGAACAATGGACGCAAACCCCACCCCAACATATTTGTAAGTCACAAGAAATAAACGAGGACAAGTCGATAGAAACATCTTTCGGCTACACTATATCCGTCCACATGGACGTGAATGGGTGCAGCGGTACGGCGAATGAGGTCAGATTTTTGGAACACGTTCAATGCAAAATTTCACTAAGCTTCTTCCCGAGGGGAAATTTACGGATATTGCTAACGTCGCCTATGGGGACGACTTCCACTCTTTTGTTAGAGAGAATGCAGGACGCGACGAGCTCTAGCTTTGACGATTGGCCATTTTTAAGCGTTCATTTCTGGGGAGAAAGCGCCGAGGGTCGCTGGACTCTGCAAATACTGAACGCGGGTAACAGCCATGCCACACAACCAGGTATTCTGAAGAAATGGCAGCTTATATTCTATGGTACCGCCACCGATCCCGTTAGGCTCCGCAGTAAAGGCTATTTCAATTCCAATAACGTCTACCAAGTGGAAAAAACTTATCATATCAACGACGTTTACGACCCGTCTGAATATTCGCAATTCCTCAACGAGATCGAGCTTGGGGTCTCAGACCGCCGCAATTACCCCAAAAACATCCCCTCGGCGCAGCGGAAAAACGTTTTAGCGGACGCAAACGACAAGCAAGTACAGAGAATGTGCGACCCGGAGTGTGATTCCCAAGGTTGTTACGGAAAGGGGCCGACTCAGTGCGTGGCTTGCAAACACTACCGCCTGGATAACTCTTGCGTTTCGAGATGTCCCCCGAGGAGTTTTGTGAATCAAGGCGGGGTGTGTTGGCCTTGTCACGAGTCCTGCGAGACCTGTGCGGGCGCAGGGCAGGATTCCTGCCTCACTTGTGCGCCCGCTCATATGCTAGTCGTCGACTTAGCCGTGTGCCTTCAGCAATGCCCGGACGGTTACTACGAAGATGCGGACGCAAATTCCTGCTACCCCTGTTCAGAGCATTGCGAAACGTGCTCAGAAAAGGCGGATATGTGCTCATCTTGCGCTCATAACTATGTTCTATACAACGGCTCTTGTTTGGCAAGCTGCCCGCCCGGCACTTATCAGAAAGATGACTTCGGTTGCATGAAGTGTGATGATACATGCGATTCGTGTCGGGGTCCTAACGCGACTCAATGTGTCTCATGCAAAATAGGTGATTTCGCATTCAACAACCGCTGTCTCGCTAAATGCCCTGCAGGTCATTACGCGGATACACAAAGAAGGGAATGTCTGGTGTAAGTATTATTCTGATATATTACGTTCTCATTATTCATTCGAGTGAAAGTCTTTTAATGTATATTACATATTGTGTAATACTAAATCACTTTAAAGATTTGATAGTCCGAGTTATGCTAAATGCAGTCATACTTACATTTGTGTTTGACTGAACTAATACAGTATCGATTGTTTTGTAGTCAATTTGTGGTTTGACGCATTTTAGCATAGGTATACACGGTACCCTATAAGTTAAAACAAACATTACAAATAAACGTACATTGTTTTCAAACTGTGCTAGTAGTAAATTGTATTATATTTTTAGGTGTCCTATAGGTTGTGCAGTTTGTGCCTACGGAGTCTGCTCAATATGTAAAGAGAAATGGGTTTTAACAAAAAGTGGGAAATGTCTGCCAGACGGAAATGAAAAATGCGATACAAGTTAGTACTCTTTTTAGCTTTCTTATATTTTAGACTTTGCTCCGAGATATAACCTGAATATGCCAAGTTTGTGGGCTAATATTCTTTTTCTGAATGAATACTAGTGTGTGAATCTCCAAAACTATTATTAATTTTAAGGGATTTCAGGAAATGAAATACAAATCTAAATCTATAAATTTCTGTTTACTAGATTGTTCGTTAAAAAAGTGGAATATTGGAATATCAAATACACAACAACTGTTTTTGTAAATCCTATCAGCTTCTGAAAAGTCATTCCATTACTACCTGAAATTTTTCAAACATTTACACAATTCATGTAAAAAATACATTTCACCGAAAAAAATATTACTTCCAAGAAATAAAATTATCTTGACTTGATAACATCCAAAATTCGAGTTAGGAAGAACAAAAGATAGAAAAAGATGGGACTCCCAAATATGCGCTTCAGAAAACAACGAACAGCTTTGTACGAATTTGCTCTCATACAACCAACAGCCGTCTCCATGCCGCCATTCTTCTAGGTGACAGCAGGTGGTGTTTTTTTTTTTTTTTTTGTTAAGATATTTCGAAGAGAATTGTAGTAAAGTAAATTTCCGGGGCGTAAGATATTTGTGATAATTACTATATTATTTTCGTTAAATTCCTTAAAATCATTCGTTCATAAAATACTATTTATAAAAAGGAAAGGCACACCCAAACAGAATGTGTTCACGAGAGCTTATGTTGTAATATTGGCCGTTGTACACAGGCGAATACCACGAAGGAGGTCGTTGCAAGAATTGCCATTCGACGTGCGAGAAATGTAGCGGCCCCAACGAATGGGACTGTTTGTCTTGCTCCGGCCCGCTGTTATTGCAAGGATCGAGGTAATTCTGTTTATACGAATGTTTTTATACATTGTTTATGCAGTAAGTATTCTGAGAGGCAATTGGTTTCAAAATTTGCATATTTAATTGTTACTTAAACTTTAACATTCACACAAACTAAGAACTACGTGGAGATAGGAGAATTTTCAAAAGGTTGACGGACACCAGCTTAGAACATCAGTGTCGACTGCGACTTAATTTTAATTGACTTAAATTTTTTACGTAGGCACAATAACGCTAAAAATATACCTGCATATCCTGCAAAAATGTATTCCGCCACGAAAATCAGACTTAGATTTATGATATATGAATCCAAAAATTTTTTTATCTCTAGATGCGTGGCAGAATGTTCAATTGGCTACTACCAGACCGCCGGCAAATGCTCTCATTGCCCTCACACATGCACCAGCTGTGTCTCCCGACTGAACTGCACCTCTTGCTCCGGAGCCCTACGCCTCCAATCAGGGACATGTAGGTCCACTTGTGCCCCTGGATATTACCCTGATGATGGCACCTGTTCCAAGTGCTATCTATCTTGTCAGACGTGCACAGGGCCTAGGAGGGATCAGTGTGCATCTTGTCCTCCTGATTGGAGGCTGGCGGCGGGGGAGTGTAGGCCTGAATGTCCGCAGAACTTCTTTCCGTGGAAGGTTAGTATGTTTTTAGGCTATGTTTGAGTCTTATCTAAGTTTATATCTATAGTAATTTAATATTTTTTTAAGACTGACTGCGCTACCACGGGAACAACAATTAAATTTTTCCGGAATTTAAATGAATCTAGATTTTCTGAAGCTTGCTTATTACACTCTAATTTACAGCTGTCATACAAAGCTTTACAGGAATCTTAAATTGTAGGAAAGCTGCCGTCGTTGTCACCACTATTGCCAAGACTGCCACGGCGCTGGTCCCCAGCAGTGCACCTCGTGTCCCCAACACTTTAGTCTTGAAGAGGGCTTGTGTGTAGAGTGCCTTAGCTCTCAGTACTATGAAGTGAGATCCAGAGGCTGTAAGCCTTGCCATGACTCGTGTAGATCCTGCTCTGGACCTGGCCCGACAAGTTGTGTGACTTGTGCTCACCCGCTAAGATTAGATAGGTAAGTAAGACGCCGTTTACACGATGCCATTCTGGCATAACATTCTTGCATCTTGCTTTCTCAAACTCAATGGAGCAGGAGCTAATGGTAAGAGGCAAAAATGGTATGCTAGAATATCATCGCGTAAACGGCATATAACTTAAATTAAATTAAAATTATGATAATTTAAAATGTTATAATATAGGTAACTAGTTTTAGATGATGTATGAAATAATATATTTTTCAACACACTTGCTCATAAAGTGGCTCTATGGTCACCGCAATTAGGCACATAATGACACCCATAATCAAACTGTGACTTTTTCATTACTATAACTCACTAGTGAGTAATAGAATTTTTTTTAATTTTATTGGTTGAGTTGCTTTGTTCTTTAAAAAGTTTTTATTCAGAAAAAAGATCGTGTTCAATAGAACAAATAAATTAATGTTCCTATTGCTTGCTCATTTCATGCAACTTCTAATTTAAATAGATAATTTTAACTCGTACGTGTTTAATAAATAAAACTTTCACTCAAATATAACTTTTGTTTTCTCTATAATAAAAGAAAACTTTAAATTCCCCATTTTGTCCGTGGCAGAATAGGCCGCAAACCCTATGCGCGGCGCGGAAATATAGTCTGTGGCCGATCGCAATGCGCGCGCATAGGAAAACTGATTAATTTTTCCCGCAATAGCGAAACATTTTTCACAACTCATTTTCACTGTTGAAAATGAGTTTTTATTGTTATTTTATTCACAAGTGTGTTGAAAAACGTCGTATGATACACGTGTGTATTGATGATTACCGTCCTCTGTTCTATTATGATACATAAGAACACCTCGGCGGTAATCACCAATGTTACACACTAGTACCATAATGTACTATTTTCAGGATAAACCATAAATGTCTGCCGTGTTGTACGGAAAGCAAAGTTAACTTTCTGCTGAATATAAATGAAACTGATTGCTGCCATTGCGATAAAGACATGGGTAAGTTTAAAAATGCAATGAATTATGAACTCAAGTATCTATGCAATATCTTCATTTTCTGTCAAACACGATTTTTAAAAGTAAAGTAACTCAATGAAAATGAAATATAAAAATTTGATACTAACTTGTCTTTTAACAACTAATTGAAATGTTCACAATGTTCACAATCTGATTAATAAGTAAAAATTAATTATTAAATAAACTCTTCTTTATTTTCACAACTACGTATTTTTTGAAAGGTGGTTGTCTCAACACGTCATCTGCCGGCAAACGGCGGATCTCAGAGAACATGAAGACGCGGGTAACTCCATCCTTCTACGTGGACCAGCACCAGCTTCCAGTAGACTCTCTGGATAGGAACCTCCTGGTCGCCTGGAGTGTTGCTGCTACTGTACTTGCTGTGGTAGCTGTAGGGGTGGCAATTAAGGTAAGGTTAGCCTTCTGATTTCCCAAGGTTCAATCAAGAAACGTTGCAACTTAGGTATCAAATTAATAATATGATTTGATCATAAGTTGCGACTCAATTTCAGTATTTTTTCTTTCAAAATTGATTGCAGTTCAAGAATTACCAGAAAATAAAGTTCATGTAAACCAATGATATTTTAACCCTTTCACTCACGAAGACTACTAAATTATTTTATTTGTGAGGCTGCGTTTCCTGTAAGAGTTCCGTGAAAAATGTCCGACAGATCTGATCCACAGATACAGAATGATTTTAAAAGTTAATAAGGTTATAGATGAGTCAGATTTCAATTGTATTTTCTTTTACAGCTAAAAACGAGACGAAAACATACCCTTTACCCAAAAACGCAGTACTCCCAACTTTCAGTCGATGACGACCTACCAATGACGTCACTAAGCACCTCGCCGACGTCACTAAACACAAACAGCCCCCTAAATAATAAACTCGAAGAACCAACATAGCAATTTAGACCTAAAGTCAATGTAAGTAGGTGAATTTTACACTGCAGACTGATATTTAGATGTTTGAAGAATTTGTTTGTGTAAATAACATTGAGATATAGTTATGTACATTACCGCCTTATTCATAATACACGCTAAAATGGCTGAGTAACTGTCTGTTTGATATTTTAAATGGCTGATAATTTTACCGTCTTTTTTATCGTGAAAGTGATGACAGAATATAAATAAATCTTTGATTAGATTAAATTTATTATAAGTAAAGCCGATTTTTATTTATTAATCAGGTAAAGATATACGTTACGCTAATAAGACATGAGATCATTTTTAAACACGCTTCACAATGTCAAATGTTCGATCGTGATATTGTATGGTATAATTGAATTTGCTATAATAATAATATAATAAACTGCTGCGTCAGCGGGATCTGGTTGCGGAATTAAATATTTTAATGAGTAGGTAATAATATTTTAATATTATTGAACATAGCTACAATAGTAAATTGCAAAAATAATAACAAATTTTTATCTTGATCCTTTTTAACTAATCTCAAAGCCGATTATTTGTAGTACAAACCTGTAAGATCTGAATAATTATATTATTTGAAATTAAATTGATAAATTGTATTTTACATTTATTTTGTATATAACCGAAAATAAAAATATAACTAAATCAACTTAATTATAATTTTAGGATAATGGTATTTCATTCGGAACCATTAAATGCTTCCCTTGAAAATTAATGTTTTTGCACTATCACATTATTGTACTGGGTGACTGATACAACAAAAATAGATATTATTTTATTTTACTACTTTTAATCAAATAGTTAATTTAGACCATTCGTTTCTTTGGATGGAACTAGTATAAGTCCGGATGGGGGCGTTGGTGCCGGCGACACAGTTTTACAAAAAACTTCTGCAGGTATCATCGTTTCCCCTGTATACATAAGCCACTGTTACTGTTCCTGAATAAACTTGATTTGATTTGATTTGATTATTTGTATCTACTTAGTCTCTTTCTTCATAATAGTTTATTATTATTCTATAGGTACGTGTATAGTGCTTATTGTATTGTCTTGAATATTCCCAACGACAAGCGGCGTTGAATTGAATTTATTTTTGTACAGAGAATTTTGGAACGAAAAAAAAAACTATTGTCGATACTCACAGTCGTCTAAAGCTAGGTTCATAAATCCGATCCGAAGTAAATGTTTTATCTAACATCTTTACTAACGAACGGATTATGCTATTTAGTATCCGGCCATAAAAAAGCCGGAGAAGTATTGAAGAGTGTCAATCGCAATTATTATACCTTAATTTCATTAATTATTATTATTAATAATAATAATAATATATAAATCGATCATTAGACCTGTCGTATTGTATGGATCAGAGTGTTGGGCAACCAAAGTGACGGATGAAAGAAGAATGCATGCGATAGAGATGAGAATGCTGAGATGGATGTGTGGAGTAACTAGAATGGATAAGATAAGGAATGAGTACATCAGGGGAAGTTTGAAAGTAGCGCCAGTGACTGACAAATTGAAAAGTGGAAGGTTGGCGTGGTATGGGCATGTCATGAGGAGAGATGAGAGTCATATAACACGACGAGTGATGAGTATGAATGTGGATGGATATACCGGTAGGGGTAGGCCTAAGAAAAGATGGATGGACTGTGTGAATGTGGATATGTTTGTGAAAGGAGTGAGTTCTGATATGAGGGGTGATAGAGGGAAATGGAACAGAGAAACATGTTGTGCCGACCCCACTTAAGTGGGATAAGGGCAGGAAGAAGAAGATTATTATTATTAATAATATAAAGTTATTGTTGCTGAATTCAATGCAACGTCGCTTATAATGGACCAGAAATAAATGGGACCCAGATGTATCGCTTTCATGTCACACAATTATGGTACGTAATTTCATTTGTATAGAGTTTACAATAACATATCTCGTTTCTGCTGGTTCCGAGTATGTATATAATGTTCAATTATTTACTGTGATTTAAAATGTACATATGTAAATAAATTGCAAAGTGTAAATAAAATTGATGGTTTTTATGACAGATATAAATATGGTTTTATTGAATAACCCCTAGTAATTTAAATACCTTAAAAAAATATTTAAGCTCGTTGCCTCAGGAAGCAAATTGACAGGTAAATTCTGTAATTAATCTAAGCCAAGAACTAATTATGAGCCAGGAAGGTAGACAATTAGATATTTTACCTAAAGATCATCATCTTATGAATCTACTAAAGAAGTATTTATAGTCAGGGCCACGCTTAAATACATAGGTAAAATAAATAAATAACTTTATATTATATTTGCTGCCAATTTTACTGACGTTACGAGTTCAATTTGGTTGCAAGGCTATTATAAAAACATTATAGGTACCTAGGCACTTTTGATAATGTCCAAGCACTAGGTTCATAGCACACTAAGTACTTTCAACCTCAGCCATAGACATTGTATTTTTTTAATGACTGCAGCTTTTTTATTAAATTAAGTACTTATAGAAGAGGTTGGATAAGATCCGGAACACGACGTTGCGTTCAAGAACAGGCATCGCGGACGTGGGCGACAAGAGTGCCAGATTGAAGTGGGATTGGGCGGGCCATGTCACCCAATGGGTACCGGCAGATGACCGAAGAGGTCGGGGCAGGCCACGCAAGCTTTGGCGAGACGATATAGAAGCCTTCAATACGGACTGGTGGGAGACCGCAAGTGAGCGAAAGTCGTAGAAAAATATGGGGGATACCTTTGCCCAGCAGTGGGACAGTGTAGGTTAAATAAAAAAAGTACTTATACACAAATTAATTTCTCATTTGGGAAAATCACATTCCGATTCAAACGAAAAACAAACTTCGAAAATTGATAATATCTATTCCCGTATTATGACTAACACCTTAAAATAAATAAATAGAATTACCTTTTCCGCATTCAATCATCATTTATGGCCAATTTTTATGGTATTTTGCAGTTTTGATAACTTTTCTAGAGGCAATCAAGTAACAATTGCCGGCTAAGCTAAACTTTTTGATTCGGCCATTTTAGCCGTTTGAAAGATTATAAAAGGCAGTAAAACCAAATTGAGTTAACTTTTATCGGACGACCTACTTTCATAGACTATCGAACGAATCTGCCGACGTCATAAGAAACTTAACGCCCCAGGTTAAGAAAAACCATTAGAACCTGAACGTTGGCAATGAAAAATTGTTTTAAGGGTTTTTTAAGATGCCAACGGACTCTTGTTAACTATTAAGCCTCCGCTGTTTCTCTGTCATGTCTGTCTCAGGTTTATATTTTTTCAATGTGGTAGAGATGAACTTTAAATATTATGAAGTATGTGTAACGATCGCTATACTTCAAATAATTAAATAAAATGAATGAATGAATGAAAATTCTTTATAACACACCATTAATAAAATTAAAACAAACAAAAACCAGATAAAAATGTACAATGGGCGGCCTTACTGTGATCTCTTCTTCTTCCAGGCAACATTTATATGGAGAGGAACATCAGTGAAAAGAAGATTGGTCGGGTGCATAAGATGACAGATTATTTAATTTTTAAAGCAATACGACAGACTACTTACTTAAACCTAAAGCTATTAAAAATAAATAAAAATAAATTACATATATATGTTGTTAACAACATGTTATAAAATAACATGTTATAAAATAACATGTTGTTACTTACGCTTAACTCTAGAATCATTCGATGCGTTTGACATAAGTACGAATAGCACTTGTAAGTAGGAAACTGTTTATCCCTTGGTTAATTTACATTCCACATCCTACAAACTACAAACACATCAATAAGTTACGCTCATAAGTACCTATTTAAGTTAGTTGTTTAGTTAGTTATGAACGCGCCTTACCTCGAGTTAGGTTAATTCGAAGAATCCGAGGCCTTGTTCAGCTAATTAATCTGCTTTAGTTCAATAGAAAAAGGAGAAAGAATCGTTTTGTTATTTCAGTAAAGCCAAACATTAAAATTTAAAATAGAAGGAACATAGATACTCATGTAAAGGTACATTAAAATAATATTTCAGTACAGTATTATTTAATATATAAAATTATTTAAACTACACAAACTGACAGGGCCTCATTTTTGGGTTGTAAATAGACGTTTGACCGTATCAATTTAATTCCTAAGCCCATTTCAGTTTTCACTTCAAAATTTATCATTTATTTATGTTTTTTAGAATTGTTGCATAATGATTTTCAAGGAGAATAGACGTTCCACCAATCGCAGCTACATCACGAATGGGCTAAGTTATACAAGAAGCAACAATCAATTGAAACTCTTTATCAATTTTCTCGGGATTTTCATAACAAAACAAAAAAAAAAACATTACATAAATATTTTTTAATTAATTTTTTTGAACCCAATTCCTGAATTAAGTTAGTATAAAATGAAAGACCCTATAGAGGTACCTAGAGCTAGTTTGATGAACAATTGAAGTGAAAAGTTTCATTAGCAAGCAAATCGCCGTCAAAATTTACCGCTCCGATGTTTTTCTTCACAATTTTAGAGCATGTGACGAAGTGAGTCCTGAAAATAAAATAAGTGATCTCATTAGTATGTACCTACTACAGATGCTGTTCGCCAAACCATGACAGAGGCCTAAAAACTACGCCACCAGAACGAACTATTTACTTACCTATTTTTAATGGTTTTTTTCCTCAGCAGTGGTTAAAAAAGCGAAACTTTATGGTAGCGTGGTTTTTCGTATAAATATTAATTTTATAGTTATTACGTAACCGCGTGCAAAAATGGTAGCCATTAGTGGTACAGCAATAAAAACAGATTACCTACACTCTTAATGACAATATTTTAAATGTACCTACCTACTAGGCGAAGGGACCTTCGCCAAGTAGCGAAGGGACCTTCTGCGTGCTCGATTGTTCCAAGGTGATGCAAGGTTGCGGGCTCGATTCCCGCCGCGGGACAAATGTTTGTATGACCTACAGATATTTGTCTCGAGTCTGGGTGTTTCTATGTATAATATGTACCTATGTATTTACAAACAAAAAGTATTTAAGTAGTATATCAGTCATCTAGTACTCATAACACAAGCTCTGCTTACTTTGGGGCTAGATGATGCTGTGTGTCCAGCTTTATTTATTTATTATTTACTACGGGCATCTAAATTCACCAACAAGCATAGTTTCCTTTAAATGGTGAGTAAATAGTTTGAAATAACATGTTTTTTTTATATTTACATAAAAAAAACACAGTAGAGAGTATGTATTTAGACGTGCTGACTACTACTTTAGACATTTCAAATACTTAATCTTAAGTTTGTGTACAATTAGACTCAGGTGGATGTTAATTATATCTCTTCGTTGTGTATTTCTTCAACATTTGGTATATGTAACAAGAAAAAAATTAAAAATAAACTTTAAAGTTTTATTAGATAATAATTCACTTGGTGAGCAAGTTATTTTGAAAAAATTTATGAGTGAGCAAGCAAATAAACGAACGAACGAATAAACCAACGAAAAACAAACGCATTGTCCAGTACTATTGAAATAAGTATTTCGAATTAATCGGGCACGCTTCCGACTGACAGTAACCTGGATCAGTTGAGCTATCTATAGATCGTTTCTAAAGAACCTTAGATAGCTTGACTAATCCTGTTTTATTTTGTAAATATGTAGTAGCTTAGTTTCTGTAAATTTGTGTTTTTTACTACCCCACTACTACTACTACCCCAGCCAAACAAAAACACAATAGATAAAAGAAAAAAAATGTAAGTAAACACCATTGTTTTGTTTAAAGAAACAAGCAGTCAAAAGGTTTTCAAACAAATTATTATCTTAAAAATATACTTTTCAACATCAAAGTTCTACAAAACAAAACTTGAAGGCGATTGCGAAAACAATAATAAATGAAACCTGAAAGATTTATACTAAATCCTTGGCTTCTTGGTATGATTCTGAAATGTAGCCACCGTATACTTACCTACTTCGCCTTTTACATTTTTAAACGTTTTTAAGCGCTTTAATAAATAAAAATATATATAAATATATAATGCTGGACATTTTCACACAGCATCATCTAGCCCTAAACTAAGCAAAGCTTGTACTATGGGAACCAGATAACTGATATACTTACTACTTATATACTCTTCGTTTGTAAATACATACATTATTAAACATAGAACACCCAGACCCGAGACAAATACCTGTACCTAGGTCATACAAACATTGAGCCGTTGGGTGCAGGCTGCACAAGATCGATCGCTGTGGAAATCGATGGGGGAGGCCTAAGTTCAGCAGTGGACACTAGATGGCTGACATGATTATGATGATGACACTAACATTTGTCCCGCGGCGGGGATCGAACCCGCAACCTTCTGCGTCGCAGGCAGACCATCGCCCGCTTGAGTGTAGGCTTCTCTACTTCTCTAACTCTTCGCCAATGATTTATCAATACAATCAGCCCTTTTCATTTTGAGTAAATGTATTGTACTCACTGTTTTTATTATGTCGATCTATCTAGCTGCCGGAAAAATAACATAAAAACGGCCACCGCTTCTTAGAGAACTGGCTTAAGCGACCTCAGAATTAACTCCCTAGATGTTATTCCTTTATTCTTTCCCTTTTATTATTTAACGGGAGCTGGACTTAACAAACAATGGAATCCACGACTAGTCGCCACGCAAAGATTTTCGGGAACAGTTTCGTAAATTGCTGGTTGAATCTTTTGATTATTGTGCAAACATATATTTTTCCTCGTGTGATACTTGAGCTATGAACACGACGACGGCGCCTGGCTTTTCACTGAGGTGCTCTCTGAATGTGCTCTGAACAGGTGTTGAATCACCTATAGTTTTAAGACTACCATTTTATGTGAGCAGTCCTACTGAATAAATTAATTTTACATACATACATACATACTTAAATAATGCCTCTTTCCCGAAGGGGTAGGCAGAGACCACGAAAAAAAAAGTTGAGAGGCAAAAGTTAGTGTCACGATCGTACTAAATGATTTTTGACTTTGTAAAATATTTTTCTATCAAAATTCTGCCATCACAAGATAAAGTTAGATTCAAGTTTATAATAGTAAATTCAAATTAACTGAATTCTATAATACATCGCCTGTTAGGCAAACTGTCCTGGCTGTTACAAAGAGCTACGTTTCGGTCAGAACAATGGAAGGTTTTAAATTATGAACGCGATAAGATAAGTGTTCCGTCGTATATTTCGCGCGGGCCGTACTGGATGGTTTTGTGATGTATGTACTTTGTTTGTTTTTTTTTTGTCGGCTTCAGACAAATCATGCCCTGCCTTGGTATCCACAGTAAAATCACAGGCAGTCTTCACACTTTATACTTAAAAAAAATACTATTAGGTATATTGAAATACATTTCAATTTTACGATTTTTGTACTTATGTTTTTATGGTTTTTTATTTTTTATGCAATAAAGTATTATTTTACGGAATAGGTTTTTACGGTCAATATATCTATGCGTTTGTGAAATAAGCCGTCTCGATGTGCAGCTAATAAAAAATATATAAAAAGAGTACCAATGCAAAATCAGCAGATTTGTTTTGGGCCTGGGTACTGTACCATGGTGTTTGTAGTTTCTGATACCCACGCAATAGGAAATCCAGCGGAGACGTATGTGACTCGGGTGATGTTTATTTAATGGTACTCGTAATATTGAAGAACGAGTAAAAACAACAAATCTTTGGTTTATCAGTGATGCGTATTCCACTCACGATGCCTACCTTCAGTGTCCTTCGGGCCCTTTATTCACTAACGGGTCGTTTCAATATAAGAAAATCGATACGGCCAATACAAATACTAATACATTTGTTGCTAAAAAGAGATCACACATAGTAAAAAGTTAACAAAAAAAGTGATGAAAATAGTCGGAAAATAGACTGGACTCAGCGATAATCTACGAACATTGTACGTAGTGATGGTTTTCAGTCTAGCCCAGTGTTCGAGCTATTGTGGTTATCAATGCCAATGGATGTTTTGGATCCAGGCATTCGTGAAGTTAGCCTTTTCGATGCGCAGCTGTAGACTTTGTAAATATCCGTTTAAGGTACCTGTGGTTTTGCTTACTGAATACCTACAAGAAATTAAGTTTCAATTGAAAATCGAAAAGTCAAGAAGAATTAAAGTTACCACAATATACCACAGTTGAAGCAAAAAAAATCAGAAGGTCTAGCAATATGGAACTAGCGGAACAAGCCAAAAACTAAGCAGTTTTTATTTTCAAGTTTTGGGTTCTTATCGAATAAGGGGTAAGGACATTTCTCAAGTATAATGTTTTATTAACACGTGCGAGAAATATGGCTGTTTTGTATCCAGTACTGAAAGTAAATATTTGAATTTTTTATTATTCTCACTCAGGGTTTGTGTTAAAGATAAAATGATTAAAAATTACTTTTTTTTTTATGATGAATGAGTCGGCTCTTGACCTCAGACTTACACAGGCAAGAGTGAGGTCTACGATGGAGCGAGCTTACCCAGAAGGTGCCTATTACTTTTAGTTTTGTTAGTGTGCATAGACCCATGATAGCTTAGTAGATTCAAGTTTAAATAAATGCTGTAGCATACACACCTCACACCTACACACAAACCCTTAACAATAAAAAAAGTTAGTATTTTTTTATACCTACTCGTAATGTAACCACATAAACAAACGGATATTCAAACTCCTTAAAGTTGTAGAAGTGCCATAAGTCGCCATTTTGTAAGCGAGACAGCGTGTGTGATTTGTTCGGTGTGTGAGAAGTACAAAGCGATAGATACGCAACGTCATTTACAGCACCAAAACACTTTTAAAATAGTACATTATGGTACTAGTGTGTAATATTGGTGATTACCGCCGAGGCAAATAATTGAGACCCGAGCCATCGGCGAGGGTCTTAATATAGCCGAGGAAGGTAATCATCAATACACACGTGTATCATACGACGTTTTTCAACACACTTGTGAATAAAATAACAATAAAAACTAATTTCAAACAGTGAAAACGAGTTGTGAAAAATGTTTCGCTATTGCGGGAAAAATGAATCAGTTTTCCTATGCGCGCGCATTGCGATCGGCCACAGACTATATTTCCGCGCCGCGCACAGGGTTTGCGCCTATTCTGCCACGTACAAAATGGGGAATTTAAAGTTTTCTTTTATTACAGAGAAAACAAAAGTTATATTTGAGTGAAAGTTTTATTTATTAAACACGTACGACTTAAAATTATCTATTTAAATAAGAAGTTACATAAAATGAGCAAGCAATAGGAACATTAATTTATTTGTTCTGTTGAACACAATCTTTTTTCTGAATAAAAACTTTTTTAAGAACAAAGCAACTCAATCAATAAAATTAAAAAAAAAATCTATTACTCACTAGTGAGTTATAGTAATGAAAAAGTCACAGTTTGATTATGGGTGTCATTATGTGCCTAATTGCGGTGACCATAGAGCCACTTTATGAGCAAGTGTGTTGAAAAAAATATTATCTAGAAAACTTTCACCAATCGTGTTTTTAAAACACGTAATCCAAGATAAAAGTTCGAAGTATCATTTCCCTAAATATGAACGTTGTAGCTTTTACATATTCTGAGATAAATAACTACAAAATTGCTTAAATCGCTCCTGCACACTCTTAAGTGTTCGACTTCAAAATTTACGACAACGTTTTTTGTTTGCATTCACTGTCGAGCTGACCCATATTGGTGCGTTGTCAAAACGTCCAATACGAATAGTGAACAGACGGATTTACGACACTTCAAACAAACGACAGATTGACAGAAGTATGCCATCGATCTTCAAACGTTTTATGAGCGGAACAATTGAAAATACTATAATATTTATTGTTTTGGATGTAAGAATTATTTTTCAATGACAATATAGAAACAAACAAAAACAGGTTGTAAAATAAATATATAATGCTGGACTTTCCACACAGCATCATCTAGCCCCAAAGTAAGCAGAGCTTGTGTTATGGTTACTACATGACTGATATACTACTTATATACTTTTTGTTTGTAAATACATACATATTATACATAGAAACACCCAGACCCGAGACAAATATTTGTAGATCATACAAACATTGGTCCCGCCGCGGGGATCGAACCCACAACCTTTTGACCGAAAGTAAGCCTACACTCATCATAATCAAACCATACTTAATCAAACTACAACAACTGATGTTTGTCATAAAATTTTGACATGTTACTTTTTTTCCTTTAACCTGAAAAAATGTAGACATAAATGGTCTATTTCATATAAAGTTATAATTGACATAAAAAGAGTCGTGCTGGTCGAATGGGGTTGTGCCTCGACTTTCATTCCGAAGGTCGTGGGTTCGAATCCCGGCCGTGCATGTATTTTTCGTTTCGAAAAATTTATATGCGCTTTAACACGAGCTCATAACGGTGAAGGAAAACATCGTGAGGAAACCTGCAGCTTAGTCGTATTGACGTCGTCTTTCCTGTGGGCGGCTGATTAAGCTGAGAGGATGGTTTAGGTACAGGACAAGCCTATTCCATCTCAAACAATGTCCCAGGCACTACAGCGTCCCGTTAAGTGTAAGCATAGGTTGCCTCCTGTATAAATCATCTAATACAGATGTAAAGGCCCCAAGTTTTTTTTTTGTTGACATAGTACCTAATTTCTGGATTTATACAAAGAACAAAATTGAAATTATACATATGCTTATTTTAAATTTCAACTAGTTTTAACATTTTATAAGATAGACTTACACGATTTATAATCACATTTCTTTGCAAAAGCAACCGCCTATTTACTTATCTTTTTAATAGCTAATTAATTTTAGCGTGCGACTGACATTTACCTTAAAACCGACAATAGAAAAAGGACAAACGTTTTATTTCTGTGCTTAAACAAAGCCACTCCGAGTTTTACTGACTTGAAATATTCTAAAGAAATTAAAATTTTGTCGCCACAGAAGCCGTAATGGTCGGGCCCTGTTTCAAATAAGTTACAATTTGAACACTCACGTGTTGGTTGACCATTGTATTTTATGTGATTGGCCTATAAAAAAGTAAAAAACTGAAAAACCCGATTTTTTATATCGATCTAGATTTGTCAGAAATTTGTTGTGTAATGAAGTGATAATCGATTATCACTTTACTTCAATAGAAACACTTATAAAAATGTTGTACTGACTATCAATATACACCTATAGCCCATAGAATATTCGACGACCTCTGTGGCGCAGTGGGCGAAGGTCCGCCTGCGACGCAGAAGGTTGCGGGTTCGATCCCCGCCGCGGGACAAATGATTGTATAACCTACAGATATTTGTCTCGGGTCTGGGTGTTTCTGTGTATAATATGTATGTATTTACAAAACAAAAAAAGTATATAAGTAGTATATCAGTTATCTGGTTCCCATAGTACAAGCTTTGCTTAGTTTGGGACTAGATGATGCTGTGTGAAAATGTCCAGCATTATTATATTATTATTATTAATATGAGCTTAGCAAAAATTTCGACTGCGACGAACATGGATTTCGTAACCGAATTGGTAAAGGCGGCTCCGGCTTTAGGAGGATCGTCGTATCATTACGGGTTCGAATCCCGTCGGAATCGAACATTTTGATAAGTCTTTTCATTTCATTCGCGATGGAATATACAAAAAAAGTACAGGATCTGGAAGAACAGACCAATTTTTCTTGCAAAAAAAAAACACTAGCTAACGCCAGTTAAACTAAGTTATGTAGTACAGGTCCCAGATAGCGCGAATTTACGTTTAATTCCAGGATATTTTTCGTAATAGCCCGCAGTTCCAGCCGCGGAAATATTTTGTACAATTATACAAAATGTAACTTGCGTTTGGCTTGTTGGAAATTGGAACTTGTGCGTAAAATAAAACCTTAAACGCATTAGAAAGATAATCTTAACCGCTTTTTGCTACCATGTTTAACATTTCGGGTCGGTCCGCTTAGACCCGACTAAAAAGAATTGTGAACGAATCTACTTTCTTTTGTCGTGCTTTGAAAGCAAAGCTTTTTAAGGTGGCCGCTTTGAGCTGACCTAAAATATAAGTCAGGTAAAGGTGCATTTACACGATGCAATTTTTCGTACGATTTACTAAGCTCCGCCCATTGAACGTGCCGATGAGCGTCGCGCTATCTATGACAAATCGCATACGATGAGCGTTTACACGTGGAAAATTGCCGTGCGATACGATATCGTATGGGTTGAAATCGCATCGTGTAAATGCACCTTAAGGGTTAAGACCTATGTAAGGTAGATTGGTTGCAGATATGAAAAGAGTGAGTTCCAAATGACGAGATATGAAAAAAATGGGAGAACAGGCAGCCCCTAGATTGACACTGCGAATTGAGCAGGTTTTCGAAGATGAAAATAAAAATATTAGAAAACAAAAATCATTCAAAGCTTTGTAAAATAATTATAAATGGATAAAAATCATTAGGCTGATTTTTATGCATTTATAATTACAAAAATAACGTTAAAACTCATCTTCAAAGGAGTAAAGTGATTGGGATCGGTGCTCAGGTGTAAAATAATTGATTTGCTTTGTCCAAAAAACGTGTAACGATCAATTTATTGTGTCCTGTTTTAGCGAAGTTTCCCTCGTAAAACAAGTGAAACATTCCGGGGGCGGGTCAAGTTTGGCGTTTCTAAGCAACGGTAGGGTTGTAGATTTTGAAAGAGGATACCTAACACTTTTTTTTCAATTGAAAGAATTTTCCTTCACCGTCAACAAACCAGTTAATGCTGTGCTAAAACGATCTTGAGGGATTTGACAATTAACTTTAAATACATTTTTGATTTTCTATTTAACGGTGTTTAGGTAAAAATGTTCTGCTTAAAAATACCTAATATACTGGGTGTAAAAAGACGTCTACCGAAGCCGAAAGGGGTAGGTACAGCATCCCAACACACAACTAAATCCAAAAGGATTTTCGGAAAAAAACATTATATTCGGAGAAAATAGCGTTTGAAGATTACTGTTTGCGTATGTACTGGGCGCGTTGTTTTACGTAGATTGCTGGGTTTTGAGTTTTAATTGTTGCGTTTTTTTTTTCGCTAAATATGTTTAGAATCATGGTCTAATTGCAACCCCTCAGTTTTCGATAGTGGTC
This sequence comes from Epirrhoe tristata, assembly GCA_951394285.1. Classification (NCBI taxonomy): domain Eukaryota; kingdom Metazoa; phylum Arthropoda; class Insecta; order Lepidoptera; family Geometridae; genus Epirrhoe; species Epirrhoe tristata. The sequence goes on along the minus strand of OX596152.1, from coordinate 8,087,811 downwards.
TTTTTACACCCTGTACAAAACAAGAAAAAAAAATACAACGTAATAGAACCTTCTCCTTTTTTGAAGTCGGTATAAATAACTAGGTAAGTAACAACCCTACCACCTAGACCGTAGGATCAAAGGTTGACCAAAAAATAAGGGTAAATTCCAAGAGGTATTTCCCCTTTTAAACATTTTTTTGGGTTTAAACAAAGGGACGGTAACATTTTGTATCCTAAACCAATATAAAAGATGGCGTTTTTAGGTCATGTAATTTGACAATTATTGTTGGAAGAAAACGAATGGGAACAGAGAAGTGAGTTTAATATCGCTTTGTCACGAAAGGGCGACCGTGGCCTTAATGCGAATAACATAAAACTAGTGAAATGTCAGTGACTTGGTTAGGTAGAAATAAGATAAATAAATAATGCTAGACTTTTTCACACAGCATCATCTACCCCAAAGTAAGCAATGCTTGTGTTATGGGTACTACATGACTGATATACTACTTACATACTTTTTGTTTATAAATACATACATATACATATTATACATAGAAAACACCCAGACCCGAGACAATATCTGTTGATCACAAACAATAGTTCAACGGCGCTGATCGAACCTGCAACCTACAGCGTCGCAAGCAGACCTTCGCCCACTGCGCTACAGAGATCAAGTCATCGTAAAGTTGGATTATGAGCCTGGCCAGATGGCCAGGCTCATAATCCAACTTTACGATGACTAAATAGGTACTCTACCGTGGACACACTAAGTAGATACTTAGTGTGTCCACGGTAGAGTACCTATTTAGTCTAAACAAAAACATATTAAATATCTTCAACCACATTAAAATCGTCTAAACACACAATAGTTTTATGGGTTTCTGAATTAATATCTTTATCTTAATAAACTATTCCAGGTTTGACAGCTGTGGGCTAAAACTACCACGAAAGTAAGTTTGTATTACTTATAGGAACCATTGAAATATTACAATACAACGATGTAGGTATACGTTACGAATACATAAATAAAATAAAAAAGCCTTTATTCTACATACCATATTTTTGACACTCAATTTTTAACTACAAACTTAAACTATTGTTTATTTTCTATACTGTTAATTAACTATTCTAATATGAAGTCGCCTCAGCGGCGTAGGCCTCCCCCAACTTCTGCCATGTGTCCCTCTCTCGAAAGAGGGACACGTTACGTATACATACATAAAAATATTTTACATATACCTACAGTACATATACAGAGTGGATGCACAATTGACGAGTGATAGGAGTGAGTGGAAGAAGAAGACATGTTGTGCCGACCCCACTTAGCGTGGGATAAGGTCAGGGAGATGATGATGATGATGATGATGATACCTACATTTTGTCTCGCGGCGTATTAGAGATCGTCAAATTATCATTACATAAATCATTTTATAAGCGTACCTACAAACATCCGCAATTCAGTAAAGTACGAAGGTCTGGCGAATATTGATCCTATCAAAGTGAAGTTTAGACAGCAATACGGAAAAACTGGGTTAAATTATTTCTAAACTCTCGAATTCAACTTATTTAGGTGAATCTGGCGCGTGTGAAGGAATCTGTTATGACAGATGGGATGATTCACCTTAAGCCGGGTATACGCATTACGCATGGCAGTAAAACAGAACAGTAGCATGCATGGCAGTAGGCATGGAGAAGTACGAGTAACTGGCACACAGTGAATACACATGCCTGTAAAACTCGCATGCACGTCCTAGCATGCCTGTATTACTAAAGCCGGGAATACACTACACACTTGCATAACAGCTCCTTGCACGATCCATCTTTTATCTGGCATGCCTATATCTGCCATGGTAGCAGATCGCAAGCAATTTGATTTACTAGCATGCAATATGAAAGAGGACTCTGCAGGGGCGGAATACAGGCACTTTTATTTTTTTAAATGGCTCACAACTTAAAGGCATACAAACAAACAAGACGCAAATTGCATGCAAGTTTTACTTGCAAATGTATTCACTGTATGACAGTTACTTCGACATGCCGATACATAATATGCAAGCTGCTGTCCATAAATTGTCTTACGCCATGGACAAATTACCATAGAAACTAAGGAATCAGACAAGATTCCTTTTAGATTTATTTGGATAATAGAACCTTTATATTAATTAGAGGAAATAAAAATGATTAATGATGGAAATCTAGAAACAATGCTTATTGGGCGACCTCTCTCAGCATTTGTCGTGATGACAAATTATTTGTTCGACGCTCTATGCTTTTTCATATTTCCTTCTGATTGGGACGTAATAATTTTTGCTATTTGTATCGGCATTCTTATGTAGATTCCATTCCCTTCTACCTATATTATTCAAACTGTCTTCCTAGGATTCCTTAGGTATGTATACTTAGCACAAAAAATATCGTCATCTTATCTGTTGAGGTGCTATTGCCAATTGAATAGTTAGTTATTTGAATAGTCGTAGCAACGAAAGTCGATTTTTACAAATCTGAATATTTAACAAATCCTAATTTATTATTTATTATTTTATTTATTTATTTATTTTTCCAATTTATCATGACCAAATTTTTTACTAATATTTGAAGGCATCTTCAAGTATTGTTTGTCTACTATATAGGTACTTTTGTAGATACCTACAGCTGTGGTCTGATGTTCTAGGTTATTTATATGGTTTTGTACTTAAAAAAGACCAAATATAAAAAAAGACCAGGTAGGTAAAAGTAGATCTTACTTATTTAATACATTTTTATGAGTAAAGACTAACAATTTCGCGTATGTAAAAGATTTTATAAATCTGAAATAGTTTTATCATTGTACCCATTTTTTTTTTATATTTAACCTTCTGTAAAAAATATAGATATTTTGCAAAAAGGCCAGAAATAGTTGAAGTGATTCGTAAAAGCTGCTGAAGCTATTCCCTTGTGGGCTGGATGGTGGAAGTGTGAAATGCGGACTTTGAAGCGCGTTTTTTACTGTTTCAAATATTTTTAGGTTTGCCAAAATATACCTATGCATGTTTTTATTTTGTTGAAGAACATTTTTCGTTTTTAATTTGTTTTGGCAGGTTTCGACGTATTAGAGATGGTAGAAAAAAACCTTGTGAACGTTAATATAAAATATCCTCAGGTATGTTATTTAAAGATAATTAGGTTCACATCAAAATGCATAACTTAGGCCTTTTTATACTAGCTGCGCTCCCGCGGTGTGACCCGCGGTCCCTCGGGATTTTTTCTTTTTTTCGGGATAAAAAGTAGCCTATGTCTTTCCATGGGATACAACCATTAACTATGCCAAATTTCAGCTCAATCTGTTCAGCGGTTTGGGCGTGAAAGCGTAACAAACAGACAGACAGACAGACAGACAGAGTTACTTTCACATTTATAATATTAGTATGGATATGGATTAGATGATTTATACAGCGTCAGGAGGCAACCGCATATATGCCCACACTTAACGGGACGCTGTAGTGCCTGGGACAATGATTGACATGGAATAGGCTTCACCTAGTTTTAAGACTATTCTAATTGATCTTAGCGGTTCTTCTGAATAAATTATTTTTTAATTAATTTGGCTCGATATTGACTTTCATCTATTTAAACCTATTAGTGGTTTGATACAACAAAAATAGCGATTCCCGATGAAAGAAAAATCATAAATGACATTGCGCCCTGAAGTTGAGAGGCTTGATTTGTAAACGATGGAAAAAACCGATAAAATAAATGAAACCTTTCAAAATTGATTGGAACTCCATACTTTGGAAACTAATCAATTTCTAAAAGGAAGAAAGACATCAACGCAACAGGTTTTAATTAAAGCAGTGTAGATACGAAACTCATTTTATTTGGGTAAAATATTTTTGTTACGAAAAGGGATTCTGCATAATTTGATCGGAACTGAACTCTCTAAGGATCGATGGATCAAAGGGATTTATTTAACAAGGCACGGTTATAAGCACGGTGCTTGGATATAATGAGGCCCTTGATTTTCTTCTACATTTTGCGAGTTTTTCAACAATTAGTTTTAGTTATTTTTATGTAAAATACCAAAGGATATTTTTTGAACCTTAAATCAGTATTTTCAAAAATAGAACAAGACTAGTAACCAAGGACATTGCAAAACTTTAAAAAATAGAACAAGGTTGTTAGCCTATCCAAAGAGAGAGTAAATCAGCGTGCTAAGAATGCATAATCGAATGAAGTCGGTTAAAAATACAACAAAAGCCTCCATCGATAGGCTTAGGATCCAATTTTAATAACGATAATGTATAACGTATACAAAAGTGCATAATATATTTTCCATTTTACAGCAAAACACTTCAGGTTATTATTTTATAATCGGCTAAAATACCACATTTGCAAGGGGAGACTCGATAGTTGAAGCATTGCCACAGTAAAGTATAGCTTTATCAAACAGTAACTACACTTTCACATCTACTTACTAAAACATGTAAATACCTACGTGTATGAAACCTAATAACGAATCTGCAATAACCACCACTCAAACTTAATTTATTTGATTTTAGTAAAAATACGCTAGAACGAAGAGGGCGCAAATATTACCTAGCATACTAAGAAGCTAAGGAATTAGCCTAAGTTTAGAAGATGGTTCACCTAAAAAAAGCTAGACCCAAACCGTGTTCGTTGCCCTGGTTCTTCACGGTAGTGTCACCTAGTTTTAAGACGTTTCAAAGTAATCCCAGCGGTCCTACTGAATAAATGCTTTTTGACTTTGACTTTGATACATAGTTTATTGGGATCTATTTTTTTCCAAGGTAGACATAAATATTCTAGGGCCTAGACAAACTGTCTACTTAACGACTATGGACGGTTGTCCATGGTAGCAACTTATCAGTTCCATTTGCAACAAAATAACAACTTAAATGATTGTGTCTCTACTGAACAAGCCTACCATTCCGTGCCCAGTGGGTCGGAAAATTGAGAAGAGGATTAGGCAAATCACTTTTCATCCCGCACCGAAGAAGTTTGCCCTTTTAAATTTTATTATCTACAAGGCACGATGTTTGTGGATTTAGAAGCCAGTGGATTGGATAGCAAATGGTTTTTGGCAATCAAATTTGGTCACGCGTAAGGGCAAAACCACTTGGGGCAATTGGCTCTGTGTGAGTGTCTATATTAGCTTTGGGGTATTGGAACATCATATATTTTCAAAACTTTAATATCCAAAATGCAGGCCTTGGTTGGCATTCACACACTGACGTTTTTCCAGCCAGTAATAAAATGATTAGAAATAAGCTTCTGTCATTTTTGTAGTATTTATTGTAGTTCAAAATCTAAAAGGGTGGAATTTAAGTATGAAAAAGAATAGAAAATATGAATTGTTTGAATGCGAAAGGACTTTTATTTTGCATTTTGATTCCGTACAGAGCAAACGAGTGAAAAAAAACTGACCGCGCTGTTATACAAAAATCAAAATTTCAGCTGCAAGCCTGGACGTGCATATCGAGTATTTTAGATGTCTGGATGTTATTCGTTTGTTACAAAAGAGGTTCTATTTTTGAATTTTTATAAGTAATAAAGACTTAAAATTATATCGTTTGAACGTCGACTAGAATTATGCACATGCATAGTCACAGTATAATCAAAAACACAAAAACAGAAAAGAACTCTATGTTACTTATTTAATAAGGCTTCATAGAATTTGAAAAACCCTATATTAATATAATTATTTATTAGATATTAACTTTACATGATATTCATTTATTCAATCATATTTTCGAGTATAAAGATATTTAAAAAAATCGTTCTATATTAAAAATCCACTTTTCGATTCTAATAATTTTGCCAAGTTTTCAAATAAGGGCCTGAATTATGTAAAAACCAGTTGAATTTACATTTATTTCATTAGAATTATCATCATAAATATAATATAATTCGTCGATAAATCTTCTTAAGGATCCCACATCTAAAAATTCAATCGTTTAAATTGAATTCGTTCGTAATGGAGTAGGTAATCAGGGGTATATTAGAGTAGAGTGATATCACAGAATAACTTTTTTTTCCCTATAGCTTTAACCCGTAGTAGTAAATCAACTAAGCTCTTTTTTACTTATAAAAACAAAGATCTTAAAAATATATTGATATTTATTTATATATTATATATTTTTGTTTGTCAAACGACGGAAAACTCTATTTAAGTTACCTACATTTTTAAAATCCAAGCAGTTAAAATGAAGTTCATGCTATTAAAATTAACCCCAATAAAATACCCTCAACCATTTAAGCTAAATATCTTCGTAAAATATTCAGTTAAATGAGACGAAAGGTTTAATTTCATAACGTTTATCAAATTAACAATAACTTTCTGAATTTCCTCAAAATATTTGACTTGTGGAAGATGTCAAAGAGCATTATTAATCCACTTCCGATCGAGGTAGAGTGGACGACAATTGCTCTGGTAATTTGTTATGCTCTGGTTTCCATGTTATGGCTAACGTTACATGACGTTGGTACGTGTAACACTAGCTTCCGCACACAGCTTCGGTCGCCTTGTTCCAATATTTGAAGTTTATTTCAGCTGACGCCTAAACTGCTCTGGTTTCGAACAAATTATTTAGCCGCAGTGTAACTTTTTTTTTAAGATTTTTGATTTTATTTGCATTATGAAGCATAACTTACAGGCTGTCTCATGGTTCAAATGAACTAGACATGACAATGACAAGAATAGGAAACATGCATGCAATACTTAACATATCTCTGACTGAAATGACTAATTTCATGTACAATGTTTATTTACACGAAACAATAATCATAAAAATACATAAGTAGTTACATAATTTAACTTAACTAAAGATAAAAAACAGTAGGTATTCAAATCACCGACCGCAGGTAATGTGCCCAAAAGGCTGGCGGCATTACCTCGTTGGATGGCTATACTTATCCTCTGTCCGAGGTAAGCACCAGCCCTTTGGTCGTTGGTCTCGTCAATCAACTTCATGTAAGTGTAAATAGATAACGGCCGACTTATAACGTTCAAAACTATTTTTAAAACGACCATCGCTTTGGGTCGATTCAATTTCGCTAGCTACAAAATAAAACGTATTTTGAATTTGAAAAGGGGTTATTTTAGATTTTTTAAATGACAGGGAAAATTAATTAGGCCCTATTTTATTGAACTAAGCGATAAGGTCAACAATTGACCTAAATTCGTTGACCGAATGAAACTAATTTATTTATAACATTTTAGTACATAATTATTTACAATTATGTAAAACAAAATAGTAGTCTATTATATTTATTAGATTTGACGACTTTGACGAGCTTAAAATATTTCACTTGGCTGTTCGTTATTAATGATTAAAGCCTTATATTTTTTAATACTTACCTTTTTAACCTGTTTAAGTTTATAAACAAAATAGCAAACAATGTACCGGCCAAAAAGTTTCCATGCTAAATCTATGGTACCGGCCATCATGTCCGTTCTTTCATTCAGTCCCATTCATTTTCTTCGGTCATTCACTCCGTTCATCCATTCAATCGTTCAAACCGTTTCTTTTCACACAGAATATAATCTTACGTTCCAATCCCACATACACAAGAAAACTTACTGAATAATTTTTTTATTTTGGAAAATTTACATGATAATGATGATGATTCTGACTTGCCCTTCATCCAAACAACATAAGACCTTAGGGCTCATGCAAATTAGGCGAGAAGGCGCCTATTTATTTCTAAATAACATCGTTAGGAAAATTTGACAAGGGTCGGTTTCGGGTATCATTCGGCCATTCCATATTTCTACTTTTTGTTGATACGAGGTCCGTGTGACCTCCATATATTACGGTGCCAGTTGGTGATGAGGTGGGATAATCTCAATGTTTCTGAATGTTTGGTTTTGATAATTTATTTTCTCGGAAGAATAAATTTACTACTTCATTTCACAATATTATAATTACGTTTTAATACTAAAAAGAAAACCGACTTCAATGTTTGACTCGAAACGCAGTGTGACTCAGAGCGTCAAGTGAGGATAAACCCACCATATATATCGAATCTACAGATAACGCGATTCTTGTTATTAAATGTACCTATGCAGTTTTGGTTATTAGTATAATGCCATTATACGCAGGTGGAGTCTTAGCCTTAGCTGTCGATTCGATTTATATTTGTAACATGGCTAGGAGGGAAGGATTTTAGAGTTTTACGGGGAAACTATCAATCCCTCAGGAATAAAATTTATATGGGACCACCTCTGGAGTATACCCTTTCAAACATAAAAAGAATTTTGCAAATCGGTCAACAAATGGCGGAACAATCACGTAACAAGATACAAATCTCCTTTTTTGAAGTCTGTTGAAAATCACTTTTTTCTTTCGGTAAAGAGTTGAAAGGTTGAAGCTACGAAGCATCATTAAAGATACCGCTGCTGGTGGCAGCGCTACTATGCTTCCACGATGGCGTCCTAAAACTCCCTTAGCAAAGTTAATTATCGAACTCCTAATTTAATACGATAATATTTATTACTCCATGACTAATAAAAACTTGGATATTTTTATTTAGTAGATAATTAATTAAGCAACAAAATAAATGTCACATAAATCCGACATCGCAATGTTAATTTATCTCCAAATCAGCATCCAGTTAAGTGAACAAAACAAAAGTAATAAAAGCGATCATTAAACGACAAAATGCCGGATCAGTTTCCTCACGACACATTAATACGGACAATAACAGTAAATATAGTTATTAAGATGGTGACCCGAGGTACGGCTTGCAACACTTACTTCTCGTATTGTTGAGGGAGATTAACCTATCGACATCTCGAAGGAAAAACATGGTAATTCACTCTTTACCAACTTTATAGGAGAGCGTGATAATTTAAGAAGTCTTAAATATGTAAGAACATAAAAAAAAATTAGGCCTCTAGCCCTCTACATCTATATTAGATGATTTATACAGCGTCAGGAGGCAATCCATGCCTACACTTAACGGGACGCTGTAGTGCCTGGGACATTGTTTGAGATGGAATAGGCTTGCTTGCCCAGCACCTAAATCATCCTCTCAGAATAATCAGCCTGGCCCACAGTATGTACATAGACTGTACAATCAATAATTTCATTTAAGATTACAACTCAAAATCGGTAAAATTTGATTTACCATGGTTATTCCTTGAAGTTGATAGGTGATTGTTTTGATTGGGATTAAAATGTTAAGATTTCATTTTACCACTTCTTCCCAATAAAATTTGTATTCTTATGCCAAAAGACAGCTTTTTAGTCGACATACCTAAGCTGCAGACAGACAGATCGACATACATAGGTTCCTTCTAGGAAAGCATGTTCCATCTTAGACCTCACTACTGCTTAACATCAGGCAGAGGGAGGTCAAATGCTGACCTATTTAATTAAAAAAAAAAAAAAAACTATAAGAGTCCCTTGTACTACAGCCCTAAAAATAATACTTTCTACACCGCCGTCAAAGCAAAAATAAAAAACGCTGGCGGAGTAAATCGGCAGTATATTATGAAAACAGTCGTGTTTCGTGTAAGCCCTCGATAAAAGTGACCTATAAATATAGTGTGTAAAAAGATTACATTTAACTATAAATAGGTAGAGACAACCCAATGAAAAATAGAATGACATGTGTAATAGTACATTATGGTACTAGTGTGTAACATTGGTGATTACCGCCGAGGTGTTTTTATGAGCCGAGCCGTTAGGCGAGGCTCATAACAGAACAGAGGACGGTAATCATCAATACACACGTGTATCATACGACGTTTTTCAACACACTTGTGAATAAAATAACAATAAAAACTCATTTTCAACAGTGAAAACGAGTTGTGAAAAATGTTTCGCTATTGCGGGAAAAATTAATCAGTTTTCCTATGCGCGCGCATTGCGATCGGCCACAGACTATATTTCCGCGCCGCGCATAGGGTTTGCGGCCTATTCTGCCACGGACAAAATGGGGAATTTAAAGTTTTCTTTTATTATAGAGAAAACAAAAGTTATATTTGAGTGAAAGTTTTATTTATTAAACACGTACGAGTTAAAATTATCTATTTAAATTAGAAGTTGCATGAAATGAGCAAGCAATAGGAACATTAATTTATTTTTAGAGATATATTTTTGTAACAGGATTTTATCGCGTATTACCTTTATTATTTCCCGACGTTTCGGCTGTATTGCAACAACCGTGGTCGCGGGCGAACTGGAGGTAGGTCAGCGGAGCCGACGAAAAGTGGCGGTAGTTATATAGAACTACCCTTGTAATGCTATTTTCCCTAGCCTGATAGGGGTAGATAGGGGAAAGGGTAGGTCATACAAAAATAAAGAATATTTCACAAAAACGAACCTAACTTTATTACATACATTAAGTACACCAGAACATTATATAAGAACCTCCACGCTAACAAACAATAAGACAACAAGAAACAATAGAGAGATTATAATAAAATAAATACCTAATGATGTGATGTCGACAAAATATAACTTCTTTTAGACCTACTCTTACATAGATAAAGGTAATTTATAGTAGGGTTGGTGATCTGCCTTGACTTTTGCCGAGGTAGCAATAGATACAGATGAAAACTTGTCCGAACACTTTTCACACTCCGGGACGGGATATGGTTAAAACGTCACGGTGGAATTCCTTGGATAGAGTCAATTTTGGTTAGTAGGAAAATCTTCGCACGCACCCTAGGTTAAATGCTTTTCCCATACATATAACTCACAGTACTCTCAAATTCACAAGGGTAGAAGCTTGTGCTTTGAAGGTTACGGCGACGGAATCGCTCCCAAGGCTTGACGGAAGATGCGGCAAGCGGAAGTAGGGCTGACTGCAGCTTCAGCAGGCAAGCATCGAGATGACAAAGCAGCAGGGCGGGGCTGATGGCCCGCGCGGAGTCCCTGAACACGTGCCACGTGTTCAGCTGGTAGGCAGGAAAAGACAAAAAACCTCTTTCTCTGGAAAAAACCAATGCCTCGGTAAGCGAATGCGTCCGCAAGCGAGTCCATGCGAACAGAGGAAGGAAAGACAACCTGCCTGAGGTTCGTTCGCACGGCGAGAGAAAAGTTTGAACAATAGGAGTAGATGACAATGATCTTACCAGAGGTCGTATAAAATTCACTTATGAAATCCGGTTGTAGGCCACGCCACAGTAGGTACAACTCGGCGACAAACTCAAAGCTCCAATGAATATATTTAATAATTTAGTTAGCAGACGAATCGAATTTGCCGACTCATACGCAAGCAAAGCCATCAAACCTCAGCAAAATGGCGTCAGTCCAACTTCAATCCCATCCTTCATAGACATCAAGTTGCCTGTCAGACTGACATTGACAATTGCACAGATAGCAAATATGACATGACTGAACCATTTCCCTAATAATACAGTGTTGCCAGACTTAAAAATTTATTATATTATAACCTATCTCGCTGCCGCCAAGGTTTGAATCTGGCAGAGGACAGGACAAATCAAAAATGGACCGATTCACAATACCATTGTTAAAATCGGACGTTACAGCACTCCCTTTCCCCGGTAAGAATTCACGCAGGGAATTCTTTGGACGACCTCGTCCTAACCTACTCCCGTAAAACTGTAAAGAGATAAATATCAACAACCTAAAACAACCTTCGATAACTATTTCGACTCTAAAACCTTCATAACAATCGTTCGGGCTACTGTAAAACATATGCTGACCACAATATAGACGCACTCGTCGGTAGCATGCTACCGCTAGAGGGCTCTAAGTTAGTCCTCAGATCGACTGTAGATTATTCAGTAGAATATTCTACGCCAGAGAATCGCAAACAAACCAGCAAAACATCATATAGCTCAGAATAATCTCCCGAAAAATTGGGTAAAATTTATGAGGCGGCTACCAAATTTGGGAATACGTAGGCTAATGGTAAATACAACATTCCACCAGCATAGACAATAATACCTTTTTTTTTTAATTAAATAAAAGATGTTCAGATACAAAAAAAAATCGTAACAACTAAATTAATTTTTAGCTTAATTGAGATAAATTCAGTTGAGATTGGAGTAAAAATAAGACAAGACAGACTCACATCTAGGGTATAGGTATAATTTAAGATTGATGAAAAATAAACACAAAAAAAAACTTAACCCTACCAGCGCCCGGAGGCATATTTAACCCTAAAATGCAAACATACCTAAACGCCTATGAGGCGATATAACGTAATACACCTAACATACAACAATTAGCCTAAGTAAAAAAGTGAATACTCGAGGATGGGAAACGAGTGAATGAAAGCCTTCTCCTGCCTTCTACAGGACACCAGCGATTGTAAGGGTGGATGACCTATTCTAAACCCGGATCACCACGGGGAAGCTACAACTTCTAACCTACGTTAAAACCAAAAGATCCATGAACCATCATATTAGTAGCGACAGGGTCGTTGCGAGGTATCTTCCGTCGCGGCCTGGGCAGTGGGTCAACCGAATCACTGACGCACTGGAAGGGGCGGCGAAAGATTTTATGTTTCGCTTCAGAACCTGGAGCCACTTGCGGGCGGCGGCGCCTACACGCAACGCCCGTAGAACAAGACCTAACAAAGTTCACGGTATCTTGGTACATACCGGGCCAAAAATACCTCAACTTTAAACGTTTATATGTTTTAGCTACACCTAGGTGAGCGGAGGTAGGTTCAGAATGACTTTCTATGATCACATTTCGCCTACATTCCAACGGTACAACTTCCTTCCACTGGAAATCTCCCTTGAGTTTGTTACTACTCTTTGTAAAACGATAAAGCCTACCATCTTTTAACTGAAAATTTGGGCACGCTTTCGGGTTACCCGTACAACGATTAAAAATATTTTTATACCATGAATCGGCACCACCTGCCGTATCCATAGAAGCTACGGGCGCAGACCTGGACAAAGCATCCGGGACTACCGACTTAGGAGGAGATAGCCTACTTTTGGAAATATCTACCCCTTGCTGAATTTCACTAACCGCCAATTGCTCCTGCGGTCCCTTTACAGTTTTGAAACTATGAACGCAATTATCTATGGACACAATCGTATCCACGCGTTCCTCACCTGAAAAACGTTTGTTTTCAGCTAGCAATGCAAGAATGTCAGGTGCAATATTGAACTCTTTCCAGAAGTTTATCCCGAAAATAAGCTCAGTCGCGACTCCTGGAACGATATAGAACTTGACAATGGAAGTCTTCTTTGCAACTGTGACTGGCAGAGACACATAACCTACCACAGGAGATAAAGAATCGTTCGCAGTCCTAATATGGTGTAAGTCGGTCGACTTGTGCACTGAAACTAGATTAGCGAAATGCCTGATCGCATCACTACCAATGATCGAAATCTCAGACCCCGAATCTAACAAACCTCTGAATTTCAGGTCATACACTGAAATGGTTAAAAATGGACGTTTATCCACCCCCTGGCTCTCCTCTTGAGCCGTCGGCGTAGACGCAGAACAAGATTTTGGATTTCCTGCAAAGAAACCCTTGATAAACCTCAACCAAGATTGCCAATCGTCTTCATCACGACTGGGTCTAACGGATGCCACCACAACATCAGAACGCTGTTTCTCACTACTGCGTCCTTTCGCAACATCATATTCAAGAGTTTTGCAAGAAGAGCACTTTGGACAATTCTTCAAAGTTACCCCTTTATCCCCACAACGGTAGCAAATCAAGGTGAATGGGGCCCTACAACGGCTGAGACTGTGACCATTTACTCTACAACGGACACAGAAATCATCATTACCACCCGGTTTAACGGAGGCTACCCGTGGACCGGAGCGGTTGGAGGAAGCGTTTTTATAGCAGAGGTCAGGAGCAACGCAAGCATTGGTGGACTTCTGAGGCTCAGAAAACAAATCAGACCGCTGCTTGGCACTTTCCAGCAGCCTACACTTCTTCTTCAAGTCAGACCAAGACTCTGCTGGATTCAGTGCTAATTGTGTTGTGTAAAACGGCCTTATGTTATAAAGAACAATGCTAAGTTTCTCATCATCAGAAATAGGTTTAGCCAGACGTGAAAAATAGTTTTGCATTATACTAAGGTAATTTATAATACTCTCATCATGACCCTGGGTGCGTGTCCTAATTTCTTGCAACAACCTGTGATCATAATCAAACGGTAAGTATTCCTCGAGCAATAAACTCTTTAAACCTGCCCAATCTTTTATTTCATCCCTAACACCACGATACCAACAAAGAGCTTCATCAGAGAATAACTCTGCAGCTGAATTGAACAGCTTAGTATCTGAAATCCCTCTGGATAGGGTTAGCTCCTCTAATCTTTGGATAAAAGCTTTTACACAAGATTTTCCATTGAATTTTAGATTCAAAGTATGAATGGCTGCATGTTTATTGCAGCTAGGCTGGTTAGAATCCTGCCTATCATGGTTATCTAGCTTAGCCCCAGGCTCTGTGTTAGTAGTATCATCATCAGCTAGAGCAATACTACTCTTGAAGTTACAAAATATCCTATCTAGCCTTCTCAACAATCTGTCCAGACGTTCCTGTATGTTAGTATAGTTAGAATATAGTTCATCAGCTTCTTTGGGCGGAACAAGCCGACCGAATCTATGGAAAAGATGATGACCTAAGGCTTGAACCCTATTTAAGATTTTTAGAGAGCAAGGTTTCTGAGCAGCCCCAGAAACGAGATCAGACAGACTATCTAACTTAGCTTTCACTATCTCAAGTTCTGAAGTAACCTCAAACTCAACCGAATCAATCTCATCAGAGGGAATCTCTTTATTGAGAGTCCTAACCTGACTTCTAAGAGCAGTGACGGTGTCAGCAGCAGGCTTGGCACCGCGAATCCTAATCTCATACTCTAATTCATCCCTAGCAAGAACATTAAACGCTATAGGCCTTTCTTCTAACATAGTGTCCGAGGAGTGGTAAGGAAAATCAAAAAAGGTTAAAATATAGCAAAATTATGATTAAAATAAAGAGAAAATAAACTCCCCTTATTCCCCAGGCAGTGAAGTATCAAGGCAAATCAACTTTACAATCAAAATCTTAAATCTGATATAGAAATAATAAAAAACTAAGTTTTCATATAAGCCAACAAACCTTACAATAAAATATGACTTTTTTCTCAAAAATCAAACTAAAATAAAACCTAGAGGTCCCTATTAGGTCCTAGAACACATAAAATGCTAATTTTTAAATGATAAACAAGAGTTACTACCAAAATAAATTGAAATTAAGTTTTCATCTGGCCTCGGCTAGAGTCAACATTCACTGAGCAATTTTGACCAGAAAATAGACAAAATATTACCTTTATAAGTCGGCAGATCACCAGTCCCTGTTCGGGCGCCAATGTAATGCTATTTTCCCTAGCCTGATAGGGGTAGATAGGGGAAAGGGTAGGTCATACAAAAATAAAGAATATTTCACAAAAACGAACCTAACTTTATTACATACATTAAGTACACCAGAACATTATATAAGAACCTCCACGCTAACAAACAATAAGACAACAAGAAACAATAGAGAGATTATAATAAAATAAATACCTAATGATGTGATGTCGACAAAATATAACTTCTTTTAGACCTACTCTTACATAGATAAAGGTAATTTATAGTAGGGTTGGTGATCTGCCTTGACTTTTGCCGAGGTAGCAATAGATACAGATGAAAACTTGTCCGAACACTTTTCACACTCCGGGACGGGATATGGTTAAAACGTCACAGTGGAATTCCTTGGATAGAGTCAATTTTGGTTAGTAGGAAAATCTTCGCACGCACCCTAGGTTAAATGCTTTTCCCATACATATAACTCACAGTACTCTCAAATTCACAAGGGTAGAAGCTTGTGCTTTGAAGGTTACGGCGACGGAATCGCTCCCAAGGCTTGACGGAAGATGCGGCAAGCGGAAGTAGGGCTGACTGCAGCTTCAGCAGGCAAGCATCGAGATGACAAAGCAGCAGGGCGGGGCTGATGGCCCGCGCGGAGTCCCTGAACACGTGCCACGTGTTCAGCTGGTAGGCAGGAAAAGACAAAAAACCTCTTTCTCTGGAAAAAACCAATGCCTCGGTAAGCGAATGCGTCCGCAAGCGAGTCCATGCGAACAGAGGAAGGAAAGACAACCTGCCTGAGGTTCGTTCGCACGGCGAGAGAAAAGTTTGAACAATAGGAGTAGATGACAATGATCTTACCAGAGGTCGTATAAAATTCACTTATGAAATCCGGTTGTAGGCCACGCCACAGTAGGTACAACTCGGCGACAAACTCAAAGCTCCAATGAATATATTTAATAATTTAGTTAGCAGACGAATCGAATTTGCCGACTCATACGCAAGCAAAGCCATCAAACCTCAGCAAAATGGCGTCAGTCCAACTTCAATCCCATCCTTCATAGACATCAAGTTGCCTGTCAGACTGACATTGACAATTGCACAGATAGCAAATATGACATGACTGAACCATTTCCCTAATAATACAGTGTTGCCAGACTTAAAAATTTATTATATTATAACCTATCTCGCTGCCGCCAAGGTTTGAATCTGGCAGAGGACAGGACAAATCAAAAATGGACCGATTCACAATACCATTGTTAAAATCGGACGTTACACCCTCCACTAATCTTCAGAAATAAGATCGGCCGCACGTCCACCACGGCACACTACACTAACAGTATCTTCACACCGAAAAGTCACATTTGAAGATGAATTGTGATCGCGAAAGTTTAAGAAAGACTATTAATTTATTTGTTCTATTGAACACGATTTTTTTTCTGAATAAAAACTTTTTAAAGAACAAAGCAACTCAACCAATAAAATTAAAAAAAAATTCTATTACTCACTAGTGAGTTATAGTAATGAAAAAGTCACAGTTTGATTATGGGTGTCATTATGTGCCTAATTGCGGTGACCATAGAGCCACTTTATGAGCAAGTGTGTTGAAAAGTATTTAAAAATACATTGGTACAGGATTTTATTGCATTAATTTACTTTTTAACCCCTGACGCAAAAAGAGGGGTGTTATAAGTTTAACGTGTCTGTGTATCTGTAGTGTCGTAGCTCCTAAACGGATGAACCAATTTTTGTTTAATTTTTTTGTGTCATAGATAATTTTACCCCGAGTGTTCTTAGTCATGTTTCATGAAAATCTGTTCAGCCGTTTGAAGATCATCAGCTCTTTTCTAGTTGATGAGGGGATCTGACTAACTTTCTTATGTCAAATTTTTCTAGAAGTGGCGGGGGTTTTTTCGTAGCAAGGTCTACGGGCTTGTTTATACTCGTATTATTATTAATGAATTATTAATGTAATTATTATTACAGATATTTGTCCCGGGTCTGGGTGTTTCTATGTATAATATGTATGTATTTACAAACAAAAAGTATATAAGTAGTTTATCAGTCATCTAGTACCTATAACACAAGCTCTGCTTACTTTGGGGCTAGATGATGCTGTGTGAAAAGTCCAGCGTTATTTATTTATTTATTTATTTTAATGTTAAGTGGTTGTCTGAGACACGTTAAAATATAATATTTGCCAAATGCCTACATTCGCAGAAGCTAGTATTTCATACGTCTCAGGTCGCAAGCCCATCGCCGTCTATTAACATAATTGTTGTGTTTAGAGCTCGTGTCGAGTAATTTTCAAAACGAAGAACTCATTAATCTCGGCCGCAATACGAACCCACGACCTTGAGATCGAAAGAAGCACCATCACAAGGTCAACACGACCATTAAAGCAACGACTAAGTTATAAAATTGTATGTATCACAACACAGTTTTTTCTAAAACCAACTCCGTAGTAATAAAATGAGTTTGGGAAAGAAGTTCCTTTTCGGACGGTATCGAAGAAAAAAAAGACTGAGGCTGGAAAAAAAATTTGGTTCATTTTACCGTCACGACACCATGTATATGTCAAATCGTCACAATCTACACAGTCCATGGATTGTTACATAGTTAGTACGGAAGAGCGTTTCTAGGATACCTAATTGACAATTAATTTACTATACGAGTATTCCCAGTATAGAAAAGTACCTTTGCTTCGTTCCAACCAATTGCTCCACGACACTCACGTACTTTTTTTAAATGGATTATCATTGTAAATAACATTAAATTTTTTTCACTTCTAAGCCACTTTGCTTGGTTAGGTATATTTCACATTCGTCTCTAGTAAGTATTATCTTAACTAAAAAAACTAGTTGGTATAGTTAATTATTGTATCATTGACACTCATAAACAGTCCACAACCAACCTAGTTGAAATGACTAAAGAATTTGTATATTATATTTTATTTTATTATATTGTGTACGAATTCCTTCCGTACCTATTATTATTATTAGTGATGGCGTGGCTTTCATATCACTGCGGCCATGAAGACCTATTGTGATCGCCACTTTCAAGTCGCCCCTTGAGGCGGGGCGTTCATAGTTCACTACCAAGCCCTACTGCTAACAGAAACTGTAGGACCTTTTTGGGTGTGAATTCTCGTAGCTCCTCTGGGCTTAAGGTGTATTTGCCCAGAATGGCGCTGCATTTGTGCATTAGTGGCCCACACTCTCCTAGCAGATGAAGGGGCGATTCATCCGCCTCTTTGCAGAACCTGCAGGTTAGAGTGTCGCAAAGCCGTAACTTAAACATGTGCTTGTTAAGGCGACAATGTCCAGTCAAAGCTCGGACCATAATGCGTAGGTTACGTACCTTAGATAAATCTGATGCATGATGGCGCGTTTCATCGTTTGGTCACCGCTAGTCAAATAAGGCGAAGATTATCAAAAGACTAATACCAAAGTTGCTGAGTTTCTAAATGTTCATTAAATCCTGCGCCTGAAGTACCAAGTAAATAGAAAGAGACGGATCTATATTTTGATCGCCAGAAAGCGGAACAAGAACTCCAAAAAGCTTTGAGACTATGAATAATCCTTTCCATTCGCCCCGAACTTGCAACAATAGATTCCATCAAGAATAACGATGGTATTAAACAAAACAGACCATTACTCACGCTCCTCAACTGAAAATTGTGTCACGATTTATCTAACGTTTCACGTCGAATTAATAACTTCAAGTGACTTGAATAGTCACTGTATAATTTTGGTGACCCCGTCTGTTTGTAAAATTTTTTGAAAGGTTTGAAGCTGAAAGAAGAAGGAATCTAATTACTTAGTAATAGAATATAATATCGTTTATTTTATGTTATAAAGAGGAACATACAAATCGTAGGTTTTTTATTTCGTTCTTTTCTATCCAATCCATTCAAAGGTGGCCTGGAAGAGATCGCTTTGAGCGATAAGGCCGCCCATTATGTCACTACAACTAGTCTTAAGCTTTTTAAGTTTTTAAATGGTCTGTAATGGTGTAACAATAAAGAGTTATCTATCTATCTATTCGTACTTAGAAACAAAATAGTTCACCAGTCACCACTCATCAGCCGCTCACCAATTCAATTAAATATTTTTTTAAATGCACCTCAAACAATTTCTCTTATAATTTAAAACCACAAAAGCCTCTGCCTCTAACTGAGCTTACGGGCAATCGACAATCTGGTTCTAATTTTATATAGGTACACGTTCTATCACCGGTATCGGTGATACTCATATTTTAGTCAAATATTTGTTTCAATAAAAACAAATTAGATTTGCAAAATAGCAAGCGAATTCGCGTTTGAAAGCTAGTCTTAATAAGTTCGCGGCGATACCTATTGTTTGCTCTGAGACGAATTTTCAATTGGAATGGATTATGATCCTGATCGGAGGAAATCTTTTACGTACTTTAACTCTACCTTCTTATAAAACGAGTTCTGTAAAAAGACATCCATATTTTCATAATTTAAATTTCAAAGTTTCTTTATTGGTATAAATATCTTATGAACTAGTACATGTCCAGTGTGGATTGATCCTAGAATGTACAACAATGAATTTTAAGACCGTTTATTAAGCTTAGGTTAGGTGCTTCTCAAAACAATATTTTCAATAGAGGTATCGCGTTCTCTGTCATTCTCTACAATGTCTCTGCCACTCTCACTGGAGAGGGCCTTGCCAACCTTATACCAAATGCAGATAAACCACTACCATTGTCTTGAAGATTATTGGAACGAAGTTCCTTTTCGGATGGTATTGAAGAAAAAAAAAGACTGAGACTGGAAAAAAAATTGTTTTACCGTCACGACATGTATACGTCAAATCATCACAATGCGAAATGCGCAGCCGCGACACAGTCCATAGAATGCTACATTGTTAGTATGGAAGAGCGTTTCTAGGATACCTAATTGACAATTAATTTATTATATTCCCAGTATAGAAAAGTACTCCTTGTTTCATTCCAACCGAGTGTTCCACGACACTCACGTACTTTTTTATTACGGCTGTGACCCATCAGATACCAAAATGCAGAAATACCACTACCAAGAGAATTTCATCATATCTATGCATCATATCAGAATTTGATCAGAATGAAGTCAGAATCTGGGTATTTTTAAAACCGCGTGTAACACCCGTAGCTAGTATGTACGTAAATAAATATTACTATAGGTATATTACGACTGCAGTATCTTATAGCCAAGACGTCAGGGATCTATAATCTTTTCTGGAGGAATGGAGGATTTGGTGAACGCGGATCCCGCGGTTTCATTGCCTTTGTTGCAAAAATCCAAGAGATTTCGAATATTAAATTCTATGGTAATTCTAGGGTATAAAGAAGCTTAGTTATCACGAAGCTGTCTATAAATGGTTGATGCGCTCTAGTTCAGAAGATGCGGAGTTTCACGCACGGAGAGAATGCTGCTCTCATTCTCGCTTTCACTTACTCACTCTCATTCGCCTGACATTCAATCTTTTATATTTGTTCAGCTCACTGGAGGTCCATTTGACACCCTTTTCTAAAATATCACCAATTCAGTTCTAGTATGTTCACTAAGACCTTCTTCTCCCGGCTTTCGTTTCTTATAATATTTACTTTGTATATTTACTTCATAACTTGACCTTTCGGGAAACTCGATGGTACCCAAAAATGGTACTAGCTAGCACCATTAAAAACTGATCGGGTATCAATCATTCTCAGTCCCTGAATGACTGGTCAGTCGAGGAAAACCGTAGGATAGTGGACGATGAATTTTTGAGGGCAAAAGAGAACCAGTGATTAATGAACGCTGGCCTCTCAGGGGACGAAGCTTTTTCATGCACACGGTTGCTGTCGAAAAAATATTTGAGGTGCAAGATTAATTGAAATGATCATTTTTGAGTTACCAGACAGAGAAAAATAAAAAATAAATGATTTTTTTAAATATACGCGTCGACTTGATAAATTTTTTCTTGTTTTTTCGTCGGTCAAAAAACAAAAGTCATTCTTGGCCTTTTTGTTTGTATTAGTAGTGATGTTTGCAGACTATGTGAAATGCTGCAAGCTTAATATCTCCACTTAATATAATTCTTAGTAGTTTCCTCATTATGTTTTCTTTTACTATTAAGAAGGTACCTACTTATTTAAGTACCTATGCATTCCGTAAAGTAATAAAAAAAATATGAAAATATTGCCGGGTTTTGAACCACAAGGTCGAGACACTACACTGCCGTTCATTCTATGTTCATTCAAGTTTTTGTAATCTGCTTGTCTGTGCCTGCAAAGCTTTTTACATGTGATCAGGCAAGGTCATGCCATGCGGAAAATGCCGGTATTGATTGAAAACATAGCTGGGAGAAACGGTTTTGTTATGATACAGGTCGAAGGTATCAAACCTTTGTAATATGTTGTTTTTTCGTGCAAAACGCTTCGGCTTATTTTTATTACAAAATAAATATATAAAAAACTTAGGCCTTTACATGTATATTACGAGTAGATGATTTATACAGCGTCAGGAAGCAATCCATGCCTACACTTAACGGCACGCTGTAGTGCCTGAGACATTATTTGAGATGGAATAGGCTTGCCCAGCACCTAAACCATCTGAGTCAGCTGAGAAACTTAATCAACCTGGCCCACAAGAAAGACGACGCGATGTTTTCCTTCACCGTTAAGAGCTCGTGAAAATTTATGTGTGCATCAATGGATTTTTTGTTTCGTAAAATTTATATGCGCTATAAATATATAAGTGCCTTTAAAAACCTAGTGGCCGATTTAAAACATCGAAGACATAATAGTCGTGATCCTCTTACATGATCCGTTTTTCCTTCTTCATATTGTCGTGTCACCAGTTCTTTTGAAATAGTGTGGTTCATTCATTAATTAATTCATTCATTTAATCTGAAATATGCTTAGCCCAAAGAGGCTTGTTTTGAGAGGGACATGTTTTTACCCGGCTACGTCAGAAGGAGGGTAAATTTTTCGAACTTTTTATTCGACAATAAAATCCTGAATTACGATTATTTTGTAACGTCGTTCATCAAAAACATTTTCTCCATTCTTTATAGATTCATAAGCATTTTCAGTAGAGGGTTGAAGAGAATGAATACTTTATTTTAAGAGTGATCTTGTCATGAAGAGGGCAGATGTCCGCTATTCAAGAGCCTGTTGTGTTGAGCATTGTTGGCCTCTATTGTTCTGAGGGCAAAGGGTTTCGCCTTTTACGGCAAACGTAGTACCAAAAATACAGTAGTCTTTTAGAGGAAAGACTATGCATTATTTTTGGTACTACGCCCTCCCAAACTGTTTGGTACGGTACAATTTTGACTCTTTTGAGTTCGATTTTTTATGTTCTAAGACGAGCCAGTTTCTATACCGACGATGTTTTCTTTTTCTTTTTGAAAAAACTGTATAGGTGTCAAGTTCATATACCTGATTCAATTTTACTCCAGAGATACAGAAAAAGTAAGTATTGTGTGATCCTAGTTTTGTGTTCTCTTACTGTACCAAAAATACACTATACTTACCTAACTAAAAACAAAACAGTGTATAATAAATATAATAATTGGCGTAAATTCTGATAAATTCACTCAACTGCAGTGTTATAACGTATCGTAGAGTTTGATTCAATTTTTTTCCGAGAATTGAATGACTAACCTAATAGAAAAAGTTTGGAATCCAATTAACTGACCGAAATTGTGAGTTTGTGCATTTAGTTAAACGTTAGTTTTATTTTAAAACTATTGTCTAAAGCCGCGTTGTTTAGGGATACCTTCACGATTTGATCCAAGGTGGAGTAAACCAGACGAGAACAGCATATTATTATGGCCGATTTATGCTGTCATACTCATGACAATTAAAAAAAAGAGATAAGTTTACGAGTATTACAGGTAGGTTTTGTAAATACCCTAACTGAACCAACTATTAACAATTTATCTCATTGTTATTCTCTTAATGAATCGTTCGAATAAAATGCAAACAGAATAAATCTGTTAATGAACTACCAATAACGAATTAAATTCGATTAATTCTTTGAATCGATGTTGATGATCGCATTGTAACAATCAAATTGTGCTCGTTTTAATTGGAATTGCTGCGTCAACTTTTTGTGGTTTTTGTAATAGCAATTTTGTAAGCGAATTATTTATACACACAAAAAGTGACCTACGAGTATTATACGACTTTTTGTTTTTGTTTTTAAAAGATCTTTATTTAAACATAAATTAAATAATAAGTATATGCCCTAAACACGGTTTAGGCAGACTTAAACATATGAAACACTGACTCGACAGGCTATTGCGCCTTTTTAGTATTATAGGTACGAGCACCTTTGTAAATAAATTACACACTAGTTTATTTAATATCATTGCACACAATAGTGAATTTTATTCTATACGAACCCATGATACCGAAACAACCAGACCCGGAACAAAATAAATATAATTATGTGGTGCGTGCACTATGCAAAGCCATGCATAGGTACCTAAATTTGTCCCTCTACAGTGATCATCACAACATCTTGGCCTTAGCAATCAAATCTTTAGCAATCGCCTGCCAAGCCTTGACATCTCAAGCATCCTATGACAGAAAACCCATGAATATACGGCCGAGGTTCGAACTCACCAACGAATTGAAAGTCTAGGTCACTTAGCCATTAAGGCTCAGACAAGCAAGAGCCTATAGATAGCCTGTTCTTTTTAATATCGCTTTTAAAGTTCAATTTTAAAAGCCGCTTAAAACTATTGTATTTTGTACTTAAAGCTTTATGCCAAGTTTCGATTGTGGATCGCACCGCACTGCGCCGCCCAAAAGTATTAAGAGCAATCACAATAAAATGCCAAGCTTAACTTTGACTGTTCAAACTTCTGGTGGGAATAGGTTTGGAGCTTGTGGGACTTTTCTTACTGCATTTAAAGTTTTACAAGTTTTTTATATGTTCAATAGACTATTTACACCGCAAGATCTCTTCTTATGCTTAACGGGACGCTGCAGTGCCTGGAGCATTATTTTTGAGATGGAATACCTAGGTTTGCTCAGCAACTGGATCATTCAACTTCAAAATGTAAACGTTGTGTTTATTATTCCTATTAGGTTACAAAGTTTATAATGAACAACTTTATTACTAGCTCCCGGTCTGACAGTTTGAAGCCGTTGTACGTTTCAATGTACAACAGTAATGAAACGTAATTGTACAAGTTTTTGAGTGTGAGTTTTGTTCAGGATTTTATGAGCCCTGTAAAGTTGGGAATCCGTGATCTCAGTTCCATTAATTCTAACCTTTTAAGCCTATTAGGCAGACTATAGAATGTGCTATAAAATGTACCAACCGTTTATGATGTGGCGAAATATTTAATTCGAATATTTAATAAGTCGCCAATTCTTATTTTTTCTAAAATATAGTTATATTCGATTTATTGAGTTAGCAAATTATAAGTTGTATTAAACTCAAATATCATTTTATTATTCAACCGTATGGATAGTACCAGGCATAAGAACACTAGTGACAAAGTTTTTCGGCCGGCCGCCCTAAAGCATCTGTCAAGTTATGAAAAATCTGTTGGTGCACTACCGGGAGACGTGCTACGACCGTCGTTTTGAAAGTCAAGGCACTATCTTACTTGGCCTACACAGCTCTTATATAAAAAAGGCAGATTAATAACTCTCCTCTTATTAGAAAATAAAGATTTAATATTGCAGAATCCTTTTATTTTTTTCCAGCACGTTTGTATTTAGCAAATAACCCGAGGTAGGCCAATACAGTTTCATTTCGCGTCTACCTTTTAAGGGTGACGTACCTACTGATCATTCCAATTTCAACACTGTGAATTTCATTATTTTTCTCCATATCATCATCATCATCATCATCATCTCAGCCATCTAGTGTCCACTGCTGAACATAGGCCTCCCCCATCGATTTCCACAGCGATCGATCTTGTGCAGCCTGCACCCAACGGCTCCCAGCAGCCTTTACCAGATCGTCTTTCCATCTAGTGGGGGGCCGTCCTCTACTGCGGTTTCCGGTGCGTGGCCTCCACTCGAGAACCTTTCTGCCCCAACGGCCGTCAGTTCTACGAGCTATGTGCCCCGCCCACTGCCACTTCAACTTGCCAATCCTGTGGGCTATGTCGGTGACTTTAGTGCGTCTACGGATCTCTTCATTTCTGATTCGATCTCGTAGAGAGACACCAAGCATAGCCCTTTCCATAGCTCGTTGGGCGATAGTGAGGGACCACGTTTCAGTTCCATATGTCATCACTGGTAACACACACTGATCGAAAACTTTTGACTTAAGGCACTGAGGTATTTTGGACGAAAAGACGTCTCGCAGTTTCCCGAACGCTGCCCAGCCGAGTTGGATTCGTCGACTGACCTCTTTCTCAAAGTTGGACCTACCCAATCGGACTGTTTGTCCCAGGTAGACGTATTCGTCAACAACTTCTAGATAAGAGCTCCCAACAGGAACTGGAGTGGGCACAACATGGACATTCGACATGACTTTTGTCTTGTCCATGTTCATTTTAAGACCCACTTGCTGGGAAACTCTATCGAGGCCATCGAGCATTATGCCTAGGTCTTCCAGCGATTCAGCCATGACTCCATATCCATATCCATCCTTTCTCCATATCCATCAAAAGAAATCACATCCAATAGTCACGTCATATACATATTTATTCATTTATAGACAATAAATAAATATGTATGTGACGTATGTTGCTGATACCCAATAACACAAATAATTCTGTCAAGTATGTACCAGAATAATTACGTTTTTATACTAAAAAGAAAACCGACTTCAATGTTGGACTCGAAACGCGGTGTGACTCAGGGCGTCAAGCTGTCGATTCGATTTCTATTTGTGACTGACTAGGTCCCTCCTAGGTGCTTAGAGTTTTACGGGGAAACTATCAATCCCTCAGGAATAAAATTTATATGGGACCACCTCTGGAGTATACCCTTTCAAACATAAAAAGAATTTTGCAAATCGGTCAACAAATGGCAGAACAATCGCGTAACAAGATACAAAAAAAAAAAAACATACAGACGAATTGAGAACCTCCTCCTTTTTTGAAGTCGGTTGAAAAACTTAGGCCTTTACATCTATCTAGTCAGGAGGCAACCTATGCCTACACTTAACGGGACGCTGCAGTGCCTAGGACATTGTTTGAGATGAAATAGGCTTGCCCAGCACCTAAACCATCCTCTCAGATTAATCAGCCTGGCCCACAGGAAAGACGACGTCAATACGTATGGAGCTGACTAAGCTGCGGGTTTCCTCACAGCTCGTGTTAAAGCGCATATAATTTTTTACGAAACGAAAAATTTATTGATGCACGGCCAGGATTCGAACACACTACCTTCGGATTAAAAGTCGGGGCACAACCACATTCAACCAACACGGCTCGAATGTATGTATACCAGAATTCCTTGTGTTATTGGGCAACTATGAGTACCAGTTGTCTACTTCAAATATTTATCACAGAATACAAGCGCAATATTTTAATAATCTTCTATTATCTAATGCTCGTACTGAGTGATGACATATTTGTCGCCGCAATATTGTTTATTTTGTATATCTTTTTTTTTGTGACACAAAATAAAACTTTTTTTTTCTGACTCTTAGAAATATTTTCATAATAGGATACTTTAAATATACAAGTCGACCACAAGATATTAATCAATAACCTAAAGGATATTGTAAATTTAATCAAAGAATTCAGACCACAATCTGGGGTAAAGCGAACAACTAAATCACAAAATATTTAAACCAGTAGCTCATGTTTATAATAATGCTAAATAAAAATATACAGCAACATTTTACTACAAACTAGCTACTGCACGCGGCTTCGCCCGCGTGGTAAAAACATTTCGATTAATCATCTATGCCTATTCCAAGTTTCATCCAAATCGGTTCACTGGTTTAGGCGTGATTGAAAAACAAACATAAAACATCTAAACAAACTCACAAACTTTCAGCTTTATAATATAAGTCTTATCCCACTATCCAGTCGGATAAGACATACTTAAGTGGACGTGCCTCTGACTACCCCGTAGACACTTTTAAAAGATCTTGAATTCTAAATCGCGAAATGCCTACTGGTATTATTTGGTATTATTAGACATTTAGATTAACCCCCTTTATTGCTCCTGTTTCCAAGGCACAATATCACTCACTATAGGAAAAAAAAATACGTAATGCATCTTACTGTAGCTCTAATCTATTGTGCCGGTACGTGTTGGCTTGTATCCAAGTATGCAGATGTGGATAAAGTGATTCCCATCCCGAAACACTAAGGAACTTTGGATATACGGTATTAACCTTTTATCTTTCTTTAAAACTCCAAAATTCAAGGCACATAGGTGGAACAAGGAGTCTCATTGAGTAATATGTACGAGTATAACCGCCAGTGGCATTTACATCTGAGCGCTTTCGTGCTTCGGAGGACACGTTAAATTGTCGGTCCCGGCTATTAAGTCGTTAAGCCATGACGGAGGCCTTAAGGCGGCCTAAAAACTCCGTCACCAGAGTTGGCCACTGACTCATTACGAACTTACTTACTATTGAATAATACGAGTATTATCCTGAAAATCCCAGTTCTTGGTTCAAACTAAACAAACAAACACACTTTTTTTTATTTCAGTTTTTTTTTTCAATGCTATGGTTATCGATTGCCAATAATATTTAAACTACTATTTGAATACCACTGACTATTGAAAATTTTACAAACATCATCATTCCCTTGCCCTTATCCCACGCTAAGTGGGGTCGGCACAACATGTATTTTTCCTCCATTCACTCCTATCACTCGTCAAATCTGTATCCACTCCTTTCGCATTCATATCATCTCTCACACAATCCAAGCACTTTTTTTTCGGCCTTCCTCTACTTGCATAATCTCCAGCCACACTCATATTCATCACTCTCTGGGTAACATGGTTTTCATCCCTCCTCATAACGTGTCCATACCAAGCCAGCCTAGAACTAGAACAAGAACAAACAATGGTCACAAACTCAATGATACTACAAATATTTTTTGCGGAAGAAAACTTCAAATGAGGTTCTAGTTGTAACCTGGTCTGTTAAAAAAGTTTTGATAGTGCAACAGCGGCATTGGGTAAAAATGTTGCGAAGTGAAATTCAGAAAATAAGATTTCTATTTTGGTAAGATAAAAGTTTAAAATGATAAAAACTTCTGTTATTAACTTTTATTCGCGAACAAGATTCGTTTTGATAAGACTGTACTAGTATTGTTTAAACATAAATTAAGCTTGATAAGTAAAGTAAGGTATTTTCAGTTATTATGTACTTAGACAAATATAAGTTTTGTGTTTTATTAGATTTAGGGCTTATCTTGTCTTAAAAAAGTAATTTAATGCGTATAAAGCGGGTAATATCTAGTGTTTGCATAAATTGTTATTAATTTTTATAGATTTAACACAAAAAGTTTACTCGTAAATAAAATGTAGCAAACAAGTCAATTAGAAATACTATACAGTGGAAATCACTACAGTTTGAACGAAAATGATTACAAGACAATTAATTAACTTCATTCTCTTAGTGCTTTATAGTCGTTCTTGATAGAACGTCGAAGTTAAGCAACGTTCGAAACTGTCTGTAAGTGGATGGGTGACCGCCAGTGGCATTTTCATCT
Organism: Epirrhoe tristata; assembly: GCA_951394285.1. Classification (NCBI taxonomy): domain Eukaryota; kingdom Metazoa; phylum Arthropoda; class Insecta; order Lepidoptera; family Geometridae; genus Epirrhoe; species Epirrhoe tristata. Next base: position 8,058,906 of record OX596152.1, on the reverse strand, counting down.
GAGCGCTTCCGTGCTTCGGAGGGCACGTTAAATTGTCGGTCCCGGCTATTAAGTTGTTAAGCCATGACGGAGGCCTTAAGGCGGCCTAAAAACTCCCGTCACCAGAGTTGGCCACTGACTCATAAATAAATAAATAAATGCTGGACTTTTTTCACACAGCATCATCTAGCACCAAAGTAAGCAGAGCTTGTGTTATGGGTACGAGATGACTGATAAACTACTTGTATACTTTTTGTTAGTAAATACATACATAATATACATAGAAACACCCAGACCCGAAACATAATATATCTGTAGGTCATACAAACATTTGTCCCGCGGCGGGGATCGAACCCGCAACCTTCTGCGTCGTAGGCGGGCCTTCGTCCACTCATACGAACTTACTTACTTTTATTCTCTTAGTTTATTTGGAAAAAATCTTGTAAGTAGCAAAACCATTCCAAAAATCAAGTTTTAGCAATGCTTTGTCACTGTGGTTGGTTCTTGAACGAGCTGATCTGGTGGAGTCAGGATTCGTTTAACGGAACTCCTACCGTTCTGAAATAAGACAAATGCTTGAGATTAGATTCAAAGCTCAGACAAAGTTTTTTTTTATATTCTACTTTATTAGATTATAAGATTGTAGTCTAGTACCTACTTACAAATAACTACAATAAAGATGATAACTATCATGAGTCATCTATTTGATTCTACAATGAATCAACGCAAGTCAACGATCCGTTGAACCGTTTATATCGTCAGATCGCTCACATCCCTTTTTACCGATACTTTACATTGTGTCGTACTGTACCAATTTAATCCAATAGAAGTGACCGCATCATCATCATCATTATCTCCCTGACCTTATCCCACGCTAAGTGGGGTCGGCACAACATGTCTTCTTCTTCCACTCACTCCTATCACTCATTGGACTGAAATCTAAACATGTATAAAAGTCAATCAATCAAGTCATCCATTTCAACCACACATCTGCAAACACTGGCAATAATATAAGGTCGAATACACACGGGGCAGTAAAGTATCTCTAAAATATATTTCACTTAGACTCCCGCGATACTGCGGGGTCAATTGTAAATTATTTACCCTGTATTGTAAGTAATTTACCCTATGCAATCATTACAAATTTTTAATTAGATAAGATAAGATATAATAGTTTATTTAGTGCCACAACAAAAAAATAAAAATACATAGAATTTAATTGCGCATTTTGCACAATTGCAATGCACAATTGATAGCACACATTGCAAAAGACCACGATGAGGAGATATATCAAAGGAAGTTTTTTGTATGACACGATAGGGCTGATTACAAAATAATGATAAAGTACCGAAATGAAATTATTTAAATATTGAAATAACGCGTTTACTGACATCTCTTGTGTCTCGAGCAAGTATTCACTTGCCTCCCGCGCGCCGCCGTGTTTTTAAACAGTTTTTTATCCAAGTATGTTCGCTTCTTAATTTTATTATTTATTGTTTACTAATGAAATGATTGAACTCGTGTGCGCCGCACCGTGTGTTTCGATCACAACCAGTATGTTTTCAATTCCATTCAGCGAAGCGGTCACTCGCGTCTCTCTCGGGAAATCTACTTTCGCCGCTACAATGGTTTTTTTTCCACCTATTCACATCCTCCCAAGTTTAAATAACAATAAAAATATCGCATGAAATATTTGTGAATAGGGAATGATGTTTGACTTCGGAATTGAAAAAAGATTTCCTGTGTACGGAAAAACGGAGATTTAAAATATGTGCTCAGTAAACACAATCTAAGATGGATTTCAGAAACCATTCAAAATGCAAGTGATTTCAAACCATTCATTGTAAGTGCCGCACATTGGACGTAACTTGCGTCGCGTAATTGAACAGTGATTGTAGGAAGTGTCAATAAAACTATTTTGAATCTTAACTATATAGATTCACAAGTAATTTTTATCAACACAACTGAACCAATCTTTTGAAACATTTTATTGAAGCGACTATAAGAATCGTGCTGTAATAAAGATTCAAAAGAGACGTAGTCTGCATCACTATGATATATACACTGACGCAAGATGCGCCGTAGTCAGTTCGAGCAATAAAATAGCTTTTCAGCTAGTATTCTGTCAATAGCCTGTTTACCACATTAGACTTTAGGCAATAGCATCTCTTCTGCAACCGTAATAAAACTTAAAATGGTAGGGCATAGTTTGGTGTCATCTGAATGGTCTCGACAGTCGGAACTGTAAAAGGCACAAAGGTATCTCGACCGATATCTTAAGTGGCTCTTCCCCGACACGTCAGTTAGGTCAAGTGACAGCTAGCAGTGCGACTTGGGATTCGAATCTAACTATTAAGAACTGTTTAAATCATTATGGTTGTGAACACTTATCCGACCTCTGTGGCGCACTGGGTGAAAGCCCGTTTGGGACGCAGATGGTTGCGGGTTCGATTCTCACCGCGGGATAAATTTTGGATAATCTGCAAATATTTATCTCGGGTCTCGGTGTTTCTATGTATATTATGTATGTATTTAAAAACAAAAAGTATATAAGTAGTAATCAGTTATCTGGTTCCCATAGTACAAGCTTTGCTTAGTTTGGGGCTAGATGATGCTGTGTGAAATGTCCAGCATTATTTATTTATTTATGAACACAACGAGTAATAAAGAGATATATACCTACCATGTTAATAGATGTTTTTGAAGTTTTCCTATATTTCAGCGCAGTTCATCACCTAGCGGACAGAGCGAGTACCTAAGTTGTTTTTAGGAAAACTAAAACCACAACTATTTTATTACCAAAGTAGTCGAGTAATGTAAATTACAAGTCTATATACGGCCGTTTGCTGACGGCCGTCAAGGAAACTAAACCTTACACATCATCTGTACGCATTTCTAAACAAACAGCTCTACGTTTGTATTTCAGTACTCAACGCGAGATATTTCGTTAATCCGAATAATTTTCAGCTTCGCTACGTATTTAATCTGATTCAAATAGAACCTCAAATACACACTGAAATTACAAATGACCTAATATTTTCAAAATATTTCATTCACATTTATTCTACCTACAATTAATGATAACGAACTCTAGAAAATTATTAAAAAAACTAAAGTATCAATTGATGAAGTTTATCACGAAACGTGATTAAAAAGATTTCCTGAAACGAAATTTGACAAAAAAAGGATGGATGGAAGAAATCGCTCTCAGCTGTAAGGCCGCTAATTATTACTGTACTAAGTAATTTAGACTAAGTAGTAATATACTTTTCTGTGTTTTTGTAAAGTTGTCATTGCTTCAAGACCACAGAACTACATACATACATACATAAAATCACGCCTCTTTCCCGATGGGGTAGGCAGAGACCACGGATCTCCACTTGCTACGATCCTGACATACAACTTTTGCTTCATTCACTCTCATTACATTCTTCATACACGCTCGCCGGTGTAGGGTACTTTTGACCTGGCCCTTCTCCAAAATGTCGCCAATTTGATCCAAGAAGGTTCGCCTAGGCCTTCCCCTTCCAGCTGTCCCATACACACTTGCCTCATACACTTGCTTTGTCAAACCACTGTCATCCATCCTCTCTAGCCCAAACCAGACAAACAGAACTACATCTATAGATATATTTCTTTGTTCAAGACTCGTATTATATTCAGTCTTTTTTCTAACATTTAAAATGGAGCATTTATTCATCAAAATGTCCATCCATGTGTAGTGTGAAATAATCCAAGTAAGCAAACGTCAGCCGTACTCACCTCACACGTGCCCCGGGGAACATTACACGTCATGTCTTATTGCAATGCTATGTATTAATTGAAATAGCACTGCTGCTACAAAATCAAGCATGTTTTATGTAACAAAATAATATTATATTTGTTAAAACGCTATTTACACGATACCATTCTGGCATACCATTTGGCTTCTTGTCACTGAATATTAGCTCTTGCACCGTTGAGATGAAATGCAAGAATGGTATCGTGTAAATGGCGTTTTCTTAGAAAAAAATCGAAATGTCGTTTTTCTTTTCGAAAAAATATTTAAAAAAGCTATTGAATACCTACCTATCTTCTCAATTTAAGTACACACACACGTAGGTACCTATTTAATTCAGCGCATATAAAATATATAAATATAAATATGCGCCATGGACTATTTATTAACACTTCTAGACTATTATTTTTAAATGAAAATAAAATGAAGATACGTAAATTATGAAAAAAGATAATTCATGTGTGCGTTTTAAACTAAAAAATCTCCTGAAATTATACTATAGCTGTCATGATTTATAAAATTAATTTCAAGAAAGACGCTTTTCAAAAATATAACGAAATCAAAATCGGACCACTACCGTAAGGCATGTTCAAGAGATTAAGCTTTGTCAAAAACCTGAGAGAAAATCTACCGTGCTCTGGGGCATATTGTGTGAATGTTTTTTTTTTATGATGAATGGGTCGGCTCTTGACCTCAAATTTACACAGGTAAGTCTACGATGGAGCGAGCTTACCCAGAAGGTGTCTATTAACTCTCTTCTTAAAAACAATAGGGTCGTAGCTCAGCGGAAATACGGACGCTGGAAGCTGATTCCAAATTTTTGCAGTGCGCATAATAAAATAACTTTCGAAGCGCTTAGTTCTAATAAGTGGAATATCAACCAGATGAGGATGATAATTAGCTGTGCGTCTGAAGTCCCTGTAAAAGAACGGTGTGATTCACCTAGTTCCCACATACATACATATATAGTTCACATATACAGTCGTAGGACTAAGTCTCTATATATTGTATACTTATTCCAGTACATGGTATGTCCGTGTGTGTATTATACTTGCGCTACGAACGTATGGTTGACGGTTAATAACACAGGTTTAATCTCAGCTTCAATATGCGGAGCTTATGCAGATGCCGAGATTTCGGTACACTCAGCAAGAGTTGATTCTACATAATAAATCTACCATGATGATCCCTATCTCTACGGCAGAATAGAGTAAAATGACAGTTGAGTTCAGAAAAAAAACATCTTTTGTACAACACAACATAACTTATTAAAATCGTCATAATTTAAATGTAACCTATAACCTATTCTATTGATATAATGATGATCATGGAAAGCTTGCGAGTAGGTATGGGGTCTAGTAGTGGGTAGTGGTTCTAACGAAAGACCAGCGCTGGTTGTTCACAACCCAGCATATGCTGAGTTATGGCCCGTTTTGCAACATTTATTTTCTTTCTTTTCATTATATCAACTCTTGTGTATTTATTTACCTATTTACTCGTATGTTGCAAAATAAAAATATTTTCTTTCTTTCTTTCTTTCTTTCTTTCTTTCTTTCTTTTAGTAGACCGATCTAAATGAAACTTAAAAAAGATGTAGATAATGATCTGGAATAGCATTAGGCTACCTATTTAAAATGTTGGTTATCACTGGAGCGAAGCTGCGAGCAGTTCGCTATACATTTGCATCACATACTGCAAAAATCGATCTGTAACCCTAGTAAAAATCATAGCTACTGCTATGATTTTTCTTTTGACATTCTCACATATTTCAAATCTTTAAAAATATACCTTCCGGCAGCGGCCTGGAGGCTTCGGAGACTTTCCAGATTCCTTAAAATGAACTGGGACTTAAATAAATTGGTTCACATAATCCTGAATGTTTGAAAGGCAATTTCAAAATGAAAAAGCCGAATGTGTGAAGAAGCAAACTATAGAATGGAAAATGGTTATAAAACTTTCGGCTTTTGTCAGGTAAATGGGAAATTTCGTTAAGTTAAAAATAAATAGCCGCCGGGTTGCCACGTAGTGCATTCGAGCTTTGAAAAAAGCAACATTTTCTTGCAACACGATAAGAATTCTTCCAATATTCTCTTTTGTTTAGTTTGCTATTTCGAATGGCTTTTTTAAAGACTGTAGGTAAAGTTAGTATTATAAAAGTACATCATCATCATCATCATCATGTCAGCCATCTAGTGTCCACTGCTGAACATAGGCCTCCCCCATCGATTGCCACAGCGATCGATCTTGTGCAGCCTGCACCCAACGGCTGGAAAGACGATCAGGTAATGGTTGCTGGGCCATTACCTGATCGTCTTTCCATCTAGTAGAGGGCCGTCCTCTACTGCGGTTTCCGGTGCGTGTAGAGGAGTGTCTCTGTCAAATAAACAATAACATGACTGGCAGTTTTGTTCGCGCTAATGTAGGTACAAACAAAACACGAGGAACTAGGCACCTCGCTGTATGGGATTTCCTTCTACGCAGGTGCCAAGTTGATTTCTGCGTGTTGTAGATTTGGCCAATGGGTTAAATAATTCTGTAGGAACTGTTTTTTTCTGGATAAAGGTAAGTACATCTTTTGTGTATCCCTGACAATGCATTTCGTGATAATAGGAGGAAGGTGTGAAACCATATACATACCAATAAACAAGCTCAATTTCCTCCTCTACGTTAAAACTGCATAATATATTTGGTTAATCAATCAGAAATTCATCATGTAATCATGTAATTATCATCATGTAATTTACCTTGTTTTATTTTCCGACGCTTCGAAAAATATAATAAGTGAGATCGCGGCCTGCCTTCAACCACGACAGTTTTACACCATAAATTATGCGAGAAATTCTCTTATAACTAACCAAATATGAACAGTGACCACAAATATTAAAGAAACACCGTTTTACATACTTACATAATAATATTGTACAATCTTTTTAGAAGAGTGATGTCATAAAACGCCAGAAGTTGCTAGATCTCGCCAAATTTAGCCGAGTTGGCAACAATGTTCACATGCCAAAATTCATAATCTCATGGGACTGTTTGTGAATTAATCTTCTACAAAAAGAGCTGTTCTATGCGCCAATTCGCCAATTATATTTGCCAAATAGCGGCTAAATTGGCCATTTGCACCACAATGCCTTCCGTTATTACTATGTCCACATTTGTTCTTGTTTTTACTAATTGCTACTAGCAATGAAGTATTTTTAGGCCGGGCAACGAGAAGTGGCGCGGTAATTTGTGCGCAATATGTATGTATAATATATTCAAACTTTTATAGTTAAGATATTTCGTTTATTATATATATTACTAAGCGTATTTGAGATAAGATAAGATAAAAATAAGATAAGATAATTTTATTTCATAAAAACCCAGGATCCCGCACTAAGTAAAGCTTGAACAGATTTCGATGAAACTTGGGATTGGCGTAGATAGTTACCTGAAATAGCACATAGGCTATTCAAAATGTTGATACCACGTGGGCGAAGCCGCGCGCAATAGCTAGTTTCTAATATACTTAAAATATAACCTACTCTAAAATAACCTAAGAAGAAGAGATTTGAGAACGGGGAGATTTGAGGATCTATTAGAGCAAAACAAAAAAGTCACCTCCACATCGCTTATCCTAGATACAGAACATGCCTTCTCTTCCGATCCAATAGGTACTTCTCTACTCTCGTACTCTTTTCTAACAAAAAACCTTAAAGAAGGCTAAAGTAAACATCCCCCAACCAGATTGGCACATGTCACAGAGAGTCTCAAATGTTTATTTAGACAAAGATTGATCACCGCAAGAATAACTTTCACGACAGTTGCAAGTTTGAAATTTTCTTATCTTGCACAAACTTTAGGGCAAAATAGTATACAGCGAATGACCTTTTAAAAGCCGTAAACGATCAATTTGTTGAAAAAGTTGTCAAATTATTTGATAGTGAGTAGCTTTGTTTGACGCAGATTTCAAATGATTGACGGTGTGTTTGACAAAATAAAAAAGTCTCGTGTTGTAAAAAAAAAGAAGTTTGACAGAATTGGTTTGATCGTGTAAGCTAAAAAGCATTTTTTTGTAGAAACTTGAATTTCAACCTACTTTAATTTGTATAGAGAGCTCTTCCCTTAAAATCATTGAATGGTTTAATCTATCAGTCATGTTTCTTTCTCCGTGAAACTGTTTTGTTTGTTAAAATTTATGTTGGTGTCGATGCGCGATGTACCAAAGTATTCTACAGTAGTACATACGATTTAAAAAAATTATACGATAAAAAATCTTTACAATTTATTATTTTACCGAGAAAATATAGCTTCATAAAATGGATGAGCATTAAATTATTAGACAGGACAAAGATCGGTAGTCTATAAATTAAATTTAAAATGAAATTCCGTTCTTGTGTCACTTCGAATTAATTTACTGATAATAAGCTAGCTGATATAAGATATAGAGATGAAAACTACAACTGAATACAAACTGTGATGCCTCGTCTTTAAGTTTAAATATTGCTTGATGGGTCACGTAAAATTGAGTCTCTTTTGTAACTAAAGTGAACTTCCTGTTACTTAGTATTATTCCTTCTGTGCTTCCTCTATTAATTAATGAAAGCCTGAGCTCGATGAGACTTCACTAAATCTCCAGATACTTATCTTGTTAGTTGCTATATTTTCTGGACGGAATAAACTTGGACCTAGACTTGATCCTTGTGATACTCCCTTATTAATATTTCAAATTAATTGCTTGTTGAAATCACTTGGTAGAATATCAAATTTTACAGAATGCAAATGGATGTTTGATAATTTTGGCTTACTTTCACTAACAAAATACCTTGTGTTGTTTTAAAATGATAAAGATACCTTCGTCATTAGATTAGTAGAAGAAGAGAAAACTATAAAGGTAATAATTGAAGCTTTTACAAAAATTTAAGGAGCATAAATGTTTTGTAATCATGCAATACTCAAAAATGTATATAAAAATATATGAAATAATGAAAATGGGGATTTTACAAAAGGAAGAGAGAATTAGTTCAGGATTAAGGCACTTTGAGCGCATAATTGATACGGTGTAAGTACTGCGATACCTACTACGAGTGGTAATCTTGGTAATCTATTTTAAAGACGCGATCGAACGAACCTTTTATATGCGAGTTGTGATATAAATGAATATAGAGCATAATTCAACAAACACCAATCACATTAAGTGCCAACATAATCGTATAGTACCCAAAATATCTGAATAACATTTTATTAGGAAGTAGGATTGCAAGTTAGTCGTCTATTGAATTCTCTTTATTTGGATTTAAACAGGTGACCAATTGAATTTAAATAATTGCTGTGATAAGTGTAGAATCATAAAAATACATAAGTAGGTACATAATTTAACTAAACTAAAGATAAAAAACAGTGTTCAAATCACCGACCGCAGGTAATGTGCCAAAAAGGCTGGCGGCATTACCTCGTTGAATGGCTATACTTATCCTCTGTCCGAGGGAAGCACCAGCCCTTTGGTCATTGGTCTCGTCAATCAACCTTATGATGTTTTTCGTCTGTAGTGCTAAAAGTCGCGTCTTCAAAATCGTGCTACTCCTCGAATGGATAATCTTTAATGGAAATGCTTCCTACCACCTTGTTCGCGGTAATTAACCTGAATTAATTATATTTCATAGGCAATTTGAAACGAACTACCGTAATCGAAGTAATAACTATTATTGCCTACAACTGATTTGTTTTTTTTTTAATATTTACATTCAGTTTTATACTCTTATGCTAAGATGTATATTGCATAATATTATTTATACTTTAGAGTACCAAAACCAAAACCTGGCCATGAAGAAAGAAAAAATGTTGCCACTTTTACTAATTGAAACTTTTATTGGACCGCTAGTTTAGCTTATGATTAGTAATCTTTGGGTAGTATTAGGTTTACGTATTTTTCTACATGCATCACGTATCTGGAAGATTGATGGTTTCTCAGAACTAGTAGCACTGGTAGTCTATCGGCCTTCCGATCGTAAGGTCGTGGGTTCAATCCCGGTCGTGCACCAATGAGTTTTTCTGCCGAAAAATGTATGTGCACTATGCCAGTACTCTCAAACGGTGAAGGAAAACATCGTGAGGAAACCGGCATGTCGTAGAACCCAAAAAGTTCGAAAACATGTGTCATGTGCATGACAGGAGCCTCTTAGAGGCGCACTTATAATCCTTTCACCACACTGGTTCGAAGGAACTGGTGACACGAAAAGAAGAAGAAGAAGAACTAGTGTCATAAAAACCATCTTCCAGTAATCGGGCATTGACTGGATAAGTCAAGATACCCTTTGTGTTACCAAAACAAAAAAAAACTTCCAAACGACAATATATGTACGTTCGAAAGGCGAATTGTGGGCTAGTTTTATTGCCTCTATTCGAACTATCGAACATTCTCTTTCACATATCTATTGGGCTTCACCAACAATTGCCTGAGTTGAATTGTGTATGTTGCGTATAGTCTGTACAATCTGTTGTTTTGTGAAAATCCCATAGAATGCATCGAAAACTATCCATGAAAGCTATCTCCGGCTCCCACAACCTGCTATGCTGTTACTTAAAACCTGGTATTTTACGAGTAAGTATTCTATAATTTTTGAGTAAGTAATATTAACTACGAGCCTTTATTTCCTTGGTCACGGGAGTTAAATTGTGACCAGACCACATACACCACTAATGCGTTCGCGTACAAACATATCTAGAAGGACATTCGCAATAAGTATCTAACGAAAGATTAAAAAGCTAATCTTAACCTAAAAAGTAGACATTTAATATAACACCAACTTCATGTATTGCCAACAACATATTCTGCCATAAATAGCTTGTTTTATACGGAAACATCGAATCTCTTTTGTGTTTTATTTGATTCCATCTTATAACAAGTTTGCAAAGAAAATTTCCTCGCTCTCACTGCTTCGTTGTTTTTCTGAAACTCTTTAAAACAATGTTTTTTTTGTTTTTTCATAACAAAGAATCACTCTGTTGATTTGCTTTGATTGATGAAGCCAGAAAAGTAGGCACTTCATTATGCAAATTACAATAGCATCTTTTTCGATTAATTATTTGATTCCTGAAAATCAAAATCAAAGAAATTGTTTAGGTTTTAAAGTGACTTTTGAAGAATGAATTAAAAAAAAAAAGACTGCATGAAAGAAAGAAAAGAAATCGTGGAAATGGACCACCCTTGAAACATTTTATTTGGGTTCGATTTGAGAAAATATCGTAGTTTGGGAATAGATATCTACGCCTGTCTGCTGCCTCCTTACTATGATGTGTATAAACAAACATGGGTAATTTGGTAGGATGCCTGAGTGGCAATCCGGCTCAGCGCAAGACCTTCCTGCTTCCCAGATTGTCTCTGGTTACGGTATGCGATAAAGAAACTGCAAAATTGCCCCCGCAGCAAGCACTACAACATTGCCCCTGTGGCAATTACTACTACTACATGGCCCCGTAAGTGTGGCGATAGCCACAATTATTGTAGCGGATAAAAAATAATGGCATACCAACTATCAACAACCTTCGCAGCGAAAGGTAGCAAAGTAAATATGATTAATGAAGATACAATACCAAACGGCTTCCCTGTACGAAAGTCGTTTATCATGCAAATGGCTTTGACAGTAAGCTTGTGGGCAGTAAATTCTATTGAATCCGATATTCTTATGTCCTCTGAATAAGGCGAGTGAATTTGTAAATAGGATTCTATTGAATTACAGATAGTTGAGGCGTTTTTGGGTAATACTAGCTGATTTATATTCATCTGGCTAGCTAGGCTCTAGGGGATTTAGGTTCTTATTTTATGGTTTTAACCACACATAGAGGCCTTTTTTATATTTAACTAGCTGGTACCCGCAACTTCGTCAGCAAAATAACATACTTGAAAACATCTAATAATAGCGCCATCTCGATCTCAGCCATAGGTTAGCATCCTACTCCCCATACAAACTTTCAACCCTTATTTCACGCAACAAAAAAAAATTTAGTGAAATTGGTCTAGCCGTTCACGCGTGATGGCGTGACCAAGGGATATAGGGATTCATTTTTATATATATAGATAGATAAAAAGTTTTATCCAAATGGGATTGGCACCTGCGATCTTGGAATTACCGTGGCCACTGCTCCACAAACTAACCAACAAACCGACCTTCTATGCGACTAGATTCAAACGATACAATACATTTTAACTTCCTACATTCTTTTTCGCGTAATAATTACTGATTGTTGTAATGTTGTGTTGTTGTCTTGTAATGTTGTAATAATTACTAATTCTGTATAATACACAAACAAAAAATATTTGCGCTAGATTTGTTTTTTTTTACTGGATTGAACCCTGAAAAGATATAATAGTCCAAATCATTTGGTAAAATATACAAGTTGGAGCATGTTATTATTGTAACGTATGCTATGAGTTATTGACACAATTGGTGGCGTTGTTAAAAGTTCACAAATTGTATTTACGTCACTAAGTTAACAAATTGCTGTTACTTCATGTCTCAAATTTTATTTGTATTGGAAAGTTTTGTGTATCAAACTTATGTATGTTTGGTGTTTAGTATTGTCTTATTATAAATGAGATTGGTATACAAAATCAGACCAATGAATACAGCTATTAATATTATATAGGTTAATATTATAAGCTTTCTATTATAAGTAAATATTACACCAGCGTGGTCAAGCTGGTATGGTAAAAATTACCTACGAATAACAACAACTTAGTGGCCTACTCTAGAAAAAATAACTTTTCTAGAGACGGAGTTTTTAGGCCGCTGGAAGGCCTCGTTATAACTTATAATTTAAAAGTAAATAAACTTATTAAACTTTCGTGATTTTCGTGACATCATAATTAATTTTTGAATAAGTGTGTTTTTATCACGTACTTGTTTTATTTGGTCCCGACGTTTCGAACGCGTTGCAGCGCTCGTGGTCACGGGAGAACTGATGCACGGCGAGTCAGTTTTTTCTATTGAGGGTAGGATCCGGATCTACCCGCAATTCGTCCTCAGAATCAGATAAGTCCAAGTTGATACTACGACACACGACACTAACCGTATCAACTTGCGACAAACACGTTGCACCACGCACACACTTATTAATGACGGGATTCCACGAGGCCGAGAGGCGAAAACCATCTTCACGATTGAAATTCGGGTGTTTTCTGATTCTGTAATTCTGTAATTCTTTATTGTACACAAGAAAATGGTTACAAAACAATAATTAGAAAGTACATGTACAAAGGCGAGCTTAACCCTGCTGATTTTTGAGCTGATTTCAATCGCTTCTCGAACCACGTACGTGATAAAAACCCGTTTATTCAAAAATTCATTAAAAGTAACTAAAATATTCTTTGTGACTAGCAAAAGAATCTCGTCTTTATGAAACAAGAAATGACAAAAATTCCAACTTTCTCGCAGTTTAGGCATTAACATTTAATGTTTTCATAAATTTAATAAATTCTTTATAACATCATAAACCTAAGTACAGCCCACGGAACCGTTAATTTAACGAAACGACTTTATTAATTAAAAACACTACGGCCCGGTAGACTGTAATGAATATTGTCCATATCCACAGAAATAAGTAAACAGCTCAGTCAATTTGCCTTATTTTTAAACAAAAAAAACTAACTCGTTGAACTACGTAGATAATTACGTTTTAATACTAAAAAGAAAACCGACTTCAATGTTTGACTCGAAACGCGGTGTGACTCAGGGCGTCAAGCTGTCGATTCGATTTCTATTTGTGACATGGCTAGGGGAAGGTGTTTAGAAATTTACGGGGAAACTATCAATCCCTCAGGAATAAAATTTATATGGGACCACCTCTGGAGTATACCCTTTCAAACATAAAAATAATTTTGCAAATCGGTCAACAAATGGCGGAACAATCGCGTAACAAGATACAAAAAAAAAAACATACAGACGAATTGAGAACCTCCTTTTTTGAAGTCGGTTGAAAATGAAAAAGGTTTACGGGAAAAGTATTAATTTATCAGGAATACAATTTGAATGGGACTACATTAAAAGTGTCTCTCATTCCAACATTATAAGAATTTTCAAAATCAGTCCACAATAAATAATTGAAGGAGAAATCGATGAACATACTTAGCTACATAAAAAACACAGAAATTCCTCTTTATTTGGAAGTCGGCTAAAAACTTCGCAGAAATTACGTTTTCGAGAACCTAAAAATTCTAGATCCTTCATTGAGAATTATTCATCAAAGGATAAAAAGATAAAAAAAAACAAGTATTTTTTTTCTTAGACCGCTCTGATGATACAAGTAAACCAGCGTAAAGTTTTTTAGCTGTGCTATTGAAAAACAGTGAGGACTTCGATGGATTATTAAAATACTCGTTGACTTCTTTTTAAAAACATTGCTTGCTTTATTTCAATATAATATGAGAGTGGATGAAGCGAAAAATGTATTTGACAGGTAAAGTAAGTTCTATGAATTAGTGACCAACACTGGCAAATATTTATTAGAGCATCTTTATTGTAGGGACTTATAAAGGCACTTATTTATTTATTTGTGATTTTATATACATACATACATAAAATCACGCCTCTTTCCCGAAGGGGTAGGCAGAGACCACGGATCTCCACTTGCTACGATCCTGACACACAACTTTTGTCTCATTCACTCTCATTACATTCTTCATATATGTGATTTTATAAGTAAAAAAAAAACCGTCATCACAGCATAAGTAGTCAAAAATCAACACATTAAAGATTCAGATTCTTACTATTGGATTTAAAATAACATACCAAGCAAAATCATTATTACTTATTGATTGCGAAACCTCTCAGTTTATGTGAGAATTACCGTTTTTATAAATTAGTGGGCATCATTTTTTTATTTTGGTACATTATTATGTTACTCAGGGGATAATTATAAACTTTGGCCCTTATTAATAAACGTGGTGTAAAGTGACGCCTATACCCAGCAGTGGCTGAAGTCAGTGGATGATGATGATAATGATGAAAGTGACGCCAGATTTAAACTGCCAAAATTGTATACTTAGGCGTAACTTTACACCACGTTTATTAATAAGGGCCTTTAAGTTTTGGATTTGGCGAAATAAATTCGTATATTTTTGACCGATTCGTATATTTTTGAGACAGCATTATTTAAGTTACTTCAAACATCAATAAAAATATTTTATTTGTAAAAAATTTCATCATCTTAGAATACCTGTTTCACAAATCACCAGGAATCAAATAAAACGAATTTCACGCAATTTCACTTCATAAAGTTGGCTACTATTGATCACCTTCAAAAACTCGTACAAAGAACTTAGGCCAACGATCCTATGGGGAAATCAATGGCGCCCGATTCCGACAAGGGTCTTATTATATACGACCCCATCGTCATAATTAAACTTCAGAGCTACATTGTTATGGAGTGGGATACCATAAAAGTTTTAATGAGACTAAAAGCGGCTATTCATAGTGTGACTGATTCATTCAATTTTATCGTTATAGTTTTTATTGATTGAGAAAGCATTTTGCAAGCTCCTTGAGCTTCCATTTACGTCAGTTTTTTTAACTTTCTTGGCATAAATTCTTTTTGTTGAGGGTCTCCGACAGATATCAGGAGTTCCCTTCATCAGTATTTTCATACAGTATTTTCACAATACATTTATGAAATCCTTTTGCACACTCATAAATATATAAATAACTTTAAGAAAAAAAGTGACGTGCATAGAATTAATACTAGAAATAAGGATAAACTTTGTGTGCCTGAATTTAGATTAGAAAAAGTGAAAGGTTCTTTCATGGGAAATACCGTACTCTTTTATAATAAACTTCCAGATAATGCCACTAAATTGCCTATTCGAAGATTTAAAAGTTACATAAAAAATAATCTTATAAAGAAAGCGTACTATTCTATTGGTGATTATATTAATGATAAATTCGCGTGGCCTGATGTCGCTCTGCCCCTCGACAGCTGATGTGTGCACAATGCCTTTGCTATCTTGCTTAGCTTCTTGAATTTTACTAACTTTACTTTTAATTTTACAACTAAGTTAGTTAAGAAATTAGCCTAAGTTTAGATCTAAGATGGATCACCTAAAAAAGCTAGGCCCCAAACCGTGTTTGTTGCCCTGATTTTTCACGGTATTGGTCGCGAAGGAACAGGAGTAGAATCACCTAGTTTTAAGACGTTTCAAAGTGATCCCAGCGGTCCTACTGAATAAATGCTATTTGACTTTGACTTTGACTTTGACATCCGTGGGGTCTCCTTACGTTTTGTCATTTATTTATAATACTTTAGATTTTCGATTATTAATAAATACTTCATTACATTTATATTCATTTATTTATACACACATAGATAATACATTACAGAATTCATTATTCTAATTCGTAATATCTAAGAATTAATAAGATTCGACAGAAAAATTACTCAGAAATATAAATATTAAAGGTGGGTGGTATAGTTATTGTTGATATCGATTAATCATTGTTCCAATAATAACTAAAACAATTTTTATTTGCAACATTGGTTTATTCTGGGTAGTATCGGAAGCGTACCCAAAAACACAAGAGCCCTTATTAATAAACGTGGTGTAAAGTTACGCCGGGTGTAGATTAGGAGTAACCATACAATTTTTGGAGTTTAAACCTGGCGTAACTTTACACTACGTTTATTAATAAGGGCCAAGTGGCATTACAACGCTGAATGGCAATACTGGTCCCTTGAGCCAAATATGCACTAGCTGATCGTTTTGTAAATACAAGAAGTAGGCTATCCTACTTCTTGTATTGAAAATTGAAAAGATTGAAAAGATTGAAATAAACTGAACCAATACCCGATTTTTTTGTTCCTCAATTCGATAGCATTCAGCATGCACCTGCCCTATAAGTGACAATGTTACATTCTGGATGAAACTTAGTAGAGTTCTTACTATTTTAAGGTAGTTTTTTTTTATACCTACTAGTATGAGTTTGGTAATGCAATGCAATAATTTATAAAGAACAAGCTACTGCCCGCGGCTTCGGTCGTGTTTTATCGAATTTTGAATAACTTTAGCTTACCTTAGTTTTATGAACATCACTATCACTACATCATCACTACATAGTATAAAACAAAGTCGCCTTTTCTGTCCCTATATCCCTATGTGCGCTTAAATCTTTAAAACTACGCAACGGATTTTGATGCGGTTTTTTCCAATAGATAGAGTGATTCAAGAGGAAGGTTTATATGTATAATACATGCATCATATACTAAGGCAACATTGCTAATTTTAGAGGTTTCTAACGTGATGTCGTAAATTAACCTATTTTTTTGGGCTTATTTATGCCCGTGCAAAGTCGGAGCGGGCCGCTATGTTTTTATATACAACGTTCATAGTTTTTCTGTAGTGTATTTAATTTAGTATCAGCATTGCACCCGTGCGAAGCCGGGGCGGGTCGCTAGTATAATATAAATTAATGCTATTTCAGGTCAGTATGTAAACCTATTCCAAGTTTCATCTAAATAGGATCACTGGTTAAGACGTGATTGAAACACAAGCATACACACTTTAGATTTATTATATTGTAATATATAAAAATATAATTTTCAGTAACTTAGTTGTTCTTGAAAGCTTATATGTGTAAAAATAGATACTCTTATCTTGTTCAACTTTATTCGTGTACGCAGTAACCTAATTACCAAACCAATTTTCTATTTTAATTAAAACTACATTGTGTAAGAACGCATGAACAAGGGTTTTTAAATTGAAAGCATAAAGAATGTTTAATATTAAGAGAACGAGAAAGTAGGTATGTCTGTCATCGCCAAGTATTAGGATCAGTACGAGTATCTATAGATTGTTTGCAACGATCTTCATCTACTGCATATCATTAAGTTTTTGAATATGTAGCGTTTTATTTTCTGCAAATAAATGTCAGAAAGATTTATTTATATAAGGGAACAGATGATAGGGGAAATTCTTAGGTCACTTTTACGCGTAGGCAAAACCGTGGGTAAACCAAAGCATCCCACTCATATAATAAAGCTTAAAGTTTGTGAGTTTTTTTAGATGTTTGGTTGTTTGGATATTTGGATGTTTGTGTAAGGATCAGGCTCAAACGACGAAACAGTTTACAATGTAATTTGGAAAGGTGAAAGGTATAACTTCAGAATAGCATATAGGCTACTCTTTATCCCGAAAAACGCTCCTGAAAACCAAAAAATATGTAAAAAGACAACGGGAATATTGCATAAAAACTTTAGCAGTACTCTGTTTGACATAAAGAGCACTGCTAAGGTTGCCGTGACAACCAATAACTTACACTTTTCAAAATGGCGATGTCATTTCTTTCTACTATGCTTTGAACAATTTTAAAAACAGCAAATCCAAAAATTAATTCAGTGTTTTCATGGGTTGGATTGTAACAAGGTTACTATCTCTAAAGTTTTTATGACGAAACAATGCGCAGACGAAGTCGCGCCCGGATCCACTAGTGGAACATAAAATTGATTCTCAGCAACGCTTGTGCAAACATTAGCTAAGTCCTGATCCAATAAGATTGTATGCTTAGAAGGGACTTGGTACAGATGTATAGTTTACTAGAACTGCTTGCTGATATGCATATTCTTCTACTAGTTATGTATCATGCCGCCAGTGTTTTGGGCACGCTTCCGACTGACAGTGACCTGGATCAGTTGAGCTATCTATAGATCGTTTCTAACGATCCTTATATAGCTTGACTAATCCTGTTGTATTTTGTAAATATATGTAAATATGTAGTAACTTAGTTTCTGTAAATAAATACTTATATACAAAGTTATGTAGTTAGTTATTCTTCTATGTTAATAGTTCTTTCAAATCAGTGTAGTTATAAGATTTAAAGTGAGCCTGAGAATAATGCTGGACTTTTCACACAGCATCATCTAGCCCCAAAGTAAGCAGAGCTTTTGTTATGGGTGCTACGAGTAGATGACTGATACTTCTTTACTTTTTGTTTGTAAATACATACATATTACACATAGAAACACCCAGACCCGAGACAAATATTTGTAGATCATATACAATTAATTCTATAGTGTACAAATAAACACACAGATGATAATAACATAAAAAAAGATATGTACAAAGGCGAGCTTAACCCTACAAAGAGTTTTCTTCCTGCAAACCTTTGAGGCTAGAGAGATGTGCAAAATAGATAGTGGGTACATGTACAAAGAGAATGAAAGAAATAAATATTTTTATTTAAACACACGTAACAATATAATATACTCGTACATTCCTACTACATTATTATTCTTTGTATATTTTGTTGGATGTTCGGATTCGCGGGACATTAACATCACGTGATCACGTGCACTTAAATTGACCAATCACAAGGCTCTACCTGAGATTACGCAAATTTAATATCCCACTCTAGGTTTGTAATTGGTCAATAAAAGTGCGTGTGAGCTATCAATGCCTCTCGCTTGTATTCTAAAAATATTTATCAACAATGATATACTTAGACCTATGTTACTAGCAAGCGGAATAAGACTCGAAAACGTCCCAATTAGCGGCGTTAAACAGGGTGACGTTTTAGTCAATGACAGTGACATGTTTTACGACCAGATTTTATACGTCAGTAACTATGAACGTAACATAAATATCAATGGTATAAAATATCATTGACGGTGGCCATTCTAGTTTAACTTTATCAGGGTCGCTTAGAACTAACTCATACGAAATTACCCACACAGGGTCGGTAATCTTCTTAGATAGCAGTTAATATGAATCCCGAAGCATGAAGTCGATTGTCAAAGACTCAGCTCAACTTTCCAGCACATATTAATAAAAGTAGAACTATTTTTAAACGAAAAATGGAAGTAACTTCAGTGAGATGTGGGCATTGCCAAGTATCGCCTTCTATAGACATTTTCAAAGGATCTTGAGTGATTTGGTCTAAGTTCAGTTTACTGTGCCTTAGGGATACGAGTACAGTCCTGAATCTCTTTATTATAAAGAGATATTTATTACAGAGTAATGTAAACCTACATACGTAATTTAAAATATTATTATTAAATGAATTATTATATTAATTTATTAATTATTATTTTAAAAGTATATAGAAAAATGGCAACTTAAAAAAATTACGTTAGCTAAGGAACTAAAGCTCTGAACTTTGTATTTATCTATTTATCCCTATGAAATAATAAATACCGCTGGACTTTTCACACAGGATCATCTAGCCCTAAAGTAAGCAGAGCTTGTGTTATGGGTACTAGATGACTGATAAACTACTTATATACTTTTTTGTTTGTAAATACATGCATATTACATAGAAACACCCAGACCCGAGACAAATATCTGTAGGTTATACAAACATTTGTCCCGCGGCGGGGATCGAACCCGCAACCTTCTGCGTCGAAGACGGACCTTCGCCCACTGCGCCACAGAGGTCGTCATCTTCCTATGAAAGTTCTGAGTTTGTAAGTACTTTATTAATAGCAGCACTAGTGTTTGTTCTTAGAGTTGTATGTTTGAGTTGGTACGCTACGTGGTATGGTCATGAAGTTAAACGTTAATTTTGCCTTGCTTGAGCCTTAATGAAGGTATGATAATTTTAAACTATGTAAATTAGATGTAGCTTAAGCAATGATACAAAATAATATAGATTACTAGCTGACCCGCGGCAAACGTTGTTTTTCCATTATATCGCTATTAAAAAATAAGGGTTGATCGTAGAATGGTGAAAATTGAGGGTTGTATGTATTTTTGTATGTTGTATCATAAAAAAATAGAAATTAAAAAAATTGTCTAAAAAATAAAAAGATGTTGGCCGATTCTCATAGATACCGGATAAGCACAAAAAATTTCATCAAAATCGGTCAAGCCGTTTCGGAGGAGTATGGCAACGAAAACTGTGACACGAGAATTTTATATATTAGAAAGATGTTACGCGCGCTGAAAGCGAAGACGTCTTTTTCTTCAGTTCGCGTCATGTTTCACGATTTTAAACTACGATTATATGAACATAACCTAGGCATATTATAAAGATACTAGCCGCGCTCCCGCGGTATGACCCGCGGTCCCTTGGGATTTTTTCATTTTTTCGGGATAAAAGGTAGCCTATGTCCTTCCCTGGGATACAACCTTTAACTATGCCAAATTTTAGCTTAATCTGTTTAGCGGTTTGGGCGTGAAAGCGTAACAAGAGACAGACAGACAGACAGAGTTACTTTCACATTTATAATGTTAGTATGGAGTATGGATAGTATATATATATAGTATATAGTACGAGTATATATTCGTATAGTATGTACAGGGTGTAAAAAGACGTCTACCGAAGCCGAAAGGGGTAGGTACAGCATCCCAAAACACAACCAAATCCAAAAGGATTTTCCGAAAAAATCATTATATCCGGAGAAAACAGCGTTTGAAGATCACTGTTTGCGTATGTACTGGGCGCGTTTTTATACGTAGATTGCTGGATTTTGAGTTTTAATTGTTTTTTTCTTTTATAAATGAAATGATTAGGTAGGTATGGTCTTATGATGTTGTACTAGTAGCAAAAAACTAGAAAATAAAATAAAATGACGTAGCTAAGTCAAAAATTTTTTTGAGTTTTTTTTCGATAAATATGTTCAGAATCATGGTCTGATTGCAATCCCTCAGTTTTCGGTAGCAGTCTTTTTACACCCTGTATAGTATGGATGGATGATTAAGCTTAAGCTTTTTGCAAAATACATTCTACGATCCCAGTATTGATCTCGGCTTCTTATCGTGTCACCAAATCTTTCGAACCAGTGTGGTGAAAGGACTATCTCAGCTGAGAAGCGAGGTTAGATTCTCGCTGTGGGGCCAATGTTTGCATGATCTATTTGAAATAATTTATGGTTTAACTCTGACTGAGCCAGGACCCACAAATTAACATGCCCTTTCATCATCATCATCATCATCATCATCAGCCTATGGCAGTCCACTGCTGGACATAGGCCTCCCCTAGTGCGCGCCATTGCGCCCTGTCCTCAGCTCGACGCATCCAGCTTCTGCCGGCAGCCTTTCGCAGATCGTCACTCCACCTGGCCGGAGGGCGTCCTACACTACGTTTGCCGAGTCGCGGTCTCCACTCAAGAACTCGTTTACCCCAACGGTTACATGCCCTTTGAAACTAAGAAACGCCTTTTTGGCGCTAGATGACCCATACATTTTGCAGAACGTCGTATCATTGAAAGATATGTTAGCAAGGAATATCGTAAATCTAACAAGACGTGAAATATTAGAAAAAATTTAAAGAGCATGGACGTATGGACCTAGGGAATATTTTCTATCTTGATTCTCTGTACGACATACATAACCATGCGTGACATAGACATCGCAAAAACCGAGGACGTAAATCTATCAGCGAGTGTTGTGGACAGATCACGTCCGAGCTCAAACCGAACCAAGAATTATATCGGCTTTTGTAACGTCAGTGGACTTTCAGCTTTATTTGAAGGCAGAAAAGAGTCATGAAAGTCATACTAATAAATTAAATACATAGGTATCCATACTAAGAAAGTGAGTGTTGAGATGACGGCTGACAAAGGCTGAGGCTGATGGAAGAAAAATGCTTTTATTGTGCCGACCCCACATAATATGGGACAAGAGCAGGAAGAAAGTACAGTACGCACAACCAATCTTTAGCTCACTGAAGTAGCTACTTCAGAGTTAAGATTGGTTGGCGTCTGCGCAGAACCCATTTTTGATGACGTCTAAAAGGCGAAGACAGCGTTGTACAGCTGCCTCGTTCACTCGCTTAGTTTTTTGCATCGTCCTATCTCGCCTACTTGCGCAAACCTGCGCAATCGTTCAGTGCACCTAATTTAGAGAGATAAAGGTCGATTGTGCGTACTGTAAGTTCGTATGAGTTAGTAGCCAACTCTGATGATGGAATTTCGAGGCCGCCTTAAAGCCGGGACCGACAATTTAAAGTGGGTACTTTATTATAAGAGGCTTCTTTTATAAGAACCCTTATTATAAATGTAAAAATAGCTCTGTTTGTTTGTCTATGTGTTTCCTTTTTTAGATTAAAACCGCTAAACAGATTTTGATAAAACTTACATAGCACCTGGAAGTTTTCTTGCAGGTAGGCGGTGCTATGAGAGTTCACTTACGACCATTCTAGTTTTTATCTAGCAAAGTAAAATAAAATGAGAATAGTAAAACCTAGTAAAACAAAAGGTGTCATTGGTCATTCTTGTCCAAAGGATTATTTTATTTTTAAAACTGACATTAAAGCACTACCCCTAATGCATACTATAAACACGAAGATGTGTGTAAAACGTTGTTTCGTACTCATAAGCACTAGTTTATAAAATACGTCAAAACAACAAAGATCTATTTATCTACTTATTTAAAAATAGTATGGTAACTTATAATATATACCTAACAGTACTTATAATATGCTAAAAAAATATTATATAATATTATACTTTGGCGACATGGATATCAATGCCGTTGAGGAAGGTTGGTGGAACGTGGCAGATAAAGACCATTGGAAGATACCTTTGCCCAGGAATGGGACGAGACATGGTTGATACAAAAAACATTATCTCACAGCTGAGCTAAGGTCTACTTTTACTTAAAGTATACGATTCCAAAAATATAGTGCATTTTAGTAAAATATAAATTAAAAGTAAAAAGTAAAAATATGTTTATTCAGAACGAATTACAGTTGAGCAAAAATTACAAATAAAACGAAAAAAAAAAACATTTTTTTAATACTTACGTATTCAAAAATTGGCTTTAAAGTTGAGTGAGCTACCCTTTTTTAACAAGCTCGTGATGCACACAGCCGAGCGAGAGAGACACACAAAGGGGCAGGAACGCGTTAAACGCGTGCACCTTTTTTTAGGACCGTTGGGATCACTTAGAAAAAGAGCTAGGTAATTCTCCTACCACATGAAATGAACTTAGTGCTGACAATTATAAGCACTAGTGCTATACACCTGAAGGTACGTAGAATGACTGCTCGTAACTGAGGTATTTCGACGTCAAGCATACGACTGACATGTGGTCCCTTGACACGGCTCGTTGAGGGCATTACGAGCCCTGGCCCAATTTGAGAGAGGAAGTCAGACCGAGTATTAAAACTTCACCCGGGTTACCTATATTAAAGTAACTTAGGTAAAATTATGTTTTTCTGTATTTTTTTAGGCGTCAAATTTACTGACGTATCGGTGAGCACACCTACATTAAAAAAAATTGTGGCACTCCGGGAGTGCCAACAGAAGTGAAAACTTGAACAAGGTTTCGGTAACGGTTCTAAAATAAAAAAAAGTACAAATAAATATAAAGTGCAAAAAGTTACTAACCAACTGGGATTCGAACTCGGGGTCGTCTCACCCGAAGCGGCCATTCTCAAAAATAGACCAATTTGAAGATAAAATATGTGACGAAATTAAGGGACGTATTAGTAAGAGGATGGTGTCGTACTCGTAACCGGTAATAGTAGTAGGTACGTGATGAAAAATGCCTAACTCGGCTAAAGAAGTTTTCACTAAAAAAAATTACTTACATACAGCTTAACATGGAATTATTGGTCGCGAAGGAACAGGAGTAGAATCACCTAGTTTTAAGACGTTTCAAAGTGATCCCAGCGGTCCTACTGAATAAATGCTTTTTGACTTTGACTTTGACTTTGAACCTCCCCTTTTTTGTAGTCAAATGTGTTGTGATCGTGTTGACAAATGTAATTTCACTTTAAACCCCGCCTTTTTTTGGGCGAAGGTCCGCCTGCGATGCAGAAGGTTGTGGGTTCGATCCCCGCCGCGGGACAAATGTTTGTATGACCTACAGGTATTTGTCTCGGGTCTGGGTGTTTCTTTGTATAATATTTACGTATTTTCAAACAAAAAGTCATCTAGTACCCATAACACAAGCTCTGCTTACTTTGGGGCTAGAGGATGCTATGTGAAATTTCCAGCATTTTTTTTAATTTTTTTTTTAATTTCACCTTTTTCGGTTTTGATAAAAGTTGACAGTTGGATTTGTGACTTGCGCCAATCCGGAAACTTTTACGAAGGTTGTCGTAAACTAAGCTTGGACGTGATACGTCGCACTACAACCGCTGATGGATTTACGCCTCCGACGTTTCTGTTTTTCGCAATGTCTTTGTCATTTGTCGACCCATGACGCTTGGAGTACAAAGGCTTGTATTAATACTTAACAATTTTTTCAAAATGAATAAAGAAAATCAGCTTATATTGCACAAGGTAAAAAATTACAAGCGATAAACATAGAACCAAATTTATATGAATGGTCTTAAATAAGTTTGTATCTTTAGGGAAAATCGAAAAATAAAAAATACATTTTAAAAATAGGTCTACAAATAAAAAATCAACGAACTTTAAAAAAAACATACCAGCCGATCATAGAACCTCCTCCACCCGTTCAGCTTCTTATGTCGGCTTCTGTTTCTATATCCATATCTCAACGTACAGTTGATTATTACCAGAGTGCATAATTTCAAACATGAATTAACAATACGCCAATTAACTACAGCGACCAATGAGACGTGTTCGAATGTAATTTAGTAGCTGTTCAACGCGCTAGCTTGTTAGGCTATACT
Source organism: Epirrhoe tristata (assembly GCA_951394285.1). Lineage (NCBI taxonomy): Eukaryota > Metazoa > Arthropoda > Insecta > Lepidoptera > Geometridae > Epirrhoe > Epirrhoe tristata. The sequence goes on along the minus strand of OX596152.1, from coordinate 8,033,598 downwards.
GCCAATTCTGGTATCTTTATGTACAGTCAGCAACGAAAGTCGATTAACATTCGAAGTTTCACAAATCTGAATACTTCCGAAATCCGTCTCAAGTCAAAGTCAAAATCAAAAAGCATTTATTCAGTGGTCCTACTGAGCTGGGATCACTTTGAAACGTATTAAAACTAGGTGATTTTACTCCTTTTCCGTCGCGACCAATACCGTGAAGAACCAGGGCAACAAACACGGTTTGGTCTTCTGGGCGTAATTCTTTGATCAATACCAAAGATAATCATTGTTATTTGTAAGCTTAAAATGATGGTATAGATAGGCCCTTCTTGTGATGTAATCTCTAGTTTTTCCAAATTCGTTTATGGGGTGAAAATATTAAATGTGTTTGAGACGCACTTTATATTTTCACCTCACAGGCTCCTTTTTAGGTGCTTGATAAAAACAAACAAAGTCGCGAGCGTTCGCTAGTCGTTTTAATCCGTCTATCGTATCGTATATGTCCAAAGTAGGCCGTCCGAAGACCCTGATTGGCATCGCTATGGACGTCGCGAGCCATTTAATTCGGAAATCTGATCAATTCCCAGTTAATTCGTTCGGAAATGTTTGCAGTCCCCTCTTTTAATGTAGTTACCGACCGTTTCATTGGCCTACGAGATTCGATACACGGTTTATATTGTATCGATATTCAAAAGCAATTTGCGATGCAAAAATAATTTATTTACGGCAATTGTAACTTTATTCGACACTAGCTACTGCGCGCGGCTTCGTCCGCGTGGTGCCAACATTTTGAATAGCCTATATGTTAATCCAGGTCACTATCAAAGTCAAAGTCAAAAATCATTTATTCAGTAGGACCGCTGGGATCACTTCGAAACGTCTTAAAACTAGGTGATTCTACTCCTGTTCCTTCGCGACCAATATCTATCTACGCCTATTCCAAGTTTCATCCAAATCGGTTCTGGTTTAGGCGTGATTGACACAAACATACAAACATCCATACATCTAAACAAACTCACAAACTTTCAGTTTTAATAAATTAGTGGAATTTTCATATTTTTAGAAATAATTTAGTGAACATTCTTGTCTTGAAAATAAAAAAAAAAAAATAAGATCGGGGTAGTCAAGCAACCTACATCAAACACTTAACCTTTGATAGCTTGGGGATAGCGATATGTGTTATTTGTTTATTTTAACTCTTTTTTCATTACTTAGTACTTACCCACTTGTTATTAAACTAAAATGCCGGGAACTATTCAAGTATAACTAGTGTAGGTACTCGTAGTATGACAGAGGGTGATACTAAACTGTAGGCTAGCACTCCGGGAATAGCTAAGCGGTTTTTGATGTTGGGTCTCCCGCAAAGGCATCGTAAATACTAGTACACTCCATAACTTGAAACTAGAAGCATTTTCTGTTTACAAACTACAAAAACATTGATATATTGACCACAGACCAAGGAAATAGAACATAATACGCTGTTTTATTTCCTTCCACGGGTGAATTGAAGGATTCTACGGTTAACTTTCAAGCGTAGCTAAGGAGTTAACAGTTTTTGAGCTGAATGAGGGCGTTTTGACTCGTATACCTAATAGAAGCTCTCACATAGCGTTAGCGACATAAAAACCATCAAAAATTTCAAAAATTTCAGCTTCCTAATAACACCCAGACCGAAGCTATGACGCTTCGAAAATACGGGAAAACGCTTATAGAAAAAGCCTTGCTTCTTTTGGTTTGTCTTGGCTGGGGCATTGCAGTACACCGAAATACCTGAATAAATATTCCGTAGAAAAGTGTTATCTTTTGGCTTGTTTTGTCACTATAGTGCCCCCAGATACCAACTACATCTATTGATGTAGGTGTAGTAGGTATATTGTGTGTCATCAGTTTTGTCCCTAGGATTATGTCGGTCGGTAACAGACAAAACGCTTTCGCCATTCGGAACCTTCATGATCGCGGCCGGAACAAATGAAGGTTCAAAGATGTATGAAGTTTTCGGTTCTATCATACTGCATGATTGCATGAATATTGTTCTACCTTGTATTCATACATTCTATTTGTTTGTACTTGTATTTCTGCGTGAAACGAAATAGGTTTTGAAGAATGATAATTTTGCTGACATTGAGGTTAATGCGTATTTTGATACAACACTCTCACTAACTCTGCCACTAAAGTACCTACTTTTATTTCCATGAGAAACTGACAATAATTTATCATGGTCTTTGAAAAATCGAAACGCGTATACAATCATTAGCGGTCACCAATCTATTTTGTAATTTCAACAATCTGTAAGGAACTACCGCATTATCAACATTTAGGTATGTAATTTCTGTGTTGCTGTGGAGTGTGGACAAATTAATTAATATACTTGTGTGTCACTTGATATTTATGAAATGTAAATTATTTTGTTAACGAAACACAAATATTACGAACTGCGGGTTTGCGGTTTTCATCACTCTTCCATTAACACAATGAAATAAATGCATTATTTCATATAAGTAGCGCCAATTAATCAATAGTTGGGTTTTGATAGGTCCTACAAGTAAAGTACCTAAGTTCCTATGAGTCAGTGGCCAACTCTGGTGACAGAGTTTTCAGGCCGCCTTAAGGCCTCCGCCACGGCTTAACGACTTATTAGCCGGGACCGACAATTTAACGTGCCCTCCGAAGCACAGAAGCGCTCAGATGAAACCGCCACTTATACAAGTGATTGGTTTATATCATAAGTAATTGATTGTAAATAGCCTATGTGCTATTATTATTCTAGTCCACAATCTACAGCTATTCCAAGTTTCATCCATATCTGTAAATTGTGATTGAACCACAAACAAACTCCCAAACTAAATTAGGCGTACGGTTTGTTTCACTAAAAAAAACATTTGGCACCTTTCGATACGATTTCGACAAAAATACTTCAACAGTGGAAAATGGAAATAGGTACAGTAAATATGTTGTCATAGCCTTATTTCTTTCAACATTATTACACTTATTCCACCTGTGAATTACCTTTATTTGTAGAAAACAGTAAACTTTCAACCTTTTATGATTTCTTTTTAAAACATATTACGTGATCTTTTTGAAAGCTACAATTTATAACGTAGAACACTCATTTTGAAGATTAAACGCTTAGAAATTGAATGTAAATATTTTTGTGTATTTTCGTGGGTAGAAACGATTATTTACGAGACATTTATGTATGGAGCTCCTACACTTGGCAGAACCATTTACAATCAACTCAATGTAACCTAACAAAATGGCGTGCTCACTATTTATTTGGGCGTAAGTATTAATTAGATATCATAAAAGGATTTAGAATAAGTACCTAAAGATCTAAGAGAATGTCTATTTGCCAACAAGAACTCTCCACATTCACAGACGACATAGATGAAATCAAAATCATTTAATCTATATTGATACGAAGCCACAGACTACAAATAGTAGGTACACAGTTCAAACTTAAAATACTTGAATCGACAAGTTTATTTAATTTTATTGTATTGTAGTTGACAGCGGTATGGAAGGCCCCTTATCTAAAGGGAGGCGACGACTTTAGCAAAGAGAGTTATATGCCTTAGGTAAAGGATTTTAAATATTTACTAAAAGTAAAATAATAAGCTTTTACGAATAGTAGGTTTTCGATTATACTCATACGTTATCAATAATGTAAAAGAGCTAGAGCTAAACATGAGTGTGACTGGGGGTATGCAAGTAGAGGAAGACCGAAGAAGAAGTGGATAGAATCATTATGTGAGATATGATGTGAATCAGCTGTTCTTTGCAAGAATATCTAAGATGAATCACCTTGTTTTAAGACGTTTCAAAGTGATCCCAGCGGTCCTACTGAATTATTGATTTTTGACTTGACTTTGACTTTGAATAGATCACAGGTATATTGAAAAAAAAAGTTGTAAAACTATGTAGTTCTGTTTGTGTTGCAGGTATGTAATAAATTAATTCATTCTCTGTTGAAAGTATCCGAATCATTTTACGTGACTCACAACTTAATAACCTTTTAATACTAAAACGAAAACCGACTTCAATGTTTGACTCGCAACGCGGTGTGACTCAGGGCGTCAAGGAGGGAAGGTGTTTAGAGTTTTACGGGGAAACTATCAATCCCTCAGGAATAAAATTTATATGGGACCACCTCTGGAGTATACCCTTTCAAACATAAAAAGAATTTTGCAAATCGGTCAACAAATGGCGGAACAATCGCGTAACAAGATAAAAAAAAAAAAAAAAAAACATACAGACGAATTGAGAACCTCCTCCTTTTTTGAAGTCGGTTGAAAATAACGCTTATTTGGTCTTACCCTGGTATTGAAGAGAAGAGTGTTGTTTCGCGTCCGTGGGTTATTTCCTACTATTTCGAAGCAAGTGCAATTTGTAGACAGTTCGATTCATAAATTTTATCTTTTCGAAGCGATCCGGGCTCCTTGAACCGTTTAGTGATTTATGTTAACGTTTTACAGGGATTGTTACGTCTAATAAATCCTGGTTTAACTTGTTGCGGTTACGGGAATTAGCTTTCTTTGAAAACGTTTTTTTCCTCTTATGTTATTTTTGTCCCTGATGCGTGTAATTCTGCGTCAACTTTTGTGCCACCCACGCTGCGTAACAAAGTTTCACGCTAATATATTTTGATGTGAAAGAAGAATTTAAAGGTAAAATTTTGCAAAAGTATTTTCTTATTTATCTCTGAACCTTCTACGAGTACCTACAATTCTTAGAACAAAAATGTTTGAGAGTTTTTATGAAAACTATAAAATACCACGGAGTGTGGAGAGTGGGGAGTAAAAGGTCTTTACTAACGTCAATACATAAAAAAAAAAAAAAAAAATGCTTTCACAGTCAATAGCTGGTTTTTTTATAAGTTGTACGTTCAAATTAAAAAAATAAGAGACCCATAATTTTCCGTAAACATTGATGTACAAATTGTATGTATGAGCGCTTGAATATAATTTGAATTTGGACTCGCATATGTTCCGGGGTGTCTGCTAATTTCCCTGGAGCAGTCAATCCTGAGAGCCATCAATCCATGTCACTCGAGTTTATAAATTACTTTCACCGTCATATTCTAAAATTCACCAATAATGGAAATTGTCTTTTAAACTTCGGTCAACCGAGACAGATTTTGTGAGCCAACCTGTTTTTTTATTAACCTATTTCGTCCCACTGCTGGGCAAAGGTCTCCCCTTCGAGATCTCCCATCATTCTCTTTCTTTTCTTTGGGCCTACACTCTTTCTCGTCTACATCAATGACTTGGTAAAAATGTCTCTTCCATACTGTGACATCTACACGTATGCTGATGACACTACTCTCATAGCTAGCGGTCGTGACTGGAACGAGGCCCAAAAACATGCTGAACTTGCACTCAAAACGGTCCTTACCTGGCTCTCAAATAATCTTCTTACTTTAAACGCTACCAAAACAAAATACATCACCTTTTCTCCACTTTTTATTACCCAACCTGAGTCAATTTCTTTGCGTGCCCATACTTGTTCTTCCTCTCTTACTTGCCAATGCCCTGTACTCGAACGAGTACCCAGTGTTAGATATCTAGGTGTCTGGTTGGATAGTACCTTATCCTGGGCGCCTCATATTGAGTGCACAGTCTCCAGGGTTAGAAAACTTCTTTACATCTTTAAAAACCTCAGAAGTTCTGCTGACCTTTCCTGCCTTAAGATGGTTTATTTTGCTCTCGCTCAATCTATTTTGTCCTATTGTATTACTGCATGGGGCGGTTCGGTTAAGACTAGCCTATTGAGAGTCGAGAGATCGCAGAGAGCCATTCTTAAGGTAATAACATCTAATCCTAGACGATTCCCTACATCAGCACTCTACTCAATAAGTCAAGTCCTCACAGTCAGGCAAATATTTATCTTGGCAACTGTCCTACGGAAACACTCGCAACTTACCTTTGATCCAACTCATTCCACTACGAGACGTCGCTCTGATATTGTATGTAAACTTCAAAAACACAGAACTGCTGTTGCATCTAGACACTACTTCTACCTAAGCTGCGCCTTATATAATAAAGTTAACAAAGCATGCAATATCTACTGTCTCACGTCTCATAAATGCAAAATAAAATGTACGTCATGGCTGATGACACTCACTTATGACGAAACGGAATTACTTCTTAAACCTATTCAATAAATGATTCATAGAACATTTCTCTTTTTGTACATTCATCATTGTCATAAATCATAATCCTTTATCTCCTACTAATAATATGTCTGTCTTCGGAATAATCTTTCAAACACACCACAACACAAACCCAAATCCCACACTCACTCGCTTCGTACACCCACACACACACACACACTCACACCTAAACCCACCCACACACATTCACACTTAAAACCCCCCCCCCCACACACACACACACTCACACACACACACACACACTCACACCACGCACACATACACACACACACGCACCGCACACACATTCATATACACTTACACTTAGTTTCATACTCTTGAAATTGTTTAAGTTAGATGTAACTTTCCTGTTTAGATTAAGTCTTTGGTATAATATTTACTACATAGCTACGTTGGAACCTCTAATATCCAATCTTTTGGAGAAGAGCGCTGACTCCGCTACTCAGTTTTTTAACTTTTGCGGCAGTCAACGTTTTCCACTGTATCTTTGCTCATATTGTAATGTTGTTCCAAATAAAGCATTATTATTATTTCTCTTTCGAAGTCCCGCCAACGCTTTTATCGTATTTTAAACACCTAAACGTAGTAGACGGATAAAAACAAAAAGATTTTGCATCTTCGTCTAATTATATAAAATATCTAAGTACTTGAATTAGTGAAAATAAGTCTTTAAATTGAAACAATGATCTTTGAGAATAGAATTGAATACGTTTACGAGAATAAACTGAAAGGCTCTTATTAATAAACGTGGTGTAAAGTTACGCCAGGTTTAAACTCCAATATTTATTTATTTTATTACTTCTAAGTTACCTGGCGTAACTTTACACCACGTTTATTAATAAGAGCCTAAGATATAATCCAAAATCTTTATTCTAAGCAGACCTGTCTCAAACACACACGAGTCAAGATTGATCCGAAGTAAGTCCTAATTAAATTACGACAGAGATTACCTTTCTTTTTATGATTGTTTCCAGAGGAGGTTCTAGGGTCAGGATTATAAAAATATTTTTGAAAACTAGCTGTGCCCCGCGGTATTGTTGTCTTTTCACCTGTCTCTCTCGGTGCCGGCGCCTTCTGCGAACACTTCATAGATCGAAGTGCGATCACCAAAATACGGTAAAGTTTTTTTTTTATTATAAGTTTCGAAATTTATTTTGAGTCTTTTGATCCCTACATGAAATACGTCATTTTACGCCGACTGTAATTTTTTTTCAAAATCTGTTAATGCAGTTCAAAATATCTCAAAAAGTTAAGGAAGGTCTCCTAAGAGCGTTTTCCTGTATCTACAACGTTTAGGGTACCTGCCCTCCGTGGCCTGTACAAAAATACCTCGGAGGGCAGAGAAATACAGGACTAATAAACACTTGGGGAAACCCAAGTATTCTAAAATAATCTTTAAATATCACCTTTTGAGACACTAAGTTTACTTAATATGTTACCTACATGCTGCATATTCGAGCTTAGCATCTCTATCTAGAAATAAAAAACAAACAAACAGGATAGGATCACGACTGTATCCCCGAGGCGCGGTAGACAACACTTTCAGATCTTTCTAACACACTATCTTAGGTAACAAGATAAATACAGCAGCGTTTGTGTTTTACATTGCTTGATGTACACTACTTTAAAAAAGCACATAAAACTATAGCTTGAACTCCCATATAAAGTCTCTTTGTAGATCGCTATGGAAATATATGTAATATATATGGAATAAGGCCTAGTATAGCGAGCTTAAATCTTTGCTACGAACATAATACTTCACACTCTATTGAAAATACTTATCGAGCCTCAAGAAAAAGTGTCATAAATATGCGCGAACATAAACATGAGCCTTGACCCAGCCCTGAACACTTTAAGATAACAATTCAATTTCTTGCACGAAAAATTCCAAATAAAATCTTCAGCCAATTTTAGCCGTTGTCAGAAGGAATATGTAGATGGATTTCGGTTACTGTATGTTGCCAGCTCAATTACTTTGCGGATAGATCTAGCAACTTTGGTATAGTTTATGAACATGAAAACCCTATATTTTTTTTAACATTTTGGAATATCTTATTAGTTAATAAGCAAATTAAGTGTTCGTTGCTTTTTATTTCTGTCGCAAAATTTTCATGCTGTAGATTTAGGTTACTTTAACCTATCTCTTTACTAAAAATATTAATCAATATGATTCAGCTTGCTTAGACTTTTACCATCCATAATGTCTCGTACACATTCCTTTTAATCAAGTTTTTTTTCTACACCTAAGATAATGAAGCTCTACCGCCCTTTTTTCCACTCTTTCATCATAGCTTTTACATTTTAAAAAATTCCAAATCCCACCACTTTCCAGAAACCAGCAATAATCGAAAGCTAGCTGTCAACACCTACGGTAAGCGATTCTCGATTATATCATGTGGGTGGCCCGTATCTTGCATACGTCTGCCGGAGGAAGATAGATGGCGTATTCGTCGCTTATCTGACGTCCCATGGTTTGACGTTATCCCCAGCTTTAAAAACCGTAGCCCGTATTTAGCAGCTAGACGACTGGTAATTGAATTTACTACCGGTGTTTTCAAGAATCAGAGATATCGATTTCTCAGTATTCTCTTATGAGTTTTCTAGTCTTTCTACTTCCGTGATAGCTGTTTATATACCTATATATATAAACGGGAATCCTAGGTTACAAGTATGATCGCGGGCAGACAATTGTATGAAAAGTTGAGAAACAAAATAAGAAAATTTACGTGATGAAATATCGTTTAACTTACCAAATAGTTTCACGATGTTATCATTAGCTGTTATATAATTGATACGATCTGATTCCCCTTTGAGTGAAAGTTGAAGTCCTCACTCGGCCAAAAAATCTGACGATTGGTTGTTACGAGTATACATACTACAGTACCAATCACGCCCCCAACTTCACTTGTTATGCCAGACTTACTCCTCTATTAAACGACTTAACTTAGTAATAAAATCGAGAAATTCGTTTCAGATCGACTCGACTCGAATTTTCTTCCGATTGACGAATATTTCATTTTTTAATAAACTCTGAATTAATTCTGTTATAACGAAGTAGCACAGTATAGTTCTAACAGAACTGACACTTCCGTATTATCTCAGATACCTACTATGAAAGTATAAGAATAGCAGGCGACCAGAGAAAAAACCCTACTTAATAAAACTAAACCTAGATTCATCTTTGACTTAATTTCCATTTGCAAGAACACTTCCGCAAGAAAATATCTGACAGTCTGTATGACAGCAGTTTGTGCAGTTTCGAAACTGTCGTGTCAGCATCTCCTGCATCTGTCCACTGTAATTTGAACTAGCAAAGGTGCCACTGAAAACCGGCGCTCCAACACTCTCGAGCTGTTGGAGCAAATGCTGAGGGGTAGCCGTATTTTCACCCAAATTATGTAGATTTAAATACCTATTGTAACTGTTGTATCATGTATTCTACTCTATTCTATTCTATTCTATTCAAAGTAAAAATTCTGTTTGGTTTGTGCACTGTGATAAAAGGAGTATTAATCGAATTATTTAGATTGGCCGCTTGAAGTCAAGATTAGAATTGATTTAACTTTGTACCTTTAAAAGTCTACGGAATTTAAATAGCTCAATTAATATTAATTAAGCTTCTGAGCAATATGAAATGAAATGAAGGCATGTAGCTTTAATAATTCTATAAAAATAAGTTAATTATTATGAAAAAACGAGTTGACCCGCGTGACTTCGTTTGCGCATTATTCGGTCCAGCCGTTCACGCGTGATGGCATGACCAAGGGGGATATAGGGATTAATTTTTTCCGCGCAATTTTTTTATTTTTTTCTGTCATAAGAACCTTCTCCTGACAATAACAAACACAACAAAAAAAAATGTGAAATCGGTCCAGCCGTTCACGCGTGATGGCGTGACCAAGGGTTATAGGGATTCATTTTTAAATAATAGAGATATGTTTATCTACTTATTTGTATCAATTCGCATTTATTTACTAGTTCCTGGCAAAGGTCAACATTTCACAAAAATTATATAGAGTCGAACATAAATCATTGAATGAATTTTTCAACGAAAATATCTCGTTTTTACTATTTTTATCGAGTATTTGAATATCGCAAACAAAGTGGTGATAGCCAACGATTCCAATTAATCCAATTGGCAGGTCCAACTGACAGTTGAAATGGGAAAAAAATGTGAGAGTAACAAGGGCTAGACTTAGGTGGGCTTATCTAAAAATTGAATGATTACAAATATTTTAAAAGCAAATTTATTTTTTGTGTAGTGATTAACAAAATGAGTCATATATCAGTCGCCGATTTCATTTTATTTCAGAAATTCATTCACCTACTTTTTTATTAAAACCTTGTTTTAACCGACTTCAAAAAGGTTCTTTATTTATAGAATCATGTTTTAATATCATGTATTAAAAATATTATGTAATTATTTACAAAATAAAGAAAATGTTCTTAAATTTAATTTTTTAAGTATAATTTATAAAAAAATTTTCGCGACATTATGATTGGCGTAATTAATGCTTCATTTGGTTTCGAACAAAAACTTTATCTGTTTCTGCTGAACCTAAATTACGTGACTCATTTTACGAAACTCAACCTTGATCACTTCAAAAATTACAATTTCTAACACATTTCATGGATAAAATTGAATGTTTTAAATTAGCATAAAATTTAATCATAATACCGTTGTGAACAATTGAACAATAAATTAATTTTACGATAATTAGATTTTTGCGCTTCATTAGCCGAATGATGGACTATGAATTGCTTTTAAACAAATTGTGACATTTAAACGATATGGTTTTAATACTAATGTTTCATTTAACTTTTTGTCCGAAGGTGGGTTCGAATCCCAACCGTGCATTTATAGGGTTTGTTTTTTGATTTTGATGAAACCAGATAGTAAAAGGGACAATGTGTCTAAAATGTGTCACATGGAATGCTAAATTCTGCCGAATGAAACTCATCTTTTTAGACAGTTTCAAGAAGAGTGTCAATATTATCTAAGGAGACTACGTGATAAATTATTGGTTATTTGGCCTGATTGCTGATAATGTCCAAATACTTCTTCAAGAATTTTTAAAAATAAATATCCTGGAAGTTAAGATTTAAACTCGAATAGATTTTTTGATGCTGTTATTAAAATTTTACGTTTCATTGGGTGAAAGGCTATTACTGTTTATTGAAACTGCTGAAGCTATAATTCGTTATTCTATACCATATAGCTTTTACTACGAATTCAATTTACGACTGTTTTACGGCTATTATGGGACTGATCGAGTTGTTTTTGAATTATTTTTAAATAGCTACTAATAATTATAACACAAAACAGATAGAATAGGATCACTACATAGTTTCTGTAGTCCAGATAGTGTATGAAAATCCTGTCATTTTGAATTCATTTTACGAATTCAGTAGGTATCCAATCTACTACCTTGATGTGTCCCTGCATTAAAGTCATCCAAAATTGATTTTAAAAAGCTTTGTCACTATCGTAGATAGTGATGTACGGCACCAGGTCTTAGGGTGACCTCTGTACTAATTGGATTTTTCATTGCGAAACTATGGGAAACTCTAATTTACGAGCTAGCTACCTTCATGCTATTTTATTTTAAAAGTGCTAATGAAACGTTTTATTCTAGTGTTAAACTTTTTTAACAGATGAGCAACTATTTCTTTTGTTTGTCTCAGTTGAACATTTTGATAATAAATAAATAAAATAAATAATAAAGAAATAATGCTGGACATTTTCACACAGCATCATCTAGCTAGCCCCAAACTAAGCAAAGCTTGTATTATGGGAACTAGATAACTGATATACTACTTATATACGTTTTGTTTGTTACATGCATATTATACATAGAAACACCCAAACCCGAGACAAATATCGGTAGGTCATACAATCATTTTTCCCGCGGCGGGGATCGAACCCGCAACCTTAATAATAATCAAAGGGACTCCCCCTTTGATTGGCATGCATGAGGAGGCCATTTGAGGACCAAAGTATGCAAATGCATACAGAGTCTGGTAAATTTTGATCTTAGTGATGGGGAATCCCTACCTTAGTTGATGCATTGAATTATGAGCTATATAAGCCCACTATTTTGTGTTAGAAACCTAAGTTTGCAAGCATATTAACAGGAAGATTTGCAATGTTTTGTTTCAGAAAAAGAAATTATATGCTTTTCAACCTAACTCATGTTGAAGATTATGACAGTACATATACAGGGTGTAAAAAGACGTCTACCGAAAACTGAGGGGTTGCAATCAGACCATGATTCTAAACATATAACAAAACGCATTTTTTTACTTAGCTACGTTATTTTATGTTATTAACCGGTTATTTACTACTAGTACAACATAATAAGATCATACCTACCTAATAATTTCATTTATAAAAGAAAAAAACAGTAAAAACTCAAAATCCAGCAATCTACGTAAAACAACGCGCCCAGTACATACGCAAAAAGTAATCTGCAAACGCTGTTTTCTCCGGATATAATGATTTTTTCGGAAAATCCTTTTTGATTTGGTAGTGTGTTGGGATGCTGTACCTACCCCTTTCGGCTTCGGTAAACGTCTTTTTACACCCTGTATACATCGCATTTATTAAAGCTTATAATCTTTGCATCATTTTAGGAAAAAAGTAAAAAACCATCGTTATTTCGCTTATATGATGTACAAGTCCCTAATCGTAAAATGTCATCAAAGGATATCAAAGGGCATTTCTCTTTGCATAAACGGAAAATGCTGTGCTGAAATGAAATAGGATGGGAAACAAAAAATATGTCCAATTATGCTGGAAATAAGAGCTTCCGATAAAAGAGCCGGGCAAAAACGACGTCGAGACTCTCATTATCCTAAATCCTGATATGACTTGACTGATGCTAGGACGGTGTTGCCAACTTCGGAAGAAATTTACGCTGCATTATACATATAATAAATTTTGCTAACATTTAATGGTAATCAAAATCAAATAGTTTATTTCTTGGTACATACTATACAATTTTAAAACTTATTTATTAAAGAAAATCATCCATAATCGTAGGTAGGTAATCCATAATCATTGAGACTTATTTAATGAATGAATGAATGAATGAATGAAAACTTTATTGTACACCAATTAAAAACTTTTTTTACTTTTATTTTTTTAAACTATTACATATTTTTTATTGGGTCTGTCTCCCCATCAAGATTAGTTGAATAATTCGTAATAATTGTTTACTTACTACTTAATATGTTTTTCATGTTGAACTATTATGATATGATGTGTTTTAAGCAAACCTATGCATATAAGTATATATAAATAAATAAATAAATAATGCTGGACTTTCCACACAGCATCATCTAGCCCCAAAGTAAGCTTGAGCTTGTGTTATGGGTACTAGATGACTGATAAACTACTTATATACTTTTTGTTTGTAAATACATACATATTATACATAGAAACACCCAGACCCGAGACAAATACCTGTAGGTCATACAAACATTTGTCCCGCGGCGGGGATCGAACCCGCAACCTTCTGCATCGCAGGCGGACCTTCGCCCACTGCGCCACAGAGGTCGTCATGTCAAGTGTACCTACATTATCATTTTATTTTGTTTTTCATCATCATCATCATCTCTCTGACCTTATCCCACGCTAAGTGAGGTCGGCACAACATGTCTTCTTCTTCCACTCACTCCTATCACTCGTCAATTGTGCCCATTTCCCACAGGCGCCGGGTGCTGTTTGTTTTTTTTTTGTCAATATCTGGGCAGTAGAAGCAATATCGTGTAGGGATACTAGCTAGATCTAACAATTTCCTGGACACAATGGCAGCACTATGGGAGTCCCCCCAATTTGTCGACTACCCACTATTTAAGACTGGGATTAGGCAAATTTAATATTGTGGAAGCTATCATTCAAGAGGAGCTTGGGGATTTTAATTAGTACTCAGTAAAAAGACGTTTTAAAGTTAAACATTTGACAGCTTACAAGGGGCTAGCTGACTTATTTTCCTTCTCTCTTTGGTACTGTTAAAAGATTTCTAAGGATTTATAAATTTTAAATTATGAGGAACAATAGGTAAGGTAAGACTTAGAATGTGATGGGAATTAATGTTTGAATGTCTTACATAAATGAAATTGTGATTCTTGAAAAATGGATTCTTAACTAAAAAGTGAGTGTCGTGGAACACTCGGTTGGAACGAAGCAAAGTGTGCTTTTAATAAATTAATTGTTAAGTAGGTATCCTAGAAACGCTCTTCCGTACTAACAATGTAACAATCCATGGACTGTGTCGCGGCTGCGCATTTCGCACTGTGACGATTTAACATAAAGGTACATGTGTTGTGACGGTAAAATGGAACAAAATTTGTTTTCCAGCCTCAGTCTTTTTTTTCTTCGACACCGTCCAAAAAGGAACTTCGTTCCAAAATATAGTAAAAACAAAACAGCAGCAGGTTCACGACTGTATCCCCAGGGTGCGGTAGACATTCTCTCAGATCTTTATTATCTCATTATATTCGTTTCTTTTTTTTTGTTTAAGAAATAAGTTTATTGTTGTGATTACAAGAAAAATGGACACGTGAAAAAAATGCTCATTCCTAAAGAATAGCTTTAAAAGTATTGTGTCTGAGTCCCTTACAATTCATGCAGCGAGGTTCTGATGCCAATGCCCCAAGTTTTATTATGCGAGTCGCGTGCCTACCCCTTATTCACTAATGCTTTCCACCTAATACAATTTAGGCCTCATTTGTCTAATCAGTCCACATACACCCACTGCTGAGTATAGGCACAGAATACCGATACGTAATAAAGGCCTCCACAATTTCAGTAAACTGTATGCCTACACTCAACGGGACGCTGTTGTGGCTGGGTCATCGTTTGAGTTGGATAAGGCTTGCCCAGCAAGTATTCTTACTATTATCTTATCCACAAGAAACGTCAATACTAACCCAACGTCAATACTAAGAAACGAGTTAGCCGCGATTGTCTTAAGAACCCGTCACGTTTGGAATGCTAACTTGTAAAACTTCTTCTTCCGGACTTTCCGGACCGTCTTCTTACCCCTGAGACATCTTCAAGGGATCTTAAACTCCCTATACCAGAAATACATTTGGAGATCATGCAAACATGAGCCTTGTCTCATGAGTTTAACTCGCACTTCATGCGTCTCAGCCAAACTCTTGTTCACAACATTGAGGTCATTATATGCGAGCCATGCATGTTGAGCGAAGAACACTCCATGAGTACCCGGCTTGTTTGTAAATATGGGGATGGTCTGATGAACCCTGAATTAATATTTAGATGCAGTAGTCTGATTCAACTAGAGTTCTGGAATGGAATTAAGCTCCAGCCAAACCCACGAGAACGGGACACGGGACATCAGATCCATTTTACAATAAGTACTCAGTCGCAAACTAAATATCTCTGGTGCAATCTCTGGTATAACACCATAGTCCTTTTCACATATGAACGGTTCCGTGACATGACAAGGCTCTTTTGTGTTAATTTCTGAAATTTTAAAAAAGGAAATAGACAAAATCCTTTTTCTTTGAAGTGGTATCTTTTAGTAATAAGTATGACTATATTTCATTTATTCCAAAAATGTTCATAGTTGTACAGCGTAAAACGTTAAAGTTCTATGTGTCAGGGATACGTTCCTACGTGAAAAATACTATAAAAACGGAATAATTCATTACATTATGACTAATGGTTTTTAGAGTATTTCGTTAGTATTCTAAATAATTATTATTATTATATTATATCAGCCCTCAATGCCCCAACTGCTGGGCAAAGGCCTCCCCCCACTCCCTCCATTCATCTCTCTCCTGTGCTAATAATGTCCAGTCGGCACGGAATTTGGCGAGCTCGTCCCTCCATCTTGTTATTGTAAAAAAAAAATACAACTTACTGGTGGTCCACGCACTAGGGCCAGCCTCGCGCACCTCCTACTATTGCGTAACGTACCTACGCACTGTGCCTACTTAAAACATTTAATTCTTTTAGCATCTTAGCTTTTAACAAAATATAAAATTAAATCAAAAAGCTTATCGAAACAAGTGGATGTAATACGAGTTTCCATTTGAATATTTTTATTTGCTTATAAAACTTTTTTGTATCATAAACTAAATAAAATTTTAAACTATTGAGTTCAATTAAAACACGTGTTATTTTTTGTACAAAAATAAAAGAGAAAATACCAATATAATTTAATTTAACCTATGATTAAAATTTTCTGTCTGAGTGGTTTATAGGGTGACAAAGTTCCTATCATCTTCGTTGGTTTATGAAGGAACAGTTTTTTAGAATGTGCTAAACTCGGATGTGCTAACTCGGTAAATAACTAGATTTTTGGAATGTTTTAAAATCTTCGCCAATTTCTTTGATTCTTGTCTTCTTGCTCTCGTTGAGTAATGTTTGGCAAACTAAGCCCATAATATAATAAAAAAGCTACATTCAAGGGCTTTCCTTATAGTATAGTTTTTTTTATCCAAATAAGCCGCTTTCCCTTAGGAATAGACAAAGACTATTATTCGCGTTATTTGCGTTCGTTTTTTGATGAATATTCGGATGCTTCTTACTACGAGCTACATTGTATTCAGTCGTTAAGATCAACGTTAAAACACATTCCTAACCTAGGACCAAATCGAAAAATTGGCCCTTGAAGTCAGAAATCGTAGTAAGAAACATCTGAATATTCATCAAACGAACGAAAATAAGAACGGGAATACGGCTCCAGAAACGTAAAACGTATGTTTTTTTTTAATTAAATAGGTCAGCATTTGACCTCCCTCTGCCTGATGTTAAGCAGTAGTGAGGTCTAAGATGGAGCATGTTTCTGAATATATTTCATCTTAGATACCGACAATGTTAGACTATTTTATATTTTTTCATGATCAATGTAAAATAACTTTGTAACTTTCTGTCAGTAGGTAAGTCAAAAGTAAAATGGACGCCTATATTTGTCACTCTGTACAAACTCCACGGTGGGACTTCAGATCAGCCAGTATTTTAATTGGCATTGAATTTGGAAAAAAGATATCTTAAGTTTCAATTTACTGTTTTATTGGATCCAAGTGCTACCGCCCACGGCTTTGCTCAACAAGTTTAAAGTGAGCTTTTAATAGGCCATGACAATTATTTATTTATTTTAAGTTTTATCATTTAAGTTCAGCTCAATATTTTATTTATTCAAGTTTCACTAAATAACGAATATAATTATATTAATAAGATAACGATTAAATATAATTAAGCTATAAACTAATTTAGTGAAACTTGAAAATAATAGGCCCTTTATCTAAAATATCACATGAAAATAACACAACCTACGATAATAAAGCGACATTTACACGATACCAGTTTTTGAATAGCATTGTTGCCCTCATACTCAAACTCAACGGAGAATGGTAAGTATAAAATTATATGCGAGAATGGTATCGTGTAACTGCTGAATCAGATCAAAAGCTAAAGAAATCGTGTGACCAATTGACCATAACTCGACTCTCGAGTAAAACCGCGGGGAACAACTAGTAATCTCATAAAAGCTAGCCCCAAATAGGTGTTCATTGATAGTAAACTCATTTGGGGACAGTGCGAAAATTCCCAGACAGGGTTTGTAATAGCTTTATGGACTGTTGCGGGTTAATAACTGTATTGGGGTTGAAGAGTTTTAATCGAGTTATGGTCCCTGCGAGTACGGCGTGTTTGTTGACCTCTCTCATGACAATTATTGTAGAATATAATTATAATCTTATAAAAAACCTAAAGCATACACAAAAATATTAAGGAAAAAATGGACAATACGACGAATGAACGAATGAACGGATGGACGAACGAACGAACGAACAAAAGAACGAACGAATGAATGGATGTTTTTGTTTTTTGATATGTTATTAATCCAGACAGGAAAAGGCGTCTTTTATGAAAAGCCATGGCAAGTCCCTCCTCATAATGCTAACCTAGATGCGACATGCAAGTGATAAACTGCGGAGTCATAAAATCCAAGTTTTTGCGAGCGTATTATTACTATGAAAAAACTTGCGGCTTTGGGTAAAGACCAAACTTTTTTCCGACTTTTCAGGGTTCTGTAGCTTATTATAAAAAAAATAGAAAAGGGTTTAAAAGTAGTAACATCTGAAAAACTTTTATTTGGGTAAAATACTAGTCGTATATTTTATCTGAAACCTCAAAATCAACGTAAATGTTTTCAAGTTAGAGTGAGATAGAATTATGTTTTACGAAGTAGTACGAGAGTGTGCTTAATGATCTTGGAGTCTTAGGGTTCTTGAATAAGTAATTGAAATTAACTTACATTTACAAAATAGTAACAAATTAAAAAAAAAGTACGTGAGTGGAAAGTCCGTGGAACACTCGGTTGGAACGAAGTTTCAACTTTGAAATGTGGCACTTGTCAAATAAATTATTGTCAAATATTAAAATCCTAGTACTAACAGTGTAACAATCTATGGACTGTTTCGCGTCTGCGCACTTCGCACTGTGACGATTTGATCTATGTATGTGTCGTGACGGTAAAATGCTGACCGCTATTTTTTTCTAGACCCCATCCTCGGTACCGTCTGAAAAGGAACTTCTTTCCAAAAATATGCTATGAAAATTACCCTTGAAGAACCAAAGACTGTAATTTAGATTCGCACTTGTCTATGTTTGTTTCTTTTGCCATGGCTGTCAGTTCCCACACTAGGACTATTTAACTACTGGAAACAATTTAAAATGCAATAATGGTTCAAAGCTCGTATAACAGTTCGTTTCGTAAGACTTGAGTCTCGAAGACCTAAGTCTTAGAGCGTAATTTCGAAAGTTCTAAATGAGTACCTATTGAGTATCATTGCTTGAGAAAATAATGTTCCTGTATGGTCCTATATGGTCATAATATCGAAGGATCTCGATATTATTATCTGGCGACCTCTGTGGAGCAGTGGGTGAAAGCTCGCTTGGGACGCAGAAGGTTGCGGGTTCGATCCCCGCCGCGGGATTTTTATCCCGCGGCGACATAAATATTTGCAAATCATACAAACAAATGTTTGTATTTATCTCGGGTTTCTGTGAATATATGTATGTATTTACAAACAAAAAAGTATTTAAGTAGTATATCAGTTACTGGTTCCCATAGTACAAGCTTTGCTTAGTTTGGGTTAGCCCCAATGATGATGTGTGAAATGTCCAGCATTATTTATTTATTTATTATTATCTACACCAGAGATCATGTCAGTCATGATTATGGTATGTTTGTTCATATTTCAGCGAATGGTGAAACATGTTGAAAGACCATGTCCAGTAGTTAAATCTCATCTGTATAAAAAAGGAGGAATTTCAAAGCTGTACATGTGTTGTTTGGCTGTTATTTGAATGGAGCTTATTTACTTCGCGTTTTTAATGTTAGTTTTATGAGTGACTATATTTTTCTTCGCATTAAAAACTTGGCCTTTTACATCTGTACTAGATGAATAACAGCTTCAGGAGGCAAGCTATGCCACAACTCACGAGACGTTGTACTGCCTAAGGCGTTTCAACCTGATCGCACATTTGACCGCGCCGTAAGCGCCGCAGTCATTTCTATACAAAAAATGCTGATGACGTCAGTAAATGCGACTGGCTTCTGACGTCTCAGCAGTTCGGCGCGGATAAGTCTGCGACCACCAGTTAAAATAAACTTTCCCAGCACTTAATCGGCTTTGGCTTCGCATTACGAATGTTAGTCATGTATTGTTTTATTATTGAAATTTAAAAATTAAAAAGGAAAGAATTATTTAGTTTATGTTTACTTTTCACATTTACTCTTTTTACTCTTTATTGTCTGACTCAATAGAGTTCAGATCTTGTTGGTGCAATGATGCAACTTCCAACCAGACAATTGATTATGCAATGAACTCCCTGTCTATCTAAATTATGACCACATACTTTCAAGCCTAGTTCAGTAAAAAGAAAAATCTTTGCTCTACCGAATTTTATTTTAAGAGCTACGGCTATTTTTCAGCTGCTGTATCTATGTTTTCAAGTACATTATAATATGACAACATGCTCCCCTCGGTGCTTAAGTAGCTCTTCGTGGTACGTGTGCCGGAATACCAATATTCTAAGTGCAAAGCGTGTCATAACTTTATTTCAGTGTATTGTGTGCATTGTAGTGTGATATACATTTGAGACACAAGTACAAGGACCATGTAATTTTGAGTTCTGAAGCTTTGGATGTCTAGAAACGGTCCGTGTCGTTAGTCGTATGCCCAGGGGAATACTTCGTTTTCCGAAAAGACTATTTTAACTAATGTATTTTGACTATTTTAATTAAAAAGATTATTTTAGCCTATTTGTACAATAAACATACACAAATCCGTTATCAAAAACCATTTGATTTATGGTATATGTAGGTATTAATAGCTTTGCTAGTAATAAATGCATTTAAAAGATAATTTAAAATTTTTAATTTAAATAATTCCCTTCCTGTTTTTAATCATGCAGCATCATTAAAGTTTTACACTACCTACCTACATAGATGTTCCTGCCTTAAAATAAATTAAACTCATATTTTACTTAAGCTTTCTCTTTCAAAGGCGAATAATTATTTGGGAATTATTTGCTGGAAAATCCGCTTTAAAAGCTTTTGTAAAAATTAAAATGAGCGCTTTACTTCTGAGAACGGCACTAAATGTATTAATCGATGTTTTTCAAGATGTTCGTCCAAGTAAATAATAAGGATTTATTTATTTTGTAAGTCTATCGATTGCTAAATCAACTTGAAAATAATAAAAAATGAGCATTGACATCTTCTCTTAAGTTTTGGTAAGTGTAGATTAAGTTTATTTATATTTTTAAGGGGCAAATAAAAGATAAATAAACACATATACATTAACGTTGATCTTGAAGATAAAACTATCAAGTAGTGTTGAATGGGCACAAAACAAGCCCTTCGACGCTTTAACTATCCCAATCCATTCTAATCTAAATCGACCTTATTGATAAAATGGCCTATCAAGACAGTTGTTAACTAAGTTCGAGGCTCTCGTCTACTAAAACATCCCACTAATAAAGCTGAAAGTTTGTAAAAATGTTAAGCCGTTTGGATGTTTGTTTGTTTGTGTTTCAATCATGCTAAACCAGTGATCCAATTAGAATGAAACTTGGAATATAATAGTGACCATTCAAAATATTGGTACCACGCGGGCGAAGCCGCGTGCATTAGCTTAGTAAAGAACTAAACATAAAGGGGCTTATTACAAGAAAATGAGCCTAGTTTAGACCAAGTCTAACTAAAAAACTGTCCCTAGAAAAACGATCTTTATTTTGACATGTGTCAACATGTGGTTCAACCAAGGTTTTACGTTTTTATAATAAGCAGCTAAAAGTCAGACTATAAGTCCACCTACTTACCCACTCCTAAAAACTAAAACTATCTCATGTCAGATTTCTGTCGAAATAAGCAAAAGTATGTGAAAGTGCCTTTTAGAAGTTTCAACAGATTCTATTAGACATTTCTCAATCTCGCATAGGAGGTACTCCAAAGATGACATAAGGCAACTTAAATCTTAAATCAATATTATGCAGTAATTGAATTACCTGTACTTCATCATTATTAACCAGCACTTATCATAATCATCATTCATCAACCAGGGATCAAATCAGGAAGAAGCATTGTCATTACAGCTTATGATTTGCGCTTCGTGTGGTAAATCGTCTTTATTGTAAGTGGTATAAGATTGAAAATCGTTGTAAGAACCATTATCGTGGTTATCAACGACTATCGCGGTATTAGAGACAGACAATAGGCTGCTTTATTGCTCAGTGTGCCTAAGGCGGTCGAAACTCTCCTATCTCAGCCCTTCTCGAACTATTAACTAGCAACCTTGAATTCTCCCCTATGAGGAAAAACTTTACGCATTTGTCAGTGACACGAACTTATTATCTATTTACTAGCTGTGTCGTTTGGGACTACAATATCGAAAATGTCTGTTGTTTTATAAGAGGACAGACGAGAAAAGTCAGACGAACTATAAGTAGGTGAGTGAGTTTTAAGGCCACCCATCTATTTTCGTTATCAACGTTATCATCAATGTTTATAATCGTTTAAAAACTAATTATCTTATTGGGCAAAAAAAAAACTGGTCATGCGACCAGCGTTCATTTAATTTTTGTCAATGCAATACAAACGTAAACTTTTACATGTACCTACGCTATAAAGATAAAAAAGTACGTGAGTGTCGTGGAACACTCGGTTGGAAAAAAGTTTGTATATTTGTCATTTTTAACATTTTGCGCACCTTTTGCACCACTTTTCGAACTCTGCGCATCTTTTTTTTGCGCACTACTATGCGCACCATTTTGCACAATTTGTGAAGTTATCAATAACATGTTTTTTTGCTTCTCCTGTAAAGTTGTGTTTGTGCAGTTATCCTTTTATTCCCCGGAAACAGCGATATGTCGTGACGGTCGAATCGATTGTTTTTTTTTCTAGCCTCCATTCTCGATACCGTCCGAAAAGGAACTAAACTAGACATGATAGTTCTATAAACCTCATGCTGATGCAAGAAAGTAGGTGCAGAATGTAACAGATAGATCTAGACTTTGCATGACTTAAATCTGGTTTCCAAATTTTTGTGTTTTGTAAGTTCATTTTTGTATTTTTTTCTGAATAAAATGTCTTCTTGTGAAATAAAGACCACGAACCACTTTCCCCTTATATGGGAGTTGGGTAAGTTGGACGTGCTGTACAAGTTGTCGTTAGCTGTGGTTTAGTCGATACGTGTCTTAATTCTATAGCTTTTGTTTTGGCAGTTCTTATGTGTGACTCTGTGACTTAATTCAATTAAAATAAATTAAATTTATATTTATTTCGACTTTAATCCATAGTTACATGCGTAGTTACCAAGTTTAGTTTTTTCTTCTTCTTATTTAAGGATTTACTCCTTGTCGGCACAACCGATGAATCCCTCTCCATGTATCTCTTTCTGGGGCTGCTTCCTTGACCTCTTTATACGACATGACAGCTGACAGAAAGTTTAGTTTAGACACAAAAAAAAAGAACACTAAATATAAAAATACAAATACACAATTTAAATAATAATTGTCTTCACCCAGTGATGAAGTAATTGTAATTGTAATTATAATTGTATGACTATCAATAATGAATGCCACTAGCGGTCACTCATATTGGCCATTGCTACTTGGCTATATCAATAGATAAGATCTTTAATTTGTAGTTTTTTTTACTGTTAGCTTTCACACTTTACTTTAAGATGATGATAATTTTTCACCTAGGTACACATCATCTAACTACAGATAGTAAAACCAGATTCATTCAACAGATTTATGCACTAGTGATATTTTAGAGAGGTATATAGGGTCTTTCATTTTATACTAACTTAATTCAGGAATTGGGTTCAAAAAATAAATTAAAAATATTTATGTAATTTTTTTTTGTTTTGTCATGAAAATCCCGAGAAAATCGTTATAGACTATCCTTTCAATTGATTGTTGCTTCTTGTAAAACTTAGCCCATTCGTGATGTAGCTGCGCTGTAATTGGTGGAACGTCTGTTCTTCTTGCAAATGATTATGCAACAATTCTAAAAAATCAATAAAAGATAAATTTGAAGTTAAAACTTAAATGGGCTTAAGAATTAAATTGATACGGTCAAATGTATATTTACAACCCAAAAATGAGGCCCTGTCAGTTTGTGTAGTTTAAAATGAAAGATCCTATATATAGTACCCAAAAGCTATACTTACTTAAGCTATACCTACTCCATCTTCTTGTCATGTCATTCGTTTTTTCAAACTAGCATGGTGAAAAGATTTTAAACCACGTTCTTTGAGACATGAAAGTCTTTTCACCAGAGTCCATGCAGCTCGTTGCAAAGTTATACCAAACATATGACGTGGCGATTCACCTATCCATTCCATAATACCGAGGATAACAGCATATTCCCTGGAGTCTCCGATGTCAGGCCTCATGATGTTTTCCATTAGAGTGCTGACGTGTATCTTTAGTGCGTCTCCAAGCAGCGTCCCGCCGGTGATTTGGCCCAAGTCTTGGGGAACGGGCGTTAAAGTTTGACAGTATTGTGATTTAGTGCCATGCGTAAGGGCGAAAGGAAGTACATAGCTTAAGGCCTGGTTCCTGAAAGTAAGCAGTAAATCTTTTAACCATAAGAATTTCGTTAAATTGAGAGTTGCATGTTTTTTATCTGTATTTATAATAGTTTATAGGATACCTCGGTCATTTTGTATTTGTTTGAAAACTAATACTGCAATATAATTTAGATCATGCGATCATACATAATAATTATGTAATAGTCTTTCGTGATATGTTGAAATACGTCCAGTATTTCTTTGAATGTGAGTAGGTATAGGTTTTCCTTCTTGACTTATATATTATATTATTTAACCGATAAATATGAGCTTTTGAGCTTATCAAAGATTTCGATTGCGCCATCAAGGATCTCGTGGCCGAGCGGTAAGGCGGATCGTCTGATCGTCGCGGGTTCGAATCCGGTCGGAATCGAAAATTTGGATAAGACTTTTCATTTCTCAATAACAGAAGTAGCCTTAAAAATTTATCAGTTTAAGCAGTTATTGCGAACTTTAGGTTTTTAATCCTCTTCTCTATTATTAAATCCACATTTATTATTTTATTCATTAGCAAATCTGTCGCTCAACGCTTCTTAGAAAATTTAAACTTAGGGATCACAACTTGATTCATGAGACATTTTACTTATTCAATACCTGTGGGATGTGAGTTATTTCTAGAAGGAATTTTTATTCAAACTACAGAACAAGAACATAACTTAGAATTGACGATGGAGAATGTGTTCGGTAGCGTGACGAATATTTGACAGTTTCAGTTTTTTGACAAAATGTATGTAGGTAAATATCAAATCGTGATATTTTCCCCATTTTCGCTAATTGAAAAGAAATAAATGACAAAACAAGCAGTGGCATTCCAGGAGTGCCGGCAGAAGTGAAAACTTGAAAGAAGTTTCAGTAATGGTTCTAAATTTAAAAAAATGTACAAAAAACTATTAAATGCAAAATGTTACTGTTATACTGGGATTTGATCTCGGAGATGACTCACCAGAGGCGTTCAATCTAACTATTCGACCAATGAGACTATACAAGATGTGACGAAATTAAGGTAGGTAGGTAGGTAGGTATAGTAAGAGGTTAGTATCGATTAGATCACGTTGCGTATTTTTCTTTTGTTTAAGAAGGGTTTCTGCGCGGCTTCATATTGCCAAAGCCAATATTGCCATTCTTCAATTCATAAGACTTCAATAGCCATTTTCATATTTGAGAATGGTTGAGCTCTATTGCGATAACAATTAATTGCAAGTTATGTATTTAGTAGTAAGCCGGTGTTATCACACAAATCCTTTGTAAATCTGGTGACGGTTACGTGACTCGGGCAAGGCGAATCCAAAAACTTTTTCAACCAAAACTGCTCAAAAAAGTTTTGACTTGAAAAAAATCGCGATGAGCCTATGTTTGCACAATGCCATCGTTCAATCGTGTAATATTTTTTCTGACTTATTCAATCTACAACACTGAATAATTTTGCCATTTTCAAAATTAAAAGAACAATTTACAGCCCCTACTTGCGCCACAGCCTCTCAGGATAACGAACCCGCTTTTGATATATTGTATTATTTTTTCTTTTTGTTAAAATCTTCAGTTTATATACGTGCGTGGGCCAGCGGTTTTCATTCGTGTGTAAACAAGTTTATAAAGTCTGGTGTTCGGATGGATTTTAGGGTGACGTCACACAACGGACATAGAGAGCGAAGTTGTAAAAAGGTTGTCTACTGGAAGCGGTTCCATTTCCTGAGATAAGGGCAACTAAAGATCATTGGTTATGGGTATGAATCCGGTGCATAGATTGATAGATAACACTATTAAGTGACATACAAAAACATTATTACATTAAACTCAATAGAAAAATGGACACTATCGCTAAAAGCTATCTCTGCCGGGCATTTGATGGAACAACCGGTGTACACCAATGAGTTTTTCAAACGGAGAGTTTATCGTTTTCTTTGAGTAATTAATAGGGTACTCAAAGTTAAGAACCGACAAAAAATGAGGTTCTCAATTCGTCTGTATTTTTTTATGAAATGAGTTTCTAATCATTAGAATCTAATGACTTGATATATCGACTTTTCCTTTGAACAAAAGCGATTCAAATATCTACGTATTTCTACGGGAGTATCCATCCATGATGAACCAGAGCTAGTTGAACGCAAGCTCAACTCTTTTCTTCATCTGCTTATGAATTCAAACCTCGTAATGTTAAATCTTCATTTATTATAAATACATGTGTATTATCTGAATTTGCACTCAGCTCACGTTTGTATCAGCATCAGCTTTTATAATATCCAGCCATTGTCTAGAACCAAGACAGACACATAAAAATGGAGTTGAAAAATAAATCTTAACATGAATTTTTAACGCTTATTTTCAGGTTCAGAATTTGATCTAAGTATTACTGGAATTTAGAATACCGACTAAGATATTTTGGTATTTCAAAGATTGTCTCGTAAAATAGGTGAATTTTTCATCATTATCATACCTTGAGTTTATTTATTACATGAAAATTGGCATTAAATAAAATTCCGACTTCGTTGAATAAGGTAAGATTTAGAAGGTTATTATATTATTATTTTGTTTGTCAATGTTTAACATCTTGGGACTATGGAGTCCCAGAATTTTGACAGGTATGCATGGGGCCGAAGCCAACACACAGAGGCTTTTTTGATAGTTTTTATTTTGTGGGATGGAGGCACATACATATTATTATTATTATTAATTTTGCCTACCCCTTCGGGATAGAGGCGTTATTTTATGTATGTATGTATTTCTACCCATGCCATAAATAGTTTGCTCCTAATAAAATAGCCAAGTTTAAGTGGGATGCATATCGTTGCGTATCTTTTAACACTGTCGGACAAAGACGAACATAAGAAACGATAAGCACTGGCCCCTTGGTAGTAAAGAGCCAGAATGAATTTTAAACGGGAACACCAGTAGACAATTGAAACTTTGCATTATGCATGAAAGGTACCGCCGGGAGCGATCGGCGCGCTAAATATTTGTGGCGATGTAAAACTCTTTGTTTAAGATGCTGAAGTTCTTTCGAAATGTTTTAATCTCTTTGAAGTTCTTAGTTTTTGATTTAATGCTGTTTCATATTTATGGTGTTTAGATTTAAGTCGCGGTGACTTTTGATGATCAAAGAAAAGTAAAATACAGTAACAAAATCTTAAAAAGTAATGCATAATAATGGTAAGAATTAATGTACAGACTAACCTAAATGAAGTCACTAATTACTTTTAGGTAGAAAAACGCACACAAGCATTTTAGTAAACGCTCAGCTTACACATTTTTATTTTTGGTAGGTAACATGCCAACAAAAAATGTTCAAACATAACGCTACTAGTGCCCGGAACGCACTTGTAGTAGTGTATAAGTAGTAATGCACATCTCTCCTTCGGAGAACACCACAGTAAGTGGCAGGCGACGCGTTAAGAAATTATGATCTAAAGACAGACGCACATATATACACGGTTAACTTATACGAGTAATACTCCTTTTATGCATCGAGTTTAAAAAAACATAACAGGATAGCTGAAAGAAAATCCAACAACCAATGTTTAGAGTCAGCTATTAAACACACTATTACCTATTTATTTTCTAGAAAAGTCGTAAAAATATTCGACTATAATGACAAAGGTCGTTAGGTGACATAAAATTTCCGACCAACGATTACCATGGTACAAAATAGCACCTCCAATTTTTGTAAATTCATTGTTGCTACTTGCTAGACTTTAAAATAGTGATGGCAAGAAAATTTGGCTTTATTTACCGAAAAAAACTAAACGTTTGTATTAGTTGTAAATAAAGTATGTTTTGAAGTTTTTAAAACAGTAAGTCATCATAAACTGTAGATAGGTATGCTATTTTTACAGATTTTATGGAACGCCTATAATATTAAAACTGTTGACAGGGTTATTGAGTAGAACAAAACTACAGTCGAGGAATAGCCAGTGAAAGAGTTCTATGAAAAAAAAGAAAAAGGATAGAATGATAGTGTTGCGTTGTTGCAGGTTGGAATACATGGCTTTACCCTGTTGAAGGTAATCAAGATTAATCAAAGGAGAAGAAAATAACAATAACCGAATAATTTATTTTTGAATAAACGGGTTTTTATCACGTACTTGTTTTATTTGGTCCCGACGTTTCGAACGCGTTGCAGCGCTCGTGGTCGTCTCCCGTGACCACGAGCGCTGCAACGCGTTCGAAACGTTGGGACCAAATAAAACAAGTACGTGATAAAAACCCGTCAAATCACGAAAGTTTAATAAGTTTAACCGAATAATTGTAACTTTCGGCCAAAACTTTCCGAAACTGAAACCAAAAATGGCTCGTATCTAGAAACTATAAAACTTTTTACTATCTATTCTAAATTCGTGATAGCGACACTTTTATGAGACGGCTCACACTAAGTATTCCTTGTAGACGATTCTAAAGGAATTGCAAATATTTTATCGATGTATTGCACTCTTGTTCAAACGAAGTTATCTCCTTAACTTGCGATACGAATTCTTATTCGTTCTTGAAAGAAAAACGTATAGCTGACGTTGTTATGACTAAAGTTCATAAAATAAGAAAATGCATTAAAATTATATATTTTCACCCTTGACACGCTTATATTCACAGATTATATCCCACATTTAGGCAAATCCAATCTTATCTTGCACTCCAAGTAGATAATAATATAAGTAGTTACATTAAAAACACCTCTCTCCTTGGAGTTAGTAGATTTCCAAGTACTTCAATCATGAACCATGAATGTTCGTCTCTCTCATTCTGTTACTCGTCACATTCTGCGTATACAGGGTTATCTATAAAACACCGGTAACCTCTCAGGACTGTATTGCTATCATCATAAACAACAACTTTTGTTCTATGACTTTTTACAAAACATAATACGTTTACCAAAAATAAACCTTCAAGACTTCGTTGTCCTATCTAACACATTTCAACTCTGTATTAAATAGGTCAATTTCAAGCGCCCCCGCTGCCCTAACCCCGCTCCTCCCGCTATTGTACTACCGCATTATTTTGCTTCGCATAGACTACGTAACATTTAGAGCGTTCAATTTAAATATTTTTATCTTTGTATGAAAATCTGATAAACTAAAATATTACGATGAATTTCTAAAAGTCATAGAACAAAAGTAATAACTTTTGTTTTACTATAAACATAAACAACAGTTTATGATGATAGTAATACAGTTTTCTTAAGGCAACCGGTGTTTTGCAAATAACCCTGTATAAATCCGATAGTTCAAATTACTAATTATAGATATAGCACAACAAACTCGGTGCACAAAACTACTTAAACAAAAATAGCACTTATACCCATCGTCAAACCTTTATATTGGGTATAAACCTTCACGCACACATACAAAACCCGTGCGAAATGTACAAAACACTTCGGATACACTTCGCTGAACTCAATCTAACTTTAAAATAGTTTTCTTGACGACCGGTGCCTTTTATTTTTGCACTGTTGGTCAGTGTATTGCATTCTGTATTGAATAAAAGAAATTCGAATTGAGAGTGAAAGTATTTGTCGCTGGAATGGAAGAGTGCACACTGCTACGCCGTAGAGAATGCGCGTAGCGATATTCTACGCGTGTTTAAGTATGCTACGCCCTTTGATATAAGTCAATTTTTATTATCTTGGGCGGCGATGGGTTTGCCACTTGTCAAGTACCTATAATATAATAATGCTATAATGTGTGGATGAGATATCACAGACTGTTAGTAGGTAGTGGACATTTTTCTTCCTACAAATTTTAGCCTGAAAATATGTTTCAACCACGCTTATATCAGAACCAGAATTCAACCTGGAGTAGATGTAACCAGGTATATAAGCTATTCAAAACGTCGATACCACGGGAACCTGAGAGTGAAAGCTAGTATCACATGTTGGAAAGTATAATAAAATTGTAGTTTTCTCGTTTCAAGTTCAGCAGAAGTTTTCTACCAGGCTGTCCTAGTAATTTAATGTGTAAGGCAGCGTCCAAATAGAACGCGACTAAGCGATCAAAAGTTCGCGCGATTTTCAATCGTACGAATCCGCGATCAAACATACTGATATGGATAGATGTCCTAATCGTCATTCGCGCAATCCAGTCGCGCGACTAAAATTTCTGATGGATTTTAGAGATGGTCGCATCGCTAGCTCGCGCGACTCTCGTGAATCGCGTTCTATAAGGACGACGCCTAACGTTTGCTTGATGCGTCATCCCCAATAGTTGGTTGAACGAAATACGAAATAACTCATGTCTCCAATTACATTGCCAATGTAACCCCTTACACCTTTGTTTCTCCCACATATTTTCGTGACGTAACCATCAAAGTAAGAGCACTCGGTCCCGTATTATTTTCCACAATATCACAATATTTTCCGATAACGTACTGGGTGCAGCGTAATCACTTTTAATAACTGAAATATTATCATTACAATCTTTAGATTTAGATATTTCTCTGAAATATAAAACAAGTTGATATAGTATTTTGTAAATATATGTAAATATTAGTAGCTTAGTTTCTGTAAATAAAACCTAAGTATTATTTTATCGTGTTAGAAATAGCTATAAGATTTTATAACTACAGATACTAGTAAGTATTTTAACGACGAAAATTATAAAAAAAAACATTACTTATAGAAAAAAATATTGTAAGACATTATCTCAATAAGGATAGAGGTAATGGAGGCCTTTGCCCTACAGTGGGACATTACAGGCTCATAATAATAAAAAAGTACGTGAGTGTCGTAAAACACTCCGTTGGAACGGAATTTAATAAATTAATTGTCAATTAGTTTATTAATCAATTATCCTAGAAACGCTCTTCCGTACTAACAATGTAACAATATATGGACTGTGTCGCGGCTGCGCATTTCGCACTGTGACGATATGACATATTATACATGTGTCGTGACGGTAAAATGAAACAAAAAATTTTTTTTAGCCTCAGTCTTTTTTTTCTTCGATATCGCCCGAAAAAGAACTTTGTTTCAATAATTTTCTTAATAATACCCCGCTAATAAAAACCTATGGAGTACTTTTATTCCACCTTGTATATCCTTTAAAATATATAAGTTACTGTCAACCGTATTCCTGTTCGCATACCTTTGTTGATGTATTTCAAGTATTTTGTATTCATGTTGTCGATGTTTAATATTGAATATTGTGCGGAAAGGAGAATTCTAAAATTATAATCTTGAAAACATCCGTTTGCATAATACTTGACTTGCAGGGGAGACTCGTTCGAAAGGTTAATTTTTTTTAATAATAATTGTGTTGACTTTAGAAATGGAGAAACAAAGCACTAGTAGAGGAAATGGCTCAAAATTATGGTACCTAACTAACTTCTAAAATTTTTTTTACGACAGGATCCAAAATTACGAGTATTAGGTAAAAAAATATTTTTATAAACGGCTACTTATGCAAAAGCAGCCGAAGGTAAAACGTAAAACGTAAACAGGGTTCACGACTATCCCCAAGGCGCGGTAGACATTCTCTCAGATCTTTTTATGTTACTTATCCTTTAAAGATGTCTAAGGGAGGTAGTCAGAGGCATGTCCAAACACATGTTTGATACATGCCCACATCTTGCAGAAGGTCTAATACACAAATAATCTCTTCAAACATAAGTAGTTGCAATATTTTATTACCGACTGAACATAATGTTTTTTTATTAGAGTACAAGATTTTTTAAATAACCGAGGCTTGAGATACCCTTAATCCACGAAACACACAGTGCCTCTAAAAATAACCACTTACGCTAAAATAGCCACTCTAATCCTCACAATGAGCACTTCACTAAAACCGTCGATAGTCAATGAACACGAAATTCCCAACACCATAAAATTGCCCAAGGGATCGCACTAGCGCTAAGCCACTCAAATTGACAGCCAATTTCGACCCTTATGTACACACCCATAAGAGTTATTGACACTAAAACTAAGCTATGTAAATTTTAGCCTTACTGAGAACTCGATATTCTTTTGAATAGCAATTTTTGCGGTAATATCAATCGTGTAGCATAAGTGGGGACCGACCCTTTTCATATCTCTATTGATAACTGTCAAATTCGGATACCTACTGAAGAAAATATTGCAAATGTGATATGCTGGATTAGAGGGTATGAGGAGTGAAAAATCATGGAATTTTTGCATATACTTGAGAGACATGGTCGAAACTTTTTTGCTCGAGGGGGCTCCATCTTACAAGCGAAGAAAAATATTTCAGCATAATTTTTTGTTAGACTAGGCAACGTGCCGGGTTGTTACCCGAGGTGCATCGGGAAATACTTCACTTTTCCGGGATAAAAAATAGCCTTAGCTTTAAGCCACGGCTACATTAACAACTTTTACCCAAATCCCTTCAGTCGCTTCAGTGTGAAGGAGCAACAAACATCAAATGGACATTGGACGTGTCTGATCACTCCCTAAAACACCATTTATACGATTCCATTCTGGCATACCATTCTTGTCTCTTGCTTTCCAAACTCAACGGAGTAAGAGCTAATATTCTGTGGCAAGAGGCAAGAATGGTGTGCCAGAATGGTATCGTGTAAATAGCGTTTTAGACATGTTTAAAGGAACTCAAATTTCCTAGATCAAAGACTCAGATCTCAGGCCACCTGGCATGTGTACTTTGTATTGTCGTTTTAAAAAGTAAGTAAGTACCTAGGCTTCGAATCTCGTTAAATAAACTGCTTGACTTGTAGCTTACAAAGTCAGTTAATATATTATGTATAAACAATCTTTCTGAAAGTCTTCTATCTATGCTTGCTACGACAATACATGAACAATTGATTTCATTATTTCGGTCTCGGCTAAATGCCGTATCATTAATAATGGTGTATTTGTTCCCGCGGCGATGGTTTTCCGATAACATATTAATAATCTGATCGTAATGGAATATAACAACTAGTGGCCCGCCCCGGGTACACCCGGGTTAATAATATAATAATAAATGACCATCAACACCCACATACAAAGTCCCTGATCCCACACTAGGATTCTCCGTGTTGTGATCAGAAATTACGAGAACAATATTATCACAACACCCATTTTAAGAATAAATACTTGTACCTAGATCATGTTAATATTTTAATTTGGAACATTGCAACATAAACATAGTGAGGAAACCAGCAGCATAGTCAGCTCCACCAGTATTGCTTTAGGTATGTCTTTCCTGTGGACGCAGCTTATTAGATAAACGTTAAACCTTAGTTGAACCCCATCTTGACACATGTCAAAACAAAACTGTTACAACAAAAAAGCATTCTATGTACGAGTATTTAAAGATCGTTTTTCTAGGACAGTTTTTAGTTAGTCTTAGTCTAAACTCGGTTAATTTTCTTGTAATAAGACGGACAGAATTCAGTCTACTTTGATTAGACTACCTTCATTAAATCAGGTTGAAAACATCGTTGCAAGTTTCTAGAAAAATATATCACAAATAATGTAAAATGCGCAGAGATAGTTCTATAAAGCGTAAAATCCTCTTCGCATACAAAGCCGAGTGCCTATCCAAAGAAGTTAGCAATCTTATAAGTATTATGCTAACTAAATTTAGCCTTGCACGACGCTCAATGTTTTTCCTCATCCCGTGTTTTATGGAACGTAAATGCGATGTTTAAAGGCAAGCGCGCATTTGGCGAATTTTTTGCTTTGTTCCAGCTAGTAGCGATAATCGTGATAATCGTGGTGAAGATATATTATGTCATAAACAAGTCTCTAATATGTAAATTTTTGACGTCCTCTGTAGCGCAGTGGGCTAAGGCCCGCCTGCGACGCAGAAGGTTGCGGGTTCGATCCCCGTGGCGGGACCAATGTTTGTATGATCTACAAATATTTGTCTCGGGTCTGGGTGTTTCTGTATGATATGTATGTATTTACAAACAAAAAGTATATAAGTAGTATATCAGTCATTTAGTACCCATGATACAAGCTCTGCTTACTTTGGGGCTAGATGATGCTGTGTGAAATAATAGGATAGCTGATTTATTATCTTCCGAGTGCTTAACGTTACGGAATCTAGATTTGTAAGACCCAGTATTGTTACCTACCAATATAAATCATTATAGACTAAATCTACCGGGGACATCCTTAGGCCTGGCGCGGCGGCAGATTCGGCTGAGGATCTCAAAAGGCGCAAATATATAAATCTTGATAGGGTTTATATATTTGAACCATTTGGGGTTGACACCCTATGTCCGTGGGGTTCTGGAGCCCTTCGGGTTCGGTCGGAGAGCTGGCACATTTTTGGTTCAAAGGATCAGCATTGCCATCCAGCGTGGTAATGGCCAGTGTTTTGGGCACGCTTCCGACTGACCTGGATCAGTTGAGCTATCTATAGATCGTTTCTAACGATCCTTAGATAACTTGACTAATCCTGTTGTATTTTGTAAATATATGTAGTATTAGTAGTAAATATATGTAGTAGCTTATTTTCTGTAAATCAAGTATATAAAGACTTGAATATAATTTGCCTGTCTCGCTCATCTACTCGGTACGTGTAATCCGGCCTTTATGCTGAGACGTTTAGCCTCTGAAAGATAACCTTGTTACCGAGTTCTCATAAGAGATACGGTAAACAACAAGATGTTGGCAATTTTTTGATGATGCCCTATCTCTCGTGAAAGGCATAACAAGCTTTAGTGTACGATACAAAGACTTTTTTGAATTATTCCATGTTTTAACGGAAGCGCTGCTTCCTTCTTTATTTAGTTATCTGGGCTTCGTATTTTGCTTTCAAATCATTATGGAAATCAACAAGATCACGACTGATGTTTATAGACTCCAGGCTGATCAAAGGTACAGTCAACAATAAAAATTGATTAACAGATTGATGAAAATGCGGTTGTTTTTTTCTTCAAAATAAACTTACAGTTTCCTAAGAGCAAATCCGTCTAATAAGTCAATGAGGTAATATTTTGCCCCATCCTATAAAATAAACGTTTATAGATAGCTAGCTGCGCTCCCGCGGTGTGACCCGCGGTCCCTCGGGATTTTTTCATTTTTTCGGGATAAAAGGTAGCCTATGTCCTTCCCTGGGATACAACCATTAACTATGCCAAACTTCAGCTTAATCTGTTCAGCGGTTTGGGCGTGAAAGCGTAACAAACAGACAGACAGACAGAGTTACTTTCAGATTTATAATATTCGTATGGATATGGATGCCAAATTTCAGCTTTATCTGTTCAGCGGTTTGGGCGTGAAAGCGTAACAAACAGACTGACAGACAGAGTTACTTTCAGATTTATAATATTAAGTATGGATATGGATGCCAAATTTAAGCTTAATCTGTTCCGCAGTTTGGGCGTGAAATCGTAACAAACAGACAGACAGACAGACAGAGTTACTTTCAGATTTATAATATTAGTATGGATATGGATGCCAAATTTCAGCTTAATCTGTTCAGAGGTTTTGGCGTGAAAGCGTAACAAACAGACAGACAGACAGACAAACAGAGTTACTTTCAGATTTATAATATTAATATGGATTACGAGTATTTGTACAATCGTGTGACGAAGGAATTTCAAATCAACTTTGAGAACGATGATCGAATATTCTTCTGCCAAAAAATATTATTATTAGACTGACGCTAAACTTGGCAAGTAAGTTTCAACGGAACAAAATAATAAAAAGACGATAAAAATTCAAGACACGCAAAGAATCTCTATAGAATTTTAATTATATTATCGCTATCTCTCAAAAGGAATGTGTAACTGAATTTTTCAAAGAAGTTGTTGAAAATTTTCAAATGAATTATTTTTATCAACCTTTAGTGTTATTGCTGCTACGAAGGGAAATTAACTGTTTTAGAAAAAAAAATGGTATTTTTATAACTGTCTGATAAGGACCTGAAAATATTAACATAATAATTTAATTTGGCATTCGCTAATTAGCATTACATGCGTGCCATCACTGCGAAGATCACCTGTGCCTATTAGAATACTAACTAGTTTCCACAGTATGTTTGATTTGATTTAATTGGGTATTAATATAAAGAGAAATTCGCCATCTCGACCGAAGATTGACCGAAGAGTTGACCGAAGACCAAGAAACGAACGCCTGCAGGGCTAACACATGAATTTAAACTACCTTTCTGTTGTCGTTCAAAATTACAGACAAAACTAGAGAAAGATTGGAATGTTGGTCAGGAATTAGGCAAAAATACTACTCAACCTCTGCAGAATGAATTTTTTAAGCTGTCAATAGGTTCGTCGGCCAAACCTGTGCGTCAGTAACGCGGGATGCGATGCGGGAGCGTCTGGAACGCGAAACGAATGTATGAAAATATGATAAATTTATGCCTGCGTTTTGGTCGCGTAGGTGTGCAAAGCGCCATAGGTAAAGTATGGGTAGTGTCCGCCGCGCGGCAGACGCTCCCGCTTCGCAGTCGTTTCGGTCACGCCGGTTTGACCGAGTTCGTTTAGTGCCAACTCGGATGACAGAGTTTTAGGTCATAATTGTCAATTCTATAAATCTTGATCATAGCTTTATCCATTTGTGCCTATTTTTTGTTGAGAACAAATCCTTTAGCTCGATCGTTGTAAGATTATAATGAAGACGGAAAGTTTGTTTTGACGACTACTCGCTGAATTAATGTTTTCATTATACTTACTAATACAAAGGGAAGGAAGTTTTCGGGCAGTAAAGCAATTTCGGATATTGCTTTTGAGATTTCGGTATTTTGAACGAATTAATTAAACAATTATCATTACAAAACGAATCTCAATAATAAAACTACTATTTTTTTTTTAATTAAATAGGTCAGCATTTGACCTCCCTCTGCCTGATGTTAAGCAGTAGTGAGGTCTAAGAAGGAACCTATTTACTCTTGATTTAAAGACCCCTATATTGTACTTTTCGGGAAATACGGTACCCGGCAATGAGTTCCACAATTTGGCAGTGCGTATGAAAAAATTGGACTCAAAATGCTTTGTACGAACTCTGGGAATATCAACCATGTACAAGTGTCGTCTTTCGGGGAACCTGTTGTACTAGTAGGTATAAAAAAATTGCCCACGATGTTACCCACGATCCCTCGATACTTATTTACTTACTTCACTTTACGGGTGAAAAAGTATGCGTTCACGCAACTCAACTGTTTCAGCGTGAAAAGGCAACGAAACAAACATCCATCCATTTTACTTTTGCATTTATAAAAACTTAGGCCTTTCAATATCTAAAGGTCCCTGTTTATTCTAAAATACAGCAAGTAAGTTTTAAATACTAGATGATGCGTGTTGGGAGGCAATCCATAGTGCCTGTGTTTGAGATGGAATAGGCTTGCCGAGCACCTAAACCATCTTCTTAGCTTAATCAAAAATGTACAACAATGAAATTTTTAGAAATCTAGTGATAATAAATACTAAAAGATATTTCAAAAAAAAATATTTTGTCTTTGTATATTTCCTTTTAAATAATTTCAGAAATCAACATAAAAGAGCCTTGTCACGGAACCGTTCCTATGTAAAAAGGACTAATAACAAGGAGACAGCAAATAAACTTAAAACAACAACAGCGATATCAGTGACGTCATCATAATTTGATTCGATTTGACACTTGTAATTCCCGATCACGTGACGTGAGGCTACAGCATAATCCCAGCTTGGGCTGGCTAATTGTCCATTTGTGGCCAGTCGGGCGTGCGCGCAAAACAGAAAACGTTCCCGTCGCCATTTTTAATCCAATTCTTTTGAAAAGCCTCTGTTGCATTTTTCGCTTACCGCGTTTTGTTGTTTAAAAGTGCAAACGTCTATGAAACGAAAATGGGACAAAAAGACGCTTAATTTCCTATCCTCTCTGTTCGCAGATGGTCCAGATAACGGGGCCATTTGTTTAAATGCCAGTTGAAATGGTAAAAATAAATGAGGTGAAAAGTTTTTAATTGATGTCTAGGACGGAACTTTTGCTGAACCGATTGTGTTTTCAGGGTAGGTAAGTCTAAGTATGTACAGTCAGCAACGAAAGTTGATTAACATTTGATGTTTCACAAATCTGGATATTTCCAAAATCCGTAACATCATGACCAAAATTTTGACAAATATTTGAAGAGAAAGTTCAAGTTCAACAGAACTACCTTGATCTCGCTGTTTTTTTATGTTTTTGAGTGTGAAACTGGAACGTAGGGAGTGGAATATAAACCTTTACCCAGCAGTGGGGCATGATAGAAAAAATACTGTACCTACTATGTTGTGTTAGCCGTGTTGGTCGAATGGGGTTGTGCCTCGTCTTTCAATCCGAATGTCGTGAGTTCGAACCCGGCCGTGCATCACTGGATTTTTCGTTTCGAAAAATTTATATGCTCTTTAGCACGAGCTCAAAACGGTGAAGGAAAACATCGTGAGGAAACCCGCAGCTTAGTCAGCTACACACGTATTGACGTCGTCTTTCCTGTGGGCCAGGCTAATTAAGCTGAGAGGATGGGTTAGGTGCTGGGCAAGCCTATTCCATCTCAAACAATGTCCCAGGCACTACAGCGTCCCGTTAAGTGTAGGCATAGGTTGCCTCCTGACGCTGTATAAATCATCTAATATAGATGTAAAGGCCTAAGTTTTTTTTTACTATGTTGTGTTCATCACACTTTCATTGAACATCTATAGACTTCAAGTCTTTCCTAAAAAGTAATCGAAACTGTATCACTCTAATTGAAAAAGTTTGAAAACTCGAACAAAGTTGCAAGCATTTTAGTCTCAAATCATTGTTGAAATCCGATAGTTCCTCAACAATCTCTGTGACTTTTATTACCTTCAAAACTCGTGGAAATACTTCTGAACTCGGTATTAACCAACTTCTTGACAGTAGAGTTTCCGATTCAACCCTTGTATAGACCCTGACATCTTTAGTTCCATACACTCTTAGTTGTTAACTTCATAACCTCTCCTGCATATGTGATGCGAGTATTCGTTTTTATTCGTATTACTAAGTGAATCGACACAACACATTTATAATATTCTTCCACTCACTCCCCTATCATTAATCAACTGCGTTTCTGAAATTATTTTTGTACCTACAGCTAAGACACTGTGCTGATACCGCCACTATAAAATTAGTATATCTTGCTCTCTGTCAGTCCGTGTTAACTTACTGTGTGTCTGCATGGGGTTCAGCTTGTAAAACCCACTTAATCAGATAAGAACGAGCTCAAAGAGCATTATTAAAGGTGCACGAAGGTGAGTTAGTGCACGAATTATATTATTTGTTATTGCACCGTATATTATAAGTACCTATTATTTTTCAATGAATGCTTTGTTACATAGTCTTTGTTAAGTTACTCGTAATGTACTGCGCTACATATGTTTGCTTGTCTCAAATAAATAAATTTTTACTTTACTTTTTTACCTATACACACAATCCATCTTCCTAGCTACATTCCAACCCAGCTACATTCAGATCCGTTTAGAAGTTTCAACGTGATTGGATAACACACACTCATACCTACATTTTTCCACCCAAACTAGCATTTGAATATAAATAAGATGCACCTTGTAGCCTATTTTCTGTAAATGAATGTAAATGATTAAAAAAAACACGAATTGGATAATATGCCACTCTGGATGTACGAGTCCATTGTAACTGTCCGAAGCTGTCTTCAAGCCAATCTTAAATTACCAACATTCTATGTGGAACAATTCCAATTACATTCCAGTGGAGCACAAACTAAGGCATAGCACTGTACTTTGGGGCTATCGAGCCACTAGCGATTTTGCAAAGTATACAAATGTCGTCATAACTGCACCTGATTTTTCGATGTAAAATGTTGTTTTTTAGTTAGCATTTTGACATTTCATGCTAAAGTAAGTTCGTATGAGTCAGTGGCCAACTCTAGTGACGGAGTTTTTAGGCCGCCTTAATACGCCTCCGTCATGGCTTAACGATTTAAATAGCCGGGACCGACAATTTCACGTGCCCTCCGAAGCACGGAAGCGCTCAGATGAAAATGCCTCTGGCGGTTAAAATCCACTTACAGACAGTTTCGAACGTTGCTTAAGCACGACCACGAGCGCTTCTTTTCATGCTAATTCATGATAAGCAACAGTGAGGTCTTGCACGCTTGCCCAGAAGGAACCTATTGACTCTCATATTAAAGTAGAAAGTTACTGTCATGTCATATAAAACAGGTCAAAGAGGCTGCCCTGGAGAGAACTACATGAAGAAGGGTGTTGTGGTGAAAAGTGTCGCTGAGAAAAGGACAAATTACATTCAAGAAAAGGGTGGCCGAGGTCGTGCTTGACTTATTACGGTCTCTAGATAAACTACTATTCCTGATATGTAAGCGACTGTCTTTGAAAAGTGCTCGGGGTACTAGGCTTGTCCAAATGATATGGACTCAGGTTGAGCGATCGCTACACGCTAATGAAAATGCTATGACAGAAGAGCTCTAGGACCTTCAATTATTTAGCATTTGCTCGCAGCTCCGCTCGCGTGGTACCAACATCTTAAAAACCTAGCTTTTTATAATATACTTATCCAAAGCACAATCTATCTTCTATATCAAACTTGTAAAAAAAAAAAAAGGCAAATACATATAAAGTATTATCATTCAAATTATTGGTCCATTGATTGAGTTGTGATTAAAACTCACACATACAAATTACATAGTGGTAGCAAGGAACCACAGAAGTATGCTTCTACATATTTTAATTTGCGATCTATATACCTACCAAATGGACAAACAGAATTGAATTTGCATTAATTAAGTTAATACCTGTCTTCATTACACTCAGGCGATAGCATCAGTGTCTCCGACGGGTTAAGGTGTCTGTCGATTAAACTGGCAAACTTATAACTACTACGTAAAGAATTGACACTTTTCGTCCCGTACCAATTGAGACTGTCCCTTGAGCCCTCAGCGTGGTCTTATTAGATGAATACAACCACTATTCTTGATGACATCATCAATTTGAGAGTTATCCTATTACTTATTCAAAAAATAGTAACCGCTTCATAAAGCTTCAAATAATTCTATGATAACCTGAAGGAATAGGTTCTTATTTGATTACATTAGGTTAACTCATTCCCAAAACGATGCGTGTATTGTCCGGAACAATTTAGTGGCCCATGACCTTTATAACCCAATAAGTTCACCGTACACTTACAGTTACATAGGTATGTACTTATCACTAACCAAGGATTTATGGTCCATGAAGCTACCTAAATTAATTTAGCCCGCGGACCGTATCGCACTAATAGGCATTAATTCCTCATTAGGTCCGTTTCGATGATACTGACTACTTAGTAGTAACTATGATGGGAGCTGTGGGAAACTAGGTTATGTTGAGCCTTGGCCAAGTTATGATTAGGTCGATCCCGTTGGCCGGTTGGCCAATTTTAGCACGTATGACTGAAAGCTCCTGAATTGAAACCTATTTTAGCTAAGCCTTCCTTTCCAATATGTGTGCGTAGCTGTAACAGGGGCCGTATTCTCGTTCTTTTAATGAATATTCGGATGTTTCTTATTATTACGATTTCTGACTTCAAGGGCCAATTTTTCGATTTGGAATATTTGGTAGGTATAAAAAGACTACTACCGAAAACTGAGGAGTTGCAATCAGACCATGATTTTAAACATATCTAGCGAAAAAAAAAGCAAAAATTTTTTTTTACTGAGCTGCGTCATTTTATATTATTTGAACAACATAATAAGACCACACCTACCTAATAATTTCAACACTCAAAAATCAACAATCTACGTAAAACAACGCGCCCGCGTAAGTCGCGAAGCAGTCCATAGATTGTTACATTGTTAGTACGGAAAAGCGTTTCTAGGATTTTAAATAATTTATTTGACATATGCCAAATGACTCAGTAGAAACTTCGTTCCAATTCCAACCGAGTGTTCCACGACACTCACGTACTTTTTTTAACAAGGAATTAATCTCAATTGGGTTTACAGATTTCAAAGACTACCTATGAAACAAACCGATGAATATCAAGGTGTTGCCGACCAAGAGGCGAGGTGAATAAATAATACTCTACTGCCGCTGGCATAGGCTGTTCATTCTAAACTACCTCAAAACCACGGCTTGTATCGTCTGTATTTTCTCTTTATTTATTCCATGCTATATATTGAAGTAAAAAAACACAGATAATAATTCTACCTAAATATCTTAATAACGCCCAAATATAATGTAACATTTAATGCCGGCGCCAGACTCGCTTCAAATGTTTGAACATATGTTTTAACACATATTTGAACACGTAAAGTTATGTCATGCATAAACTAAAAATGTGAAAGTAACTCTGTCTGTCTGTTACCTGTTCACGTCCATACCGAACAGATTAGGCTGAAAGTTGGCACGGATGAAGGTTG
Organism: Epirrhoe tristata; assembly: GCA_951394285.1. Taxonomy (NCBI): domain Eukaryota; kingdom Metazoa; phylum Arthropoda; class Insecta; order Lepidoptera; family Geometridae; genus Epirrhoe; species Epirrhoe tristata. The sequence continues at coordinate 7,991,046 of OX596152.1, read as the reverse complement.
TATCCCAGTGAAGGACATAGGCTACTTTTTATCCCGAAAAATCCCGAGGTACTGCGGGTCAGTCTAGTCTTTATTAAAAACTGGACCGTCTACCGTACATGGTTGATTGGTGACACTGTCGTGATCCTGTTTTGTTTGCCCTAAAATCAGTCAGTCAGTAACACAGTTCCGTATGCTAAATAAAATAAGGGCGTTCCCAAGAAATAATTTATCAACAAAATGTGCTACATTACATTGATTCTGTGAAAAATTGGAGCATTTTGTTTGTGGCGTTGCTTTTTTATTCAAATGAGCCGTGGCTCTCTGAACCAACGCCCCATTTCCCATTGATTGGGATGGCGATGCATTAAGAGGGTGAATATTTAGCGCTAATACGGGGAAAAGGGGGAAAAGAGCCGTGTTGGTCGAATGGGGATGTGCCACGACATTCAATCTGACATCATGAAGGTCGTGGGTTCGAATTTCGGCCGTACTTCAATGGATTTTTCGTTTCGTAAAATTTATATGCGCTATAACACGAGCTCTTAACGGTGAAGGAAAACATCGTGAGGAAACCCGCAGCTTAGTCAGCTCCACACGTATCGACGTCGTCTTTCCTGTGGGCCAGGTTGATAAAGCTGAGGGGATGGTTTAGGTGCTGGGCAAGCCTATTCCATCTCAAACAATGTCCCAGGCACTACAGCGTCCCGTTAAGTGTAGGTATGGATTGCCTCCTGACGCTAGAAGACGAAGTATTTGTTACAATCGGTTACATTACAGTTATTCAATCTCACTTTTTTATATATTTTTTTTTGGTTTGATATAAATTGTGTGTATACATACATGCACGTTGTTACTGTGTACGTGTGGAACGCCTCATCGACGATTGAGCGCTCAGTAGGTACCTATCACTAATGCACATAGAAACAAATCTACATTCACAATTATGACTAACCCGCCTTCGTCGAAGGAACAACTGTTCTAGGCACTGGTTCATGCATGTACTAACACAGTTGCAGAACACATATTTCTACTTGCTACAATCTTGAAACACATCGTTTTTTATTCTCACTAGATTTTTCAGACAAGTAGAGTAGGTTTCAAATGCAAGTTTTCTCAATTTTATTTTTTTAATATACTAAGTATACTTGCTTATTGCCAAAGTTTTTAATATTAAAATATAAATGAAATTTCCAGATTAAAATTGTCTGAGACTTGAGATTGTAATAAAACTTGACGCCTGCACTGGGCCCATTTATGAAACATCAATTTGAGTGTAAAATAATTTTACTCGAAGCTAATCTCATTTTGAACTTGCAGTGACTACAACTAGCAATTTTCTACGCCGCTGGCAGAAATTAGGAACGCACACTAGGCTGGCTGTAGGTACGAACAGGGATGTAACTAGTATCAGACTGCTTTTTTCACAATTAGAATAACTGATTCGTTTGTCTTGTGATCATGGCGTAATTATGCAACTGCGTCGAAATAAAGATCATAATATTTTTGACGTGACTACGTCTTATAATTCGATAGAGCCGGCTGCACGCACGAAAAAACATGACGTCATGCGGCGTTACCTCGCTCTGAGGCGTTCCATGTAAGGCTTGAAGTGCAAGCGAGAGAAGCAAAGAAGCACAATCGGCCTTTGCGTTCGGCAGCGTTCGACATCCGTCTCTCTCCTACTTGAGTGAGCGATGCGTAGACGTTGTCACGTTCAACTATCGTCAGTAAACCGACTTTACAGACAACCAATTTTTTTTTTACCTCATCATCATCAGCCTATGGCAGTCCACTGCTGGACATAGGCCTCCCCTAGTGCGCGCCATTGCGCCCTGTCCTCAGCTCGACGCATCCAGCTTCTGCCGGCAGCCTTTCGCAGCTTTTTTTTTACCTACTTTTATTAAAAAAGATTGATACCTAGATGTATAACATTGCTATGATGTATAACATTGTCATACATCTAGTTATCCATCAATCCTATTTGTTACTATCTGGATTAGCAAAATAATAAGCTACTTTTTATTCCGAAAAAAATCAGGTATCCCCGAGGAACCGCCGGTAAACACCACGAAGAGTTAGTTTTAAATTTAAATCTCTCAGTAGGAGACAGGATTACACGTACCTACAATAATTCAAATAAAACTTTTTGAAAAAAAAATTGAACCGACTTCACAGAACACAAACAGAAGAAAAAGAGAAAAATAAGAATATAATTTGAAGTCGGTGCCAACTATTCATTTACATCAAAGAAATTCAAAAGAACTTGGGTGCAAAATTGTATCTTAGTACGCTATCGCTCGATTTCTTTTTTTTATAGGTACCTAATCGTATTCACTTGGCACCGACTTCAAATTATATTCTTATTTTTCTCTTTTTCTTCTGTTTGTGTTCTGTGAAGTCGGTTCAATTTTTTTTTCAAAAAGTTTTATTTTTCACTTTTTAGTGTAAGTAAATAAATACTGTGTAAATAAAAGTGTATGTGTAAATAATATAGTAAGCTAAATAGTTTTAGTACATTAAGACTTTGCTTATCGTAGCTTAAGTAGGAAAGGATAAGAGAAGTCATGGGCAGACCTACTAAAGGACACACCGGAGTTCAGCAAGGGGGAAAACTATCAGTCCATAAGGAAAAGAAAATATTTTGGACTACCTCGGGTGTAATACCCTTTCAAACTATTTAATGTTTGACTCAGATTGTGAGTCAGAGTGTGATGTGTAGTGAGAATGAGGTTTTTTGAATGTTACGGGAAAACTGTCAATCCCTCAGGAAAAAAAAAATATATGGCGCCACCTTGAGAGTATACCTCTTTCTAACAAAAAAAAATTTGGAAATCGGTCCACAATTTTCTTAAAGTTCAGTGAGTGTTTTAGTTTTACGGGAAAACTATTAATCCCTCAGGAAAAAAAATATATGGCGCCACCTTGAGAGTATTCCTCTTTCTAACAAAAAAAAATTTTGTAAATCGGGCCACAATTTTCTTAAAGTTCAGTGTTTGTTTTAGTTTTACGGGAAAACTATTAATCCCTCAGGAATAAAATTTATATGGGACCACAATGAGAGTATACCCTTTCAAACAAAAAAACAATTTTGGAAATCGGTCCACAACTGACGGAAATATCGGTGAACATACATAAAAAAAAAACATACATACAGCCGAACATATAACCTCCTCCTTTTTTTGAAGTCGGTTAAAAAGACTGACACGACAAATAAAATTACCTATAATTGTGCAACGATTTTATTGTTTATTTAAAGTGTACCTAATAATAATTTAAAAGTATTGTAAGTGACCTTATTCCTTGATGTCTTCTTAAATTGTTTATTAACTAATAAGATAATTATGCGATGAGACGCGTGACGCAGCAAGTGCTTTGCCACAACGGGTATGGCGCCACTGAAAACCAGCGCTCCAACACTCTCGAGCTGTTGGAGCAAATGCTGAGGGGTAGCCGTATTTTCACCTACATAAAATTGTGTAGATTTAAGTACCTATTGTAACTGTTGTATATGATGTGGAGAAAATAAAACTTTATTCTATTCTATTCTAAAAATATCCCATGTACTTATCAAAAGGTAAAATATATTTACCCTCAACCTGAGTACGTCCACCGTTCTGTTATTGCGAGTCTAATACAATTTCTCGCTTGAGCAGTGACCGCGGTCCCCTGGTCTCAGGACAATTAGTGCTCGCGACATTATTTTTGTGCCACCCCTCTTGTACCTTTGAAACTATCTTGTGTAACGATGGCTGAAATTCAGAGGCATTTGGGGTTTGGCTGATGAATAAGTTTTTGGCTTGAAAGAATATGTTTTTAGATCTTTTGTATCTAGTTACACGTAAGACGCGTGACGCAGCAAGTGCTGCGCCACAACGGGTATGGTGCCACTGAAAACCAGCGCTCCAGCACTCTCGAGCTGTTCGAGCAAATGCTGAGGGGTAGCCGTATTTTCACCCACATAAAATTGTGTAGATTTAAGTACCTATATTGTAACTGTGTATATGTGGAGAAAAGAAAACTTTATTCTATTCTATTTTAGTTCAGATGATTGCTTGTGTCTGGGTGTTGTAAAATATTGTAATGTATTTTTGTTTTTTTTTTTTACCTTCTGGGTAAGCTCGCTTCATCGTAGACCTCACTCTCGCATGTGTAAATCTGAGGTCAAGAGCCGACACATTCATCATAAAAAAAAAAAAAGAATAACAAAAAATTCGTCATCATCATCCGCAGTGGATACTTCATTGTGTAATATCAATCTTAGACGTGAGTATATTTTTCGATGGTTTCAATGGATTTGTATGATACTTGGAATAAATGTAGATTGTAGCTTGAAACAACATCTAAATTATTGAAGTGATTTTTTTTTAGCCGCGTTACGCATTTTTCAGATGGGAGAAACGGGTTAATCACATATTATATCTTCAAAATGGTCTATTTGTGAGAGTGGCCGCCTAGCGTGAGACTGCCTCGAGTTCGAATCCCAGTGAGATAGTAACTTTTTGCACTTTATATTTTTTTGTACTTTTTTTAATTTTAGAACCGGTACCGAAACCTCGTTCAAGTTTTCACTTCTATTGACACTCCCGGAGTGCCACAATTTTCTTTTTAAATGTTGGTACCACCCAATCATCAATCCAAACGCGATGTAGTCAGTATTAACGAGATTTTGGTCTTATAGCAATCTGGTCATATCTGCTGACTATTCTAATTGAGATTATTATGGTCCAAACGCTCCTAACGCTTGAAAACTAGTTTATTTATAAAAAAATAAGAGCATACCTACAAAATTCAACCATACATTTTTCATCCCACAAACCGAAAGTTACAAAGATGCTAGCAATTTAGAACTTTCGTGATGTAAACTCATGGTTACACTTGCGAAGTAGTTGCGGATCGCAAAAATATTCTAACTGATACGAAAGTTTAAAGTTGAGACTGCGTTCTCTGTTTTGTGGGTGACATGACTAAGGAGATGATATAAAAATATGGCTGTTCTGTACTGTTAGCATCTAAAACATTTTTCTGTGATGAATGAATGAATGAATGAATGAAAAACTCTTTATTGTACACAATAATTACAGAACAACTTAAAACCAATAAAACCTAATGAGACATTTTCTTCCAGACAACCTTCGGATGGAAAGAAACGAACATACAGGGTGTAAAAAGACGTCCACCGAAGCCGAAAGGGGTAGGTACAGCATCCCAACACACAACCAAATCCAAAAGGATTTTCCGAAAAAATCATTATATCCGGAGAAAACCGAGCTCGTACAGATGAGCGTATGTACTGGGCGCGTTTTTATACGTAGATTGCTAGATTTTGAGTTTTAATTTTTGTTTTCTTTAAATAAAACGATTAGGTAGCTATGGCCTTATTATGTTGTCCTAGTAGTAAATAACTAGAAAATAAAATAAAATGACGTAGCTAAGTCAAATTTTTTTTTTGCGTTTTTTTTTTTTCGCTACAGATGTTCAGAATCATGGTCTGATTGCAACCCCTGAGTTTTCGGTAGCAGTCTTTTTACACCCTGTATTGATGGTATGGCAGATGTTGTGGCAACATCAAAAATAATGATGTATAAATGTATGATGATGTATGAATGTATGTTTAAGATGTATAAAATGCTTCACTTTATGTTCACTATAAGGTGCTTTCTGGTAAGATCGGACTATTTTTGAGAAAACCTAAAGAGTCTTAGAAAATATTTTATTGTATCGCCTCTAGTGACTCTTTTACAACGCCATAGCAACCAAACTGTTGCAAAAATACAGAGGTTTCATTTCTTATTTGTAATGTTTAGATAAACACAACGGTTGATGTTTTATGAATGATTAAACAGAGCAAAATTTTTCAGAATGGCAAGTAAAAGATCGGACCGTGTTAAGGTAAGACCGGACTACCTTATAAAATCACCTCTGTAACAGCTAGAATAAGCTCTATCACATGAAAATATTCGGACTTACCTAATAAAAAACATAGTACAAATTGTTATTGAATTGGTTTTCAAATTTAAGTTTTAGCGAAGATTTAATACATTTTTTTACTCCAAATGTCCGATCTTACCCCGCATGCTTCAAACATAGATTTTTGTGTATCTCAAACTTTTACATCTAAAGGCTCCTTAGACTCATTATTACAGCAGGCAGACAATTAACAAAATAGAAGTCAGTTTTCTGAGTTGAAACTTGCATTTTCAAGCTCTAAAAATAACAAAAAAATAATTATCAATCAACTTTATTCATTATAAGCTTAAATCTACAAACAAATAAGCAAAAAATCAAAAAACTTTATGTAAAGTTGAACATAACTAAATACCTACTGTTTAATAGGACGAACATATTTTCAGTCTGTAGGTGGGCACTTTACTCTTAATTTTTTTTTTATTTAACCTATACTGTCCCACTGCTGGGTAAAGGTCTCCCCCAATTATTTCCAACCATCTCTCTCCTTTGATAGGTTCCACCACCCACTATCGAAGGAGTCGAGGTCGTCTCTCCAGCGTTTCCTTGGCCGTCCGCGGCGTTGTCTCCAGGGTGTTAAGATGTTTGCCCATTTTTCTCTGTGCATCCGGCTCACGTGCCCTGCCCAGTTCCACTTCAACTTGACTGTTTTGCGCCCTACGTCGACAATACCAGTCGTTGAACGCAGTGTGGTATTCCAAACTCGGTCAATCCACTTAAATTATTATTAAGTAATATAAATATGCAGTATTATAGCACGTTCTGTCAACAAATCTTAATACTTACGTATTTTATACAATCCAGAACAAACAAGAAATCAAGAACAATCAACAACTAAACATAACAAATACTTCTTTAAGTAAAAACAAAAAAGTAAGTACTTTTACAACATTATTAGTAAAAATAGTTACATTTTAAACATCATAAATTTTGGTAACTTTGATAACTTACTTACTTGTAGGCGAAAACAGCCAAGACATCCGTACAAAATTATTATCTTATCTTAACCTACGAGGTTAAAGATCGGATCTTTGTCTACAAACGTCGTAGACATGATTGTATAGTACTAATCAATTAGTCTTACATCGCAAATGGTAATAAAACAGCAAAACTTCAAAAATAAACAAAAATTACCTACCAAATTGCTCACAGAACGTTTCAGGTGGAAGATCGGATCATGTCTTTTTCTACTTTTGGTACATCCTTTTTTTGAACGACAATAGCACACGTTCTGCTGGGCATAGCGTAAAAAGCAGACTGTAGGGAGGGGCACAACAAAATGGCGCGTACCGTGATGTTGCCATCATTTAAAAATATTGCTGAATTTAGTAGTTACATGACTTATCCGGACTTACTACTTGTCCGGTCTTACCAGAAAGCACCTTAGTGTTAAAATCATTAAAATCAAGTCAGATGCACGCACGTCCTACATTTTACAGATTGCATTCCATAAGTTGCAATTTTACCTAAATGGTAACTAGAATTAGTCATAAAGGTAGGATAATTTTTCACTGAATATAAATTATATTCAGTGAAAAATTATTATGAGCTATTTCTAATAATTTTTATCCATAATTAAGTCATTATCATCATCATCAATAACTTATTAATACCCACTGCTGGGCGTAGATTACTAATTAAGTAAATAGTAGAAATGTATTTTCAGTGAAATGTTTGTGATATTAGCCAGTTCACAATTTATACCACTGGCTGTCCAATCTGATGCAGTGCGGTTGTGGTAGGGCTTAGAATCGGGTAAACTGAAAATGACTATTTCATTTATTTGGCTTTAGTTCCAATGTCTAAGTTTACAGGAATATCAACCTTGCAAGATGTTTTTGAGTTTTAACTGCAGCTAAATATCGAAAAAATTAGTAACTCAAAAATATAAGTATAATGGAGAAACCTTATTTCGCCAATCTTATTATGACTTTACCCCTTTTTATTAATTTTCCCTCAATGTCCCACCACTGGGAAAAGCTGCTCTCCTCTCCCTCCACTCATCCCTCTCCTGTGTTATTAAGATCTAGTCTCAGAATTTGGAGAACTCATTCCTCGTCTGTTTACCCCTTATTTCAGATTGAGAAATTGTATCTATCTATAGATTTTCGTAGTATGTCCCACTCTTAATAAATACTGAGCTCCGAGCAAAGACTTTTATTTAAACAATATTCAAACGCTATTCCAATGAAATACCTCACCCAATCAGAGCCATATGGAGACAATAATTAAACTAGTCCTGAGGGCAGCAATTTAATTACATATTTGTCCCGAAGTTGGCGCGGAGCTCAGCTCAAAAGACATGTTGGATGTCCATTCAATTATACTCCTAATGAATATTTGGTTCAGGCGATAGACTAGAACGAAACAGCTGGTGTACCTTGATTAGTGACACACCATCTATATCCAAATTTCTACTTTGAAATATTAGTTACATTCAAAAATCTGTGTACAAATGAGAGTAGGTATTTTTATAGGTTTCTTCTTCACTCTAAAATAAATGAACGAATCTGCACAAACTAAGGATTAACACGTTCAGTAGGTACATATTTGTGCCCTTGCTCATGTTCTTAAAGGGCATGCTCTGGTCCTTTCTTTGGAGGTCAACGCAGAATGTAGAAAGGAACGCGTTGTATCACTTTTAGTATCAGCGAAGAATTTGCTGAAATTCATGAATCCAAATGTTAATTCATAATATCTGGAACTAGCTACCTAGCTATTTTATTTGGGCTGTGTGGGAGCTGAGATCCCATTTAATTGGGACTGAACTAATACGTATTATCAGAATAAATTACGTTCAGGGCATTACGGCTTACAAATCGTTGGAAAATTCACATTGATTTCAGGCAAATTTCAGAGTGAAATTAAATTTATGACATAAAAGCTTTGTGTAATTCTTCTCTAACTACCTCGTACTTTTAATGTAGTTTATGTTTCTCTCATGTATGTAGTTTATCTTCTCGTGTTTTATGTTTGTAGCACTAAAAGTGCTATAAACATAAAAAAATTTGAATTATGGAAACTGGATCAGTTCAACTAAAAAATATGTTTAATTTTATTAACGTATCTTTAAAATTCAGTTCTTTAATCTATTTTAATAACGATCCTTTGATAGCTTGACTGACTATTGTATTTTGTAATTTTATGTTCATATTGTAGTAGATAAGTTTCTGTAAATAAAATGTTAAATCAATTTCTTTGTTTTGATGTAGGATGTTGATACATACATGTACGAGTACATTTACTCTTACATGTATGTATGTAAAAAACGTAAAAAGCGGCGACCAACAAAACCGCATCTGAACGTAATATTTAAAATACTACTCAATTCAATGCAGAAGTTTTGAACAATCCCCAAGAATGCAAGAGCAACTTCAGCGATGTGCTACCTTACAAAATGTGCTCGGAATGAACTCATTCTATTTATAACCACCGCAATGTTTTGGTTATTATTATTGCAAGAGTTTCAACTGAAAATAATTAAGTTTCTTAAAGTTTTAAGTTTTACCTTTTATTTTTATCAAAACTTGGTGGTTTGTTTGTATATAACGTTTTGTTTCTGCTTTCCGCTTCTGGTGGTTCTATCATTAATAATGTATAGGTATCTATGTATGTATTTACAAACAAAAAAAAATCAGTTGAGCTATCTATAGATCGTTTCTAACGATCCTTAGATAGCTTGACTAATCCTGTTGTATTTTGTGAATATATGTAAATATGTAGTAGCTTAGTTTCTGTAAATAAATATTTACCTAGACAGATTAAAAAAAACAAAACAAAAAGTATATAAGTAGTATATCAGTTATCTGGTTCCCACAGTACAGTAGCTTTGCTTAGTTTGGGGCTAGATGATGCTGTGTGAAAGGTCCAGCATTATTTATGTATTTATTTTATTTATCTACTATTTTGATGGCTGTTCTACAAAATTCATGTTTGATAAACCGTCTTACATAATGAATGTATGGAATGTGTATATTTTTAGACATCTTCAAAGGATGTTGAGTGTCGCGAGTGAACGAAGTCGCGAGCACAGCTAGTTTTAAATAATTTAACGGGACTATTGAAACGACTGTTAAGTATATGTAAACTAATAATGAGACTGGAATACGACATTTACGTCGACACCGACGCATTCGCATGCAATTCGCATCGACAGATCGCATCCGACAAGGACGCACCTATGTCATTAGCTATGTGCTAGAGTGAGACTTGGGATCGCATCGTTTCGCATTCGCATGCAAATGCGTCGGTGTACTAACCCCGTTACAATTGAAATTCATAGTTATTTTGATCTAAAAGTCCAAAAACCTTTTTATCTGTTTTCACTTGTCATGAAAGCCGATAGACTTTCAAAGAGTTCATTCAAAAGACCTACCACCACAATAAGATAACCTAGACCTATTCAATTCTTATGAATAAAAGCATTAGACTCAACTATCCTGACATCAATCTTCTGTAATGATAAACCCATTTGGCTGCGTTCCAAAGAAAAACAATAAAAGCCTTCGAAAAATAAAAAACTATTGTAAATTCTGAGTTCCCCTTGAAAACATGAAAGTACTTAGAATACTAACAATATAACATGAATAATATAACATGTATAACAAAATATACATGTAAGAACATCGCATTTTCCTTTCGGTGGAAAATTGACATAATGCAAGAAATGTAACGAGAAGTCTGTTGACGAAAGCTATCAAAGATTTTATAGTTTAATCTTTGTACAGCTAACTTTATACCCTTTATAAAGCTTATTTAGTTTCCATTGCCCGATCTATGGAACCCTTCGCTTTCATTGCGTTGCTCTTTACTGCCCATAAAGTTGCTACGTAAATTAGTATTCATCGACGTAAACCCTTAAGTTTACTGAAAAGCGGTTACCTCCATAAGACGGTTGAAAAGTGGCAGAAAAACCGACCAAATGCGAGTCGTACTTACAGACATAAAACTTAGGCCTTTACATCTATATTAGATGTTTTATACAGCGTCAGGAGGCAATTCATGCCAACACTTAACGGGACGCTGCAGTGCCTGGGACATTGTTTGAGATGGAATAGGCTTGCCCAGCACCTAAACTATCCTCTCAGCTTAATCAGCCTGGCCCACAGGAAAGACGACGTCAATACGTGTGGAGCTGACTAAGCTGCGGGTTTCCTCACGATGTTTTCCTCGTGTTAAAGCGCATATAAATTCTACGAAACGAAAAACATTGATGCACGGGCGGGATTTGAACCCACGACATCCGAATTGAAAGTCGAGGTACAACCCCATTCGACCAACATGGCTCTTACTTACATAGGGCAACAAATAAAGCACTCCAAAAACACCTTGGTTATAGGGTCCTCTATGAGTTTTCACAAAAATCAGAAACACAGGATCTCAAGTGTATCTCCAAGACGTGGCATTATTTCAGATGTTGTGGAGGTGATACATACTTGGTACATACATGCCCACATTTTGCTGAAGTTAGTATTTGCAACCTGTAGGTTTGCAAGCCCATCGCTGCCCATTAGAAATAACTGGTTTCCTCACGTTCTACAGTATCAAAATGCGCATCAATATATTCCAAAATGTTAACAATGATTAACTAGCCCTACAATTTAAGATATCCAAATCACCATGGTATCAAGTATCAACTAAGATTCGTATAAACAACGAAACAAGGGTCGAATCGGAAAGTGGGAAGGTTTCTCAACACAGAGTGGCGGCGTTGTCTGCAGCAATTAGTGTAAACAGCGACCTACAACCGTGAGGGCACTTCACTTCGCGCTCAACGCGGCTGCGAGTAGAGTTACGAGCGACAGCGGGAGTTGATTATGTGGCGGGATAGTAGACGAGACAGTGATCTCGACCGAGTAAACGGCACATAGACTAGACATATCATCGAGTGCTCGACGAACGCTCAAACGGTTGCGCAGACACTTGTCAAATCATCCCTCTCGGCTTATAGCTTGATCACGTACCGAGTAGATTTGGCAAGAAAGCAAAATGATGCCAACAGTGAGTTTATGTACGGTCAGCGTCACCAACTGATAACCCCCCTGCAGTACAAACCGCCTTACTAATGGGGTTACCAATTGTTGACGCTCACTGTACTATTTGCAGATAAGCTAGATAGTGATCTCGGCCGAGTACTTGGTACATAGACACATCACCGAATACTCGGCCGAGCGGATAACGAAAGCTGAACAAACTTCCAACCCTCTTGAATTATAGTTTGATAACATGTACCGAGAAGGTAAAGACCTAGCTTACGTTGTGTCTAATCGTGATCACGATGGCTGTTATGCCATCACTCGAATATAATTTTGTTAGTCCAGTTTTTAGTTCTATAAGCTAACCGCTAGTAACATCTAGTATATAATATAAGAATATAATATCACACATTAAAAATAAACAAAACTTTATTTTTAGAGATATATTTTGTAACAGGATTTTATCGCGTATTACCTTTGCGACCACGGTTGTTGCAATACAGCCGAAACGTCGGGAAATAATAAAGGTAATACGCGATAAAATCCTGTTACAAAATATATCTCTAAAGATGAATTGTGATCGCGAAAGTTTAAGAAAAACTTTATTCTTATTATCTTACTAATAAACGTGGTATAAAGTTATTCCTGAGTGTAAACTGTCAAAATGTATGGTTATTTCTATTTTATTTCAAGGAATAACTTTATACCACATTTATTAGTAATGCCGTTAGATTGTAACCCGGTTACGAAATAGAAAAAAAATCCTTCTACGTAGCTGGTTTCGGAATATGGTTACGTAGAAGCACTAATGGGTTATAAGTACCTACGCGATTAGGTCCCTATATAATTTTAAATAAAGAACTGTACGTATTTTGCCGACCAAGGTGGACTAAAGAACGGAAATGATGATGATATTTGGGGTGCAATTTATGGCGTTAAACTTTGATAACTGTAGTAAATCAAAAAAACCATAAAAAGTTCCTAACCGTACCATGTTTTAATAAAAAGAGTAAGTAGTAAAAATCACTCAAAGTTTTTTAAATATAAAACGCGAGTGGGAGAGGATAACAGAGGTAATTTAAAGGTAATATACCTGCCTACCTAATTCAAACACAACAAAATCACGACTTCTGATTTGTGAGGAAACTTGCTAATTCTATTTACTTGATGTGAGAAAAATGCTATGCCTAAACGAGCGAACAAATATGTAAACCATTTTCATGTTATCATTTTCAGTAATGAATAGTTCCGAATAATACCAGTATTTTAGTAGTGTCGCGTAAAACTTAATTATATGCGGACTGGAAAGCAGTCGGTGGAAATCCGCGCACATTTAGTGAAGTGACGAGAACTTAAGGCTGTGGCTATGGTAACAGTAATCATTGCAATCAAGAAAATAATTATCACAACACGACGAAATATACTAATATGTATACTTATATTATCACGACTGTATCCCTAAGGCGCCGTTTACTCGATACCATTCTGGCGTGCCATTCTTGCCTCTTGCCACAGAATATTAGCTGTTGCTCCCTTTGAGTTTAAGAAAATAAGATGCAAGAATGGTATGCCAGAATGGCGTAAACGGCGCCTTAGGGATACAGACGTGATAATATAAGTATACATAATATACAATTTATTCGTCGTGTCGTGATAATTATTTTCTTGATTGCAATGATTACTGTTACCATAGCCACAGCCTTAAGTCCTCGTCACTTCACTAAATGTGCGCGAATTTCCACCGACTGCTTTCCAGTCCGCATATATTACGTTTTACGCGAAAATACTAAAATATTGGGATTATTCGAGACTATTAATTACTGAAAATGATCCACATGAAAATGGTTTACACAATTGTTCTCATTACAGCTGGAAACCCTAGAGAGTGGAGACGATTATTCATCATCACCATCAACGGAATCACTATAATTTTTGAGTAAGTAAGTTCGTATGAGTCAGTGGCCAGTTTTTAGGCCGCCTTAAGGCCTCCGTCATGGCTTAACGACTTTAATAGCCTGGATCAACAATTTAACGTGCCCTCCGAAGCACCGAAGCGCTCAGATGAAAATGCCACTGGCGGTCACCCATCCACTTACAGACCGTTTCGAACGTTAATTAACTTTGACGATCTATCAAGAAAGACTAAGCAAGCACGACCACGAGCGCTTCAATTTCGATTTTTTGAGTGATCATAGCATATGCAACTATGGCACCATAACATGAAACAATAACAATAGGTAGGTATTGTTTTTAACCATGATAGTTTTAAAAATCACAATCGGATCTACAGACAGCTTTCCACAGATGTTTAAACTCATTCCTGGGTACAGGCCTTCCTTTACCTATAATTCATTCGATTGGCTCATTAAAAGAACCTTGACTATTTAAATGGGAGGATAGTAACAGTGGACTTATAATTTACACGTAGGAGATAAGCGAAGTAGAAAGCAAAATTATGTAGATTTAAGTACCTATTGTAACTGTTGTATATGAGGTGGAGAAAATAAAACTTTATTATTCTTATTCTTCTTCATATAATATGTAGGTATACTTATTATCACCTAAAGCGCGAAAGTTAAAAAAAAAAATTACCCCAAAAAACTGTTCAAGAACCCAATATGATAAGCATTAATAAAAGAAAACAATATCCTATACAGACGGAGCGGTAAACGAAAACTCGCTATTATCATTAACTAGATAATAACTTTTAAACAGGCTTCTTTTAATAACGTCGGTGGTTCTAAAGCTTTTAATTCAGATAAGAGATAATATTGCAAGATAAAGGAGAAGAAAATTATAAAAGACATGTCAGGACTTGTCAGGTGACAGGTGCAGAGTGCTAAGGTTTTTTAAACAGCTTGGTTAAAAAGTCTAAAATGATAACCGACTTATCAATGTTGGACCAGAGGGATTATTTGCAATCGTTTTTTCGTTCGTTTGATGAATATTCGGATGCTTCTTACTACGAGATACATTGTATTCAGTCTATAAGATCAACGTTAAAACACGGTCCTAACCTAGGACCAAATATTCCTAACCCAAAAATGTATCTTTAAAATCAGAAATCGTAGTAAGAGACATCAGAATATTCATCAAACGATCAAAAAAAAGAACGCGAATACGGCCCCAGGTAGAAATCACAAACGTGGATGAAGTTTTTTATAATGCTGGGCACACACGTTCGTACAACATGCTCGATCTCGAGCAAGTACGAAAAATTCACGAACATTTTGGTTGGCTTCAAGCATTTGTCTTGAGGCTTGCATAGTACACACGTTCGTACTTGCTCGAGATCGAGCGAGTTTTGTCGAGCATGTACGTACACATGCTTTACTTTTTTATGGGAAAAACCCATCAGTGGGACTGTAATGGCTGACAACAATAATAATGGGAAAAATCAGAAATTCATGGCACGGATTTCAAATTGTAAGTAGGTACTTTTATAGACTTATGGGCAATCAAAAAATATATAAGTATTCCAATTGATATTGATATTGATATTGATAGCCTTTTATTTCCAAATCTCTTTTTTACATGGTTGCTTTAATCTAAATAAACTGTGTCTGTTAGTATCTTATAGCTAATTTCTTATCCTATTGTTAGTAATTATTCTGAGAAATGGATCCCTGTTTGGGTAAAGGCCTCCTCCATCATCAGCCATGACTCATGCATCGTCAGCAGCTCCTGCCTCCATCCAGGCGTTTCCAGCTATGCCTATTATGTCATCAGTCCACCGTCTACATGATCTGCCAACATTTCTTTTGCCTGCTGGTCCTCTCCATTTTGTGGTCTGTACGGTCCATCTCTTGTCTTTTAGACGCGATATGTGACCGGCCCACTTCCATTTTAGCTTGAGGGCTTGAGTGAGTGCATCTGTTAGCTTTGTTTTTTGTCTGATTATACTGCTTTTAATTTTATGTAAGTATCTTGCGGATTTTTAGTAAGCTCCTTTCCATCGCCCTTTGAGTTGTATTCCAATAGTCACCATTAATTATCCTTAGGAGGATTCCGTGTCGTGGGAATAAGAAACTTTAGGCTGTATAAATAAGCGGGAAGATTGGCGATAAAACGTGGTGTTGCTGTCTTACTTTAAGCTTTATCGCAAGGCGTAGAAGCTAGTAGCATTGTATGCGGGAACTATGAAATGTTTAAGGCTATTTTGTTTTAAGTGCTCCGTTTTATTTAAAGCAGTTGCAGACAACCTTGAGTTCTAGTTGACCTAGCAAATATTTAATGTGTAGTCTAAATGGCTATCGGCTAGCAAAATAATTTAAAACCTCTGTCTCTACTCAATCTGAAGACAATAAAATTATCAACTATGCTAAGTAACTTTGCTAAGCTAACAACGAATTGTAAGGCTAAGTATTTTACTTTATTTGATTTTCTGCTTTAATATTATCATTTTGTTTCATGATTACGGGAGCTGACTTTTTTTATTTTATTTATCAAATACACAAAATAAATGCCTACAAAAAAATACGTTTTATAATATTAGCACTTTAAACCACTTAGATTTGTCTTAAGCTATTGAGTCATTTTGTAAATACATTCTTATTACACAATATTAAAAATTAATACCTATTTGACTCTTTGATTTGAAGATGGTGATCCAGGCAAATTGATTTTATAAATTCTCAGATTAAATCGCTTCGTCTCGCTCTTACTCGGCAAACGTATCTCAAAAATATAAGTATATCTTCTTCATGATAATGGTCGTACCTTTTTCGGGTCCAGAATGGCTTCCTATACCTCAAATAGCTGCCAAATCTATTGTCATCTCTTTTCATTGAAAATGATAAGGAAAAGACATTCGAGTAAATATTATATTATGTTTTTAATAATATAAATCTAATATACAGTACAGTGTATGTTGAGGTTAACCAACAATAAGTAAAGCTGAGCTGAAGTAAGAGCTAAGGGTAGCTAGCTAAGGGTGGTGACTCCGAAGAGAGCTAAAATAACCAAACCCGATGAGTACTTGTTTCAGACTGATTTTATTGTTTCACGTTATTGTAAAGAACATCGCAGTGCAGAGTAAGCTAATTCAAAGTTCAATACTGTAACCTAGATTATGTGCATGCGTCGGCTTGTACAGTGTAAAAAGACGTCTACCGAAGCCGAAAGGGGTAGGTATAGGTACAGCATCCGAACTCACCGGATCCGGAGAAAAAAGCATTTGAAGATTACTGTTTGCGTATGTACTGGGCGCGTTGTTTTACGTAGATTGCTGGATTTTGAGTTTAAATTGTTTTTTCTTTTAAAAATGAAATATTTAGGTAGGTATGGTCTTATTATGTTATACTAGTAGTCAACAACTGAAAATAACATAAAATTACTAAGCTAAGTTACTAAGTTTTCGCTAAATGAGTTTAGAATCATGGTGTGATTGCAACCCCTCAGTTTTCGGTAGTAGTCTTTTTACACCTTGTATAATCTAGTATATATTATGCTTTTAATAATATAAATCTATAAGTATTTATGTTATTAAAAACATAATATATATTTACTCGAATGTCTTTTCCTTGTCATTTTCATGTCAATGAAAAGAGGAGTAGAATCACCTAGTTTTAAGACGTTTCAAAGTGATCCCCGCGGTCCTACTGAATAAATGCTTTTTTGACTTTGAGATCAGCCTCATCAGCCCCACCAGTGATTCTATAAAAGTAAATATAAATTTTATAGTTCTAGCAAATTCAAAAGCATGACGTGATTTAACTTCGCAATGTTTTCTACATGGCTCGTATATTCGCTAGTTTCAAATCTACAATTTTAGCGTTATTTACTCGTCACTTTACCCCAACCTCCCTTGACTTAAGGACCATTTCCAGAGTATTTGTGTAGGAGCACCTGCTTTGTGTAATAGTATAAGAATACTAGCGCTCGGTCGCCTAAGCAAACTCGTGTGTAATAGTGTTTGTATGGAAACGTTTGTTCGTAGCTTTTGTGAAGGCGCCTTGTGGGTAAATTGGATGTAAAGTGACCGTTTGTGATAAATCAAATTTTGTAAAACGAATTGTTTGGACTTTTAGGTTAGGTGGGGGATTATAGTTTGTCAAGGTTGTTCCTGATAAAACAAATTAATTTTGTAAAGTTGATGTGTTTGTATGTAAAATTAGATTATGATATTTTTTCAATTCAAATAAAAGCACAATAATTATGGCAATCTTTTAAATTCATAGCTTAGCTCTCAAGCACAATTACCGAAGTGCCTACAAAAAAGCTCCATACCGATATGAACCGCCCTTCATCATCATCATCAGCCTATGGCAGTCCACTGCTGGACATAGGCCTCCCCTAGTGCGCGCCATTGCGCCCTGTCCTCAGCTCGACGCATCCAGCTTCTGCCGGCAGCCTTTCGCAGATCGTCACTCCACCTGGCCGGAGGGCGTCCTACACTACGTTTGCCGAGTCGCGGTCTCCACTCAAGAACTCGTTTACCCCAACGGTTATCGGTTCTTCGGCAGATATGGCCAGCCCACTGCCACTTCAGCTTGCTGATTCTCTGAGCTATGTCGACAACTTTGGTTCTATGTCGGATAGTCTCGTTGCGGATTCTATCCTTCAGAGAAACTCCGAGCATAGCTCGTTCCATAGCTCGCTGAGCGACTTTAAACTGGTGGACTAGCCGTACTGTGAGTGTCCACGTTTTGCCGACTGTTGCCGATGTTTGGCCACGTCCGCCCTTAATGCAAATGAAAAAAAAATACATAATTGTAGTAAAACAATGTAGTATTTTCATTTATTTGTTTCATTCATGTCATTTTGACATGCAGTTTAAAAAATAAATTAGTAAGCATTACAATAATTATTTTTGCCAATATACAGAAGCGACATCATTGTCGTAGTGAACGTAAAGAATTTGATGCTTAGAAATCTGATAAAAACGAAAAGGCACTTGTATGAAACTTATCAATATGATCATTTTGAATAGCTTCTCTGACAGCTGTCATTCCATTTAAAATATTTCACAACAACCAGTTCAACAATGCACATCAGATAACAAAAGGTATCGCGAGTTTTAGAAAATATGGGTCCAATATCGAATTTTTCGAGCAACCCAGTTTAATTAAAAATACTTCTTGTTTAGCATTTTCACAAATTGTTACATTGAACATTTAGTTCCTGCATTGTTTTGTTTGAAATTGTTTTAAACTTTTATTTTTTTACTAGCTACTGTGCGCAGCTTCGCTCGCGTGGTACCAAAATTTTGAGGTTTCCAGGTACGCCTATTCCAAGTTTCATCCAAATCGGTTCACTGGTTTAGGCGTGATTGAAACACAAACATACAAACATCCAAACATCTAAACAAACTCACAAACTTTTAGCTTTATTATATTAGGGGGATGGATATTTTGAATGTACAAGTACCTATACTTGCAAATTTCTAACGCGGTAAGAATGCGATATTAACCTCGACCAGCTGTGCGAGGTCGGTTGTCTCGAGATATAATGTTTTTTTCGGAAAATCCTTTTGGATTTGGTTGTGTGTTGGGATGCTATACCTACCCCTTTCGGCTTCGGTCTTTTCACACCCTGTATATATAAATTACTAGCTGCTCTCCCGCGGTGTTACCCGCGGTCCCTCGGGATTTTTTCTTTTTTTTGGAATAAAAGTAGCCTATGTCCTTCCCTGGGATACAACCTTAAACTATGCCAAATTTCAGCTTAATCTGTTCAGCGGTTTGGGCGTGAAAGCGTAACAAACAGACAGACAGACAGAGTTACTTTCACATTTATAATATTAGTATGGATAATAATAATCATGCTGCAATTTTAAATTATTTTCTAATCATAAAGGAACAATAAAATATACCTATAGACACCAATATAGTAAATAAAATAGTTTAAATAACATTTTTCATATCACTCCGACAGAAAACCGAATTTGGTCCTAAACTAAGGACCGTAAAAAAACCGCGTCCGACCGTTATTATGCAAAATCGAACACCGAACACATACAGTTACAAACACTGCCACAAGGAATAGCCCAAATAAATGTAATCGTGGTCTGAACAATAATCATTTGAATACGAATGTACTGATTTTCTGTGTTACATTTAGGCCGTGAATCCATTGAACCAGTAGAGTTTTAGACGAAAACTTTTTACTTCACATAATCAAGAGGTATATAGAGTTGGCCACTGACTCATACGAACTTACTTTTATAGGCGATGTTGAATATAATTTTGAGTACCAAAATACCGCGCTACGCTTTTTACGACTTGAAAAAAAATTGCCTGAAACAAACGAACTCTACTAATTACTACGTAGGAGTGTGGAAATGTTCTCATGATTAACATATTATTATGATCATATTTTAATTAGGATATTTTTCAAGGTGTTGAAAACATTGGTTTTTGTAATATCTGATACCACCACACTATGGTGTTTAGGGTCATGGAACGAATAAAAGTTGCCTAAAATTTTAATTTAGTGACAAAAGCTTTTTGTCAAAACCTGTTTTATAGTCGTTCATATTTTCTCAACCTCTCCTGTCGGGCGTGATTTTGTATCATAAAATTGGCATACTAAAATGGTACTGCAGTTTATAAGTACCTAATGGGTTTTACGAGCCAACCAGATGCTGCTTGCATTAAGTGTCTTTAAGTATGCCTGGAACCATGTTTGTCTGGTGAAACACTTAAATTATAAATTTGTGTGTGATGTGGGTCATAACGACTGAATAGATTTTGATGAAACATAAAATTCAAATTCCACTGTCGAATTATATGTTCAACTGTCAAATATAACTATCACATTCAATTTGCCAGTGGACTTACCCGGTAATAGGCTGACCTGTGTATCACGGGCTTTGTAACCCACCTCTCAATATTCGCGGTATTGCTTTCCCCCAGCCTCCCCAATAATACGCGACTTTTACGATTATCTCACCTATTTTTCCCTTTACGCTCCACTTTTGTTTTTGTTATGCGTTTGATATATTCGCACCTATCGGCAGCAATAAATTTAACGGCTGATGCTCGTGTTTTTGTTTGATTTGAATTGGCATACTCTGAAAACAGCTATTTATCTTTTAGATTAGTTTAGGTGAATAGAAATCACGCGTTTTGTGAGCACGTAGTCTAGTTTTTATTTATCTAAATAAATTAATAAATTAATGAAAATTATTTATTGTAGGTAGGTACACGTAAACATCTTAAAAATAAACTATGACTCATAAACCTTATGAAAATAATGCACAATGTCTTATCGCCTAGAAGCGTTAAATCTATCTGAGACAGGCAAAACTTAGGCGTGTGGATATGATTCAAGGAAAGCCGTTATGTTCAAGTGGCATAATAACTCTACTTCCGTATGAAGTAGGTTCGTATTCCGGCAGAACATCAAAGATTAAAGAAAATGTAGGTATGTATGTGCCATATAAATAATATTATAAAGTCGTATACTTAGGTACTTTTATATTAATTGAATAGAATTTATCTGTAAAAGCAATTTGTATGCATACTAATTTCAGTATGCAGGTAATTCAGACCAAAAGATAGTTTACCCAAGCAAATAAAATAGGTAGGCGTAATAAAACATGTCAGCGGCAAAACTGCCTACGCTGAAAACGTTTTTAAAACGCTTACATGAATTATTATACGCATAAAAGTACAATAAACAAAATGTTGCCTAATTGCGAAAATGCCTTGTCTGTGCTAATTTTGCAGCACGCGATTTTGTACTCTAAAAGTTCGAAGGTACATTATCATAAGAGCTATTTTGGCAGCGACAGATCGTTAAAGTTTTCTGGCAATACGTTTACGTAAGCCGCTAGGTATAAAATTATACGGTGCAGTGGGATACAATGTGGGAGTAGTGTTATAGGATGAAGCTTTTATTTTCAAAATCTTTGATGGATTAATATTTTCTAATAAATAACTTTTAATTTTTCGTGGGTGGTTATCAATATGTTTAATTTTACCACCCTCGCGGGGATGGATAGCCCATTATCATTCCCGTCTGCCACCGCGGCTCTAGACGCAGTGGCAGACAGAGCCATAAGTGTTACTGTCTTCCAACGCGTGGGGGCAGTTGGTGGGGGCAGACGGTAATAGTTCCGATCCCATAGATAAATCTTTAGTCTTAGATCTTAGTCATGTTGGACATTTTTCTAAGGTAAGACAAATGAAATAGAATAATGAACGTAGGAATTGAAATTATTATGTTTTACTACTTATTAAGAAGATTTCCTCAAGATTATAATTTGTGTAATAATTTATACAAATTATAATCTTGAGGAAACAGAATACCTACTATGAATATATAATATTAATTGGTCCGTTCAGTTTTATCTCACAATTTCTAAGCATTCTGGTAATCATAGACTAAACATTATTTAAAACATGGAGGGGCTTATTACAAGAATATGAGCCGAGTTTAGACCAAGTCTAACTAAAAAACTATCCCTAGAAAAACGATCTTTAAATACTCGTACATAGAACGATTTTTTGTGGTAACAATTTTTTTTTGACATGTGTCAACATGGGGTTCAACCAAGGTTTTACATTTTTATAATAAGCAGTGGAGTATATTTCTAAGAAGCTCAAATGGACAGACATTTTTGGCGTAGAGTGGCAAAACAAGTGTATTTTTGACTTGACACTTGACATGACGGTCCACTGACGGCAATTGAAACACAAACATCCAGACTTTCAGAATTATAATATTAGTAGGATGTACAGTCATTTTTTACAGGTTGCATATCCTCATATCGCTCCCACCTCACCCTCATACGGCCCGGTATTCATGAGTCGCAGGTAGCCCCAGTTTTTAAAGTTAAGTAGTTTTCGTTCTGGCATCGTTCCAGTGCACTCGCCGTCACAAATGAGGCTCTATTTCTAGAACATTCTCCAACCCTTGATAAGTTACTTATACAAGTTAAGTTTACAGTTCAATAAACACGTTTACAAAAACACTGTTTAAAAATCTAGATATTTACATCTAGATTTTTTTAGACAGTTATTTTTAAATGCTTACAACTCGCAACTTTTGCAAACCGCAGGTATATGTTTAAAAATTGTTAGGTGCTTGATCGTTCTTCTTTTGTTTTTTTTTACAATTCGTTTTTGAAAATCCTTACATCCGGAAGTGTATGAATTATTAATCAATTAATCAACTTCAAGCAGCTTAAAACCTCCTTCGTCATATTGCCACTTTCATACTTCTTCATTCATAGCGTAAATTATCAAAAATGTACCACACAAAGTTTTTTTTTTAATTTATATGAACAAAAAAAAAAGAAAAGGGCTTTGTCGCTGAGCGACTATACCGCCCAATCAGTAACATCTTAGCTTAGTCTTCTTATTCTTCTTGGTTCTTTACTTTTTTGTTTCTTCTTATTCTTCTTTTTAATAATGGCAGCTGTTTCACTTCACTTCAAATACTATTATTCAATATTTGAAGTGAAAAAAAAAATACATATTTGAAGTGAAGTGAATGTGAATAATTATTCTTCTTGGTTCTTTACTTTTTTGTTTCTTCTTATTCTTCTTTTTAATAATGGCAGCTGTTTCACTTCACTTCAAATACATATTTGAAGTGAAAAAAAAAATACATATTTGAAGTGAAGTGAATGTGAATAATACATTATGTCACGTCAATTTGATTTTGAAAAAACATGGCGGCTTGTCATTTCAAAACTCCAACGGAAATCTTTCGTCAAATGAGAAATCTTCTTGAATACTCCCTCATTCCATTTGCCAAATCTCCTGTTCCGTATCCAAGGCTTCATTAGTAAAATGCCACCGAAATTACATAATATAACCTAGTAAAACACGAGAAAACTAAATACAATAGCAGAGCCACTAGCTCCTTCAAAAATGGCGAAAGAAGTCCCCCACACAAAGTTGAAATTCAGATTGAAAACCATTGCCTATTCTTACATACTAATATGAAAAGAGGTGACCAAACTTAATATTAGAAAGGTGACACGGAAGGAGGTCGTAAAAGAATACTGCTTGGATACTGAATTTTGAGGTTCAGAGGCAATAGCCGTTTATGGGACGAATTTAATGTCTGGCTTGTTATTAATGGTGACCTTGCATATAAAATGGTAAAATGTTAGAAACTATCTTCTAGTCGCTTTTTGTTTAGAGTCCTCCAAGGACAAAAGTGAGTAATTTAAGTGATTTACTTCTCGCTATATTGTTGAATCAGGCCAAACCAAATCAGGCCTATAATATGCAGCAGTAGGTGATTTCAGGTTGCGGATGATGATGACGATAAGATGTAGATTGTAAACTGAAAAAGCATGAAAATAAAATAAATGGTATATACTTAAGTATAGCCTATTTTAATCTTGAAAATAAAATTTTGTCATAGAAATAATTTTTCTAAATAAGCCAAACATTTGTTGTCAATTATTCATGAAGAGTAAGTTCTAATTGTAAGCTATAAAGACAATAAGATAATTACAAAAGCACATGTAACAAACTGTTTTACCATTCAAAATCTCTGTAACTCTGTAGCTCAACAAAACTGTTAAAATCCCAGAGTAAATGAACTAAACACTATCAAGCAATTTTTGCCTCTAAAGAACGTAGATTCGGTTTAAATTAGCTTGCATAAAGTATTTACCTGCAACTAATAGAAAGCCACTTTAGTTAGTTTCCAATGCTTTAGCGGTAAGTAAGTTAAAATGTTTTCACACGTCGAAAGTTTGGACTAGCGGTTTCGCGCATACTTACCTCAACCAACTAATTCGGAATGGACGGAAAACATCATAAAATCACATAAAAAGTCAAAGTCCTTAGCAGGTAAAATTGATGCTTGGAGTATTGTTTTATTTTTATTCATCATGCTTTTCAACCGACTTCAAAAAAGGAGGAGGTTCTCAATTCATCTGTATGTTTTTTTTTTTTGTATCTTGTTACGCGATTGTTCCGCCATTTGTTGACCGATTTTCAAAATTCTTTTCATGTTTGAAAGGGTATACTCCAGTGGTGGTCCCATATAAATTTTATTCCTGAGGGATTGATAGTTTCCCCGTAAAACTCTAAACACCTTCCCTCCTAGCCATGTCACAAATAGACATCGAATCGACAGCTTGACGCCCTGAGTCACACCGCGTTTCGAGTCAAACATTGAAGTCGGTTTTCTTTTTAGTATAAAAACGTAATTATATTAGAACAACACTTGCTGAGCGAAAATGAGGATTCTTGTGTTCTACTTTGAATTTTTTTTTTACCATTTTCGTCATCATTTTTTCGACCATGTTTTTATACAAATTGACCATTTTGATATTTCACCAGCAGTGCAACATGACCTCAATGACCACTAGACGTTTTGGTGCATTTAAGCAATATGCTGCGGTGGCGTGGCCTCGCGTTTCGAGTTCACTATAAAGTCCAGAGTTTCCGACAACGCGACATCCTCTTGGGTCGCTTAGGAAACCAGAAATCCGAAACAAGTTACCGTAGAAGAAAAATGCATCTTCATGATTATTATTTACGAAGGAATGCTTTTTTTCGTTACACTATAGCGTTTAGCTAATAAGGCTAAAAGCTTTAGATAAAGTTAAAAAATATAAGAAAACAATAAAATAATATTGTATTGTTTACCAATTTAAAATTGATATAACGCGTAGCCAGCTGAATTGTGATGATTGTCCCTGTGATTGTCGCGCAATATTTCCGCTGTATCGCAT
The DNA here is from genome assembly GCA_951394285.1 of Epirrhoe tristata. Classification (NCBI taxonomy): domain Eukaryota; kingdom Metazoa; phylum Arthropoda; class Insecta; order Lepidoptera; family Geometridae; genus Epirrhoe; species Epirrhoe tristata. The sequence continues at coordinate 7,965,477 of OX596152.1, read as the reverse complement.
CAAGAAACTCCACTTTAACCGTCTAGAAGCCAGCAACTAGCAACCACCAAAGGACTCCCCTTATTTAATTTCGTCCCAAGGCGCTGGACCCTGGCCACAACTAATTAATTTACGTTCTAAGTTCTAGCAAACACTCGGCTGATGAGATTACTGGGACGTTGTTTGGAGTTAGAACGTTTGAATTACATGATAAGCAAATGTGCAAAGCTGTGATGGGCTTGCAAACTGTCATGCTAACAACTAACAAGATGTGTATGTGACTTTGGTTGGATGCGTCGAGCTGAGGATAAGGCGCAAAGGCGCTCTTTAGGGGAGGCCTATGTCCAGCAGTGGACTGCTATAGGCTGACGATGATGATCATGTGATTTAATACTTGAGTAATTTGACATTAGACCGTGCTCTACCACCGACAAGCGCACAGAACTACACAGCCTACACTTCGATGCGAGTTTACGCACGTGAAATACCTACTTACACAATTTTATAAGATTCGCCTGCGCGCTTCACAAATGCGAGTTTTCTCGTTAAAGAAGGTGTCATGAAACAACAAATGGCTTTAGAATACTTAATAGTCTCTGCTATCACAGTATAATAAATTTTTCAGAACAAAAATATTTCATGCACTTCGTCGAACGATCTACAGATCAAAAGTCGAGGTATTATGCCAACGACGCTCTATAAGAGCCTATAATGAAAATAAAAATTCCAATATTGAGTTACGGTCACCGTTACATATGCAACCAAAGTTGTTACTTACTAAGAGGTGATAGCGTAAGGAGCGAGACAGCATCGTGTGAGTTCGGAGTGGCGTAAGTTATAAGTTAGTGTTAGTTCATCTCACTTTGAAACTATTTAGATTAACTGTTAGTGAAATTGCTTTTTTTTATAACATAGGTTTATTATTTACCTACTTTATTATTTTTAAATTAAGCACCTACTCTTATTAGATAGAAATTTACGTACACATCGCTGCCCGTTTGTCTCACATGGTTTCCTAATTGTTTATACGATTAAATAAAAAACCTTTATGTAAGTATTGGAATTAAAACCCACCCTAACTTAATAACGATAGTCTAAGTCTGCTCTTTCTCACTAGGCTAAAAATGTTCAGCCACTTTTGTAACTGAACATTTTTGACATTTTCATCTTTAAATAAATTCATTATTTGAAGAGCACTTTCTTTAGCCCACACACTATCCCAGACGGGACGGAGCAACTGCATAGCGAGGTTAATTAAATTAGACCCGCTGCTCGCCAAATAAAACCGCGAAACAGCTCGGTATGAACACTGAAATACAAATAGAGAACAACCGACTATCGTAAACTGTGACCTTTAGTGACCCTTGATTACACAATTTTCTTTATAGTGTATTATATCTTTATGTTAATACAGGGTGAACCACTCAGTGAGTAAAATAATTTCCTTAAATTGTACCATCATGCATACAAATATCAGCTTTCTTGCAATAGTGCAAGTTAAAAAAAATATTATCCAAAGTAACGATTTTGTGTTTGAGAGAAACAATGTTTAATCATTTAATTCATCATGAGCGAGTTCATGTTCCGACTCGCACTTGGCCGATTTTCCGGTGTGCCCCCACCACCTTTTTTGAGGTCTGGATCCGCGCCTGCTACTTACAACATATATGTAATTTAGAAAGAACCTACATTATGCATATTGTCTTAATTGTAGAGACAGTTTACGCCTCCGTCTTCTCTCAAGCCGGCCCTAAAACGCAGAAAACTTATTACTTACCTCATCACACGACTGTGCGAACTCTAATTGGTATTGCAATGACGTTGTCATGTCAAAAAGCATACAATAGAATGGTGTCAATCGTATGATACAGCGATATGCAAAAACACTGTTCGATTATTCATTTATTTGTGTAACTATGTATATTTCAAACAAGCATTTTGTTTGATGTTTCATGACCCACTGGTCATGAAAGGTCTGTGATGTCAATTAGAAACTTTGGACAGGTAAAACTAGTATTTAGTCTCATGTTCAATTAAAAAAGCATGGTGCATTTTGAACTGAAAAAATGAATAAAAGATATTTTATTATTTTTTAAATTCAACTGCTCAAGCAGAGCTTTGGCATTTTTATAATATTACGAGTATAGTTGTATCCAATTAACAAACTTACTGTCCGTACGCTGGAAAATGCTAAGGTAAGTATAATAAATTCAGTAAAAAAAAATTACTTTATATTTAATTTGTTATTGTAGGTACTTACAACAGTGTACTACACAAAAGCTATTGTTAACATTGAACACATTGGCCAGTGTTTTACATAAACGCTGTTCACATAGCATTGACAAAAGCTGGCTTAATTGAATCTGCTGTGCTGAGTGGAACTGAAATAATGGAATCAAATCAGCATGTGAATTGACCTTTATGCACCTGCATTAGGTGTCGTTATTTTCTGATTATATTCAGTGTACTTAGTCAGCAGTATAATTATAAAATTTTACATTGGATAAAAAACATTTGTCCTTTGTAGGTAGGCATATGTTCGGTTTGAATTTTACCTACGAGTAAAAGATCAAAAACTATCTATAGATAGATGATCTGGGTCGGTCAGCTTTCTTTTGGTTTCACACGACGAATTAGAAACGGACTATGTACATTTTGACATGCTATTCAAATCCCCGAAATTCTAAATTTGTTTTCGATGAAGCCGCCACTAAATTTAAAACAAATCTAGAATTTCATAACAGAAGCTAGGGACAGGTGGATGTTCGGAAAATAATTGTTTTAAATCTTACGCCGGAGGCCAGAGTAATTAAATCGAAGCGCACTAGGGTTCCCATCAGTCTCCGCTTTTGAAAAATTTCGAAATTTTAATATGGCCAGATCAAATCAGAATATAAAATCACACTTAGAGATATTTAAAGATTTTTAAATGTATCCAAAAATTAGCACACATGCGGGATTTGAACCCGCCGACCTTGCCGATCCGTGGCATCGCTCTAACCAACTGAGCTAACGGGCAACCGACTCATGAGTTGAAATATATTGGGAGTACATACTATACAGCATCGCACTTTTATACTTGCATTTTTCACAGATCTTAGTAATCTTCCTTTTGGAAGTAACCCAAACATTGTCCAACATTTTTGAGTCGTCTAGAATCAATAATGCTTATATTTTTATGTCCTATAATTTATTTACGGTCCGTGTTTTTATTAGAATTTTAGTACTTACTAGTACGTACTGAGCACCGATTTTATTACAAGAATCAGTGTCAATGTACTAAAAAACTAAAGGTTTGTATTATTAATTCTATGGTTTATGGTATGCCAATACACACTCACAAAATGAATTCAGATTTACTCGTGCGTTCGTGCGTTACGTGCATTGTTTTATGAATTTTCAAAGTTAATTAAAATAGTGCGATGTTTTTTCAATGGTAGCTGAATAGGTACCAAAACAATTTGGGGTATATAAAATGCGGGGGCAAAAATGGCAGTGTAATTAATTTTGTTAATCTGATTGACGTTCTTTGTTAAATTTCTAATTTAAATTGAAATAAGAATGAGACATTGGAATTACGTGGTATAATTCAACATGCATTAAATGCACGAATAAAAAAAGTTTATTTATTCAATAAATACTCGTATCAAAACTACTAAGCTTAAATAACTATTTTATCCTGAAACTAAACGATGGACAACCTACAGGAGTCTCCAAGCGGTAAGTCAGCAAAGTGACTTCATTTAAATTGCTGAATAATCTAGTGTTTTTGATCATTTTATTCTGTATCCAAAGTACTACTCGTACGACGCAATACAGTGTCCCGTTAATAGCTTGAGAGTATATAAATCGTCCAGTATAAATACAGGGTGTAGTAAGACTACTACCAAATACTGATAGGTTGCAATTAGACCATGATTCTAAACATATTTTGCAAAAAAAAACGTGATTATGAATCAAAATACATAGATTATGTATGTACTAAAACAACGCGCCCAGTACATAAGCATTTAGTAATCTTCAAACGCTGTTTTCTCCGGATATAAAATAATTACTTTTTCGGAAAATCTTTTTTGATTTGGTTGTGTGTTGGGATGTTGTACCTAGGTACCCTTTTCGGCTTCGGTAGTCGTCTTTTTACACCCTGTCTAAATTTCTAAGAGTTCACATTCAACGCAAAAGTTTCTATACATGCGGTACCTATTGTGTTAAGCAATAGATATAATATATGCACGACTATTCGTTACATAATCCTCTTTCGTTATCCGAACTATCATTGATTGATCATCAAACAAACTAGATAGATATCTAGACAAATCCATTAATCTATCGTTGCTTTTGGATAGATAATCATTAACTAAATGTCATTGATTACAATTAACGCGATTGGTGTTTATGACTGATTTTGGTGGCAAATGATTGGTTATAGATAATTATGATTGCTTAGTCAAATAGTAGAGTATAGTCCTTTTTACATAGGAAAGGTTCCGTGACAAGGCTCTTTTATGTTAATTTCTCAAATTATTAAAAAGGAAATAGACAAAATCCTTTTTTATTGAAGTTTTATCTTTTAGTATTATCACTAGATTTCATTTATTTCAAAAATTTTCATTGTTGTACAGCGTAAAACGTAAAAGTTCTATGTGTCAGGGATACGTTCCTACGTGAAAAATACTATACAAATATTTTGCGCCTCGCTCAAATCAAAGATCACGGTATGATTTCAGAAGCTAAGTAGATACTTAGCTTCTGAAATCATACCGTGATCTTTGATTCTCAAAAAACGGCGGGACATAGTTGACTATTGGTTACATATTCGAACAAATTAAATTTTCGTAAAAGCACGAAGTTTTCGCAAAACTTTTTTATCTCTACACCCTTGAACATATTTTATATCGCTATCCTTTTCACTTGAGAGCACACAACATTACAGCATCTCACTCAGTGTTGGTTCAAGCGCTAAAGCGTAGTGTAATTCAATAGTCCATAAATGAACACAGAAATCATTAACAAAACAACCCAGAAACCTTCATAAACTACTGATCTTCAAACAAACGGCTCACTAGTGAGGTCACGTGCACTCAATAACTAGTCACAATAATAATAAGCAAAATGGTTAATTCGCCAAGTGTCCGACGGCTTAGGCAAGTTTTACTAAAAACTATGACCGTTACAAAATGTTTAGTTACTTACCAAACTTGTATGAGATATTGTAACAGACATTTCTCTTAATTAAAATTGTTTATTATCATAGTAAAATGGCATTTAACACGATACCATTCTGGCATACCTACCATTCTTGCCTCCTGCCATAGAATATTAGTTCTTGCTCCGATGAGTTTGAGAAAGCAAGAGGCAAGAATGGCATGCCAGAATAGTTCGTGTAAATGGCATTTGAGTTCGATTTTTACGAAGGGAGAAAATTTGCCTAGACTGCAAATATATTTTCCAAATATGGTAAAAGAACTTTTTTAATTGTTGGATTTTATCTATTTATCTAGACTTGAAGTAAATATATTTGCAATTTAGGTAATCTCTAAGCTTCTTACTACGATGTAGCAGTCTCTGATTCTTAGGAAATCCCCAACTTCACCCTGAGTAGGGACATTAGCAAAGCTCGCTGTGCGCTTAAGAATCGTTTATTGGACGAACGTGAGGCACTCAAGCCTGTATTTCTAGAATGTTACTAGTTTATGTTCAACTTTGACTGTGTGTATTATTGTAACTTGTGTTATGGTATATTATTAATGACTTGATATTACTAATTTACTAAATTGTATGGTCATAGCGATACGCTGAGAACTTGTTTGACCTCTAGGTCTGATGATGACATCAACGTCACAACGACGACCAGATTTCATTGAAAGACATGCACTATGGTCTCCAGTGAAATTAATGATGAATGGGGTGAATTTGGGGTTTGCTAAGAATTTGAAACTGCTACATCCTTTACATATGCAATATAAAAACAGGTTCGCGACTGTATGCCCAAGGTGCGGTAGACATTCTCTCAGATCTTTTTTATGTTACTTATTCCAGATCCTTTGAAGATGTCTAAGGGGGGTAGTCAGAGGCATGTCCAAACACATAATATTTGATACATGCCCACATTTTGCAGAAGTTAGTATTCCATACGTGACAGGTTGCAAGCCCATCGCAGTATATAAGAACACTAACTTTCCTCACGATGTTTTTCTTCACCGTTTAGAGCACGTGTGCTGTGCAATATAAAACCTTTATATTGCCAAGTAGCATAGGTTGTGGCTAATTATAATGAATAGTTTTGATAACAGATATTCATCCAATGTACAAGTATAATTTGCTACAAATCAACAGTGCATCACAAATATTTTCACAGAGAGCGTTGAAACTAGAATTACCAATATGGCTGCCAGAATCAATCGTCAATGTAATTACAGCTAAAACAGGCAGCTAATGAGAGAATACCGGCAAATACGAAATTTGATATATTGCACAAACCGAACATTGAAATAGGCAGAGGACACACGATGCGAGTAGCTCAGTGGTGAGGGATTAAATTGACCACTCGCTTTGTGAGAACCTTGTAAGTGGCCGCTACCAGGCAAATACAAGCGTTATCGGCTTCCAATAGGGGTGACGAAATTCTGATTTAATCTATAATTTTGTGACCGCGTAGAAAGATGCCTGTAAGTTTACAGCGACTGCTGGAATCAGTCGACGACTTGTAGACGCGACACTAATAAATTCTTTGTATTCTCAGACAGTTGACGTCACTAGTGACCGAGTGGCGAGGGTAGACACAGAACACGTAAAGATGTACCTAAAGTCGTCGGAGAGGCATTAGGTTCGATTGGCACAGGACCGGAGACAGTGGCGTGAAAATGAGGATGCCTGTATTCGACAGAGGGTGGATACGGGCTGATTAGATAAATAAATAGATACGTTATTAGTTGCGGAAAGTATTTTTATTTGCAGCTGCTTGTTGTCCAAATTCAAGGTATTTTTTTTTGTAGTGTAAACCACACTTAGTATTTCATTTCTCAAAAAATGCATTTATTCAGTAGAACTGCTGGGATCACTACGTAGTCATAAGAGATATTTGATCCTACTCCTGTCCCTGCCAATCTAAAGGTGAAAACGTTCTATCAAAAGATTATAATTCACAAGTTCCATGAAAAGTAGAGTAGTGAGCTAGCTTTATAAGCTTAGTGGACACGATACGATTCCCTGATGAATACATAGCGTCATCAGCCTACTCATCAATCACGGTCCTAAATTAATTATCCATCTAATCCGTAGCTTTTGTTTTGATATGTTCAAACGGTTGATTGGTAGAGGATTTTTTCACTGTTCGAAACAATGTGGAATTGTTTTTGTTAAAGTACAGTCGTCTTCAGTAAGATACGCCAATTTTCAAATTATTTTTTTTTCATGAAAAATATCAAGACAAGACTTTGAAGATGCCTAAGTCAGAAGCATGTCCAAATACATACATTTTTAGTTGTATATAAAAATTATTGATTTTCTATTTTATCAAATGGTTTTACTGAATGTTTATTTTATTTTTATGATAATAAGTGTGCATTTATTTATTGAACCAAATTATTTGGGAGTTCTTTGTCTTTTTATATACATTATTTCAGAACAGACTTACCTGACAAACAAATACTAATATCAGTCGTGGAACTCCGTCGTCGCCTTGGGATGGTTTCATGCATAATGCAGCCAGCTGATTGTGGCACATAGGGCCAGAGTTCTTTGCGAAAACATTCATCCTGTGTTTGCGCGGTCACATACCATAGAGTTATGAATCTACTGATGATATTGTAGTAGAAATACATCTCGTATAGGTACTTATACGAGATGTATTTCTACTACAATATCATCAGTAGATTCAATTCTTTACCTAAAGATTTCTTTGTTGATGTAAATATTTCAAAAAGTTTACTTTCACAATAAAGCATGAGCTGTTTGAAATCAATAAGTACCTACAATGATTACTAGGTTTCTTCAAAAAGTGAAAAGTCTTCTTACTTGTCGGTATCACTCAGAAAATCGCTTTATAATCTTCATCCTAATTAATTAATAAGTTTTTTTTTTTGTCGTCAAATAAATTTAATTTACACATTCTTTTTTATCCAAGCTCGGCAAGTTTCTAGCTCTATGAGCTTTACTTCGTATTGCATAAAGCTATCCCGTTATTGCTGAGTTTGCATTGTTTTCAAATGGTTTCTAATGTTTTGCAAATATTTTTATTTGAAGTTGTTAAATAAACTTGTGGCACTAGTGAGAGGCACAAGTGAAGGAAAGGCGACGACTAAATAACATGCGTTATGAATGAATGAATGAATGAATGAATGAACGAACGAATGAATGAATGAATGAATGAATGAACACTTTATTGTACACCAAATAATAACAAAACAACACATAAATAAAACACGTTCAAAATTAGTGCAATGGGCGGCCTTATCGCTGAAAGCGATTTCTTCCAGGCAACCTTTCAATGGAAAATAAACCAAAGAAGCATACAAAAAGGACGGTAGTGCACAGATGTTTCAATTAGATGTTTAATAATATTTTTATTTATTTAGTACGTTTGTTTAATAATAAATCGCGGTCTAGGTATTTCAGGTATAGATTAGTTCACTTATAAATCGTAATATTTGGTTTCATAAGCGGAAGCTACAATAAAAGTAATTCCAGCCATCCTTTCAAAATAACTCAATACATGCATCAGATACGCTCGCATTCTGAATACCAATCTTTCATTTCGTACTACAAATCGCCCGCGATACATAAATCATTGGATAACGCAAAAACTGTGGGTCAACGCTACGTGACTAATTCACTAACACGGAAAAGCTTTTACTAAACAACTATTCGACGTTTTCGTATCGAGTAGATCGATTAATATAGGAAAGTAGCTAGAGTTCAGTTTCTTTGTTTATGGCATTTTGCTTGATGGAAAACAATAGGGGGTAGAAGGCATCAGAAATAGGTATGTTATGTTTATCACGGATTTAATATTTTGAAGCATTTTCATTTTCGTATATTTATACTAGATAGCCAATGCGACACATGACAAATAGATCTCGCTATTTGTTGAGAAGGTGTTACAACGCGATTCGCCCAGGACCGTCAAGGATGGAGCACGATGGAGGAGGCCTACGTCCATAAATGGACATCCCAATTATAAAAATCAATAATAATATAAAATTTATGAATATAAATGGTAAAATTTTAAAATTGTATAAAATTCATAATTCGAGAATTGCATGTTTAAGTACTTTTTGGGAAATAAAAGGTTTTATTATTTGTTGAGTGCTGCTATGTAAGTTGTCGTTTTAATACTTGCAAAATATTTCAACAATATTCACAAATTTTCAGATTTAAATATAAATGACGGCGCGAGCGTGGGCGAAGCTGCGGCTTAGCGTCTCCTAGTATGGGATTCATCGTTGAGGGTACTCAGGAAAACCACACAGTTGATACGGCTCAGGTTAATTGTGAAAGAAGCGTCGAGTAGGTACAATATTCGAGTTGGCTAGGTAGGTACGGTGAACGTGACAGTTTCGTTGCTCTGAGATGTGTTCAGTCTGGTTGTTGCAAGGGAAGAGGTCGAGCTCAGCAGCAATGACTCTGTCCTCGAGTGGGGCAGTGGTGGGGGCTCGATAAGCGACACTACCGCGCCACTCTGCGTTCACAGTACTTTTACAATAATCAAGCTACATTAGACCTAGTGGTCTAGCGAGGGATTAGGAAGTCAAGTAACCGTTACAAAACAATTCTTCATTTTTATCTAAACCTGATATTACGACATAAAGAATGTTTACAACGTGCGTTTAAAATAAAAAAAATCATTTCTTTTTCATACAACCAATGATGTAAGTAAAGATGTGTGAAAGCTAAACTAAACTTTGTAGGAGATCGCGCGTATTCATAACCACATTGCACCGACTTTATACGATTGTGGTGTTCATTTATTAGTTAGAACACTAACTTGATTGTTTATTCAGCCATAAGGAGCTTAAGCTCACATCTGTATTATGGTTGAACGAACTCGTCGTTGAGATACTAAGGGCTAGTTTCACCAAACTTTATCTAACAGAGCGTTAGTTAATTTGACATCAAAAGTAGAGAAATAACAACGGGACCGTTTTTTTTTTTTTTTTTTTATGGAAGAGGGGGCAAACGAGCATGTGGCACACCTGATGGTAAGTGATTACCACCGCCCACAGACAACAGACAACGTTACGATTGCTTTGTGCTCCATCATGCTCTAACAAAGGAATATCTTCATTAACAAGCCGCTAAATCTAATCGCTGGTCGGCGGCCCGTTAGCTACTAGCAGTTGACATCGTGGAAAATTAAAAATATGTCACAACAACCAAAAATCCGAGAGTGACAGAGAGCCGTTTGTCTGCGCAGAACACAATTTTGTATGAAAAAGCGTTCACTGCGCTGACAAACGGCTAACGGCCGATTTATTAACCAGCTGTTAAACTTGACTTTGATGAAACTGGCCCTAAACCAACTGAAATACTTAAACGTGGCTGACTGTCTGACTCATAAACTAAACTTACTTAAAAAGGCTTGCCAACAGACCTAGTTGGATGCAAAATTTTTCAATTTTATTAAAGGTTACGAGTTGGAGTCCGTCACTAGATTTTTTTGCTTCAGAAAATATTACATGGTGTACGGAAACATAGTGAGGACCAGATAAATTTCGTGTGAAGATTATATTGAAATAGTTTTTCTAAGTTTTGCTACATTTTAACCTCAGAAAAAATGCAAGCAAAGTCGAAATATTAGCTAGTTTATACTATAGTGCGAAGACTAGAACGTATTCTTAGATCTCAGTCTGTTGTCTGGGTGTGTTTCGAATGCTTAATTTATTTTAGAGATTTCAGAAATTCCTTGCTGTTCTAATAAGACACCTATAGATTTTTTTAGACATTTTTCCCTGAACTTGGACCTAGTACTTGGTCCTAGTATTTCTTCTATTCATTTTGACAAATGTTTCTGATCGATATCACCAATTATATCTGAAAAATAAAATTGTTTTTTTTATACGTGACACAAGAGTTCAACCCCATCCTACCTTTGAAAAAGGTTTTTTAATTAAATCCAACACCATCGGAGTTTTTAATTGAAATCATCGACCTTCGGCAAAACGCTCATTTGTATTCCATCAGCCGATGCAAAAACATTTTTGCAAAATAATATCGGTGTCATGGCTTTATTACTTTAACATCTCAACACACACGGTTTCACTTTATAAAAAGCTTTTACAACTTTCATCATCCGCAACCAATAATATCCCACTACTTCCACTTCACACCAATTCTCGTGGCTCCGAATCCCGGCTGCATCAATGGAATTTTGGTCCGGAAAAAAATACACAATTCGACTTAAACACGATTACCAAACGGTGAAGGAAAACATCGTAAGGAAACTTCTATCATATAAGAAGTGAAAGTTTTCTCCTTAAGAAACCAATTATATACGCTTTTGAATGATGTCTCTACTATAACGATTATCTATAATGTAAGATGAAATATTGTTTAATATTCGATCGTATTCAATCAAATAAAATCGGGCCCTGTGATATTTCGCCGTCAATTCCATTGGTTTTACAAATTCTCCTACAGCGAGGATTTAATGAAAAACGTGCGTAGAAAACTCGCGCTCCATTACTCCCTGGGTTATTAATGACCCAAGTACTTTGACTCACCTTCAGTAGACAACGTTTTACAGACCAAGTACAATGTGCTCATTCAAAAGAATGAATGAATGAATGAATGAATGAATGAGTCCAAACCACGCCCTTGATATAAAAGAAAACAATAACTGCATATTAAATTGTTTTTTTATTTTTTTCACCTTGAATAGCCTAGTATTGGCCACGTGGAGTGACCTGACCTTTTCGAAACCGAGAACAGACGGCAACTGATTCTGCGGCAAACATGGAAAACTTGCAACGTCAATCTAGAAAGTTCCAACCCTTACAGTAGATCCATCACTTTGATCGTGACATCTACACGTTTTCCCCTTCTGAGCATCTTTGATAGATAGGCCCATCCGAGAATTCAAACAAAAGTTTAACTACTATTTCACGCAGCTTCTTAGCACAAAAACTTCCGACTTTGTCGGGTTTCAACGATCCTTTAGGCCGCTTTTCACTAAAAGAAAACTTCCGCGAAAATAATGTCCGACAGTCTGTCTGTCCGACAGAAGCAATCGTGAAACTGTCGTGCTTATGGAGCTTACACTTGCAAGCTGCTGTCGGACAGACTGTCGGACATTTCTCTCTTATTCTTGCAGGTGAAAACGTGAAGGAGAAATCACTACAATATTTATAAAAACAAAGCCCTTTACGGGCCGGCAATGGCAGATTAGCACAGGATCGTGGCGGATAGCACAAACTAAACCTGATCGCACATTTGGCCGCGCCGTACTCGCCGCAGTAATTTTTCTATACAAAAAATACTGATGATGTCAGAAAATTCGGCTGGCTTCTGACGTCTCAGAATTTCTTCTATTGAATTTTATTGACAGTTTGGCGCGGATAAGTCTGCGACTACCATTTGGGAGGCCTTATACAGTATATCCAGCAGTGGGTGAAGTTGGGCTGTGGATGATGATGATGAAGCCCTTTACAATCGAATATACATATTTAGAATATTTAAATACTTTAAGTATTTAAATATTCTAAATAAGTATTACATTGATAAACTTGATACAAAGTTACTCAAGCTAAAAAATAAATATTATTTTATATTTTTTAAAAGTCAAAAGAATACAGAGTAAACTCAAAAATTACCGAACTTCATCCTGAACCTTGATGAATTGATAATATTAACATTTCAATCCGAGGGGAGAGATGTTTAATAGGTTTTCCTGGTGGAATGAATCGCTATTTGAATAGAAATGGCATTTTTAACCATACAATTTGAACATTTTGTTTGGATCTTTTGAGCTGGTCATGTCATTGTAAAATGTACAATGCTCGGAAGTAGAATAATAGGATAAACAAGTGATTAAATTGTCTGCAAATAACTTGGAATATAAAATGTTATTATAATTTACTACGAAAGTACCATTTTCTTTTCCGAGGGGGCTCAAAATGAATTTGCGCCATCTAGGGCTATGGTGCCTGGAAGTAATAGGTATTAACCCTCTGATGTACAGTGCCTTACCAAACTTAAAAAAGCGAATCTTTTTGTTGGCACACCAAGAAATTCTTATTTCCCGAATTTTCTTTAAATAGTGTCCGAAACAAAACACCAAGAGCAAGAACCGCAAAGAAATTTGACACCAAAGATCGTGATCGCACGACGACGGGTTGGTTTTTGAAACGCGGCCAAGATTTGCTGTTATCCTGTGATGTATTAACGAATTTGGGAGAGCTATCTCTAATACGTGTGGAGAAAATATAAGCTGAACAAAAATTGATGCATTTTCTCAAAGCAGAACATGATAACTGATCCGAAATCGTTGAAGTCTAAATCATGTTTAAGTAGGTATGGATGAACTGCAGCAGTTTTTGACGTGACTACGTCTTATAATTCGATAGAGCCGGCTGCACGCACGAAACACATGACGTCATGAGGCGTTACCTCGCTCTGGGGCGTTCCATGTAAGGCTAGCGCAAGTGCAAGCGAGAGCGCGGAACGAGCGACAAAGAAGCACAATCAGCCTTTGCGTTGTCACGTTCAACTATTGTCAGTAAACCGACTTTACAGACAACAATTTTTTTTTGGTATAAAATAGGAATATATTTTGAAGGTTTGAGTGTTTTTATTATAGGTACAATGTTAATGTTAATGATACTTATCCCATCTCTGTTACCATTTATATCGCTATAATATGTACATATATTCACTACTACATATATTTACTATTATTTAATAGAAATGGTACCAAGCCCTAAGAAATGTAGCGGTCATTGACTTAGACAATGCCAGATGACCATTCGCTAAACCAGACAATGTCCCATTCGCAGGATTTAAATTTTAAATTCGCAATAAACAAACAGCTTGGCTTGGTCAGTCACCCAAGGGGACAACTTCGTAAGACAATAAAACAAATATTTGTGAGAATACTTTGAGTTTTACATGCAGCTTTGGGTTTTGAAGTTTTGCTGTTTTGTGGAACTTTACGACCGCTAACTTACAAGGCATTTGTTGCAAAGATTGTTTTGTTTATCTTCGTTTACCCGATAGGATGTTACGATGAACGCTCTTAAGCGTTTATTCGCTTTAGATAAGATTTAAAGTAACTTTATCTTAGTCTTGCTACAGCTAGTTTATCAAAAACTTGGATAAACTGTTTACTATATTCATCCTCCTGCCTTTATCTTAGTAGCTTTTATAAATATTTAATAATTACATTGAAAAATCGTAGTCCATGTAAGTATACAGGGTGTAAAAAGACTACTACCGAAAACTGAGGGGTTAAAAAAAGCGCAAAAAAAATATATTTGACTAAGCTACGTCATTTTATGTTATTTTCAGGTATTTACTACTAGGACAACATAATAAGACCATAGCAACCTGATAATTTACTTAATAAAATTAAAAAAACAATTAAAACTCAAAATCCAGCAATCTACGTAACAAAACGCGCCCAGTACATACGCAAACAGTAATCTTCAAACGCTGTTTTCTCCGGATATAATGTTTTTTTCGGAAAATCCTTTTGTTTTTAGTTGTGTATTGGGATGCTGTACCTACCCTTTTCGGCTTCGGTAGACCTCTTTTTACACCCTGTATAACTAACTAGCTGACCCGCAGCAAACTTTGTTTTGCCATTATAAGTAGGTACTAATATCGCTTGAAAATATGAAACTTTGAAACTCCGTTTCAGTCCTTTTTGAGGGTTGTTTTGAAAAACCCTGAAACACATGTCCAATTATTTTTATTATTGGTATTCAAACCAAGTTTTAAGCAAATAGCTGGACGCATTAAAAAGTTTCATACAAACGTTTTCACCCCTTTTCAACCTTTTGGGGGTTGAATTAAAAAAAATCCCGCCTTAGTCCATGTTATAAAAGAAAGCTACTCTCCAAATTTCAGCTTTCTAGCTTCAGCAGTTTTGGTTCGGCGATGATGAGTCAGTCAGGTCAAGCTCTTTTATATTTATAGATAGTGACTCTAGTTAATAATGTTGTTGAGAATATATCACCTTTCCGAGTACGATATTCCATCAAAACAATTGTTTGACTTTCAGCGGTAAACATAAAACAATTTGAGTAAGGAAATATGCTTGCAAATAATGCTCTGGCTTCTATATTTCAAATTAATTTAAGTTCACGAGGGTTACGCAACGCGAACCCTAGACGAGAAAGGAATTATTCCAAACTCAACGAAGCCCGCCATTGGTAGTGATAATAAAAGCTAGCTAGTTTATTAACATTTACCTAGCTACTCATATCACTCCCTCAGAAAGCAATTTAAAAAGGACACAGAATTGCCTTGATTATAGACAGAGTTGGCCTTTCCAGCACCTAAACTATGTTCTTTTTTTTGCGGGTGAAAATTAGCTCACAGTTCCTAGCTTCCCTTATCATTTTGGCACATATTGCACAGAAATAAGTATTCCATACGACTTTACTTGCTTGCTTACTTATTTACGACCTAAAGTTATTCCATAGAAATGCTAAATAAATATAGACCGGCTATTGTTTACTGTCGCTTTATGCGGTACCGTATCTTTTGGAACATTACTTTAGCTATAATGATTTTGCAGCAAACTCTTGTTGTTTTGTAAGAAAGTCACACAATTTCAGAGCCATGAATGCACAACGTCCCACAATTCACGGCTGTACTGCGTTGTAGAAACAAAGCTTGCGCACTTACTAGGGCTCATTAAATTAGCCCGCTGAAAAATCATTTAGTAAATCATGAGTAAGTCGAAATCTATTGACAGAATCATCATTATTGGCCTCTTGCATCTATTACAAAGGAATATACTATGTTTTATAGTGTCACACTAACGATATTTGAGATTTTTTAACACATTCCCAAAGTGCGAGGCAAAAAAAAAAAAAAAAAAATTGAATCTCTCGTCCACACATCGTCTGAGGTGAACAGATCTCTGTTGTGAAAAGAAAGATTGAATACCTAATCTTTAAAAAAAAATTACATTTATAAGCACCTAATCTTTATTTAAAAAAAAAAACGAAGTACTAGCAACGAATCCGTAGAAGATAAAAGGTGTAGGGAAGGGTCTAGCCCTTGCCCCGACAGCGGGAACATAGAATAAAACTGTACGATGCTCTTACAAATAGTACTATAGCTTGGTAAGAACCACGTTTTTACATTTCGTAGTGAAACAAACTAGCTATGTATTCAGATTACACAGACACAAGTTTTTCCAACCGAAGAAGCTAATTGAGAGAAAACAGTCTATCTGACTCTCCCTCTGAAGCTTTAGTTCTTAGGAAGACGTTGGCCGTCATATCAATCAAAACATGAAAATGATAGTCCCTTGATTGTAAAATGTAGTTCGTGCGGGAAAATTACCTCCCGAATTGGTTTGTATTCAGGTAATTATCTAAAACTACGCATCTGATTCCTTAGCTATTTCACCAATACTAAAACGAACGTTTAAGGATGAACATTATTAAAATGATAACGCCAGGAGCGGTAGCTTGTCAAGTATAAAAAAACATCAAAACGAACCCCGCTTTTGCAGAAACCAAAACATAATAAGCACTTCAGAACACTTGCCTGATTAGTCGAGAGAATTATGCAAATAACGTCCGACCCTACCATTCGTCTTACATACTGAGATTTAATCAAGTAAATAGCTCTCGGGATAGCAATAACTGATTTTTTTTACTGTTTTAACAAGAAAAACAAAGGTAACTTAAGTTTTAAATTTTATTTCAACGCAAGATATATTAATCTCACAGTGCATTAATTTTACTACAAATATCCATAGTTTTTACAATAGTTAGGACTATTGTTAGTATTGTACTTATTCTAAAAGCGAGCAGAGTGACACATAGGCGAAACGAAGGGAAACAAAATAAGGTATTTCATCATCATCATCATCATGTCGGCCATCTAGTGTCCACTGCTGAACATAGGCCTCCCCCATCGATTTCCACAGCGATCGATCTTGTGCAGCCTGCACCCAACGGCTCCCAGCAACCTTTACCAGATCGTCTTTCCATCTAGTGGGGGGCCGCCCTCTACTGCGGTTTCCGTTATAAGATATTTATAACGATGAATTCCCATATACATTCCTAAAAATCTGGAGAATATGTGTACTATGTCTCAGTATTAGGCTGTGTTGTGTGGCAGTGTTACTAAATCAATAAAAACCAAGACCTCAGTGAGCATGAATACAGATTTGTTTTCTGCGGACAATTGTGTAAAATGAAATGGCTCACGAAATGGAATCTCTGAAAAACCAGCAGCTTCGGGCCATTAATTTTAATTTGGGCTCCGATTCCCCAATAAGCCATTACAGAATTTGTTGTTTATGTACAGTCAGCCAAAAAATTAGACTGATGAAGATTTTTTTAGCAAAATGATAATTTTAATTTTGATTTCAAATAAAATAAAATAAATAATGCTGGACTTTTCACACAGCATCATCTAGCCCCAAAGTAAGCAGAGCTTATGTTATATGTACTTGATGACTGATATACTACCTAATATATACTTTTTTTTTTAATACATACATACATATTATACATAGAAACACCCAGTCCCGAGACAAAAATTTGTATATCATACAAACATTGGTCCCGCGGCGGGGATCGAACCCGCAACCTTCTGCGTCGCAGGCTGGCCTTCGCCCACTACGCCACAGAGGAAAACAACTTAAAAAATGAAAGGCCCAGTGATAAATGCATCTTTTTTTTTTTAATGAAGTAGGTTAGTTTTTCACCATATTTTAGAATAGAGAATTAAATGATCGTAGGCAAACAAAACTTTTATTTCGTCACACTCTAGCTCCATTAGATTTTGTGATAGGTATCCTCTTGCCCCTCTAGAGAGTCGTATTCCTCAATGCTAAGGGTCTCCTTTAGATATCATCTTCTTTAACTTGTAAATTACATGAGGGTATACCTCGACAGTTATTTTTTCTCCCTCTGACTAGGTAAAAGGATAATGTTGATACTAAGAGTTTTATCCGATTTTTGGAGCTCTCAGTACCAAATGGTCGCATTATCGAGATTATTGTAGCGAGACCGCAACACTTGATTCCCTAATTGGTCCACTAGGTTCAGGCCATTAGGCAAGCTGTGACGTCATTCGAACGTTCTAACACTGTGATTCAATTTACACTGGATAAAGTATCTATGCGCAATGGCGCGCTCTAGGGGAGGCCTATGTCCAGCAGTGGACTGCCATAGGCTGATGAAATGATGCTGAAAGTTAGATAGAGGTTTTTTTGCTTATGCGCAAAATATTCTAGAATTGAGTCTTGAGAAGGCAAAGTGCGGTGCGTGTGTTAGAAGGGACCTGATTATCTACTGCTAATTTGCAAAATATAGCCAGAAGCAAAGCAATAATCTACCTAAATGAAATTTAAAATACCAACTACTAAATAACAAGGTAGTTTTATATTTTCCTATTTGAGAATGCAAACTAAATATTAATATTATATCATGCAAGAAAAACACAGTAGATTATTTCAAATAGTGGGTATATTTTATTTTTATGTATAATGTCAAAATCAGAGTCAAAAAGCATTTATTCAGTAGGATCACATAGAATCGTCTAAAACTAAGTTTACTCCTGTTCTTTCGCGACCAATACCGTGAAGAATCAGGGCAACAAACGCGGATTGGGGCCTCGCATTATTTTAGGTTATCCATTTTAAAACTAAATATCAAGCTTTAGTGCGAAGCCAGAAAAGCTATAATTGAGGCTCGTTGAAGTAAATTTAGATGCTTCTTATGTACAAGGAATAAACGCCTCAACATAGACATAAGTAATTATTAATCATTATTATATACACATCATGAATAAAATACAGAACACAGAAATTATATAAGTACCTAAATGAAACATAATTTCATATTTCACATATTATACAAGCACAGTCACAATTGAATAGAAGCATTTTATAAGTAAAGTTACAAAGTGGGTACTTAGCTTTGGTATCGATCTGCTGCTGCACACTGATCCACATAATCACAATCGTATTCGTTTTATACCCACAAGATTTCAAAATGTCTGCCAGGTTTCTGACCAATCCGAAACCACCAAACATTGAGATTGAACATCTTTGATTATCAGTTAAATTAACAATACATGATATAGTTATATTGTTTTGAATATCTAAACAATGATTATTACAACATTTATGATTAGTAGATTGTGTTCCTTTTACCGATATTTACATAAATTCAAACGACCAATCACAAAGACTTTGGAATTATCTTACTACTCAGGACATTATAACGATACGTAGATTAGCGAGAGTATTTTAAAAGGTGATAGAGGATTTATACAATTTTTGTTATTATCTAATCGTATCCTTAATTACTGATATCCTTAATTAATTCGTTAACAAAACAACAGTTCATTCAATTGTCTAACTCTTATAGCAAAACTATAAGGTAACTATGATTTAAAGCTTAATGACTACAGTAACAAATCATGTTCTCATTAATATACTACTATAATAACTTAATATAGGTACTATTTAACCTATATCGATAAACTATATCACAATAACAAACATTTTATTGAAGTTTCGTTCAGAAACTGATTCGACTTCACTTTACTTCTTGGTTTATGGCTTCTGTGACTTGTTTAACTGATTGACAAGATTTCGTTCACTTCGTATTATTGTTTGACTTTGACATCTTCAATCAAAGTGTCGTTTCGAAATTAATATCTGTCACGTGCATAGGCGTTCTTTTTTACTGTTGGAATTAATTTGATGCTGATGTCTAAGGTTAGTTGTTGCCGAAGCCACAGCCTTGACGATAAATAAGAGGTAAAATAACGCGATAAATCATATATCAATGTATTCCAAATACGATACGCTTAATTTAAAATCGAACAACAATCAGCAGCTTACAAAACTCCATTTACAGCAAACGGCTTAACAGTTGAAAGCTGAAATATTAATCAGTCAATAGGCACAGCAATCTGTTGGAAATTAGGCCAACATTGATTATGAAAGTTAATTAAGGACTCGACGACTGATTGAAAATTTCTTGAAATAATTTTATTCACGGGTCGAATAACAATGGGAAGTTGGGAGCGTTTAAGAAGTTTCGCGCTTGAGATTGTACGGAGTCGTTTATCGACTAGAAAGATAGTGCAAGGGCTTAGAGATAACTGGCCTTGTTATAAAAAAGCTAAACCTTAGTTGAACACCATGTTAAAACATCTCAAAACAAAACTGTTACCACAAAAAAACGTTCTATGTACGAGTATTTAAAGATCGTTTTTTCTAGAGACACTTTTTTAGTCTGTGCTTCGCTAAACTTGGTTCATATTTTTTGCAATAAGACGGAACATGTTTACAGAAATTAAGCTACAATATACTATTATGTATTACAAATACACAGAATCAATTTGGCTATTAGATTCGTTTTTAAGACAGATCTCAGATACACCGTTCCTAACCAATGAGTTTTGCAGTCTAAAAATATATTTGCACAATGCCAGTACATACACCTACCCCCAAAATGTAAAAGTCAGGTGTATAAAAGGAGCCTCTTTGAGGCACACTTTAAACCCTTTCACCACACTCGTTTAAATGAACTGGTGACACGACAAAAAGATGGTAGAGTACCATGGTAGTTGCAGTTTAATACCTACGAATTTTTTAACGAAACCACAATCCTACGACCCCTAAGCCTCTAGATAATAAAAAAGTACGTGAGTGTCGGGGAACCTCCGTGGAACATTCGGTTGGTCCATAAACCACCTACGAACGAAGTTTCAACTTTAACATTTGGCATTTGTCAAATAAATTATTGTCAACTATTAGAATCCTAAAAGAGCTCTTCCGTACTAACAATGTAACAATCTATGGACTGTTTCGCGTCTCCGCACATCTCACTGTGACGTTTTGTCCAATGTATGTGTCGTGACGTTAAAATCGAACGCTTTTTGACGTGACTACGTCTTATAATTCGATAGAGCCGGCTGCACGGACGAAAAAACATGACGTCATGAGGCGTTACCTCGCTCTGGGGCGTTCCATGTAAGGCTTGCGCAAGTGCAAGCGAGAGCGCGGAACGAGCGACAAAGAAGCACAATCGGCCTTTGCGTTGTCACGTCACGTCAACTATTGTCAGTAAACCGACTTTACAGACAACCATTTTTTTTCCAGCCCCATCCTCGATACCGTCCGAAAAGGAACTTCGTTCCAATAAATAAATAATGCTGGACTTTCGCCAATCGATTGCTACATTGTCTATAGGCTGGAATACTAGCGATGTAGGTATGCATGATTCACACAATACACACTACAGTCGGATGCAATTCAATGATTTTCTTCGAAGAGTATGTGACCAGCTCCCGATCTACGAATCAAGATAAATCCAGACAGTCTCATCTGATCTGAAGTTTAAAAGACAAGTAACTTTGATACATGGGAATGCTTTTACGGTACGACGCGATTTTAATAAATGGATTCTCGAGTTGAAAAGTTGTGAAACATTGTGTGGAATATAAAAAATTGCTAGTAATATGATTGACTTAATTTTAATCATCTAGGATTTTTATTTTTCCCGGTGACTAGGTATCAAGTCAGATTAATATGTTTATAGTTTGTTGTTATGGTGGCTACATTACAGTTATAATATTCTTCTTCTTTTTAATTATCCATGAGGTTCTTTTCATACCAGCCTCCTAGTCCTCCTAAACAACATGACAGCGAACTTCTCGGTCTTTCTTTTTCTCTCCTTCCTTCCCTTCTATATTGTTCTTAATGGATACTCGTTTATACGAGTTCAAAAAAGCTCAGTGACATACACTAGCTCATCATTAACATTCTCCTGCCCTTATCCCACGCTAAGTGGAGTCGGCGCAACACTTCTTCCACTCACTCCATCACTCGTCAACTATGAAATTCACTAGCTCAAACAAATTCATTTTAAAGTTACGTTAATATAGTAGGTACTGTAAGTTACTTTGTTGACATAACATACGTTCTAATAAGTTCCTCAACTTATAATTCTTGACATCCGTCGAAGTGAATCTGTTAGATCAAGTCGTAAAATGTTCTTTCCAAGAAAGTATCAAGAAAAGTTGCAATCTTTTACTGCGAGTTGATTGTTCGATGAACTCCGAACTACATAACTTTGAGCAGACTTAACTTTGGACTCTATTCGTGTGTATTACAGCAATACTCTTTTATTTGTGCAGCTTCTAGTTTGAGATAAAAAAGCTAGTAAGAAACAGTTTACAAATAGATCCATCTTTGTTTTTTTTATTGTATTGTTTCGCGCATTATCGCGTAGATATTCGCTAAAATGTTTGTAAAAATTCAGGTATTTACAATGCTGCCTACTCAAAAAGGGTATCAACATAGACTGTGACACAGCCAAGTGATCCTATATTCTACATGAAAACTTGCACTACGATATTTATACCAAGAAGGAAAGCAAGCTATACTGCAAGCGCTTCATTTTTGTCAAAATAATTTTTAACAGTAAATTATTCTTATTCAATTCTAGTCTTTCACATCAGCTGAGAAACTAATACATTTCGTTTATCTCTATACATCGAAATAAGCTGAGACGTGACTGCGCCCTGAGGCTACACTCCATCGAACTGCTCTCAAAAACCCGATCTTGATCCATGAACTTTGATTTTATAGTTTTGCCGGAGCTGTGTTGAATTTTCTAGAGAATTTATTTGCTTGGAAGGCTGATAAATACAAGCTACCAATTACATCCAAATCTATACGAACTTAAATATTTTTTGAATTCCAAGAAAATATTGGGATCAAATTGACGAAGTACTCCAATTTTTGCGTGGTGTAGGTTTACAACACCTACGTTAAAACCTTAATTAACTACAGTACCTAAACGTACTAAAGAATTTACTTACAAATTCTTAATTAACGAATATTCATCACCCATTTTCAAAAGAAGTCTTAAAATATGAACGGATGATATAAAAACTAAACAGTTTCTATGACAAATATTTACTTTTGAAAAAATGCCAATTAATTTCTTGAACAATAACCAACTACATTCCCTTTGTCTTCCTTCATAAGGTCGAAAGTCGTAAAACGAAAATCGAGCAGAAAATTCGTTCTTGTTTCAATCATATCAGTTCAATTTCAAGTATTGTTCCATAATAGTCAATCAGAGACCGGAGAGTTCGTCAACTCAATCAGAGACCGGAATCCTCAATATTCTAACAATTCACTTTGCAAAGGTGAAACTATTCGCTAAGCTCAAATAGCCTCAACACAAGTTTCTAGGTATTATCGAATTCACAGCATGCTTGTAAACTGTTGGATTCCTGGTTAAATATTAGGTGCCGTTTACACGATACCATTCTTGCCTCTTGCCACAGAATATTAGCTCTTGCTCCGTAGAGTTTGAGAAATTACGAGGCAAATATGTATTCCAGAATAGCATCACGTAAACGGCGTCTTAGTCACAACTCAAGATCTTCAAATGAAGAGTGGGGCAATCGATTTGATTTTCAATTGACTTTATTTTTGCCTATCAAAACACAAATTCGAAATCAAATCAAAATTTTATGCGGCTTGAATAACGATTTTAGCAGCCATCGGTTGAAAATCTTTTAATATTTGTTCTGAAAAGCTTGCAAACTAGTGCTAATTACATTCCAAATGATATTGAACTTAAAAGCTTTGTCCGAGCCGTTGCACAGATGTTTCAAAGCCTTCTATGATTTCCTAGAACTCAGGTATCCAAAATTATATAAGTGTACCTATAGCTAAATTAGTGTTCAATTGCAACAATATCTGTAAGTAATTTTTACGTAATAGGTATCATTTATAAAGGTATATTCCTACCGAACATCTGTCGAACAAAGTAAATTAAGCAGAACAAAAAATATAATTCCGGTTTTAGAGGAAAAGTACCAAGAGAGCAGAATATCAAAGACGATGCCGAAACATTTTGGACAACATTGAATAACACCCAGTCTTTTCGCATGAACGAACTATCTCTGAAATCCTTTTTGGACTACAGTACCCTTATAAACCCTAGCACAAAAGCTGGCTACGTACTTTGTATTCAACTCAAACCCATTGCCAAAAATGGAAAATGCGATCGCAAAAGTATGGTTTCTGTTGAGGAAATTTCACAAATCATAAAGCACGAGGACTTATCCTGGCCAGTGGGTTGGACTGGCCGATAAGAACCTTTCAACTTCGGAGATTTCTATTGTAAAATCAATCTGGTTATTTTGTTTCAGAAAGGGTGACGTTAAAACGAATGGGTATTGGGAAATGGCTAAGATCTCGCATACTCTATCGGGAGGATGTAATTTATAGGATCTATTGAACGGAGTTTGAATGAAAGTAAGCTACGCTATCTCTGTACATACTATCTGTCTTATTTTAATAAGGAAATCTAGGGCAGAAAACTTCATAAATTTAAGAAAATCTCAAAATTATTGATATAATTCATAAAAACTCAATACATAAAATATAACAATTATTTTGATCAACACGTGTGTGTTGATCAAAATAATTGTTATATTTTTATTTTTTTTATTTTAGAAGAGTGTGTACTCTTCTCAATATATCTGATACCCTGGTACTTCTGACATACTTTTTTAGTATAGTTAAATCTATCTATGAATGCACATTTAACAAAAACTATTAAACGGCCATGGAGATAAAGAAAGTTAGCGCACTCTATAAATAATAAACAATATTTTTTGAATCCATAACTCTTAACCATTTTCACAAAACGGAAAGCATTAGCTGCCATCTGCTGGCATAAAAACAAACAAGTCCAATTGTGGGCCCATAAAAACAGTTTATCTATATAAAGTGTAATTAGTACATAGTATAATTACAGGCTGTACGGCGATTTGGTGGGAATCTTGGCTGGGGTCCTGCAATTAAGGCTGGCTTTAACTGTGGCCGGCAGTGGATCCAATTACTAGGAGGAGGTGTGAAGGGAAAGCGATGGAGGTGAAGATCTGATAATCTGAGCATGGGCTTTGTCTTACAGATTGAACCGTTTCAATCTTACATGCCTTAGCTTGCTTAAAGCGATTTCACATAATCCGATCCGATATCGGTATCGGCCGCCGATACGATGGCGGGGCAAGTAAAATGTATGAAATTGATAGCTCCGATATCAGATATCGGATCGGATAATGTGAAAGACAGGTTCATATTTGATAAATTTTACTTGCCTCCGATATCGTATCAGAGTCTGATACCAATATCGGATCGGATGATATGAAAACGCTCTTAGTCGTCCTTGTTCTGCGATTCAAGTAGAAGGAAGGAAGATTCAAAGAAGGAATTCTTATCATCATCATTTCAGTTCGCTGTGGGGTCAAAATGGATAGGCCCTGTGGCCATGATGCCATGATGGAATTACATTTTGTAGGCTTCTTATAGTCCAAGCAGCTGATAGCCATTAGGGTGACAAAAAAAAACTCAAGTCTTGCTAAACGAACAGCTGCGTATAAGTTGGTTATTGTATGGAATTAATAAATAAATAACGCTGGACTTTTCACACAGCATCATCTAGCCCCAAAGTAAGCAGAGCTTGTGTTATGGTACTAGAATGACTGATAAACTACTTATATATTTTTTGTTTGTAAATACATACATGTTATACATAGAAACACCCAGACCCGAGACAAATATCTGTACGTCATACAAACATTTGCCCCGCGGCGGGGATCGAACCCGCAACCTTCTGCGTCGCAGGCGGACCTTCGCCCACTGCGCCACAGAGGTCGTCGTTTTTTATTATTTTTCAACTACGTATAGGTATTAGGGTCTGATGAAAATAATATCTTTAGCATTATACCTAGTATTTCGCTATATCTTACAAAATGCACCCGAGATGCATGTTGGTTGTAGGTGGGTCGATGCTGGCAAAAAATGAAAATGGACACTACCATTGCAACTTCAGTTTTTCTCTTGCAATTTCACCTAAAGGTTTGAAGAATTCGATGATAATCTAATAAAATAATCATGATATTATTGAATGAAGTTCTCCTTCTTTTGAAAACCAGATTTAGTTTAGTTTAAACTTTAATTGCAGATGAAAATTGTGTATCGGATCACAATTTTTACATAAAGTTACTGTTATGCACCATAATTTTAGCTTCATGTTCGTAATATCAAAATTAAGCTTAGAGGAAATAGGGCAATGAGGAACTAAATATTTTGCTACTGAAAATTCACGAACAAGCACCAACGCGTCTCGCATTTTCCGCGAAGACTCTGTATCAAGTCTTGGCTGCAGTTTATCCAAAAGCGAACTTAGTCTGAAGTCATATTTCTTAAAATAATATAAACGCGTCAAGTCCAGGGGAACAAATCTGTACATACCTACGCAACGTACGCCGGCCCAAAAGACAACCGTCACGATTTGGGTCTTGAGACATATTGAAAATTTTTAAATAAGCTAAAGGTAGAGAGTTTGAATAAATATATTAGGCGTGAGACTGCATATGACCACAGACAATATACAGGGTGTAAAAAGACGTCTACCGAAGCCGAAAGGTGTAGGTACAGCATCCCAACACACAACCAAATCCAAGATAATTTTCCGAAAATATCATTATATCCCGAGAAAACAGCGTTTGAAGATTACTGTTTGCGTATGTACTGGGCGCGTTTTTATACGTAGATTGCTGGCTTTTGAGTTTTTTTCTTTTATAAATGAAATTATTAGGTAGGTATGGTCTTTTTATGTTGTACTAGTAGTAAATAACTAAAAAATAAAATAAAATGACGTAGCTTACTCAAAAAAATTTTGCGTTCTCATTGAAACCCCTCAGTTTTCGGTAGCAGTCTTTTTACACCCTGTATATATGACTAAAGTTTGGCAGCAACCAATTACTAAAGGTTGTCCAATTTGTCCATGCCTGCTTTAGTTTATATTTGCATAAACTAAAAACAATTTCTAATACTAGGTACCTACATAGGCCTTTACGTTTATTTTTAACGTGAAAAAGTTCCTTCATTCTTATTTTTCTTGTCACAGCTCTTGTAGCATTTTATTTCATTTAGCAAATTTAACTTCTTTCAGCTAGCAAAACAAGGTTGATTGCAAGTTTTCTAAGTTTTCAGCTTTTGAGAATTTCCTCGTACTTCATATTTTATCTTCCTACACTTTCTTAGAAACTCTTCTTCGAGAATGTTCTGACAGAATGTCGCGACCTGTCAAGCTGATAACTTATATCATAATTTAGTGCTATCGAGGCTTCTAAGATACTACGAACAGCATAATATGGCTCTAAAAATTAAGAGACTAAACTTGAATGAATAAGCTTATACTCGTACATGCACTAAACGAATGATTCTCTCTACTGAACCAGCCAAAGTGTGGGGCTAGGGCGCTTTAATCAATTAGGTACTATCAGGCCACTCAATGAATTACTCGCTTCTGTGTTCAAGTTTCATTTCCCAAAGGAAAGAGTTTATTTTTTAGTAATTATACGAGATTATTTTGATTAGCGCGTAGCAGTGCTACGATTTTACGTAGCTGCGCTACGGCGCGGCGCTACATGCTTCTTGAATTCTTAAATTTTACTCACACATTGAATAAGCATTGAAATACACGTTGAATGAGAATTCATTGCTTACCAATAAATAACAAGCTATATTTTGTTAACAGTAAGAACTGAAACAGCATAGCATAATAACTCCTTGCTGCTGCGTTTTTGAGCAAGTAATTACGTGCAGGTTAAAAAAAGTCAAATATCAGTTAAAATCGTCCGTAAATAAGTAGCAGTAGTGATGATTTCGATGGTAAAAAGTATTTTTACGGTTTTTGCTGTTAAATAAAAGAAAAGCGCTTTAAATCCTGAGCCACGTAAAGTAAAAGCACTATGTAAAAGAATCGCGACGTGACTGTGTCGCTTTTATCAAAGTTTAGGATTACCCACAGCACGTCATAAAAGATATAATTTTACGTAACGTGGAACGGGAGACGCGGTTTAATGATCAGATTCTGAGATGGGAAATTCCTGAGCATGTGATGCTGTATACTAAATACTAATAACACTAGATAAATACTAAGTAGCAACGTGTATCTACATTTCCACATTTGAGATAGTTGTGTTGCAAACGACCAATGATGTCTTCATTTAGGTACTACCTACATTTCTCCGCGTATCTGAAGGTCATTTTTGAAGCGGCGGTTTCAAAGTTCTGTTTGTACCACACGGAGACGTAAAATGAGCTTATTCTTTCGGATATGCTGGCAACCATACTTTTTAGATGGCAACTCGAAGAGAGAAGCTGTGACAATGACAGCGTGTGACGTGAGTTCCGGCGGCGGTCGGGTGATTGGAGGTTGTTGTTATTGAAATATAACGAAGTAATTATAATAAAACATTGGAATTAAACATTGGAAGAAAGCTAAGAGTTAATAGTTAAAAGTATAAACGCGACTAAAAACTCAAAAAGTGACGCTTATCGACTCAATCGATTAGTGTGAAGTGTCGATCGATATGTGATCGATGACCTCTTTGACGCAGTGAGAGAAAGCCCGCTTGGGACGCAGAAGGTTGCGGGTTCGATCCCCGCCGCGGGATTAATGTTTGTATGATCTGCAAATATTTATCTCGGATCTGGGTGTTTCTATGTAGGTATAATACGTATGTATTTACAAACAAAAAGTATATAAGTAGTTTATCAGTCATTCTAGTACCCATAACACAAGCTCTTCTTACTTTGGGGGCTAGATGATGCTGTGTGGAAAGTCCAGCGCTATTTATTTATTCATTTTATTTTATTTTATTAGGTATACTATATATAATATAAACAGGCTTAACTGAACACATTTTCACAACACACCCCTCTTTGAAATGCAAGTTTTATATTAAGTTTTAAAGTTCCTAAAACCAGCAGTTATACCTACTAAAAAGGGGAAATTAAATCTCTGGCTGCAGTATGACAGGAAAGAAAAATTTAATATGCGCCGGCAAAAACTATGACACATCTGATTGCTCTCTCTGAAGGCTTAGCAGTTTTGTGAAATGAAATTTCAAATTTCATCGTGTACCTAGTATGTTTTGAGGATTTAATAGGACCACTTTCTAGAAAACTAGCTGTGCTCCCGCGGTGTGACCCGCGGTCCCTCGGGATTTTTCATTTTTTCGGGATAAAAGGTAGCCTATGTCCTTCCCTGGGATACAACCTTTAACTATGCCAAATTTCAGCTTAATCTGTTTAGCGGTTTGGGCGTGAAAGCGTAACAAACCGACAGACAGACAGATAGACAGACAAACAGACAGAGTTACTTTCAGATTTATAATATTATAGTATATAGTATATAGTATGGATATGGATTGTTGGTACAGTCAGCAACGCAAGTCGATTAACATTTTATGTTACACAAACTGAATATTTCCGTAATCCGCAACATCATCCAAAATTCGTAACATCATCCAAAATTTTCACTTACTTATTTGAAGATAAAGTCTTGGTTCTTATTAATTTCTCAAGAAAAGTATTTTTTTTCAAAATCGTACAAATAATGTTAAAACAACTATAAAATATATTTACAGAAACTAAGCTACTACATATTTACATATATACAGGGTGTAAAAAGACTGCTACCGAAAACTGAGGGATTGCAATCAGACCATATTCTGAACATATTTATCGAAAAAAAACTCAAAAAAAATTTTGACTTAGCTACGTCATTTTATTTTATTTTCTAGTTTTTTGCTACTAGTACAACATAATAAGCCCATACCTACCTAATCATTTCATTTATAAAAGAAAAAAACAATTAAAACTCAAAATCCAGCAATCTACAGATAAAAACGCGCCCAGTAGGTACATACGCTCGAACAGCTGTGCGAGGTCGGTTTTCTCCGGATATAATGATTTTTTTGGAAAATCCTTTTGGAATTGGCTGTATTTTGGGATGCTGTACCTATCCCTTTCGGCTTCGGTAGACGTCTTTTTACACCCTGTATACAAAATACAACAGGATTAGTCAAACTATCTAAGGATCGTTAAAAACGATTTATAGATCAATTATTCAAGTAATTTTTTCTTGGTTTTCGAAAACAAAAGTGATTTTATAAAGTCCAACTGTTAATCGACTTTCGTTGCTGACTGTACTTTTACCTACCTATTTGTTGTTTTATTTTTCTTGGAGCACAATAAACTTCATTCATTCATTCATTCATTCACTCATTCAAACTACAACGTTTGCTTCATGTATGATGATAAAAGCTGCAAAAAAATAAGTGCTAATACATTTCTCTACCAAGAACTGCCAGCTATGAAGGTGTCAATTACACAGTGGACTGGCAGACCGGGGTTTCCCGAGCATGCCAGATGGTGAATTCTTACTTTGTAATGCAATCTGCAGAATCCAGCGGATAAAATATGTGCGAGAAGACTGAGAATGTTTATGCTGGTTTTATGTAGAATTTCTAAGAAGCAAAAACCTACTCTAGATCAAAGCGAGGCCATTTTATTCTGGTGATAATCTGAGTAGGTACTTAAACGAAGTACTTATTTTATTTTATTTTACAAGTTTTGGGAAAACTAACAGCTAGATATGAACATTGTAGTATATAACTTATAAATAGTATGCAGCAGGAGGCTTCACACTATGGGAAGGCATTACATGTTTCCGCGAATAAATATCAACGAGTTATGTATAGCATGAAACGAACAGTACTAACAGGTGGCGACAAGAACCAATAGTAAGTTTAAAAAGTACAAAACAAGAATTTTAACCTAAAAATAAATACAGAAAAATCTTACCCACTATAAGGTACTTAGGTAGTAAAAAATATTTCCAGTAGGTATACCAGTATCTAGTTCAAAATAATAAAGAAAGCTTCACGAGAACTGTAAAAACATCAAAGCGGGCCTATTTTATGAAGCATCCTTCCACCAACTCGATTTCCACTAGTCACAGATACACTGATATGAAACTGATTTAATGAACGAATGAATGAATATCCATTCAATCGTGAACGATACGTTGGGAATCACGTTCACTTCAGTGGATTTATTAGCGTTCATTGTAAAATATTGAACTTTCATGATTTTATGGCGAACAGTTTTCATTGGTTAGTTATTTTGTTAGTTGGATTTATGGCTGAATGTGCATTTTCGGTCAGTTTCCGGTAAAACGATTTTAAAATGGTAACTTTTGCTGAATCGACTGCTGTAATACTTTGGGGCAATGGTGTTTAAATACCTAATGCATCTCGTAGTTTTCGCCCAGTGGTCGAAATACGAATATTCACTAAACTTTTGCCTCGATGCCTTGATTAAGTAGATGAACTTTACTTAGGTACTTTGACAAGCCTATGGTAGGTAATTTCGACTTGCAAGTTGCAGTTCCGGCTGCAACTTGAAACATTTGAATTTAAAAGGAAAAGTTCCACCAAATCTGTCTGTTTCCCCTAAATTGGTCGCGATTTTTGAGTAAGATGTTAAGTAGTTTTACCTACTTACTAAAAAACGTAGGCCTTTACATGTATATTAGATGATTTATACAGCGTCAGAAGGCAATCCATGCCTACACTTAACGGGACGCTGTAGTGCCTGGGACATTGTTTGAGATAGAATAGGTTTGCCCAGCACCTGAACCATCCTCTCAGCTTAATCAACCTGGCCGATGGCTCATAGGAAAGACGACGTCGATACGTGTGGAGCTGATGAAGCTGCGGGTTTCCTCACGATGTTTTCCTGCACCGTTAAGAACTCGCGTTATAGCGCATATAAATTTTACGAAATGAAAAATCCATTGATGCACGGCCGGGATTCGAACCCAGATTGAGAGTCGAGGCACAAACCCATTCGACCAACACGGCTCACCTACCTACTAAAGGGCTCATCATACGTAGTGAC
Organism: Epirrhoe tristata; assembly: GCA_951394285.1. Taxonomy (NCBI): domain Eukaryota; kingdom Metazoa; phylum Arthropoda; class Insecta; order Lepidoptera; family Geometridae; genus Epirrhoe; species Epirrhoe tristata. The sequence continues at coordinate 7,933,508 of OX596152.1, read as the reverse complement.
TTTTGGTTCAATATTAGCTCTCTATTTAATATAGACTCATTTCCACCTTCAAGTGAAATTTCTGAAAAGTTACACAGGAGTTACGAAGTTTCACGACTTTTCGAGACGAAAATGAGCTTTGAATTGCGTAGTTTTGTAGTTTACTTTCGGTGGATGTACTTACCTAAAGAATTTAGTGTCTGATGATTTTATACTTATACCTAGGTATCATCAGGAAGCAATAAAAAGCAACTAGCCTGAGGTACCTACTAGCAATAATACATTTACCTACAGAGGGGATGAATTTTTTTATACTTAACTTAGTGATGCCTGTAATTGTATAATTTTAATTGATTCGAACTTGTGTAAGTACCTGTACCTACCTATTAGGTATATTATTATTTAACCCACAAAATTTTTAACGTAACCTAACCCTGATTGCTTATTTACCTACTTCGTTTTCGCAACGGTTCAGTATCGGGCTCAAATGCCGCTTGAATGTTGCAATTTTTGCTAAGCTATGATTAAACATAGGTAGGTACTTATTAAATATCTATTATAGTACCTACTATGTACTTACCTAAAGATATTTCAGATAGTAGGGTAATAGACTTCGTCCTAAAAATGTCTGTGTTCTACATTTCGCTGAAATTGCGCTGTTTCTCTCGCCCGATGCCTGTCAGATATCAAATCAGTGCCATGTAGCGCGCTTTGAATTTTTGCTGCAGTTTTGAAAGCCATTTTAAAAAGTCCAACTGTTAATCGACTTTCGTTGCTGACTGTACCTAGATCTAAGCTCCGAGTTTTATTATAGATAGGTTTTATATATGTATATAACGTCTCAGAGTAGTAGCCAGAGACAAGTCCGAATACCTAAGTAGGTAGGTACCTACTTACTACATATTGGCCACAATATTGTTCAGCAAAATATGGGCAATTTTTGTAGAAGAGTTATGTAGGTATAGGTACCTAGATGCTTCTTAATAATAAAGATAAAATACCTACTTAAACACTGCTAGGACCTAGAACGCTAAAGATAGAGAATAAGTTTTACCTACACAATAAATTGAAAACATAACTGAACTTCAAGGAATTATTGAAAAAAGCTAAATAATTTATCCGATGCGAACGAGGTAGGTACCTAGGTACTTATTAACAATCGAAGACCTTTGCGTGCTCAATACTGAACTACCCCACTCAATAGAAGTGGTACGTAAGTAGGTACCTACATAGGTAGGTTCTACGTTAACTCGCTTCTTAAAAAGTAGACACCGCCACGTTCAAATAACTTTGACTAATTCAATTCAATTCAAAACGTTTATTGCTTCATGTACTAACATGAAGACCAAATAAACGCTCTTCCACATTCTTCAGAATGTAGGTAGGTTACCTAATACTTAACGCAAAAAATATCCAATCCATCTTTAGAGATATATTTTTGTAACAGGATTTTATCGCGTATTACCTTTATTATTTCCCGACGTTTCGGCTGTATTGCAACAACCGTGGTCGCGGGCGAACTGGAGGTAGGTCAGCGGAGCCGACGAAAAGTGGCGGTAGTTATATAGAACTACCCTCCACTAATCTTCAGAAATAAGATCGGCCGCACGTCCACCACGGCACACTACACTAACAGTATCTTCACACCGAAAAGTCACATTACGACGCGCCTTGCACCTACTAATCACGGGATTCCACGCAGTTGGGAGCTTGAAACCATCCTCACGATTGAAATTTGGGTACTTCTTGATTTCAATTGCCTCACGAATCATTCGCTTGTAATATTGTCTTTCGTTGGCAAGAATCTTCATATCATATATTCAATATCATCAATATCATTCATTCATATATCCAATCCACACTAATATTATAATATGTGAAAGTAACTCTGTCTGTCTATCTGTCTGTCTGTCTGTTTGTTACGCTTTCACGCCCAAACCGCTGGCATAGTTAAAGGTTGTATCCCAGGGAAGGATATGAGCTACTTTAAATCCCGAAAAAGATGAAAAAAATCCCGAGGGACCGCGGGTCACACCGCGGGAGTGCAGCTAGTAGGTAATAGATAAGTGCAAGTCGTTTATTTCGTTCATTTCGTACCAACATAGTGACGACTAAGTGACGACGCCGTTAAAGTGAAAATCTCAACAGGGTAGGTAGATAGGTAGGTAGGTACATTATTTATTATTTAAAGCTCCATCGGTCATGGCAACCTTTCGAGTAACCAAAACAATTCTGAACTTTTCAAAGACAAAGAAGTAGGTAACCTACCTACCTTAATAGCTTTATACCTACTTAGGTAGGTAGGTATACTCTTAATATAGTAGTGTAATGGCATCAATTCGGTTGTTCATTTTCGAAATAAATGATGTAAAATTAAATACTTTTTTATTAACTCTTAGCTTTCTTCCAATGTTTTATCAATTACTTCGTTATTTTTCAACAACAACAAACTCCAATCACGCCACCGCCGCCGGAACTCCCGTCACACACTGTCATTGTCATCAGCTTCTCTCGTCTAGATCCGACAAGGAGGACTATATACTAATTATGATTTTTTTTAGCTGCTGTTAGGTAGGTACAAACAAACAATTCTTTTTTTGTGTTGTCTTGAATGTACCTACCTAGTTTGACAGATTTCGAGAACTTACTTAGATAAGTAGGTAGGTACCTAACCCATAACAGATTGATGCTGAACGTGGAATACCTACTTTGTTAAAGGACCTACCCATGCAACGACCCACATAGAAAACAACAAAAATCGAGTAACGAGGTTATTCACGCTGACTAAAACTCAATTCACGTTCAAAGCACATGCCAAACAAAATTCAAATGAGGTAATCGTGAGCAAATATCCTGATTCATACTAAAACGAGTGCTATCAAAGAAAGACATGAGACTTTGGATCAAAGTAGACATGGTTCATTGAATGCTAGCTAATCTGTCTGTAATCACTCGCGATACATTTACGCTACGTTTGAGCCCTCAGGGGATAAATAAGTTAATGAAGTGGGGTTGAGTTTCACTGACATTTTGTATATGACTAGTCGGTCCCATTGCAGTAGGTATAGTTACCTAGTTTGGTCTTCCGCGTGGAGGACGTACCACTTATTGAGTTGCAATTTAAGGTAGGCAGGTACCTACTTATCAACAGACGATCGACACCAAAATCGACCAAGCACTTTAAGCCAAGGTACATATTATAACGAGTCTACACCTAAAGCCCTACCTAACTAGGTATTTATTAGTGCAGGGTGACGAACATCCAGAATGCTAGGTAGGTACGTAGGTATTTATTAGTCTTTAGTTTAGGTATGATGATTCATTAGAACGAAATGAATAAGTACTTACCTACCTCAGCTACTCGTCTTCGGTTACTTTATTATTGATCAAAAGTGAGGTGGGTAAGTAAGTGGGTAAGCCCAAAAAGACCCATGAAAATGTACCTACTTACCTATAATAAGTAACGAGCACTCACGTAATGTCTAATTAAAATTACCTTTCAACCTGTCCCTTTATTAAAAAGTTAGAAAAGGCCGAATAAAAGATCAACAAGATTCAAAGGGCGCTTAATCATTACGAGAACAATTTAAGAGAACTTTACTGAATACGCACCTACTGTACAAAAAACTCTTTGAACGGTACCTAACTAATTAAAAAAGGATAAAAGAGACGTAGAGTTGTCGAACTCGATGAATTAAGAAATAACTTGTTAACATTAATAAGTACGTACCTATTTTATTTCTTTAGAAAACTGCTGGTATGAAGGGGGGGTAAAAATATGACCATGACCTTGGTACTTCAGCGGGACGCATCCACGACAATCCGTTCCGTGGAATTGATCCAAAACTGATGTTACCTGCACTGTGATTGGTTGCGGTCGGTTGAACGCAAAGTCTGAATCACTACCCTTAGGTAGACATTATCTAAGATCAAATTTTTTAAAGATGGCAAAGATTCACGTTTCAATAGTAGTCAATAAAATAAAATGAAGTAGTAGGTAAGTAATTAATCACACTACTTAAATAATGAAGTACCTACTTAGATACTTAGCTAAGTTTGTAAGTGGGTAGGTATGTAGGTATTTTGTTTTCATTAGTTTAATTAGTTAATAGGTACCTACCGGAATCGCTCTCATTAGTCAGTCTAAAAATATATAAGACTTTGTAGTTTTTAATATGTAAGGCGGAAATTTTAAACTCTTACCTACCTAACAAAAAATGTTCCGACTAACCCTAAAAACTGAAATAATTTTACGTACATAAGAAAATAAGGCACATGTGTGTTTCAATTTCAATTCGAAGACCACAGAACCCGGTGCTAAAAACAGCATAGCTCTCCCCGGCAGAAATACATTAAAAACCGCTTAGCAAAGGCCGAACAAAATATCGCAGGCAATTTTGACTCGAAACGAAAAGAAAACACAGGACAATAAGGTGCGCTGAAATGCAAATCATTTGTTTAGTGCGCTGTGGTCCAGAATTATCTAGCTTTAGTTCAGAGCACGTTTAATGTTTATCCTGGCTAGTAAAAAGTGTGCGTTACTTGCACACTCTAATTATTAAATCGCCTGGAAGCCTCCATCATGGCTGAGACCCATTTCGAAGTAGCCCCCGAAGCACAAAAGCGATCACTTGTCTGTTGACATTATACCTTGTTCGCTTGTTCATTTTTTTATTTTTATGAGGTAGGTACCTTTCCAGTGCAAAACGCTACACCAGCCAGAGAGCTTCCCACTGGCTATCACTTAGGTAGGTACTACCTACCTATTGGTCGCGAAGGAACAGGAGTAGAATCACCTAGTTTTAAGACGTTTCAAAGTGATCCCAGCGGTCCTACTGAATAAATGCTTTTTGACTTTGACTACCTACTGAGTAGGTATCTACTGAGTAGGTATCTACTGACTTAATTTCCTGCATCAAAACCTCTCTGATAAAGAAAAACCCTTTAACTTAACGGTTTCATTAATAGGGAAGAAACAGCAGTTTCCCTAACGAAGATGACAATTAAAAGGCAAACTAAAACAGGAAGTTTTCATGAAAAATAAACCTTTTTATTGTTTATTTCGCTGAGCGGAGTGTAAACGAAAAATATTGCTAAGGGTCTTGGAGAAATTTAAAAGTTTTAATTGAATATTAGTCAGCTGAGCGGTTATGGTGCGAAAGTAACTTTGCGGAACTCACTTTTCTGTAACATGGTAAAGGAGAAAAACAGTAGGTAAGTCTTGCAAGGTCAGGGGTAAGTAGGGGTAAGTGACGGAAATTACCGAAGAAGGACCACGTGATGGGTACCGTACTCGGAATAGTTGCATTGAGGTGTGTGCACGTTAATATTCCTTGTTTTGAATTGAATTGCAAATATTAATAGGTAACTAAGTAGGTAGGAAGGTACCTACTTATTTAGGTATTTCTATTTTTTTATTTTACGCTCAGTCACTCGCGTCTAAGTTGCTATAAGTAAACGTTTTAAGTAAGTATTTACTAATTTACCGACATTCATTGTTTTCTACACTAATATTATAAAGAGGAAACATTTGTTTGTTTGTTTGTTTGTTTGAATGGAATAGGCTCCGAAACTACTGGACCGATTTGAAAAATTCTTTCACCATTAGAATCCTACATTATCTGTGATGAACATAGGCTATAAATTATTTTCAAAAAAATTAGAGATCTGTTAGACATTAGCTTTTGTATCTGTGAATGTTAAATAGTTTGCATTCACGAGTTCATTCACTCTCTTGTATCCGGATTCCCTAAACATAGTGTACGTTGTAATAAGATTAATTGGTATTAAATAAACTACTAGTGTTCAGAGCTTAAAGTGCATATTAATAAATTATCCCTTAACCTGAAAACTCAATAGTCTAGAAATACAACAAGTGGCGACGAGGACAACGGAAATATCTAAAAAGAAAGTGCATAAAAAGCAATTTGGACGAAAAATCGACGCCATAGCAAATGCTGAAGCAAACAGTGTCAAAAGGCAAACAAGCACCTAGAAAATAACAATCACTCACATTGGAACGATACAAACATTAGTTCAATCCATAGGTTCAATCTATGGTCCACTAATCCTGAGAGCTGCCAACTTCATACTTGTTTACAATTTTGATTTTGTTCGAGTGAGAAAAATAAAAATAAATGTTAAAACAATTCTTTCAAGAAATTTCGGCGAATCGCACCAGTTGGATTCAAAACCTATCCAAACAAGAGCTTCTACAAATATATTACGAACTTAACATATCTTCTGAAAATTTGAATATCGATGCACTAAGAAAAAAACTTCGAGAATTGGTACAATCGGGAAAGCTACAAAAATCTCAACCTGACGAAATATTTCAAGAAAAGATGAGTTCGATACCTTACTATGGCCGTATTGAACCATTTGATGGCACTAACTGTGAACTTTTCGCACAAAAACTGGAATGCGTCATAACACTACATGATATTCCAAAATCAAAACAAACGCCATTATTACTGACAAATATCACTACAAAGGTGTTCGAAAAATTAAATTTCCTATGCTCTCCTGAAAAACCAATTAAAAAAGAATACAGTGAATTGATAGAATTATTAGAAAATCACTATTCGAAATCTACGTCAGTACCATTAGACCGTGCGGAGTTTCGTGCAAGAAATCAAAAACAAAATGAGAAAGTTGAGGACTACATAATGGAACTGAAAAAACTAGCAAAGAAGTGTCAATACAAAGATGTGGATGAACAAGTAAAGGAAAAGTTCATTGATGGAGTGCATAAACCTATGATAAAATACGAATTGCTAAAAAATGGTGAATCTACATTGGAGCAATTAATAAAAATTGCGAGGGCAGTGGAAGCAGCAATGCAACATTCTAATTTGACGGGGCAAGAATCCTTGGAAACTACACCACTCACAGATACCAAGATGTTCCATTTTAGAAAAAATAATGCACCGGTAGCTGCTGCAAAGCAAGAGTGGGGTCAGCGGCAGTTTAAAAAGCAAAGTGTTACATGCTTCGTGTGTGGAAAAAACAATCATAGTAAAGCAGAGTGTTCTCTACAAAATAAGTTTTGCTCAGAGTGCGGTAAACAAGGACATATTTTCAGAGTGTGTCGTATGCGTCAAACAAAGAAACTAGATGTGGAAGATGAAAATACCACAGAAATTGAAGAGGACATTCATAATTTATTTACGTGTGAGGAGGACAGTACTAATGTGTATAGTATGTATACAAATAATTTAAGGGAAAATAAAATTTCACCTCAGTATATAAACATGTTAGTAGAAGGTAAGATGCTGGAACTTGAAATGGATACTGGATCTGAAGTAAGTACTTTAACCTTGAAAGATCATTTAGAATTGTTCCCTAATAAAAAGATAGAAAAATGTAACACGGTATTTAGAAATTTTGATCAAAGCATATCCAAACCTGTGGGTATAGTAAAAAACCTAAAAGTTTCATGGAATGGGGTCCATAAACTGGTAGATGTATACATAGTACATAATGATAAACCCAGAATTATTGGTAGAAACTGGCTAAAATCATTGGAGCAATGGCCAATCAAGTTCAATGAACTGGTAAAGTGTAACATAAAATTAAATGAAGAAATAACTAAATTAACAAAAGATTGTATTAACTGTCTATCATACAGAAACAACCCACCAGCAACAGCTTTAAAAACATGGCCGGTTCCCCACTCACCGTGGTATCGCATTCATGCTGATTATTTGGGCCCGCTATTTGGAAAAATGTTTCTGGTGGTAGTTGACAGTTTTAGTAAATGGCCAGAAGTTTTTCAAATGGCTAATATAGGAAGTAATCTTACAATTCAAAAGTTTAAAGACATATTTTTAAGATTTGGATTTCCAATACACCTGGTAACAGATAATGGAACAGCCTTTACCAGCAGTGATTTTCAATCATTTTGTAAAAACATAAATTTAAAACATACATTTACTCCTGTTCACCATCCAGCTACCAATGGGGCAGCGGAGAGATTTGTTGAAACTTTTAAAAATAATATAACCAAAATTGTGGATAGTGGTAAATCACTTAACTATGCCATTGGCATATTTTTGTCTGATTATAGAATCACACCACATAAAAGTACTGGTATTTCACCAGCCCGTCTTATGTTGGGAAGAGAAATATGTAATAGATTTTCATTATTAAGACCAACTCCTGTATATCAAGACTTAGTAGTAAAGCAGAGAAGAGTAGAAGAGACTCATGGGGGTAACAGGAATGTACTTTTCAAAGTGGGCCAAAAGGTCATGACAAAAGACTTTAGAAAAAACCATAAACCATGGGTTATGGGTACTATTATTGGGGAGTCCGTTCCTGGAACTACCTACTTCATAGATGTTGAAGGTCTGAGATGGAAGAGACATGTAAGCCAGATGAATGTATGTGGGCAGGTATTAGATTAGTTAAATTGTAGGCTATAATTTAAGTTGGGATAATATGTCTTTGTTATTAAACAAATAACAAGCAGTCTGTAAATTTAAAATATGTTTTGGTACTATAGTTTAAGGATATGATAAAAATATAAATGTAAGTAGGGAAGAGTGTTAGACATTAGCTTTTGTATCTGTGAATGTTAAATAGTTTGCATTCACGAGTTCATTCACTCTCTTGTATCCGGATTCCCTAAACATAGTGTACGTTGTAATAAGATTAATTGGTATTAAATAAACTACTAGTGTTCAGAGCTTAAAGTGCATATTAATAAATTATCCCTTAACCTGAAAACTCAATAGTCTAGAAATACAACAAGATCCTTATGAAAATTGCAATAATGTAACCAAAGGTGTAAAAATTTTGAACATAAAATTGTTCATATCGCGTGCGCTGCGAAAACTATTGATGATAGAACAAAAAAATGTTCTAGAATATTAAAGAACGTATCAATATCTACAAAAAAGTCAGCGATAGCATATGTCAAACTATTGTGGTTGTGTCAGAATAACAACATTTATAATTTAAAAAGAGAATAAAAATGCCGACCAAAAGCAGTCCACGTTATTCTTATTTTGGTATTTATTCTTATCCAAATAAATTCCTTCGTAGTAAAGGCTGTTTCAGTACCCGTCGATTACTTTTTGAATGATTGAAATCGGACATTTTATTCAAAAGTTATCATGAGTTTAAAAATGTAAGATACATCGCGACCACAGAATAAATATCAGTTAGTACGGTAGGACAAGTGTCTGGGATTTTTAACACAGGTAACGGGATATTAACCATGATTAATACCATAGATACTATTGATCATGGCGTATGCAACTGCGCCGAAATATCGGGAAACTCAAAAAACATTAAATCATGGTAAATATCCCGTTAACTGTGTTAAAAATGTTGAAAACCATGATAGTTTAAAAAGTGTCTGGGAACTATGGAGTGAGAGAGGGGAGTGGTAATATATCAATGAAATATATATAGGAGGTAGGGGAGCATTGGGCAGTAGGGAGGTTTGGACACCCCCGTGTCATGTCGGCCAGAAACCATCATGCCTATCGTCAAATCGGAATTTGATCAGTTAGAATTGACCATTTTTGGGGGTGGATTGACATGATGGTGTATGGCCGGCATAACACGGGAGTTTGCCGGTGGTGTCCAAACCTGCCTTACTGCCCAATACTCCCCTACCTACCTTAGACCTTACCTACATATTAACCTCTAAACTTTAAAGGATCATACATCCCGCTCCGGGACCGCCATGTTATTATTAAATATTTGTTAAATCCATACTTCCATCCATATCCATACTAATATTATAAATCTGAAAGTAACTCTGTCTGTCTGTCTGTCTGTCTGTCTGTCTGTCTGTTTGTTACGCTTTCACGCCCAAACCGCTGAACAGATTGAGCTGAAATTTGGCATGGATTTAGATTATACCCCAGAGACGGACATAGGCTACTTTTTTCTTTAAATATTTATAAGAGGGCGTGAAAATAAGGGTTGCAAGTTTGTATGGGGAAAAAAGTTCAGCGACCCTGGGCGAGGTCATAAAGATGATGGGTGACCGCCACTTTTTTCTATGTTCTTGCATTGCAGATTTTTTTGTTTTTTTCTCATTTTGCATGGTAAATGATTTTTAAATTAATGATAAACATGTAACATGTATATTTCCACTCATCAATATATCCGAAATTAAGATTTTTTTGATATTAAAATACTTTTTCCTTGGCTTTGGTTAGAACGCCATCAATATCACCCGAGGTCAAAACTGCTTTTTACTTTTTTCTCCTAGGTGGCGTTTCTACTATAGCGGAGGTCGAGATACGATCATTTTGAGTTTTGAAAGCTATTGGAGATTTTTGCTTAGACTTTTCGATAATTTTTATAGGTTTTCAAGTACCCTACCTACATAAGTTATTTTACTGACAAAGTCGCGGGTACCAACCAGCTTGAAAATAAAATATTTTTCCTTGGCGTTGGCGTTGATTAGCAACGCCATCTATGTTTTTCATTTTCACAACCAGGTAGCGTTGCGAGGTCAAGAATGCAGATCATTTAGCGTTTTGGAAATTAAAATTTGAAGTACCTACCTACTTAATGATTTTAAAATTAATGATGAGCATGTAGGTAATCATTTATAAATCTACTCATCAATACATCCGAAGTTTCAATTTTTAATATTAAAATTATTAACGCAACTAGATGGCGCTGCTAATTTTGACCGTTTTCTAGATCGCGCTATCGTTGCGTTTTGTCAAGTTTACTTTAGCCTGTGCTTTAGCATAAACTTATTTCTCTGATCTTATTCCTTAAATAATCCTATCCCACTAAAATTATTAATTGATCGAAGATTATTAATTAAAGTTTATTAAATAAATCTCTATTTATGTATTTTTATCAAAGAGGACATAAATAGTAGTTTATTTTGTTAAAACAACTTCTATGGGTGGTGCAAGGCAGTTTCAAAGTCGTAAGATTCGAAAAGAAAGTATGTGTTAGTGAATGTTTGTTTTGTTGCTCCGTGACGACTTAACCGATTGTGATGAAATTTGGAACGTAGATGCTTTAAGTACCTACTTGAATATAGGCTTATTTAATTAAAAAAAATCAACCCATATGGATGTTTTACAGGGTGTTAAAGTTAGAATGGAAAATTTGATTCCTTAGTCTGATTCACTGCCAACACAGTGTAAATAAACTTTAGGTAACACTCCTGCACTTGAATCCTAATAATGCGCAGACGAAGTTGCGCGGGTCAGCTAGTATTTTATAAGTAACTAGCTGACCCGCGCAACTTCGTCTGCGCATTATTAGGATTCAAGTGCAGGAGTGTTACCTAAAGTTTATTTACACTGTGTTTGAAGTGAATAAAAAGGAATCAAATTTTCCATACTAACTTTAACACCCTGTAAAACATATGAGTTGATTTTTTTTATTTAAATAAGCATATCTTCTTCTTATTTAAGGATTTACTCCTTGTCGGTACAACTGATGAATCCCTCTCCATGTATCTCTTTCCAGGGCTGCTTCCTTGACCTCTTTATACGACATGACAGCTACCTTCTCCTTCACTTGGCTCATGTAGCTTATCCTCGGTCTTCCCCTTCCTCTTCTTCCTTCCACTTTCCCTTCTATGATGTTCTTAATGAAACTGTCATGTCGTATAAGATGGCTGAGCATCTTTCCCCTTCTGTTCTCGACAACTTGCAATAGCGATGAGAACGTTTCTCTCTATGTTGTTCATTGCATCAGTTGTATTATTGGGAAGTGTTGTGCAGTAGTTTCCCCTTGCTTTCTGCACCGCAGTTTATAGACCAGTGGACTGATCTATGATGTGTGGACAGGAGCCCTTCCAGAAAACTATTCTTCGGCCTTCTGCCACTACTGATACGGCTGCTGCCCCGCATCAGAGGGGAATGCTTATTTAATGGCGGCATTTATTCGCCATGTCACAGGGTCGTCATCGGAACTAAATATATAATAATATTATAATAAGCATATATTCAAGTAAAAAAGCTAAAGCATCTACGTTCCAAATTTCATTACAATCGGTTAAGTCGTCACGTCTATGAAACTGCCTATTTTAATTTCCAAAACGCTAAATGATCTGTATTCTTGATCTCGCAACGCTACCTAGTTGTGAAAATGAAAAATATAGATGGCGTTGCTAGCGTTGCTAAGTTGAAAACCTATAAAAATTATCGAAAAGTCTAAGCAAAAATCTCCAATAGCTTTCAAAACTCAAAATGATCGTATCTCGACCTCCGCTATAGTAGAAACGCCACCTAGGAGAAAAAAAGTAAAAAGCAGTTTTGACCTCGGTGATATAGATGGCGTTCGAACCAAAGCCTAAGAAAAAGTATTTTAAATAATTTTAATATACCAAAAAAATCTTAATTTCGTATGTATTGATGAGTGGAAACATACATGTTACATGTTTTTAATTAATTTAAAAATCATTTATCATGCAAAATGAGAAAAAAAAACAAAAAAATCTGCAATGCAAAAACAGAGCAAAAAGTGGCGGTCACCCATCATCTTTATGACCTCGCCCAGCGTCGCTCAACTTTTTTCCCCATACAAACATGCAACCCTTATTTTCACGCCCCCTTATAAATATTTAAGAAAAAAGTAGCCTATGTCCGTCCCTGGGGTATAATCTTTATCCATGCCAAATTTCAGCTTAATCTGTTTAGCGGTTTGGGCGTGAAAGCGTAACAAACAGACAGACAGACAGACAGACAGAGTTACTTTCAGATTTATAATATTAGTATGGAAGTATGGATTTAACAAATATTTAATAATAACATGGCGGTCCCGGAGCGGGATGTATGATCCTTTAAAGTTTAGAGGTTAATATGTAGGTAAGGTCTAAGGTAGGTAGGGGAGTATTGGGCAGTAAGGCAGGTTTGGACACCACCGGCAAACTCCCGTGTTATGCCGGCCATACACCATCATGTCAATCCACCCCCAAAAATGGTCAATTCTAACTGATCAAATTCCGATTTGACGATAGGCATGATGGTTTCTGGCCGACATGACACGGTGGGTGTCCAAACCTCCCTACTGCCCAATGCTCCCCTACCTCCCATATATATTTCATTGATATATTACCACTCCCCTCTCTCATTCCATAGTTCCCAGACACTTTTTAAACTATCATGGTTTTCAACATTTTTAACACAGTTAACGGGATATTTACCATTATTTAATGTTTTTTTGAGTTTCCCGATATTTTGGCGCAGTTGCATACGCCATGATCAATAGTATCTATGGTATTAATCATGGTTAATATCCCGTTACCTTGTTAAAAATCCCAGACACTTGTCCTACCGTACTAACTAATATTTATTCTGTGGTCGCGATGTATCTTACATTTTTAAACTCATGATAACTTTTGAATAAAATGTCCGATTTCAATCATTCAAAAAGTAATCGACGGGTACTGAAACAGCCTTTACTACGAAGGAATTTATTTGGATAAGAATACATACCAAAATAAGAATAACGTGGTCTGCTTTTGGTCGGCATTTTTATTCTCTTTTTTAATTATAAATGTTGTTATTCTGACACAACCACAATAGTTGGACATATGCCATCGCTGACTTTTTTGTAGATATTGATACGTTCTTTAATATTGTAGAACATTTTTTTGTTCTATCATCAATAGTTTTCGCAGCGCACGCGATATGAATAATTTTATGTTCAAAATTTTTACACCTTTGGTTACATTATTGCAATTTTCATAAGGATCTCTAATTTTTTTGAAAATAATTTATAGCCTATGTTCATCACAGATAATGTAGGATTCTAATGGTGAAAGAATTTTTCAAATCGGTCCAGTAGTTTCGGAGCCTATTCAATTCAAACAAACAAACAAACAAACAAACAAACAAACAAACAAATGTTTCCTCTTTATAATATTAGTGTAGATGCTGGACTTTCCTCACATCATCATCTAGCCCCAAAGTAAGCAGAGCTTGTGTTATGTATATAAGTAGTATATGTACATGACTGATATACTACTTATATACTTTTTTGTTTGTAAATACATACATAATATTATACATAGAAACACCCAGACCCGAGACACATATTTGTAGATCATACAAACATTGGTCCTTTGCACATTCAAAGTTTCTTTACTAAAACTGAGCAACATTGTCATAAACTTAGCAGATTGAAGTTCCTAACGAAACAGCCGCGCCTGTGAGAAAAAATGTAATTAAATTTGAAGGTTCAAAGTTTCCTGTACGTAACCTACTTAACTCTGTTGAAAACTTAGCGAACTGAAAAAGTTGCGGACTGCAATTTCATGCTCAGAATCTGTAATTACCGACAGCTTAACTCCGACTTTAACGTTACCTGCAAAGATTTGTAGGTAGATTGTTGTACCTACAGTCATCAGCATCACCAACTGGTAAGCACCCTATGACATTACAAAAGGCATGCTACCGCCGTGCGCGGTTAAAACCGCCGCGCCTTAGGTATTTGTTACTTATCGGGTAGCAATCCCCAGTTTGACGGTTTGAACGAGACTTATCTTGTGCAGAGGGTGACTAAGTAATAATAACGTTTAACTGTACCTACCTATCCTAAGTATTTATTTACCTAGGTAATAACGTAAAACAGCCTGACCTATATTGTGAATAAAGCTAAAAAAAACAATTTGTGTTAAATTATGTCACAAAAACAATGTACATGTTTTGACCTAATAAATATATTTTGTATTTTGTAAATCTGAAAACTTCTGAGAGTTTACTGAACCCAAATCTCACCTTTAGCCTGTAGATATCACAACTGCATTACGTTTTGTACCTACATAGGTGAAAAAACATCACTTTTAATCACCGGTATCTATCTACTACCCATTTTAATATCGCCGAAAACCGGTTTTAGGTTAGGTATTATGACCTTTTTCAAGTTGGTTAATAAGTATTTTATCTGCAGTTAATAACACAATAAAATAAAATATATTTTATCAGTATGAAACTTTACGCTCACAGCTATTGATAAGTTAGTAAATACTTTATTATTATTATTATTATTATTATTATTATTTTGTTTGTCAAAGTTTAACATCACGGAACTATAGAGTCCCGGACCTTTGATAGGCATGCATGGGGCTGAAGCCAACACACAGAGGCCTTTTTGACAATTTTGATCTTGTGCGATGGAGACACATACCGGCTACTATCCCTTCAACACTATAAAAATGCATTCAGGAACAGTCTCCGGTTTGTGCAAAACTATTGAGGATATGGAAAACTAATTACCGGGCTATGGGGTGGGATGGTAGTGGACTGGGTACTGGGGAAACTATGGGAACTATGACACCCGCCGATACAATGTTAACGAACATGTAAAAATGGCGGGTGGAGACTCGCCAACTCACTACTGGGCCCCCCTAAAACAGTCACTCGTGCGACAAGGGGGCAACATGACGTGAGCGGCTAGAAGGTGGTAAGGTGCTACCGGACTTTAAACGACGATCACGAGCTCCCAAAGGGTCCAGCTTCACGTGCCCACTCGCCATCTTACGTAACACCCCTCAGCCTCCGAGCAATGCTCTAGCGACTCCACTCCGTCCGGCCAGTGAAGGCAACACGGAGGTGAGGGACCTGCTCCTCGTCAGTGTTCACTCCGTCCGGCCAGTGAAGGCAAGCGGAGGTGAGGAACGGTGACCTCCCTCGGGAGCACTCGGGTACGCGGGGTCGCTACTCCCCGACACCTCGCCTCAAAGGTGCCCTGCGACCTTATTATTATTATTTTGTTTGTCAAAGTTTAACATCACGGAACTATAGAGTCCCGGACCTTTGATAGGCATGCATGGGGCCGAAGCCAACACACAGAGGCCTTTTTGACACTTTTGATCTTGTGTGATGGAGACACATACCGGCTACTATCCCTTCAACACTATAAAAATGCATTCAGGAACAGTCTCCGGTTTGTGCAGAACTATTGAGGATATGGAAAACTAATTACCGGGCTATGGGGTGGGATGGTAGTGGACTGAGTACTGGGGAAACTATGGGAACTATGACACCCGCCGATACAATGTTAACGAACATGTAAAAATGGCGGGTGGAGACTCGCCAACTCACTACTGGGCCCCCCTAAAACAGTCGCTCGTGCGACAAGGGGGCAACATGACGTGAGCGGCTGGAAGGTGGTAAGGTGCTACCGGACTTTAAACGACGATCACGAGCTCCCAGAGGGTCCAGCTTCACGTGCCCACTCGCCATCTTACGTAACACCCCTCAGCCTCCGAGCAATGCTCTAGCAACTCCACTCCGTCCGGCCAGTGAAGGCAACACGGAGGTGAGGGACCTGCTCCTCGTCAGTGTTCACTCCGTCCGGCCAGTGAAGGCAAGCGGAGGTGAGGAACGGTGACCTCCCTCGGGAGCACTCGGGTACGCGGGGTCGCTACTCCCCGACACCTCGCCTCAAAGGTGCCCTGCGGCCTTATTATTATTATTATTATTATTCAGCCGTTCTTGTCCCACTGCAGGGCAAAGGCCTCCCTTCCCTTCTTCCACTCTTCGCGATTCAACGCAGCGACAGGCCAATTCCGCAGGTGAGAGTCTGTCATCTCGCCCTGGGTCTTCCACGTCTGCGCGTCATATTTTGTGGGGTGCACTGTGTGGCTCGTTTTGCCCACAAATCGTTCGACATGCGGCAAATGTGTCCGGCCCAGTTCTATTTCAGGCTGGCGGCTTTGACACCAACGTCAACAATTTTGGTTTGACTTAAATACTTTATGTAAAATTAAAAAAAAGCTATATTCTAAGATAAAAAAATGGAATGCAGAACAGCATCGTCTCCCCTATAACTACCATGTGCCAATCTATTTATTTTGCGAGTTTAAAATTAAATGTGATGTAATATTTCTACACTAGATAGGTCCACTACAATCAGGCAGTTCAAGGAGTGCCATATTTAAAAAACGATAACTTTTTAACCTTGTTGGTAGGTACTTATAAAATGTATAGCTATCCCTGGTAATAATTAAAAAGAGCTCCTTTTTTGTACCCCTTTCCTTCTTACGAGCTGAGCTACGTACGCTACAAATTTACTCGACGTATTTTACAGTAGATAGCCTAACAGGTTAGTACCTAACTAATATACAATTTCTTTTTTTAAAAGATTTTTGACGATTTTTAATGCATTCCGAAATTAGCAGCCATGCGAGAACCTAAGTGTGAATATAAAAATAAAGTATTTTTATATTTCGCACGCACACAGCGTACAATCGTTGACACCTACCTAAATAGGTAGTTGCTTGCCGAATTTGCTGGGGTCAGTGGGGTCATCATCTGAACTTGCTCCTGGTTGGGCGTTGGCATCTTAATAATCATTATCACGTCTTCATTGTGTGATGGAAAATTAAGCCTACATTGGAAACTCTTCTAGCATGTTTGTTAGCTATCAGCTAGTCTGTCTCTTATTATAAAATAGCTGACCCGCGCAACTTCGTCTGCGCATTATTAGGATTCAAGTGCAGGAGTGTTACCTAAAGTTTATTTACACTGTGTTTGAAGTGAATAAAAAGGAATCAAATTTTCCATACTAACTTTAACACCCTGTAAAACATCCATATGGGTTGATTTTTTTAATTAGATAAGCATATATTCAAGTAAAAAAGCTAAAGCATCTACGTTCCAAATTTCATTACAATCGGTTAAGTCGTCACGTCTATGAAACTGCCTATTTTAATTTCCAAAACGCTAAATGATCTGTATTCTTGATCTCGCAACGCTACCTAGTTGTGAAAATGAAAAATATAGATGGCGTTGCTAGCGTTGCTAATCAACGCCAAGGAAAAATATTTTATTTTCTAGCTGGTACCCGCGATTTCGTCAGTAAAATAACATAAGTTGAAAATCTATAAAAATTATCGAAAAGTCTAAGCAAAAATCTCCAATAGCTTTCAAAACTCAAAATGATCGTATCTCGACCTCCGCTATAGTAGAAACGCCACCTAGGAGAAAGTAAAAAGCAGTTTTGACCTCGGTGATATAGATGGCGTTCGAACCAAAGCCTAAGAAAAAGTATTTTAATATACCAAAAAATCTTAATTTCGTATGTATTGATGAGTGGAAATATACATGTTACATGTTTTTAATTAATTTAAAAATCATTTATCATGCAAAATGAGAAAAAAAACAAAAAAATCTGCAATGCAAAAACAGAGCAAAAAGTGGCGGTCACCCATCATCTTTATGACCTCGCCCAGCGTCGCTCAACTTTTTTCCCCATACAAACTTGCAACCCTTATTTTCACGCCCCCTTATAAATATTTAAAGAAAAAAGTAGCCTATGTCCGTCCCTGGGGTATAATCTTTATCCATGCCAAATTTCAGCTTAATCTGTTTAGCGGTTTGGGCGTGAAAGCGTAACAAACAGACAGACAGACAGACAGACAGAGTTACTTTCAGATGTATTATATTAGTATGGAAGTATGGATTTAACAAATATTTAATAATAACATGGCGGTCCCGGAGCGGGATGTATGATCCTTTAAAGTAGAGGTTAATATGTAGGTAAGGTCTAAGGAAGGTAGGGGAGTATTGGGCAGTAAGGCAGGTTTGGACACCACCGGCAAACTCCCGTGTTATGCCGGCCATACACCATCATGTCAATCCGACCCCAAAAATGGTCAATTCTAACTGATCAAATTCCGATTTGACGATAGGCATGATGGTTTCTGGCCGACATGACACGGGGGTGTCCAAACCTCCCTACTGCCCAATGCTCCCCTACCTCCCATATATATTTCATTGATATATTACCACTCCCCTCTCTCACTCCATAGTTCCCAGACACTTTTTAAACTATCATGGTTTTCAACATTTTTAACACAGTTAACGGGATATTTACCATGATTTAATGTTTTTTGAGTTTCCCGATATTTCGGTGCAGTTGCATACGCCATGATCAATAGTATCTATGGTATTAATCATGGTTAATATCCCGTTACCTGTGTTAAAAATCCCAGACACTTGTCCTACCGTACTAACTGATATTTATTCTGTGGTCGCGATGTATCTTACATTTTTAAACTCATGATAACTTTTGAATAAAATGTCCGATTTCAATCATTCAAAAAGTAATCGACGGATACTGAAACAGCCTTTACTACGAAGGAATTTATTTGGATAAGAATAAATACCAAAATAAGAATAACGTGGACTGCTTTTGGTCGGCATTTTTATTCTCTTTTTAAATTATAAATGTTGTTATTCTGACACAACCACAATAGTTGGACATATGCTATCGCTGACTTTTTTGTAGATATTGATACGTTCTTTAATATTGTAGAACATTTTTTTGTTCTATCATCAATAGTTTTCGCAGCGCACGCGATATGAAGAATTTTATGTTCAAAATTTTTACACCTTTGGT
The DNA here is from genome assembly GCA_951394285.1 of Epirrhoe tristata. Classification (NCBI taxonomy): domain Eukaryota; kingdom Metazoa; phylum Arthropoda; class Insecta; order Lepidoptera; family Geometridae; genus Epirrhoe; species Epirrhoe tristata. The sequence continues at coordinate 7,914,185 of OX596152.1, read as the reverse complement.
TACATTATTGCAATTTTCATAAGGATCTCTAATTTTTTTGAAAATAATTTATAGCCTATGTTCATCACAGATAATGTAGGATTCTAATGGTGAAAGAATTTTTCAAATCGGTCCAGTAGTTTCGGAGCCTATTCCATTCAAACAAACAAACAAACAAACAAACAAACAAACAAACAAACAAATGTTTCCTCTTTATAATATTAGTGTAGATGTAGATACCTACTTAGGTAGTTAGGTAGGTACTTACTTAAGTAGGTACTTACCTACATTTATAAAAAAAATTACAAATAGCTAACACATAGGTTAGATTACGTTGGTTAACCTACAGTTCGCCCAACGGATCTAGGCATTCGTGAAGTTAGACGTTTGTCTGCGCAGTGAAAGCTTTTTCATACAAAACTGTATTCTGCGCAGACAAACGGCTAACTTCACGAATGCCTAGATTCGTTGGACGAACTGTACGTACCAGATTTAATCAAAAGAGAGGGTAAGTAAAAAAGATAAGTAAGTACTTAACTATGTAGGTACCGAGGCATTTTGACTCTCCCTGCGTGGCGCCAACCAAAAAAAAAAGTACTCATGGTTGGAACGAAGCAAAGAGTACTTCTCTATACTCGGAATATAATAAGTTCACTGACAATTAGGTAGGTATCCTAGAAATGCTCTTCCGTACTAACAATGTTCTATGGACTGTGTTGCGGCTGCGCATTTCGTACTGTGATGGTTTGACATATACATGTGTCGGTCGTGACGGTAAAATGGAACAAAATTATTTTTCAAGCCTCAGTCTTTTTTCTTCGATGCCGTCCGAAAAGGAACTTTGTTCCAATACGTTAGTACTTACTTATGTATGTTCTAAACACTTACCCATGTCTACTAAATTAAGGTAAGTAGATTTTTTTTGGGTTTATCTAGGGTAAGTACTTAGGGTACTTACATACTAAAGCAAGAACCCAATGAAACAAGTTGTTTTTATTGCGTTTTATCTGCGTTGTAGGTACCTACCTATTCATCTGTGGACATTGACTTCTACAATCAGAATGACCTGTCTTACGTCAGAACCGCGCCCACTGGTCATACCTACGTATACGTTACTCAACTATCAATGCTGCCGTTTGGTTGGAATGCTAACGTAAAATAGCTCAATTGCGTAAAATGGATCTATAGGGAACGATTAGCTATACATTAGCTAGAATTAGGTACTTCCCAAAGTAGGGAGGTACGACCTAGTGAGTAGGTAAGTAGGTAATCATTAAAGTTGTAGGTAGTCAATGAATGAGAATGTCACTTTAATACCAGTCGTTCTATTTTATTTATTTTATTAAGTTTTACCTTATAAGTAGTAAACTATATAAGAACGGAGCATTTAGTTTAGTTATCTTTAGTCAGTGAACAACAGAATCGTCGCCATTAGCTAACAAACAAGATTAGATTATTTTAGAAATTTTCTCAAAGCTTTTTTGGCACATCGGGTAGGGTACCTAATCGGTTTCGTAATTTAATTTTATCCAAGGTTGGTAGATCTTTTTAAAATAGGTAGGTATGTAGGTAGGTAGGTAATTAATTGCTCAGCACCACGGATTTAGAGCTCAGCACTATGATAAAAATCTACTGTCAAAATGTTGATTAAAAATTTGTTCGCAAAAATAGTTAGTTTTTGCATATTATGTTAGGTATAGGTACTCCTACTTAGTAAATTAGGAGGAACATGAACTGTGTGCTTTGCTTTGTTTTCTAGCACGCACTTGACCAGAAGACCTGACCCAAGCGACCCAAACCAAAGAACTGGCTTGTTGCCAAAGGGTTTTACAATCTGGAAGAATTCTACAGCGATGAAGATTGTAAATAGATTGTCTAAGTAGATAGGAAGATGTGTTTTTTAGTTTCTTAGTACTAACATACTATTAATGTATTAACTCTTAGCTTTCTTCCAATGTTTTATTCCAATGTTTTATCAATTACTTCGTTATTTTTCAACAACAACAAACTCCAATCACGCCACCGCCGCCGTAACTCCCGTCACCCGCTGTCATTGTCATCAACTTCTCTCGTCGAGTTGTCAACCAAAAAGTATGGTTGCCAGCACGGCCCTCCTGCATGTGCATGTCCTCAGGCACACCATACCACACACTATACTCTTTAAATCATCCAAATGATCTTTCAAAAGATCATTGACATCACCCCATTTTAATGCTTGCCATCAAGTTCGTAACTCGTGTACCTAAAGCTTATCTGAAATCATGGTTATGTAAGTACGTACATAGGTATTGTTAATATTAATTATAAACGTTCGGCCCATCATGATTGCTTGCTCTGTTATTGAAACGTCAGTTCACTCTTATTCCTGTATATCTTTTTACTATATCGACTGTCTCATTCACTTTACTCTCTTCTGCAGTGACTGCGCCAGTTCATAACTAGATCCATAAAATGACTGTATTATTCAGCTCGCTTCTATGAACTAAGCTATGACTGTATTTAGCTCACTGTGTAGGTATCTGTGACTGCCCCAGTTCATAACTAGATCCATAAAATGACTGTATTATTCAGCTCGCTTCTATGAACTAAGCTATGACTGTATTTAGCTCACTGTGAAGGTATCTGTGACTGCCCCAGTTCATAACTAGATCCATAAAATGACTGTATTATTCAGCTCGCTTCTATGAACCAAGCTATGACTGTATTCAGCTCAATGTGAGTATCTGTGACTGCGCCAGTTCATAACTAGATCCATAAAATGACTGTATCATTCAGCTCGCTTCTATGATCTAAGCTATGACTGTATTCAGCTCACTTGCTTACTTACTAGCTCGGCTTCAAGATTCACTCAAGTCTCCGGTCGATTTTCTGTTCAGTGACTGTTTTTTTTTTACTACCCAGATTCACAATGCCCATTATCTTATACTAATTAACTAGGCACAAGCACGTGAAACTCGATTATCCCACTTCTGATATTAACTCTTAGCTTTCTTCCAATGTTTTATTCCAATGTTTTATCAATTACTTCGTTATTTTTCAACAACAACAAACTCCAATCACGCCACCGCCGCCGTAACTCCCGTCACCCGCTGTCATTGTCATCAACTTCTCTCGTCGAGTTGTCAACCAAAAAGTATGGTTGCCAGCAAATGTTAATATTGTACGTCCGAAAAGGGCAACTGTTTGTACATTTTATTTGTTAACAAACCTACCATCTTTGTTAAATCCAACAGTTTACAATAAAAACTTATCTTATCTTATCTTATCTTATCCAACTTGACCCTTATTTTGAAGGTGACGTTCGCTAATGTCAATCTCTGACTGACATCTGAAACCGCGTGACATGCGTAGGCTGGCTAGTGGTGTGCGGGGTGTGCGGTGCGGCCTTGCGCTGCTGCTGGCTGGACAAAAACATAACCTCTCAACACAACTCGAACAAATTCAATCGATCGTCTCAATTGGTAAAAATTAAATCAATTTACTTTACTCGAAAAAATTACAATGAATGCTGCTTCGTCGAGTGTGACAAACAATTGAATCCCCGATTCTTATCAGCGGTTCAAAACAGTGTCAGTGAACAATCAAATGTGTTTTTATTTTTGCAAGCAAATTTAAACCAAAATGTAAGAACAATTTTCAATTTCTTTCTTATTGATACCTCCTGTGTATCACTCGCCTCCTCATATTCTGCCTGCTTGTATTAGAAAATTGATGTATGTGGGTTTTTATACCAAGGAAGTTTACTATCAGGTTTCGTTGGATTTCTAAACAATAGTGATAGTACCTACTAGGTATTGGCCACTTCTTTTCCACTCCTCAACACTACGGTATGTAACCTCCTTTCTCAGTAATGTGTTCAAAGAGTTTTTTATTTCATTGATTCTATTTTTAACTCAAAATGGCCAGTACTTATATTTAAAACAAAGGAAGGCTGTATAGATTTTTTTCAGTTCTGATTTCAAACTTTGATTAATTTTAGACTAAGAAACATGACATGTGCCTCATGCTAGTACCAATAATATCCAGTTTTGGCCAGTAGCTCTCTTGCCAACTAAAGATTTCACGTACTTAATTCCAGTAATCTTGATATGATTTGAACTTTTTGCCCTGAGGCCATGCGATATTACAAAACTGTATGAATGTAGTTTTGTCCGGACTTTCTCATTCCCAATTTCAGCCTATATTTATCTGTTGACCTCCCTGACCTAATGAACCATGTATATCAACAGTAAGCGATGAGGCAAATCTTCTCGCTGAGAATAGTCAGTTCACTTCTAACATCCAAAATGAGAAGTCACACGTACATTGATTCCTTTGGCTCGGCCAGGTAAAATATTTTAGTGTGCTTTTGTGGCTTGTTTTAAGAAAGCACTATTGGTTTGGTTTTATTATTCCTATTCGTCTTAGTTTCCTTTTTTTCCTTCATGTAGAAATTAACTTATTCATACTGAGATAGCTAATATTAATAGGTTTTGCAAATACTAATAAATTTACTTCATATCTGAAAACCTTAAAAAATATTACTTACTATCTACATGTGTGTATCATGTTATCATTTTATCTACGAGAAGAATATGTACAGTTCTTCCAACGGATCTAGGCATTAGTGAAATAAACCGTTTGTCTGCACAGAACACAATTTTGTATGAAAAAGCGGTCACTGCTCAAACAAACGGCTATGTTCACGAATGCCTAGATCCGTTGGGCGAAGTGTATTTTCTCTTATCTATTGTTGGAAGTTAATGCACTTTAGTCAAATATTTGTTGCATTCAGTTTTCAGCACTGCAAGGCTTAATAACTAAACAGATTGCTTAATATTTTTTTGTTTTAGAATGATGGCCCAAATCCTCGATGGGAAGGCACTATCAGCCACAATTAAAAACGAATTGAAAATCAAAATCGCTAACTGGGTGAGTCTTGGAAACCGACCACCGAGTTTACGTTGCATCATAGTGGGTGATGACCCTGCTAGTCACACTTATGTCAACAACAAGATCCAAGCGGCTGCATTTGTGGGTATCAATGCCGTGACATTGAAGCGAGACAGCAATATAACAGAGGAACAGTTGATTGCCGAAATTCAGGAGTTGAATGCTGATAACGATGTAGATGGGATTTTAGTTCAGCTGCCCGTGCCTGATTCTATGAATGAGAGAAGGGTGTGCAATGCTGTGGCTCCTGAGAAAGATGTTGATGGATTTCATATTGTGAATGTCGGTCAGCTCTGTTTGGATATGCCAACAATTGTTCCGGCTACGGCTTTAGCTGTTGTGGAGATGCTCAAAAGGTAAGTGATATTAATTGAATTGTAATGTATAATACGCACAATCCTTCTTTAGCTCTCTGAAGTAGCAGAACCCATTCTTGATGACGCCTAAAATCGTGCTATCTCGCTTACTCTACCAAACCTGCTTAATCGTCTATTGCACTTAACTTAAGAGAATTTACCAATGGGTGTCGCTGGCTGTACAGTACGCACAACCGATCTTTAGCTCTCTGAAGTTAGGTGCACTAAACGATTGCGCAGGTTTGGTAGAGTAAGCGACAGCGCGATGTAACAAACTAAGCGAGTGAGCGAGGCAGCCATACAAGTCATCGTAAATGGGTTCTGCGCAGCTAGTTCAGAGAGCTAAAGATTGGTTGTGCGTACTGTATTTACTGTGATTTTCAATCTGTATTTTTTTTTTATTTTGTCATCTTTTTCCTAAAACTTGTAAAATTTTATCTTTTGACCAGTTTCATGCTCATGACTCAATCTTTAATAGAGTTGTTAAGCCATGAAGGAGGCCTCTAGGCGGCGTAAAACTCACCAGAGTTAGCCATCAACTTATTCAACTGACATTTTACAATATAACTTTTTAAACTATCATGGTTATTGATACTATTAACGGGATATTTGCCATAATTCAATGTTTTTTTTAATTTCCCGATATTTCGGCGCAGTTGCACACGCTATGATCACAGAAGAACTGGTCATTGCGAGTGGGTGGGTGGGTACTATTGAATCATGGTAAATAAACCGTTAATAGTGTTATTTTACGTCAAGCTGAGGACAGGCCGCAATGGCGCACTAGGGGAGGCCTATGTCCAGCAGTGGACTGCCATAGGCTGATGATGATGATGATGATGATGATGAGTGTTATTTTACAGTTGATCAGTTTTGCAAATCACCTCATAAAAATAGAGCAAACAAAAAAAAATGGCACTCCGGGAGTGCCGACAGAAGTGAAAACTTGAACAATTACGTACATTACGCACAATGAATTTTATCCCTCCAAAGTTACTGCGCAGAACCCATTTATGATGACCCACAAAGATGAAGACAGCGGTTGTCAGACAGACAACAAGAAATGACAGAGGCTTTACACCGCGGCCTAGAAATTAACACCTGAGTTGCGTACAGACTCATATGAACTTACTTTTTTTGGTACTTGAAAAGCTGAGGCTTGTGCCTTCACAGTGTACATTTGCCTGATACAAGTACAAACTTACAAAAATAGATAAGTATTTGGTTTGTATCAAAACTAAAAAGTGATTGTACTAACATACATTTAATTTTAACTATGTAGCAACAATAGTATTCTGAAGTTATTGCATATAAATAGTGTGATACTTTTGTGATGATTGAGTGAGTGTGATTCAAAAATTGTAGAATGTCTGTACGTATACATCTCATTGCAGGCGACTGTACCTAACAGGTAGCGCTACTACAGTATCTATTCTTGTACTACTAAAGTAGGTACAGCAGCTAAATTAATACTACAGCAGCTAGGTAAATAAATACAATGTCCCAGGCACTACAGCATCGTCTTGAGTGTGGGCATAGGTTCGCTCCTGAATCTCCTGATTCTGTATAAATCATCTAGTATAGATGTACCTACAGAGGCAGAGGTTTTAGATAAAATAAAGTGTTATTGTTGAACAATTGTAATAATTTAAAAGTTAAATTTATAGTAAACGCAACATATACAATTTGACAAATCAATGATTTGAAAAGTGTCTGCGCAACCCCTATGAACACCATCACTGATAGTTATTAGTAGCTTCATGCAACTCAAGAGTACAGTTCGCCCAACGGATCTAGGCATTTGTAAAGTTAGCCATTTGTCTGCGCAGAACACAATTTTGTATGAAAAAGTGGTCACTGCGCAGACAATCTGCTAACTTCACGAATGCCTAGATCCGTTGGGCGAACTGAAAGTAAGACAAAAGCTAGATCAAACGGATTTTTGGATTAGGAAGGTTTTGTACCTACATATCTAGTTGGATAGAAATAGCTTTGGGAATGTTCCGGCTCCTCTCTGGTTTTCTTCAAGCCACAAGTAAAAATACTTACTTCTGAAAAAATGCTGCTAGGAAAAATTATCATACATATTTGTCATAGGATAAGTTTTAATCAAAAAGTGAGAAATCAGCTGTGTGCGAGTCATGTACCAATGCACTGTACTAAAAAATCCGAAATAATCACACATCACTCGGTAAGTTTGTATGTAATGTAACACAATTAGATAGTAGGTACTTTTCTCTATGCACAGCACTGACAATATTCTAGAATACATAAAAATGCTCGATCTGGGACCTTTTTATAGTTTCTCTAATTAATTTAGCTTATTCTAATGTTATTATTTATTAAATTATTATATCTAATCTAAATGTAAACAAAAGCTCTATTCCTAAACTTTATGCAGTGTAGAACAGTTACTGAAAGTAGTTCTGAAATTTATAACTAGATGGCGCGACTAAATTAAACGGCCGCCTTTAAAGTCGAACGAACATTTTTGTTATGATGTGCTAGTTGATATGTGTGGTCTTAGTTCACGTGACAGCGTCTTGACATTAGAGCGTCTTAGCGTCTTGACCATAAAAAGGTACCATGCTAAATCTATGGTCTTGACAGTAAAGCGTCTTACCGTTTTGACAGTAAAGCGTCTTACCGTTTTGACAGTAAAGCGTCTTACCGTTTTGACAGTAAAGCGTCTTACCGTTTTGACAGTAAAGCATCTTAGGTCAAGTGACAGCGTCTTAGTTGAATCCAAAGGTTTTTACTCATATTTCCTCTATGTCGCTAACGCGCCTAAAGAAGTTTTCACTTCAAAAATAGACAGGACACTTAATTTATAGGTTCAACATAGAAACCCACGGTCGGAACGCGGTCGTCATCGGTCGGTCAAAGAACGTCGGCATGCCTATAGCGATGATGCTGCATAGTGACAAACGTCACGAAAGTGGGCTAGGAATGGACGCGACTGTCACCATCTGTCACCGACATACACCTGCTGAGAAACTGGCTTTTTACTGCCGAGATGCTGATATCATTATTACTGCAACAGGTAAGTGACTATAAAAAGCAAATATAATGGTTTTGTAGTAAACGTACCCAAACAGCTTATCTCTATGTATAAAAATGATCCCTATATCCCTTGGTCACGCCATCACGCGTGAACAGCTGGACCGATTTCACTATTATTTTTTTTGTTGTGTTTGTTACTGTCAGGAGAAGGTTCTTATGACAGAAACAATTAAAAAATTGCGCGGAAAAAATGAATCATGCGCAGACGAAGTCGCGCGGGTCAGCTAGTCAAAAATAAACTTGAGAAAATTAGTGTAGCTATGCGGATTGCGTCATGATGTAAAATATTTGATAGTAGGCAATCATATTTTAAATTGATAGTTGGTAAATAGGACTTTATTTCATTTTATAAAAAAAAAAGAATTCAAGTCATGTGAATCCCGCAAAATGAATAGATCTTAGGTATATTAGATAAATGCATTTTGTTTTGCAATGGTTTCTTACCTACTTGATATTTATCGTAAAATAACCTTCAGTCAAGTACTTACCCGATTATGCATGCATCGCGATAACCACAGTATCTGCAATCAGATCCATTGCATTTATTTGTACAGTCAGCGACAGAAGTTCATGAACAATTGGAGATTTTGAAGTTTCATTTTCATCATTATTTGTAGGAAAATTTTATATTTTTTTTATAAATAGTAATAGTGCAAGGCAGAAAATCCAATGTAAGGTGAAGCTTTATCTAAAACCCTATCAAATGTTCATGAACTTCTGTCGCTGACCGTACCTATAACTTTACAAAGTGTTGCTAAGCTCAAAACTTGAGGTACGCATTTTGTTAATTCCGAGGTCATTTTTCTCATCCAAACTGTCTCTTCTAGATAAATCTTTCATTGATTTATTTTGACAAATTAGATAAGAAACAGTTACATGCATAGTGAGAGTCCTTGGCCACCGCCTTGAGATTCCCTGAGTCGTGGAAAAACAAAATACTAGTAGGTCAAGACCTACTCTAGACGATCTAGAGATCTAGATCAAGATCTAGAGATCTAGATCAAGATCTAGATCGTACAAACATTTATATTTTTGATCAGGTCTGCCCAAACTAATCAAAGCGGACATGGTGAAGCCAGGAGCTACAGTCATCGATGTTGGTATAACAAGAATTACTGATGAAAGTGGAAAGACGAGACTGGTTGGAGATGTGGATTACGATGGTAAGTTTCATGATAAGTTGATACTTTTCCTTCGAAGATTTTTAGTAATTTCACAGTTTTTACAAACAAGCAAAAGCTATCCTGATTAATGTAATGGCGGATTTTAAAGTTTTTTCTTAGCCGATTCAAAACTAATTTCTATTAATTCTACGCACTCCATGCTTATGAAATAGATGTTGCATATTTAGCAATGATATTAACAATATTCCAAGTTGTACAAAAACACAATTTAAATAAGGTTAGAGATTATCGGAACGGAAACTTATAAAGCAATTATTTTTAGTACAAATAAGTCTTGTAGGTATAACGAAACGAAAATAAAAAGATAACGATTGCAAAGTGAATTGATGATTTCGCAAATTATAATAATGTTGGTTGTTTCTTGATAATTGCAAAACAAGTTTTGTTTATAAATAATATTCATCGTAAAATTTACGTCATTCGACAAAAAAATAATACATAAGTATATCGTCACCTTCTTGCGCAAAACCTTATACTACACAACAGTAAACTAAACTTATGAATTCACTTTTTATTAAACTTTACTTACCATTCTCTTTACCTACACCGTTCTCTTTTACCGCAAAAATGTAACGTCCCTTTCTCCAAGGCTTTCGGTTTTTGGTTTAAAGAGTTTATTCTCATAAAGAACAAATTACAGTTCACTTATAATGAGAATTAAAAGTTATTTTAATTAAATTCATGTCGTTAGGCTAGTGGCGCTGCATGCAAAAATCAAATAAACTTTTTTAGGAAGCGTAAAAACCATTTTATTTTGTCCTAAACAGAGGTAGTCAAAATCGCTGGTGCGATCACTCCGGTGCCCGGTGGCGTTGGTCCAATGACTGTCACTATGCTGATGCACAACACATTCCAAGCCGCGCAGAATCTTCGAGACAAAAGCTTGCAGTGAATTACCGTATCACTGACATTATCCCTATTTATTTTATGTGTGTATTAGATCTTTACGTTTAATTTGACTATTTATTGTTTACGTATCGTGTTTATCTGTTGCATTATTTTTTGTTGAATATTTTGTGCCGTGTCTTTATATTGTTAGATCTATGACAAGTTTTCATTGTATACGACTAAAGCAACTATATTGTTTCTTTTCGTGTTATAGCCGACCGTCTCTCATCTTAATTGATCTTTTTTTCATTGCCATATCTATTGCAAGGCTTAGGTCTATGGCAGATTTTTTAAATTTTGCGTTCTCTATAAGTTATATTTGTAATTAGATAGTATATCTACGCACATATTAACACCAATAAGTACTCCGTTTTTGTGAAACATTTTGAGAAAATACTTACTCATGAAAACCTAAAATATATTTATTGAATCTGTATTATATATAATATACATATAATATCACTCAAAATTGAATATTCTATTAACTTTGTCTAGTAGTAAGTTAATTAATAAAAAAAACGTTAGTAATTTTAATCTCAAGAATTAGGTGTAAGTGATTGGCAAAACAATACCGGATGTGCCTTCAATATGATCCGATATTTAGGTAAGTTTTGTAATTATTAAGGTACGTTTTCACTAAACCGAGTTTTAATAAATGTGTAGAAAATATCCTTAAAAAAAACTAAAGGGGTCCATTTGTCTAAAAACTCGGTAAGTAAAATGTAATACTATATTGGCTGGCTTCAAAAAAGCAATTCAAAATTATATAAAAAACTATTTTATATTTTATTTGAATTTCTGAAATTTCTGATTTTATATTCTGAGACATTTAAAAAGACAACTAACCATGTCATAGTTAAGTTCGATTTAGTGAAGCTTACCCAAGTAGCTTGTAAGATTACAAGAGTATTAAACCATGTTATAAAAGTTATAATATTTAAGCGAAACTTCTATATTTTATAGAAGTCTATTAGTATCCACATTCCTCATCTACGGAGTGGCTGTGAATGTTTCTAGAAACATTTATTGTATTATTTTAATTTTAGTTTTAATTTATATGAATATAATCGTCTTCCCTTTCCCATTAAAAGTATTTTTATTATACCTACATACCTTAAACTTATTTATCGCTATAGGTAAGTATAGGTATTCTGTGGTGCTACTATCGGTTCGCGCCGACTTCACATGATTTTTGAGACAATACCTCTAAAACACAATATTTTGACATTTGCTGTAAAAATTACCCTTCTAAATCTACCGAGTTTTTTTAGGAAAAGCTTTTTGTTGACTGATGTAACTCTTTATTTCTCACGTTACATAGTTTCGCGCGCTTCGTTTTGGCGCTAACTAAGTTCGTATGAGTCAGTGGCCAACTCTGGTGTCGAAGTTTTTAGGCCGCCTTAAGGCCTCCGTCATGGCTTAACGACTTAAATAGCCGGGACCTCCGAAGCACGGAAGCGCTCAGATGAAAATGCCACTGGCGGTCACCCATCCACTTACAGACCGTTTCGAACGTTGCTTAACTTCTACGATCTATCAAGAACGATTAAGCAAGCACGACCACGTTGGCCCTAGTAAGTACTTACTTTTGCCCCAAGATTTGACGTTACCGACCGTACTATTACGTCGTCAGCATCATACAAATCTAAGCTTAGTAACAAAAGGTTGAACTCAACCCAACCGAAAATTACGCACCTCCAGGGACTCAATAACACAAGAACTTGGTATATAACTAAGACGTGCGAATTACATATGTACGCATAATCTTATTTTGTCCCTTGCCCATACAATATACGAGGGGTTCCTACGTGGTCTCTTACTAATAAAATAATTACATTATTTTGGGACTGGACGACGCGTGGGTAGGGGAGAGGGACCTTCCTAGTGTTGGTCTTTTACAGATTCTAGGTACGATTCTACAAAGAATAGACTAAATAAATAAATAAATAATACTGGACATTTTCACACAGCATCATCTAGCCCCAAACTAAGCAAAGCTTGTACTATGGGAACCAGATAACTGATATACCTACTTTTTGTTTGTAAATACATACATATAATATAATAATAAACGCATTTTAGCGTTCGGTGTGTATCGTAACAAGTTTAAGTCGTAGATAGTCTTGATTTTAATCTGTAATTAAGACAACTCTATCTTTTTATGAAACATATCGTATTACTTTATAAAATAGTTTAAATCTATATGGCTTACTGACGATCTCGATCATTGCTGGCGTGTTTTAAAAGGTATTTCATAGGTAGGTAGCTATTCAACTGCTAGATAACTAGTTTTTTTTAGCTATTAGTACAACGTAATAACTTAGGTAGTTACATACAATACATTTTTTAAGAATGAATTATGAATTATGGCTGTTTCCTCGTCATACTACCATATTTTTACACCTGTAGAAAAACAATGTCCCAGGCACTACAGCGTCCCGTTAAGTGTAGGCATGGATTGCCTCCTGACGCTATATATATCATCTAATATAGATGTAAAGGCCTAAGTAGAAAAAAAAAATACCGCCATTTTCGCTTTTAAGTTGAAATCCTTGGAGTACGATGTAACATAATCCTGTACGGTTTTGTACCTATGTTTTGTTTTAAATGAAGGACACCAAATAAGGTCCTATTTACGTCCATCTGAGCTGTAAACTCACCGCACTAGTCATTTGCAAGCCATCACATTTGCATGTGGTTTGCATTTCGTTGAAACTGTTAGCTTAATGTGACTATTGTATGTTTGTTTCGAAGGATAGTTTAAAGGATATCGCTAGGAGATAGGATTCCTTTTGAAAACCATTTTGTATACTGTGACGTGGTTTTTAGAACTGATTGGTAGTCCTTAGTGGAATCAGTGGCGTAGCTAGGTAGCCAAGGGCCCTGGTGCAAAATAAACCGGGGCCCTAACTAGTCGAAATATGCAGGCTGTGGCAAAATGTAAACGTATTTGATTTTTTTGTAAAAACTTACGACGATTTGATTCGTCATTTTCTGGGTAACTATTTAAAAAAGTTATAATACTCGTAATACTCGTATATTGATGTCAAATAATTAATAAAAAGTACATGAATTAGCATTAAGGTTAAGTTATTAAGTTATTATCCGTAAAATTAAATTTACTGAGTAGTTACTCTAACTAAACAATCAAAAAATATTACGGTCGTCAAGATATTCTTTCACAGTATATTAATCTTTATTTACTAAAACCTGTTTAGGCGAGGCTTGAATTCAGTGAGGTGAATCTGAAGTTTGGTCAGGTCAGTAGGTATCATTCTTATCTTTAATTATTAAAAATATTTCCAATTCAAACACTTTGGGTTGGATTTTGATTAGCTGCATATTATTTCTTAAAAAAATATCAATAAATGAAATGGGTGCAATTTTTGTAAGTAGGTACATTTTAACAAGTATGAATGAAGGGAGGTCTCGCAAGCATTTATAATACTACATAGGTAATATAACAATCACGATGAAGCCTAGGCCACAAATGTATTTATGCAGTCCAGTCCACGCAACTGAAGCTCTTAGCAGATAAATAGATTACTAACCTAACTCGCTCGGCTCAGTGCTAACCCGATTTGGTACATTCATCTACAAAATTACCTGTGTTTCGGTTTTAAAAAGTGGCTCCTCGACTTATTTTTACTGTTTGCTACAGTTAGGTACTGGGGCCTTACCATGAGCTTAAAATGCGATCCAGTTTAGGTCCTAAACTGAACTGCTATTATTCGTACCATGACGTTTGATAAGACGCTGACGAAAACTCAGAACCTAAACTGGAAAAGTTTCGTCCTCTCAATTCGTACCATGACCGTTTTTTGATAACATGATATGACCTGACTTTACTTCTAAGTACTTACCTATTTATAGGTTGCTTAGGTATGGGTTCTAACTTATGATTTATACATTGTCAGGACAGGAGGAAACTTATGTACCAACCTACACAAAACGGGACGTTGTCAATGCCTGGGACGTTGTATTCTACCAGTATGCTTTGTAGTTATTAATATTATTATGCAAAGGAATTCATTTTGGAAAAGGGCCAGGTCAAAAGTACCGTAAACCGGCGAGCATTATGAAGAATGTAATGAGAGTGAATGAGGCGAAAGTTGTGTGTCAGGATCGTAGCAAGTGGAGATCCGTGGTCTCTGTCTACCCCTTCGGGAAAGAGATGTGATTGTATGTATGTATGTATGCAAAGTAATTGCATAGTCACACAGTAACGTTTAACTTTCACAGCTGACTGTCCCTACGGGTCATGTACGTAGAGTCAAAATTATTTGAGAATAATATCCTTCATAATTACACAAGGCCCAGACGGCAGACTAAATGAATAAGTACCTACCGTGGTTTGGCTAGGTAGTAGGTACCTACAGGTCGACCAATTAGAAGTTTCATCGGGTTCCCTTTTGAATAATTTGAATTGAGGAACGGAACGAGAACAAAACAGAATCATGATTTTTATCTCCAAGGCGAGTAAATGACAAGAGAATGAATAGCAGCCTTCAAACGCAATCTATCGCGAGTGATATTAATCGCACGAGAAAGAACGCGTAGCTTCAAGCTGCAAAAAAATATCACTCGCGATTGCGCGTACAGGCTTTCCCGCACGATTGCGTTTTGACAAGAACTAACAAGTAATCGCGCGCGAATGAACGCGTAGCATTAAAATTATCACTCGCAATTGCGTGTACAGGCTTTCGCGCGCGCAATCCTGTACGCTCAATCACTCGCGAAAGATTTTGTGCGTGTGAAGGCCGCTAATGTCTACCGAGATATTCTCTCAAATCTTTACAATGTTAGTCTAGATCTTTTGTACACTTCAATACTCATACTTAAACAGTGATACCTCACATATTTTTGGCACATAAGTAAGTACCTACATAGGTACCCAAATTCGATGAAGTAGCTGAAGTCCAGTTGCAAGCTCATTTTAAATGCGAGAATTGTACCGTGCCCTGTCAGGTACCAATCTCGTACTGCTGTTTGTATGAGTAGAGAGAGCCCCGATAAAACTAGGGTGTAGATGTAGACTAAGTGTTGCCTATAAAAAATATCACCTAAATCCATTTTAGCGTGAAGGAGCAATACATCTAGATATATATAATAATATATCCATCTATTCATTCACTTTCGCATTTATTTGCTGTGATCAATTTTGTTGAATATGGATCAATTCTAAGGCTTGTCGCTGCGACTGCAGTGTTGTTGACCCTGTAGTTTGAAATGAATAGGTCTAGCCCGCATCGCACTGACATACATACCCCTATGTAGACCGTTTGAAAGGTTAAGCTTTGATTGATGAGGTCAAATTTCAACTTCTATAGACTTCTATAGAGAAATTTTTCTTCATTCGTGGTTTAAAAATTGTAAAAATTAGTACCAACTCCTCCGCTAATAATATTAACTTTTTTTTTAAAGAAAAATAGGACCTACTTACTTAACTCTGACTACCCCCCTTAGACATCTTCAAAGGATCTGGAATAAGTAACATGAAAAGATCTGAGAGAATGTCTACCGCACCTTGGGGATACAGTCGTGAACCTGTTTTTTTTTTTTAGGACCTACTTACTTTTATCTTACATAGGCCGCGAACACAGCGACACACCACGCAGTGCGGCCACCATGTATCATAGCTTGCATCCTGGCTAGCCATGTATGCTAGCTAGGATGCAAGCCTAGCTACATGCTAGGCGACTAGCTAGCTTGACACTAGGCGCTTAGCTAGGCGCCTGGCTGTGCGTTCGCGGACTTATAGGTCACTTAGGTCCAACAGTCAGCAATGAAAGTCGATTAACAGTTTGATTTTTTAAACGCAAAGTACACTTTATTTTTAAATGCCTAATTCTTAAAATGATTAAACCAGCAAATAATACTATTGTTGATTTAAAATTAAATATTTAGTTATGCAAATATGTTCAACCACCAAGCGCTGATTTAAAAATCCCCCATCCCTATCGTTTTGGTTTTGAATTTGATTACCCTGAGGCAAAAAATTATTAGTAGCTGACTGTAAAGTCACCGTAAGATGTAGGTAAATATTATGTCGCTCGGTCTCTCTTTTATCTGGGGTATCTCTAAGGCATAGAGTCTCTGTCTCTATGATAGAGAGCTTGTGAGATCAAATCGCTGATATTTTTTTTTATTAATTTAAGTAGGTATATTTCCCTTCATCTGCACTATTTCCAACAAATATAAAACAATACTTTCATAGAACATGATAAAAATAAACTTAAAATTTTCAAATTGTCTATGGATTTATTACGCTGACTATACTAGCTCGAGGTCATATAAAGTGATTTGCATGCCCTCATTTCAAGCTGGTTGCACCATAATCATGAATGAATGTGGAAAGCGGTGAGCGATGGTTTTCAAGGGGTGCAATATATTAAATTTAAATGGTCACTCTCATTTACTGTTGCTTGAAGACCTGGCAGTGGCCTGGCAGGCGTCTGAGACGCAGGCAGTTACGGGTTCGATTCTCACTGAAATGTGAATTAGGTAAGAAGAGCGTCTGGTTACGTATAGGTCTAATCTTTTGACTTTGGTCTAATCTTTTGACCGTAGGTAAAAAATACTGTCCTTGTTTTCAATGTATTGATCATAAAAGCAGCAAGCGTCTCGCCTCCGAAGCCTTTTCAAAAACGTCGTCTCCTCGTTTCCTAATAAAAATGGTGCACACTGAATTACTTTACAATGCGAAAATTTCATCGCTTCGTCTGGACTTCATTCTAGGGGTTATGCATCATACTGTGAAACCATAAAATATGCTTTTATTGTTAAGCTTCTTACATTTTTATGTTCTGTTTAAAAAGCTTAGGTAATCTTCTAATAAGTATTGCACTGCCAAGTCATTTTTAGTTTTAAAATATACAATAATAATTATCTACCTACCCAACTAATTTAACACGAGATAAGATAGAGATAACTAAGATAATTTAACACGAACTATATGCGCTTTAACACGAGCTCTTAATGGTGAAGGAAAATATCGTGAGGAAACCCGCAGCTTAGTCAGCTCCACACGTATTGACGTCGTCTTTCCTGTGGGCCAGGCTGATTAAGCTGAGAGGATGGTTTAGGTGCTGGGCAAGCCTATTCCATCCCAAACAATGTCCCAGGCACTACAGCGTCCCGTTAAGTGTAGGCATGGATTGCCTCCTGACGCTGTATAAATCATCTAATATAGATATAAAGTTTACCCAACTAATTCTAGTTTTCTTGTTGGATGTTATTTAATATTGATTAAATTGCGATTGTTTTAGTACCCTGAATCATCCAAGTCTCAAAGCTTTGGAATTTCAATCGTTACAATATCGAACCGCGATAGGTAGACATTAGTTTTGCAAGCAGTAAGCAATCGCACATATTAAAACGGGATCGATGCGACAATTGTCGAAGCCAACAAATGCTGGAGCGATGCGGTATTGTTGCCGCCCCGGGGTATACAGGCGTTACAAGCTACAAGCTCAACGTACAATACGCACAATCGTTCTTTAGCTCTCTGAAGTAGCTGCGCAGAACCCATTTTTGATGTCGCCTAAAATCGTGCTATCTCGCTTACTCTACCAAACCTGCGCAATCGTCTATTGCACCTAACTTCAGAGAGCACTCTGGCAAGAATTTGTCGTCTCCGTCTCGGTCTGCCGGTGGCTACCTTGGCCCACTGCTCACTCACCTGACATGCAACAGACGTGAAGATTAAAGGTTATTTTATATATGAAAATGGGGGTCCCGCATAGGTGCAGTTTTTGGTATAAGTAGGTACCTACCTGTATATTTTAAAATCTAAGTGTGAGGTGAGTAAATATGCGTTTCGTTTTGCTGATATCGTTACCTTCTGATTCTGATTGTGTTTCGTTACTCAGTCAGCCCTTTTAAGCACGGAGTGCCACGTCGACGACCTAGAATGAAGAAAAGGATAAAACTGTATCTACTTAGGTATTTCTAACCAAATATTTGATCTTTGATGAAACGATGCCCGCTTCAAGATCAAATCGCTTTAAAAGCCACCTTAGACCTCAACCTCCGATACCGCGCCGATACTACCTAACAAGCATTACGAATGCAATAAGCTACCGATAGCTCGTTGCAAATGCCCATGCATTCTTCGTAAAAGACAGAACCGAGGTATTATGGTGAACATGACTCGATGCATATTGGATGCAATATTGTCAGTAGGTAGTTTATTTTCCCCAGGCGTTCTGAAACAACTGGTAAATATCGCTCGTTTATAAAATTCACTTACAAGCACTGGTGGTCTAGAAGCCCTCAAGATCGAATCCGGTATGCACTAATAAGTTTTTATGTCCAAAAAATGTGCACTATGCGATCACTATTTCAAAACTCAGGATAACATTGTAAAGAAACCGGCATGTCGTTAAAAGCTCGAAAGGCGGACTTTGAAATTCTTTTGAAAGTAGAAAGTGACACAAAAAGAAGAAGACGTCATACCTGCATAGACTGGATACTTTTATACAGCTGTATAAGAACCAATAGCATAAGTTTTAATAATGATGTTGAGGATTCTTGTTTGCTGCTTGGGTTGTGCTCCGACTGCCAGTGATCTAGATTAGGTTAAACTATTTGTTTTAAACGATCCATGCCTTGACTGATTAGTGTATTTGTATTTTATATTATGCTAGTAGCTTAGTTTCTATTATTTGATGTAATTTTAATTATGAAATAAATATATTTTAACCGGGAGATTGCTGATCTTGTAGCCGAGTCCAACATAATTGGCAAAATTAAAGGACACAGGCTACGCTGGCTCGGGCATGTGGGGTACCAGTCGGCCGTCCCAGATATAGGTGGAAGGATGAAGTGGAGAAGGACCGTCGCTCACTTCAAATCCTCGCACCGGAATGGGTGGAAGCGGCGCAAGACAGAGACCGATGGCGTTCTATTGTGTTGGAGGCCAGGACCCACTTTGGGGTTGATGCGCCAGGATAGTAAGTAAGTAAGTAAGTTCGTACACCTGCAGAGAGCCGTGTTGGTCGAATGGGGTTGTGTCTCGACTTTCAATCCGAAGGTTGTGGGTTCGAATCCCGGCCGTGCATAATTTCGCTATAATACGAGCTCTTAACGGTGAAGGAAAACATCGTGAGGAAACCCGCAGTAGTCAGCTCCACACGTATTGACCATGTCTTTCCTGTGGGCCAGGCTGTTTAAGCTGAGAGGATGGTTTAGGTGCTGGGCAAGCCTATTCCATCTCAAACAATGTCCCAAGCACTACAGCATCCTGTTAAGTGTAGGCATGGATTGCCTCCTGACGTTGTATTAAATCATCTAATATAGATGTACTTTACAGGCCTAAGTAACACCTACAAAACTGTAATTGAACAATTTACTAATTTAGTTCTACCTGCTATTGCTGCTATTAAAGAAAGCGTGGTAAGTGGATCAGTCTAAATTACCCAGCCATTACTAAATCATGAAAATTACTTGCATCGATTTATTACCTAGGTACTCCTTGGCCTAGTTTTGTATTTGTCTTAAGTAGGTTAAATCGTATAATTTACTGAACATAGTACCTAAGTTCGTATGAGTTAATGGCCAACTCTGATGACGGAGTTTTTAGGCCGCCTTAAGGCCTCCGTCATGGCTTAACGACTTAAATAGCCGGGACCGAAAATTTTACGTGCCCTCCGAAGCACGGAAGCGCTCAGATGAAAATGCCACTGGCGGTCACCCATCCCTTACATACCATTTGAACGTTGCTTAACTTCGACGATCTATCAAGAACGACTAAGCACGCACGACCATGAGCTACTTACTGTAACATAAAAAAAATTGACACGACCACGATAACTCTCTGGATCACTAGCGCGATAGACAATCTTTCAGGACAATTCAGGCTTTCAAGATCAATTGAAGATATCTTTAAGAAAAAATATAAAATAAAATCAAAAGGTACACGTGGCTGAGATGCGAATGCTGAGATGGATGTGTGGAGTGACGCGAATGGACAGAGTAAGGAATGAGTACATAAGAGGAAGTGTGAAAGTGGCACCAGTGAATGAAAAGATGAGGAGTAACAGGCTAGCATGGTATAGGCATGTAATGAGAAGGGAAGAAGGTCATGTAACGAGGAGAGTGCTTGGTATGAATGTTGATGGATTTAGGAGTAAAGGTAGGCCAAAGAAAAGATGGATGGATTGTGTAAAAGATGACATGAGTAAGAAAGGAGTGAGTGTTGATATGACGGCTGATAGAGAAGAATGGAAGAAGAACACATGTTGTGCCGACCCCACATAATGTGGGAAAAGGGCAGGAAGATGATGATGATGATGAAAATTTATGAAGATAATGATTAGATGCAAAGAAAAAGTTACTTACGATATTAAAAATATAGATTTTATTTAATTTAAGTCCCACAAAATATCAGCAGTACCTACTTATACCTGTCGTTCGTTGTAATGTTACCGTACCTATCGAAATTTCACGATAATCATTAATACGTTTTACAGCTTACATAAAATATTTATTTGACTAATACCCAAAGGCATACATCGAATGTGACACTTAAAGAGGGAATGACGCTATGGATGTGGTAAGAAGGTAGGTACTAGCTGTAGGTACAGACTATAGATAAATAAAAAAAAATATCACGACTGTATCCCCAAGGCACGGTAGACATTTCCTTCCTTATTTCCGGTTACATTGACTTGAGAAAAAACACCCTATCTTTGCTATTCGTGTTATACATTACACCCCTATTTTTTTATTACCTACCAAAAAATAAACGTGGTCTCGGTGTCTGTTACTGATCACATTTAGGTACCTATGTAGTTTAATTTAATTAAATAAAAAAAAATCTGACCATGCCATTATCATTATTATTATGGGGTCCGATCCCCGCCGCGGGACTAATGTTTGTATGACCTACAGATATTTATCTCGGGTCTGGGTGTTTCTATGTATAATATGTATGTATTTACAAAAAAAAGTAAGTATATAAGTAGTTTATCAGTCATTCTAGTACCCATAACACAAGCTCTGCTTACTTTGGGGATATGCTGTGTGAAAAGTCCAGCGTCATTTATTTATTTACCGTTTTCTGCATCAGTTGCAATTGCCCTAAAATTTTTTTTTGGTAATTACAAAATAGCGGTGTATGTATAAAATAAGTAGTCATTGTTAAGGGTAGTGAGAGTCAGAACAATAACTTTTTCAAAGTGAAGAGTGGAACTCTCTTTGTCTATGCCAAGAAAAAAACATCGAGGTCCTCTTTCTCTATTCCTTGTCGACATTATATCGACATTCGCATGGATAAAACTCTTCAAGTTGTACTAAAATTTTCATGCCCCTATAAAATCTTTCGAGACAGTGTTGGCTCGTCAAAATATAATATTTAGAATAAAGCTTTCAGCGTTGATGTGTCAAAGATGCTAAAGTCCAATGGGAACGAAAACTTATTACGGTAGAGTTCAAAAGAGACTTGGCAATGTTGGAATTTTCAGCTGAAAGGGTTATGATTAAACCTAGTACCACTGCAGCTATAATTCTGATTTTGTATACCGATTTTGTATCGGGTGACATAGGCTAGTATTTATAGGTATAGGTACCTACTTACTTAATTTTTTCCCATATGGATAAGGTCCTTAGTAAATAACAATGAATTTAGTCAAAATAATCATATTCAAAAATTAATTGCAAACATCAATTCACTTACAATAAGTAGGTAGGTATAGCTCGGCAAATTAATTGTTCAATCAAGATAGTACTTGTCTCTAAAAATTGGAAAACGAAATTACAAATGAAAAGGGTTAACGCAAAACCTTTTTTGCTCTTAGCAGTAAACTTTTAATCAAATCCACAGACAATAAATTGACAAAAGTCATTATAATTGCCTGCCTACCTCCCTGTTTAGACTAAAGGTGCGTTTACACAATGCTACTTTTCGTACGATTTGCTAAGCCCCGCCCATTGAACGTGCCGTCGCTAACTACGACAAATCGCATACGATGAGTGTTTACACGTGAAAAATTGCGATATCGCATCGTGTAACTGAAAGTTGATGCTTTTCGAAGCCCTCAACTATTATGCCAGACTTGTTTTCTTCTACTAAAAGTACGTACTTCATTTTAAATATTAATCAGACAATTCATTGTGTTAGTAGACTTATCTTTAGGTTAGTAATTAAAATACAACATTTTGCGTGCCAACATAGAAACACCAAAATCACACCGCGGGATTAATTCTTTTTTTTTCCCGGTGCATCGAATACATTTCCCGTAGCCCGTATATGGGATTTGGCTCGCTCTACCAGGATCAAACGTTGTGGAATCCGCTCGGTGTTGAATGCCGGGATTCCGGCCTTTCACCGGGACACCGGGATTGCTGTTATCAACACCTTCAGCTAAAATGGCCTTGTTCTATTTTTAAGAGAAACGCGTTTGATACTGTAACAACGCAACATAATTTAACAGTCACATCGATACAACTTGTAATCTTTCTAGAAGCTTCATAAGTACCTAAATCTTCTTGATTCTCCTAAACAAATATTCACAGTTACCACCTAAATGCTCAAGTTTATCACAAATACAGCAGATCTTATGAGCTAGATAATTCAACTTCCATTTCATTTGTAATCGAAGAAGCAGAAAAATAACCAGAATTGCATTATTGGTTGTTCAGGACAAATATCTACCAAAAACTAATCCACTGACTTTCATCTCTAGGTAAAGTCAAAGTCTAGTCGTGTTAGCTGAGTGGTATAAAATCGAAACTTTCGATTCTATAAAGACGTGTTCTTATTTCTCTTCGTCGATGTGACTTTTACACTGAGTCGACGTGTACGTTTAGCCCAAGTCAGCTTTGCGGGTCAGAAGTGGCTTAAGTTACATATAACGATGTCTATTCCAGGAAGCTTTATATGGAGGTTATTATGACGTAGCACAACCCCAAACATTTATCTCGCGGCGAGGATCGAACCCGCAACCTTCTGCGTCCCAAGCGGGCTTTCACCCACTGCGCCACATACGTCGTCAAACTCAGTCTATCTTTTCAGTCGACAATATTTTTAGTGATTTGGATGAATGATGTCAATTCAATAGGTAGGTACTAGGTACCTACTGAAATAGGCAAATGGAGTCCTACAGGGTAGGTACGGTTGCGTGAGTCACACTTTAAAACTTAGTTAAGCTGGATCGTAGAATAAGTTAATTTAGTTTTTTTATGTTACTTGACATAAAGTTTTTATTTAATTCCTTCTATTATAAAGGAAATTGCTAGCCTAGGTCAGCACAAAATAAAGTAATATTCTCGTTATGTATAACTTGTTTCAACATACATTTCAAATTAATATAATAAGTTAGGTAATTTTATAAAGCTCTTTGCAGAGCCGTTACGAACTGAACTTTAATAAGAAACTTATTTAGCCTATAGCCTATAATTCAGCAACATAAAATTGGATAATAAAAAGCCCCAATGTAACATTGATCCATAAAACAAAATAATAACGTTCTATCGTTAAAATTCCTTACATACGCCGATAACACTACAAAGTTTTAAATTACCACATCACGAAAAGCTTAAATTACGTCACACATTAGCAGCCTTTAGACACACCCGTTAAAACGCGTGAAAAACGCATTATCAGCGTAGGTACCTTTTTCTTCTTCTTGTCCTTATCCCACTAGGTGGGGTCAGCACAACATGTTTTTCTCTTCCATTTAATTTCTTTTATTTTTTCTTCATTTCTATAACAACTCAAAGGCCCTTACTAATAAACTTGACATAAAGTTATGTCATGCATAACCTATGAATAACCATACTTTTAGTTTATGCATGACATAACTTTATGTCAAGTTTATTAGTAAGGGCCAAAACATGTAAATGCATAGTTAATCAATTTTTTATTTCAATAGGTGAATGAGAGGAATTAATTTTTATTGAGTATTTATTGTGATTGGTTGCTGTCGGTCGATTCCGAAAGTATTATGAATCAATGGCCTGAACTCCTTTTCATGGTGACCATTTTAACACCTGCTATAATAAAGTGATGATGAATGCCTTCTGATGTTCAAGCAGGGTGTGCTGTGTCTTTAGAATGGTAGCACAGAGACAAAAAACTCGTAAAGAAAAGGGGAAAACGCGGCCGTGTAAGGGTAGCTTTGTGGTTTATCCCTAATGTTCGTTGACTTTCCCAAACCTATACTTTGAAATCGCTCTTATTACATACAATTTAAGGTTTACAATTCAAATTTAGGGCTGTGGGGTTCAAGTTTAGCTCTACTTGCTTTCTTCAGCAAATGTTAGCTATTTCGTTATTAAAATGTTGCATCACATGTGCTTTTTAGGCCAAACTAAGTAAGTTGTAGTAAAAGTCTTGGGTACACTGCGAATAAAATATCGTCTATAATAAATTGTAATTATTGATTTTATTCGCAGTGTAAGTTACATGGTAAGCGGTGTAACGATCTGTCAGTCAGTCACGAAAGCATTGTAAAAATCATCTGAATATCTACCGCACCTTAATATGCATAGGTTGTCTATTTTTCACACAAAGTTTGTGGTTTTCTATACATTTCAACAGAACTTGTTACTGAATAAGGAGAATATCTCACCAGGGGTCTAACGTAGCACTCTGCAGCGGGGATGTACGATCCCGCTGTTTTTTATGTAGCCTGGCTTGAGATACGATCGGTTTTCTAAGTTTTTAGTGTTTCTGTCACGTTTTTTGGTGTGCCGAGACATTTTAATTTATAGGACAGCCTAGGTACCTTGTTCGATTAAAATGACCGATAAACGAAGGCGGTTTGATTAAAAACAAAATAAAAATAGCACAGTTCATTGATTATTTTATTATTAAAAAACAGAACTGCCGGCGCAGACAATTGCCTAATCCAATGCTTACTTACTTACTCCTTTGGCGCAGCGACCCAAAGTGAGTCTTGGCCTCCGATACGAGAACTTCCACTTTTTCCTGTCCAATGCAGTTTCTTGCCAATTGTCGGCTAATCCAATGCTGATTTGAAAAAAAACCGTAAACAGGTTCACGACTGTATCCCCAAGGTGCGGTAGACATTCTCTCGGATCTTTTTTTTATGTTACTTATTCCAGATCCTTTGAAGATGTCTAAGGGGGGTAGTCAGAGGCATGTCCAAACACATATTTGATACATGCCCACATCTTGCAGAATTCTTGATTTGATTAATTATTTAATGAGAAATCACCTCAATGTTTTGCAATCTAAACATCAGTAGGTAATCTCAAACATTTATTTTAACACTAGCTGACCCGCGGCAAACGTTGTTTTTCCATTGTATCGCTATTAAAAATAAGGGTTGATCGTAGAAGGGTGAAAATTGAGGATTGTATGTATTTTTGTATGTTGTATCATAAAAAAATAGATATTAAAATTTTTGTCTAAAAAATAAAAAAATAAATTTAGGGGTGGACTACCCCTAACATTTAGGGGGATGAAAAATAGATGTTGGCCGATTCTCATAGATACCGGATAAGCACAAAAAATTTCATCAAAATCGGTCAAGCCGTTTCGGAGGAGTATAGCAACGAAAACTGTGACACGAGAATTTTATATATTAGAAGATTTTACCCACAGTCAGTCAAAGACACACTCAAACTTTATGACTTAAACCTTTCAACAGATACATTACATAAAACTTTTCATCCGTAAAATATTCTGATATAGATACGGATAACTCCGTACAAACTTTACCTTTTATAAAAGTGTTCAAGAGCTCTACATTAAATGGCTATACAGCAACATATTTCATCCACACGATTAATAAAACCACTTACTCTGGAACCCTGCGGTTAACCAGAAATAGAACACCCATGGCTTTGTAAATGAAGATACGCACTATGATCTTGTCTTGAGCTAACAAATTGTTATTAATCTCCCGCTGAGTTTTACTTTCGTTGTATTTTATGTTTATCCGTTGTGTTTTCCTACCAATAAATACATTTTGGAAGATAGCACAGCTTTAAGCTCCAAACTGCAAAGACTAACAAACTTGTACAAAATATTATTGACGATCTCTGTGGCGCAGTGGGTGTAGCCCGCTTGGCACGCATAAATGCAGGTGAGTGTAAACTGTCAAAATGTATGGTTATTTTTAGTTTATTCCGAGGAATAACTTTATACCACGTTTATTAGTAAGGCTGTTAGACTTTTCAGATGTGAGACAATGTGTCTGATAATTGAATCAGTTATACGTATAATTGAGTAGATTAATAATAGCACTTAAGTTCTAATATATAAGATGTGTTGATGATGAGATTGTTTTAGAATAGTGGTCAATTGATAGTACTTAATATAGAGGTGAATTATAGAATAACATCATTCAAGATGCCCTACACCACTCTAATCCACTAATCAAATCCATTAAGCGATTAGTTTCCACTTTTTCTTCCGCGCTAATCCACTACCATGGTGGATTATTTTCCACTCATGTTCTTTATTTCACTCTAATCCACTACCACGGTGGATTATTTTGTAGCTCTGTAGTTTGATTAGTTTGATTCCTGCACCACGTCCCAGCTATATTACAAACTAGCTGCGCTCCCGCGATGTGACCCGCGGTCCCTCGGGATTTTTTATTTTTTTTCGGGATAAAAAGTAGCCTATGTCCTTTCCTGGGATACCACCTTTAACTATGCCATATTTTAGCTTAATCTATTCAGCGGTTTGGGCGTGAAAGCGTAACAAACAGACAGACAGAGTTACTTTCACATTTATAATATTAGTATTAGAATGGATAGTATGGATTAAAAAGACTTAAAATATATTTTTTTACTTCACTTTCCCTTGATTGAATTGAGTCTCTACATTGCTGCTGAAGTACAGAAACATTCCGCGTGAGTTTCGCACTTTACAACTCTTTTGATTGTATCCCTTTTGAAGTTTGTACCAACATGAAACATATTCTCTATATACTCTTGTAGTTAAACCCCGGCCAAATTGCGTACATAATTACGTCAGTTAAGCGAGGTATAACCGTTAATGAAACTGAAAACGAGTTAAAAGTTTTAAGCGCGGCAATGAATGCAAGCTGTTTCTCAATTTCGGTTATTTGGCACATTTTTTACGACAAAGTACCTATTTTGCGCACTTAAGCCGCAATTTCCGAAAAGTATGGTTATTACCAGTCAAACTCATTGATGCCGACTGCATTCGAGCCCTCCTTAAGACCAGAAGGTGGGGGCTGCTTGCTTCAGGTCACCAGTCAGTTTGATGAGCTCCAGCTTTAAATAGAATAGAATAAACATTTATTTGGCCCAAACACAGACAGGAAAGCACTACGTAAAAAGAAAATATAAAAAATGACGAAAAACAAACAATAGAAAAAAAAGTAGGTAGGAAACATCAGACTTAAGAATTAGAACATTTATAAAACAACATAAAATTAACAAAGATAAGTCTACACTACACAATATTGATGCCCACGCATGCACACATTTGATATTATTATCATACGCGGTACATAATTAGCGATGAGTATCCTAACAAATACGTAGAGGTTCGGTAATATTAAAAGAAACCCACTGTTGATGTTTTAGAAACCGCACCTTTAGTTTTAAGCGCCGATGTAGACACAGCCCTTTACAGACAACTTTTTTATTAAGGAAATGACAGGCCACCTGATTAAACAACCTCTTTTATCGCTGTTCAGAGTTTGCTTAAAAGTATTTAAATGAATCATAGCTTACATACATAGCTCGTAGAACTGACGGCCGTTGGGGCAGAAAAGTTCTCGAGTGGAGGCCAAGCACGGTGCGTGGCGCACCGGAAACCGCAGTAGAGGACGGCCCCCACTAGATGGAAAGACGATCTAGTTAATGTTGCTGGGAGCCGTTGGGTGCAGGCTGCACAAGATCGATCGCTGTGGAAATCGACGGGGGAGGCCTATGTTCAGCAGTGGACATGATGATGATGATATAATCATAGAGCGTGTTGTGTTGACCCAGCGCGTATTTTTGTTTAATTCAGCTTTTTGATTAATGTATAAAAACCTTTAAGCCTAAGAAAAATACAGCAATTTCTAAAAGATAAAATTCAATACTCTCTTGAAAAACAAATCACTTTTACCTCATAATTAAACGAATAAGAACAAAGATTCGCTTTTAGGTTATAAATAATTCAATTCGTCGCGAGCTCCCTAATATCTTATTTTTGTTTCTATTTTGGTGAAAATTTATCAGATCAAAAATTAGTAATCGGTCGCGCTATTGTTTGATTAGTTTTTCAATAATTTTTTTGCTTTTTCCTTTCTATGTTATTGTACTTTTAGTATGCTTTTTGGTGGTCGCAGACTTATCCGCGCCGAACTGTCAATTCAATAGAAGAAAATGCTGAGACGTCAGAAGCCAGCAGCATTTTCTGACGTCATCAGCATTTTTAGTATAGAAAATTACTGCGGCGCGTACGGCGCGGCCATATGTGCGATCAGGTTTATTAGCTTGTTATGTAGGTAGGTATCTGTTTCTATTCTATTTCTATTATTTATTTTTATCATGTTCCATTCCATTGTGTTCCATGTTCCAGTCACTTTTCACTCCACGCGGTATCGATATACCATCTTTCGCAAACAAATCTGCTTAAAAAATTGCCAGTACTTCTCACGTTAAATTGAGTCTATACTTCGAATATACTCGCAACTTGGGAGTCGGCCAATACAATCTCATTCAAACTTTTTCAAGCCGGAAAAGACCCGAAACCGTTTGCTACAGCTGAAGAATACGGAAGAGTATCTACTCAAATATATCACTGTTATTCTGATGTAAGAATAAAAAAACCTAGATTACATAAATGAACACATTCAAACGCCGGAGTAGATTTTTTTGTACGTCACCTTCCAAACAACTTATACACAAAATCTAAATTGCAGGTTCGCATACCTAGTAGTCAATTGAAAGCGCTAAATTTTCTTTGTTAGCTTTAATATATCTAGGTTATAATTATAATATATTAGTCTTACTTATAAACGTCGTATTATGTACCAGATAATACGACGAAGAAGACCTTATAAACAAAAATAGTACATATAATCACTATACAGGGTGTAAAAAGACAACTGCCGAAAACTGAGAGGTTGCAATCAGACCATAATGCTAAACTCATTTAGCGAAAAAAAAAACGCAAAAAAAAAAAATTTGACTCAGCTAAGTCAATTTATGTTATTTTCAGTTATTCGCTATAGTATAACATAATAAGACCATACCTACCTAATTATTAAATTTTTGAAAGAAAAAAACATTTAAAACTCTAAATCCAGCAATCTACGATAAGCAACACGCCCAGTACATACGCAAACAGCAATCTTCAAACGCTGTTTTCTCCGGATATATTGATTTTTTCGGAAAATCCTTTTGGATTTGATTGTGTGTTGGGATACTATACCTACCCCTTTCGGCTTCGGTAGACGTCTTTTTACACCCTGTATAAGGTATAATAACAATTATTGTTCTTAGTTGATAGGAATAACTTTATAGTAAGGTTGTATAAGTTTCATGACAATCTTCGAGATTCACCTCCTCAGTAAGGAACTATGAAACTCGATTCGATACATGGGATTAATGGCTATTTCATTTTGAACCTTATTTACCTGTGAGTCAGACTAATTTACACTGGCAACAGCTTCAAGTGAAAAAAAAAGCCTGAACCAGATTCTTAAACAAAACAATTTGAAACTGTGATTGATCATCTAGCGAAGTTCCTAATATCTTTGTGACGTTGATAGCACTCGTCAAATTGTCAATTTGAACTTTTACAATGTTTAATGGATTTACGAGATCTTTCGTGTTCCCTGGTTTTGGGATTGAAAATCGTATAACTTCTCTGTTCATAATTATTTATATTTTGGAAAACGAGAAGATCACACGGTAGTGATTCCTTCATACAGAACAATATTACTCTTCAAGCCTTCATGGCCTGGTATCAACATGGTCTATTTCAAGCTTATTGACATGCTTAAAGTGTCACTGACCACGTCGTTTCAAAGTGCATGGGATATTATGATCCTGACATTTTTAATTATATCATGGACAACGGCTTCCACAATAACTAAACAAAATACTATCACATTATTTTAAAAGATCGTATTTTTATCTTTTAAGTATTAGTTCAAGTGTAGGTATTTTAGTACTCTCTTTCATTCTATTACTTGTATTGATAGTTTTAGCTTGGTATCGGAGCGCCACTTTGACCTCAAAGAAATGAAATGATCTTAAAATATCATTCAAGTAAAAGCTATTCAATAATTAGATGGATACTGAACACTTCGGCACAAAGAATAAGCCGACCGTTTAAAGAACTCCCGAGCGATAAAATTAAAAAGTAACGTTCAAGCAAACCCAATCTATTTCCAACTATAGGCGGCTCCTACAAAATAATATCGTCGGGAGTCTGGCTCATTCCGGCCAAGTAGTACAGCCACGAAATATAAACTAATACTTGCTTGTAGAGGTGAAATTGACAGAATACCTAAGTAGCAAAAAAGCCGATTTGTTAATTCGCCATAAGTTATCTATAACCCCAGACCATAAATACTAACTTAGATTGTTCGTAATGATTAATACCTTCGTAACCTGATAATTATAATAAATTATGTCCAAAAATCAATTGAGAATAATAATTCCGCGTAGGTTATTCGGCACGTTATTCTCATTTGGGGTGATAAAATTAAAAAATAAAGACAGGGGTCGATCATGACAAACTTCGTGTTTTCGACTAGCTCGCGTGGAAGCTCAATGATGCATTTTTTTCCTGATGTTTTTTTTATTATTTTCTAAAATTTTGATTTTTTTTAAATACATCACCTTAGAATAGAATAGAATAGAAAAACACTTTATTGTACACAAAAACACATTACAGGAAATACACGAAAATAAGTAAGTAGGTAGGTACAATGGGCGGCCTTATCGCTAAAAGCGATCTCTTCCAGACAACCTTTGGATGGACTGGAAAAGTTACACAGAAAAAACGGCGGTGCACAATAAGTACGTTAAATAAAATAATAAGAATATAGTACTTACACATACTATTAAATACATATACCTACATAAATAAACCTCAACATAAACATAAAATAAGCACATGGTCATTTTAGCATTGTAGCTGACATGGACAAAAAGTGTTCATAGACTTTAGATTTAAAGATGTGAATGGATTTAGATGAACGAATAGAAGAAGGCAATGAGTTCCAAAGAGCTACAGCTTGTACCGTGAAGGACTCGCCATACATGGTGGTAGTATGTACAGGGGTAGCCAGCTGCAGAGTATCAGAGGATCGCAGATTACGATCATTTGCCTGGTGCAGGTACTCAAAACGCTCTTTAAGATAGAGAGGAGAGGTAGAGAGAAAAATAATGTTATAAAGGAGGGCCAAGATATGAGCATTACGGCGCAGACGGATGGGAAGCCACTTGAGTTTTGCACGGAATTCAGACACATGGTCAAACTTACGTAAGCCAAATATAAACCTGATGCAAAGGTTTTGAAGGCGCTCAAGTTTGTTAAGCTGCAGTTCTGTAAGATCCAGATAGCTGGCATCGGCATAGTCTAGTATAGGTAGGAGAAGAGATTGGGCCAGCGTAACCTTGGTAGCGGTGGGCAGGAAATTACGTAGTCTCCGAAGAGACGCAGATGATGCAAACATTTTGCGACTAATTTCACTGATCCAAGGAACCCAGGAGAGTTTGGAGTCCAAAATGATGCCTAAGTTTTTAACTGAGGGACTAATTGGCACTCGAGTTCCATCAAAAATAATGGGAGGTAGAATAGAAAAATCTAATTTAGCAATTTGTCTCGAGCTACCAATTATAATGGCTTGAGTTTTAGTTGGATTAACTTTAAGTCCGAAAGATTTACTCCAGTCGCAAACCCGAACCAAGTCAGAGTTTAGGAGGCTTATGGCACCGTCAATGTTGTCTGGCGTAGTTTGACAGTAGATTTGTAAGTCGTCCGCATACAGGTGGTAGGAAGATGTAAGATTATTGGAAATTGATTGAATAAATATGGCAAACAGAAGAGGAGAGAGGACGCCGCCTTGTGGGACACCAGCAGTCAGGTTGCACCAAGATGAGAAAATGTCGTCAACACGGATACGCTGCCGGCGCCCATATAAATAGCTACGGAACCAGTCAACTGCCGACGACGAGACGTTAAGAGAGCCGACCTTATGAGATTCCCATCTACATTTTAATACTTATTTCATGATACAAGCAAGTCAGTACAGGCAATCCAGCCAGTAACGAACTCAGCGAAATTTATTCATAGCTTCTTCGCTCTTGTAAATACGACGGTATCCACAATCGGAATTCCGTTTTTGATTTAAAAACTAATCTTCAGTTGTCATAGTTGAAGCCTGCGGTGAAGTGATATGACGGATGCTATTATGCTAATCGCAATAAAAGCCGTGAAATATACTTGACTTCGTTTCTATTGAATATTATTTTTTTATGAGGATTTTACAAAGAACGAGGGATTGACTTTAAAGTTAGCATGTTTACTTGTTTAATAATTAAATAAGTGCCTCTCTACCCATAGGTAATTAAAAAATTTTTTAACAAAGGTACTTATATTTGAACAAACAATTTAAAAGTAATGTATTTAGTAGTACTAATTTTGCCAGGTCCGACCGCTAGTTTATAAATTATGTCTAAAAATGTTTTAAGATAAAACTTATCTTAGACACACCGCGATCCAGATGTGAATACAATGTAAAACAAAAACTCTTCAACTTTAAAAAGCTCTAACGTTTTTAAGCCGAAGAGAAAAAGCCGGACTCGAATTAGGTTATACATCACCAAGATACCTTATAAAGGTAACTGCTACCGGCAATTTGTCAAAAAGATAAACCTTTACGTGAGAAGTATTATCTTGAACGGCATTCATCTTGCTGAATAATTACCAACAGATGTGCTTTTTTGGAATCGGAAACAAAAAAATGAAATTTTCTTTTAAGAGCAAGGGCAGAATTGGTCTCAGATTGTCAATAATTTCAGTTTTTGTTACCAGTTTTTATTCCTAATATCGTGTTATACGTATACGTGTTATATCTCGGGTTATATATGTCGGTGTTTTCTATGTTAAATAATGTAGTTATGTATTTAAAGTTGTTAAAAATAGGGCTAAGTTAAGTTTATGATGCTATGTGAAATGTCCAGCATTATTTATTTAATTTCTTCTTAAATTCAGCTTCGATCCACTGACATTGCACGTTTTTAAAAGAATCAGATTGTGTTGAGTATAATGTAGGTTTTTAGTACCTACAACTACTTTTTACCTTCACAGACGTTAAGAAATGTAGGTATACAATGCTCAATGTCCTCTGAACTCCTAATTTTATTCACCCCATGGACATAATCTCGGAGCAATGTAAAATAATACAATCTCTCCAAAGGAAACCATAAAACAACCTTTAAAACGTAATTTTATACCCGACGGAAGGATTTGAATACATTTTGTTTACGCGATTGGATACTCTGAAATAGAAACACCATGCAAAGTCTAGACACGTTTTTTCTACGAGTCCTGTTCCACGATGGTGCAACTAGTAGTGATTTTATTTGTGAGGAACTAAA
The DNA here is from genome assembly GCA_951394285.1 of Epirrhoe tristata. Classification (NCBI taxonomy): domain Eukaryota; kingdom Metazoa; phylum Arthropoda; class Insecta; order Lepidoptera; family Geometridae; genus Epirrhoe; species Epirrhoe tristata. The sequence goes on along the minus strand of OX596152.1, from coordinate 7,880,227 downwards.
AATTAATATTTTTGAATAAAAAAAAAGATACAGTACTATTTTTAATTGCTTAGGTTCTTACTATGATATAATTAATTGGCTGACTGGGCAGGCAAAAGTTGTCTTGGGACAACTCAGAAAATGACACGTTTACCTACCTTATAGAAAAGTAGTGGAATATAATCCACCGTGGTAGTATATATCATAGTGGAGTAGAGTGGAATATAAAACATGAGTGGAAAATAATCCACTGGAATGTAAAACATGAGTGGAAAATAATCCACTGTGGTAGTGGATCAGAGTGGAATATAAAACATGAGTGGAAAATAATCCACCGTGATTGTGGATTAGAGTGGAAACTAATCCCTTAACGGATTTTATTAGTGGATCAGAGTGGAGTGTCATCGAATTTGATATTCGACATGAAAAAAATAAAATTTATCCACCCATAGCATAGTAGGCAAAACTACAGCACGACTTGAATTGAATTATACTGGTCATATTTTACAGATTATTACTAAAACAGGACCCTGTATGTATTTTGAAAAGGTAAGAACGTACTTAAAATGTTAGCCAATTTACGCTCCCAGAACCCTGGAACCTGAAAGGAATATGTATGGTATTCACAAGCTTTTGATATTAAAATGTAAGGCTTATAAATATTTAATGCAATCTCATTGTAAGAACTCGGTGTGATGTAATTCAAAGGAATAACGGCTCACCTTCTGATAAATACATTAATAGCTGTTTCAATAACACTTCTTATATTTATATGGAGAAAATAATGCAATGTGAATCTTTATAATATGCGGAAGAAAACTGTAGGTAAGCTTTTTAACGAGTGAAGGAAGGGAGAAACAGAGTGAAGATTTGATCACATCACAAAAAGGATTGACAAACTTCTCTGTCGCTATCGACAAAAGTCTTCACGAGTCATGCACGATGTAATATCACTTTGAGCATGTTAACCCTACTATTGCTCTTGTAGGTAATCTTAAAATACATACAGACCAAAAAATGTTAAAATAATCTTAATTTTTATTTGCACTGTCGCACAATTTTTTAGCGTACTTGTAAGAATTTTCAATCTCAACTGACCCAACACGAAAGAGGACTAACTACCCACAACACAGGTTTTCCAAGGATGGGAGTTAGTGCATGAATTTTATTATTTGTTATTGCATCGTTTATTATAAGTACCTATTATTTTCAATGAATGCTTTGTTACATAGTCTTTGTTAAGTTACTCGTAATGCTACACATGTTTGCTTGTCTCAAATAAATATTTTTTTTTTACTTTACTTTACTGTTACATGACACGATATAATATGATAAGAGAAAATAAATATTATACTTTGTATGAAATTCTGTGGATAAGAGACACGCCTCGCATTCGAAAAACATTTTCGGTCGTTGATTGATTCAACATTCACATCCGATCTCCAAAAGCTGCAGCGCAAACAAATTCTCGTTCCTCGAATGTTGCCATTCTTCAATCCTGAGATATCCTGTTTATTCTGGTCGGTCTGAGTGCACCGATTGGCCGCGTGATCTGACTGCTAATACCGGGATTCATTGAGACTCGCAATATCTTGTCTGATGCATCTTGAATATCGGAATCCGTTTAGAAATTGAAAGGTTCATTAAAGACTTTTGTCTCCATAGTTTGCGCTTATGCTTATTATGGTTTTCGTCTAAAAACAAGGCAGATCAATTTCCTCTAGATCCGGTAAAAAAGTCCCGAAACACCGACATTTTTCAGAAATTAACATTTCATACATGGAAAGATGCAAGCCCATTGATTTTTTTTCCAAAAAAACTTGGTATCATGGAAACCGATTACCAGAACGTCGTTTTATTTCGAAGATACAATATAACTAAACTTCATGGGAAACTGTACATCTTATTAAAAAAATAATTCTATCATCAAAACTCTGAGAACAGAGTAAACAGTTTCTACCAAACCAAAAACCGGTTCCAATATTGTATAACAGCGTGATTCAGTGGACCGCAGGCACGTAACCATTGCTCGAGATATTGGATAAATGGAGTTGTGGCTTTTGCAGTTCTTTTTCATATTTTGACTTGGAAAACATCGAAAATAAGAAATGACTCAAAAATGTTTGTATCGAACCGGTAGGTAGAATTTTAACATGGTGTTTTGAAGTCCCAAGATACCTTTAGACAATAGGTTATGGTACCGTTCATACATAAACAATGTTAATACAATTTTTGGAAATATATTACAATGTCCAGGCATTATCAATTGAAAAATGCTAAGAAATGTAAATTCTTCGTTCGTTTTGTAAAACTTGATCAGAATTAAGTTTTGATGTCTGCGACAACTGTGAGTACTGCAGGCTATTACAAATGAATTACAAAAATATTCACTTAAAACTTTCAAATTAGAAGTTGCTTAAGACAACGTTCACCTGCTGCTCGGCAGAATTTTAATCTTAAGTTAAGGTGAAGGTTTCTATGATCGCAGTGTTCGTTTATTGAACTGCCAACCCCGACTTAGCCCATCTGAGGATTCTTTTCAATCTTTAGATAGCTTTATAGTTGATGATTCAACAAATGCTTTAGAAGCAAGCTCAAAACATTAACGTGTAGATAAGTATAGATTTATAATTAAATGAATATAAATGTACTTTGTTTTGTGATTGTGTCAAAGTCTAAATTGATATGTATTGATAGTACATAGATAATTATTTAATGTTACACCATATAAATTACAAAAAAAACTAAAAAACTTTAGTCTAATTGCGGTTGCACAATGGGCGGCCTTATCACTCAGAGTGAATGAAGAAGAATGAGAAAGAATGAAGGCATAAACATAATGCTGTATTCACTAAATTAGAAAAAAGCTAAAAGTTAAATAATATTATTATTATTATTAGACCTGGATCAGTTAAGCTATCTCTAGATCGTTTCTAACGATCCTTAGATAGCTTGACTAATCCTGTTGTATTGTAAATATACAAGTAAATATGTAGTAGCTTAGTTTCTGTAAATAAACATCCATATCATTAACTTACTCCGCAGATGATAGTCATAGTCATTATAGTTATAATGATGATAATAAGTTAAGAAACCATATTGTGGCCATACTTTTAGAAACGCCACGTCTTAAATGCAAAAATATGCGAACAGATTAAGAATTGAAAGGATTAAAAGAAGATTTGTGAGTTAGAGTTAATGATAATTGCCAAAATTTTCGTCTGAGCACAGAGCGATAAAAAATAACGGTGGAAACCATTTTTATTGTGGAGGTATCATTACTGTTTGGTACTAAAAAGAGTTACAATGAAACGTAAGTGTTTAGTCCCTTCGCATAATTTTTATTTATTGTTTTTATTTATTGAGTCATGTATAATGAAAATTAGTGGGTAGGTTAATGAAATAGTATTAAAAAAAAACACATTTAACCTTAAAATAAATCGTAATTTTTTTTGTAAACTTTTAACTAAAATGCTGAAGTCAAGGTTTAAAAAGCATTAATTTTGTGGGAATAGTATCTAAAGAAACAAGAAAAGAAGGGTTTTTGCATGTATTTTTGTGTTGATGGGACGTACTAGTAGTGTTTTCTATCTTTCTATCTAATCAGCCCACATCTACCCACTGCTGAGTAGGCTTCCTCATTTTCACGCCACTTTTTTCAATCCTGCGCCAGCCAAATCCATTGCCTTCCCGCTATTGCCACAATATCATCAGACCATCTGGCTGGTGGTCTGCCTGGTGTTATATGACCCTCGCGTGGCCACAAGTTGTGTTGTACTGTAATGTAATTTCTACAGGCTGCTATAAAAAGGGAAATGTGAGTCTCTTTAATCGCAATATTCCTTTGCCGGTGTATTTATCAACGTTCAGGGCATTTTCTTGTTTTTTAGGCTTTTTACACTAATTTTTATGGTCCTTGAAAGCTTTTTGGAGTATGATTATGCTCTGACATAGAATCTTATCACGACTGGTTATCAAAGTAAATGAATCAACATAATAAGTATTCGTTTCGTAAAAGTGATGGCGAACATTGGCCTCTGTACCTACCCGTTAGTATTCCAGTAAAGTCTAAGCACTCGCAAGTCAAATGGTGAAGGAAAACATTGGCTGAATACCCAGTTAGTAATTTGCGGAGAAGTTGCACTCGCCACTTTCTTAATAATTTTGCAAAAGTAAGTACTTATTATTATGTAGTACATAATTTTTACTGCCGTTTCATATATTTTTAGTGATTGCATTATTCCAACAGTACATTTGAAACTGTTTCAGCAGTATTCCGTAGCAATGCACACGTAGCAAATGCTACGCAAAACGCTACGAGCCCGTAGCAGTTGCTACGGAAAGGTGGAAATAAAAGTTGCTTTCATAGTTTCTTTTCTTCGACAGGAAATAAGGTCAGACGTGATTTACGCAGTAATAGTAAAATAAAACTTTTGACTCCGTTCTCGTAAATCTAGTATTCGCCTTGACATACTTATGGGACTTTACTCTAATTTAACAATTATCAAAATACTAGATTTCGATAAAAAAAACAACTGAAGTGGCAATCGACCGAAAAAAAACTATCTGTCAGTTTACTCATTTAGCCCTAGATTACAACCATCACAGGTTGACTGTAACGACCGAACAATGTAGCTTGGAAATGCCTGAACATTCCAGCAGAAATATCGGATTTATCACTATTTAGAACTAATTTAGCTGTCAATCTAGTGAAAACTGAAAGTCTCTTAATTTAATGTAACTGACCAGGATGTGCATATTCCAAAAACTTGCATTAGTTAGAAAGTTAAATTGCCTGAGTAAGTGACCAAAACACCGAAAAATGCAGCGTGAATTATAACCAAAGTGCAGTACAGTAAAAACGAAGATGAATAAGGAAAGTGGAAAGGCCCCGAACACAACCACTTATCAACTGTGTCCAGCGCTAGGCTAGTGTTGGCAATAAACTGCCTTATTGTGACGTAGAGACATTCGGCCTTATTAACAAACATAATTATAACAGGTATACTCGAAAATTATATGGTTATTCTCTGGTTGTGTCGTACTGTTACGTCGCATGTGTTTTTGTTCCAAATAAAATATTTTGATATTTGATATTTGATTTTGGTTATACCTGTCATAACTTAAGAAAAACATTTATTTGAAACACAATGAAAGTAAACAAAGGAGCGAAGAAGAGACTAGAAAATTATTAAGTTAAGTTTTGTTACCGGCCAGCAAAATCTAACCGCGTCACTAGCCACATGAGGACAGGACGCGCGTGAAATAAATCTCTTTCTACCCGCAGCGACAGAATCGTAGCGCACACTCAGCAACCACTTTATTATTTAATCTTCGGAATTCCTCCTGAATTATTGCATGATTTATGCGCTTTGTCTACGAGCATACATTCAATATGTGACGTGTTAATTTACCTACTTGTAGAAAGATTTTGATAGCTGCTAGGGAATCGAACTTACATCTCTTGTGACTCGGTCAGCAAACGCCTGCCACGCTGCGTATGATGGAAGAAATTTCAATTTGTAACTAGAATACTGCAATTTTTTAGTTTGATTTAAAAAAACAAATATTACAAATCAAAGAAAGAGTTATTTTTAAATTCAAAGTAAAATAGGTAGGTATGTAATTTGCTATCAAATTAAACTAGTAGTACAAAATAGAGCTTTCAAAAACATCAAAGAAAAGGCCTCGCATTGCAAATGAAAGGTCGATTGTTAAAAAGAATAATTGGCTGTTGTACACATTTCACTTTAAAAAAACATGCGAGCCAATAAATCGTCAAGTCCAATATTCAGTCGATGTCGAATGTTGCCAACTATTATTAACTAATATTATTAACATTCGGATTGATGATTTAATGATTCAGAAATTAATAATATACAAAGTTTCGTATGTTTTATTTTATAGAGTTGAGAAAAGGAAGAAAAGTACCTTACTTATACCGTTTATTTCACACTTTTAAACGCTCGTGAAAACATGTGTCAAGTGCACGAAAGGAGCCTCTTTGAGGCGCACTTAAAATCCTTTCACCACACTGGTTCGAAAGAACTAGTGACACGATAGGAAGAAGAAGAAGAAGCGCTCATGGTGTAATTTGCTTGTCGCCCTTGATTGATACAACGTTCACAAAAGTAGACCGCTAGTGGTATCAACTAAGCGATTCCTTGCCTCATGGCCGATTTCGGCTACGGAGGCTTTGTGTATTTTTTTAAACTATCTATGGGCTTGGATGTTTAGCCTTGATGATTTTTTGATGTTTATGTTTTTTCCCGTCCGACGTAGCTTTGAAGGCCGCGAAGCTGAAGTGGGATTGGGCTGGGCATGTCTGTCGCATGCCAGGTGAGCTGTGGGCAAAGGTAGCCACTGAGTGGCGCCCCGACCCAGCGAGAAGGCGACGCGGCAGACCGAGACGAAGATGGCAGGATGAGCTCGACCAATTCTTACAGGAGTGGATAAATACGGCTCAGGATCAGGATGTGAGGGTCTTTGCCCAGCAGTGGGACACGAACGACTAGTAAAAAAGAATAATGTTTTTTCCCATGATTATCGCTCACTTTAAATGGTCAGTTGGCTGTTTTTATCTAAGCTACGGCGGCTTGAGATGGCCTTAAAATGGCCTTAAAACTCCGTCACCAGATTTGGCCGAACTCATACGAACTTCGTGCTTTGAGTTAAAATAACAGTCTGTTCATAGCCTAATATACATCGGCGCAGCTCAATTCTGAGAACACATGCGCTTGTCAAACTCAGTGATAAATGGCTCCCCTAATTTTCCTCCTCTTCACGTGAATCGCTCATTTTGAAAGCGTTCATGTCTTTCTTGTCATTGTGTTTGTGCTTGATATATCGATCAGCAGAGTTTGAATTGGTGATTGCTGTGGCCTATAAGTATTCTTTGATAAGACAAGAGGTTTCAGTTCGATTCTCGCAACGGGAAAATGTTTGCATTACCTGCAGATATTTGTGCCGGATCTTATATGTATGTATTGCCTTGAGTCGCTGAGGCCATATCGTCCATAATAGAGTCTAGCTGCGTAGCTTCTTTTGCTTGCTTAGCCTTCAACTTGAACAAAGATTAACCAAGTTTTATATACTTAATAGCCTAGCATTCAGAATCAGAATAATTTTATTGCCTAGCTGTTGTACAAAGGAAGGGCTTCTTTTACAGCCAGGTAGGTACAGGTTTCCACAGTTTGTCCATTTCGGATGTGCAATATCAATGGTTAGTAACCCAGGCACAGTAGTTGCCACACATTGGATAATCACATTCTTATTTCAGAGATTATACCAAACTATGAGAGAGTAATGAGCAAAATAATCTACGATTTTCCTCGTCTCACGAACAAAATACATCGTTATACAGATTCAATTATCAATATTACACCTCTGAAAATCTTTTAGAAAATTACACTTTAATCTTTCTAGAAATCTCACCGTGGTTTTTCGTTTACATGAATGACTAGCACGGAGATAACATAAAAATTATATCCGCCCCAGATTAGATACAAAATGGTTCAGAGAATTTGGACCTTGCCACGTCAAAAATAGGGTTGAGTTCGTAAAAATATAAATGTAGGTACTCCCATCATAAATAAGTCTTCGCACCTAGCTGGGTACGACGTGCCCTGAATGACGAAACCAACTATATTAAACAAGTAAATAATTTCTTAGACTGTAAGGGATTTTCTTCAGGGCTTACCGAAGATGCTATAATTTTAAGCTCAGAGATGCGCTACAAATTATTTTGATTTGAAGACCTAATTCATTTTCGTGTAATGTCGCTCTCAGATACTGACAATAAAATGTGAAACTAAACAAAAAATCGACTTCAATTGTTTACGTAGACAATTCGAGACCATCAAATGTGCCTTTCCCCTCTTTATTTAGGAGTAATTTGTCTTCAAAAAATGGGACCAAACGGGAAGTACTTTTGTACATTGCCCTGAGTGGCTACCAGCTATGACGCCAACTTCTTCAAGGCCTTTAACTCAAGTGCAACTGGATAGGCCATGTTTGTCGTATGTATTTCGTGCAAAAACCACTGCCTACTGAATCTGCCCTGAGGCAATGGTTCCTCCAGAGAAGATATCCGCGCAACAGACCATCACCGACATGGTAAGAAGATTTTGGGACGAGCATCTACCAGACTGGCCAAATATAGCTATGGACAGAAAAGCCTGATAAATGAGGTGGCCTTTGACCCGCAGTAGGACAAATAAGGGTTTCAAAAAAATAAACCATATCCTACTTTTACAGATCTCCATGAGCCTCTGAAAAAGCACACGTCGTCACGACTTAAGAAATCGGAAGAATAAAAGTTCGAAGACATTGAGGCACTTGAAAATCGGCGGCGCGTGTCTGGAATAAGTATGAAATTAAGTGTGTTTGCGCCTAAAGGAAGGAATTCCCTTTGTCGCACTGTTCGGAATACTCGATGATTGAGTGAATCCTTTTTTCCAATACTAGTTTTGAAAGGTCAAGTTCTAGAACTGTTCAACTTTGGGTGACCTTTGAAGTAGCTAAGCTTTTGTTGAGTCGAGACTAATATCGCAAATGTGTGTTTAATTTAAGTAAGTACCTACTCTTTTAAAAAAATAGTAATACGAGGTGTTCGTTTCTTGAAAATTTTGAGAATTATGTGATCCCAATAGGTGTTAAAAATATACTGCAATGTGCGAGCTGAAACGAATTTTATCTCAGAACAATAAAGCTAATATTCGATTGGAAGCCTTGGAATAACAATAAGGCATGGTACACACGTTCTGAATTTTCCCATTGCCTGTTAATTCACTTCTCCTCGTATTTATTGCTTAAATTAGCCGAATTTATGCATTTCAGCTCAAACGTCGCTTTATAACGTACATAACTCATATTATAAATTCTTAGCCTTTATGAGCAGGTGAGTAAAGCAGCTGCCATACTGGAAGCGAAAAATTAGGCATTCACATGTTTATTAAATCAACTATGCCACGACTCAACGGAACGCTAGTGTCGGAGACATTCATCTAAAAAAACCACAATCTCAGTTTAACTAGCTTCTTCAGTCAGTTTCATTCATTTTCCTTTTATGACATTTTGTAGAAGTGCAAAAGACAATTTTTGATATGAAATAAATGATTCGATTTATCGAAATTCGAGGCACTATCACAAATCTTGTCGTACATTTATGAAAACATCATTTGTGCTACAAAACCTGTATAATACTAATTTATTTGCATTGCTATTACGACTATCTTCACTTGTGATATTTTTTGGTTTTTTTTTTTTGTGTATTTGAACATTGCTTATCAAGCCGTGAGCCTGATTAGGTATATTATCATCTCTGTGACTTCCCCCTTATTCGCTCATAACTTCTCAAGGTACAATTTGAGGTTCATAACCGATGTGAGATATTATATTTTGTAAAACATTATTGGCAGCCGCGACAGATGCTCGGGTAATTAACGCACGCCGTTTCGGTTCAATTTCACACCTTAATTATTTAGATATTTATACCTATAGCCGTGGTAGCTGATGTACCTAAATTGTTCAGTCACCTGCAAAAGGAACTAAACACTTAAAAATTAAGAGGATATTCTCAAAAAACATATTTGACCATAACATTATAGATATTTGTCTCTTGGCTACCCCTTTAGTATTCTTCGGATCTTGACTGAGATAATGTATAAGTACAGTCGTAAACCCTGTTTAGTTTGTTTTTAATCTGGAATCTGCTTTTTGCATGTCATGAGCTAAAAATTTGTCGTCGGTGTAACAAGTGCCTAAAGCGAGTTAGCTGAGCATTTTAATAGAACATCACAAAGACATTATTATAATGTTCCAGCCAACGGAAATGCTACACCTTTTAGTAAATGACACCTTGTTAAAAGAAAATGCTTGAGAAATATGATATTTGCCATAAAATGGAAGATTTCACGGGAAAGGGTAGTGTTTGAGAGCTGAGCATTCGTTTTCCTAAAGCCTAAATCGAACTCACACCTACATCTCAGCAGCGCAACAGCATCTCAAATTAAAAAACATAAGATTAACCCATGGACATTATGGAGGTGAGATGAAAATATCAATTACAAATGAGTTTACTCAATTCTCATGATTTTAAGACTTCATTCGCGATACGTCAGTCTCCACTATTTAATAAGGAAGACTGTCCTATATTGCTGTGACCCCAGCAAATGAACAAACAAAATACAAGACGTAATCTCTGTTTCATTAGGAGCTCGGCGAGGACTTGACAAACCATATATCCTGAACTGTACGCCAACTCCAGAACATCCCATAATCTTGGGGAATTTAATTCAAATTAGCGCTGTACTACTTTTCAACTTGTGACTTGTGGTCTTATCTGTGACAGGTCTCCTCGAAAATGCCTTGGGAAATGGATTAAGAGAATTTTGTTTTACAGAACATTTCGAGATGCTTGAAAAAGACCACCAGCCAAAAACATGTAGGGGGTTTTGGGGGTGCTAAACCTGTCCCCTAACTTACTGTGAAAAGGTAGTGATGGAGCACAAATGACAACTCATAATTCCGGATATTGAATTTGTATTCTCAAGATTAATAAAAGTTACATGATAAGTCATGTGCGAGTGGGGAATAATGACGCGACTGGCGACGCGCTGTTCGTAATGTACGCGTCAGCCCGTTTATGTACTTGTGGCTATAGCCGCCACAAACATTACCTATAAACCTAACAGAAACTAAGCTACTACATATTTTCATATATTTACAACAGATTAGTCAAGCTATCTAAGGATCGTTAGAAACGATATAAAGATAGCTCAACTGATCCAGGTCACTGTCAGTCGGACCTTTAACTATATTTTTTGTACCATAAGCAAGAACCAAAGTAGGTTATATTTTTATGGGAAAGGTTCTGTCCTAATTTTATAGAAAACATGTTGAAATTGTTGAAATGAAGTTCCAAGGTATTACAATGTTTTTCCGGTGTAAACTCCGGGTTACTGCGGTGTTAACGCTTAATATTGGCTTATGAAACTTTTTACGACTTTAATGTATCACCGTTTTAAGGCATTAATTAAGTGATCCACATAAATATCCCTAGTTGGCAGGTACCCGATACAATTTAATAGAAAGTTTACCTCGGCGGCCGATTACTGGCATCCATCCTGGTACATAGTAGATCTTCATCAGTATAAAATGTCACACGATTATATCATGTACAATTTCATAACTTAAGATTTTTTGATAATAGCCCATACAAGTTTAAGAAAGAGTGGTAGGTTATCGCCTAAAACAGGGGGGTTTTGAGGGATAGAAAAAAACAATAGGTAATTTTGTGAAAAACCATTTTGCATTCCATTGAGCTAACTAATAACCAATGTTACGATAACTGTTCCAAAATGTAGGCAAGTGCCAAATACGTTAAACGTGTGCTTCTGATTATTTTTGCATAAGATTCCGTACTGTCTCTGTCTGCTATGCCAGGACACACTCACGGAATATGCCCCGGTTAATAAATCACCCGGAATCTTATTAAGCAACGCGTCTTGCTTAATATCGCAACTTCGCGATCGTCTTGTTAACGAAATTATGATTGAAAATGTAGATGTTAAATGAGATGTAACTCGTGTAATTGTCTGTAATATTTCTGTTAAAATGAGTATGAGTTGATGTATGAGTAATAAGCATTTGTTTATTTAACATAAACAAGAAATTGGGTCGAAAACTCGACAAACTCAATATAAACTTGATATTACTCAAACAAAACACTTTTGTCCAAGCTTATGTATTCAATTTCACGGCGAAGTTAAATAAAAGCAGTGAGATCCGATCGTGCATCGTATTCAGTCGATCAACTTTCTGCTAAACAACCCCTTTCCCCTTATTCAGTAACAAAAACATAGAGAAAGAGCTACTGAATTAATGGAAGTCGATTAACCAAAGGATGTACAGTCAGCGACTTAAATTTACGTTTTCATCACACTATGTTTTTTTTACAAACAGTAATGGTAGAAGGCAAAGCATCTAATATAAACAAAAATGTTGCTTACATTCCTATGAGCTCTGAAGATATAGGAGATTCAAAAACATCAACTGTTCATGAGCTTTGGTCACTGACCGTACCTACGAGGCAAGTGTGTATGATAGAGCTAGAGAGAGAAAACCTAAGTGAATATATAGGTACTTGACCCAAAACCAGACTTTTTTTCTTTCTTACTAAGCCAAAATTGATGAAATTTTCAAAGCCGTGAACGGCAAGCTTATAATATGGAGAATGTGACTCTACTTCTTGTAGAGTTCTTTCGGTGTGGTGAAGTTTTAATAATGCGCTTGAACTTGTCACATTCGATGATCGAAGCATATTTTCGAACTTTCTAGGTTATACGGCTTGCCGATTTCATAGACATAGACATAGACATAGACATAGACATAGACTTTTTGACAGAAAAACTCATTGGCACACGATCGGGATGATTGCATGGTAGCACCAATTAAGCGCAGGAATATTGCGTTCTTTTTTTTTGCAGCTTCTTTACGAATATGGGATGGAACTGTTGTTGACATAGGAATATCATTTTTAAAATTGGCTCGCTGGTGCAGGATGTTTTTTTGAAACGTGAGTCGGCGAGGCATGATTGATGTAAACAATCCTCAAGATATATAACGTTTACTTTGTACAAGTTTCACTACATCAAAATCTAGTTTCGGGAAAATAATAAAGTAAACGCATGTACCCATAGGTGGAAAGGTAGTTTTTTCCGTCGACGTGACATAAAAAAAACATACATACACCCGAGCATATAACCTCCTTCTTTTTTTGAAGCCGGTTAAAAATGAAACTAAAGAAGAACGTAACTCACTTCAATAATATTTTGGCGTATATGAGTTTATCCAGGATAATAGCAACCTCGCATTTATATTACCTACTTATAAATTTTTGTAGAAAAATTGCAAGCCATTTTAAACCACCTATGTTCTGTTTCAAGTGCCTAAGTGAAGTTCCACTTTAAGTAGAACCTAAGTTTTCAGCTCGGATACTTTTCCGTGTGGTTGCCTTCGCTTAGAGTACCTGGAATGCACCTTAAGCTGCTTTAAGTTGCATCATATTAGCTGAAGCAGCGCTTAAACATGAGATGAATTCCTTACTTTAATAGCTAATCTCAGCATCTTTGTTATAGGCAAATGTATTTTGATACAAAATCAATGAGTGAAGGAACTAGGTTTCAAATAAAACATTATTATTATTATTATATTAGCCCTCTCCTGTGCTAATAAGGTCCAGGCACGGAATTTGGCGAGCTCGTCCCTCCACTTGTTCGCGGTCTGCCGCGGCGTCGTCGCAACGTATCAGGGCACCACTCCGTGGTCAATTTGGCCCACTGGTCTCCCGACATGCGGCAAACATGGCCCGCCCAGTCTCATTTGATTTTAATTAAAAACAAATAAAACATAATGCATATTAAATATCTATTCTATAGTCGGCGAATACTACACTTTATTTCACTAGATCTTTGCTTAGACTAAATCATATTACCTAATAGAAAAAAAAACAGCATTACAGGATTAAGCCCGTATCTCAGTTCACGATCTGTCGTATAGAATTATACGACGATAATACAGGGTGTAAAAAGACTACTACCGAAAACTGAGGGGTTGCAATCAGAACATGATTCTAAACATATTTAGCGAAAAAAAAAACGCAAAAAAATTGTTTGACTTAGTTACGTCATTTTATGTTATTTCCGGTTATTTACTACTAGTACAACATAATAAGACCATAACTAAAGGATAATTTCATTAATAACTCAATATCCAGCAATCTACGTAAAATAACGCGCCCAGTACATACGCAAACAGTAATCTTCACACGCTGTTTTCTCCTGATATAATGATTTTTTCGGAAAATTCTTTTGGATTTAGTTGTGTGTTGGGATGCTGTACCTACCTCTTTCGGCTTCGGTAGACGTCTTTTTACACCATATATTTATACAAATAAAGAAACTTTGAAATTGAAATTGATTGATGCAATCAACCCCTCAGTTTTCGGTAGTCTTTTTACACCCTGTATTGTAATAGATATATTGAAATAGGTAGCTCACTTTTGAGCAGGAATTTGTAACCCTATTCGAGTAGACGACTACCTACGTAGCTTAGTAGTTTCTGTAAGGTCACAAGATAATTTTATTGATAATAAAATAAGCTATAAGCCCAGTTTAAGAAACGACAAAATAATATTTCACGAAGGCATTAAACTTATGTAAGGCGTTAACGTTTTTTACGAGCGCTCCATAAACATTGAAGGTCTTTATATGCGTCGATGTACTCTAAGCGGACGATATAGCGGAAAAACGGGAATGAACCTACATATTTGATGTTTTGGGCCCCCGACCAGCGATTAGATTTAGCGGCTTGCTAATGAAGATATTCCTTTGTTAGAGCATGATGGAGCACAAAACAATCGTAACGGTCTGTTAAATACTTAATCCGTTGTTATTTATCTTACCAGTATGGGGCTAGATGATGCATGTCCAAAGACGAATGATGTCCTTAAATCCTTGCCTGTGGATTATGATGATAACTTTATTTATTGTTTGTGACGCGAGAGGCGCAAGATAGACGAGACTGGCATAAAAGAAGGGAGGCCTATACCCAGCAGTGGGTGTTACCAGGCTGAGATGATGATGATGATGATGATGACTAAACGACCACAAAAAGAGTGGCGTTATAAATACCCAGCAGAGGGTGCAACCGGGCGTTACATATATAAGTATATTAGAGTCATACAGCGTCAGCAGGCAATCCTTGCCTATACTTAACGGTACGCTGAAATACCTGGGACATTGTTTGAGATGGAATAGGCTTGCCCAGCACCTAAACCATCCTTGCAGCTTAATCAGCCTGGCCCACAGGAAAGTATAAAATTATCATAAAAGGCTTATTTCATTAAAGAGCTTCATTTATGAGCTCTCCTCCGCTACATGTTCCGCCGCATGTACATAAAACCTAGCGCAGTTAATACTAATAAACATTTCAATGTCTCAAAACGTACCATCGAGTCGCGTAATTGGGTTAAAAAGCTATTAGAAGCATCTGGTCTGCGTTTGTGGGACAAAGTTGCGATTTGTTAACGACGCCTGGGGGGTAGCAAACGGCTGATTAAACAGTTACTTGTAAGTTATCGGCATGTTTTTGGTTGTTCTTTTCTTTTGTTTGTTTGTTTAATTTTAAAACACCTGCAGGTTTTTAAAAATAAATGAATCATGAGACGCGAACGTATTGCGAATCCCAAAAATGCTCTAGGCGAATCCATACCCTTTAATTGAACTGCTCGCTATGTTAGATATTGACAGTAATATAGATATTGTCAGTGAGCTCACTGACAATATCTATATTCTATCTATGCTATGATATTATTGATTCTATATGAGGCTTTAACTGCGATTTAATTAGTTATTTTCTTTTGTATATAGGTAATTGTTAGTATCTACCAATAGTTGATAGTGTTTTATCTTGAGCTATGCCAGTACTCTCAAACGGTGATGGAAAACATCGTGAGGAAAGCGAAAGCATGTTTTCCTTTGTAGGTTCTACGACATCGTAGAACCTACAAAGGAAAACATGTGTCAAGTACACAAAAGGAGCCTCTTTGAGGCGCCCTTAAAATCCTTTCACCACACTAATTAGATCGTGCGACCAATTTTAACCATAAAGGTGGTCGCACGATCCGATCAGTGATCTACTGGTGTAGATCGATTGAGTTGACGATATTGATGTAACTTGGACCAAAATCAATATCGTGTGTGATATTCAGTTTACCAAAGATTAAAATCGTGTCACAGATGGGACCTGTCTAAAAAATAACTAATAGAATCACTCGTTGCTTTCACGTCATCCACCGCTGATTCTATTGCTTATTTTTTCATCACATCCCAAAAAACATGTTCAGTATTCCATTGTATTAAGCTATATTTGGAGACCCAGGGGCAGTCGTAGGCTCGTTATTGGCACGCATACATTACAAGCAATATCGGCCCGTGTCGGTATTTGCATAGTATTGTCCCGTGGACGCGGGTCTATTACCTACTATGGACAAAACAGTAGTTCACATTTAAGAATTTTGCAGAAGCATTGCATGTGTCGTATGGAATACTTACCAAACTGTGGCATTGCAAGATCGTCTTCGCATTATTAATTATTAAGTAAAAATTAAGCATTAGGCCACAGAATTCTGCGTTCCAGCACCAATTCAAAAATACAATGTGCGTGGATTATGTATTGTATGTTGCAAAGGAACAAAAGTAAAACCAACGACTTCAAGTTGTCGTTTCTATAACATTGTTTCACTCTATTTTTTTTTGTTAACCTTTTGCGTCAAACTGCTAGGCAAAAACTCTCCTCTAAAAAATTATAATAAATAATACCCCTTTTTCTTCCTATTGCTCTACTGTTTCCAGTGTACTACGTACCACAGGTCGTATTAACATTTAGACAGGCCGGCATCGCAATACGCGTTTTAATAGCCTTCGTGTAAGGTACTTTGTATCTACAGGGTACATGATGGCATCATCATGACATTGTGAACTCCATGGATTGCTTGTTTTAGCTACGGCGTAGCAACGTAGCACGCTACGGCGTAGAGGCTGTGACTCATGTATTTTTCTATTTACAAACTAGGTGTTGGAAAATCGGACAATTAAAATTCATAGTCAGTCATACCTTTATGCTTGGTCTAAGATATAAAATAAAATATACAGAAGTACTACTTCCTTACTTGTAATAGTACAAAATACAATCTAAGCTATTCAAGCGATACAATATTATTGAGTTACCAAGTCAACTCTGAAATGGCTCTGTTTTTGACAGGTGATTAATAAAACTACCTAACCTTAGACCTTTTCAAGATCTAAGACCGTTTCTCATATTCAGATTAGTAATATACAACACTAGCTTCCACCCGCAGCTTCGGTCGAGTGGTACCAACATTTTACTATCGTATTTCCAGACTACGATCTACGTCTATTCCAAGATTCATCCAGATTTGTCAACTAGGCATGATTTAACTTTTGGAACGAAGTTCCTTTTCGGACGGAATCGAGGATGAGGGCTAGAAGAAAAGTTTTACCGTCATGA
Source organism: Epirrhoe tristata (assembly GCA_951394285.1). NCBI lineage: Eukaryota > Metazoa > Arthropoda > Insecta > Lepidoptera > Geometridae > Epirrhoe > Epirrhoe tristata. The sequence continues at coordinate 7,863,157 of OX596152.1, read as the reverse complement.
CATATCGCTGTTTTCGGGGAATAAAAGGATAACTGCAAAAACACTACTTTAAAGGAGAAGCAAAAAACATGTTTTCATTGATAACTTCACAAATTGTGCAAAATGTTTTATTTTTCCTAAAGTTTAAAAAATTTAGTAAAAATTTAACAAACCCCCCTTAGACATCTTCAAAGGATCTGGAATAAGTAACATAAAAAGATCTGTGAGAATGTCTACCGCACCTTGGGCATACAGTCGTGAACCTGTTTACGTTCATTACAAAAATGACCAAAAAAAGTTGAAACTTCGTTCCAACCGAGTGTTCCACGACACTCACGCACTATTTTTCCTCAGTGTTTACCTTACACTTAGAAATCACACAAACTCGCAAACTTTCAGATTTATATTATTAGCAAGTGAGAAGTAGGATTCATTTAAAGTAATGCCTTTTAATAAACTCGGATACAAGTAAAACGGCCCCGGCAAGTTGCAAGTCTAGCTTAGTGCCATTACTGAGCTCCCATAGGAACTATCTCAGTTACCTGCAACTCTACAATGTTTCTCCAACTCCCCGGACGGCGATCAGTGAAGTGGCATTTATTTGCTCTAAGAGCTATTGCTGATAAAAGCTTTGAAATTAGTTCGGGAAAAAGATATAGTCTACGTCGCTGTTGTTTCATTCATGTAAATGAGTACTTACCGATGTTAAGCAATAATCAGGGACCGTATTCCAGTTCTTATTTTCGTTCGTTTGATGAGTATTCGGATGTTTCTTACTACGATTTCTGACTTCAAGGGCCAACTTTTCAGTTTGGAATATTTGGTCCTAAGTTAGGACGTTGATTTTATGGACTGAATTCAATGTAGCTCGTAGTAAGAAGCTTCCGAATATTCATCAAACGAACGAAAAAACGAACGTGAATAACCCCCCTGTGCGATCAAAATGGCGACCGCGAGTACCTACCTATGCCAATAGGCGCTTACTGGCGCTTTAGTATGTTGTTGAGAGAAGAAGTGGTAGTTCGTCATCAAAATTAGCATTTTAAACTTCAAAAAATATTGTTTAATTTATATCTAGTTTAAAGTAGAGCCACATTTAGTAAAATCTAGTAAAAAAGCAATTAAACCAATTCACATTACCTGCCCCTGTTGTTTTTGAGAAGAGAGTTGATAGGCACCTTCTGGGTAGGCTCGCTCCATCGTAGACCTCATTCTTGCCTGTGTAAGTCTCGAGGTCAAAAGCGACACATTCATCATAAAAAAAAGCATTTATTTGATAGGACCAGTTTAGGCTTTTAAAAAGGATACTACTTACGTACTGTTTTTCTTTTGCAATCAACACCGTGAAGAATTAGGACAAAAAAAAATATAATTTAGTTTGTTTGGTGTAACAAAAGCAATCAGTGTTTTGATGCGTAACTAACTGGTTACCCCCCTAATAGGCAGTTTGTTCCCGCGTGCTTAACAGTTGGTGATGCTGAGTGTACCTACTCCCACACAAACGTATCTAGTGTCACATATTAGTAGATATTTTATCGGATTTCCGCGCCTACAAATTGACATTTTGTGTGACCTTTGTTATTTCAATTTAGCCCGACATTTGGAGGTAATATCGCTGGTTTTAACATATATTTGATCGAGCTCTCATTAACATATAGATAGGGACCGAAAAAAACGTACCTTTCTTTTTTTCCTCTGGAAATATAAATTAAGGGGTTTTCTGTTCTGTGACCGGTGGGGCGAATAGTCTTTCATTGCGGTTTTGTATACATTAGGATAATGAAGATCTGAATTAACTTCAGTTAGTTGTTGGGGAATAGGCCTGCAAATTAAAGGGCCTCTTCTCTTTGTGGTAGATTTGTAAGAAGTTGTGAATAGGGTTGTTCGTGCTGGGTAATTTACGGATAAAATTGGCCTGTCAAAATTGAAATTTACTCGTATCTACACAGACTTAATTTCTGTCTTCACGACGAAAAGTTATTTATATAACTTCGTCACGGTACTACGAGTAAGTAGTTACAAAAATACCCATATATATATATAAGATAAGGACAGGGAGATGATGACGACTACAAAAATACTGTAGCTTTTTACATAAAACTTTGTTACCGAACAAAATGGCGAGTATAAATATTCGGTTTTATAAAACAGTGCTTGTTTTCAACCAAATTTTGGATAAAACTTCTGCTCCTCAAACACTAATCAAATCAGGACAAACCAACACAAATGCCGGCATAAAAACAAAAAACCACATGCATTTGATTTGAAACAATTTCATATAAAATGAAACTTACGCACGGCCGAGCCGAATCCGATGCGCAAATCAATACCGAATTTATTCAATTAATAACCCCCAGTGTTCAGATAAAGTGGATAAATGTCTCATAAATTAGTTAGTGGGGTGATAAAATGTGTTTGAACGCGGTGTGTGGAAGTTTGGCGGCCCGATTAGGTTATGAGAACTTTGCGGAGCTGAAATTCGGAATATTCGTTGCTTATTTGCATATAAGGTAGATGGATGAACGGATTCAATGTTGCTGTAATAATCTACACATTCACTTATTTATTATATTTGTAGGATTACCTTTACCAGCATTTACGAATTACCACAATATTACATAATAGAACTAATAGAATAAGTGTCAATGGGTGTTATTCAGTGTTTTAATCTAAACACACAAACAACTGTTCCACTTAGGTATACGGAAGTCCTATTTTACCAAAACAACAGCGCCTAATTCACAAAGCGAAACTTTTTTCATACTCTAACAGCATTACACCAAAAAATATTGGAAAAAAATTCAAGACGCAAACAAAATCGAATTCAGACAAACCAGGGGTATTAAGGGGTGTGAAAAATCCGATATTTCGGTTTAATATTATACGTTTCCTACTACGACCTACCTACATTGTTTTCGGTCCTTAAGATAAACCTTAAGTTAGAAGTGCATCTTCCAGATTGGCCCACTGCAGCCATGAATAGGAAAAACTGGAAAAAGGGAGGGAGGCCTTTGCCCTGCAGTGGGACAATACAGGTTAAAATAAAAAATAAATAAATAAAATAAAGATAAACCTATGAACTACGATCAAGATCTATGGTAACTAAGATCAAGTATTCCTGAATATTCGGGAAGACCTCAGAATAGTTCAGACAAGTTGCGTAAAAAGATTTTCTTTCGGTAAAGGCATACATTATTTAAATAGGGCATGATATCCTATTTTTTGTTTACCGCGAGTAGTTCGCTCCATCCTTTGGGAGCTCGCGCTGTCAGTATGTACGGATATGGAATATCGATTTACGGATACAAGCCACATCCTTCATCATTATAGGTTTTTACCTTAAAGATTGTAATCAAGTCACAATGATTGACCCGGCAGACAGCAGACGGTAGCTATCACCCACTTTTAAATAAATCACTCGACCCAGAAGAGATACTGGGAACAGTGATTTAAAAAAACCGAAGACCTTCTATTCAAAGTTTCAACATTTAAACATATTCACAATCTTTCAGATTTATAATATTAGAATGATGTATCATCTTACCTACCTTACTACTTTCGGGAGTCCTTGAAAAATTTACGTAGTACCTACCTATACCTACCTAGAGGTACTACGTAAATTTTTCAAGGACTCTACCATACCTATCTCGGATCATCATAGTCCATGTTCACAAAACATCAAAACCAGTTTTTTTTGCAAAATTCACCATTCGACCCAATTATGGTCACCCGATATCATAAAGATTCAGAGATTTATTACATTTTGCCGTTTTATTTCTGACCTTTTCGTATGTAAATAAATATGTATGTATGTAAATAAATTCAATAACTTGGATCCCTGGACACGATAGTGTCAACAGGCGTAGGGTTGCGATAATTCAATTTATAGACGAACTAGTGTTGTTCTGTATACGATCCATATACCGGATAAAGTTTTATTTTACAGGAATAAAAAATAACTTTACTTGCTTTTGTAACGATCGATTGTGACAGATTGTACTCTTGTTTAAGCGGATCAACTAAAAAAATTGTTTATAGGCAACATATAAGCTATTTTTTATCCCGGAATTCCCGCGGGATCGGCATTTTCCCAGAAAAAAACCGGGAAAAATTCGTGAGTACCACCCACGCAAACGAAGTCGCGAGCACAGTAAGTCTATACTATAATAGGCTACGATTTATCCAGGAACCAAGTGAACAAACCGCAGGCAACAGACTTCCTTGTATTCAAACAATAATTGTTTAACGTATGTAAACCTTCGATCATTGATCGAAGATGTAAACAGTTTCTAGATAGAAGATAATTCTGCTTAATTGGAAATTGTTATCATATTGATCGACATGTCGTGTCACCTATCGCCAATCTATCTTTATGTGAACTAGTGGGGTTTTTATGTGTTTTTCAAGCGCTTATGGTGTAAGTAGTTAAGCAACGATCTGTGCGGATGGGTGAACGCTGTCGAGCGCTTCCGTGCTTCGGAGGGCAAGTTCAATTGTTGGTTCCGGCTATTAGATCGTTAAACCGGATCGGATAATCGGATTTTATTGATTTCTATTTATTTTTAATTCATAAACTCTCTTAGCAAATTACTTAAGAATGAAATAAATAAATATAAATAATGCTGGACTTTTCGTACAGCATCATCTCATCTAGCCCCAAAGTAAGCAGAGCTTGTGTTATGGGTAATGTAGCATTTCGTTTTTTTCTAATAGCAGGATATGCAGAATAAATTTGCAGTTTCAGATTCGCTAAAGAAATTTGAATTTCGCGCCGAACACTGACGTCAGAGGCGGTTGCTAAATTGCCGAAAATTGCATGACTGATAAACTACTTATATACTTTTTGTTTGTAAAGACATACATATTATACATAGAAAACACCAGGCCCGAGACAAATATTTGTAGATCATACAAACATTGGTCCCGCGGCGAGGATCGAGCCTGCAACATTCTGCGTCACAGGTGGGCCTTCGCCCACTACGCTACAGAGGTCGTCTTACCACGATTTGTTAACAAATAAAACAACAACCCTTGACATAGACTTCATTTTAATTACAAACACGAATTGCACATAATGTTCATACAAAAATATATTCTTAATTAAAAAGATTCCCACTAAAACAAACTAAAAAAACTGCAACACCTTTAAAAACTGTTTTAAATGAAATAAAAATAATTTCAATTTTTTAATTTCGGTTAAAGCAGGCCAGATTTCAACCCTTTTTCAGAACCAAATAAGTAATAATAGTTCAATATCTCATACTCATTTTCCTAACTAATCTTACATAGTTGCTATAGCTTGGTGTTAAGATCCTAAGTTCATATCAGATGCCAAGAAAAATACTTAAATTACATACATAATTACAAAATATTATTGGAAGTGTATATTATAACATGAATACATAACTAGTTATTATAAATAATGCATTTCTGTACATTATAATTGACAAAGCCCGAAAATAATTATTGCATAACTTTAATACGTAAATTGTAAATTCTTAATTATTATTTAGAATTTGTCAACAATCTAGCTAGTTATTTTTTACTATCTATTTACATTTAATATTTTGTGATGGTATTATGGTAACGATTGTCTTTGACTTTACGTATCGATCATGCCATGAAACAACAGTATGAGTAACATTTCAATGACTTTCGAGAAATTCACTTAAAAAAAGTATTTTTACTCATCCATATATTTGGTAAATTTAATAATTCAAGTACTAACAGCTTTTAATTATGTTTTTATCACAATAATATTCATTAATTAGAAAATACATTTTAGCAACATTACACAATCGATATTGTATCATGGTTCAAACATTCAATTCAACAATTTCTTAGAATCATTTTAATATTATTATAACTAAATGAAGCTACTTATAAATAAACAAGAACTTTATAATTTGTCAACTTTTTTGTAACTAAAAAAGTATGTTATTTATGAAGTTTTGTGACCTTATTCTCGTTCTGAAATTGAAATAAAAAAATAAAGAATGGGAATTTCATTTAAAATTGTACATTTTAAAAACCTATGGTAACTCTCGGCTTAAAACTACCTAAAAAATAAGCTAAATAATTACCTAAAGTTGTGACACAATAGCTAAGTCAACACGTTTTAAATTTAATAATGTGAAAGCATATGGTATTGACTATAGTTAGTATTTATTGAAAACATTTTTGTATACCTTTTCAATAAAAATATAGGCAAAAGACACTCTAGAGATCAAAATGATGTTGCGTCAAGTTCCAAGGCCAACAATATTAGTTTTGTTAAAATAATAACTTGATTGATGGAGCTCTCAAGTATTTTTATGTCAAAATTTTTATCGTAATGGCCAAACGGTGTAACATCATTATTCAGAAACATCAATATGTCTCGAAAAAATATTAGAAATTATTTCAGAAGCTTCACAACTAATTAAAGTAGCTAATGGAAGTATCAATCCAAGTCCATTTTCGAAGTTTCACTATATTTTTATTAAAAATGTATCAGCTTTCAAGTCAAGATTCCACAGTATGATTGTACCCATCGATTTAAAGTGCAGTATCCACCAAAAGATGCGATTTAGAGAAGCTTAGATCTTAGGAAATAATATCACAATGACAATGATCACATCTATGATGTCAAAATGTTTAAACGCGTTATGATTTTGTTATTATGAGGAACGCATAAGGGTGGAAAATATGTTTTATCAAACCAAACTGTGGCAACTCGCTTTATGTATAATTCCTCAAATTGTTATTGCGTGCTAAAGTGAGACAGAATGAACATTCTACGCCATTCTCTCTCGCTTCAACCACATTATTAATTTGAGGGCATTATATCTAGTAAGAGGTAAATTATACCGCAAAACGAACTTTTGTTCAAACTTATAATTTATTCCTAGCTGTTTTTATACGTACTTTCATAATTATTGAACGGGTAGTCTCATAATAATCATTACCTATGTTAACTACGTAATCGCACTAACGGTACAGAAACGGCACAAATGCAAATATGCAATTTTATGGAAAAATAAATTTAAATTTGATACAAGGGAATTGAAAAAAATTTATTTTGCACATATTATGTTGTAGTGGCGACCAAAGCGCGATTAATACGTTTAAATACTCCTGACTCCCATTATCACACGGCTTTTTAGTGCTGTAAATAATAAAAAATAAGTTCAGACTTGGAAAATGTAATTTTTTAGCAAGATAAAGTTAGGTAAGTTTCTTAGCAAGATGAAGCACTCAGAAGGAATTTTATAAAATTGTATATCGTGAAAAATGTTTTAAAAGACAATTTCTGAGAACATTTCAATATGCCGTTATAAAGAGCCTAGGTCTAGTCTAATTATCATTAGACTTTTTTCTCTAGACATTAATTAAAGTTTATTATTTTTGAAGCAAAGTCGTAAAACCATTGAATCACCCGTGCTTAAGAAAAGTCTGGCTTCACTATAACTACAAAATGGCTGCTATTCCGATACTAAAACCTTATCTATACGATGCACAGTAACTTCTAGTAACCTGTAAGCTCTATTGTTCTTTGTTGGAACTTCAAGACATAAATCGTTTGTTTATTGTAATCATGGCTCTTAAGAGCATTTATTAAGATAACAATTTACTAGCGCATCTTAATGAAAATCGCAGTAAGACAGGTCGCTAACAGCAAAGTCGGGGCGGCGTCGAGGAGGGGTCGGGGCGCGGGCGAAATTGACGAGTGCTAAGCGTCGAGGCGGCGGCGTGTATGTCTTGTTTCATTCATTCAACATCATCTTCAAAAGATGAGTAGAGACAGGTGATTAGGAGTCGCGGAAGGGGCGCGCGCCTCGCCCGCGCCTCGACTCTTGACTTTTGTTTCTTTTTTTACTTTTTTTAACGAGATAAGCGCGCTTCGACTTTCGTTTCTGTTAGCGACACGCCTAAGATTAAATTTTCATTGACTCTGAGTAATAACAAAATCTAAATGTCATCAGCCTTTGAAGCAGTAACCCAATCAGACAATGCGGCTTTTTATTGAATGTGATCGTAATACTAACGATGAAACTGTACATCGTCTAAAATATATTTACTTGCAGCATCTTAATAATAATTGAAGCTTCACCCAGGCGCTTCACATTCCATTCTTAATAACTTTTAGACGTTTTTTTTATATTATTCGCAAACCAGCGAATCCAAGAAAGGTACCTCTCTTTATAGGGCTCTCTACCGACTTTGATAAATCCGGCTTATCGAGACTGTGGAAATGCGTATGCTATTAAATAAAGCTAAATAAATTACTGACGTATTCACAGAAAATTAGTTGGAGGTTTTGCTGTAGGTACGCAGTATTCGTAGTTCGTTTTTTTTAATCGCTTACTTTAATGATAAAATAAACCTCTAGGTCGAGCAAATATTTTTATGTTCTGATGAGAATGTATCCTGAAAAACATGGTCCATCATTTTAGGAGTTGTGGACCAATCACATACGAACTTCATCTCCAATTATGCTAAATGAAAACTGTCACAACTTACAACGATCACAGTTCGCTACGTGGAATGCTCTAGAAGCGGCTGTTCGTACTCGCTGCGCTCGCCAAGGTGGTTTTGCTCGCTTCGCTTGCGGGGCAGGACGATGTCGTCATCATCGGCTAACGGTGAGTAGACGAGCCCACGGGAGCGCTTTGGGTTACTCGACTCTCGTGGTTTTCGTACCTGATGAAGAAAAAAATACGGTGTAGAGAAAAGACAACTTTTCAAGGACCAATAGGTAGACCTTCTATTGGAAGAAAGAGCGGAAGAAAGGCTTGTTTTAGTTCTAATATCCTATACGAAGATCGTGCGAAATCCGAGGCTATATCAGCTCCACACAGACGTAGCCACACATTGTCTTTCCCGTCAATTTGGCTAAAATAAATAATGCTGGACATTTTTCACACAGTATCATCTAGCCCCAAACTAAGCAAAGCTTGTAGTATATATAGGTGAACAGATACAAACCAAATTGGTGTGCAAGAATAAAAGACTGGTAGAAGCAAGCCAAATATATTTCATAGAAAACCTAAGGCTTACAAACGGCAAAACGCAACGATAGCGCGATCTAGGAATTGTACTAATTTAACCGCGCCATCTAGTTCTTTTTACCATAAACATAATACAAAACAACCTTATTTCTTCTTATTCTTAGGTCTATGAACAATTACAACCTATTTACATAAAATACTCTATACATACCGCCCACCAAGAACGACTATTGATCGTTCTTCATTAATCATCTACTAAACATATCTATCTATACATGAACTAACCGCCCACCATGAACACTGTGAGGCAGTCGAAAACATAAAACATGAAACCTTACTTGAAACTGAAAATATTACTTACTTAAATCACAAACTTATATACACGACAGAAATAAAAGAGCTTAATAGCTATGTAAACTTATCAATACCACAAAAATACTAAACAAAACTTATCAAAAACAATACTGTGGTAGACTTTACATAGCTTAAGATTGACCACAATCAAAGACAAACAAACGATGCTAAGAACCTACCTACCTTGTCTTACATACAGCAAGCTAAAGGGAGACTGCTCGTCATTTGCACCACCCGCTGAATCATCCCGACCAGAACACTTCATAGCATGTCATCAATTTTAGCTACACATCATCTAACTTACCTAGCTTACTAAAACTGACGAGCTCTGGCTGGAAAGCTAACTTTTTCTCTACTTATCTGGTGGTTCATCTTTGCTATTCCTTTTGGTCAACCATTGCTTTCTTAGCCCCTTTTTCCTGCGTCTCTTGTTACTTTTCATCTCTATCCCTACTAGATCTTCATTTGAGTTCCTCTGTTTAAGAAACTCGCTTTGCATCCTACTTTTCTGACTAATTGACTGGCAATAAAACTTCTTACGGCCTTGCTCTTCTTCCTTAATACTTTTATCATTTATGAAGGCTGCCTCATTCGATTTCTCCAGCAATTGATTGATGCATGAATGCATACTTATGACATTATGATAGCAATGAGGGTTATCATCTCCTCTATCATAACTGCCTCGAGTTGATTCGTCGTCAGACTCCTCAACGTTTGCTGACTTGACCTCTACCTCCAAGTCTGGTTTGGCTAAATTTGATAACTGCGATGTTGAATTCTGACCAGGGTGAAGCAACGAATGATGTTTATGCTCACATATCTCACACCTAGATGCTGTTCGACATATGTAAGCTGAGTGGTTCCTACCTAAGCAATTAAAGCAAAGGTTGTTCATTCGAACAAAGTTGTGCCTTTGATTGTAATCAATCTGACAGAAATCTTTACAATTCGTTATTTCGTGATCACATTCCTTGCAGTATGGACAACAAGACTGGTTCTCATCTAAATTTACTGACATTGCATGCATCATATCTTGGACAGAAGAATTTGGCTTTAGGATTTGGTGGGGATCTAAAAACTCTAAAGACCGGAAACGTGCTTCCAGATACTCTTGCAGTTGGTTCAAAGTTGGCAGTTTTTCAGATGCACTGATCTTAAACTCCCACTCTCTACGCGACTCAGAATCCATCTTTGAACAAACTGTGTATATCACAATCGTATCCCACGTGCTTACATTTACTCCCAAATTCATCAGGCCATACAACGTCTCATTCATAATATCCAACAAACTTTTGATGGCACTGCTAGACTCTTTGGTTATCTTAGGTTGATTCATGAAACGCCTCAACAGACAGTTAGCTAGATACTTTTTGTTGTTATACCTACTGCTGAGAGTAGACCATGCCTCTTCATAGCTAGCTGCTGATATCGGAACATGTCGTAACAACTGCTCTGCTTCTCCCGATAGATGCGCTTTCAAATAATGCATCTTCTGCACCTCATCGATTGAAGAGTTGTTATGAATCAACGACACATACAAATCTCTAAAAGTTGTGCACTCTACATAGGATCCAGAAAATGTGGGAATGGAAATTTTGGGCAATCTTACATTGGACTCATTTCGCGAGTTTGAATGTGCTGTAGGCTTCAACAAACTTAAAGTTTCCTTTATATCAGACTTATAATCTATGTACAATTCCTCTACAGCTTCATACACATCCTCTTTTATGTATTTGGTTTCGTCTATTCCTTCTACACCCGATAACTTATTATTCGTATCCGCGAAAACCTTCCACTTCTCTTCCAATAACTCTAACCGCGTAACGAGATAGGATTCTTTATCAAGTTTTTCCTTGGGCGTTCGTTTGAATATCCCGTAAGCCTTGTCAATCATAGCCATAAAACCTAACTGACTTTTAACCATACTCTTTACTGAAGACATCTTAACTTACCCAAAACAAAACCAAATACTTACAAAAAATTCAAACTCCAAAAAATATTCTAAGTCCCAAAAAATCCAAAAAATTTTACAAGTGTTTGACATTCGCTCCAAAATCCGGCATAGGTTCCCCGTCGGTACACTTTTTCGAAAACTATTCTAAGTCCAAAACTACCGCGCACAAATTTTCCAAGTCAAAATTTTTAAACACTTCACAAACAAAACTGAACTTTACGCACCACGAAATAGATCACAAAATGTACTCACGATTTTCACAGGCAAACCACTCTTTGTCACAGACTCCAATGACATTGCCCACGTCACAGCTGTGACGTCTCCTGCGTGCCGCTGTCTCTTTCTTCTGACATCCTCCGTCTCCCTTACGGCTATGACGTCAGGACACGCTTCAGCACCCTGCTGGCTTGTAGCCGACTTCCGCTCCTCGGTTGCTCGACTGGCGCTCCACACCTCGTCGCAATCAACCACCCGAAGCAGCTTCCTCTTCATAGGAACTGCCCGTACGCACCTTCAGTGGAATCCCCACTGGTTTCCAGTGCGTAGCAAAAATGTCAGGCAACATCCGACTCGATAAGGACCATGAACAGATACAAACCAAATTGGTGTGCAAGAATAAAAGACTGGTAGAAGCAAGCCAAATATATTTCATAGAAAACCTAAGGCTTACAAACGGCAAAACGCAACGAAAGCGCGATCTAGGAATTGTACTAATTTAACCGCGCCATCTAGTTCTTTTTACCATAAACATAATACAAAACAACCTTATTATATAAATTACGAAAACTTTTATTGAAAGGGTGTTTCTACTCGCTTGATGAATATTTATGTAGGGATGTCATTGAAATTGATTAGATTTAATATGTTTTTTATTTAAGAAGGAATTTTATAATATTAGACTTAGTTAAGTGCTTTTATATATTTTATTTTATACTATTTATTTCATTTTGTATAACTTTCAGACACAATTGTGAAATTGTTATTGAATAAATTGAATTGAATTGAATTGAATATTTATTCTTATTCTTAGGTCTATGAACAATTACAACCTATTTACATAAAATACTCTATACAATGGGAACCAAATAACTGATATAATTCTTATATACTTTTTGTTTGTAAATACATACATAAACATAGAAACACCTGGGTGTTTTTATGATCTGCAGATATGTGCAGATAAATATCTGCAGATCGTACAAACATTTATCCCGCGGCGGGGATCGAACCCGCAACGTTCTGCGTCCCAAGCGGGCTTTAACCCACTGCGCCACAGAGGTCGTCAATAATAACGTATATTGGTTGGCCTGCTCATAATTCGTACAAAAAATCGACTTTAGGGGTGGATAAGCTAAGCCGACGGACAGAAGTGTACGGGCGGGCGGAAAATAGAGCCCTAAAATATTCATGTCTTATTATAAAAGTGCTTAGTTTTTTATGTAAATTGTGGCACATTTTGTGGTGCAAATCCGCGGTCCGCAAAATAGAGAATGGTTTGGCCACTTAAAGGGAATTAGGCACTGGTTCACGCTGTAAAAACACTAAGTAAATCCACTCGGTCCTGGGAAATCTTGTCGGTCTGGCGGTAGCTTTTATAGCCACAAAATGTTTTTGAATTATCTGATTGAAATAGTGACCAGAATTTTTGTAACACAATAATTCACGAAAGCGGGTTGGTCTTAATATGTGAGTAGATTTTTTGTGTGCGTAAGCAACACTGAGCGCTCATTCGTCAATGGAGCATTCCTGAGCTGACGCACTCAGAAACAACGTTCATGTGCATTACACATACAACACACAATTAAGATCAGTGAGATAAAACAACTATGTAGGTATATTGATTTTATGGGGGATTATTATAACTTGATGAATGAATACATGATATAACTAAGTAATAGTTATTTTGATCAATTCGGTGAGCAACGGAGAGTAATGAAACCACTGGCTAATCTACGATTAAAATGATGGAGCGGCCGCACGTCAATATGAGATTAATTTTGTAGCTAATTGCTGAATTTGAGGACGGACCTAGGGCGATCACAAAAAGGGATTCTAGCAGACCGTTTTGAATGTTGGACTCAAGCGGAAAATTCAATAATAAATTATTATGCCGACAAGATTGGCCGACGACATTTTAAAGTCCGTAGGTCCGGGGCAAGATTGGCATTATAGGCAAGATAGAGGTGAATGGCATGAGCGAAAAGAGGCTTATACAAATCATGGGATGTAAAAGGTTAATGATAATATTAATTTTCAATTTTCGAAATTATCAATATAATTTCCCAAGAAAAGTAAAAAAAAAGAAAAGTCTTAGTCATTGGACTAAGATGTTACGGATTTCGGAAATACTTTTATATGTGAAACATTAAATGTTAATCGACTTTCTTTGTTGACTGTACATATCAAGCATTGAACGCAAATATTCTAAAATTTGACAAAAACAAATGCTACCGAGTTAAATCAGTGAACAAAATATGAAATTCTCAGAAATAGGGACTGCGTGAACCAAACACTTTTAGGTTACAGGAAAATTTTACTGTTTGCTAACTGCTTCTGTTTTAAAATACAATTAAAAACCGACAGTTATGACTTTTTGGGATTCAGGATATTCTCTTGGTACATGTATTACTATATTTCTATCTTACTACCTATCTATTTTATTACTATCTATTTTGAACTTCTCTCTAGCCACAAAGGTTTGCTGGAAGAAAACTCTTTGTAGGGTTAAGCTCGCCTTTCTTTATGTTATTATTCTGTGTATGTTTATATGTACAATAAAGAATTAAGAAAGAAGATCATAATTGCACAATGGGAATAAACACACACATAATTGATTGAAAAAATAATAATGTGTTTGTAATGTTCCAAGTTAAATAGTGTCCAATTGTAAAGTGTTTTTTCTAAAAACCTTACCCCGTTTACAGTGACCCTCAGTAGGGCCACCGAAACTTTACGATGGGCCGAGCCTGACCGTGAAGTTAAATTCAATATTGGATTGTGGCTTCTCCATTCAATGGAGTTTAGATCCAAGTTCTGAGCTCATCTGACTGGACTTATCTGCGTTAAAGCCAAATTACTCTTATCGGGGTACCGCAGAAATGACTGACAGATTTGCCTATGATAAAGTTAATTTAATAGTTGCCTTAAGCCGGGTCTCCTGCGACACCGTTTTTGTGTTTTCTAACACCTAATATCATACATCTAACAAAATATGGGCGTGGCCTAACTTTTTTGTATGTAAAATGTTATTCGAGGCGGACGGAAAACATGTTTTTTTAGTTTGTTTTGTTATCGCAGGAGACACGGCTTTATTGGTCAAAGCTGATATCACATTTTTTTCAATTTTTTCACGGCAGTTTTATTTACGAACTAGACAATTACATAGTAAGATAACTTTACAAAATACATTAGAATCATCCACAGTCTGACTTCATCTACTACTGCATGTATGTATAGACCTCTTCGCTTACACCTTAAGTTAAAACCGATTTTAAAGGCCACAGTCACACATAATAATACGGTAAGAATTTATTTTTTACTTTAAAAGTAAAGTAAATATTTATTTTGCCAATTATGGTACAGGTTATTTAGGTATGAAGGTAGGTAAGGAATAAGTAGATCTCTTATTCTAATAATGAATGATCTAAGCTAGAAATCACACAAATTGTACCATGGTTAATTTTTTTTTAAGTAGGTACTTTATTCCTCATGAATCATACATGATGCATAGTCTGAGCTGAAAATCTACGTTTACACCCTGTATTAACAGATTGTAAAGACCACAGTCACACCGACCTGTAACACGGTGAGAACTCCAAGGAACACCATCGCGGCTGCGGCGCATATCGCCAACAGCACAGCGGCTATACTCGGCGCTGTTTGAGCGCTCGTTTCGGTGTGTAGTGCGCCCCATTCTGCGATGCGACGTTTGCCCGCAACGGATGAGTTTATACATTCTCCTGTTGATAATAGATGCTTTAGTTCTTAAGCCACTCAATTGACTAGAATACCTAATGAGCGCAATATTTAACATAAATTAAGTTTGTATGAGTCAATGGCTAACTCTGGTGACGGAGGTTTTAGGCCGCATGAAGGCCTCCGTCAGCTTAACGACATTAAAGTCAGGACCGACCATTTACCGTGCATTTAAAAGCACGGAAGCGCTCAATCGATAATGCCACAGGCATCCTATTGCTTAAGGGAAAGCCAAAATAATAAGGTCCTATTGGACGTTTGTTATTTTGTCTAGAAATACTCTTAATAGGATTCGTAGAACTTATCACTCATACATATTAATAATTAGACCTTTACATCTATATTAGATGATTTATACAGCGTCAGGAGGCAATCCATGCCTACACTTAACGAGACGCTGTAGTGCCTGGGACATTGTTTGAGATGGAATAGGCTTGCCCAGCACCTAAACCATCCTCTCAGCTGAATCAGCCGGCCACAGGAAAGACGACGTCAATGTATTGAGCTGACTAAGTTGCGGGTATCCTCACGATGTTTTCCTTCACCATTAAGAGCTCGTGTTTAAGCACATATACATTTTTACGATTTACGAAACGAAAAATCCGTTGATGCACGGCTCATACATATTAGACATATTATTTTGATTCGTATAAGAAACTCGATGTGAAAAGAACTTACCACTATCAGGGTGACAACGACAGCAGTCCGTGGAGTCAGCTAAGGTACTCGAACTCTTCTCGGCACAGCATGGCACGCATTGGTTGTTCAATCTGTTTGGACAAAGTGAGTTTTTTTTAAGTGAAACTTCTTATGCGACTTCCAACAAGGTTGCGTTAAACGTTTAACGCGGACACATAAACACCATTGTAAATGTTGTAGATTTTAATATTTCTCCACTCCAAAATGATAATTAAAAGATGCGATGAGTAAGCGATGTTAATAAAGTTTGTCATGATTTCACTAAAAATCAATTTCTACCCCTTTCTATTTTTATTTCCACATTACGAAGTTTCACTTCTTCTGCGCGGAGGGACTCCACGCACAATTTTTTAATTTATTTATTTAGGCACACAATACACGATACAAACATAGATAAAATCAAATGGCTATAATGTTCAGATGTGGTTTGTACCATAACTTTTGAGCGCACAGCAAAACAATGTTACCGAATGGTGTTGAGTGAACACAAAACAAACATAAATAAGTACACAAATATAACAGGTTTAAAAGAAAATAAACATTGAAACAGAAAAATAGCAATAATAATAAGTGAGATTAAGTGATTAGAGTTTTATGAAGTAGAATAGAATAGAATAGAATAAAGTTTTATTTTCTCCACATATACACAGTAGTGGGGTGGAATTGGTTGATATAAAAGTGATTAGTTGATACTCTTTCAGCTCTAGCTATAAAAAAGAAGTAGAATTTAAAGATTATTTACCTTCGAGGAGGTAAACTAAATAATGTTATTTTCTTTCAATTTTACTGTATAACATTCTTGACGTGTCTTGTGTTGATCTTTCTATAGGAAAATGTCTTTTGAAGATGCAGACAGACAGGCACAGCGAAATTTTTAGTTATTTATTACGGAGCCCTAAATCCTAAATTGTTTGGAAATTACCCAATGGTAATCCCAAAGCAGTTTTGTACCGAGAATCTGAAGCATACAAGGCTAACTCAAGTCGATTCCACTTGAGAACCTTCAAGCCCCTTTAGGCTCAACCCGACGCCTCTTTTAGCGTACCTGTCAGAAGGGCGAGTACCACGCTCGAGTAACTCTCTGAACAGATGGGTCGAAACCGGTTTGGCAAGGACCGGAAAATGTGAATGGGCTTTATTTACTATAAATTATATTAGATACTCCTAAAATTGCAAAAAAAAAGTTAATTTGATACTAAGAAACATCACGTTCGGACCTTTATCTATACTTGGACGCTTTAGTGCCTGAGACATTGTTTAAAGTCCTTTATCCTTCGGAGCCTCTATGAGGCGCACTTAAAATCCTTTCACCACACTGGTTCGTAAGAACTGGTGACACGATAGAAGTACTTCGTGCATGGCGCTTCACACTTAATTCGAATGCATATATCCGATGAATTTGTGCGAAGTTCAAGCAGATTCTGCGGAAGGCTGTTGTATTCGATATGAGAAACTACCCGCATAATTTTAATTGTTGGTAAGATGGATTCTAAAAAGAAGCCTGAAATTGAAGCCTCAAAAGACTTCCGATCCAATTCAAAAAGTGATTATTGCAATTTCAGGCTAATTCATTGTATGGATATCTGACTATCCTGCTAATTTAATTGAAGGAAGAAAGTCATCAATAATTTGAAGCCCCAAAAGACTTACCGATCCAATCTCAATGGCCTGGAACAAGCGGAGCATCCGAAAGGTCCCTGCGCAGTACATTCTCTACAGCTAGTGTCACAGGATTTACACGTCCCGTTCCCTTGTTCATAGTACTGAGAGCGGAGACACTCCATACAAATCCCTCCGTCTAACATGAAGTTGGAAGGGCAAGAGGTGCAGTGGAGGGGTCCTGTGCCGTTGCATTCGCGGCAGTAGTGGTGGCAGTGACGGCATTCGTTGTGGTTCTGGTAGAAGCCTGTTCAAAAGAAGATCATGACTATCCCCAAAGCAAGGCCAAGAACGGCTCAAACCTGTTTCTGTCATTTCTGATTTTGAATTACCAGATTTATAAACGCCAAAGACAATAAAGAGCAGAAATGGCATATAGGACAGCAAAATGCTGTGTGATGTCCAACAATATTTATTTATCAGGATGGCAAACGAATAAGTCGTGTTGCCCAAGTGGTCCTCGGCTTTCGATTCAAAAGTATTGACGCTAATACCTTTACAACTGTATCAAAACAATTTTACAATCAGACCGTTGGAAAAGAAAAAAACTGGTAAAACAATCTATTACCTTGCGGGCATTGTGGACGGCACTCGCCAGCCGCGAGCCTCCAGCCAGTCGGGCAAGATGCACACTGGTCCCTTCTTGGTCCACTGCACGTCCGGCAGGAGAGGTAGCATTTGGAGCATAGCCCTCGATCCGCATAGTACCTAAGGGGTACAAAATGATTGTAGTCCGGAGCTATCTAGCGCAGATAACCACAGAGTCTTGTAAAATTATTAAAACTGATCCTTTTGATTTACAATTATAAAATTAGATACGATGCAGGCAACACTTGTTGTGTTAACCTGAAATTCAGCATCAGGCAAGCAAAATATGTGCCGACCCTACTTAGCTTAGGATAAGGTCAGTGAAATAATGATGAGCAAGAAGCAAGCAGCCCTTGTCGTGTCATTAGTGCTTATGAATCATGTGGCTTATACACGAAAGGCCCTTTTAGGCGCACCACAAAGAAGTCACTTTTATTGCATAATTATGCTAGATTTTCTCTCACCCATCAGCACAGGAGGTCCTGCAAGCTCCGGACTGCAGTTTTAGAGAGTCAGCACAAACTGTGCAGTTGAGACGAGAGGCACATTCGGCACAGCCATGCACACAGCGCGAGCAGCGACCCGCTTCCGCGTAGTAGCCACGACTGCACTCCGAAACGCATCTGCGGAGGGTTGTACGTTGGTCAATTTGTAAGACTACATATTTGAGTACTAGCAGATCTAGCAATCGTTGTCTTGGCTAAAAACGGTCGGAAATATATATATTGTGCGTTTAAAGCGGTCTTTCTTTTGAAGAAAAATATTTGAGTCGAACAGAAATGATGCAGCGAATCACGGCAAATCCAATCGATGTAACAAATCATACGAGTACCTAATAAGAATAAGAATAAGAATATATTTATTTGACACACACAACACAATACAATGAAATTAAGAACAATAAACATTTAGACGAGTAGGTACAAAGAAACATAATAAAAAATAAACAAAAATAAAAAACAAACTATCCATGTCCTACCTATTTTTGTGTGGTGCCAAAAAGGTCCAGTCTCAATAATCAAATATTTTAACAATAATCGAATATTTTAACAAAATAATATACATCTTTGTCAACTGTTATGATATCTTGGAACAAAATTAACCAATTACATATTACATAATGTAATTCGTACAATTATGATTTTGAATAGAGAAGTTTGAACATCAAGAATGTACTCAGAAATTTTATGTTCCATATGGTTTATGGTTCCAGGTGTGACATTTTATTACACAGACCATGAAAACTCCGAAAGCACTTGAAGTGAATCCAGTCACGTTTTAGCCATGTAAAACGTGGTTCGTTAAGGCTTTCAACGTGAAATGAATTATTCGTAGGTATGTGGACAAATGCATATGCCTATTCAAATTAAAATCTTGTTTTCGGTAATTAAAAGGATAAAACAAAACATTGAAGGTAAATACACTCACTCTTCAGTGTTCAGTCTCTCTTCAGTCCATATTGTCCATTCGTTTGTTTCATGTCTCATAGAACGGATTCGATATCACTCGAAATGTATACCAATGTACAAAGTGTCGTCCATTAAAGGACAGTTTAAACCCGTTAAAACATCAAGCTTTTATCGAAATGCTTTGTAAAAATACGACATGAATTAAGCGGATTTGTTTCTATGGGAATGACAAAAATTGAAAACCTGTAGGATATATTTTCTGCGAAAATTCAGAATTTAAAAATCTGGAAAAGCTAGGCTTTTTTAAAACAAATAGAGGAAAAGTCTAATATTAAGGATATTTCTGGAACTAGAATATGGCTAAAACCGTAGAAAAATATTCTGTACCTACAGAATCCCCTTAAGTTTACATTAAATAAATAAATAAAGCTGGATTTTACACACAGCATCATCTAGCCACAAAGTAAGCAGTTAAGTGTGTTATGGGTACTAGATGACTGATAAACTACTTATATACTTTTTGTTTGTAAATACATACATAATATACATAGAAACACCCAGACACGAGACAAATATCTATAGGTCATACAAACATTTGTCCCGCGGCGGGGATCGAACCCCATTATTTCTGAATTAATTGTAAAATGAACCATATAATCTTGACTAGTGTAAATAAATGTAAATAGAGTTCAGCAATATTCCAGATCGAATCCTTCAATTCGCAAAGACAGAATCTGAATCGTACGCCTTGAGGCTGAGTCTAGATCAAATACAGACATTGCTAACATTTCAATTTGCAAACATTTGCTGATACGATATCATAAATGATGAACAAGACTTCAAATGTTTAAAACTGCTCGGGGGGATGTTAAATTTGCCGTTGAAAGTTCTAGCTCTTTCGAGATTGTTCTGAGCAATGAATATGAAAGCAACGTACGTTATTATCTTAACTTAGTGTTTTTTTAAGAGCCTGCAAATAGGTCAAAAGTCAAATGTTAACGTTGATAAAACGGCTTATATAGCCACTGCACTATCCGGCCCGTGATGACGTAGCGGCGTTAGCGCAAAACAAACAAAAATTTAATGTACAAGGTGTAAAACGACTGCTACAGAAAACTGAGGGGTTGCAATCAGACCATGATTCTAATCATATTTAGCGAAAAAAAAAAACGATATAAAATTTACTTAGCTACGTCATTTTATGTTATTTTCGGTTATTTACTACTAGGACAACATTATAAGACCATACCTACCTGATAATTTCATTAATAAAAGAAAAAAACAATTAAAACCCAAAATCCAGCAATCTACGTAAAACAACGCGCCCAGTAGATACGCAAACAGTAATCTTCAAACGCTGGTAGACGTCTTTTTACACCCTGTATACCTATGTTTAAACAAAGTTGTGATCATCCTGAATTTTTTACATTTAAAGACAATTCAAGAATGAAATTTTACAAATTCTCGGCAACAAGTGGTGACAAAACCTTAGAATCAATTTTACTTGCTTTTTTTATTCTTGTCACTCTCATGACAATAAAAAGAGATAGCAACAGCGTTCGGTTGAACCACAAGTATTTTACCTGTAATCCTGCAGAAGTTTCGGCGATGGGCAAGTCAAGCAGTGGTTCTTATCAGATCCATAACAGCTCTCGCATTCTTCATGGCACTGCTGACATTGCTGTCCGTCTGTGTACTCTCCCACGGCACAACGGTCGGAGCCAACGGGAACACACCTGTCTTTCTTGTTCAACTCCCAATTGGCTTCGCATGTGAGGCACAGTGTCGTTGTACAAGTTGCACAACCAACTGGACACCTAAAAGTATATTTGGTAAGAACTCGCATAAAATTCCCAATTGTTTCTAGCAAACTACTATAGAGAGATTTGTTACTTAAAGATTTGGTAATCAAAATTAGCAATCTGAATTCAGTATCAAAAAAATATATAAATCGGAAAAATATGGAAATCTTGGAACTATATTTTAGTAAGACTTTTTTAGGATCGTGCGTGCCAGAATATTTATGTGTTTAAAAAAAAATTACAAACCTCATACACTCTTTCCTCTTCTTATCAATGAAGTATCCGCTGGGGCAAGTGGAAACGCATCGTCCATCTACCTCATAATTCGATGGATGACAGGTGACACACTGCGTTTCGGCGGGACCTCGACACGTATCACAGGAGTTATGACATTTTGCACACATGTAGTCTTCAGTTTCGTAGTAGGAAGACGGGCATGATGCTAAGCAAGATCCAGCGTGAAGGACCAAATGGTGCTCACAAGACGTGCAGCTGTCGGCGCGGTCTGAGCAAGTCGCGCAATGAGATGCACAAGGCCGGCATGCTGAAGAGTCAGTATCCTCCCAGTAACCGTCAGGGCATTGCTGCAAACACACCGCCAAATCCGCGACTAGTAAATGAGCAGGCGCGCAGGTTAAACAAGAGTCCTGTCCAGGACCAACACAGGTCTCACAAGACTCATGACAAGGCCAACAGACCCCACCCTGGTTTGCGTAACTTCTCGGCGGGCATCGGGAAACGCAGGCGTCGTCCAAGCGGTAGTGCTTGCAAGAGATACATTGCGTCGGTCCTTTTCCATAGCAACCTTGGGAATCGCATTCGGGATCACAGTCGTGCGTGACGCGTTTGTCATTGCTATCGGCGAGGACACTCTCCCCATGCGGTGAGGGGACGTTGTGTCCGTCGAGGAGGGCTACAGCCTTTTCCGGGTCGGACCCGGCGGCAAATAAGTTTGGAAAGTTCTGATAGTTGGCAAACGCGTCAGTATTGTAAAAAGAATCACCGATAGCTTCGTAGCCGTCGGCGGCTGTGGGGTAAGCGAACGCGGGTCCGCCTGGTGAAGGTCTCTTAGACCGTAATCTTACTGGATCTACAGCTGTTCCGTAGAAGATCAGTTGCCACTTTTTGAGTATTCCAGCTTGGTTGACGTGGCGGTTACCACCATTGACAATTTGTAGCGTCCATCTGCCTTCAGCGTGTTCACCCCAGAAATGCACGCTCAAGAAAGGCCAGTCATCAAAGTTGGAACTGACAACGTCTCGGGGTCGTTCGAATAATAGCGTTGAAACAGTTCCCATAGGCGAAGTCAGGAGAATTCTAAGGTTACCTCGTGGAAAGAATCTGAGTGAGATCTTGCATTGAACGTGTTCGAGATATCGCACTTCATTGACTGTTCCACTGCATCCATTGACGTCCATATGCGCTGATAGTGTGTATCCAAACGTTGATTCGATTTGTTTATCTTCATTTATCTCTTGAGATTTGCAAATATGCTGAGGTGGTACGGAGACCCACTGTTCGGCTAAGTTGACCATTTCTGTTGCGTCCATGAGACCGTAACCGAATTTGTGGCTTATTTTTCTTTTAACTCCGTTAGTGATCCATCCGCCTTCTTTTTCTAATGGACGTGGTCGGGATGTTAATACTACTAGGTACTGCATATCTCTCCAGGTTAATTCAGGGTTTGCTTCAAGTGCCAAGGCGCAGATACCAGCAGCTAAAGGCGCTGACGCGGACGTTCCCGTATGTTCTACAGTACATATATGATCAGGCCGCAATCTGCCATCCATATCTACGGTAGCTACACTTTTATCATGCCCTGGAGTACCAGAACTGTATGTAGTAGCCAACGTTGAAGAGCATTCTTCTAGATACCAAGGTTTATAACCGCCCTGTGTCGCGCTGGATATAGATAGCGTGAATATACTGTTTGTGTAACCATCACAATTGCAGGAGTCTGTATGCCTGCCACCGTTTCCTGAAGCCCATACGAAGATTGAGCCTTTACCGCGACGACCGCTGGTGACGCCGTAGATAAACGCCCTGTAAAAAACAAGATTATGGTGCATCTGACTATACATATAATGTTGAATTCTGAAAGCGTTTTGGATGATACTTACCTTCTAGCTAGAGGTCCAGGACCATCTACAGTTTTGCCATCATCTTCTGGTCCCCAAGATGCGCTGTATATATCAATATGATCAGGGTTCAGTCCTAGGGCTCTAGCTTCAACAGCATCATTGACTACTCCGTCCAACATTCTAACTCCCCCTATACTGGCGTTGTATGCTATACCGACGCCGCAGATCTGGTTGTAAGCGACAGCGGCGACTTCACCCGCACATCGTGTGCCGTGCTTGTTGTCGCCGTTGTCTTGAGGCATAGGGTCGTCATCGTTTCCATTGATGTCAGTGGATGCGACAGGATCCTAATACAAAAAACATACCTTAGTGAAATAGTAGCAGATGTAAACTTTTAAGTTGTCCGTATAAATCGCGCAAGCACAAGTGTCGATTAAAAACGGATATGACTGTGAAACTAATTTATAGAAATATTTTACACACTAGTGAAGTTACATAAAAGCGTGAAATACTAAAATGCCGATAAACGCCATAGACCTACAAACTATAGCGATTCGCAAACCGGGATAAGTTTCCACATGGATGGCGTATGGAAATGATGTCAGTCGAAAGGATTCAGCAAACGTTCCCAACATAAAGTCGATAGACAGTTGGTTGGAAAGGCTTAACTTTCAGCACTTACATGCGGGCGCCTATCTCTATTAGCGACCCCTGTAACGAAGCTCTAAGTAGGGCGCAGATAATGTGAACTTTTGCGGGCATATAAAACTACAACTCGAATTTAAAGCACCACAATTTTCGCATTACTGTTTCGGTTTCTGGTGAAATTGCACGTAAACTGCTTACAACCTAAGTACCCGAATTGTGCATCTGTAACTAAAATGTGCGGTTGTTTTGCCGTTCGTAAAACTGAGCAGAGTTTCATGGCTTTTTTGGGAAAGACATAACGATATTAGAGCAGAAAACATCCTTAAAAATCTTTAGAACTTTTGAAACAACAAAAAAGATGAGTTCGTTGAACTCTACTAGGGAACATTTTCTATATTTACTTATTACAGTTTTATTTAATACAATAAAAGATATCACCTACTTTTAATAGTCATTGTCATGAAACAGGTCAGCAGACTCCGTGTCCATGACGCACATGGTATACATATTATTTGCTGTAGGTTTGAGTCTCCCGTTTCAGAGGGCACCACAGAGTGGCGGTCCACGCGTTAATACCATCAGAATTTTGAATAAAGTTAAGTTAGCCAAGTCTAACAAACCTCCTGAATACTCTATTCATTTCTCAATCTTGCAAACACAGAAAGCTGTAACACGCCTCAGCGTTATTCTACTCACATAATTCTGTGCCAGGTCGGGGTGGTTTGTTTGGATACCGTCGTCCAATATTGACACGACCACGCCTTTCCCCGTGTAGCCCTTCTGCCAGGCAGTTGCCACGTTCATGTCCAAACCATCTTTAGCTCCGCCGTTCTATTGTAAAACAAAGTCTTTAGAACCAAATAAAACAAAATAGATACCTACATTATTTCTTAAACTTTCGCGATCCATATAACACCTACCTAAAAATACATAGACACGAAACTTTACCTTATTTACATCGCGAGATTTTGTCTACGTAACAAGAACCGTTATCAAGGACAGATGAACATGTAGGTACTACTCTTCTTATTTAAGGATTTACTCCTTGTCGGTACAACTGATGAATCCCTCTCCATGTATCTCTTTCCAGGGCTGCTTCCTTGACCTCTTTATACGACATGACAGCTACCTTCTCCTATATTTTTTTTCCATGTAGGTACATTATATAAATAAAGTTAAATAACGTGGTAACTTTCCGTGTCGATAATAAATGTTTTCCGTTCAGATACTTTTGTAAAACATCATGGCCATGGAAATGGTAAATCCTTCAGAACTACAAAGTGAAGCGTGTGACATACATAATTATACACTGCACATTGTAGACGTAGTTATTACTTATGTATGCCTTTATTATTCCACTGGGCAAAGGCCTCCTTGTTTTCACATCTGTTCATAGCATAATTAAAATACCTAACGTGGATTTGTATAGACATAGACATAGACATAGACATTTATTTATTTGCCACTCAAGCACACACAAAATACAGTAACAAAATGAAAACAAAAAAAAAAAAAGAGAATACACGTAAAAAACAAAAAGCCTGTCATGTATGTGTGCTACAGCAGCAAAAGGGCTTCGACTCAGCATAATGCCTCGCCACAGCGAGGTAGCGAGGCGCTGGTATTCTGTCGAAAACCATCGGTCAGCCAATAGACCCTGTGAGGGTATTTATGTGGAGTGTTGTGTTCCATAAACTAAATAAAATATAATGCTTGCCAAGTAAAAAGTAAATACAAAAATTAAGTGAAGGTGGTTAAATTGTAATATTCGGTACTTACATAAATATTTAATAACAAATAAGCAAAGGTTGAAATAAATAAAAATAAATACATAAAAAAAACAAAAGTAAGTAGGTAACTTTACCTACCCTCTAGCAAGTGAAGGGCGCAATGTATAATAATAATGTATGTTTAATAATAATATAGCCTTTTTATTCAGACCTTAAATCTAACATTAAACTTAAACTTATCGTATGAGAACATTATAAAATTGAATTTGAATTATAATTAAATAACAACCTCTTAAGATCGCATACATTGTCCTGCCTGACCCCACACTAGCATTCGTTATATCGTGGATATCAATTACAACCAGTAACATTGCTTGGTACTACAACACCCAGACTCGGAACTAATAACTGCAGACTCGAATTGAACTCGCACCTGCGTCTCAGTCCAGCAATGGCCAAAAACAGAGGGCGTCGGTTATGGGTTCATGTTTGCATACCTAATCACAAACAAAATTAATGAGCGAACGGAGGCATAAAAGCTTTTGCAGTAGTGTACAGCACTGGGCACACAAGCGTTATTTACTTGTGCATTAAGACACGTTTTCTGAATATCTAAACAAAGAGGCTATGTTAACCGCTAGTATTCATTTAGTAGCCTGTCATATATTTTTTATAGATTCTAACATTAAGTAGACTCATTAAGTAGAACCACAACGAGACTATCCGACATAGAACCAAAGTTGTCGACATAGCTCAGAGAATCAGCAAGCTGAAGTGGCAGTGGGCTGGCCATATCTGCCGAAGAACCGATAACCGTTGGGGTAAACGAGTTCTTGAGTGGAGACCGCGACTCGGCAAACGTAGTGTAGGACGCCCTCCGGCCAGGTGGAGTGACGATCTGCGAAAGGATGCCGGCAGAAGCTGGATGCGTCGAGCTGAGGACAGGGCGCAATGGCGCGCACTAGGGGAGGCCTATGTCCAGCAGTGGACTGCCATAGGCTGATGATGATGATGATGATTAAGTAGAACAGCTTCCCGTTGACTGAAGGCTAGAGCATTTACACGATGCAATTTTTGGCTCGTTTTTCTAAGCAGATGCCATTTAGCCGAGCGAGTGTCGCACTTACTAAGACTTTCAGCATCCGATGAACGTAAATAAATTCAGTGTAATACGATATCGTATCAATTGAAATTCTTCTGTGTAAATGCTCTTTACCTCCTAACGCTGTATAAATAACCTAGATTTAAGGTCAAAGTATAGATGCATTTCTTACCAGATACCACTGCTCTTTATACAGGGGGTCGGGGAAGAATGCTGCGGCCGCGAGCGCTCGGTGGTGCGTCCGATGCGGTGGCAACCGCCTCGACAGCTGGCTGAACGCAGCGCGGTCGTACGGTGAGAAGTCCCGCTTCACCCTCCGCTTCTCTCTCTGCTGCTCGAACCATCTCACCTGTAAACGAGTTGAAGTTAACATCTTAATGGATCGTGTGTGCACAAGAAACGGAGGTCTATGCCTAGCAGTGGGCTAAATCGGGCTTTGGATGATGATGACTCGATGCGCTTCGCGGTCTCGTCGTCTCTCAAAAATACTTTACTTTTTGGGATAAAGATTGTATTTGAAGAACTATTTGAAGAATAATCTATAATTGTGCCAAATTAGATTCAAATCCATTCAGCAGTTTTTGCGTGAAAGAGTAACTACTCTACTACTACTAGTAAGAGTATATTACTCGTAGTAGGAAAGATGTAGGATTTATCTTGTGTCTGGGTATTTTCATGTACGAATGAATGTCAGTATTTTGAAAATAGTAGGTATACTTATATCAGTTATGTAGTTCCACTAGCTCTGCTTTCTTTGGGGTCAGATGATGCCGTGTGAAATGTTCAGCATTATTTATATTCACTGAAGCGCTTGTGTTGTAGCTTGCTACATCGTCGAAGCTAAGCGATGCTCTACGCGGTCACAAAATTGATGGATGACCGCTAGCGACATTAATATTAATTGAGTGCTTCCGTATTTGGAAGGACGTGTTAATATGTCGGTATGGGATATAAAATCGATAAGCCTAAGGCGTGTTTTAATGATTTATTTACTTTCACATTTTTAGGCAGGTCGCTAACAGCAATGTCGGGGCGGCGTCGGGGCGCCGTCGAGGCGGGGTAGGGGCGGGGGCGAAATTGACGTGTGCTAAGCGTCGAGGCGGCGGTGTGTATGTCTTGTTTTCATTCATTCAACATGTCATCTTCAAAATATGAGTAGAGACATGTGAGTCGCGGCGCGCGCCGAGCCTGCGCCGCGCCCCCGCCTCGCCCGCGCCTCGACTTTCGTTTCTTTTAGCGACACGCCTAATGGTTGCATACTCAAGCTCACCCTATTACTAAGGCATTGTTCTTCATTTGTATTTCCGTCTATCACAGGACAGAATTATTTGAAGGTAAACAGTTGGTGATGACTCTGATGAAACAATTTAATCCAATAAATATTTTACAACAAATAATTACTTTGACCGCTATCTCTATATATAAAAATGAATCCCAATATCCCTTGGTCATGTTGTGTCCCTTGGTTGTGTTTGTTATTTTCAGGAGAAGGTTCTTATGACAGAAAACAATAAAAAAATTGCGCGAAAAAAAATTGCGCAGACGCAGTCGCGCGGGTCAGCTAGTAGATTAATAAAAATCTTGGGTTGAAGAACGGTTATTCTCAGCTTGTTTGTACTAAACTGTTTAAAATCAATATGCTTAGTCCGAGTACAAGTCCAATTCACAAGTAGGTAGTACATTTTTATTAGAACAAACCCCGACAAACAGTTAAACAGTATAAAATATAGCCAAGTAAAGATAAAGAAAACAACAGAAAACAATGCCATTTTCATCAACAAACAAGAGGTTTATACCCATTAGAAGAAGTATCACTTCAGGTCACAATTAGCGCTCCCATAAGATGCAATTACTAGATTGTTATCTGCTGGATAGCAGCCAAGTGAGGACAAAGAATGTTTTCAGCAAAGTCGCACTCGATTACCCTTTCGCGTGTCCTAAGAGACGACGCGATCCGATAATATTTACACACAACATGTTCATTTAATATGTAACTGATAGATGAAATTTTAATTACACCCAACAACAAATAAGTTTAACCAATTTTAATAATGTCAACATCAGTCGTATACATTATAAATAATACCTAAGTACTTATTGTTAAAAGTTTGTATTAATTATAACACAATGTACTCCCAAAATTACAAGCTTTGCGTAATTTAAAGCTATGGCTATGGGCTATATATGATGGTGCCGTGTCAAATTCACTAATCTTATGCTATATGATGGTGCCGTGTCAAATTCACTAATCTTATGATTATCATCGCAAAATAAATTTCTGGTTTAATTTTTTTTACTAAAAATGTTTAGTTAGTTCAGGCGTAAAAAGATATTCCGATGCATATTATCGCACAACTGCCTCCTAAGACATGGTACAAAACAGTTTTATCTCAAAAGCAAGAAAAATGTCCTCCATTAGTACGCGCCAAAATATTTTTCACATCGCAGCCTAGGCTAGGTATCCTTTAATGCTGATTCGGTGCAAATTCGGAATTGATGGTCGTGATAGATTGAACCTTCTGCCTGGGACGTTTTCGTTTACGAAGTAATGCTACATGAAAACTTAAGCCTATTTCAGCTAATGGTGGACTTGAACAGATTTTAGAAAAAGTTTTAGCCAGGCTAAGCTAAGATAAGATAGTAGGTACATTTTAAATCATACCAGAACTCGAACAGCTTCAAAATAATACAAATAGTTATTACAACACTGAATGAGTTACATGAATTGATGTAATTGATAGTACTTTACTTTTTTTTATAAAAATCAGTTTAAGGCAATGGTTTTTTTTTTAAGTTGGTATAAAATATAAATACGAGTATTTCAAGTGTTTGTTCTAGTAACGCTAATTAATAATATTTGATATTGACTCTTAGCATCGAAATAATGAAAGAAAGTCCTTTGTAGATCATTCTTTTTTCTTATGAAAATATATATTTCAATTTCAACACTTTGATACAAGACGATCTCATTAGCATGTTCTCAATATTATGCATATTATTACGTTATAAACATACTCGTACTTTCTTTGCAAGCTACGTAATGAATAACTAAGCCGGCCTAAAGTTGTTTGCAAGCCAAAAAGCTAAATGAAAAGATGCATATCAAATTGCAGCATTTGAATGAAGATTTATTCACGGCAACATTCTCCACTCTACGTGTTTTTTCAGCCAGTCACGTAGTACCACACCACTAACATGGTAAATTACATACTTACATAGAAATAATATTAGCTATGTCAATGGAAAGAATGGGGGAGGCCTATGCCCAATTGCTTATAATAATAATAATAAATGTGTATTATGTATGTGTCTCCATATCACAAGATCAAAAGTGTCAAAAAGGCCTCTGTGTGTTGGCTTCTGCCCCATGCATGCCTATCAAAGGTCCGGGACTCTATATTTCCGTGATGTTAAACTTTGACAAACAAAATAATAATAATGTCAATTTAGCTGTTTGAGCGTGAATTTATTAATAAATAATAAAACTTAGACCTTACATATATCATACATAATACCGATCGATGATTAATTATGTAAATACTCATAGTGTCAGAAGGCAACCTATGTCTACGCTCAACGAGACGCTGAGGTTCCTGGGTCATCAATATAATTATAAATATAGCTTTTTTAAGACGAAAATACAGGTCCGAGTATTTTAGGAAAATTCAACAGAAGAATATTGAAAAGGTCATGTTTGTATCCTCGGTCGCCTATTTTCGGGGATAACAATCTAAGTCGGATATTATTTCTATAATTTTCCACTTTACTTGGGTTAGATCTGTTATTTTAAAGAGACACAAATAAAATCTGAAAAGGATTAAATAGAAAAACCAGTTTTTTATACTGAGCCCGAAAAAACGTTCCCCTTGCCACAAAAGTTGTAGATGATGATTACGATTTATATAAAGTAAACACGACTGTCGGTTCGCTCACGTTAAATAATTATCCTATTTTATTTACTGCGAAGACGAAAAGCTGTCTCAGTGCTCGCTGCGACTTTATTTGACAAAGCTCGTGTGAACAGACTTTCCAAATATTATTCTTATAATTATGTGAAATACATAGGGGCTCTTCATTACACTAAGAAAAGGATAGAGCAAATGACAAACGAGAAGTCAAACAAGAAAGAACTTGCGTTGTATGAAAAAAATGAAAAAGTATCATTTAATAATTCTACTTCACTATAGAATTCTAATCAAGTTTGCAGTCTGGCAGCTAAGTATACATAAAAATTCAGCAAGACAATCAAATAACATAAACATCCAGATTATAATTGAAGTAAGTTTTGAAAAGTTCTCAAATACCTAAGCATAAATTGGCCATTGCCTTGCGCAGACTAACTCCCAACAATTTAGGGAGATGCAATTTCACAGCTGTAGGAACACAACAGGCAGCTGGGGGAAAATAGCACAAACGAAGTGTATTAGCATCAAAAAGAGACCATGTGAATTACATTTATAGACTCCTGATCTTTTATATATTCTTTGGAAATGTATTCTGTGCTTCAGATTCTTCATTCTAGACATGCATTGGTAACTGTGTGAAAACTATATAGAAATAGAAAATGTAATTTAAATGCTGGAGTGACTTTTTAGTGACCTTTGTCTGTGGACGAGATAAAACAGTCTGTTTAGAAGCAAGACAAGTGAATAAAAGTGAATGAAGAAAAACTCATATACCTAGTCTAACAAATATTGGTATGGTCTACGAGTACTAAATCACATATTGCGATAGACTAGCTAGACCACTCTATCCAAAAATTTATGGTTTAAAACAGAACTAATGTAAACAAAACTTCACATATTTACAGCGACGGTCACCGCAACTTCAAAATTCATGCAGTACAAATCGTGAACAAAATTTCGTCCGCTACAGAGCGCGCTGAAGAAAAACTCTGACGTGAACATATTTTAAAAATTCCCGCGCTATATTGTGTTGTCTTAGCTTGGTAGGTACTCTAATTTCATTAGCAGCAATGGCTCTGCTACACAGAGTCCGATGACCAGCACGGTCACTTTTTAAGCCACGAAACAAAAAAATACCTTTGTAGATATCTATTAATTTCATAGATTGAATTTTTTTAACTTTCAGATTCCAGGAACAATGAAATTCCTATAGCATTAGCAGGGACGTCGGGTCTTTTATTAATAAAACAGATGAATTCGATTCTCGTTGAACTAATGTTTGCATAATCTGGGAATATTTGTTTCAGGTCTGGTTGTTCCATCGATGATGCGAATTAAGATAGTGAGAACGATATTACCGAAGAGTGGCCTAGCTTGACCCTCACAGTCTACACCATGGCTACGGCTAGAGTATCGTTCATAAAGCACGTAAAGCTTTTAGCCGGCGAGGGAGAGGGGGGATGTTTCATCTCTAATCTCTACAAAGTGTTATCGTGAACGTTCTTTTCGAGGCGTCTTGGAATTTTCGTTCTTGACGTCACAACGTCTCGTTTCCTCTAACAGGCGTAATTGCAAGATGAATTTTGTATACATATTCATCTTTGCATCTATAAAATTGAGGCTCTACTCTCTCAGAAAATGTAATACTTTCGGATAAATAATGTAATAAAGGATTTTTTTTAATCTTTACAGATTGAAATACTGCAGCTAGCTTTATGCATTGTAGTTGGTGGAGTGAATACAGGGAGACCGTACGTAAATTTGCATAGTCTTTACAGATTGCGAACAACACAGAGACTGCTGGCGACCGTTAGCAGTCTCTGGCTAATTTAATAAAAACCCGGCACCCTCTGTATCCTTTTTCACAGCGCATAATTATGAAAAACGCGATAAAATAACAATGCAAAATATGAATCACATTTAGTCCGTAAAATGTTCAGTTTATTTATACAACACCGCGATTGCGACTCAATTAATTAATTTCAATTCAACAGCATGTTCATTTGGAAATGTTTATTTTAATTAGATTATGTTGAAACATGTTTCGTTCTATCAAAGGTAAATAGCGCTGATTTCAGGAACTGATCATTTTGGTGTTTTGTAGGTAAACATAACAGACGGACGTCGACAAAATCAGTTTTTGCTGGCGCGCTGCGGTTCCATATTGTTTTTAGTTCAGCTGAGCAAACAGCAGATGTCGCAAGACCAAACATAGTTATCCTTAGTCGGGACGCGGCAAAAAATACGACATAACCCGATGAGGTTTAATAAAGACCCTTTATACTTACACGCCGTAACGTAATAGGGTCCTAAACTAATAAGCTGGGGGTCTATTGCGGCCGGGCTACGAAGCAGACGGGTTTAAACAGATTTACACCGAAAAAATACTTTTCCATCTACGTTTGACCCTTGTCTTTTGTTGCGCGACCCAATTTGCGCTCCGTCGGTCGTATTTGTTCTGAATCTAATTAAAATTCTTTCTTTAAATTTACATTATGAGTACTGTAAACAGCATGTTATGTGTATTTCGAAGAGGTGTCTGTTTGAAAAGGCTTAAGGTTGAGCGTGTTTTGTGAGAAAACTCAGAATTTGCTTTGCTTTCAACTTACATAATTTGTACAATCTGTAATTTTATTATCTATTGTTGTTTGAAAAATATGTTGATCATTTCTTTAATTTTCCGGCATCATTTTCCAATACAATCTTGCGTGATTCCGCCTTGCCTCATCAGCATGAGAAAGGCGATGGGCGTGAACCACGACACGCCTCCGAGTTTTATTACCTCATTGTCCAAACTAGCCCAGTTTCCTTTTGAACTTGTAGGAAATTTTTCCATTCTTGAATACCTCTAATACTAGCCCGTAGACCCTGCTACGAAAAAAACCCCGCCACTTCTAGAAAAAATAGACATAAGGAAGTTAGTCAGATCCCCTCAACAACTAGAAAAGAGCTGATCTTCAAACGGCTGAACAGATTTTCATGAAACATAGCTAAGAACACTCGGGATAAATACACAAAAAATAAACGAAACGAAAATCGGTTCATCTGTTAGGGAGCTACGATACCACAGAGAGATACACAGACACGTTAAACTTATAACACCCCTCTCTTTTTGCGTCGGAGGTTAAAAACACTGAAAGTGCAAATCATAATATCATAATAAATAATCAATAATTTTGAATACAACAAAATCATCAAGGGACAGGATAACTTCAAAACTAAATAACATATATTTTCAGTCCACTTCATTATATTTTACATAAAATTACCTAATAATTAAAGTTTTTCATGGAAATATTAAATGAAATTGTTACGTACTGAAAAATAAATATGCGCATTAAAATTTAAACAAAAAACTGATACCAGTAAAATTACTAGGCACTCATGTATTAATCATATTTAAAGGCAATTACATGAGAACATACTCATCAGATTTAAGGGTAAGGCACACACAAAACCTAATAACAATGTAAGCCTCCCAAATGATATCATTTCCCCCGAAAAAAGGTTAAAAGGGTCATTTCTAAAGAGAAATCCCGTTATTACAACAGTTTGTTTACCGGAGGTCGAAATATGACTAAAATTACAGTATCACAAAGGTCCATATAGGGTGTAAAAGGCTTCTAATGTAAACAGAAAAAGTGCATTCATTCAGTATCGTGTCAAAATTTAAAATAAAAATTGTGCTAAAATTGTTGATTTACAAAGCAATCCAGTTTAATTTCTGATGTGGCTGTGGCTGATAGTTTTGTTACCTAAGGTATTAGGTAATTAGTAAAAACTCCGAGATTTTGTACGCAAAATCAGCGAGGAGCTCGTTGACTCAATCGTTACATAAAAAAAATCTTTTAATTTTGATTAAATCATTGCATTTACTTTGATAAAGGTTTCGGTACGTTACAGACAACTATTTTATTTTATTTTATTTATTTAGGCAACACCAACTAGATATTGTATTAGATTAATCTAAGTAATTCATGACTTCGTATCCGTTAATTACATTTACGAGTAAAAGAAATCGTAGAAATCGTTTGAATTCATAACATTAATTCAAGCACTCAGTTCGATGGTCAGGTTGTGTTCTGTTCAATCTCTTCAGAGGTTGAATTACAGATTAAATTTACGATAGCTGAGGAATCTTATTACAAATTCATTCAATAATATAACATTTTCGATTATTTTATTCGTTGCCTTCTCTCTGATGTCGGATGAGCAACTTCCCAAAAAATATGACATCAGACGTCAATAATAAACCTTTCTGTTTCTGTTTGTAGTTTGCGGAGGAAATAGGAAACTTTCCGGTCGGGTCATCTATTCCCATCAGTTTAAGGTTCGCCGCACACAGACGGGCCCATTTATTAAACTTATTTTCTACTACGGTTCATATTTGATAGTTCTAAGAACAGCGCATGACTTGGTAAACTTTTTGTGCGGCCGCACTGCGAATAATTTTACATTGACGCTATGAAGATTTATCATAAAATAGTCAAGGCGTTGAGAAAGTTAAGTCATTCCTCGCTATTGAGCCCTAAGTATTATTGTAATGTCTAGCACATCTCACGTTATATTTTGAAACTAAAATATATTTGTATCGTTTTACCTATAATAAAATCCTACTATATTTCTGTCGGAATATTTTTGTGCAAATAGGCCGCTTCTCCGTCACGGCCGCGTTCAAAATGCGTTCGGAAATCATGTTGCCGCTTCGTATGGTGTTATCAAGTTACCGGCATGCGTGCAAATTTGAATACCAAGCGAATTTGGTATTCCAAATTCAAAAAGCTTTACGCTAGAGGAAAATCATATAAAGTTTAAGAGACATACGAATATCTGGTTTTAAAATTCTATGAAATATAGATATTGCTCTAACATTAAGTAATCGATCTATTGTATCAAAAGACCTGATGATTAGAAGACTAAGTCGATGTTAGCAGAGAGGAAACGACATCACATGCAAATTGTGGATGCCACCGGACTAAATAAACTAGTGTATCATCGCAGTGCGAGCTTGTGCGGCATAACTAATAAAAACTTAAATGTTACAAGAAACAGGAGTTTATTTCGGACGCCATTAAGTAAATTGCTAGCATTTTATAAATTACATTTAATGAATAAAACGTTTGAAGCTAAAAAGGAACCGTTTCATAATATTACTTTTGTAGTTATTTCAAGTGCTGGCGACAAAAATAACAAACGGTAAAAACCTTTAGCTCTATGGACAAATTAAAGTGAGTTATTTTATAAATAAACTGAAATAACAGATATTGAGAGCAATTCCAATATACGGAATATTCAAAAGAGTTCAATACAAGAAGACGGACTATTCAAATGTTAGTATGTGTACCAATTAGAACATAAATTGGATTAAATATAAAAAAAATAAGAAGATCTTTTAAAACAGCATATTAAAACATATGAAAACATGAATAACATAAAAATTCAACAAAATCACACTTCGCACAACACAGCGCAAACGCTCGAATACTCCTGGTAGCTTGGCGTATTAAACATAACCGGTCTTTATTACAATGGCCATAAAGTTTAATTTTATGTAGCTGAAAGATTGTAACCACAGTAGCAAGCGACGTGACGCAGGCCTGGGTCCGTACAAACCGGATAGTATTGCAGTATGAGCTCTATCTCTCAGACTTAAGTTCCAAAATGTCATGATACGGAATTTGAAAAACTTTGTTTTGCAAAGCTACATTCAGCCACAAAGTAACTATTGTAATGAGCAACAGCTAAATTGCCAATCGGTTAAAGAAACATTGTCCAGAGCATAATTGATGGAAAGCTCTTTTAAAGTAGTTGTTTCCGTTTTGTTGGAAACACGTCTTTCACAGTCGTTCTACTCATCAACATCATCATCATGTCAGCCATCTAGTGTCCACTGATGAACATAGGCCTCACCTATCGATTTCCACAGCGATCGATCTTGTGCAGCCTGCAGCCAACGGCTCTCAGCAACCTTTACCAGATCGTCTTTCCATCTAGTGGTGGGGCCGTTCTCTACTGCGGTTTCCGGTGCGGTTGTTCTACTGACAAAACAAATACAAAGCTGACAAAATGTGTTCAGGAAACTATCCTACCTAAACTAGTAATATCCAGTTAGAAGTGAAAAAGCACCACATGCTGTTCACTCTATTTCCTACGTTTCCTTAGCACCCGTTCGCGCTATGATACTAATAAATGTCACATTTCAGAAAAGACAAGCCAGCTGCTGGGAATGCAAATTGCACTTGGCAACAAAAAAATAATAGAAGCGAAACGATGTTCACGTTTCCATTGCTAACTTAGAAGTCAGCAATGGAAATGTTGCTTAGAAGCAACGGTTACTGCGCTTGAGGATACCTATTTTTGTTTTTCTTTATAAGTTCAGCGTACTTTAAAACCTTTATACGGCATCTGAATATACAGCATCTTTGCATCTAGAGAGATTATAATACAAAGTTGTATTTGAATAAAGAGAAATACAGATAAAATAAGTGTTCCAACAATTATTATTATTATTTATTATAGTTGTCATCCCACTGCAGGGCAAGGCCTCCCTTCACTTCTTCCACTCTTCGTGATTTAACGCTGCAACAATTAGTATTTAAATATAGTTTTTTATTGTCATGAGAGGGACATAAGTCGCTAAACGACATTTTTTTTAATATTTTTTTATTTTTATGAACAAACACTTAAAATAAAAAAACTGTGGATCAGTTATGTTAACATTTATATTACTACTTAAATAAATAATGTATTAAAACCAAAAAATCACGCTCACTGCTCTTACCAGAGATTTACAAAATCTCTTTCATTTGATGTATGTATATAATTTTAAACATCAAATAAACCAAGGTCCTTTCCTTAAGGTGTGGCCACAGTTATAACGATGTAGTAATCCATTCATATACTAAATTGTTTTAGTGTGCGTAAACAGCTTACGTACACTAAAACAATTTAGTATGTAGGTAGGTACATATTGTTCAACAAACGTAGCTAAGCGGACTTCGTGAAACAACTGGATATACCTATGCTGACAGTGGGTAATTAGCTTAAAGACATGCCTGACGTCAGTCGGCCAAGCTGTGGTCAAGTGTGTCAAGCTGTGGTCTTCAAAGTCAGCATGAAACGTTTCGTAGACCACCAAGCACCTATTGTATGCAATACAAGACAATGAGATCGTTGGCCAGTTTAGCATGTATATGTGATTAGATACTCTGAACATAGCCCGGACACTCCATAAAGCTTTATACAAACGCCGCGATACAATAACGTAGCAACATAGACACAGTGTCATCTTATACATATTATATTCATACTTATTATACGATGCTTACACCTTACAGTGTGCTGTAGGTAGTCCCTGGGAATTAAAAAATTGAATAGACTCTTCCAACACCTGAACTATCCGGTCAAAGTGGCTCTAGAAACAGTTGGTGAGTAGCAGATGATAACCAAAGAGAGAACCAATCTAATACAATGTTTTTCATACCTTGAAAATATAACATGTTATCCCGTAGTGTGTATGTGTGAATAAACTATAGTATCTTTTTCATATCCTATGTCATCACTTCTAAAAGTCCCTTATCAGGGATCTGATAAGCAATTCCTATTCGCGACAAATGGGCGAAAACAAAAATAGATGATTTCCTGGTACTATAGGAACCCAAACGGCAAACAATTTGAGCTTATCTGGTCAATGTAAGGCTACTTTCAGACGAAGCGCTATAATATTAAAAGTTTGAATATTTATTATTCTGCGTGAACGCAGGCAATAAGTAAAAGAGGCCATAGCTGAAAAGATCTCTCTCTGTTAGTTACAGTTTTTATGTTCAGTAGGAGAATTTAGTAGGAGCACGAGGAGGAAGCGATAATAATTAACTATTCATCTTTAGAGAAACTAAGCGATACATCCGTAAGCTATCTTATCGCATAATGTAAAAGTACCTTGAAAGTACTTACTCATAGAGAGGCACTGATTCGTTTCCTTTGCCCTTACCAAAGTAGAGATACAAACAGTAAAAGAACATTTAATATCAGCGAATAAAATTAGTTACATAAATTCTACACCTAAGAGATCTACGACTGCAGAGATGACAAGGCGTAGTAATCATTTTATTTTTGACTAGCGACCCGCCCCAGCCGCACGGGTGTAATGCTGATACTAAATATTAGGGTTCAGCCAGCGTTTGCAATGTAAAAAATGTTTTTATTTACGACATCACATTAGAACCTCTAAAATTATCAGTGTTTCACTCTGAATTATGCATGTATTACGAGCATACATATAAACTTTCCTCTTGAATCGCTCTGTCTATAAAAAAAAACCGCATCAAAATCCGTTGCGTAGTTTTAAAAATCTAAGCATACATCTGGACAGACAGACAGACAGCGGGAAGCGACTTTGTTTTATACTATGTAGTGAGATACACATTTTGAAGCAATTTGGCCCAAAGTGCAAAATATAATTTAACTTACCAATGGAACTGTTTTTTTTTAATTTCAAATAGACTCTGACTTCGTTCAAAAGGTTTTAAACAAACAATACGAGTATTTACGTTTACAAGAACACAACTAACTTTTTATATCACTTATTTATGTAATCCTCACCTACTGTTTGTATCATGTACTGTGCCGTTATCATCGGAAAGACGACATCAAAGAGCCAAGCTTAAGTAATAAGTTCTTGGTGGTTTTACTTATCTATGTTGGATAACTTTACCCTGATATCGTATTTCCTACAATGTCTCGTGTAGATACAGACCATGCGATTGGGTATTGAGGGCAGTGACGTCACTAGTGCCAAACCAATCACTTATGCACAATCACTGCAACAGTATCCATTCTGTGACACACAACAAAAATATTTAAAAGAATAATAATGGGAGAGCAGTTGATTTGGCTCGAACAAATGTAAAATAAAATGTAATATGTCAGTGTGGTAGGGCGGTCGAAGAATCAGCATTGCCATCCAGCGTGGTGATGCCGCCAGTGTTTTGGGCACGCTTCCGACTGACAGTGACCTGGATCAGTTGAGCTATCTATAGATCGTTTCTAACGATCCTTAGATAGCTTGACTAATCCTGTTGTATTATGTAAATATATGTAAATATGTAGTAGCTTAGTTTCTGTAAATAATATAAAATAAAAAATGCTGAAAATATTTTAATCGACATAGATCAACTAGACTAGTCTATCGAAAGAAAACTTAAAATATTTAAGACTGAAATATTTCATATGACGCTTTGTATAAATTGAATAGTGATGTACAGCACATTATTTTATATAATTACTTTTTTTTTCAGCTTTATTGTTCCCCAACCTCTTTGAAAGCTTAGTTTCGCACGTTCCATGCATCGAAATATTCAAAATACAATGTCGGCAGTCCTCAACAAAGGTAAGTAAAAACACACAAAAACAGAGAGTAATAAGAATGATCTAATTTCAGTTCGGGAAATTAATTAAATGAAACAGGAACAAAGAAAACAGGATATTGTGAATACTTTGAATAAGGATCCCTTAACGTTTATTATGTTTTGTTTTGGTTGGAATATTGACTGAGGGCTATTTTGGTAAAAATGTTTTTGGGTTCGTAGTCTCATTGTATTTATAATGAGAACCTAATTAGAGAGTCATATTAAACTAAATTTGACCTATACAATCGGTTACTGCGCAAGATTTTATCAATAGTGAGAATATGGGAGATTTCGAAGAAGAGAGATGGTTATATAGAGGAGACCTTTTTCCAGAAGTGGGACGAGTAGATTAAATAGAATAAAAAAAAACAATGCATACGTAACCTTATCCACTGCCAAAGTCAAAAATAGTAATAAAATCTTGCTTACACTCTTCATCACAAAAAGTATTATAGAACCACTTTGAATATAACCTATGTAATCACGTGACCACCACAGCCGGACAGTACCGCAAAGGGTGTAATCAAGACCAAGCTAAAATAGCTCTAATGCCGCCGTAATAAAGTTATTTTTAAGCCAGAAAAAGCAAGGCTGGCAAAAGGTCCAAGAGTCCCTGTTCACAGAGATACAATCACAGTCATATGTTCAAAGAGTTAATATTTTACGAGGATAATATCGTGAGTGTCGCGAGGAATTTAGGCTGACTTCACATGCAGTTTTTTTTTTATTTTCACATTTTTTAAAAAAGCAAGTTTTTTCATGGATTAATGTAATAGCTAACAATAGGAAATAGTGGAAGAAAGAGGAAGGCCGTTGCCCTGTGGTGGGACATCACGGGCTTATAATAATAATAATTAATCTGTTAAATTGAAGGTTTTTTTTTCTGTTACATTGCATTTTATCAAACAAAAGTAAAACAAACAATAATAAATAAATGAATCGCAAAAATTGAAGTCACTTGCACTAGCACATTAAAAATTCAACGAATTAACTGTAGATATCACGTATTTCGTTTCCGAAAAAATACCATCTCCTGCTGATTAATTTAGGTATTTAAATTTCACTCATAAACTAAATCTCAGCTCATGCAAAGTCAACCGTAGAGATCATCCATTTCAAAATATGTTAAAGCAAGAAAAATAAGTAAAGACCATCCATGGCATCCATTTCAAAATGTAAGCAAGAAAAGAAAAGTACAAATACCTTCTCGCTTATGTACCTACGAGTGGATGTAGGCGGTCTGGGAAAGTCGAGACTTTATGTCGAAAGAGGTATTTCCTTCGTGTAGCCGTCACCTTACGTTCCATATGCACGTCCGACCCCCTAATCCGCGACCTCACTTAATCTTTTTGTCGTGTCTCTGTACTTGGGGGACCTTACTTTATCTTGTTTACGTCTGGCGATGTACGACGCATTTCCGTGTGCGTAATTTCGCCCTTTTCTTTACGCATCGCTCAAATTAGGGGTGCTATGTTTACTTGTAGAACTAAGCGGTATCTGTGGCTTATATTGTCCAGTAAAAACTTGATCTAGTTGGCGCGCGCGGGTCGGCTAGTGGTGATATAAATATTATTTAAGTCCTATTTTTTGGAATGCTTTTATATGAATATGAGTGTGGCTGGGTATGCAAGAAGAGAAAGGCCGAAGAAGAAGTGGTTGGATTGTGTGAGAGATGATATGAATGTAAAAGGAGTGGATGCACAGTTGACGAGTGATAGGAGTGAGTGGAAGAAGAAGACATGTTGTGCCGACCCCACTTAGCGTGGGATGAGGACAGGGAGATGATGATGTTTGGAATGCTTTTCTTGAAAACGAGTAATAAACTATAAGTTTACGATGAGAAACGTGTATTTATAGCAAAAAAATTTTACTTTTCTGATGTTTCGTTCGCACTGGAAACAGGAGCCGGTATCATGAATAATTCGTGTAAATTAAAGAATCATGAAAAAAATGTGGGAAGCAATAAAAAATATTCGCAGGTGGAGCAGCCTACCATTGCGTTTCAATTTAAAAACGAAACCCCTTTACACCCCGCTGTTTCCATTTAAAAACATCTAAAAATAAAGGTTCGTTGTCGACACTCTATTTTGTTAGCAAGTAGTTTTCGTCACAGCCCTAGTCGAAACACAATTTGTTTACCCGCGGAGCGACCGTTTGAGTATGTATGAGTTTGTATAAAATATTCAGTTTATAAATGCGATTCGTGATACAATTTCTTCAGGTCTCCTCAGGTTGAGGACGAAATGCCACGTCAACAGAATACTTTGTCAAAACTCGTCATCTACGCGAAGTATTCTCTACAACCAGTAAAAATAATGATATCATTATTTTGTAAACTCGGATAAAGTAATTACACGAGTCTTCATCAAGAGCGCTCAACTTTAGATTGATCATTAGGGTCTGGTAATAAAACGATGCCATTTTATATTAAATTAATATGAAATGAGAGTGTTGATTCCAACTCTACAAATGTTTCATTATTTGTCTTACAAATTTAAATTGCAAAAGGTAAATTACGTGTTTGTTTAATTGAGCCGACACACGTATCTGCTCGCTTCTGTTTTCTCTCACTTAGATGTAATTATATTTTACTTTATTT
The DNA here is from genome assembly GCA_951394285.1 of Epirrhoe tristata. Classification (NCBI taxonomy): domain Eukaryota; kingdom Metazoa; phylum Arthropoda; class Insecta; order Lepidoptera; family Geometridae; genus Epirrhoe; species Epirrhoe tristata. The sequence continues at coordinate 7,820,276 of OX596152.1, read as the reverse complement.
TTTTGTTAATAAAGGTCTTCATTAATACAGAGGCAACATTAAGGATCCATTTTCCTATATTTTAAAGAGCCTACGCTAAAATTAAACTAAACCAATTTAGGTATATCAGCTACGCAGGTTAACAAAGAAGCCTATTTTCGTCACTATTTAAAGGTATTAAAGTTAATAAAGTAATTATAAAAAAAAATAGGTAAGCACTATTTAAAGACAAACTAGTAGCACTTACATAGACTTTTCCCAAGAAAAAAAAATATAAACAAAATTCATAACACCTTTTGGATTCGCCGTCAGAGAAAAAGTGCTTACCTGCGGTTCCTCATTTAATTTCCTATGATGTTCCTCACTCGGCTTCAGAGACCGTTTGTGGATCTCATGATGTGACAGCAAATAATAGTTCTTCAGAGAACCAATCTGAAACAAATAACAAACACGTTAAAACATGTTCAAGTCAAAGAACTTCATGAATACATATGGCTTGAGTTGCAAACTCGTAATATGGAGTGAACTAGCCAGCCAAACTGTTCTAAAAACAATTCTTGAATGAAAATCTATTTCCGAATGTTTGCGAACAGCAGTTTTTGTAAATAGTCGAAATTGCAATTGAAACTTTGCTGTGATATTATCATCAAAATTAAAATATTTTTTAACATATAATATTTTTTACGTACCTATCTATTCACTTGTAATTACTGGTGTCACTCTTTCTCGGTGTTATATTTTTAATACCTACCAACTCTACCTGGTAGCTACTCTTGTGTTTTTATTTTATACCTACTCTTTTTTTTCTTTGGTTGGATTTGACTCTGCTAATAAAAGTAAGATTAAGGCTATAGCATAAAGTACCTACTCATATTTAAGCCGAAGGTTTTTGAGCCCTCGTGTCTAAACACAAGTGAAAACTTAGTTAGAGCGAGAGTCACTATTACTTTGTAAGGTTTAATACAAGTATGTTTACTTTTGTAAGCTAAGACAGTTAAACAAAACCACTTTGTAAACCTTTTTTGTGAATAAATACTTTTTTATTTATTTTATTTATTATTTTTAGCTATAAAATTCAGTTGCATGAGGTAGCGATTATAGTTATGACGGTTGTATTAAGTAGGTTTTATGCCAGAACTTATAGAGATGACACAACAGGTGATTGGAATAACGGCTCTTAGTTTACCAGCGATCAAACAATACCAACATTCAAGAACAAAAAAAAAGCACCTCTCACCAAAATTGTCAGATAGTATAATGAGTATTTGAAGTCTCAGCTTACGGATATCTTCTCTGACAATGTTGCCAAAATTAAATCGTATTTTACGTGTGACAAACTTAATTAATTTTCATTTTACAATTTGTTTTTTTTTTTATTCTATTTGATTATTATTTTAAACTACAAAACGTTCCTACTTTCATTTTTATTATATTTTCTATTTCACTACCATTTGAGTAAGACAATGAGACGGAGTGTAGTCGTTTAATGTATTGGAGAACTTTAGTTGGCGGGTTAATCAGTCCGGAATCCATTTCACACGAGCTAACTCTGTTCTGTTCTTTGTAGGCGAAGTTTCAGAGCTCCCGGAGGGAAACTAGTGTACGTGCACATTGAGGAAACGAATGTAGGGAGTCACAATAATGTATTGCGGTTTGTTATTATTTTGTAATCTTCTACATTCAACTATGAATAGGTGGGCCATAAAGGTAGTATGGGGTCATCCATTAATCACGTGTTTTTTTTAGCAACTTTTTAAGCCCCCCCTCCCCCATGGTTATACGTGGTGAGGATTTAGAATACCCCTCCCCCCTACCCAAAATCACGTGTATTTTTCAGTACAAAGTACTTATACTAATAAAAATAAAATAAAATATGAAGGTATATGGGACACTGACACTTCTGACAACATTTAGAAAATGATCTTGAGTAGAGTGCCACAAACTTATCTGAACCGGTGGCCAAAAGAGGAACTAACGAACTTTACTCTAAAATATATTTTTCTGCCAACACCAAATGCGCTAATAGCGCCTCCCTCACCGGTTCAGATAAGTATGTGGCACTCTACTTAACTAAACCTGAGAGATTGTCTATCATGCCTTAGGTTTACGGTCGTGAACTTGTTTTGTTTTTATGCCTTCTCATCGAACACCGAACTCAAATTATGGCTTCTAAGTAATAACGCAAGCCTTGCTTTGAACTGGTAACCAAGTAACTAAGTCATAGAATAAAACTGTTATTAAACACTATAAAAACATTACTGGCAATATACTATTATTGGCGTCCGTCTTAAATTAGTACCTTTGGCGTGGAATAGAGGCTGTACACTGTTATTGTGGGTGCATTCTTAACCACACTCTAATTATTTGCTTTGATTCGATACCTTTAAAAAATAACAAATGATAGTGAATATATTTGAGGTTGCCTTTGCCCAGAAGGGAAACGTACTCGTAGCATCACTAAAATAATATGCCGAATTTGTAGTCTGTAATTTTATATCGAAATTATCTGAATATGATTTAAAATTATTCATGAATATGCAATTATTTTATAACTTTACTTATATGTATGAATATTATTTATAATGTTAGGCGCTTATAAATCGAGCTCGATTCGAAATTAAAATGCGTTTCATATATTTTTGGTCCAAAATTCAAAAGTGCCGACAAAAAAAAAGCTTTGGACGCGTTCTATCAGAATACAGCACTTTTAATTTTGGCCGGCACTTTTGGATTTTGGACAAAAATGTATGATTAGTCCTTATTTATGTTTCGAATTTAGTAAAATTAGAACCGGAATTGGATACACCTTGGGCATGCCTCTGACTATACCAAATACATCTTCAAATTGGAATACACAATACACATGCCTTAGAGATACAGTCTCAAACAGTCAGTCAGAGTGATTCTGTTTATTTTGTATTTTGGATACACTTAGATTAATTACCATTTATTGGGTCGGGTAAAGAAAGCACCAGGTTTTGAATGGGCAGGCGATTTCGGAACACGCGAGCCTTGATATCTGTGGCACCATCGTCGACCTGCCATTCGAATGCTCATTCTTATTCCACTACGATATTATCGTAATATACCATTCACTTATGTTTATTTTTAGGTTAATATTTATTTATATATATATATATATATTTGTAATTGCGTGACCTTGGCAATTTGTGTGGACAACTTTGAAAAAAATCAGTTCCTTTGAATTTAAGCTCGTTACGAAGACTATTTTTTTTTGTTTTTTTTTATACTATACAGATTGAATATCGTTTAAATAGGAACAGATTTTTTTCATGAAACTGTTTTTATCACAAACTATAGATTTATATCTACTGTGGCATCGTCTTGATCTACGTCTTTGACTGTTGGGTTCTAAGGTACAATTGTTATGGAGTTTTTTCAAAAATTCCTACACTCTATAAAAGTAAAGATTCTGGATGACTTTGTAAAATAATCCTATCAAAGCTTTCCAAAAGTATATTAACATAAATCGCACTCCACTGTCTTGCCGCAACCTTCAGTGACATCAATCTACTGGATTGGGTGCGACCTACATTCCGTGTCAAGAATCTTTATTCCCCAGCGGTCATTCCATCAGCCCATAACGTATCGTTGGCACTCTACTTGAGAGAGCACAAAATAATTTGATTAAACTCTCTAGTCTAAAGCATTATCAAGAATACACTCATTACTTGAAGAGCTCTAGAATATTCCTTAGATTCAAATGCGAGATCGTTTCTTAGGAAAAGCTCTTACCTCAAAAACCTAACAAGTACTTGCAAAGGTCTCTCAGCTCTAATGGAAATGTATTTCGAATTCCAACTCAATTTATTTCAAGTAGTAACTAGTACAATAGAAGGTCCATATGCTTAATTTAGCATGCCATTGTACTAAAGAGATCGCAGCATTTAAATTTTAGCCGAGCTCGGAGTAGACGAATATATTTCGGTTATTTGGCAGCTCTACGAGCAAGTACACGGGCTAAAGGTTTTAGTATTCTGGGTCAGGGGAGAACGGAACACTATTTTATTTATAAAAATGGCTACCGAATAAAAGTATTGGTGCTGCAAGTGTTCTTTTTCATATAAAAACTGGTTTAAACGAATTATATCGGTCAATTTATTATTCACATAGGATAAGTCGAACGAATCACGCCTTTCCCGAAACAATTTTTGTGAAACAGAAAAATACTCTGGATTTTCTTCAGTAATAATTTATTAGATTTTGGGAGCCTCAAGGTTTGGAGTGCTGTTAAGGAAACTAAGTGCTATCAGGCGATTTAGTTTAATTTATATATAAAAACATCTACTTACTTACAAACAAAAAACTATACATAATCCGTATATAAGATTGCTTGAAATAATAATGTAGATCTGTACGTATACGAGTATACTTGCAAGCGACGGTGTTCATTAAATCCACTATTAGTAGTTGGCTAAAGGTAATTAACCCTAGTGGTGGCCACGCGAAGTAAGTGAGCACTGGTGGTCTAGTGGTGCCTTCCGATCGTAGGGTCGAGGGTTCTATCCCGGTCTTGCACCCATGAGTTTAACTGCCGAAAAAAATATGTGCACTATGCCAGTACTCACAAACGGTGAAGGAAAACATCGCGAGGAAACCGGCATGTCGTAGAACCTACAAAGTTCGAAAACATGTGTCAAGTGCACGAAAGGAGCCTCATTGAGGCGCGCTTAAAATCCTTTCACCACACTGGTTGGACAGAACTGGTGACATGATGAGAAGAAGAAGAAGAAGCACAATACCGAAAAAGCCTACACCCACTCTACCTATTACCGTGTGTAGGGGTAGGGTAAGGGTGTAGGCTGACTAGATAGATAGTTTTTATTTGGTCAACATATTGACACGCTTTTGTCAACTGAGTTAGTTGCCGTATAAAGGTACCAAGTACCCTTTCTATTACCTTTATTGGCTATCCACGTCAATGTTGCCGTTTTAACAACTCTACGATTTTTGTTGCTCGACTGATTAATTACATACGTAGTATATTTTATGGGCGTTTACACCATAGAGTCCGCTCGGGGCGTCATCAATCTTCATAATCCATAGACGGCACAGAGACTAAACTCATAATGGCACGAGTATTTACGAGTATAGCGTATTTATCTTATTTTATGATAGCAAGCATTCATATAAATAATCCTGACCTCTCCTAACTACGATTCCTTGTGTCGTGGGTGTCAGAAACTTTGAATACCACTGAAAAACAACACCCAACACGCATTTAGGTACTTTACGCTCAGCATTTTTTCTAATCTAAAGTATTTGATAAAACTTTATAAACAAATACTACAAGAAACCACGAACGAGAGTTATAAACATACCACATAGAGCAATTTGCATGATCCAAACTTATGATTAAAAAAAAGTAAAATATAGGTACATAAATAAATATTTAGTGGTCGTGCTTGCTTAGTCGTTCTTAATAAATCGTCGAAGTTAAGCAACGTTCGAAACGGTCTGTAAGTGGATGGTTGACCGCCAGTGGCATTTTCATCAGAGCGCTTCCGTGCTTCGGAGGGCACGTTAAATTGTCAGTCCCGGCTATTTAAGTCGTTGGCGGAGGCCTTAAGGCGGTCTAATAAACTCCGTCACCAGAGTTGGCCACTGACTCATACGAACTTACTTACTTTTTACTAAATATGTAAACCGTACAAGTAGCTTAACATGATCAACGTTATAGTATAACAGGTTCGCTTAAACAGTATAAAGCTTAAGCCGTAAAACTGTTCAGTTTTAAGTTAAGCAGATAATAACTTAATCTGGGTTCATATATCCGCGGCGCGGTATTCAAGCGGGTACATAAATTGCGGTGTATGTGAAAAATGGAGCCGACTGCGAGCGTTGGTTGCTGAATATATGATCTTGGGTTCAGGAGTAACGCATTGCTGGAGTTTCTTTATCGATGGAGCAATCGGACGCTTGTTACTTAGCTTTATGGCGCTTTGTTTTCTACTGGATTATGCAAGTGATGCAAATGGACACAAAGATGTATTCGGAGCTGGGTTTCAGACGCAAAGTTGCTGTTTTATTTTCAGAGACACAGGAACTGATGAACTGGCTGGCTTTTAAAAAAAATATATATATGTATGATTTCTTCATCGTTAAATAAGTTTAATCTGAAGAATAAATATAGCAGTTTCAGTACTTCTAAGCTGTATCGGATAAAAATTACCATGAAATAGTCTAACCCCAAGTTAGCAAAAGAGACAAAATTTTGGCCAAAAGACTGTCCGAAATTAAACCGTATTCGATCGAAATGAATTTCGCGAGTACGAGTTCAGTTGAATGGGTCCAATTAAGGCTTCGCTTTGCTGGAAGCAACTGACAGACGTGGTAATTGTTGGTACATCATTTACAGTTCGTATCAGATTCCCCAAAACGTACTCCAATAATAATTATGCGCTTCTCTCATCAATTGAGTCGGTTCAGAGCGTACGATTAAACAAGTAGTTACTGTCAGCACTTTTATTTTAAGGTGAGGAAATTGCACGATATGGAAGACTGAACAGCAAATAACCAAAGTTCAAGACCAGAACATTGCCTTACAAACTAACTTTACAAAGTTCCGACGCTACAAGGAACTGAGACTGTATCGAATGACGTCGATAGATAGTTCCACTAGCGTTGCGTACATAGCTGCTGTGCCGATACTTTTCAGTACTGAAACCGATCCGAAAGGGGTAGACAGGGTGGCGGGAGTGTTTCTTAAAACTTTTAATTAATTGTCAAAGTTTCGAATTCAGCAGCCAGAGACTCGCATTACATTCCCAGGATTTCGAGTCATTGAGCATAATTCAAATTGTTTTCCAACAAAACAACTCCGAGTAGAACTTTATTTGGGAAGCTTTGATCTTCGCTAAGAGCTACTTTGGTTCTAGAACATTCTAATTGTTCTCAATCAATTGTGAAGGTCAGTGACGATTCATTCACTTAGAGGATAAGGAAAATCTCTAATTACTTGAGGTTTGTTCTCGACAACCTTCTGAGAGATAAAAACAGGGTCACAATGCATCATGAAGTAACAGAACTCGGCCAGAGATTAATATGTCGTCACTCGCTCTTACGGACGCGATGCGCACCATCTGTTAATACGAGCCCAAGTGGGAGGAAACCAGCGGTCACGTCACTGCGGTATATTGATTCCAATGAAGAATCATACACAAGTAACAATGTATAAGTTAGACTTGTCTTAGCTTGTTTTAACTTTAACTAAACACTACCTGAAAAGAAAACACACCTTTTTCCCGAGAAAAAAAAATCTGGGAAACTCCGCTCGAGCATTGTGCTTGGTCAATTGCCCCGCGTATCACCCTATGTATTTCACAACCTGTAATCCTTTCAGGAAAACTCAAATATGTCAAAGCGATTGCAATATTCCCTAACGTAGCCCTTACGACACTGAATATGCAGATCGAAATTCATAACATTTTATCATCATAAGCAGTCACAGGGGACTTCTTGGAAGAAAACGATGCCATTGATCAGTGCCGCTGAAATTCGTGTCTTGAGCCAATTCCCAAGTGAGGTCGGGTCTCACGGCCACCCTCGCTGACAAGGGTCCAAATCAGAGATATTAATTTGTAGGGTGCGCTGTAAATTAACCGTCGCTAGCTCGTGTAACCGAGTTACCAGGGTACAGAGTACCCAGGAGTACAGTGCGTCGAATGATATATGTGCTGGACGCCTCCTTCCAGTAAATGGAAAGCCTTTACGGGCTGGTTGTAATTTTGTCACGATTTTATTAGAACATTATTAGAGTCTCTTTTCAATAAGTATTATTATTGTTGTTATGAATGTACCTATACGTGCGAGATACTTTTTGGAACGAAGTTCCTTTTCGGACAGTATCGAGGATGGAGGCGTGAAAAAAAAGCGATCGATTTTACCGTCACGACATATCGCTGTCTCCTGGAAATAAAAGGATAACTGCAAAAACACAACTTTACGGGAGAAGCAAAAAACAAATTTTCGTTGATAACTTCACAAATTGTGCAAAATGGTGCGCATAAAAAAAGGTGCAAAAATTGGTGCACAAGGTGCGCAAAATGTCAAAAACGTCAAATGTCATTCTTACCTGTGTAAGTTTCGAGGTCAAGAGCCAACCCATTCATCATTAAAAAAAATGTACAAACTTCGTTCCAACCGAGCGTTCTACGACACGTAATTTTTTTTTAAATTACACTTAATACTTATTTGTCAAATATAATAGGTACAACCAATCTTCATACATAATATCCAACATCCTAAAACCTCACTGCTCATTGTATAATCTTTTGCGACCAATAAATACTAATTGAAGTCTCTAACATACTATTCGTGGAATTGTAGAGACATTTTAACTTCAATCCTCAATCGAGAAAACAAGCTTTTGAAACTCACAAGACCAGAAAAATCACAAACTGTTTTGAAGGTAGACAGTAAAAGAATAACCAGCAGGTATCCGGGTAATCTACGGTTCGGCAGATTTCTTAGCTTCCCGTAGAGATTTAATGCATAGTTGGATGTGACATATTTGGGACATCGCAGGGGCTTCTGTTTTGTGAAACATTTCTTTGTTATTACGCCATTTTTTCCCATTTTTCTATATTTAAATGTTAGATAAGGGCATGGGCGAAAATTTTAAGTTTAGGGACGAAAGAAAAGAAGTTGTTCTTTTATTTCTATAGTATTGTGGGACGATTTGGGCAAAATGCCACCTAATATCAGTATATCAGTTCTACTTAGTGCTGTTTTTATAACTTTTGGGCAAACTTTTAGCATAAGCCCGGTTGTATTCTATTTAATGTGCAAATTGGCTGAAACTCTCCGGAATAATTTCCTATTGTGTTATCCTATCCGCCTATGTCGATAAAATTGTCGCTTCAGCATGCTCTACCTCTTCGTCTGAAGAGGCATCGACCGGAAAGTAGCTACTTACAGTTTCACTACGTTCATTACGCACATCAAATTGAAACTTATAAATAAATAGAGTGCTGATATTTCAGAACCAAATTAGGCTATTTAAAATTAGGTGTTTCTAGAATTGCGCGTACGAGCTACAGTGTACTGATATATATATAGATAAAGTAAACTTTTCAATGTCTGCCGCATGTCGGATGAGTTGTGGGCACAAACCACTACAGAGTGGATCCCACGGGACAGGAAACGACCACGCGGCAGAACCCGGCGACGGTGGAGAGAGAACTTGACTCTCACTCTCCTGATTGGACCACATTAGGTCACAATAGAGAGGAGTGGAAGAAACGAAGGGAGGCCTTTGCCCTGCAGTGGGACATCACGGGCTATTAATAATAATAAAACTTTTCACTGAAGAATGATCAAGAGTGGCACAGATCCGAGGGTCGGATAATTTGTAAGACGAGCGAGTAATAATTTCCGGCAGTTGCTCCATCCCAGGATTACATATTAAATAGACGGCTTTTGTTCATGGTTATCGTTGGTTCTAATCAAATATCAAGGTGATATAATATAGCTGATTTCACTACTTAAGCGATATTTAATAAAGAACAGAATTAATGCATTTGAATTATATTGCCTACAAAAATAATTGGTCATAAAATATTCCAACACAACACTGAAAATAAAAAGAACACGTTTAGTTTTAAGGCCCACTTCAAATTAGAGGCGTGGGGAAGCGCTACAGTGGATCCACTAATTTTCATAAGTATACAATACATTTAGGTATGTAGAGGCGCTGTCGCAGCGCCACTATCGTGACTATGGTGACGCGACTAGACACGTTTCGTAAATGCAAGCACTAATTTAGACACACTTGATATCAGCATCGATGGTTCAGTGGTAGAATGCTCGCCTGCCACGCGGGCGGCCCGGGTTCGATTCCCGGTCGATGCAATATCATTTTGTATTTTTTTATGAAATTCTAAAATGAAATATACTTAAACGGATTGTTTTTTTATCGGACATAAGCAAATTTTAATATAAAATTAAATGTGTGTTGATATGCCATGTATGTATAATTTAGTAAATGCGTACGTACATGGTAAGTATATACGCAATCCGATACGCCTACGATAAGCCTCAACACGTGTTTATTCACTCAGTAATTGTAGAACATGTGTGGTGTAGACTGTTGTTTGAAATTACATTAGCGTTATCCATAAAATTTATTGGCTTCGATAGAAACATGGACTTGAGATAATGGACGGAATAATACCGAAATTAAGCTAGAAGTTCAACTAGTTTTAGTATTTATGTCATGGCTTGTGTTACCGAGACAGTTGAATAAAAACAATTTCAAACAGAAAGTATTGATATTTTCGGAACATCAAACAAGCGTAGTGCTAGGCTAGCGCATAACAAACAGCAGGAATAATATTACAATGTCCGCTAGTAAGACAAAGCAGAAACAAGCACTAGTTTTGAAAATGTATTCAAACAAAATGTCACTTTCATCCTATTGGAATATTGAGTTCAAACAATGCTAGTATTTATTTATTCGATCTATCTACGGTAGAAAAGATAAAATGACATTTTCGTTCAGACGGTTTTGAGTTGTATTGCGAGCGTAGAAAAGATGCTTTGACTAAACTCATATGTAATTTTACTCTATTCTACCGTGGAAATAGCGTGGTCATGCTAAGGGGGCTGTAAAGCTGTACACACACATCGATTTTGAATTTGGATTGAATAGTTCCAATTTCAAAAATCGAACGTTAAAGCTATTCGAAGTTCAAACTTGTGCTAGCCAATGTAGTGGCACTCAGATATCGAAAACCGCTGCGCATTCTGAACATCGTTTTATTCACGACATCTTCTGTATTGGACCTGACTGTTATATGGGGATGCGGGCATTAGTTGTACAAGGGATGTAAAAGGTCCCTGAAAACCACACGTTAACCATACGCTTGTGTAAATAAAACAATTAAAGTCGGGTACATTATCGTGGCGGAGCGTTTCGTGGCGCCAGGAAGGACGAAGAAGTGGTTGAATTGTGTGAGCGATGATATGAATGTTAAAGGAATGGATTCACAGTTGACGAGATATAGGAGTTAGTTAGACGATAAAGGCATGTTGTGCGGACCCCAATTAGCGTGGAATAAGGATAGGGGAATGATGGTGTGTCGTATGACAGAAGTATATTGGTCCAGTTATTGAGTACGATAGGAACCAATTACTGAAGCAGCAGTAGAAGTGTATAAAAAGATAGCGTATACGACACGTTAGACAAATATAAATAAACCTTTAGGGTCATCAGTGCGTGTTTAAATAAACAGATTTAGTAAAGTCTATGGCGTGTGAGGACACGATTGTGTTCGTTGTGTTGACACAATCATTGAAGGAAAATATCACCCTCGTTTACACTCTTCGAAAGTTTTCCTTGGCTCTTCGTACATGAAAAAGCAACACAAAAACAACATTTACCATTTTATGACGACTTTTAAAGGTATACTCGTGGTTATCAGAAACTGATCAATTCCCGGACCCGGAAGTAACCTGTGAAGATCATATACACATTTGGCTCGAAAAGGGTGCGTTGAATCAGATTCCACAAGCAGTACACATAAATATGCTCGCTGGAGATGCGAGTTTTTTTTATTATGATGATAACGATATTTATAGCTAATTTTGACCATGGTGATAGTTTTAAACTTTTTAAACTAAATACCTAAGTTAGGATCGATGTTCTTCTCTACCATGCCTTCTATCGTGACTTGCCCATCTTTATCTACTGTAAAATCAAATCTAGAATTCTATTTGTTATCATACATAATTCATGACTTTTTGTTTCGTACCATTCAGAATGCGCTAAGCACTTCCAAGAATCCTCAACTACAATTTGCAGCTAAACCTTGCGGTCGACACTACAAAAACTACCATCTGACCTTTGCACTAATAACAGCATAAGAACACTAAAGGTCACGAACATAATTAAGGTCGAGCACCGTTGCTGACTTCAGGTCGCGTAAAAAGTCCACCGTGCAAAGTTATAGGCGGCTTCTTGCTAAATAGTAAATACGTCATAAGAACAATTTTATATTTTACCTGTTTAAATTATGTTTGATGACTTATTTTAAATGATGGCTAAGAGATGGAGCTGGTAATAGGCGTTAATGTTGAGATGACGGCTGATAAGATTATTTACCTTCCATTAAAGTGTAATATGGCATTATGATGATCATGATTCTGAACATTGTTGACCAGAAGACTTAGAAATAAGTTATAGCGTGGACTTTTGACTGAATCACACAAAAGACTAATTTTCAGTCAACGAATTAAGTACTAGAATGTTACATTAAAATACTTAAAAGTCATAAAGTAAATAAGAAGCCGATTACAGATGTGCAGTCTGAAATTTAAAAAAAATCGTAACCAGCCAGTCAGATCTAGCCCAGCTTAGTATAACACCCAGTCGGAACATGTTCAGGAGAGGCTCCCTGTAAAATATCATCAAACTGGTAAAGCTTACCTCACTACGCCATTAAAAGCTGTTCCCAATATTTAATGTAGGTACCTATTTTAACACGCACTTTTACACTAAGGCGATCTTTCCATGCTTCACCCTCATGAGTTTGCCCAAATATAGATAGTTTGTTAATGATATTTCACAGTTTAACACAGAATATGTGTATGTCTGTATCACATTAATAGATGTGGTGAACCGAATCATTCTCTGACGCAGCGTTCTGTTGCAAATCTATACCAAAATATAAGCACGAAATGAACTTTTTATTAAGTCGTATCGTATATTCGAAACTGCACATCAGAAACCCCACATTTTGTTTTACGGTCCGCATTCGTAACGCGAATGTTATTGACATGTGAAACTTTAATATGTAGCTTTGTCTGTCAGTTCGTTCACTGGTGTTTAACTGGATCATGTTGGTGAGTTTTGAGTTGAATTTCGTTGGTTACATGTAACATTTTGGGATATTAACTTTTGAATTGGTATTTACTCAAACAAAAGCGCACATTGTAAACTGTCTGAAAAAGAAATAACGTAAAACAACGAGAAATATTCCAAGTATCTGAGAATTGTGAAAAACAATACGACGTTCCTGGAATTAAAGCGCTCAGCGAAACGTGCAAAAAGTCGTTTTAGTTAACTGTCGTCAACCAAACATTGTAATAAAATAAACATGCCACAGTCACACAACACATTGATGCCGACCATAAACATTTGAGTGCATTTCACGAAACAACTAGAATAAAAACTTTTAGTAGCTCAAATAAGTACAACTATTAGTTAGAATGAGCTGTTTCATCAAAATAAACATATGCAAGAAAGTAAAGTTGTGATTAGATGGAGTAATATTTACAAAGACAAATTACAACATAGTACCACAATAAAGCGAAATGAAATTATAATTTTTCAGAAGCTTATTATCATAGTGTCCATCATGAATATCAGTTCCGTTCAGTGTCATTTCAGTTTCTCTCATCTGACGAACGAGAAGTTTGGTCAATATCCAGTCCACTTTCACGGACTGCAGTAAGTTTTCGTCCGACAAACTGAAATGTTTTAGAGTGACTCAATCCTGCACCAGCTGTTCTCAGATGCAGGATATTTAATAAGATCCCTGATGCACCGGATACGACACCTGACTTATGATTATGACGTTGCAGGTGCAGTTTCGGCAAGATAAACTTTTCTCATAGATAGCTTGCTTCAGCTTCGTGAACGCAACGATCAACTTCGTCTTCATTGGACAATGAATTTTAATTTTATAAGCATAGCTTTGGTTTACCGCTATGGTTGGTAGTTAAAGTTGATGGTGTATTAAGTAAAATTACGGAGATCACTCCGGAAAGGAGCAAACAGTTGTAAGTACCTATTTAGAGATAAATCAGTTTAAAAATGCACGACCCTCCAATGTATTTACCTCTACATGCACAATCGGTGTACATACGCAATACACGCAACCTCGTCAATATCATTGGTTCTTTAGTTTTCTTCACGCACACAAGTTGCAATAAATATTTCTTTTCACACATTTAAATAATCACGTTCAGTGGAGGGGCGTGCATTTTTAGACTGAATCATCTCTACTAGAGAAAGACGTTACCATAAAAATTAAATATGAAAAATTTAATAAATGTGAATTAGGCAGACCAAAATAAAGTTCGTAGACGTTATCAAAAACTGAGTAGTCTTAAGTTTGAGAAGAAAAAACGACCTTCAGTCTATTGCCATAACGAATATTACCGCCTACATTTTCTTTCATCTGAAAAGAGACTTTTCCATGAATAAAATTAATACCTTTCATGGAAGTGCGTTAATTGGTACGTCAGATGATAATTAGTTCAGTTAATGAGGTCGTCAACTCAAGCACAGCCACGTTTTACTTCCAGTTCTGAGTAACTTGAGGTTTCTGTATCAAAAAAGACGAAAAAAAAAACAAGAACATAATATATAAGTATTTCTTTTTTTTGAGTCTTTGATGTATCACTAGTTCCATTGGTATCTGATAACAATTATGGGGGAATATCCACATTTTTCTTTAATGGTACTAAGGATACAAAGTTGTGTCACTTGTACCATCAATGGTACTACTGACACTAAGGCGACATATTATGGCATACTAGCTGGTACCCGCGACTTCGTCAGCAAAATAACATAGTACTTAATCATGCAAGAATCTTCTGAAACTTTTAAAAATGCAATAATAGCGCCATCTCGACCTCAGCTATAGGTTAGCAACGCCATCTAGTTGCCTTTAACTGGCACTTCCAACTCCTCATACAAACTTTCAACCCTTATTTCAAGTAAAAAAAGTAAAAAAAAAAAGTAGCCTATGTCCGTCCCTGGGACATAATCTTTATCCAAGTCATATTTCAGCATAATCTGTTTAGTGGTTTAGGCGTGAAAAGGTAACAAACAGACAGACAGAAAGAGACATTTTACTACAAAATAGATGGCGACACAGGAAAAATTTGATCGCGCTATCGTTGCGTTTTTGGCTATGAAACATATAAACTCGCTAATCTTCTTATTTTCAGCTTCATAATATTAGTATGGATTTATTAAAGTACTTTCCGCATCTTAAGCTAGTGAGAAAAAGAAACAATAATAAATTATTATTCATAGGTTATTATGAGAGTGAGCACGAGAAATTATATGGTCATTGTCTACTCCTACAGGAAAGAGACGGTGATTTTATACAATTCATGTAGATGATGAGCCATCATCGTCGTCATTATTTTCTTTTTTTGTAAACAAGTAAGCTAATTAGCATCTAAATGTGAAAACTGTTTGATGGTCAGTAGATATTTAACGTGATTTTTAATTAGTTACTAAGTACTGTTTGTTTTCCTATGAAATAAAAATAAATAAATATATTATTGATGACGATCCAAAGAGGTTCGTTGAAAGCCCTTCCGATAACAAAACTAAAAGGTTCACGATGGATTTCATTACCTATACATAATTTTTCAATATAGGTAAAAAGCGCATCATAAAAAAATGTGGCATAACGCCTCTCAGTTGCCATCAAGCAACAAACGTCGGTTGTGGCGCTCTCATTTGAACGGCTGATTGAGCCAATCAAGAGGGGTGAAGAAAATAGGTCGTTTGCTCCCCGTGGATGCCCTTATGCACACACCACTTTCATAGATAGATACGTTTATTTGATAACACTTTTATTTCCTAGAACAGCGTACTAATTTGAATAGTGTATAATAAAAGGGAAGAAAATATATTTAAAAATGGTATTTTAAAACACTAATAATTGATTCGAAACATTGAGATAAGCCCGTTATGAGCGGCCCAGATTACAAGATACGTTGACAAGCCAATATTTTTTTACAAGGAAAATAAAGCATGATAATCGACCTTTTCCGCCGCGCAACCCAAATTGCCGCCGTTCAAATATTGACTCAACGACAATGGGGTCACATTCATACTCACGACTGGTTTTATCAATGACCGAGTCAAGTTCAAGGCAAACATCTAGCGCACTTTACCGTTGATTAGTTATTTTTGATGATACGAGTAAAACATTATGTAAGTATACGAGTAAGTATGGAGTTAGCTATTTTCGATAGTTTTAACAAGCATCGATGGTTCAGTGGTAGAATGCTCGCCTGCCACGCGGGCGGCCCGGGTTCGATTCCCGGTCGATGCAGAATACTTTTTGCATATTTTAATTTTGTTTTCTTTGTCCTACTTATATGCAATGTATAATTAAGAAACTGAAAATACGTGAAAGGCACAAGTGAACCTTTATTTATGTAGTTACGAAATTAATTATTGTAAGTAAACCTTTTGATGATAAAAACATAATAAATTAATTATAGATTTATGCTTATTTTTATTCAGAGAAAAATAAACAGCTCATGTAAGCAGTTTTGAGTAAAACTGCAGCACATCAGTTTCATAATTTTTGAAACCCTACCTACACCTGCCAGGTCTCGCTTCAGTGGCGCCACCTGTACTTCAATAAATGCCACCGATTTAAGTCCCACATGTTCGTGATTCCAATAAAACCGCAGTGACCGCAAAACGCGGCAAAACGGCTACAGACGCAAATTGGCAAAATGCATTTCAGCTTGACCCCTTATTTGCAAGACAATTTAAATGCCCTGCAAAACTCGACCCCGTGAGAAATAAGGGCGCGTGCACGGTAAGCGAAAGTTTCGCAATTTAAGGGTAAGCAACCAACGCCTTGGTTACCTTTGTTGGTTAAACGCTTAGTAATGGAGTTTGGAGGGTTCTGCTGTAGATTTAAATGGTATAAAAAGATTTAAAAAGTATGCGCTTTACAGTTTCTGATTAAGAGCGTGTTTCTGCTTTATGGTCAAAACAGAGGTAGGAATTGGTTTAAAAATAGCATATCATTGTAATTGTTAAAGTATTATATTGTGGAGCTTTGTAATCTTATAATTCCGGTTAATCCTCTCGTATTGACAACCAAATAATTTGATACTGCACTTTGTTATTTTTACTTTGAAAAATATATGAGTTATAAATAATAGTGTTATTTCAAAACATTTTAAAATCTTCATATGAAGTGTCACTGTGGATAGTAGGATTTTCAACGAGTTTCTGTATGCCTATAAAATAAACTGACAACCGCATGAATCGAATTTCTGTAAATTGCTCATGTCAACTTACTGGAACTCGACTTGCGTACTAATGTATTATTGTACTAGCTACTGCACGCGGCTTCGCACGTGGTACCAACATTTTGAATAGCCTATATGCTATTCCAGGTAACTATCTACGCCTATTCCAAGTTTCATCGAAATCGGTTCTCTAGTTTAAGCGTGTTTGATACACAAACATCTAAACAAACTCGCATACTTTCAGCTTTATTTTATTAGTGAGAAGGGAGATAGTGAGATGGAATATTTTCTAGTTCAACTAGTTTAACCTGAATTTAGTTAACTCACGAATGAAACATCATTGGATCACAGACAACAATACATCAGACAATCAACAATAACAGATCAGATATGTTGAAGCGTATAAGCAATCATATTATGGTAAAAATAAATAATGATGTCAAATAATGTCAAGAAATGATGTCACACCACAACGATATATCCTGAACCTGTTCATATTTTACGTAGAAGCTTGAATTAGGTAAAAATTTTAGACGAAATTTTATATAACAGCTCACATACTTTAATTTCACACTATGTACGACAATGTTGAACGTCGTAAACATCTCAAAGTTGTTTTAAGAGACAAGGTCGCTCTTTATTTCTTATTTATAACCAAGTTTTACGTTTAACAAACCCTGTTAACGTGGCTTTGCTCACACATTCTTAAACTTCGTTCACCAGCTTACAATGTTTGAAAAAATGTATGTAAAATTCTCATATTTAAAAAATATAGCAAAAAATTAAGTGACACCCAAATCGTCAATTCCATGCACTATACTTATAACTTAGTTAGTATATACGAGTATATTATGTATATTTTTTATGTTTATGTATGTTTATTATATTTTTACGTATGTTTAAATAAAAATATTTGTTTCTGTCATTCTCTTTGTACATGTACCCACTATCTATTTTGCAAATCACTCTAGCCTCAAAGGTTTGCTGGAAGAAAACTCTTTGTAGGGTTAAGCTCGCCTTTGTAATTGTCCTTTTTTGTGTTATTATCCTGTGTGTGTCTATTTGTACAAAGAATTAAGAATTAGGAATCGCCGTTCGGTCGCAGTTCTCACTAAAAGCTTGTTTTGAACATGCTTAACAATAAAGCTTGCTATAAGTGTGAGCGTAGCGATTATAAAAAAATATTATCAAATCGACTTTGACTTTGACTTTGACTTAAATAATTGGTTGTCTGTAAAGTCGGTTTACTGACGATAGTTGAACGTGACAACGTCTACGCATCGCTCACTCAAGTAGGAGAGAGACGGATGTCGAACGCTGCCGAACGCAAAGGCCGATTATGCTTCTTTGTCGCTCGTTCCGCGCTCTCGCTTGCACTTCAAGCCTTACATGGAACGCCTCAGAGCGAGGTAACGCCTCATGACGTCATGTTTTTTCGTGCGTGCAGCCGGCTCTATCGAATTATAAGACGTAGTCACGTCAAAAAATTAAGACGCATTTGTACCTGGAACGATGCTACACTGTTTATTTACCTACTCACCTACTTGAGTCGAAAACTCTATAGAGATGGCTATATCAGCCGTTTCGCTTCGCGTCCGAGCAATTTTGTAACTCCGTGTAAAGTCTCGACCACGGGACTTCTGGAAGATTATCTGGAGGCTTAATTAATGTTGGGGACGTCGAGGTATTAGTGAACATTCTCGAACAAACCGCTACAACACCACTGTAAAGGGCTAGTATTATTTAGCGAACGACGCGTACTATTATGTAAAAAACGTAAACAGGTTCACGACTGTATCCCAAAGGTGCGGTAGACATTCTTTCAGATCTTTTTATGTTGCTTATTCCAGATACTTTGAAGATGTCTAAGGGAATGTAGTCAGAGGCATGTCCAAACACATAATATTTGATACATGCCCACTTTTTGCAGAAGTTAGTATACCATAAGTGACAGGTTGCAAGCCCATAGCCGCCTATAAGAACACTAACTGGTTTCTTCACGATGTTTTCCTTCACCGTTGACAACACGTGTTATAGCATAGCGCATATAAATTTTACGAAACTAAAACTATTTTAAAGGTACTATTTAAAAATGCCGCATTTAATGCCTAGGTATTTTAAACATTGCTATTTTAACTCTTCTAAAACATCTGCAGAGAAAGGCGTTATTTAGCGTAGTTTTGAGGGGAAAAGCTGCAATCTCCAGCAAAAGAAATTGTAAATTATATGTGACCGATTTAGAGGTCTATATCTATTATATTATATGTATCTGCTCAAAGGCCATCAGATGGAGCTTGTACCTAGTTACAAAAAGAGAAAATAATTACTTAATTATTGTCTTTAAATAAAATTGTGCACAGGAATCAATAAGTACCGCACCATTCAAGTGCAACAAAGGAAAAGATATATTTCATGAATTTTTAACGAACAATTCTCGTGCATTACAAATGGTAGTACATCATTTATTTTACCATGGTTTAATACAAACAGACAAACAATTTACAATAAATAAGCCGTACTGAAAGCGCACAAAGTATTACTCGACCGCGTGAAAATACAAAAATACGGCATTCTCCAATTTCGTTAATGAGTCCATTGTAATTTTCAATTAATTTATTTTAAAGCTCTTTGAGTGCTACAACTTCATTATACAATATACAAGCATATTCGAATTATTCTCAGTAAAATTTCTCAGTATTCATTCAATTCTAATAACCTAGGTCTTTATAATAAATAAATAAATAAATAATGCTGGACTTTTCACACAGCATCATCTAGCCCCAAAGTAAGCAGAGCTTGTGTTATGGGTACTAGATGACTGATATACTACTTATATACTTTTATAACATACCACACTTAGTTATCCGGATGGACAGTACATAGTTACATTAAAAATAGAGGATCTGGGAGGCTGACAACATGGCCGCTATCTATGCAATACACACACAAACGCGCACACACATACACATACGCACATGTAGGTGCAACTTATCAATGATTCTGTAATCAGAGGCACTTTCAAATCCATATTTGGTAAATGCATTGTTTAAGTATAAACTTTTCAAAAGGTATTTGAAGCCAAAAGATGATGTTTATCTCTTTCTCTTTTAGTAAATAAATACACTTCAGGCTCCTTAAGAACCTTTGCCTAGCGTTGGAGCGTTTATTCATTCCCATACATAATGTAGTACAAACTATACGTCGTAATAAACCCGTTCATAATCTAGTTCGCAAACATAACTCGAACATGAGCACGTAGCTTCATCCAACTAAAACATATCACAAGTTAAACCAAGCTTTGGCTAAACAGATAATATTTATCTACGCGGTGCATTTTGGAGAGTGCTGATTAGCGATAGTAATAGCGATAGTAGCTAGCGCTAGTAGGTACTTAGGGGCGAATGGGACCGCTAATATCAAATGCGTGGGGTGACGTCATTGGCAATGATCTACTAATTTATCAGAGCCTGATTCGAGTTTGCTGTTTAGTCAGAGTCGGGACGATACAAGTGCCGAACTATACTTGACGCAACTTGCGTCACATAATTTGAAAATTGATTGCAGTAAGTGTCCTTAATTAAAACGACTTTTTTAGTTCTTTATCACTATAGAGATTCACAAGTTATTTTTATCAACACAACTGAATCTTTTAAAATATTTTATTGAAGCGACTCTGAATGAGAGTCGTGAAAAGAGTCATTTTAAGGAAGTAGTCTGCAATCACTATTAGCGACGCAAGATACGCGTCAGCACTAAGTACGTACAAGTAATCTCATTTACAATTATCTACGAACGGTTGGATTTTGATTTCCGTTTTAGTTGGAATCAGATCTGTCAACAATCGATTCAATTCCGATCGTGATTATTCCGACGATTCCATACTGACCAATACACGATAAAGATTTGAAGTACCTAGAACATTTCTCTTTAGGTAACTGTTTCATTATTGTTACTGTCTCTGATTTGATACACTGATTATAATTTCATCAGATTTTTCGCGTCTGATGTGATCTTGATTTTTTATTAAACAAAAATATCTAAGAATTACGCTTTTCATTTTCAGATAATCTATTACTTACCGAGAAGCTTATTGGCAACCCTTCGTGTTTACTTATTTTCCTTATAGTTAAAATACGAAATTAAAATACTTGTAAAAAGAAAAATATCCTGCCTTGCTACTCGATTCATAAGATTTCTCCGTATTAAGACGTAGACGTAGAATCGTACTAGACCAAGTTACAAAGCAAGTTCATAATTGAATATCATCACATTTACATTTTCTAGTTAAAACGCGTCAAATAACAGATCACATCACGAAGCTATTTAGTAATTGCATTTTCGATTAATTTGTTATAGCTATATTAATATGCCCTCAGTTTGCATTCATTAATCGACCGCTATAATATTACTGGCTAACTTTGAAACAGTAGCCGCAATATGCAAACATTTTAACACAAATTATGGTACTTACATAAATGTATTTTTATTATGTGGGTCAGTGAGGGCTCTTAATAATATTTATTTATTTTATTTTGCCTTTTATGAAACTAAAGTCAAAAAGTCCAAGTCAATTTCAAGGTTGATATAATGTCGTCCTTGATTTCAAAGTTGATATAATGTCGTCCTTGATTTCAAAGCTGGCAAATTATCTAAGGACTATAACGACTGAACAAAGAAAAACGGATATATAGTGATGCAGAGTTGTAAACATAATATTAAATACTACTAGTCAGCAGAATGGAATATGTCGCAGCCAACTGGTTAAATCCGCCGTTCAATTAAGCGCCTAACCATTTTATTAAACGGCGCCGTTCAACTAGCGGCCTGAATGATATTCAGCCGTCTGGTTAATTAAAAGCATTTAACGAACTAACTAGTTAGGCATCCTGCCTAGGCTATTCATTTATGATGGAATTTTAGATAGATAGATTTAATAGATTTCTGGCCTGGAGCATCGGCGGCCGCGTAGCTAACCTCACGCGTAGTTTTTCACTATCCTAACCAACTGACTTTGATCTAGAGAGGTCTACAAGCATTGGTAATTCTTCGTCGTTTTGACGACATTATTCGCCGTGCGTTTTCGTCAGCGCGATCTAGAAATTGGTCATTCTTAGTCGCGCCATCTAGTTATGAAATAGGGTACTAATTGCTACACAAACCCGTTCAACAATAATGGTTTCTTTATTACTTTGAAATGACATGGCAAGGCAAGTAGTTAAACGTAATAGCTCCAAGCTATTTGCCTAATATCATTTAGGCCGCTAGTTATACGGCGCCGTTTAATCAAATGGCTAGGCACTTTATCAGACGGCGGATTAAACCAGTTGGCTGCGACATCTATACCAGAACTTCACATAACGTGCATCTTATATTTTATATCGCTTTTAGTAAATCTTTCTACGTGTTTTGGGTATACGACCACATAAAGTGCTTACGAGCTCAATATTTTGCCATAAAAGTTTACTTCAAAATAACGTTCATTCTTTGGGTGTAATCAGCGCACTGCCACTTGGCTGAGTTAATATTCTGTAGCATAAAGCTGGTTCTTTGTGTTACCTCATCGTAGATTCAGTCCTAGAGCCTCTCGTACAATAGGTTAGCTACACACTCATTTATAAATCCGATATAGCGTCATATTGTAACTGGGTTTCATGATTGTTTATGTTTTTTTTCCTAAGAAGACAGAAGGCTATTTTTCTTAAGAAGATTACAAGTGAATATTAAAACAGACTTCAGCAATCGCCTTTTAAAAATATTAGTAATAAAAAATGCAGAGACCACGTTTTACTCTTCTATTAAAATATTTTCAGCAAAAAGTTCTTGTCTCGCTAAAGGCGTAGCGTTGATAAAGACAAAAGACGACGGTTATAAACAGTGACAAACTACAAAGTGCAAACAAAAACATGAATAAACAACGGGTGAGATGCCAACGTAACTCTAATAAGACGATTCAAATGTAAACGACAAGCGTACATCAGCGGAACACATTACCTTAACACCCGCAAATATTTCCCAGCCCGACACGTGTTTATAATAAAAACATCACCCCTAAGTCCCGTCTTGGGGACGTGAGACGAAATGTATTGTACGGCCTTATTGTGCTTACTTATATAAAACTGGTCCTTCGAGTCTGATATCGTCCGGCGCGAAGGACCATTTTGGTAAAGTTCTAAAATGGAATAGGGATGTTAGGTGACTTCAGATCTTCACTATATACGGTTCTGCGTGTGTTACACCGAATTCTGTACCTCGCTAAAAAAAGGTAGGTACTGAAATTAACATTACTAATACATATAAATGCAGGTTTTAGGTATCATGCATTATTAGTAGACCAAAAACAGTATACTTGCTATTCAAACCCATACCTGTTTATACGTATAATTTTCTCTGCGATACGTCTTGTACAATCGCAAATAGTCAACCCTACTTGACTAAAATAGCCCATCCCCCAACATTTTCCCTCCCCACGAAGTCGAAAGAAAAAAAATAAAAGGACATTAGGCACGATAAGTTCCCGACAACGCGCGTACTATTTCCCCCGCAATTCTCACAAAACTCACAATACACATAAAATGAGTGCGATAAATAAAAGTTATCTTGCACGCGTTGGACCGTTAACTGAAGGGTTCCGTGAGGAATATTAAATTTGCTCTTCATATTTCAATTTTATCGAGTTGTCCAATGTTGGGGGGGATTAATTGTTTTGTTTGGAAGGCATTAATATTATGTTTAGGTAGCTACTTCAATGTAATCGCGAAATACTCGTATAACTAATTTGTACCTATTAAATACGAGTAAGTATAACCAAAAGGTAAAACGATGAAACACGATGAGACGATTGAGGTTGTGCTACTAAAATAATTTTAAATAAAAAATAAAAATATAACGAACGTGACTATATCGAATTTTTATTAAATCCATCATAACACGCTTATACCATCATAACTTTAATATTCGCGATAAAAAGCAGTGAGATTACCCTAAGCTGGGTTATTTTTAACGTTTCATAGCCGCACGTAGCAAGATGAAACTGGTTTAAACCAGATCTGCAAATCATGAAACATCGCGCGTGTCTTTGACACGAGCGGCGAATTATAAAGGCTATTTAACCCTAAAATAAAAAAAAGGTCCACGACTGTATCCCCAAGGTGCGGTCGACATTCTCTCAGATCTTTTTATGTTACTTATTCCAGATTCTTTGAAGATGTCTAAGGGGGGCACTCAGAGGCATGTCCAAACACATAATATTTGATATATGCTTGTATTCCATACGTGACAGGTTGCAAGCCCATCGCCGCCTATAAGAACACTAACTGGTTTCCTCGCGATGTTTTACTTCACCGTTTACACGCACGTGTTAAAGCGCATTTAAATAATACCCTAAAATATACTGACTAATATACTGACGTACGGACTGAACATGTTTTGTATCAAAGAAATGTTCAAATACATTCTACATTATTTATAGTGCCGTGAGTTTGGTAATGACATGATGATATAAAGTGACCTTAATACCCTAGGGTGAGCAGGTGTGTCGAAGGCGATCCGAGAAACGTAGAAAAACTCATTCGTAAACAACAAAAGGAAGGCCGTTGATAAACGTGTACCACCCAACTGGGCGAAGGGGGCAGGTGTTGAGTTAAGACAAAGTGCCGACGCTATGGTCTATCCCGTGATTTAGATATGACCTTCTGAACGCAATCTGCATTAGTAAGCCTGTTTAGGAAACAAATACTTTTTTTTATCTTTAAGTGGAGTGCATTATCTGTGGTCAATGGACATTCCTACGCGGACACTATCACATCCCTAGGCGCATCCGGCGACGCCATTACATTCACACACCTTTCGGACGGAAGCCGTGAACAAGTCACGCCTGTCTATTCGTATCGTACAACCACTGTACTTTTTATTCAATAAACAAAATTGTTAGTATGTTGGAGTTCCGTATCATTTGAAGAGGAAGAATCCCAAACCCTAACAAAGCCAGAATAAGAACTCTTAAAGATTACACGATGCTATTTTTGGCTCGTTTTACTAAGCCATTTAGCGCCTGAGCGAGCGTAAGACTTTTAGCAGCCGATGACCGTTTGTACAGTCAGCAACGAAAGTCGATTAACATTTAATGTTTCACAAATCTGAATATTTCCGAAATCCGTAACATCATTACCAACATATTGACTAATATTTGAAGATAAAGCCTTGGTTAGTAATAATTTCCTCAGAAAAGTTTATTTTTTCTTAGTTATCGAAAACAAAAGCCATTTTAAAAAGTCGACTTTCGTTGCTGACTGCACGTAGCACAAAATTTCACGTCGATACGATATCGTATCGGTTGAAATTTCCGTGTAAATGTTCTTTTACCACAGATACACACGTTTTGGAACGAACCCTGTCTATAGAGTAACAACAACACATGAGGCATTTTTAATAGTAGACAGTGCTCAACCATTTGCAGCAGGTTTGCTACTTTCATATCGTTACTATATGTATAGTAGGATTTATCCCCAGTTAAAGTAGCTCAGAGTTGTGTAGTATCCATCTGAGATGTGCAAGCGGGCTGATTTGTGATTAAAAAGTAATGCAGAACCCTTTGGATTTCCAAACACTATAGTCGGGCGATTTTCAGACCATTGTGGAAGAACTCCGTTATTACAAAAGCAAGGATTCATTCATTCTTGCTTACAGCACCGTAAGTAGACAAGTGTCAAATGTATATTTTACCTCTCTTGTCTGGAGGAGAGCGCTGACTCTGCTACTCAGTTTCCTAACTTTTGCAGTAGTCAACGTGTCCCTATTGTATTTTTACTCGCATGTGTTTTTGTTCCAAATAAATATATTTTGATTTTTTTTTTTAATATTTGGATAACTGACCTAACCTTTAACTTGTTTAATTTAGAAGATGCAGTCGCAAGCTTCTTATATTTCCATTCAGAGTTTCTATGTCTGCTTCAATAGTTTTGTAAGTAAATGCCGATTGTCCAGGCTACTTTAGCGCAGTATCAGTGTATGAAGTTTTAATGGCGGTTGGTGCTTGGCTGAAGTTGCATGCATGCGGGCAATATTTTACAAAACCAGTTAGAGAAACGTGCAGTTAGAAGTTACGCAAAATGGGAGAGTATTCTGCGATTATTTGCCCTTATATGCGATGCAGTTACGTGTTGCATACACTCTGGTATGCTACAAAGAGATAAGGCCTGAAACGTTGTATTTGTTTCTGAGAAATGGTTGATCATCCTTGTTTTAAGATGTTTCAGACCAAAATGTTTGTCTTTAAATATAAGTTAATATTTCGATTAGCTGTCGTCGAATTGCTAAATCTTAACTACGTTTCTACTTAGACGAGGCTCACCTTGTTCGTTTGGCACCTACGAGCTTAGATAATATTTAAGTAGATGAATCACTAAAATGTAAGACTTCACACCGAGTTTGTGGTCCTAATTCTTCACAGAATCAGTCGCGAAGGAACAGGCGGAAAATGCACTAGCTTCAAATTACTGTGCAACTTGTGGATCACACGTGAAGATTAACAACATGGTGGAATACAACTGTTGGTCTCGAGTTAACACCGAAAATTGCGAACAAAGCATTCAGTGCTTTGACTCGTAACTAAGTTGGTAATATACTTTAGTTGAGGCTATTGTTCTGCTTAAGTAAATTGTTGTGTGTGCTTTATTTCGTCACAGTTTAAATTATCTTCAAAGTTGGATCAAACATCGAAAGTTTTAAAAGTGCGGTGCGGAAGACAGGTAAAAAAGTTTCTTTGTTACTATGAGTAAAAGGATACGACATCAAACTAACGCGGTAGGTACGTACTCTGAGTTTATTGAATTTCGTCCCACTTTGATCTATTCTTCCTTTTAGCAATTCAAGCTACCTTTTTAATAATTAGGACGATATAAACTATACTAACATCCGTTAAACAGATTCACAAAAAGGATCAAATCACCCAAACTAAACATCCTCTCAGGTACAAACGACCAACCAAATTAATATTAATTCAATTGTCCAATCTAGATAAACAATACGTACATGGTAACACCATAACCCGTTCCCAGAATCCAGCCTTAATCATGGCCAGGCATTCAGGTAATCAATGGGACCCATATGGTCGGCAGATTATCTTAATGGCGCACTGGGGCCGCAAATTATGTATTCGCGGGGCACAATCGGCCCAAATGAGAGGGCAATCAGCCGTTGGTGCTGTAAACCTGGCACTGAGAGACGTGACGGCATACGGAATCGATAATTTGAGCTCTGTCGATTTCCATGACACACGACAGAACACCGTTGACAAGCTTTGGATGAAAACGAAAAAAATAAGAATTGTTGGGTGACTAATAGTGATGCTAACCTTGCTATTTAAAAAAAATATTTCCTTACTTCTTTAAAAAAATATTTTCCTTCTTTCTACATTGCTCACCAGCAACCATGATTTACTCTTCACAATGACTTAATTTCAGGAAATTTCCACCGAATACAGTCCAAGCAGTTTAGAAATAAATGATTCACGACATTGTGTTTCTCGTTCAAAACTTTATATTACTCGTCTACAACTTTGTGTATATTTCAAACAAGCGCTTACCAGGAGTTTTTGGTCACAAAGTTTTCATTCAGAAAACTCCTATGCTTCGTAGCTTACCTGTAACAACGGACAAACCAATTCAAAATTTTATTCTGTGGGCTCAAGTTAGCAAGTTAGTAACTTAAGTACTTTTTTTGCTTTAAATTTTTACGGAGATTTTTTGAAAAATAACTGGATATCAAAAATTAAGATGTAATGTATCCTATTCCAACTTGTATAATAATAATAATAATAATGCTGGACATTTTCACACAGCATCATCTAGCCCCAAACTAAGCAAAGCTTGTATTATGGGAACCAGATAACTGATGTATATCAGTTATCTGTTTACAAACAAAAAGTATATAAGTAGTATTACTTATATACTTTTTGTTTGTAAATACATACATATTATACATAGAAACACCCAGACCCGAGACAAATATCGGTATGATGAATATAATTAGGATGAACGACATTCTTTTAATATGTTTAAAGGGGCAGTCAGCGCGGGACATTTTGCACATGCCTACATTTTATTAGAGATAACATTTTAATCATGTTAACTATTTAATACGGATAACACAAGAATTGTACTAAGAGCCGAATAATAAGGTAAGTATCTGATTATTTTCAAACTGTGATTGATTAGGAAATGTACCTAATGTAAATAGATATAATATTATTTACCTACTACGATAATTGCATTGTTCTGGCCACAAGTACCTAGACAAACCTTCACAATAATGATACTAAATAAATAACACACAACAGTCCCATCATAGTCTTGACCCCTCAATGATTAATTCAAAATGACGTAGGTATCAGAAATCATAATGCGTAATAGGGTACTATAACACCCATGCCTAGAAATAAACTTCATACAATCGATCTCCTTTAGGCGTGTTTTAAACACAAATCCAAATATATCCAAAACTTTGGGATTGATAATGAAAGATATGCATATTATTATTATACACAGTCATGCTCGGATAAAGTTTAAATAACTCTGTTTATATAGCACTGTCAATATTGTATGTAAGCCCAACAATGGCGATAACGAACGAGTACCAATACAAACAGCTATTCCAAAACAAGTAAATAGAATTCATTTCTATGGCTTAAGAAGTTTTATTAAAAGGTATAAACATATTCGGCAGATTTGTAAGTTGAATATGAAAATAACTTTTTACATCTTCGTAATGTGTATGAGAATGAAGATAAAACAAACAAATTATATGACAGTTGCGTTATTGTATGTCGTTTGTTTTTTTTCTCGAGTCTTGAGTCGTAATACCTAGATGTTTCTTGAGTTATATTTTCAATTAAAGTATCTGAGAAGGGTCTGGATTTGTTATCCAAAGATACAATAAGAAAAATAAATTATTATACAATTTCAAATATATTTTCAAGGTTTTTTACCGTACCTTAACTAAAACGGAACGAATGCTTCTTTTAGTATTTTTTTAGTTTTGTAGTTGCTTTCAAACGCGATACTCCATAAAGTTCTTGGCTGTTAACTTCGTGCTTGGTATGAAAACTGGATTTTACTGAATATGCAACCAATTTAACATTTCCCGTCCCGCCATTTTAAGAACTCGAAGGTGACAGAACGTGAGATTTGATTATTATTGGTTGAATCCAAGGGTTAAATCACGTTAGGTATTTCAGCAGCTATACGAAGAATGCAGAGACGCACAATCGGGGCTCAAATATTATTGAAAATATTATAAAATTCCCAATAATTCACGCTCGTTAGAATAAATCATAACAAATACCGCGATAAACGCTCTTCGGGGTAGGACGAATTATGCTGAAGTCAGAGCCACATATTTCATTTTTATTTGAATAGCTCTTTACATATTAATATCTCTACGAGGAAAAGTGAGAATAGACATAAATGTTTTTAAGCTCTCGCTTGGTGAGTTAAAGGACGGAATATTTTTGAAATATTTGCTTATTTTTTGTGCTGAAATTCGCAGGAGTTTCGTAAGTTGCTCGAAAAAATCTTTTCTGGAATACCAACTGGTTCAGTCTGACTTGCGCTAGACATGTAAAAATAATCAAAGGACTTTTACATTTATGTATAAACTTTATCATTCATAGCTCAAAATTGTACAACGTAGAAAGAACCGAGTTTAAAGTATGTAATGTAGAGACTGGTGTATGGTTGAAATTTTAGCGAGCAACGAAACATAGTCCACGCTCGGATCATTGAAACCCAGTACCTGTGTTCTAAAGGTACTTAGTAATTATTCAGAGGGGGAGCCTGTTCGCGCATTATGTAAGTTTTAATGAAAGAAAGTAAGCACCCGGTCCATTAGGGGTGGAATATTCATTTCCTAGAGCCGTCGCCGGCGAATAATAATGATATCTAGTTATTGTTACGGCCACTATGTAGTAATGGCGCACTGCGAATGGGATGTACACTTGATTTTGCGATTCAGTGGTATATTAAACCTGATGTCTATTATATTGGTTTTTTAATAAAAACTTTATACCTTACCTGTTTTACTAGATACTGAAACAACACAACGACGCGATGAAATTGTATGATCGTGTGTTTAATATAAAGTCAGAATTTCGTATATAAATAAATTTTCACACAGCATCATCTAAAAAAAGCAAAGCTTGTACTATGGGAACCAGATAACTGATATACTACTTATATACTTTTTGTTTGTAAATACATACATACATACTATACATAGAAACACTCAGACCCGAGACAAATCTGTATTTCATACAAACATTTGTCCCGCGGCGGGGATCGAACCAGCAACCTTCTGCGTCGCAGGCGGACTTTCGCCCACTGCGCCACAGAGGTCATCAAATATTATGATTTACCACTGTCGCAAGTAAAATAAATTGGTGTACCTAGTATCAATATCAACGCGTTTTAACACAAATTATCACACTGAATATTATGTGTTTCGCATGTGTATTGTGTAACTTATATTCTTTAATGTGTTTTTGATGTTAATATTTCCGATAGGAACATTAATATTTATGAATACGAAATAGAAAACGTATCGAATAATACCTATCTAGTAATAAGACCTACCAAACTAGTTATTGGCCACAATTTTGGGGAAACGCCGCACTATGAATATCAAATACAGCGTCGATCTCGGAAAAAATAGCGAATATAATACAAAACATTGTTCACTTAAAAACTCATGTAAGTAATATGGATTTTTCTATGTGATCAAAGAAATCGATACAGATAATGATTATCTTGCTGGTGACTGATGATAATGTCCTATACATTTTGTCAAAACCTAAATCGTTACTGAGACTTTCTGTATGGTTTTTATCACTTTTTGGAAACACTTATATCGTGGCCATTCCAGTAATTTTAGAAAGATCTTTATAGAAAAGCAATCAGATTTCCAAAAGCTAAGACCATAAAACTACAGGTAGTAAACACGTTCATAGTTTGGAGAGCGTATTAGTTAAGTATATGTCACCGAGTATTCAGTAAAGAAATGGTCTGCGTAAAAACTCCAGTAGCAGAATATGTCAGGTGCTGTATCGCAGTGCGTCCACTTACTAAGCTGAATTAATTCGACGAGCACAATTTGCTCCTGGGTCGGCCCTGGAGATGTAGTTTAAGTTTTAATAAGTGCTTAGACCCTTCTACGAGAAACTGTAATGCCTTTGTAGTTTGTGCTTAATTAGTTACTAAAATTAATGCATTAAAAATTAACATCTTGCTTGGTGTTGCCGTATTTGTACGGAGTAAATTCAATTAGTTTCGAGCAATGAAATGAAAGAAAATATGGATAAATATGTATAAAGTATGGATCAGAGTGTTGGGCAATGAAGAAGACGGATGAAAGGAAAGTGCATGTAAATGAAATGCGAATGTTAAGATGGATGTGTGGGGTAACACGGTTAGATAAGATAAGGAATGAGTATATCAGAGGAAGTTTTGAAAGTGGCACCTATTTCTGAAAAGGTGAGGAGTGCTAGGCTATCTTGGTATGGACACGTTATGAGGAGGGATGAAAACCATGTTACCCAAAGAGTTATGAAGATGAGTGTGGCTGGGTATGCAAGAAGAGGAAGGCCGAAGAAGAGTTGGTTGGATTGTGTGAGAGAGGATATGAATGTAAAAGGAGTGGATGCACAGTTGACGAGTGATAGGAGTGAGTGGAAGAAGAAGACATGTTGTGCCAACCCCACTTAGCGTGGGATAAGGTCAGGGAGATGATGATGATGAAATGAAAGAAAATGAAGCGAATGATACATTGAGCGCATTTCTACAGACAGTAGACAAAGACTATGAGAATTAAGTGGTTCTAGTGGCGGTTTTGCCCTCGCATTGAAATTTCCTTGCACATCTTTGGTCGAAACACTTTTAACTTTAAGAAGCATTCCGCTCCTCTCATCACTGCTTTACGACTTTACGACTGGAACTCAGATTCGTTAAATAATTATATATGTACCTAAATTTATTATAATTTTAATATATAATTATTTGGCGCGATCTATGAAGACCGTGAGCGAGCAACACCACGAAAGCTTCTGTTGGTATTTGAAATTTCTGAGTAATGTTATTCGAATAGTTGCGGTGCAACTATTCGAATAATCAATCGGAAAACTTTCATGTGAGACGGTCCCACGTGGACTAAGAAGGAGCGACAGTAACTGGAGTAAGAAAACACAAACCTACCTATTGACATTTCAATTTTACCAAAAAAATGTAGGGGCATCAAGCGTTTGCTCAGTGATTTATAATCTTCAATTTCTATTCGAAATGACTAAATGATTAATAATGAAAATCAAGGTTTAGAAACTAATGTTCAGAACACATGACTCAAGTGCACGAAAGGAGCCTCTTTGAGGCGCACATAAAAATTCATTCACAACACTGGTTAGAAAGAACTAGTAACACGAAACCATTTTTCTAAATTATTTTCTATTCTGAAATTAAAAAGTCACGTAATTGGATGGACACTTTAACCTCTCTGGCTTACACGAAATTCTGAGCTTATGTGATACCTTCGTGCGTGTTCATTAACGAACTCAGATATTTTGGCTTCTCTTTGACGGGTGACGCAAAGTGGACAGCAAATGGACCGCGTTGCGGATTGTTCTACAGCTGATAGGGAAGTCGAATTGACAACAACTGCGAAAATTTCAACAAAATTAGTTTCGCACAAAATTCTTAACAAACCAAACCATGCCACAAGTGCGTGCCTAATAAGTTGTCAAGGAATTTAAGTGTACAATACAATCGTTAAATGATAAAAATTTTTGAAAAAAAAATTGAACCGACTTCACAGAACACAAACAGAAGAACCTTCTACACACTAAAAAGAGAAAAATAAGAATATAATTTGAAGAAAAAAAAAAAAACATACATACAGCCGAACATATAACCTCCTCCTTTTTTTGAAGTCGGTTAAAAATAATTAACATACATTTATTTATTATTTTACCACGTATTTTGTATTGTACACATAAAGAGCACCTTCCTCGATTCAACCAAATTTAATTAGGATTAAACGTATTAAACATTCACAAAGAGCCTCAAGTAGAAAGCATTGTAAAACAGAAACCCCAAATGGAAATTGAAACAAAAAGTTGTTTATGTATATATTAGAAGATCAAACAGCTGTATTCAACGTTTAATTATAATTTTCTGAAAACTTGTATTAAGGCTCCAACAATCAAACAGGTAAACAACCATAAAAAGTTATACGAGTATAGCATTACTAGAAACAAAAAGACTTATAGTAATTTCGCCGCGCTCCAGCAAGACGAGGTGGCCGAGAGGTTAAGGCGTTGGACTGCTAATCCAATGTGCTCTGCACGCGTGGGTTCGAATCCCATCCTCGTCGAATCTTTTTGCTTATATTTTTGTTCTATACAATTTATTACATTTTATCATAAACCGGTAGTTCACACGTTAAAGCAGTTTTAAAGTTCATGAAGCTTGTAAATAATTCCTTTATTTTACAATTCAAAGCACTTTCTGCTCGGGCAATACCTATATTTTCCCGCATTAAATTATTTCACCAGCACAGCATTTTACGACACCCTCCAAATTACCGGCACGGACGTCAGGTATTTTATTCACACAAAAATCTGTAAAAAGTCTGAATAAAAAAGAGCAGCATTAATGTGAATTGAGTTGAACAATTCCGCGTATTATCCGCTTTGTTCCAAATTAGATAAATTATGCCACAAAAAGATTCGCACAAAGCGTCTACGGTGTGGGAAGGCAATAAACATCGCGAATGTCAAATTCAGTTGGAATTCTAAATCGACGCGTCTTAGACGTCGAGCCCCTGCGAGCCGGGGTGGCGCAAATGCGAACCGGCGACTCAATCGCTAATACGCTAAGCCTCTTTACGTCGCACACGGGCCATTGGCGAACTAATATCTACGGATCGTCTGAGTACCCAAAAATCATTAACAATTTACTTTACAAACACGTAATACGGCTGAAACTGTCTTTGAAATGCATAATTTAGTATATGTCACTTAGTTGTTATTGATAGATCGCCCATCTAAGTGACATTGTCACAGCATGTCACTAGCGCTAGCGGTACTAACCACTCGGATAAAAAAAGGCTTTTCTATAAGAAATCAAGTTGATAAAATAATGAATAAGGTCTCGCGTCTGCCACAGCCGTGTTCCGTCGGCGATTGTCGCCGTGTCACGGAAATGGCTTTGTTTCCTAGCAGCCGCGCCGTCCGCCGGGAAATGAAATAAATGAATATCACATCATTCGCTTCTGAAACACCCTCAGAACCTTCTTAGGCTTGTGTTTACTGGCAAACCAAATGTCAAATATTGTCTTTTGTATATTTGTCTCGCCTCTGGGTGTTTCTATGTATAGTCAATAAGTAGTATATCAGTCATCTAGTACCCATAACACAAGCTTTGCTTACTTTGGGGATAGATGATGCTGTGTCAAAAGTCCAGCTTTATTTATTTATTTGTTTTTAGAGTAAATTGGTGGGTCGTACATCGGATCACTTACGGTTAGCACAATTTGTAGTGTACACAGTATTCTCTGTAACTCTGAATCTAACTAAATCAACCGCTAAATGGCATCGACAAACGAGACACATTTTATATAGTGATCGATAGTGTAGACTTTAGACTTTTTTACATACATGTGAATTTGTCTTCTTTTTTTCCTTGTCGTTATTCTTCATTGCTGAAGGTCAGGTCCTTAAAAGGCTTTCGTAGTCTTGTAAATAAGCTGCTTCCACTTAGTCCGGTGAATTTACCTAAATTATGGTTATGTAATATTTGTAAAATAACTGTCTTAAAACTGAACAAGAATTTCTTAAGAATTAGCTCTGCCTCAAACTTTTCCCTGCCCCAAAGTTAGAGGCCTGGTTTTCAGCAAAATATATTCTTATGCCAAATGTTTCTACTCAAATCTTAAGTATAAATTTATGGCTAAGCTAATTAAATTTATATTTGTTTCTAAATAAATGTAAGTACGTGTAAAAACAAACAAATTTTCTATAGATTAAGTACATAAAATTTATAGCAAAATATTGGGCCTCCGGGAAATTGCAACGAAAATAACCTTCGCAAATGTCAACGACCTTAAACTGCGCCGGTACCTAAGTAAAAGCCTTGTCTCCTCGAATTAAATTAGGGAAAATTTCCCTTATTTCCCTCCACGTTACATAATGACTCGTGTTGTTTAAAGAGGCACCCTGGCTTTCTACTTAAAATTCCGACGCTTTTCACGTTGAAAGTAATATTTTGGCGCTACAATGGAACAAATCATGTGTACCTAGTGCAGTGACGCAAACAACATAACACTAAAATACGATCCGCTATTGTGTCAAAGGCTCGCATTAATATTGATTTAAAGACAAAACAACATTTGCAGAACACGTGTATCGCAACACACGCCGAATCAAAAACAAATAGTGCGCCTGAATCAAACTAACAACAAACAAACGCTCGCCCCTGGTGCCCGGATTAAAAATAACAAAGTTAAATATATATTCGCGAGCAGAATTGATTGATTCTCTCGGTACCGTATTCAATTTATCCGTATTAATGCCGCCGAAAAATTTGACGCCATTTCCCACGAGGCTTGTTACTTGAAACAATCCGTAAAGTACGGCTCGCAAACGCATCAATGTTTGATAGAGGGGTAGTGAATATTGAATATTCATTGGGTATACAGTATACACGTTTCGATCAGACCCGTGCGTGCAATGTAAATTGTAAACATTTGGTAAAAAATATCTGGTATTTTCTGCGGTTAAAAAATAGTGGTGATCCGTAGACGGTTCGTTTGGATGAGTAGTGCCACTCAATACATTCATTACGAGCCCCGGAAACGCTGCCCGATACGCGGAATTAAAAGAGGGTCAAGTGAAAGAGAGCTTTTCATCGGTTGCAACTTATTAAATCAGAATTTTTATTGAAAGTTGAAAGTGTTATTTTTATTATAAAACACTTCACTTACAAACATTTTAAAAAAAGCATACTAATTTATTGAATGAACTAGTTTGAAAATGATCGATTTTTTACGAAAATCGTGTTTTTGAACTATTAACAAATACTAGCAATAGAAAGCCTTTTAAACCTTCACCGAGACTAGAAACTAGTTCATTGATTTACGCCATTCACGTGACAAACGCAAAGCTATTCAAAATTTATGAAACAGCATTTTAAACCATTTACGGTAGTTTATAGAAGGCAACAATTTTATAGGTTAGTCAGTAATTACAATCAAAGATCATCAGCAAATCGAATGAGCAGTATTTACTGGCGTTCGTGTCAAATTGATTCTGTCACGAAACGTCAAATTAACTTTTGACACGCGACTTTTGTTGCGACAATCGTGAATTAAAATGTCAACCGGTGTATGTTAATGTTTTCCGAGAAAATGACTGCCTGTGTCATTAAAAGCTGAAGCAAATTTTAGCATTGTTAAGCCTTTCCTTATTTAATTTGCAGCATTTACAAACACGTATAAACACTAGAATAAGCTCAAGTTTAAATGAAAACAGCGAAAATTCATTAATGACTTCAAAACCCCAACGTACTTACAAACTTTACTTTAAGTATTGTTTTTATAGATACTACTGCAACAAAACCTAAAAAAAAAAACGTTTTGGGTACAAGCGAAAATATCTCTTCTTACTTCGACGGCGCAGTACAGGCACTAATTTCGCACTGTCAACTTCAAACAAATACTGCTCAATACTTTTCGATATAGTGGTAACGAATCTCTCCTATATTTGAATAGGCCTTCATGTCTGACACTCGTCTGACAAAGGTAACTAGTATTGTTGCGTGTTTCTAACTATTACTAACAACACCTACCTCCTTATAAGCAACACCTGGTAGTTCCCATATCGGTATTTTAATTGCTTTGAGTAATATTCAACTGAACAATTATTTAGAATATTTAGAAACAAATGATACGACAGGCATATTATATGCCATAAATTTTCTTCCGTAAAAATACACGCATCAATCATGCGAGTAATACTAAATGCTGATATGTATCCAGCAGATACGAACATTTATATTACTTTCTTGGATCTTATTGAAGTCTCAAGCTGCGCGTAGATATCTATCAAATAAATCCTGGTTATGAATATGAATAAGACAAGAGAACGATGAGAATAAAAGCATTGTATTTTTTATACTTTACGAACTTGCGCGCACTACTTAGATCTAATAAAAAGGTTCTGAAAAAGTAGAATTTCGTTTTCTTTAAAAAAGTCGGAAAGCTCTTCAGTCTTGAGGGGGTTGATAAATTGATCTTTTCCAACATAACATATTGCGGCTACTAAGAAACAGGTAAGAGGGGCCAGACATGGCTAATCCAATCCACTATTCACCCCTTCGAATTGATAGCCACCTGTCGAGACCACTCAATTGTTTTGACGTTCAATCTGATAAATGAAATTGGTAATCAATTAGGTACCTTCAATAAAATGCACTGAAATTGAATTACATTATTACTGATTTTCAAATAAGGTTTTGGCGAGTTTCAGCATGTTTCTAACGTTTCGTAAAAGTCACAGCACGATCTAGATATAAAAATATATGTGCATTCAATAAACATATTTTATTATTGTTGAGTGCTTTAACCGCTCTACTATGGGCAATATTCGGTCCGAGGCCCACAGGAAAGGTCGAGGTTTCCTTCCGTCCCGCGCCAGCCCTTTATTATGACTTTATTACGCACAATGAAAATCATATTTACCGGCATAGAGGCATGGGAGCATAGGCATAGGGAGATGACATGATAAACAGTCGCCCCCCTTGTATGAAATATGTAATTTAAGGAGCATCTGGCGTACCGCTCTTATTACGAGCACAAAGAATCTGAAAACTGTCGAGTGTCGCGTTGACACATTCCTGCATTATGTAATTCCGTCGAGAGCCGCGCATTTTTCATAGCGAGATTTGGAGTGTGCCTCGCACACCTGTCACACGCCCTTTTCTAAGGAATATTACATTATGTCTCTGAATGGAGCGTCTTGTCAGACGTCGAACATAATGCGATAGGTTGGTAATGCGATTGTTAAGAGATAATGGCAACATAATGGCTATTGTGCGCAATGGAGTCTTGACGTTGCGAAATTATTGCGTCACTATTTTTATGTGATGTTAAATCACCTTTGCGACGAAGGTTCAAGCTAGGTTGCTTTTAACGGAAATACATGCATTTCTCGCTTCATTACTAGCTTTTTTATGTTGCGGTAAATTACTCTTGACAGTGACGACTTAAACTTGTAATACGTTCTAACATTCTAACAAAAGCCGTTTTCTAGGAGGGCACGGTAAATTGTCGATCCTGGCTGTTAAGCCATGACGGAGGCCTTGAGGTGGCCTAAAAACTTCGTCACCAGAGTTGGCCACTGATACGAACTTACTTAAGAAAAAAGTCCTGTATTTTCGTTCAAAGTATAACTTACGGTTTGCTATTTTATTTTTAATATTTAATCACATTACATTACACCGTTGCCCAATTATGCTTAGCCTACCCTTTGTTATTTACCTGTTGCATCACAATTCACAATAAAAGATATGTGTCTACTACCTTGCAAGAGAAACATAAACAAGACGACCTTACTTATTGAAAGCATCACGATTAACTGATAACCTCATCTATGTCCATGACTATTATTATTATGACTATTATAACACAATCAGCATATTGTATTGCTTGATATTGTCTAACCATTCTTTGGCCATCGAACAGTCAATAGCAATGCTATCCTTAATATTATGTTCGTAAAATACCTGCATACGCTTGCATTTCGTCGTTTTTGAAACTTTTTAATATACATAATACATTTTAATAACGATACATTAAACTAAAGTGAACTAATAATATTACAATTTGGTAACGCAACTACAATTTATTTTGACACTGATTCTATGAAAGCTCTGATATTTTCTCAGTACAAATTAAATATCACTTTACTTATTTTTACTCGATTGTATTTTATTGAAAACTTGAACTATTGTAAGGAACAACGACAGCTATTGAAGATTACGATTCAATGATTTTCTTTTAGTTGCATTCGCTCGATCTTGCGCATACAATAAGCTACGTGAATCCTTTCATAGCAGTATTTTGTTTTGTTAGACGCTGTATAGAAATATCGCAGCTCGTTGCAAATTAGCAAGGTGATACAATTCAATAAATACTTGATATACAAAAGATTCTCTAACATTATAAGATAGATTTTTTTATGAAGGAGCTGATTCCACACGGCAGTTGTAGAACTACCCGTGAATGTCTTGTAACTAGTTGTAATTTTTTTTTCGAAAACACAAAAAAATTGACACAAAATTTGTAAGTAATCATATTTTCGGTCAATCAAAATGACTTCGGAAACACAACAGATATAGATAACTCGCATTCAGGATTTACATAATCTCTCCTACAAAGAATCATTGATTTACTCATGTTAATGACCAAGAAAGAAACAGCTACGAAAGACAACACAAACGTACTCAATAAAGTCCATTTGGGATTGATGGAACTACGATTGGATCACGATAATTGATGAGATCATCGCAAGTGGTCCGTGATGGATGGCAAGCGGCACGCCCTGCGAATGTTTAGAATTTGGACATTGTCTTCTATCAAAATATTTTGAGGACTTAGCTAAACATGTGCTGCTAGGTCATTCAAAACTTTGGTCTAAACAACACGTAACGTTACTTTCGGCTGAGAAAATTCAGTATTTCTGTACCAACCAGTACCAACGTTTTTACGTCTTGACTAAATTTTGAATTATAAAGGAAAAAGGATTTTCAGATTTTCCCGAATTCCTAAATTTTCCGGGTAATTTTTGCATTTTTTATTCTAACCTTTAGTAATTGCCCTATTTCCATGAATACATAACAGTAAACCTCTAGGGGTACCTAATAATACTCAATTATTTCTAAATATGTTAGGTTAGTTTTGTCGAATTAAAACGCTCTGCGTGCAAAGCCGCAAAGCCCATTGCATATTATCAGTATTTAGCAATTGCTCCACAAAGATTATAAATTAATTTAATATAAGGCGCTTAGCATCGACGCAGAAGTTATCGTCACTGACGAATTAAAAAAAAAATAAGCACCATTTGAAGATTTTATAAATTGCGGATATTTGGGGTAGGTACTAAAATCAAATTTAGTTAAATGAAATGATAAAACAATTTCAAGTTAATTTATTACAAGATTACTGTCAATATCAATTAGTCTTAAGCTTTTTTTTAAGTTTTTGATTCATCTGTAATGGTGTAACAATAAAGAGAGGAAACCCGCAGCTTAGACAGCTCCACACGTATCGACGACGTCTTTCCTGTGGGCCAGGTTGATTAAGCTGAGAAAATGGTTTAGGTGCTGGGCAAGCCTATTCCATCTCAAAAAATGACCCAGGCACTACAGCGTCCCGTTAGGTGTAGGCATGGATTACCTCCTGACGCTGTATAAATCATCTAATAATAAATAGATAGTAAAATAGATGTAAAGGCCTAAGTAGTATCTATCTAAATAAAGTCGGCAATGGATCAGATTAGCACAGGATCGTGGCGGATGGCACAAACATATAAAGGGAGGCCTATACCCAGCAGTGGGTGAAGTCTGGCTGTGGATGATAATGATGATGAAATAAAGTCGAGATAAAATTACTTATTATTATACTCAAAGCTTTATGTTTAAACTATTCCGTGTCAAGGCACGCTATTTGAAAACGCACTTGTGAACCCAGAATAATGCGAAGAGTCTTCCCAACTGACACTGCACGGAGCTGGCATTCAC
This sequence comes from Epirrhoe tristata, assembly GCA_951394285.1. Classification (NCBI taxonomy): domain Eukaryota; kingdom Metazoa; phylum Arthropoda; class Insecta; order Lepidoptera; family Geometridae; genus Epirrhoe; species Epirrhoe tristata. The sequence continues at coordinate 7,779,420 of OX596152.1, read as the reverse complement.
TTCCGGCAACTAATTAATTACATGCTGATGTGTTTACTTAATGTGAGAATTTAATGGAATTGGCATGCACGAGCTCGAGCATGTACCTAGGTATCTGTTTGTTAATATTGGAAATGTTCAATAGTTATATGAACAACAGGATTTTATTCAAGAGTTTATCCAAGTTCTTTTGAATATGTCTAGGGCGTCAGAGATAGGTCTACTATTCAGAAACATTAATATGGGCATGTTTCCATAAGAGATTGCAACTATCGCCACCTATTCAAAAACAAACTGTTTTCCTTACGATGTTTTACTTCGCCAATCCTCATACACATCTTTCCCCATATTTTTCATACAAGCTCTCCGATTTATTTATAAGTAAACAGACATCTTTTTAATATGCCAATTTAAATCGAAAAGATAAAGAACGTCGGTCATCTCCATACAAGCTGGCAAAAAAAAATTCGTTTCTAGAATTAATAATACAGCCTGATTTCTCGCTTACAAAGCCACTTACTGTATGCAATTCGTAATTTGTTTTTATCAAGTCGAAAAATAATAATGACTAAGTATTTTTTTTACCCCTAAAATGTACTGAATTTGTATTTATATCTGTGGTCCGATCTTGCCATGATTCTTTGAGATTACTTATACCAGACAAAGATAATAATAATTTTTTATGGAGTAAATATTGCCACAATATTCAACATTGTCTACAAAACCTGATCAATATAAGAACAAGCACCTTGAAGTGTAATTAATTACAGCACTAACGTGTTTACTTAACGCGATAACATCTAATAGCACAGAATTGCATGTTGCCGGTCGGTCAATAAAGTTGTATGCGCCCGCTGATTAATACTCCCAAGTTCTGGGTAATGTGCAGCATGCTTGGAAAATCCATTGAGCTTTATATGAGCTAAAGATTTAGAAGAAAAGCAATGGCAGAATAGAGGCTGACGATATTATACCGTCAGCCTTCTCTATTAAATTAACTACGACGCAAGACTTCATCCCCGTAATTGCGTGGGATTTTTTTTTCCTATCCTCTTGAAAAACCACACCACTCACTCTCTTAAGAGTGAGAACTTTAGAAGTTTCAAGAAGGCAAGGAATCTGAAAATGTATGAAATGTCCATACCATAAAACTTCAATGTAAACGTAATTATCAACAATTTTCTTTTTATGTAGACAAAAGTAAAGAAGTTCCACTTATAACAAAAAGCTTTTAGCAAAACACGGTAGAAAAACTCACCGAAAATCCACAAGTGCCTATCGGGGCACTCGCGACATTGTACAAACTGGTAACTATTGAAAATACTTATGAAACGGGAAGAAGGGCCCTCCGTTGAGGGCCATCAGTGGCTAGTACGTGACGCGAAACGCAAACTTAACTAAACTGGCGGCGTTTAGTACTTTTACGGTGGTACAAGTAGTTTCGTACTTTCCATTTCATAGCATAAACATGAAACCATATTTTATTATGCTCCTCAGTTCTCGATAAAAGTAGCTGTAAAATCTTTCGTTGTACAGGCTTGAGTCGCCCCCATCCATCGCCTTTCTGCATAGTCTGAATTACGACACTGGTATGCTGTTCGTTTGTGGTGACTTGCTTTTCGCTTGAAATCCGTTTTATTTTTCTGCTTAATGCTTCGTCAAGTGCAATTTCAGAATCATTAAAATTTTATCATCAGAAGAAGAACCTATCGTGAATACGTTAAGACTTTTATCCCCAATTGAATATCCAATCGCTCGTGGCTCTCGCTATATCTCTAGAGGTATTCAAAATCCTCAACCGGAAAAACACTCATCAATTTTACACAGCGCTTTATACTACCGTCTGAAAGATAACATAATAACAGGGTTCTTTTTACTTGCGCCAAGCTTTAATACCTTTACGATAGCCTCGTGTGATCTAACCGAATAAGTGCCTATAATAATATAAAGGGGGGAAAATTGAAGTTTGTTTTTGCAATTTGAAGCTCCCTCTTTATGATCCTCATTTATAGTGTTTGGGAATATACGGGACTGTAATATCGAGATGGCTTTATTTTATGGAATAACTCGTTTTACCTAAGCGGGCATCAGGGTTGATTGCCTACGTAATCTACTAAGATATCTAATTCACTTTTTTATATACTACAATATTTTTTTATGGCTCAACGTGATGTTACGGTCACAAAAACCGTAATCGTATAAGACATGACAAACTCGCAAGCAGTCTGTTTTTTTCTGGGTTACTTACGTGAAAGTTAATCAAATCAAATTTTTTTTTTTGTAATCCTCAGTCAATAACGTCTGGCCGGCGGCCATTATAAACAGATCTATTTTTCTACTCCACCTCGAACATAACAGGATAAACGGCACAATAAAATCCAATTGACGAAAACGACTCACTCGAACTTTGACAAATAAACTTATCAAAACATCCTAATCATTTAGTAAGTTGAGACATGTAACAATATTAAAGCTTCTTTACTTGGAACAGCTGAACGCTTTCATAATTTTATTTTATGTTTTACGTATCAACGTGACTAATTTGCATATGAATAAGGGCAATGGTTTGATGCACTAGGTTACGAACGTAGTTCTGGTTGAGAACTTGCCGTAAAATAAAATTGAGGCAGAATTCCTAACAGTGGGAGGTAGGTAAGTACTACATGGATTATGCATTACCGCGGTAGAACAAGGCTTTTAGCAATTCATTGAACTCTGACAAAGGTCAAACAAAGCGCTTGTCCATACACGAAACAGCGCTGTTCAAAGCACACTATTGGAAATACTAGCATACTTGCTTGATCACCACTTGAATCACGTACAGTCAGCGTCAACAACTGGTAACCCCCCAGCACGAATTACGCCGTTCAAACCGCCTTATCAGAAATGTCATGTCAAAGACAACATTCCAGTGTGGATACAAAGCCTCGTTTCCGAAATGAAAGCTTGTTAAAGTGTGCGTAATGAAACAGTGTCGAATGTTTCCTGCAACAACAGACCGAGAGCACTTCTAGGTCGATTTAGTGGAGCACGTCAAACAGTGGTTCACGGCCGTCTCGGGACAGCTAGTGTAGACACTCCACAATGACAGCAGCATCGAGTGTTTGTTCACACCAGCAGGTTTGCTTACCTACTCACGTGTTCAAAGATTTATACAGCCAACGGCTTCCCTTGTTCCATCTTAATGTTCCTTTTAATAAGTGTACTTAAAGTCACGTCAAGGTTAAAAATAACTGGGATACTTCCGTAAATTCCTAAATTGCCAGATTCAAGTTAGTGTAGATAAAAACGACGAGTGTAAGTGAAAACTATTATTTTCGCATCAAATACGTTTTATGTGAGAAATTAAAGTTTCAAGATAGTTTTTCGTCACGTTAACGACTTGTCCAAGTTAGCGGAGCCATAAGAGACGTTCTTATGTCCGAAATAAATTAGATCTTATCGAGCTTGTTGGGAATGTTTTTGCTGTTGTCCCATCGGGAGTTGGGGATTTTTCGATCTGAGGCGAATATAACTTACTGTTTTATACGACTTACTCCGTTCGCATTTTTGTTTTAGGAGCGAAACCCAAAAAACAATACTTACCCTAAAACTCTTGGTCTAAGTTGACTACGTACTTTTTTCCGAGTTTAGTTGTTATTTTACGAAAATGCCTTAAATCAAGTTGATTGATTATGCTGTAGGAGGTTCCCATTCACCTAAATTCTCATAATTATAAGGAACCTTTCGGAGAAAAAATTAATAAAGATTGAGTTGTTTTGTTTAATTTTCTTACTGTTTACGTATAAGTCGTTTTGGGTTTGTGACATCGACATAAGATCCGCAGGTAGTGAGTTTGAGTCACGACGGCGGCAGCGGCAAGTATTCTGTAGCCTAATAATGTCCCAAGAACAATAGCGTCTTGTTTAATGCAGGTTATGCCTCCTGATTCTGTATAAACTCAGTGAACTGATGCGAGGTCAATGAACAACTAGTATATAAGCACCCATGTATCGGAGCTCTATCGGATCCTTTGATTTATATCGCTTTCAACACACGCCGTTCATCTATTCACGTGCTCCATTTAAAATTCATAGGCACACACGTCGAAGCAACTTCAAACAGTCGGTAATGCGACAGGAAATGTAACAAATGTGTTTCGCGGAGTACTCGGTTATTCCCAGCTGGACTGCCAAAGCAGAAACTACTACGAAACTCTGTCTAGAATAGTGGAAATTATTACAGCGAATAGGAGCTGATTTGAATATTTATTCAATGTGTTGCTAATTGTTTTCACGTCGATACGAATTTGACCTCTACAATCCATGTCTATTGATATGTCATTGTTTTTCTATACTTAGTTATTTTTTGTTGCATTGCCCGAATATAAAAATATTTAATTTAATTAACATGCGCTAAATGTCTAAGGCCAAATAAGGATGAAGTTAAAAGTGAAACAGTGATAAAGAAGAATAAACAATCAATAAATAATAAGAATAAATAGAGTGAAAATATAATAATAATTTTACTTAGGTAGGATACTTAAGTTTTTCAAACCTCGTCAGCTTTTAAATACATGATGCGTGTTGCATTTTAAGTGAAATACTAGAAAAATCTCTACGATAAGACAGGTCAATAGTAGATATTTATGGTCTATCTTATCTTGCATGTATACCACAGGTATCACTGCTTAAAACTAAAACATATTACTAAAAGAAGGTTTCAGCTAACATTGAATTACTTAAGTTTTTTGTTCTTCGAGTCTCTTATAATTAACTTTATGCCTTGAACTGCCTTCCTTGCCAAATGAAAATCCAACTAATTGCAAGAGTACAACATTTAGGTCTTAATGGACGATTAAACCAACACAATACACCCAGGTTTTGGGTTACTTCCAACAGTGGGGTCGCTCGGTCCAGTTGGGCATTCTACGAATTCCATAGTAGCACCTCTAGTGCAGTATGTAGAAAGTTACACTCAGAAACATCACTAGCCTAAACCATCTGTCTATGAAATATTGTTGAGGCTAGGGCCTAGTGTTTGTCAGTGGTTTTATTTTGCTTGACGACCTCTGTGGCGCAGTGGGCGAAGGTCCGCCTGGGACGCAGAAGGTTGCGGGTTCGATCCCCGCTGCTGGACAAATATTTGTATGACCTACAGATATTTGTCCCGGGTCTGGGTGTTTCCATGTATAATATGTATGAATTTACAAACAAAAAGTATATAAGTAGCTTATCAGTCATTCGAGTACCCATAACACAAGCTCTGCTTACTTTGGGGCTAGATGATGCTGTGTGAAAAGTCCAGCGTTAAAAAAAAAAAAAAAAAACTCCAATTTATATAACGCTAACGACACGCACAAATTTTATTGTAATTTACTTTTAATTCTAAATTATACCAATCAAGAAGTCATTTTGAGTTTTATTCTGTGGCTCCATTATGTCATTTCGAATATGTCGTTCAATCGAAATGATCAAATCAGACAGTGCAAAGTATAGGTTGACGTCAAAGTAAGTTTGGATTGTAGTAAGCAAATAGAGTTCAATTTAGAATGCAAGTCGATAATAGTGGCACAGGCATGCAACTCAGGCTGGCCGGTACAATTCCCAGCGACGAATTCAATTCCATTCGTTCCGATCATCGGCTCCGGTGTTCCGAATAGAAATCTAATTTCGGGAAACGTTGTCGCCAACGGTTTTTTGGACAACGCACACGGCATTTCGTGGATGTGTAACATTGTTGCAGAAAGTGGTGCGAATTTTTTTGAACGGAGAATATAAATGATTGGTAACTTGTGTGGACAGTTCTATGAAACCGGCAATTTTTTTCTAGATAGCTTTGTACCGGTCCTTGTTTTACTTACCTACTTAATTGTTTTTCATGGAAGACTCACGTTTATGTAAGCGAGATTTCCACAAAAACATATTACACGGTATAAGTTTCGCACGAAACTAAACAGCTCAGGAGAATTGAAAAATATTCTCCTAGATAAACGCTCCAAGTGCGAACGCTGCTGTCGAGAAAATACATCAAGAAGCTTTTTTAAACAAGTTTCGAACATCTGTTGTCTACTGCTAAATAATCTAGTCATCTGAAAGCAATTCTTAAAACTCCAAGTTAGTTCTCGGAAAACGGCAAAGTTTAATATGTTTTCAGGCTTATTATTCCCGAAGCTCTTTGTAGTTATTCAACGTTCGGAACAAACAGAAACATTGTAAGACAAGTAGCCGACCGGAAAGTTTTGGAAAATAACGAAGTCTGCCACAAGCAGTTCTTTGTATCGCTCGGTCAAGATGAAAACTTCAGACTTTTATTCAAGGAGGTAATTTGATTTGAAGTAAGGCAGTTTATCATCCCATATTTAGGTAGTTTCCCATATGATGTGGATATTTCGGGATGGTCTAGTGCAAATGCGATGTAGTCATATAGAGATTTGGTTTTATAGTGAACTGGTCATACAGCTAACTAGTCAAATTGAGATGTGTTCCTACCAAACGCTCCTAACCCAGAAGAAAATGTAGGATCAGGAAGTATTACTTATTCTATTTGAGGTAAGGACCGGGAAGAATGGCAAAAGCAAAAAAGAAACCGGTCTGCAGATGATAATGATTTAAGTTATTTTTTGTACTCGGCTTGTGTAGTTCTTCAAAAAAGTCACGGCAGTACCTTGTCAAGCCAAAAACTCTCATAAATATAAACAATTGTAGTTGACTCGCTTGACTAAACCAGTATTGTATTTTATTTCTGAGTACTTTTAGTTTCTATGCCTACTCATTCGCGTTATCAGAATCGTTTATCAACGCCCAAGCTACGTAATACGACAACAGCAAAGGAAATGAGGAAGGAAACAAAATAACATTAATTCCCTTACAATAAATGAGTAATAAAAATCAGGAAGAAGTGATTGATGAGACATAATATGCTGACTAAATACAACAAACGAGCGAACGGAGATCAAGAGTGTTTTTATTGATGCTCTACTTCTGCTAGTCATAATATTTGTTTACTAATTTTCCTCGCAATTGTGATAATCCTAGTATATTATTCTTGTCCCTATTTATCCAATAATAACTTTTTGAATACAAATATAATTAGTCCTTGGACAACGTGGAAACGCACCGTTATACGGTGCGTTTCCACCGAAGATCAGCGAAAAAGTTGATGCAAAATTTATTAATGGCATAATCTTATTTCCCTTTGCTCATTATAGTACTGCTATTGGTAATTTTTTACCAAAAATATGCCTAAGTTTAAAAATCTGTAATAGGTAATTTAATAAGGAAGTAAACCTTGTATGCAGGAGATAATTATTATCTCGTAAAATACCTACTCATTCATTAAAAAAAAAATACCATTACACAGTTAAATTATTTAAACAAAAAGCAAACATATTGCCCTAAGAAGTCGAGGCGGGCGAGTAGGTTCGTAAAAGTGGCTAAGTGACGAAGTTTTAGACCTTTCATTCTCATGCTTCATAGTGAGTGGTCACTCGACCAATCATCTCAACAGAGTTCCTATGACAAAGACAAAGGCCAACAGGACGATTTTGCGAACGGGCAACTAAAGCTGTCTTCAGAATACGAGAGGGTACAACCGTTTGTACGCCTCATCACACGTCACGGCTTAGTCTATTCTTGAACTCAAAGACAGTGTCAAGTAGCATGTCAGCTTAGATACAGAGTAAAGGTGCTTCAAGGTAAGATTAAGATCAGCATACACATATCAGGTAAGTAGCAATGCCATTTTCTGTTGGAAAATACTTTACTATCTGTACAAATTAAATTAAAGTGTCTTGTTGTAGGGTCAAAATAAAAGCTCTTTACTAAAAGCGGGTTCTTCCACGTAGTCGAACTATTTTGTCCAACTGGTTTGACGACGAGGAATTATGTTTATTTGTAGTAGCTCTGTAAATTAAAACTAAAAATTTAATAAAAATTTTGGAAAAAAAAAATTGAACCGACTTCACAGAACACAAACAGAAGAACCTTCTACACACTAAAAAGAGAAAAATAAGAATATAATTTGAAGTCGGTGCCAACTATTCATTTACATCTAAGAAATTCAAAAGAACTTGGGTGCAAAATAAAATTGTATCCTGGTACGTTATCGCTAGGTACCTAATCGTATTCACTTGGCACCGACTTCAAATTATATTCTTATTTTTCTCTTTTTAGTGTGTAGAAGGTTCTTCTGTTTGTGTTCTGTGAAGTCGGTTCAATTTTTTTTTTCAAAAATTTTTATTTTTCACTTTTTAGTGTAAGTAAATAAATACTGTGTAAATAAAAGTGTATGTGTAAATAATATAGTAAGCTAAGAGTACATTAAGACTTTGCTTATCGTAGCTTAAGTAGGAAAGGATAAGAGTAGTCATGGGCAGACCTACTAAAGGACACACCGGAGTTTAGCAAGGGGGAAAACTATCAATCCATAAGGAAAAGAAAATATTTTGGACTACCTCGGGTGTAATACCCTTTCAAACTATTTAATGTTTGACTCAGATTGTGAGTCAGGGTGTGTTGTGTAGTGAGAATGAGGTTTTTTGAATGTTACGGGAAAACTGTCAATCCCTCAGGAAAAAAAAAATATGGCGCCACCTTGATAGTATACCTCTTTCTAACAAAAAAAATTTTGGAAATCGGTCCACAATTTTCTTAAAGTTCAGTGATTGTTTTAGTTTTACGGGAAAACTATTAATCCCTCAGGAAAAAAAATATATGGCGCCACCTTGAGAGTATACCTCTTTCTAACAAAAAAAAAATTTTGGAAATCGGGCCACAATTTTCTTAAAGTTCACTGATTGTTTTAGTTTTACGGGAAAACTATTAATCCCTCAGGAATAAAATTTATATGGGACCACTATAAGAGTATACCCTTTCAAACAAAACAAAAATTTTGGAAATCGGTCCACAACTGACGGAAATATCGGTGAACATACATAAAAAAAAAAAACATACATACAGCCGAACATATAACCTCCTCCTTTTTTTGAAGTCGGTTAACAAAAAGTAGTAATATCACTTACTACACTCGAGAGCAAAAAAATCGACTCAGGCGACACACCTGCAGTCGCAAGTCACTGGCAAAAAAACTGATCGTGTAAATATTTTTTTCATAGTAAAATCATAAAGCTCCTATTATTAGCTTCAAAATGATATAAAATATTGTAATGTTTCTTGCTCACACAACCCAACAACATGTTGTGATCAGTAACCACCCTTTTTGCGCTTGTTTACAATAGTGCTAATTAAGGGTTACTTACCCATATAAAAGGTTATCTACCTGACCCACCCTTATCAGTTAGCCGTCAAACGTCAACCGATACACATCTCCGTTATCAACAAACAAGAATTCTACCTGAAAATGGACACAACAAGTGATGAAGCTGCTCAAGCGGTCATCCTATTGCGACAAGGCCAGAGTCAGCGTGAAGTGGCACATGCGTTGAACATGAGCCAGTCTGCTGTTTCCAGAGTTTACCGTCGTTACCAAGAGACTGGTAACTTTAATCGAAGACGCGGTTCCGGAAGAAAAAGGTGCACATCGGAGAGAGATGACCGTTTCATTGTCAGTACATCGCTGAGAAATCGGGCCCTCACTGGCGTTCAAGTCCAACAAGAGCTCAGAGAAACGCGAGGAGTGGCTGTTAGTGGCTGGACAGTCAGAAGACGACTTAAGGCAGCTAGCCTTGAGCCAAAAAGGCCAGCTACTGGCCCCAAATTAACCCCAGCCCACCGAGCAGCCCGCCTACGATTTGCCAGAGAACACGTTGATTGGACTGACGAACAATGGAGCTCCGTCCTCTTCTCAGACGAAAGCAGAGTATGCTTGCATGGTAGCGATAGAAGAGGACGAGTCTACAGAAGATCTGGAGAAAGATTCGCGCAGTGCTGCATCAAAGAAAATGTGGCTTTTGGAGGAGGTTCCTGGATGGTGTGGGCGGGCATTTCAATGGAGGCAAAAACCGAGTTGGTTTTTATTGAAACTGGTGGTCGAGTGGGAGGATTGACGGCGAACCGATACATCGATGAGATTTTAAGGGATCACGTCGTTCCCTACGCCGGTTTCATAGGCGAAAACTTTATCTTAATGCACGACAATGCCCGTCCACATACTGCAGGTTCCGTCCGGCAGTATTTACAGGAGGTCGAAATTGCCGCTATGGACTGGCCAGCGCGTAGCCCGGACTTAAATCCTATCGAGCATATGTGGGACGAACTGAAACGAAAAGTTCGGGCTAGAAATCCTGCACCAGCCACAAAATCGGACCTCAAAGCGGCGCTCATTGAAGAATGGGATAGCATCGAACAAGATCGAGTAAAGAAACTTATTCGATCCATGAAGAAGCGATTGGAAGCTGTTATTAGGGCCAGGGGGGGCAACACTAAATATTGATAGTTTAATTTCTAATAAATTAATATTTTGACGAATTTAAGCTGGTATTTTCTTTACTGTTAATGATCACCCTTTTTCATTGCTTAAGACTCCTTCTCATTCAATATTTTTTCATTACCAAAATAAAAATGTAAATAACAAAGTAGACCACTCATTTTAAAGTTAAAACTAACAGCTTTGAGATGTTAAAATCAGAAATAGAATGAAAGCTTCTGATTTTTTGCCAGAGTTTTTTAAACGCGGGCGTGCGTCCTGAGTCGTTTTTTTTGCTCACGAGTGTAGTTCCCACAGTACATGTTTTGCTTAGTTTGGGGCTAGTGATACTGTGTGAAATGTCCAGCATTATTTATTTATTATTTATATTTATTTTATTATTATTTTTTAGGTATAATAATATTATAGCAGATATCATTAACAGTTACTGTTCCTAAATATTTTTTTCTATAAAAGTCGTCATCTTTTTAGTAGTAAAGTAACAATGTGACTCAGGATATTGTCTAATTGTATTTTTACGTACTATAGTACTATTTTTACGTAGTCAGTTTCATTATAGATCGCCAAAGGATGTATCGTCTCATAGTAAAATAATAAATAAATAATACTGTCTTCATTGTATGTTCATAAATAAATAATAATGCTGCTGGATGGATCTCACTTTTGTTGCGTTTTGCGCTGTTGTATAATTTTTATTTTACTCATATTTACTGACTTATATTAAGAGTAGTAAGATAGTACGATAAGGTAAGATAGTAACAAAGAAGGATCGGGAAAAGTTGGAGGCGTTTGAGATGTGGTGTTGGCGTAGAATGGAAAAAATCAGCTGGGCGGAGAAGATAACCAACATTGAAGTTCTGCGTAGAGTCGACGAAAAGAGATCGCTATTGCAAGTTGATGAGAACAGAAGGGGAAAGATGATGGGCCATCTTATACGACATGACAGTTTCATTAAGAACATTATAGAAGGGAAAGTGAAAGGAAGAAGAGGAAGAGGAAGACCGAGGATAAGCTACATGAGCTAAGTAAAGGAGATAGTAGCTGTCATGTCGTATAAAGAGGTCAAGGAAGCAACCCTGGAAAGAGATACATGGAGAGGGATTCATCAGTTGTGCCGACAAGGAGTAAATCCTTAAATAAGAAGAAGAAGATAGTAGGATTTTTAACACAACTATGTGTGATTTGAAAAAAAGGTGGACAAACACAATGTATGTATAGCATGAAGAAACCTTTGAACCGCAGTGGGAGTATTATGGACGATTAATCACAGGAGAAAACGTAATTGGACAGCCCTGGACAGACACGCGAGGCAGTTACTTAGGGGGTAAACTATTTATGGAATTGAGGTTTAAGTTGTACTTCTGTCAGTCAATCTGAACTACAGGTTTTTTTTTAAACACGTGTTCTCTTTAATATCGGAAAGTTTTATAAAGAAAGTAAGGTGTGAAATTATAATTTAACATACTTAATGAAGTAAATTATTTATTTTATTTATTTGTTTATTTTATAAAGGTACAAAGTATTGCATAGGTTGGTTAATAGTGCTTAAAAACGTAGAATAAGTTTGCCTAAGCACTAGGTTCCCGAAGTTATTGTACACAAAATTATAACTCGTAAGTCCACATCCAGCGATAAGCGCATTCACACATAGAAGCAGAAATATATTGATAAGTTTACTTTTTATTGTTGTTTATTATTTTTATATTCACTCACAATATAGTTCACTGAATAACCAATAAATAAGTTACCTACTTATATTTGCAATAGGTAGGTAACTATTGAATTTTCATTTCGAGATTATATTTTCTTCCAATTTGTACAACACAACTGATCAATTCAAATCGCACGAATGTATTGATAAGTCGGCCACAACATTTGTCATCTACAACACAATAACAAAAGAGGTCAAGCCTTACCTGTCCATGATTGTGGTAGCCATGCCTCCTCGCGATGTCATCCACGTGGTGCGGCCCGGCGGGCACGTGCACTGCGAACTGGTTGTGGTAGAGCGTATCGCGTGCGCACGCGCACACGTGCAGCGCCGCCAGCACCGCTAGCCAGCGCCATGACGTCATCATAACACACCACGACACGACACCCGCATTCGCGGACAACACTACACCTCGATCCTCGCTCGCATTCGGAACGCGACTGCAATGATTTCACTCAGTAACCGTCATCACCCGTCAACTGAAACAAGATACAGTAAATTAGATTAGAATTGTATAATTAAAAGGCACTCGCCTAATTGCGCGAGGCTCGAGACTCGACACAAAAAGTACTTTAGGGTTATTACATTTTAATATAGAGTACCTAATACCGTGCGTTCTATTTATGCTTTATTTTAAGTGTTGAGCGCTCTCCATAAATATAAAGGGAGTTTAGAGTACGATAAACATATTTGCAGGGAAGAGCTGGAGGAAAGACGCAATAAGCAGACGCACAAAAGTTAGAAATACGCGGGGAACTCCCCGATAATCCAGATAAGCCACGCGGCCTAAGTATGAAAAGCCTGACCGTGAATATATCAAAAATATTTATGAAATTATTTGAGAGTTTACCTGACGTCCGCCCTCAAGTAAAAGTAAAAAGCTTTGAACATAATTCGTTGTGCCGACCGACGATTACACTTGAGTTTTTTATAATATCTTTATGAATAAATTGAAGGACGCTTGTGAAATAAATGTAGGTACCTACTCTGATTTCGCGAGAGCAATAACTTTAATGTGATATTTATATATTTTCATTGGACTTGCGGAGCTGGCTGTCATAAAATGCAATGAGTTCCGGCTCAGCACACATTCGAGTAATGTTCTTTAATTTAATAATTGATTTTCCGTGTTGTTTAAAGGTGTATGATAAGTGATGTAAAGCCAATTTGTGAGTCATTAACAGGTAAAAAGTCTTCAACTCTTTTAAAATACTAAGAAAATATTGATAAATCAAGTTACACTCCTTTGAGAATAACTTAATTTAGAAATATTTTCTGCTGGCGTATCGAAAGCTTTCAAAGAGAGCAGACCATTGATCGAAGCGCAGTGTCACCCACAGAGATGATACAAGAATTCTAATATCCTGTTCAACAGGATCGCTATAAAACTTCGCCGAGATAGAATGTTATATTTCCTTGAAAAGTATAACTGGAGCGGAGAACTGAGAAAATAAACATACTCATCATAACTCTTTGTAAGAAGTCGTAGAGCAAAATGTTGAGAGAAACATTGGAAGTTGAATTAACTTTAGATTCATTGTGATTTCAAAGTCGAATGGGCGCTCTTTGGTACGCTAGGAAATATTGATGTTACTAGTACTTGTACCGCTTTTTAAATGTTTGTAGCACGTATCCGATGTTCTATTAACTTCATTCGGACGATTTCATTGCAAATTACTTTGCAGCAGTACTAAGTGCCAATTTCCAAAGTCCCTTTTAACAGTAGGCTTATCATTTCGCTCCGACTTTTTAAGTAGGAACATTTAATTTTCATGATTCTCCCTCATTCCTAATAAAAAAACAAAAGAGACCGTCCATCCCGAAATACCTAAAGATAAACTTTCAAAGTCGAGGAGGACGTAATAATTTTTAATGTGTCACGCACTCGCCACCCCTCTGGATAATATTAAAAGGCCTAAGGGGGAGTTAAAATTAATTCGAAGCTATATCTGGGATAATTCTATTAGCCGGCCGAATCGCGATGGACGAGGGGAAAGTGCGGTGCTTTTATTTATATTTACAATTTACAAGCGAAATGTTTGAATATTTTGTGAATCATCAATTTACTTCGGATAACTCTATTTGAGTTAAAAGGGATGCTGACCTTGCGCTTACTCAGAGAGCCGTTCGGTACTTTTAGTGGTTTAAAATCAGTTTACCTCAAGTTTTGTAAACTCAATAACTACTTACTCTAAATAGAAAACTTTCTAAAACAATTGAAACACAAGCCAGGAAATAATAAGCACCTTATAATCATGAGTATTAACAGCTCTCATGAATCACCCCTGGAATATTTCACGGCACACATGTTTGTTATCAAAAGAAAGAGAATAGCCTGATCCACTAATATCCTACCAATTTCAGTGGCACTTTCGTAATAAGATACGCCGATGGATTCTGGGGTATCCCGCCACCTTAATAATTAGCTGGTTATTCTGGTGGATGGCTGCATGAATAAAACATTAACGAAACACGAGTGCTACCCGCCAGTTTATGAAGACACTTCCTCGCCCTTGGCTTAAAACTTTTGGACAAAGTGAAATATGGTGCGGCCATGTGCGTGAATTTTGAAGTCTTGAAGGCTGAGCGTAATTTATTCAAGACACATGATGCCAACTTCTAAAGAAATTAAGATAGCGGGAAATTGTGATTCAGAACACGGATTTTTGGGGTTATTGATTTTATGCGTGCTTTTATATTTTTGCGGTGCGATTCGACGAACGAATTTTAAAAGGAGAATTACTGGAACATAATTTTTATCATTATCATCATCATCATGTCCGCCATCTAGTGGTCACTGCTGAACATAGGCCTCCCCCATCGATTTCCACAGCGATCGATCTTGTGCAGCCTGCACCCAACGGCTCCCAGCAACCTTTACCAGATCGTTTTTCCATCTAGTGGGGGGGGGCCGTCCTCTACTGCGGTTTCCGGTGCAACATATTTATAACGAGAAATATATAAAACCTCTGAAAGTCAAATAACAATCTGTTGAAGTTTTAAGTTATCTACCGATCTTAGAGACATTTCTGAGATTTCAATGCAGTTCAAGATATTGAACTAAAAGTTGCCTCAGCATTTTTTAGCATTCCCGCAGTAAAATCACTTCAGTCGGGGAAAGAGGGGTTAGATCAAACAGGGGCCGCCCTGCAAACCTGTAAAACCCTGTAAAACAATTAAACGGATTCATTTAGATTGCATACTGACTACTTGATAAAAATACATTAAATAGTAAATACACATTAACTACATCTAGTCTTAGTAAAAACCAATGAAAAATATTGCATGACTTATTCGTTCTGTTTCAAGTACTAGTGGAATGTTTCATAGCATTTTGTAGTGTCGTATCTGCATGAAAACAAAGAGTATTTTCGAATAGCAGAGAGTCGGAGCATCTAGAATATACGAGAACAGTGCATTTGCTTCAACAGTTCTCTAATTTTAATTTCAAAGTTCGTAGCTTAGTTGTTAGCATCGCTCGATAACATATTATTGACGCGCTCGCTCCGTATCGGCGTTTTACAAAGCGAAATACATTCAGAGTACTGGTGAAGGCAAAACTTTACTGAAGCTCAATTGGTTTATTTCTCAAGGTTATTTTAAACTGTGATAAATTTAGAAAAAAGAAGAATCTGATATATAGTGAAATTGCATTTAAATGGTGAGTTCGTATAAGCTAGTGGTCATTTTGTGATGGAGTTTTCAAACTGTCTGTTATTTTTTTACTATACTATTGATCATTTCTACCTATATCGTCCCACTGGGCAAAGTTTTCACCCAAACTCTTCTAACGGTCTATACTATACTATATCCTCCGCAACGTTCCACCAATTTTTTTTAAAAGCATCGATGTCGTTTCGCCAACGTTCCCTAGGTCGACATCTACCGAGGAGATAGGTTGAATAAAAAAATATTTCTTTCTAAAACGTATAATTTATGCTCGCGACTGTACCTTACTCGGTATGCACGTATAGAATGGTAATGTAAAACGCGAAGTAATATTGACCCCTTTTTGAAGGTGGTTTAAATAGCAGCGCAGCGTTAAAATTTTGAGTACTACCAAATAAAAAATGTGGAAATGCATGAATTCGTGGATGCTGATGCAACCACTGGCAATCCATTTATTTATTCAGAAATGAGAATGAGACTTAAATTCACATCAAAGAATGCACCAAAATAAGCCAAATGCAATGGATTGATAGAATCAGCTATCAATACAAGCTTCAAATAGTTCGGGCATATATGGCGCTATGTGTCGTTCGAATATTGAACGATCCTCAAATTACCGCATAACTAAGTCCTATGCAATAAGCGGTATCATTTTAATAATAAATAAACACGATAAAATAACGCCATAAAAACGTAATAAACTTGTAAAAGCGCAACTATTAACCTCAAGGCAAGCTCACTTTTAATAAAATAAAATTATACAGGGCGTGATAAAAAAAGCATAGTAACCATTATTTACATTTTAAGGAATTTTCTTTTTTCAACAGTAAAACAGTTTGGTTCTGCAATCATAAATATACCAGCAACTTGAATGTGTATTGCCATTCAGGGAAATAACGAGAATAGCACGTTTTAGGGAGACGCTTAAGCCTCAGCCATCACAAAGCCTGGAAGATAATGAATCAAGTTTTGCATGGGATATTTACCTTTTGTTCAAGTTATCAAAAACTGCTTGCTACTAGCGCCAGCTACTAACCTGTTGTAAGACTGGCTTGAATCGTTAGCAAGCTTATTGTGTTAGGGCTCAGTGGCCTCACTTGCGGTCTACGGCGTAGCACAATGCTACGAAGTTCTACAACGCAGACTTTGTCTACGAGAGGCTACGAAACCATGTAACTCCGATAAGGATTATTATGTAATTTGTATTTCCTTCAACTCTCTATGATTGTACACAACTACATCAACATTCATCATCATCATTTACAGCTTGTTGTCACCCAACGCTGGGCATAAGCTCAAACGCCACTTCACTCGGTCCTGTGCCTCTTTCATCCAGTTATTCCCTTGTTACAGTATCATCCAACTGTATGTCTTCTTGGTCATACAAATAATTAATGAAGTATTATAATGATATCTAGGTATATTAGATGTAACATTATGTGAACACTTTATTTTAACTTTTTTATTTTGAAAATGCATCCTAAAATTGCACTTATGTGAGATTGGAACCCGCGACAATCACCGATTCTGACGTTCTCCCAACAGCACATGAGCATTCAACTTGACGATGGTTTCAATTTTATGGGATTATATACTTATTCATCTTACTCAATGATTTCCAATGTAAGAGGGATAAGGATCAATGAACTTCTGCATATAATATGGCCATAAATTCCTGTACTGACTTTGACTGTTATTTACCTAGGTCCTGCACACAAGGCATGCTACAGCCCTCATTCACGTATGGGTGGTACACCTGTACAAAGCTTTGGGTTCTGAAGAAAACGGCGACCGTTTTCAATTCATTTTATAGCGTTCACGATTACATGGATAAAGCTTAGTTCTAGTTTGAAAATGGCTCTTGTTTTTAAGGATGATTGAATGCAATCGTGGTTATGACCAACAGTCAATTAAAATTATTTTTTTCCATAATGTACGGCCGGTTTCTCGAACGCGAATCATCTTCAAAATTAACTAATCATTGGTCAAATCTGTCATTTGACCAATGAGGACCAAGTATTCCAAGTTTAATCAGCTTGTCAATTTGAAAAGCGTTCGAGAAACCGGCCGGTAATGTATTTTATGCGATTATTCTTATATTGTTTATAATAAAATTCGATTGAAGTCCGAAACGATTGTGTATGATTAAAAGATTTTGGTGGTACCGAAATATCAGGCTAAACTATCAGTAGTTTGAAAATCTTTGCTAACAGAATGTTAAATAACGGTCGCCATATTTCATAGATCCTGGGGTTTGAGAGGATCGAACCGATGCGAGGCCACTTGCCTGAGTCGAGGGGTTTCCTGCAACACAATAGGTGCTCGACCCTATTCCACAACTAGACGTCTCCGTAGTTATATGGGAAGTATAATTCCTACCTGCATACATTAAATCAGGGGTAGGCAGAAACCACGGACTTCCAATTAAGTACTAAGATCGATATGAGAGTGAATGATATTACTCTTATTTCATTCAATCTTTAGTTAATATCATTCACTTAAGCTCGACGCGCCTTTTTTTATTTTTTAAATTATCGGAGGGAGCCTAATACTAATGGCCTATGAGACCGTTTTAGTGTTACCGGACTACGGCGGGCACTGAAGGTGCCGAGACGCCTAGAGAGGAGTTTAGACAACATGCGCAAGGGCGCCTCTAATAGGTACGAACCTCGGCTTGGGCTGTTGCCGGAGAGAATTCACCTACCTATCTATCATCACTAGATGACGGTATCACTTCACCATTGGCGAGAGTGATAGCGACATCTGGATCGCCAAGAACGTTTCTTGGCCGTCTGGGGGTGAAGCTCGACGCGCCGGTTTAGGGAACTTAACCTGCTTTTTCCGGGTCGCAGGAAACAACTTGTATAAAATAGGGAGATAGTAATGATGTTTTATACAAATACAATCACAAATCAAATTGATAAGATAAAATTTTATTTCAAAAACCATTTTATTTGACCATTTTTACTTAGCACTTAAGTTATTTGAATAAAACCCGAGGCTACTTCAAGTTTTGATTTTCGATCAAACTTAGTAAACACTAGTGGACCCGGGCGCGACTTCGTCTGCGCATTGTTTCGTCATACAAACTTTAGAGATAGAACTACCTTGTTCCAATTTAACCCATGAAAACATAAATTCATTTTTGGATTTGCTGTCTTTGATAAATATAAATAAGTACCCATCTAAGGGGTTGGGTAGTTTAAAAAAAAATATTAATACGTGTTTCGCTATTTATTAAAAACACTGATTTATACCCCACAAATAGTCTTTTAATTTAAGTAAAAAAATTGTTCAAAGCATATTAGAACGAAATGACATCGCCATTTTGAAAAGTCAAAAGTTAAGGTTGTCATGGCACCCTTAGAGCAGTGCTCTTTGTGTCAAAAAGAGTACTGCTAAAGTTTTTATGCAATATTCCCGTTGTCCTTTTACATATTTTTTGGTTTTCAGGAACGTTTTTCGGGATAAAAAGTAGGTAGCCTATATGCTATTCTGGAGTAATACCTTTCACCTAACTAAATTTCATTGTAAACTGTTATGTCGTTTGAGCCTGATTCTTACACAAACATACAAACATCCAAACATCTAAACAAACTCACAAACTTTCAGCTTTATTATATGAGTCGGATGGGATGGTATCTAAAATGCCATTAACATAAAGCTTTTGAAATAGTTTTGAACTTGTGTTAATTTATTTAGTGTTTAAGTTATTTTGGTCTAGACTATTCATATAACAAGTATCTCAAAAGGTATTGTTCGTTCAGGGACCCAAAGGTTGCTGATCGATTAATGGAATGGTAATGGATTTAGAATAAAGCTGATTTACTCACAATAAAGTTTCTAAATCCTAAGGACAAAGACTCAAAAAAAAACTGAATTTGAACGATTGGTCAAATAAAAAAGTAATAGTGTAATGGGGTGAAGGTGTAATTTATTTTTATTTGAATGAACTTTTTTTAGTCATTACACATCGAAACTCCAAATATGAAGGTACCTACTTATTCATTAAAATTATTTTATTTATTTTTCAGTCATCTAGTTCTCATATGACAAGCTTATTGTGCTGAAATATTGGGAAACAAACAATATTTATTTAATTTTTAACTCAGGATTACAATAGATAGTTTCAATAAATGTTTATTTGTATATTGGCGAATAGTCTAAGAATTTTCAATTAAACTCAAGACTATAAAAATACTCGCAGATCTCAGCTTGTTCCGATTCGATGCGAAAATTGAAATCGCAACATCTCTACTATATTCAATTTAAAATTAAAATTGGATTCAGATATTGCAGAACTTTTCGATTCAAACCTACTGCGGCCGTCAGCCTTTGTATTATTTTCATTTAACTATGGATTTTTAGTTGCGCGCCGCCAAAAGTTTTGAACTGAATACAATACAATACACACAATATGTTGTGGCATGCAGACTGCGTAGCCTTATTTGGTAGAAACTTATTTTGTTTTATTTATTTAAATAAAGCTTTTATTCTACCGAACTTTCCACGAAAAATATTAGAAGTACTATTGTACTGTAGTGCACTTCGAGTATTGACCGGATACGTATAGAAACCAGAACATTTTACAGCGGAACAATATAACAATGGCCGGAACTATAATTCTCTGATATTTCAGAAATAAACACGGCGCTAAGTCAATAAGTTCCGAAGTAAACACTAGCACGGAGTAAACACACAAGCGGAAAATCCGAAGTTCTATACTCTTTTATTTGCATTTGTATTTTTAAATCTACATTTCAGTTCGAAAAGAGGCCAATATTGAAGTATGGCGCTGCTTGGGAATCGCTGGCTGTAAAATGCTACGCTTTTTTTTTAATTATGATAAAAGGGGTTACATACAACTCGGAGCTTTGTATTGCTAGATGTAATGAACGAAGTAAAACCTTCGTTTTATACGTAGCCATCAGCTGTGTCAGTTAGTAGCGCTTTACTATAGGATTTAGGTGACGACCGGTCGTCCGTACCGGAATAGAACTGCCAGAAGCATAACTTCACAGAAACGTTCACTGCCGTGATGAGACTCTTTAGGTAGCTTGTGAACGCCGAAACATATCACACAAACTAGCAAGTTCTACAGAACAAAACGTGGTAATAAATGGTACCACCAACGAGAATTCCTCTCAGCACATAAACTGGAGAAGTGAGGGTCATTTTTTAAAAGGCCTGCTTGTAATATACAACGTTGACGTGATCTTCCCGTAAATTGTCGCGATTACAGAGTAATGCCCGGATTTCGCCCTAATTTGTCCCAGCCCGAGTTGATATAGCCAGTGCTGTGTCACTTCGAATCGACTCGCTATCGACTCGTAGAATGAGCTTTTACAGATATACTCGTAAATATACTCTTACGAAAGCAATTGAATTAGAAACTCATTTCGACGACACAATCTTAGCGAAAAAATATAACAACACAAAATGGAGAAAGCGAGTATAATAGTTGCTGCAATGATTTTGTTTGTTACATAAAGTTAGGTTATTCAAAAGGCGCATTAAATTGTTTATGAAGGAAGAAGTTATCGCGATTCTTGAATCTTATCGAAGACTGTAAAAAAAATATTAAGTAGGTAAATACAGATAAATAGAATATATAAAAAGTTAGTTTTTAAAATTTGTTGGTCAGCTATATTTTTTTATTTAGCCAACATTATTGACATTGCTGTTATACGTTGTATGGCCTCAACGTTACTTTATTACTCGCAGTATTCTGTTTAAAATCGTGTTTAATACATGCACCATTCTTGTCTGATGGTAACTAGTGACATTATATTTTAAAAAGCTCACACACAATATCGGCTTCGGATCGTCGAAGTGAAATTTCCACGCGTTAAATTTTAGTACCCACCATTATCTCTTCAGAGTGCGCCGAGACAAAATACCTGCCTAGTCAAATTTCACGTTTTATGTAAAGTTAATTCAGTTGATAAAAGCGACGGAATGTTGCGAGAATCTCAAAGTTTATGGCTGAGATTTAGGATCGGCTGTTTGAGCGACACTTGGGGTGACTCCATCTATCTACCAACAAGTAAAGTATACTCTAAAAACCTTTTTGCATTCACACACAATGAGGAAAAACGTCAACAATATTTTAACTTTGAAATTATTTAAAGTACGACGTTTATCGTAAATTAATGAATGCATACTTGCAGATATAGTCTGATATACAAAACAAAACTTGTATAATAATAATTCGATAGCATTATTAGTGACGACCTCTGTGGCGCAGTGGGCGAAGGTCCGCCTGCGACGCAGAAGGTTGCGGGTTCGATCCCCGCCGCGGGACAAATGTTTGTATGACCTACAGATATTTGTTTCGGGTCTGGGTGTTTCTATGTATAATAGTGCCCATAAGCTAACCCAAGCTCTGCTTACTTTGGGGCTAGATGATGCTGTGAGAAAAGTCCAGCATTATTTATTATTATTTCAGTACCTCAAGCTTAAAATAAAACATAAATAAACCATAATAATTGAATTCAGACTTATACTAGGAAAGTTCTACCTTTAAATTAAACTTGTAATATTTCATAGCAGTGACATTGTAAAAAATTTAAAGCATAATCCTTGATACAATAGCTGCATAAGGCTTTTTAGAACTAAAAGGCTTTCATTCATCTCTTGGGTACTCTTATTGAATACATATTTCAAAACAGCTCGAATATGAGGCAAGAGTGTCGACAGATTGTCCTAGCTCACTGCTGAATGCGCGGCTGCAAGTGCCTCGCGCACTCTCTTTGAAATATGGTCCGTCCGTGTCTGTAATCCAACGAGAAACCCCCACGTCTGTTTTCTCGCATTACCCCTATCAGGGACTACAGATTTCACACAATAAAATACACGTCGGTTTTTATTCAGACATTTCCTCGTTTTTACATGGACAATAATCCTCCAGGTTGAGATAACATTATTTTTTAATTGCCTTAACCAAAAGGGAAGCCTACAAAACATTTCCTTGAATAATGCGCAAAGATAAGTCCAATATTTTCAACTTAATTCAGCAATTAAACACAGGCTCGTCACGAAAAAATGCTCAACGCAAACTTTATGTTTGTAGGGCTTAATTGAAATAATATTCTTTTGTGCCTGAGCCAAAGGAGATTGAGGGTGGGACGGCGGAATTTTTGTTGTTTTTCCTCCTCGGAGCAAATGAGAAATGCTTTTCTCTTTGTGACATACGACGCCCACCGTCCGAGCTCGGAGGGGCTAAGTAGCAAACAGAAAAAGTGCCTACACGTTGTGGCATAAAACTTCTTTCACAACATATATTTACTGTGTGTATCTAGGGAGTAACTCGCGGAGCGATTTAATTAAATTTCCGCTATTTAAGCTCTAGAATGTAGCGCAGATTAAACCGAGATTATTTACAGGTCTTCGAAGTTGAATAGTGTTGCGTCGGGAGACTGAAGACGTCGGTATCTCCGTAATAAATACCTTAGCCTTGGGGTTGCTCGGAATAAATAACTTGTTTTACGATGATCTCATTTCTTTCGTTACATCGAAATGAATAAATATGTTTAGTACCTATTTACCAGAAACTTCTTATTACTTTTCGGCCCAATGCCCTTTTACTTTTCCATAAAGTTGATACATGATCGGGATATCGATATTAAAACACATACACTTAGTCTCACATACCTACCCGAATAAGGTTAAGTGTATATAATAAAATAAATAACAGTAGGTATAGATTAGGAAAAGACTATATAATTTTTTTTAATCCCTTTTTGTTATATCGAAATCTACTCCATTGTTATCATATATATTTTTAACTATTTGTGTATAACTATTTTGGCCTTATTTTTAAGTATTTAGTTAAGATTAAAATTTTCTGTCACGCTGTTGTTTTACCTCAATAAAGTAAAATAAAATAAAAAGCGAGATGAAGATGATTTAAGGATCAGCGTTATAAGTTGGTAATACATATTCCTTGCTCCTTCCCTGTTACCTCTAAGTGCGTATGAGTTAATTGCCAAATGTGACGGAATTTTTAGGCCGTATGACGGTGTTCTTCAAGACTTAACGGCTTTATAGCCAGGACGGGCAATTTAGCATGTGTAACCTCAAATATTTCGTATTAAGAAAGCAATTCATATCCTTACAAAGGTATAATCTGATGTAGGCGACAAGTGAAACCTAAGCTGTATTACTTTAATATCGCCAACGATGCCCTATTAAAGGGGACTTAGCGAATAGCCAGCGATATTGCGACTAATGGAAGCACGCCGCCGGCGTACGGATGGTTTATAGCAATTGCATTAAGGATATGACCTATTATGGCTGCGAGAATTTACATTGCTAAGATACCACGTCTTATTGCTGGAGATCCATAATAATACGTAGTCTTATTGTTTGTGCTATTCATTTAATTCCTTAGATTTCACACTAGAGTTAGCAAAGCGTATAAATTTTGCATTTTATGTCATCAAACTAAAAAAAAATCGTCTGTGACTTTGAATGCCTAATTTATTTTTAAGACTATAATTATCTAAGCCATACAAAAATACAAAGGTAAGTAAGTACCTAATAATACGTAATTCGGGCCATTTCTCATCTAACCCCACACAAACCTAATTTAGGTCGCTAGTAGCACGATATCAGTACATTAGAAGACCAGGTTTCACACTTAGCCACAGTTCAATTTGAATTAGACGCTCCAGCACACAGTCTGTGGCACCTTTGAGCCGGACTGTAGCACAAGTTGAATTAAGATCTGAGATGGAACCGTATGGGTATGAGTTATTTAACTATGAGAGATACGAAACTCCATCGTCCCATAAGTAAACAAAATTAGTAACTCACTCGCGAGAGTACGGAGTGTGACTGGTTGGGAATCCACTTGAAAAAAAAAATCCCGACCAGTAACACTGTGACTCGATAGGAAAAAAAAATCCCAACAAGTAACAGTGTAACACGTTTAGTGTGACTGGTTGGAAACCCACCTTATTTCTCACCTTAGATTTTCTCACTTATACAGTACCTATGTCTTTTTTTGACTTTTCGACAATCCAATTATTGTCACAAGCGTTTTTCAGCCTTTGATTTTATTCTAGCCAGGCTAAGTTAACCTAGCCACCTCGTGTCAGTTTGTATAAAAACAGTCACGGTCCGTCACGTAAGGTGATGTGTCTGCGAAATGCGCAAAAAAGAAATTGCGAATGTCACGTAATGAGTTTCTGTCTAATCACAAGTTTGTGTTACTCTAAATGGATTTTCAAAGTGAAATTACCTTTATCGGCCTGTTTTTAGATAAAGAGATGTTATTGGAATTTGGAACGAAAAACCTGATCTTAATCTTATTCGAGATAGTATAAGTTTTAATTTTATATAATTTAAAACATTATACTTGTCGGTTATATTGTAATTTGCTAAGTGCTTGTTTGAGTACCTTTTATCAGCTCATTTTGCTATTCTCTTATTTAGAGTAAAATGTGTGTTAAGAATTTTACATTTAAACTAATATAAAGATGAAGAAGAAGAAGAATGATGTTTTATTTTTTCTACACCACAGTTAGTTGTTAGTTCTATGGTAGTCCTGACAGTAGGGCAACATAGCAAATAGTAGAAGGTTATTATTTTTTCGTTACCTCTCTAGCAATCATTAGTATACGTAAAGGTAATTTGAATTGTAAAGTTTTGTTTTCGCAAGTTTCAGTTCTACGGAATATTCTTATCGTATATCAAGTGATGCGTTAAACATAATCGGAAATTGATGCGGTTCCATCGAAGGGAGCGCTTTGATTTCGCTGAACATGTGAGCGGAGAATTATCGTAAATACTTACTTCTATAAGATATCACATTATTTGCGAAAAGGAAAAACTTAAAGTAACAAAACATTTTTAGTAGAAAAATATCTGAAATTTTACTTGTTAGTATACTATGTAGATAACTCCGAAATTAAACTAATAATACACTAATCAGTCCAAATTTTTGGAACAAGGCACTGAATACAGATAAGGGTGACATCAGATCTTAAAAAAAAAAAAAATATATTATTATGAGCCCGTGATGTCCCACTGCAGGGCAAAGGCCTCCTTTCCTTTCTTCCACTCAACTCTATTGTAAGCTAAGGTTCTCTTTTAAAAAAATTTGAAATTTTAAAAAGGGTTTTTTAATAATAAGTATAATAAGTATCCATAAAAGTGGATCCACAGAAAACAAAAAGCTTCCTACAAATTAAACATAGAAAAACTCAAACTCACCATTTCCATTACATTCGTATTAGGACCGTTTAAAGTGGGCACTAGTTTCTTAAGAAATTGAAAATCAAATACGAAAATGCTGAGTAGCTTTACAAAAGCTTATTCATACATTTTACAAGTTCGTGCATATTATAATACGTCATACTGAATTCGCGTTGCATTCAAAACTTCTAGCCGTAAATTCTTGTAAATACCCTTAGAATCAGCGCAGACTTGGCTGAAATGATAATGAAAATCAAAATGTAAATGTAATTATGAATTATGAAATGTATTTATTTATTGAACCTGAAGAACACATATTAACAAAAGCATTATTAAGAATAATAATATTGTTAACTAAGACATCAGTTTCTCGTCTTCTTTCATAGATAAGCAGAAACAAAATTAGAGTCTCTGTATAGAGGCGTCATGGGCGTTAAATAAAAAAAAAATATTCGATTACGGCACCACAAGAACCACAAGAGAGGTTTGCGTTATTTTATATACTTTATTTAACTTTTTTTTTATAGTCATTATCTACATATTCACTGACATTGTATATTGTCTTAACTAGAAGTAATTTTTTTATAGAATTATAATAGGAATTGTCACACTTCAAGAGCTCAATTTATCATCATCATCATCATCATCAGCCTATGGCAGTCCACTGCTGGACATAGGCCTCCCCTAGTGCGCGCCATTGCGCCCTGTCCTCAGCTCGACGCATCCAGCTTCTGCCGGCAGCCTTTCGCAGATCGTCACTCCACCTGGCCGGAGGGCGTCCTACACTACGTTTGCCAAGTCGCGGTCTCCACTCAAGAACTCGTTTACCCCAACGGTTATCGGTTCTTCGGCAGATATGGCCAGCCCACTGCCACTTCAGCTTGCTGATTCTCTGAGCTATGTCGACAACTTTGGTTCTATGTCGGATAGTCTCGTTGCGGATTCTATCCTTCAGAGAAACTCCGAGCATAGCTCGTTCCATAGCTCGCTGAGCGACTTTAAACTGGTGGACTAGCCGTACTGTGAGTGTCCACGTTTCGGCTCCGTATGTCATGACAGGTAGGACGCACTGATTGAAAACTTTTGTTTTCAAACACTGTGGTATAGGTGACGAGAAAACTCGACGAAGTTTTCCGAATGCTGCCCAGCCCAGCTGAATCCTCCTCTTGGCCTCCTTCTCAAAGTTGCTTCTACCTAACTGCAAAATCTGCCCAAGGTATGTGTACTGCGAAACAACTTCAAGAGGGTGACCATTAACAGCGACAGGTCTCGGATCAATTCGGTCATTGACCATGACTTTGGTCTTATCCAGATTCATGCCGAGACCTATCGCTCGCGAGGCTGATGCTAGGCCGTTCAGCATCCGTTGTAGCTCCTCAAGCGACTCCGCCAGTAAGACTATGTCATCTGCGAATCGTAAGTGTGAGATGTGCTCGCCGTTTATGTTTATGCCCATACCTTTCCAGTCCAGAGTCTTAAACATATCCTCCAACGCGCTTGTGAACAGTTTCGGAGATATGACATCTCCCTGTCTCACTCCTCTGCGCAGTTGGATGGGCTTAGACTGCTGGTCCTGTACTCGGACACTCATCGTGGCGGCTTCGTACAGACATCTCAACACTTCGATATAACGATAGTCTACTTGGCATCGCTGCAAGGATTCCAGAACAGCCCAGGTTTCAACAGAGTCAAAAGCCTTCTCATAGTCCACAAAAGCCAGACACAGGGGCTGATTATACTCCTCGGACTTCTGTATAATCTGCCTCATTGTGTGAATGTGGTCTATGGTGCCATATCCTCCGCGAAACCCGGCCTGCTCCGGTGGCTGGAACTCGTCGAGTCTTCTGGCGAGACGATTCGTAATAACCCGAGAGAACAGCTTATAAACGTGGCTCAGGAGTGAGATAGGTCTGTAATTTTTAAGAAGAGTCTTATCTCCCTTCTTAAAAAAAACAGAACCACCAAGCTCTCGTTCCACGCCTTTGGAGTTCTCCCACAGAGAAGAACGGATTTCTCTCAATTTATATTGGTAGCTTATTATATAATTTATATTGTGTATTATAATTTTCTCACTATTTATTTCTTTAATAAACCGACAAGAAAATAAAACTTCTCTCAGTTATTTATCGTATCTAACCGATTGATTCGTAAACTACCACGTACAAATAGCTCTTGTGGATAAGGAAAAAGTCGTGAGCAATTTTTGAAGTGAAAACTTCTTTAGGCGCGTTAGCGTTAGAAGTTTTGAGATGAGTAAAAAACTTTGATTTCGCGTCGAGAGAGTCACTTGACTGTTTTTTATTCAATTCAAGAGCGCTCAACACCAGTATAATGGATTTAATAAGCATAAGATTATGGATAAGCATAAATAAAAAGGTTTCCTAGATTTTTTGCATACTAACTAAAAAGTTTTTTTGCTGTAAGTACAGATTAGTAGAGAATGCTTGCGCAGTTTGCGGCAATCCTTAGCTTGTATCGGTGCGGGTTTAATGTATGCAAAACGAGCTAATAAAACGCGACTCGGTCGGGCGGCAGCGCAGTAAATTCGAGAACAGTTGACATTTATCCAAAGTTACATCCTTTACAATAACAGTTGCGATATCCGCGCGCGTCCATTTGTTCTAGTTCCGAGGCGTACTCTAATGATTGTAATGGAACTTTGCACAAAGCCCTGCTAGCTTCGATGCGTCGTCGGTAATATATTATTTGATTTGACATAAACAGGGATATGTTCATAGAATACTAAGAGATGTGCCAAGATTTATCAGTCTGTGAGCATGGATACGAT
Source organism: Epirrhoe tristata (assembly GCA_951394285.1). Lineage (NCBI taxonomy): Eukaryota > Metazoa > Arthropoda > Insecta > Lepidoptera > Geometridae > Epirrhoe > Epirrhoe tristata. The sequence continues at coordinate 7,750,708 of OX596152.1, read as the reverse complement.
AGGTACGCGTATTATGGATGATTGTACGCTATTGCAATTCAGTGATTCGATTCCATACGTTTTTAAATCTCCTTTATCTTTACTAGTAAATATATAAGTGTTGCCTGTATGTTTGGTTGTTTGGATGTTTGTATGTTTGTATTTCAATCACGCCTAAACCAGTGAACCGATTTGGATGTAACTTGGAATTGGCGTAGATAGTGACCTGGAATAGCATATAGGCTATTCAAAATGTTAGTACCACAGCGCAATAGCCAGTATTTAATAAATTATAGGTGAGTTATAAATTTCAAAAAAGGTAGAACAATAAAATAGTAGAAAAAACATCGATCAGTTAGCGTAACCGTTCACATGACCCAATATCTACGCGCAGACGGATTAGCGGCAAATCGTACCGCCTGTTTTCCGAATGTCATTAAAATTCACAACGTTTCCGCGGCGGAAAACCGGAGGAACGTCAGAAATGTTTTTCTGTAAGCTGTATCCGTTGGTTAAGGCGCTTTCCGTCCACAATTAGTTAGTTAGCTAGTTCGTAAACAAAATATGCTCATCTATACAGTTTGGTCCTAGAAAGCTAGTTCATTTAGGTCATCTATCTGAAAACTAAATAGTAAGTAACATACTTCGACAGTTTATGACGATGAGTTTCTGTGACTTTACCATCAAATAGGTTTTCTGTAGCTTGTAGCAACCCTATTTCGATACAATTAAGATACACAAATTCGACTTAGGCCACAGACTTCCTATCGGGCATTAGTTTTAGGGTTGACTGCAAGCGCGCAAATGTAGGCCATAATGCTTATTTATCGGCCGATTAAGAAACGGTTTATGTGCGCATTTGCATACATTTTCATATTGATTAAGGAACCGACTAAACTGTCGACTGATTGAATGTTTCGTGCGGTAGATCTTGACGCAATTAGACACGTAATTTGACAGAAATATATCAATTATTTCGAAATTAACACCGATTCTTATTAGAAAGCGTACGTTGTCACTCGCAGTACCTCGGGAATACTTCCTTTTTTGGAATAAAAAGAAAGCATAAGTGCTGATCCGATATAAGCTAACTTCTTAACTCATTTTATCCAAATCTTATCAAGCCGTGAAGAATACCTAAAGAACACACAACTATCCATTCAAACATAGAGAGGTTTCACGTCAGCAATTTGCTAGGAACAGCGCCTTAATCAAGTTTACCTGCATGCAGAGCTCAGGCGCCAAATTATTTTAATGAAGCCTTGTTCCGGTGTTTATAGGCTATTCGGTCTATCCGTAATGTTGCTTAGAGGCATTACGAGCAGCGAACCCTGATGCGGTTCACTAATCAACGCTCCGTCTAAGTGCGCTATCTCATCACACGACACGACGTTCCAAAGACATGAGTATAGCTTACTGGAAAGTAGCATTAATCTTAGCGATTTAACCATAGCAGAAGGTTGCGAGTTCGATCCCCGCCGCGGGACAAATGTTTGTATGATCTACAAGTATTTGTCTCGGGGTCTGGGTGTTTCTATGTATAATATGTATGTATTTTTGAACAAAAAAGTATATAAGTAGTATATCAGTCATCTAGTACCCTTTACACAAGCTCTGCTTACTTTGGGGCTAGATGATGCTGTGTGAAAAAGTCCAGCATTATTTATTTATTTAGGAATGGAATAAAGAAGAACTATCGTGCATTATTTGTGCATCTATATTATACACCCCTATTTTTTAATAACCAAAAAAATTTTAGACATCGTCTCGGTGTCTGTTACTGATTACATTTATGTAGTTGAAAGTAAAAAAAAAATAAAAAAAAATTATAACCTAAAAAGGAGACGAGACGAGTCAGACATGGATATAGGATAGCTACTGGGGTTTAATGACTGGGGATGATACGAGAGCATAGTTTAAATGAGAGTGCGTACGCGTTTGTTGTCTGTAGTACTTATTTGTACAGTTTTCATAACATTTTGTTAGGTTTTTGACAAAAATCTTCAAGTCAATATAAAAAAATCTGACCATGCCATTGTCATTTTCTGCATCTGCTGCAACTGCCCTTAATTTTTTTTTAATGGTTATAAAACAGCGAGTTGACAGAAGGTTACCAACGAGGAAGTGCTGAGAAGAGTTGAGGAGAAAAGGGTTTTGATGAACACCATTCAAAATCGAAGAGGAAAAATGATTGTACATCTTATACGACATGAAAGCTTTATCAAGAACATCATAGAAGGAAAAGTGGAAGGAAGACGAGGAAGAGGAAGGTTTAGATTAAATTTCATGAGTCAGATAAAAGAGAAGATCGCTGTCGTATCGTATAAAGAAGTGAAGGAGACCGCATTGGAAAGGGAGAGGTGGAGGAAGTTGCATCATTACACCGACAAGAGCTGAGCTCTTAAATTTGATGATGACAAAACAGCGGTGTATAATCGAAGCTTACGTGTAGGATTAACAAGTATGGTTTTTGGACCTGCCTCTCACTCTACACTCTAAATAGATCTTCAATTAGCCTAAGAGGGGAGACAATCTACCATGAGGGTAACATGTTTCGTTTACATATTGTTTCTGTGCTTCGAAGAGCTTAAAATACACAATGTAGCTCGAGTTAAAGCGTGCAAACGCTTGTGTCAGGTAAAAGATTGATGGCTCAATCCAAAGTCACGTTCGACACAGGATTTTATGTGCGACTTTTACGTCCAGGAAGCCCTTTACACCAACTGTCAACACGTAACCGGGAGTTACAATTTTCGTTTGATGCAAATGTATGATTTTTGGAACTAAGTTCCTTTTCGGACGGTTCCGAAGAAAAAAAAGACTGACAGGAAAAAACTTTTGTTCCATTTTACCGTCACGACACATGTACTCCTATATGTCAAATCGTCACAATGCGAAATGCACAGCTGCGACACAGACCATAGATTTTTACATTGTTAGTAAGAAAGAGCGTTTCTAGGATACCTTATTGACAATTTATGTATTATATTCCCAGTATAGAAAAGTACTCTTTGCTTCGTTCCAATTGAGTGTTCCACGACACTCACGTACTTTTTTTTCCATCAAATGAAAATAATATTAAATCGATCTTTGATTTTATTAAATCATAATACCAATCATAATCATAAGACGATCTGGTAAAGGTTGCTGGGAGCCGTTGGGTGAAGGCTACACACGATCGATCGCTGTGGAAATCGATGGGGGAGGCCTATGTTCAGCAGTGGACGCTAGATGGCTGAGATGATGATGATGATGATGATGAATCATAATACCAGTATAATATTGAAACAATAGACTTAGAACATTATAAATAGATTATTGTCTACGAATTTAAGTCTATCTCCAGTCCTACAATCTATTATCAACTTTTGACTGCTATCATATTATGTAAAATAGTTAAGTATACTTGTTGCCGGTGGTAATCTAATCTGCGTCTTATTGTCGCATATTTAACCAACACTTACATCTCGGTGAACAGTGACCAAAGCAACGTTTGCCCGGAGGAAATGAGAAAGTTATCGGTATCTAAATCCTCGACCGGGGACCGCTGTACGTACTCTAATAGATATAAAATCCGGGCTTCGTATAATTCAATTTCGGTGAGGCAATGGCGAGAACAATTTATGTGGGGACACGTGTCGTGACGGGCCGGCGTGTCTTGTCGCGGTGGTGCCGCTTGGAATGTCAGTGTCCTGCAGATGTATTCACGACCTGCACTAGCTGAAATACGCTTTCTAGGCGCTATTTGAATGAGATGCTGAATTGGGTGCTTTTGTTTTTACTTGAGAAAACAGGATTTCTAACAGAAAAAGAAAATATGTAAATAAAACAATTGCATTTGATTTTTTTATATATAACCAGCCAAAATACTATAAACTAGCTGTCCGCCCCGGCTTCGCACGGGTTTATTATAGGTATTTAACAAAAATTTAATAACAACATGGCGATCCCGGAGCGGGATGTATGATCCTTTAAAGTTTAGAGGTTAATATGTAGGTAAGGTCTAGGTAGGTAAGGGAGTATTGGGCAGTAAGGCAGGTTTGGACACCACCGGCAAATCCCCGTGTTATGCCGGCCATACACCATCATGCCAATCCACCCCCAGACATGGTCAATTCTAACTGATCAAATTCCGATTTGACGATAGGCATGATGGTTTATGGCCGACATGACACGGGGGTGTCCAAACCTCTCTACTGCCCAATGCTCCCCTACCTCCCATATATATTTCATTGATATATTACCACTCCCTTCCATTCATTCCATAGTTCCCAGACACTTTTTAAACTATCATGGTTTTCAACATTTTTAACACAGTTAACGGGATATTTACCATGATTTAATGTTTTTTGAGTTTCCCGATATTTCGGCGCAGTTGCATACGCCATGATCAATAGTATCTATGGTATTAATCATGGTTAATATCCCGTTACCTGTATTAAAAATCCCAGACACTTGTCCTACCGTACTAACTGATATTTATTCTGTGGTCGCGATGTATCTTACATTTTTAAACTCATGATAACTTTTGAATAAAATGTCCAATTTCAATCGTTCAAAAAGTAATCGACGGGTACTGAAACAGCCTTTACTACGAAGGAATTTATTTGGATAAGAATAAATACCAAAATAAGAATAACGTGGTCTGCTTTTGGTCGTCATTTTTTTTCATTCATTTTTAAATTATAAAAGTTGTTATTCTGACACAACCACAATAGTTGGACATATGCTATAGCTGTCTTTTTTGTAGATATTGATACGTTCTTTAATATTGTAGAACATTTTTTTGTTCTATCATCAATAGTTTTCGCAGCGCACGCGATATGAAGAATTTTATGTTCAAAATTTTTACACCTTTGGTTACATTATTGCAATTTTCATAAGGATCTCTAATTTTTTTGAAAATAATTTATAGCCTATGTTCATCACAGATAATGTAGGATTCTAATGGTGAAAGAATTTTTCAAATCGGTCCAGTAGTTTCGGAGCCTATTCAATTCAAACAAACAAACAAACAAACAAACAAACAAATGTTTCCTCTTTATAATATTAGTGTAGATAAACCCCTCCGAGAATACAGAAAACTGATGTGTATTGCATATTATCTTTGAAGTCGTCTAGCCATAATGCAGACCTTGAGTCAGCCTACACTTCATCACCAGAGATGACCACTATACTCATACGAACTTCAACTTCATCATCAGAGAATAATGCTGGACAATTTTTTTTAAATCTGAATATTTATTTCTATTTACAGTATATACTTCTTCTCTGTTTTTTATTTTCTTTTAATTTTGATAAAACTTAGAACATTAGGTTGTGTTTCGCATGTGCTGCTGCGCTGCACACGCTGTTGGCGTCACAGAAAACCAGCGCAATAGTTAGCCTTTGCTAACTATTGCAAAAATACTAAGTGGCGACCATTTTTGTGTTGCATATTTATCTGGCTCTTTTTAATTTCATAATGTGTATTTGTTGTGTGTGACGCAAAATAAAGCTATTTTTATTTATTTTCTCTTTGTGCTCTGACGTCAACCACACAGTTGATTAAGAGAAAATGTAATGTACTTCTCACTACAGAATATTAGTGCAACCTCGCTCAAACTAGTTCTGAATGTTTATGTACCTTTTAGTTCTGAGCAGAACTGTACCTATACAATGTCGAAACGAAGAAATTACGAACAACTTTATAAGGCTTTGGGGATTTTAATGTCTTAATATCTTTAGTGTATTATAGATACAGTCAGCGTCACTAAGTGGTAACCCCCCTGCACAAGGCACACCGTCCAAACCGCCTTAATAAGTTCCAACTGCGTCACCAGAGTTGGCAACTAACTCATCGACCTTACTAAGGGGGTGACCAACTGGTGACGCTTACAGTACCTAGAATGACAAATTTGACGGTGAATATCCTATGTCCTCAATCTTAATATCTCAATGTTCCACACACTTAATATTCATAAACTACCAAGGATTGGTCTACTGTTAGTGTGCCCAAAACGGTGATAAGTGGAGAGAGGGACAGGAGGCTTTTGCCTTGCAGTGGGATACTCCAGGGTCTTAATAATAATAATAACTAATAGATCCCACCCTAATACTTCACTTGTAGGTATCAGAAAACTAGAGGTGCAATATACATTTGATAAATCGTCACGATCAATGACAAAATAGCTGACCTGAGGGAAACGTAATTGAATCTGACCTTGATATAACGACTCCGACCCGAAGGAACAAATATTTACCCCGCAGTGAGTCCCGGAAATCGAATCTCAGACGTTGCAGTCATCGAATAGTGAATTCACTTTGTGGGTTCGGAATTCGAGAATAGTGGTTTCGATCCACTTACCTGTAACAAAGATAACAGGATTATTAACACAACTGAACAAAGTTTAATGAATCTATACGTTGCGAATGGTGAGTCAATCTTCGTTTAAAGTAATGAATGCATTTATTATATCTAAGAATTCTGAAGTTTACCAATATATTTTCAAACCAATAAATACGAAATTATATGAAGAGTTCCGTACCAGCTAAAAAGCGTCAAATAAACCTATTTTTTTTTATATTATTTGTTTTTACACCAGCCTTACACACTCAACTTCAACTATTTTTACAACTACGGTTAAATCAATTCAATTCAATACATTTATTTCAGATACAATGATCCATATCACACACACATTTTAAATGAAACAGCACATAAAAAAATTAGAAAATCACAATACTTATAATAATTGCCTAACTAATAATAATAATAATGCTGGACCTATACATATACATCCCTATACTTACCTATAAACTGTGCATATAAAATACTACATTGTGATGTAATCACAGTCAAAACGGCTTGCTAACGCATTCATTATACTGTTGGGGCTGGCTAATAGGACTCTGCTTATAATCCCATACAAAACAGTGAATGAGTAATATTGAATGCCTTCGACTTCACCCGAATTTACCAAAACATTATTCGCGCTGCAATTTAGCCTCAATCAAAATTCACGGCTCGAATAACATAAGAACGGGCGATATCAATTAAAGCGGGCCCGCATTCTCTCGCACGCTGAAATAATGATGGCTGTACTTATACTGGGTGTAACAGGACAAGAGCATTTTACACGAAGCACTTTTTGGTGAAAAATTCTATGTCGAAACAATTTAGCGGCCGAGCGTCGCACTTACTTAAGATTTTTAGCAGCCGATGATCGATATGACTTATAGTGCGGTACGATATCGCATAGTTGAATTCGCATAATTGATTTTTTTCTGTGTAAATGCTCTTTTTTTTATTCCCTTTCTCTTTTTAAACAATTTCTTTTTTAACCCTTTGCCCAGCAGTGGGGTAGTATAGGTTAATAAAAAAAATGCTCTTTTATGAGAGAAACAAAGATTTGACAGGAAAATTTGACTACCGGAGCGCAACAATGTAAAGAAATGAAGCCTGGACTATAGTAACGAATTATTCACCTTATTCATCAAAATCAGTAGGTGAAGTTCCTTCGCGAACGTAAGTTTTAATTGCAGATTTGTTACACCCAGTATCACGAGCAATATTCATTAGTGCATACGGCATAATTGGAGCTGGTATTCACTCTACGTCCGACTTACGTTACGATGAACAGCGTTATACCAATACTGAACCGATAAACACAAAAGCGGTCTTGGAAATGCTTGGTAGGAGGAATGGTGACATACCTATGTATCGGTCACAGTCATATACATAATCCTGCACCGACACAGATAGTCCCGGTACAGTGGGTATTAGAAACAGCGTGTACCATGGTACAGTCAGCATCAAAATTTGATAAACATTTGATGTTTCCAAAATCAGAATATTTCCGAAATCCGTAGCACCATGACAAAAATTTTTACAAATAGTTGATGATTAACTCTCAGTCCATAATAATTACCCAAGCAAAATTTTCTTTTTCTTAGCAATCGAAAAGATATGGCGCTTTAAAAAAACAAACTGTAAATCAACTTTTGATGCTGACTGTACCAATACCCAGACCAGGAACAAGTATTTGAAGATCACGAAAAACATTTTTGTCAAACCGCGAGAAAAACAAGAAATAAAACTATGTTACTTACAAATAATGGAGTTTTTCATTCAAAAAATCTTGCCTTCTTTTCAATCATGCAGTGTGTGGTGGCCCCGTTATGTGGTCCCTACATTTGTAAGACAAACATTTTTTTTTCAATAGGTATTTGTTGTAAACACAAACAAACACATTAAAATTTGGTATGCATTACCAATCAAAATGACTATCGCTTCAAACACTAAACGCGAAATGTACGTAATTATCAAAACGCTAATGTATCGGATCGTAAAAGCACACTGCTCGTTCAAATTTAGTTATCCATCTGAATAATGCTGTTTGCTTAAACTAATTGAACCGTGTTTTCAGTTTGGCATCAAAGGGATTGCATTTCAAACAAGTATGTGCATTAAAGAGTATATTTCGATGAAATAATTTTAAGTAATTCAATTAAATATATCATATAATAAAAGGGATTCGTCCACAGTTAGGCCAGAATAATATGCTGTTTCAGACGCTAAGTTTCAAGTAAGTAGCCGATTCCAAGTTTCATCACTTGAAACACAAACAAACACCTAAACATTCTAACAAACTTTCAGATTAATAATTACGTTTTTATACTAAAAAGAAAACCGACTTCAATGTTTGACTCGAAACGCGGTGTGACTCAGGGCGTCAAGCTGTCGATTCGATTTCTATTTGTGACATGGCTAGGAGGGAAGGTGTTTAGAGTTTTACGGGGAAACTATCAATCCCTCAGGAATAAAATTTATATGGGACCACCTCTGGAGTATACCCTTTCAAACATAAAAAGAATTTTGCAAATCGGTCAACAAATGGCGGAACAATCGCGTAACAAGATACAAAAAAAAAAAAAAAAAAACATACAGACGAATTGAGAACCTCCTCCTTTTTTGAAGTCGGTTGAAAATAAACACATCGATATGATACTCAGAATAAGTTTAGTATTCTCAGTGCGGGAAAACTAAACTTAGGGTCTTCAGAGACGCACGTTCTAGAAAAATCTCTTCAAACTAATGTAATTAAAGGCCAACTCCTGAGGTGTAGGCAAAACTATACATTACACAAACTTGTTACCCGCTCCGGAATGAACTAGAACTGGGATACACCGTTGTTTTAGCACACCTTACTGACTTACTTCACTTCTTCACTTCATAAATAAGAAGTGAAAGCAGTAACTAACTTTATACGGATACGCAGTGAGTAATTTCTGCAAAATGTGGTAAAGTCTATTTGGACGTGCTTCTGACTAAACTCTAAAAGAAAAAGCATTGACAATCTACTATCACGGCACACACGATCAATGCTGTACTGTATCTCTATATGTGTATGTCTCTGACGTATACCTCTATACTACTCGTAGTAAATCACAAATTGAATGACCCAATCCTTTAACTTTAAGTATTCCCTACTGACAGGTGCGGTAAGAGTATTAATTAAAAATAACCAACAACTTTCCATTCCATTAGTACAGCGGGAAGCTCTGGCCGGTGCCAACTTTCTGAACAAACAACTTTATATTGTGCGGCACAAAAGGGAAAATGCAAACAAGCCGAATGGGCACGTTGTGCATATGTAAGGCTAGTCATATGACAAAAGATAAGCGATATCACTCACGCGATACCCAGAAATGTGTAGGAGTGACTATAATAACTACTAATATACATTTCTTAACAGACACCTTAAATTCATTTAAATCGGCTGTAAATAAATAACTGTGGACTTTTTACACAGCATCATCGAGCCCCAAAGTAAGCAGCGCTTACTTTGGGACTGATAAACTACTTATATACTCTTTTGTTTGTAAATAAATACATATTATACATAGAAACACCCAGACAAATATCTGTAGGTCATACAGACATTTGTCCGCAACCTTCTGCGTCGCAGGCGGACCTTCACCCTCTGCGCCACAGAGGTCGTAAAAGATGTAATCTTTTACATTTTGGATAAGGCCAATGATCTTAAAGTTTAAAGCCAATGATGATGATGATGATAAACTACTGATGGGTAACATGATTTTTTAATTGACTGTACTATAAGTTGGAAGGGTGAAATCGAGCTAGGAATGAAAGATTTGTTTGTGGAAAGCCTTTTAAATAACATGAGCTGGATGCTAGAGGCCAGTAAAAGAGTTCAATCTTGAAGATTGGAAAAAAGGTTGCATTTTACTATACAGGGTGTAAAAAGACTACTACCAAAAACTGAGGGGTTTCAATCAGACCATGATTCTGAACATATTTAGCGAAAAAAAAACGCAAAAATTTTTTTGACTTAGCTACGTAATTTTTTTTATTTTCTAGCTATTTACTATTAGTACAACATAATAAGACCATATCTACCGAATAGTTTCATTTACAAAAGAAAAAAACAATTAAAACTCAAAATCCAGCAATCTACGTATAAAAACACGCCCAGTACCTACGCAAACAGTAATCTTCAAACTCTGTTTTCTCCGGATATAATTATTTTTTCGGAAAATCCTTTTGGATTTAGTTGTGTGTTGGCATGCTGTACCTACCCCTTTCGGCTTCGGTAGACGTCTTTTTACACCCTGTATACTATATATAGAGGCTATGTAAAGTCTGTAACAAAACAAAACAAAATCTTAAATTTTGTTGTGGTACCAGAGTTAGCAGTTTACTGCGTTTTTCATTGAACGAAGCTATTGCCCTGTTCGCGGCTTCCCGGGAGAATTATCAGAGCTTTTGTTGTCAAACACTTAATTAGTGCAATCGGTTTGAGCAATAATGGTATTTTACGGCAGAATGGAGACGTGACATTTAAAACTTTGTTAATGTTTAGTTTTAGCGCTTTTTTCTCGGCACTATTAGTTATTTATTAGTTGGTAAATATCTAGAGACCATTTTGTATGAATGTGGTTGAATATGTTATACAAAAGCGATACAAAGTAATTTACTTTACATCTTTTTATAGCGCCTTATGTTAATTTTATTGTTGGGAACAGATTATTTAAATAAAATCAAAGTACTTACATATAAAAATCTTATGAATTTAAATTATTACTGTGAATCGACTACAAACTTGCTTGCATGTTAAACGGAGAAAACTTTTTAATAAAAAATAAATATTTCAAAATAATCAAACTGTAGAACTATTGATAAACAACAGACAAAAGGAAATATCGAAGGAATCAGTAAAACAGGTGGCTGAAGTGTCGACAAAGTTGTTTTATAAACAACGCTTTATGAAAGAAAAAGAAAGAATTTTTATTTTTCTTAGAAAATACAATTTCTCGTTCTAGCTATCTGTGTTGAATTGCAGTCGGTCAATACTGATCTGATAATTAAAATAAATAAATAATGCTGGACATTTTCGCACAACATCATCTAGTCCTAAACTAAGCAAAGCTTGTACTATGGGAACCAGATAACTGATATACTACTTATATACTTTTTGCTTGTAAATACATACATATTATACATAGAAACACCCAGACCCGAGATAAATATTTGCAGATCATACAAACATTTTTACCGCGGCGGGGATCGAACCCGCAACCTTCTGCGTCCAAAGCGGGCTTTCATCCATTGCGCACAGAGGAATTATTTAGTGACTTGTTTTGTGGTCTTTGTTAGTGGGAAAGTGTTCGTTTTGTTATTTGTGATAATCCAAGGTGATCTTTATTGGTTTAGTCGGTAGTTTTAAACGATTTTGTTATCTAAAACTATATTTCAATCCTAATGATCAAAGTTTTCATAGTTTTTATTACATCAAAAATATTTTTTGGTGAAAACAATTTAATTTTGCCATTGATTGGCAAAAAAATAGATGGAATTATACTCGCAAGTATTCCATCCAATAGAAAAAGGTATAAAAATACATTGTTACTATTGCAAGGATGTATTTTTTCGTAGTGATACTATTCTGAAAGCCGATTACGATTCAAAGAAACGCTGAATTATAAAAATACCTTTCAACAAGAAACCTATTATTAGTAAAGTGAGTCGACATTTCGTGCTAAGTGCTAGCTCGTAACATATTCATGTGCTAACTACATGGATTTGCTATCGAAGGTACCGTTTGAATGTTCGAAGGATGTGTTGGGAATACTGATATTTACAGAGATAAAGGAGCGTAGAACCTCTGGACCCTAAAATAAGTAAACCATTTTGTCTATTGTACAGCACGTGAAAGCGCTTTTCACTGTGTTCAAGTTCATTCTACTTTGAACACAACAGTCATAGTTACTATGACTAAGGTACTTATATTTTTTGCAACGTCACTATTCCTATTATTTGTGATAGGGTTTAAAAAGCTTACAATGCTTTAACGCTGCGACGAGATCGGACCATCCGCTAGGTAATGTACAACATTGTAGTATCTATGGGTAACACCCTCTTGCCCTAATTCGAACGGTACTTTTTACGTAAAATCCTGCGGGCCCTGTGGGTGTCGACCGAAACCGCCAACTTTAAATCAAAATGTTGGCGTATATTCTAAGCAAACTTTTAATTGCGGCGCCCAGTTATACAGTTCATGTCTGTGCGAAAACTCGTGTTAGAGTTTAATGAATTTCGTACTGAGAATTTCGGACGGTGTTTCCGGCAACGGTTTTATGTTCCTAATAATTATGTGGTGGGTTCTGAAAATACTCCAGCCACTCATTTACAAACTCATATAACAAGATGTTATAGAAATTTTAACAAGTGAACTTTGGGGATAAATACAAAATAGAAGCAAATAAATGGATATTAAAACTGTAGTAACTATGACTATCGATCTAAAAAGTAACTGTAGTGCAACATAATTATGAGTGGGTTAAATTCTTCTTATTCTAGTTAGATATCAGATAAGTCTGCATAATAAAATGTGGTTCACATACGTAGTTCATGATATTGATCAAAAACCACAAGAACGCATGTTTTGATTAAGCCATACGAATTCAAAAACATTTCTCTGAATAGTTCCAATATTATACGCATAGTTGAAATTCAAAGTCTTGAAGCCAGCGGAGCAGACATTTTTAAATTGAATACCTTTCATGAACAAGCTGGTTCGTGAAACCTGACGTGACGGGGCCGCTGGCTGGTCAGAATACATTTATTTAAAATCGAAAAAAATATTTTTCAATAAGCAATATGAAGTTTGAACAAACCATAGCTATCCAGAGTTTCTTCGCATGTCATCTATACATATTATACGAGTATATATTCTCTAATGCTAGGCAGCTGTATGCCACTAGAACTGTAAATAGTGTTTCTTCATCTTACGCGATAACAATTATTATTTACGAGAGAAATAGAATGTTCAACATTGATCTATGACCACACCACAAATAGTAAAGTATATAACGATAATCAAACTTATTATCATATTTTTTACCTCATACATTGAAGCTTATGTAGTTTCCGTTTTGTGTTAACACCTTTGTACATTGTTTGACGCACAACAGAAATGAAATTTTCACAACACGCAGTTATGTTTTAAAATACCAAATGATTAAATTTTAAGCAGCACCGTTAACCGCAACTGTTTCACATTATATTGATTTATTTCGATAACATTGTACATAGCAAATGACACAGTTTATAGGTATGCAGCTAGTCTACATAACACATATATTTGTAAGGATCAAAGTTGGATAGCTGGATAGCCTATGAACATCAGTAACATGCAGAGTTATCAAAGGTATTTTGCCGACCCCAAAAACATGTTAACACAACACCTCGAGAACTGACAACAGTACCGTAAAAACGCAACACCAATCAAGTTGAACAGATTTATTGGTTGCGGTTTTCTGTAAGAAGGCCACTTCACCAGCCGGGCGGGCTCATTATAAGTGAGAATAGAAAACCCACTATGCCCTCCTAAAACATGATATGAACATTATAAGAGTGTCATTCTGAAGCATATCGCATATGGCTCTGATACGCATATAATGGCTACGCACCCACGAATAGATATCTATTCGGGAAATTTCGTATCATGTATTCCTCGTTTCTCTTACGAGCGAGCCTACAAAGACCCATTTTCCATATTCCATATTGCGTGTTCCGTAAATGAAAACAAATTGGTTACATTTCACATTGTAAGTAGACTCATAAATCAATTCTTGTACTTCTGGCTTCTGATTGTTTGGATATAAAATCCGTTTTGTATGGTAGATTATGATAGATATGCAGCATTAGAAGCCAACCTACGCACAAAGATTGACTGTATCGCCGAAACGTGCTAGACATTCTCACAGATCTTTTATTAATTCCAGATACTTTTTATTCCTTGAAACTTACGAAAAGAGGAGATAAAAGAACGCTGGAAAGTGACAAGTGAAAACATGATATAAGAAAACCATAGACCAGGTGGAAAGCCCTCGGGAATAGGGAAGGTCGATGATGATGATTAAAAGATAAGATTTCATGCCGTTTGCATGTTGCCTGCAGAAACAACTAATTAGACACGCCGGGTGGGGCTGCCACGTCACATTACGTATGCCGATAAGAGCTAGACGTCTGGAGATGGCAATACAATGCAGAATAATGCACTCTTCATGTATCTGTAATTCCATTGAATAATATTAAACGGTCTCTCAATCTAGATGGCAATCACACATAGTGTTTACAAGAGAATAGGTAAACAAAAGCATAAATGCACTTTGGTGATATGTTATTCAAACAGTGGTATAGAAACTGCAATTTGTAAAATTAGCATGGAAACAAGAAATGGCATTAGCCAAGATTGTATGACGAATGCGAACAAACCTATGCATTTTTACATACCTAATAAGTATCTGGAATACAATCATGTTTCATTGCATGAACTGCCTGTAAATTAAATACAAGAGACACTTAATACAAAAATTGTAGATCATCTTCAAACGGTAAAATACGAGTTTTTACGGACAGTTTTTAATATTATGTCATATATTTTAAAGACTTTAAAAGCTTAAATAATCCCAACTTATCTGGATCGTAAAAAGATTTGGTGCGCTGGGATTTCTCGATCACATTTACGATGGCAATCTTGAGATTCGAATGTGTAAATAATCTCTATTCATCGACTTTCACGCTCGAAATATGAAGCGTTTGCGTTTACTCCGGGGAATCAAATCGAGCAGAGTTTGCCTTGCAATATCGCCGGCTCTAACTAAAAGGAAGTCCAATTGACGCTAGTTGGAGCCACAGCAGCCCGCAGCGAGACAAAGCGGAACGGCGAGTCAACATCCATTGACACTTTTTAATTGCACAGTAGCTTCTCTCACGAACAGTGCAAGCATCGGATGCGCAAATGGTCCGTAAATCATTGCTAGCCCTCCATCGCATTCTCTATCTCGCTCTGGGCCAACTAACCAACTAACGCATTCGGAAATTGCAATACTCATATGTCACTAACTGTAGAAGCGAAGCGGTTGTATTGATGCCGAATGCATTACTGTAACCCGTCCAGTATTCTGGACCCTAGCGCTTCCTCCAGTCGCGCTCGTTTCTTAATCGTCAGAGTGTCAACGTTGGCTGGACGTATGCCACCTATTCTCGTATAACATACAGAATGCCGCGCAGATGACCATTTAATATTTCATTAGTATTAAAATATGCACGAGTATTGCTTCTTCATTGTGCATTGGGATATGCATACTGATAAGGCAGCTAAGTAGGAAGCACAAACATATCAGTTTCATTCAATGTTTGTCTGTATTACGTATGTATACGAACGACTTCCATAGACCATTAGGTACAGTCGTTCGTTTTTGTGAGCCGTGTCTGATAAGTTCCTGCGGGTGTTTTGGTGTTTATTTGAGCTGTGAGATAGTGCGGTGAAGAGGCATTCGCGCCCCAATTAATCACCGTCCGCTGCCGTTTTGTTTCCGCATACCGCCTGCATCTCTTAATTCACGCTCAATTTCGTCTCATTTTCAATCTCAACTCTCGGAGAAACTTTTGCATTGTACCGAACGTAGTGCAGTTGGCAAACTATAACGACCGCTTTAACAAAGACACAGAAGCACTAAATAAACTCTCGCCTGATGAGTTTTTGTGAAACTTTCCAGGGAATTATATCGCAGGTATTACGATTGTGAAAGGAAAAAATCCCTATTGAGTTCGAACACTCACTTCGTTTGGCAGCCCTAGTACTTTTTGTAACAGTAATTAATGTTGACCGACTACAAGGCTTATTTTGTTCAGAGTTTTCTTATCGTGTTTCTTATATCGAGCATGGCCATTATTCGTAACTTTTTCTCTCTGAAAGGTTTCTTTTCGTTAGTGCCGTGACTACTGTACCATGTATAATGAAGCACATCGGTTTCATTCTGGATAACTCGATGTCTTCGGATCAGGTTTTTCTCATTACTTTCAGCGAAGTTGTTACAAGTATATCTGGGCACTTTGACAATTTTGAGTAAAGTTAATTTTCCAGATGTGAGCTCTCCTAAGGTAGAATCTTTTCAGAGGGATAATTGCGTTTTAGTAATGTACTAAGGTACACAATTTCTTGGAACGAATTCGCTTGTGTAGAAGATTAGATAATGTATTGAGGAATATTATCGTAGAGTAGAAACGTCATCATCATCCACAGCCTGCCTTCATCCCCTGCTGGGTATAGGCCTCTCAAAGCTTGTGCTTTATGGGTACAATAAACGTGCAAAATAAAATAAAAAACCTCTGTCACATAAAAAAATCGAATTTCCATTGACAATTTCTACAAGAAAATATTCCATTCAGCGTTATCAAAGTCTGTCGATAAATTAATTAACGAGTCACAATCGCGGGGCATCGGAGACATTATCACGATCTCATCCAATAAGCCCTTATCAGGCTAGACGTTACCGAAATCAGCTTTTCATTAATTGTGGGGCAGGTTTATCTCGCCCTGTGATGAAACTGTTCCTGGGGGTGTTTGTGCATTGTTTTAATCCGACATGGGCATATTTTTATACATGCTGAATAATTATGGATTGACTTTTTCAATTATTTTTTTTATTTGTAACGATATTTTCCTTCATATAGAATCTTAGTTTTTTTATTACTTTTATGTCGATATATAAATACTTCTTGGCCTTGCGCTTATCACATATAGTATAAGTAGACATTGAACGATAGAAACCCTATAAGTCTGTCACAAATAGGATGGTTAGTGTCAACCGCTTACGCAATAAATAATTCGTTTATTTTCTCTCACAAAGGTCCATTACTTACATAGATCTTAAAAACTATGACTTAGCAATGATTGATACATTCCCAACGATTCAATAAAAATATTGATATTAAAGAACAAATTGATACAACGTTCCAATACAAATACAACTGACAATGATACCGAACTGACAAAAATCTAACAATGAAATCCGAATGCGCAAAAATCTGTCAGGAAAAGAAGAAACCTAAGAAAGCTACCAGCGCATTCAGATGTGAGGACTCACTCCGATCGTGAATTCTCCGACCGTGAATTTCTCGGATCTCGGGGAATGCGAACAAACCGTAATGTAACTTTGACGTTGATCTGACGCCGGATTAATTTATTAGGTCGGCGACCGAATGGCAGCCTCGAGTGGAAATTGACTTAGTTATTAGTGTCATATTTTCCTCGACATATGTCCGGGGAAGAGGGTTCACTATTATGGCGGGTTCTTATTGGATAAAATGATAGCTCTGACCTCGGTTTTCATAATCATGTTTAGGTGTTTTGCGAGCCGGGTACGTGACCCCTATTCTGGACACTAAAGGCTACCTGAACATTATTTTAGATGAAAACTTATTTATACCCAAACATTCTGCGGATAATTTTAGCCTTTTATCTTTATCCCTAGGCCTAAAATATGATAATACTTTTAAAAGAATAACAGTAATTTTATTATTGCTTAAAAAAGCGCACAATCAAGCGCGTTCAAAAGTCTTACCACGTCTCTCTCGTTACAAATCGCTGGATCCGCCTTATCACATACGAGCGCCAACAATCGGCCCTCCACAAAGGTCGCAGGATAAAAAAAAATCAGCGCTAAACTGTTTACGGGAGGACGTGATCGAACGTAATCTGGAGCGGCGCTGTGCCATTTCCTGCCAATTACGTGACTTAGTGACTATCAAGAATATGCCCCCGGAAGGCTGGGATTCCTACGAACAATGAGGGTTAATTATATCGTTGCTAGGAAAGGAGGATTTCAATTTGCTAAGTAAACTGTGTAGCCGAATAGTAAAACAAAAGGAAAAACAGGAAGGGAATTGGTACCTACTAAAATTTAATTATACTGGTGGTAGCAAAACTTGATCAGTGTGATTAGGGTAAGACTACTTATATGTACAAAATGCTAGTAGAGTGAGACAGAATATTTTTTACGTTACTAGAATACGCAACTATTAGGTATGTTCCTACAGTTCAAACCGATCCGAAACGATCTAAAACCAACAGACAGCAAAGCTAAACTATTTATTCCAATGGTAGCACTTTAGTTAGCAGTAGTTTGATGAAATCAGGTTCGGTGTTGATTCGTTTACTTAAAGTTGGGGCTGACTACAAGTCCAGCCGGTGGCTTAGACCTCAGCACGAGTTGAACAAACGCACCGTGTGTACCAACCGGCCGACTGCCGACTCAAATTCACGCTCTATTTGTCAAGTCCTGAACCATGTGACTCTAAGCTTACTAGCTCACCTATACAAATCAACTATGAATTCAGCAGTTTCTTGATTTACCGCCGTCATCACATTTTGACGACAACTAAGGCAGTAACTCACCAGGCTAATTTACATAATAGGCTCGCAGCGGCCGCTAGGGCCGTTCAAAGGCCAGTTGGCGCTGACTTTCACGCCATTTAAATCACACTCCCGCAAACTAATTCTGTGCGATTAAATTTGGAACGCAGCGGACGTGGCGCAACGATGTCGCGGAGAAGCACAATAAACTATGTATTCCAAAGCATAGGAAGTGCCATGAATCAGTTGGGCGCTGAGCGCTGCATGCACACTTTATGAGTGCAGTTGATGTCTCCCGTAGCATAAATCGTCGCGGATTGTGCCAAAAACAACGTGACCTATAATTCTCAGTTCGGGCTAGTTTCGGCCGCTGTCCGAGCGGCGAAAATGCAGTGTGAAATGGAACGGTGAAGTTTAGCAAACACGTTCCGTCGCCATCATTCGCGTCGTCCGTCTATGGCAGGAAAGCAAAGATTTACACGATTTGATGCCTGGGTAAATAACAGCTAGCCGCTGGCCTGGATACACTAACTTGTGAAATCATAAAGTAAGTGTAATTATTGCAATTCTCGTTTAAATTTCACCATCTTTAATATCCATCGCGCTGCGTCTTCTAATAAACTAAAAATTAAATTAACGACTTGCGGACAAATAAGTACGAACAAATTTAAAATGTTATTTCAGTCTACCATAGAATACGAAACGTACAAGTATCCACTGGGTTCATAAAAATACATAGTTTAAATAAGCCATTACCTCCGGCCGTGCAGTCGGTTTCGAGACCACCTGTAGCCAAATATGAATATGAAAACAGTCAGTTCAAAACGTGCCCAAGCACAAAGCGTACCTTTTTACCGACACTGAGTCTCGAATTTCGCATTTCCACGCGATGGCAAAGACGCCACAAAAATGCGAAGAATGGAACCCTACGAAGCCTCAGCTCCATTTCGCAGGAATAACACTGCAATTTTATTATTTCTGTTCTATAACGGGAACGATACACGGAGACGTATTATTAACTTACGCAAAGGTGTCACGGTGCAAATGAAATTTCATTTTGGGCGTTTTCATTTGCAAATAAAAACATTTTTAATATGTCAACTTTATAGGATTTTCGCGTAATCACACGGAGAATATATGATATTTTGGTGGTGTAATAAAGGGTCTGCAGGATGAATGGCGCACGCAGAAGTGAAAGTTTGATTTATATTGGCGGTTTGGGATTTTGTTACGTTGTACGAAGAATGTTTGTTCCTTTCAGGTGGTAAGTTTTAATGAGAGAAGTTTAAGGTGAAACTAGCCGGCAACTTTTAATTATGCCTTCTCTAACCGCTAGGGCGACACTATTAAAGAACTTTTCAACTTTTATAATGATGATATGCGAGAAACTAGTTGGAAAAACATTCGTGGAAAGGTGGAAACTCGCATCTGATAAAACAGTTTAGCTCCCTTTACAACTTTGTACTTAACAGATTTAAGGGACATAGGTAAGTAAATTTAATTTGGTGTCTCTAATGAGACTCACTCATTCTGAATACTTACTCGTACCATTTAGAAATATTATATTACTTTTATTCATCTAACAGTTTTAAGGTATCTTCTTATATTAGTATTAACTATTTCAAGATAGGTAAGCATGTCAACCAAGCTCTATCAATTGAACCAAAAAAATATGAAACATCTTTTGACAGTTTCCAGACAATTAGCTAAAAAAGATATGAATCTTCCACATAATTAAGCGAATTCACTCAACACGATAATCCAGAAAAGATTAACCCGCTATCACAAAAAGGCCAATCCTGCGGACGACCATTCAGAGTAAATAAACGGTTCGTTATTGGTAATATTTCAGCAGCTTGTGCCTTATCATCGTCGGTCTATACAAAAATCGAACTTCATAATTTATCCATGGAAATAACCAGTCAATTGAATGGGTAGGCCACGATAGGCAAGATTAATGATGGCAGAAATATGAAATACTTATTGGCGTTAGAGCATTATTGCGCTGTGCCGCCAATATGTTGTATGCTGCTGGGGATTTGTTGATTGTATGGAATAGTTCGAAGTCTTTTATATAGCCCGATAGATCAAAGATTATTAATATTTTAATATGTTGCTATTGAGGACATTGCCCAGCAGTGAGACAATTGAGGCTGACATATAAATAATAATAAAATTGAGATAATTTTTTTCATTAAAATTCTATAGCTAACGGCGAATTTACTATGGAATTGGCTAAAGCGAATTCAGATACCCGTAACCTGTCTAGGTTACTATAAAGTAAGTAAGTTCATATGAGTCAGTGGCCAACTCTGCTGACGGAGTTTTTAGGCTGCCTTAAGGCCTCCGTCATGGCTTAACGACTTAAATAGCCGGGACCGACAAAGCACGGAAGCGCAGATAAAAATGCCACTGGCGGTCACCCATCCACTTACAGACCGTTTCGAACGTTGCTTAACATTGACGATCTATCAAAAAAGACTAAGCAAGCACGACCACGAGCGCTTCTAAACTAGGTTACTATAAAATAGATAGTCGAGTGATGTAGATAAGTTAATAGATAAGGTTAATTTAATAAGTGCGAGTAAAGCCCTAGGAAAGAGACATCGAAGGCCAAATACCCTATTTCAAGAGTAACTATTGTTGAAACATCAAGCACTCGTTTACTCGTTGCTCAAAACACCTTAACATTCAAGGACTATTCTAACTTGATTATGCTAAATTAATTAACAAAACCCCGTAGGTAGGTGGCAAACAGATCGAAAACAATTGCCGCGAGGACCCTTAGACTTGAGTATAGCTTGAGGGTTGAGTACTTGATGTGATAATTTTATTAAGATCAGACTTCTGAAGTTTCATTTTAATTTCATGAAGTACCGGGTGTTGATTTAGCTCTTATACAATTTTCCTGCTATTCATAATGGACATAGCCTTTTTAAACTATGGAGCTACGAGTAAATATCATATCAAAAGGCTAGGGCAACAACAAACATTTGTTAATCATAAAAAATCTTGATTAATCTTGCACCAGTCTCAGTCGGTCACTCACTTGATATTAGTAAATTTATCGTCATGCGTCTAGACATATTATTCCAAATAAATGTGCAAAAGCTAGCTATCAGTCCATGCACATTACGTAAATAAATAGCTGTGGCTCTACCTGAGAGGACAATGAACTCTAGGCATTGTTCCAAGACAAGCCAGCCCGAAATATCCTCAAACATGATTAAACATTGAGGATGGTTAGCAAGTAAGCAACTCCTTGTGCCTCCGGGTCTGTTTATCTTGGGCACACAGCCGAGGCCTAGCACCGGAAGCTCATAAATATTTCTGAGCGGAAAACTTGCGGTAGTACATCGCAATTGCCGACAGAATAAGCTAATTATTTTATAATAGAAACAAAGGAAATTCTTAACCTCCACGAATGTTAATGTGAGGTAATACTTTGTTCTCCAAATAACATTTTGAGAACGTAATTTCCACACACCACTTACGTTCATTACATTGCCAGACAGCAGACTTTCAAAAACTTTGTTCACATGATATAACAAAAGACATATTTGAATACTGTAAGTAAATTCTCTTATTCTTTAGAAACGCATCATGTTTTAACCCTCTGGCAATGTTTAACAAAAACACAAAGAAACTGCTCATGATAGATGTCGTCACAACCTCCACTAATACGTACAAAGCGATAGAGTGACTCTGTTTGATGCAGTATCAGATGTCACAAACAACGTTGCCATTTGCGTAAATGAATCTATCGAACACGGATAAAATGTAATCTATTTGTTTTTATAGCTAGATTTTATATCATGTTTGAATAAAGAGCGTAGAAGTTAATTTGAAAGCATATTTGATGAATGAAACATATTGGTATCAACTGCTATCAATAAACTTTATTGTAAATCCACTGACCCATAGAGACCTGAGTTGGATTCCAATAGCCAATTCAGCAGTCAATCGAAATAAACGCTATAAAACTTATTACGTATTGAGCTACATAAAATGTTCTATTTTGTGATGGTTGGTGTTGTTTTTATTATACCTAATTGCAGTTTTAAAATGGCGCAACAAAGGTAAAATTGGCGTTGAAAATATACCACGTTGGGCGCCAAAATTCTCTGATAACTTGAACAATTACAAAAAAACAACAAAGCCCGAGGGTATGTTTTGACACCAATCTATTTTCAATGTGAGGTGCATTAATGATAAGGCATCGACGCGGAGTTGAGACACCAACTGAAAGCCAGGAAGTTAGAGATAGCCACAATGATATCTCGGAGACAGCTGCTGGGAATAGAAAAGCTAAATACTGTATTGGGTGCAACGACAGTTCTGTTTTGCTCCGTATCTATCGGAGCTTCCGCAATTTTAAAATAAAGCAAACCATCGATAAAATACTACGACGCCATAGAGACATTTTTGTTTTTGTGGTCGAATTTATAATTTTTATAATTGAAATTCAATTATCTCCATCAGATAAAATGACTGCTATTTTTTACAAAAAATAATTCATCATTATTGCAATTAAGATACCGAGGTGTGTTCGCACAAAAAGTATGAGGAAACGCTGAAAATTGTATGTTATTTACGCAAGCGGATCTCGTAATAACATACCACGCATACCAAAGTATATTCGTTTCCCCATATAAAGAATTCCTACATCACCTAATAATACTAATTCGATTACATCGTATACGTCTATCAATCTTATGACAGATAGCCAAAGCGCTACTCTCTCAGATATAAGGCTTTGGCAAGGTTGCTGACATCTGTGACTTATAGCAGCGCAGTTTCTCGGCAATATAGGATATTTGCTTACTTATCACCCCATAAGGAACACTCAAACGTCAATTCTCGTTTATTCTTTCGTTCAGGTTATATCTTCATTTATAAAACCCGTGCATTTGTCCCACCCTTGAAAAGGGCTGGTAACTTTATAGGATTTCTTGTGTTTGAGAGGCAATTATGTGTGGTTAAACCCCTTGAGATATTTTACCTTTTTAAAAAGGTTTTTGATAAAATGTACTTACAAATCCCAACTGTTGGATAGTATTAATGGATTCCAAAAAGGTATTATTTTATTTGACATTTTTTTTAACTTGAAATTTTGGATAATTAGTCTCATAGATAAAATAAAACAATCCATACCAAGCAGAAAATATTGAATTTGTTTGTAATGTTGCTGGTATGGTTATAATTCCTCAAACTCTAACATAATTCAGATGTAACATGACAGCCACAACTTTGAAGACATGGCAGCCCTAGGGATCCATCTGTCATATCGAGCATTAAGTATATAATTATTTGGTAACACGTACAAGACGCGTGGGTTGTCACGCGATGTGGCGTGTCGTTCCAGTCACTAATGAACATGTAATTACTTCTCCGCTGATCGCTCTGTATCAGAGTTTACAGTTCATAATGTGACAGACAGGCTGACATTGAATGGCTTGAACACTTTGAACAAACATTGTATTTTAAAGCCAGTAGTGTCCACTGTAAGAAAAATATTGGCCTTTTCTCTGGTGATTTAGGAATAGACTGGTTTGGACAGCCATATTAGTCTGTTTCAGGTTTGTAAGTGAGACATCGAAGCTTTGTACGTTGGTAGGCAGAGTGTGCCACGGGTTGGTGAAGTTGACTTGATGGATTCGAAGGAGGCTTGAAACCACTTCCATCTTAAAAATTTAGGTATCAAAATGTAGCACTGTAATACTTACTTAGTTATTTAAAAAAAAAATCAAGTATAGGCATCTAAATGGAACTTATAGGAGTTTACAAATATTTTTTCAGATAACAAGCCGCAATCGAAATACACTTTTAAATTAGAATCAAATGTGGTTTGTTGGCTAAAATACATTTGGTTAAACCTTTTTGAAATAACTGTTTAGAGTTTTGGCAAATTTTTAGGACTGTGTTTTCAAAACCAGTATGAAACTACAAAAACTAATATCAATTTAACCTCATACAGACGTGTTGGTAAATTAACTGATACCAATTAAGATGACAAGTATCAACTAATTGGTTTCGATGCTCGTCACTACAAAGTCACGCGTTCACTCAGAGCTAGTGATGTGAGTATGTATTCGTAGTTCCAGTTTCCGGTTTTTAACAATAAAAGTTAGATCAACTTATTTGAAATTATTTAAATAATGATTTTTTTTAAGAGCTTGCAGCTCTACAAAGTAAAATTATCATACTTCATTTCATTAGGACTATGAAACAAAAAGCTCCATATCTCTAATTTGTTTTCATCGTAATGTGAGTCCAAACTGTTACTTTTTTTTATTCATCATCATGCTTACAACTATTCGTTTCGATTACGCGAGCTAGTCTCATCCAGGTCAGTGTTTTTATTTAAGAAACAAGATATGTGACCAATAAAAATGTCTTCTCATGTGTATCAGAATCGTAGTCGGTATAAATCATTAGTCTTTGCTTAGCAACGAGAAGTTCCGTAACTCCGCAACGTCTCCGTATCCGAACAGGGCGACTCAAAGATTCAACACATCACTTTTACAAGTCGTGCGTTCAATCAGAACATTATTGTCGTGACTTGATTTGCTTACCTGTACGTGATTTACGCTTTTGAATCATCTCTTGTTTGTGATTTAAGTAAAGCCATAACTATATACGTAAGTACTTGTTTTTTATTTAATGAACATAAATAATTTGAATAATAAAAAAAACAACAAATGAGCTGTTGAATAATATTGGCAAAATCTTAAGGTATTCACTTCAAAATGTAACTTCTTTTAACTAACCATTGCCTAAAAATGTCTACTATCTCGATAAAAATCGTATCGACTAGAATCCTAAATAGATCATGGTCGTGAGGAGATATAAAATGAGGTAAGGATTCAAATCTATAAGGAAAACGTTGCTAGGTATGTGGTTCTCGATATGAGCCAATTCCTTTAAGACTGTTTGGTTCCTAAAGCTACGTTTCCATTTTGCATACCAAGTAGCCCGCATACATAGTGGATGCAGCATTAGCAGGAACCTTACGTACAGGGGCCGTATTCGCGTTCTTTTTTTGTTCGTTTGATGAATATTCGGATGTTTCTTACTACGATTTCCGACTTCATGTTTTATCGTTGATCTTATCGACTGAATACAATGTAGCTCATAGTAAGAAGCATCCGAATATTCATTGAACGAATGAAAAAACAAACGCGAATAACCCCCCAGGGTTTGAAATCAAATGAGTCAGTAGCTAAACTTGCACAAAATCGTGACTTTTAGAGAAATACAATAGCTGTATCGTGATAGTGTATCATCCAGGTACCCATGTTACGGATAATATTGGACGGGATCTGGCTTGTCAGGGCTTATCGGAACGTGGCGACTACCGCCACCGGTACGTGTTGTGTGACGCCTCAGCCGGCTCGGCTGTCGAGCTGCGGTTGGCACGCGGCCCTTGTTGGTTCATTTATATGCAACTGGTTAAAAGCATATCTATAATAAAGCCATCCATACTAATATTATTAAACTGAAAACTCGATAATTTGGAATGTTTCAGTTATAAAGCACAAAACGCAATGAAAAGGTGATCTGATTTGTTCTGTGTCACTATTATGTAATAGGATGCCCCAAGCCGCTGAACAGGTGATGCTGAAATTTAGCTAGAAGATTGTATCCTAGGGAAGGATATAGGCTATTTTTTTTTTAATATCGAGGGGTGATAATAAGGGTTGAAAGTTAGTAAGGAGATTTAATAAGTTTCAGTTGTAACTAGATGGCGTTGTTTCAGACGAACTTTTGGGTACCAGCTAGCTTACTTTAGCATACTTTTAGCAACAATTCTCAGTTAGTAAGCAACTTGATCTTGAGCGAGCACGGTACGTGCTTGATTTTAATTTAGCGCAGAATTTCAGGATGAATCAATCAACATTTTAATTTAAACTACGTAATTGAATTCCACTATTTTCAGAGAAAAGTTTAACAAATCAAACCTTCAATTAAGTTCTACACCCATAACTCTGATTGATATCAGTTTATTGTTTCATTATTAATTCAAAGCTTTTATAATAAAACCACGAACAAACTAGAATTAAGGAAATACTGCATCGCTGTTCACAATATTGCTTTAATCGGAAATATTCACTTAGGACAAGCAAGGTTCTCTATTCAACGCCCTGAAATAGTTGCGACAAACGATTCATTAATAGTTTGGTGCTATGCAAAACCAGATATTATCGAATATGAGTAAAATAATAAACCGGCGAGCATGTACAGTTCTTCCAACGGATCTAGGCATTCGTGAAGTTAGCCGTTTGTCTGTGCAGTGAACGCTTTTTCATACAAAATTGTGTTATGCGCAGACAAACGGCTAATTTCACGAATGCCTAGATCTGTTGGGCGAACTGTATGAAGAATATTATGAGAGTGAATTAAGCGAAAGTTGTATGTCAGGATCGTAACAAGTGGAGATCCGTGGTCTCTGCCTACCCCTTCGGGAGAGAGGCGTGATTTAAATGAGTAAATCAAAATAAATGTATTCATTAATTATTGTCACTAATTTTGTTACCAGTATACGAACAGTGTTAAAACACTTGTTTGCACGAAAAAAGCCTTAGCCTTTTTTAACATCATTTAGTTTAGCAAGACGATTTGGTTGCACTTGAGTCAGACTGGGGAACTGTGGCCTTGGAGGGCAGAGAGTGAAAGATAAAGGGAAACCATGGTAGGTTAGTAAAAAAAGATTTCACCTAAGCAAAATTAAAAAAAAACACGTGAAAGGTCCAATCCAAAGTAAGACAAAGGACTCTGTACTTGCTGGATTTTTTTTAATGAGTTGATTTTTAGCTCAACGCAATGATATGGTACTGTAATTAATATGGAAATAGTCACCGTTTTATCAGCCTTTTTGGATCCGATAACCAATATCCGGGTATAATATCATCAATCTCGTAATAAGATGAGGTCGTATTGACAAAAATGTGTTTGGACTTGCTTACTTGTTTAGACAACATCAACGGATCTGGAATAAGTAACATAAAAAGATCTGAGAGAACGTCTACCGCACCTTGGGGATACAGTTGTGAACCTGTTTACGTTTACGTATTGACAGGGCCCTTATCGTGACATCAATATGCCACAACTAATGCTTGGACGTTCTGTCAAATCTCGCTCTTTACATATGGTCCTCCTATATTAAGGGTTATTTAATGGATTAAAGTGGAACTCAAAGTGGAAACAAAACCATTGATGGATCAGAGTGGAACTCAAAGTGGAAATAAAACCATTAATGGATCAGAGTGGAACTCAAAGTGGAAACAAAACCATTGATGGGTCAGAGTGGAACTCAAAGTGGACACAAAACCATTGATGGATTAAAGTGGAAGAAAAAGTGGAAACTAATCCCTTAATGTATTGGATTAGTGGATCAGAGTGGAATAGGGCATATTATTAAGCATATATTTCTATAACGGCATGCAGCGTGCCTATACATAATAAGTCTATGATCCATACATATTCAATCAGATCACCTAAGGAATTGAGCAATGTACCGATTGCATTAATGAAATCCAAGCGAGACTGCGCAAAATATTGTATGAATTGTGTCCTATGTATTTCTATGTCGAAGATTTTGCAGTGCCTGGAAAACCCGTCACTCACAAGATTACGTGTCCATACATAATGAGTGAATGGTCTATACATATTCATTTGGATCACAACTCCAGTAAGCGCTGTGTTTCTGATTGTCATAATGAAATGCGGGTGCTACTCGGCGCATATGGATTTGCGTATTTGATTTGTTTTGTCTGCGTCTGGCAGGTTTTCGATTGCCTAAACCATCAACAAGATTTTCATATTTCCCCTGGAGGTGTCATACTTTTAAATTTTACGGTACGTGTTTGTTTCTAACTGGTTCTAATTTCGATTGGAAAACGTTGTGGTAATCGGTTATCTGTTGCAGATAGCATTGAAATAATCAGCAATGGAAAAGTATTTTCGTTAAACATAAACAGAAAAATACATAATTTCCAGTGGAACGGGATCATATCACTAAGATCGTTCAAGACAGGCATGTTTTCATTACATTGTCAACATAACCGATGGTAACCGCAAGTTTGCTAGCTATTGTTAGCTAACTCTAGGCCATAGAGTAATGCACTGATACATAACATGCATAGGGTACGGCTAGATGTTTGCGCAACACGATCTATTGTTTTCGTATATTGACTAATGTTATAACCAGATGTTCACAACAGTTCAATTTGAGAATTGAATTACGTTCTGTTATTTGCGCTGTGAACGTTCGAATATAAAATCGATAACAAGATAATAAAAATAGTGAATGAGACTGGAGCTGGGGCCGTATTCGCGTTCCTTTTTTCGTTCGTTTGATGAATATTCGGATGCTTCCTACCACTATCTCTGACTTCAAAGGCCAATTTTTCAAACGTTAAAAAACGGTCCTAACCTAGGATCAAATATTCCAAACCGAAAAATTGGCCCTTGAAGCCAGAAATCGTAGTAAGAAACATCCGAATATTCATCAAACGAACGAAAATAACCCAGGACCGGAAACAATTGCTGAAGCAAGTTGGTGAAATTTGGCGGCGTATTGGGGAACGGTAGACGTTCAAGTCAATCTTAGGTTAGTTTGAAGATATCCAAGTGGGTTTATAGAAAAAACTGATAATGATAAAGAATAGGTAAGTAAATAATTTGAACGTCTAAAATTGTCACTTTGTTTTCTAGAAAGAAAAGTTTCGACATTCATTTACACTCAGCAATTGTACCGGACGTTTTAAGTAACTGGTTATGAATATGAATGTAAAAATAACCTCTACCACTCAAATTATGTCTTAGTTTATATCTACAGTACAACTATAAGGGTTTTTATCATCACTTGTACATTAATCCAAGTATAATACAGACACACACTACCATAAATTCAATTAAAAGCCATTCAAAATTCCGTTCTGAAATCAAACCGACAATTAGCCGTGCCGCGAACGCAAACAGAATTAATTATGGCGACGTTGAATCATTATCGACGAGGCACAACGATGTCTATAATTATGCTACTGTCAAACTCAAATTACACGGTAAGTTCATCATTAGAGACGGGTATAGTTGTCTGTTGTTCTATATCACGAAAGCAGGTTTTTTTATGATAAATGGGTCGGCTCTTGACCTCGAAACTTACACAGGCAGGTTGGTCTAAACAGTATGTGTAGATGCACATGCACATTGTTTCTGTGTGCGTAAGCTCGGGACGCTTCATGGACGAATGAGCAGTCAATATCGCTTACGCACACAGAAACAAATCTACACACATAATTAAGACCAACCCGCCTTAGATAGAATAACTATATATATATATATATGTTGTAAGGAGGTTTACGCTTAGTGTTTTTATGACCGGCCGCCTGCCTGACGTCAACCCTTCTTGGGAATACTTGTTGTATCTAGCCGACGATGACTAAATGTCCCCCATCGTCGCCTTTAAGGCCATCCATCTTGCTGCCTCGCCACCGGGGGTGGATTGCTAAGAGCCGAGGCAGACTTAGAGCACTAAGCGGGGGGCAACCGCTAAACTCGAGCGCAAGCACTCGAACCCCTCACCAGGTTTAGCCCACGAGCCGACGTGGTTTCCGGGGTATGGCCGCTGCATGCAGGACAGCTACTTAGAGCCACTGGTGCGAGTTTTATGGGCTATCAACGATTTTTAACCATCAGGATCCGCTGCTTCCGGCTAACTAGCGGATTGGACGCTGATACCCCACTACACCCCACAACTATAACACTGCATGTATAGGACGCGATAGTTGTGTCATCGTGATTTGCCGTGACGAGCTCGAGGCATTTCACAAGCTAATAAACTTCAATAAGCTCGGTATTTTGTAAAAGTAGTTCTATAACTATGTTGTCGATTGATGCGCAAAGGTCTACCTCAAGTCCTTCTAACTCTCTCCTCTGATAGATTCCACTACCCACTATCAAAGATTACAAGAGTGGTACCTCTAGCGCTTTCTTGACCAACATCGGCAGGCATCGCCTCTCGTCAGGCTGCCAGGTTGTAAAACGTAGGTATTTAGTTAAGTACATAAAAATATTTGACATCGTACTGAATACAAGGCA
Organism: Epirrhoe tristata; assembly: GCA_951394285.1. Classification (NCBI taxonomy): domain Eukaryota; kingdom Metazoa; phylum Arthropoda; class Insecta; order Lepidoptera; family Geometridae; genus Epirrhoe; species Epirrhoe tristata. The sequence continues at coordinate 7,719,920 of OX596152.1, read as the reverse complement.
TTTAAAAATTTGAGTTTTCGAAATCATTGGCACAGTTTGATAAAAATGCAATTAATTTTATTAAAAAAAATAAACGAAGCATGAAAATTCCTCTGATAATAAATAAATTACATCCGTAGTGACAACGGAGTGTATATAATTTCAGAGGTAATTTGAGGCAGTAAATTAACTTGACGTTTCCCTGTTTGGGTAATAAAACAATAGTAAGGTCACTTTCAGGTTCGAAATCATGTAATTATGAATAAAACACAGTACAATACGTTCTTTAGCTCTCTGAAGTAGCTGCGCTGAAACCATTTTTGATGACGCCTAAAATCGTGCTATCTTGCTTACTCTAGCAAACCTGCGCAATCGTCTATTCAAAGGACTCTATTGCACCTAACTTCAGAGAGCTAAAAATCCGTTGTACTTAGTATACTTACTATAGATTATATTTATCAGTCTACGCATTTATGAATACTTCGGCTAGTTTACATATTCCATCTTGAACAGTCGCTACCGATTATACTGTAGTGTGAAACACACTATAAAGTTCCACGGTTCACTGATTGACTAGAAACTGGAATAAGTTATGGTAACCAACTCTGGTGACGCGAGTATTTAGGTCGCCTTAAGGCCTCCGTCATGGCTTAACGACTTAAATAACCGGGACTCTATTTAACGAATTTAATTTAGTGTTTAAAATATCCCCGTTAAGACTATTTATATCCTATTTTTCTTCTAAACTATTATTAAGAAACTAATACAATTTAGAATAGCAAGAAATACATTTTTCAGTTCAACATAAATATTTGCAGAATAAACATTGAACAAGTAAGCAAACAATTTGCTTCCGAAGGCATTACTGCTGCAGCTTTTATGAAATACAGCAGTTCGCTTAAAATAATTCAGCTAGCAAATAACCGAAACAGATAACTTTGAATGTCTTTTTATTCGTTTTTAAAATGTGGCTGAATGTTACAACATTAACATATCTACAGATAACAGCTACTAATATAACTAAGGGTTTCGTGACTGACAGATATATCCACGCGCAGCCTAAACCATATAAGTCCTAGGAACATGACACTTCCAGCTACATTTACTCTTATGATGTATGTAGGGGTGCACTAGGAAAGGAATTTGGGATATTCTCCCCATAAGGGTCTCCCTCTTAGGGGTAGAGTCGACAATGTTTGTATGAAAATCATTTTCATAGCGCACGCTAGTTACTGAAAAATATAGCACTACATAGACAGTAATACTAGATACCGGATAAAATCTAAAGAAATAGGTATTTAATACCTTCGGATTATTCTTTTAAAAAACGTCGACAAGCCTCACAACGCACAGGAAGTAGGAGATTAAACGATTTCTCACTTGAAGAGATATAGGGACAAGCGAAGAGGAAAAACATACTTCGGTTGGGCGCGCTCGCTTAACCAGGAATTTCGATTACACGGACAAGGAAACTCTCTAATGCTGCTAATGTTCAACGCTCAGGAGGAATACTTTAATTCGTAGGAAAACTGTCGGATTCGATATCGGAAACTATCCGACCAATTTTAATAGTTAGAAAGGCCATCGGAGTCTATGTTGGAAACTACCGCTGCAATTCGTTGGGTAGTTTCCTACAACGAGTCCACTGGCCTTGGAAATGAATTAAAATACCCCTCCACTATGATCGGCTGCTTAATACATACAAAGAGAATGTATCAAACTGAAATTCAAAAACCCTGGCAACATTAAATTTGGTTCCACCATCACATTACAGTAATGGAGCTTTATATGTTTAAAGTTCCTTACAAAGTCGGCTAACGCGGAACACTTGATCTCGGTTACTAAGTCTGAACATACACTATAAAAATTTCATTTAAATATGAATATTCGGATGGATCGCTTACGTAATGTTAACAGCTGTACATCAAAGCCTAAGCTTACGTTATCAATATTTTGCCCATTTTTATCACGTGACACTTTTTTCATATTTTGATCAAAGCCAGGACGGAATATGTCACTGATTAAATAACAGGACTAAAGGTGAACCGAAGAAGAGGCGGCCACTCAATTTCAATCCATAAAACTGTAAGATAAGGTTCAATGTTGGTTGGATCATAGACCTTTTGCTGTCGGCATAATTGGAAATGTTAGGCGTAGGCTCACCTATACTACAGGCATATAATAAAGATAATGGAATCGACCAAATCTAAAGCTTGTTTGATAGTTATTTCAGTACTAATGCAACGTAATTGAGAAGAGATATTGACTGAACCAAAAAATAAAAATGTTATACTTTGGCCGTAACGAGGTACCGGTAAAACAAGTCTCGACATTAATAGGATTGTTGTTATTGGAAAACTTACATAAGGTAAAGATTCTGCTCCGAGGGAACTCAACATCTCGCTAACAACGGCTTTTACTTACCTGAAAAGAGACAAGAATAAATCAAACAAACACCAACAAACAATTGAATCACAGCAAAATAATAGATTTGCAATCCTTTTCAGGAAAAATACAATTTTCGTAAATGTATGACAAATATTTGGCAACGGGAGTCTTCGCCTTTGAAGCTGTGAAACTCCAAGTAATAAACCTACTTTTAAAAGTATATCTAATCAACGTTGATGTTAGATTATGTATTATTCAGTTGTGACCTTAAATTCTGGTGCACACGAGAAAGACACGAATGTCGGCGCACGATAAAACGGATGTGAGCGATGTCACGCGAACTAGTGTCATCAGCTCACGACACGTTGGATACAAGCAACACTAGTGCAAGAGTTGAATTTAAACATTTTACAATATACATAATCATCACTAATAAAAAACCGTGAGGATGGTAAAACTTATTATTAAACACATATACCAATGTAACTTGCCAAATAAACTAAAGACGCGTTATGCCAATGAGAATAAACATTACTTGAGTTAGGTTATGTCGACTCTAGTTAACAGACAATGCAAACTAGAGCACAAGTATTAAGTGACTATTTAGACAATTTGAAATGTTATGACGAAAACTCTACCAAAGCTCTTGCCATATATCCGGGATTGATTTTCAGCATTCCGGGGATATTAAACGTCTAGTCAGCCTCAGACGGGACTGGTCGTGCGTGACACTAGAGGCATTCGCTCAGCTGCACTGATTAATACCGGCAGAACTGTTGCAACTCAGATTGCACTCTTCAATGTTCGCCCAAACAATCCTTTGATTCCAAATAGGTCAAACTATTATGGCAGAATTTATTCATCAATTGAGCTGTAATTAGATTGTAAATATGCGCAGCTATTCAAAACACTGCGGTATGCATTTAGAACGTATTGGAAATTGAGTAATTGTAATTGAAACGTCAATATTTAGGTAAGTATATTTTTTGCTTTCAGATTGATTATGAAAGATTAAGTTTTTAATAAACGATTGATGGTATGATCAAAATACACAACAAAAAGCCTGATTATGATTACCTAACAAGCGAATGTACCGGTAAGGTATTGTCCAATCAATAGAATCAAATTGTGCCAGTAAGGAGCAAATGGCTTGCACGACATTTGATGCCACAGTTGGTTCTGAGCCGTGTTGCGCAAGTGATAAGGTTTGTAACTGGTCAGTTAATATCGTTTCCGTATACGATTAAGTAGCGTATCACAAAGTTACAATAACTACGTATCTACGAATGGACACATGTCAACCCTCATCAGGGCAATATTCACGATAGGATCCACTCGAGTCGCCCTTCAGATGAGGGTTCATAATTGGTTGAGCACGAGCTCGATCGAGGATTACGTTTGTTATAGTTACTGTGACGCGTTTGATGGCAACCTAACGGGGAAATGTGGCCGCGAATGTATGTTCTGCAACCTTAAACAATGAAAAGTTCTAATCGTGTAGCCTGTTTTGATGGGCAGACGTTTATAGCTCTAAAGTTGCCAGTGTCCATTGTACATTGACATATCATCTATGGTATTTACGTAGCGACTGTAAAAAAAAAACCTACTAGTATATCTACGCCCAAATTCAATTACAAACTAGTGCACTTTTAAAACTAAAGCCGACGATTTTACACAAATGCGCAGCGTTGACAACATGACCATTTCATTGCCAATCGACGATTTTCATTCAATCGGATCCCAAAATTAATCTGAAAATGTACTCCACGTAATAACAGACACCGCAAGCCATCAATTCAAGAGGAAGTGTGCTTAATTACAAAGCCCACTCGAAACCTCCAGTAATCACTGTGCTCGGGATCGGTCGGTACTTCAAAGGGCAATTCGGATATACCTATCATCTTTACTAAAGCTATTCCTGATCGGGTTACCCACAAACAAGTGCGGAGTAGGCGCCGACCGTTGTCTTACACGGACTCACAATAGAAGTTGGTAACCATAAGGTCTTATCAACACTAACCTTTCCTTTTGAATGAAGTTGTAGTCTATTTGATGAAAATGTTCTAATCCATTAGCCTCCTACGTGCTACAAAGCGCTCTGTTCTTCTAAGGGCACATGAAGATGACACGTAGATTAGGTATTAGTTTCTAGAACAATAGAGCCTCTGGCAGCATGAACAATTCAATCAATATCTAAGGCAGGTCGCTAACAGCAAAGTCGGGGCGGCGTCGAGGCGGGGTCGGGGCGCGGGCGAAATTGACGTGTGCTAAGCGTCGAGGCGGCGGCGTGTATGTCTTGTTTTATTCATTCAACATATCATCTTCAAAAGATGAGTAGAGACAGGTGATAAGGAGTCACGGAAGGGGCGCGCGCCTCGCCCGCGCTGCGCCCCCGCCTCGCCCGCACCTCGACTCTTGACTTTTTTCTTTTTCTTTTTTTTCAACGAGATTCGCGCCCGCGCCTAAGAGTGCTAACTTCTGCAAATACGTCATTTATATTTTGCATTTATATGAAGTCAGATGAGGTGCCATATCTGAAGGATTATGCTCCAAGCATAGTGCTTCAGTTCGTCTCCTCGGTTATGAAAGGCAACTTAACTCTTATTTCAGAGTTCCTCGTAAAGGTTTGACGACGTCATTCTTGCACTGTAAAACGGGCGTGCACTGACGAGTCCTCAGCTAAGACAGGAAGGTAAGCACTTCGGTTGCGAGGCGTTATGACGTGAAGTGTAATTCAGGTGAAGATAAAGGTTTCACGCGAAATGGCAGATTTTATGCTCTGTAGATTCACAGGCTTTCAGCAGCACCTTTAGCCTCCCATTTAAGTTTTATTAAAGCACTAAACTGTGAGCATCATTGTATACTAAAACACAAGTATAAATCTTGTTGTTACTGATTTTTTTTGTTTTTTTTTTATAAGAAAAGCTGGCAAGTCCCATTAAAAAGTGCAAAGTCAAAAAGCATTTATTCAGTAGGACTGCTGGGATCACTTTGAATCGTTTTAAAACTAGGTGATTTTACTCCCCGAGATGGCGCGCACTAGGGGAGGCCTATATCCAGGATGATGATGATGATTTTACTCCTGTTCCTTACTATTAAGTAAGTATATAAATTCGAATAGAAAAATAATTTGCTTTGTTTGGTTCTGTTTTTTATCAAATGCAAGTTGGTTTTGTGCAAACTGCTGGCCAAAGGCAATAAATAATTTAGAAATTGGTGCCAAAAAATACTTTTCACAATAATTGAAAGACTGAAATTCGGGTAGCCTTCATAAGCATACACCATTTTCGTCTAATTACTAATTAGTAACATGAGGATTATAATCCAACGTGTAAATTAGGCAAGGCCGCGGGTCGGAGCACAAATCCGATAGCTTGTTCATTTGACGTAGGTTTAAATAAGCTTTATGCCATTTCAAATGGACAGTGAATGGAATAGAAATACTGATTTTAATATCGTAAGTGCTGATTAATTAATATGGACCAAATTGACAATATTAGTATTTGATGCAGAACTAAGAGTATATGTTGAACTAATATCAATATAAATTGAGAGTGCAATTACATTACATGCAATAACGCATGCTGGTATTTTCAGCATCCATTTGTTTTACAAATTATTGTGGCGCTAGAAATGCTGACATGTTGTTTTTTTTAGATTATACCGCACGAACAAATTAATTTGTTTGTCCTAATTGAGGTTATTATGCTTTAAACGATACAAACAGAGAAAAACAGAAAATAAATAAATAATAAATAAATAAATAATGCTGGACTTTTCACACAGCCCCAAAGTAAGCAGAGCTTGTGTTATGGGCACTAGATGACTGAAATACTACTTAGGTATATACTTTTTGTTTGTAAATACATAATATTATACATAGAAACACCCAGACCCGGGACAAATATTTGTAGATCATACAAACATTGATCCCGCCGCGGGGATCGAACCCTTCGAAGCCTTCGCCCACTGCGCTACAGAGGTCGTCAAATAATAATAACGATCATAAAAGAAGCAGTCGCACGCCGAAACGACGCATAATTCACAAAACTTGTGAACTCAACTGCAATCGCGAGTCCCTTTAATCATCCCCGCAGAACTTTTATTTTTCCTTTCATCCCAACAAACTTTCGCGCTTCTGTAAAGCAGAAAAACTATTCCGTATTTATAGTGGAGCACAAATATTTATGCACAGTTCTTTTGCCGCACGGCCGAGCAATTGCTGATTTGCTCTACTCAAGCCGACGATTCGCTCTTCACAGACGGCCAGGGAAATGAGCGCGCTCCATCCAGGCAATGCTTTAATAAGTAACATGAAAGTAGACAGTGTAACAGCCACTTCCTTTCAGGGAGCGTTCAGAGCTTCGAATAGTCACGATTATCTCTTCAGACGGGCGTAGATGAATGGATTCGACGCGCTGTAGATGAGGAGCCAGTGATAGCTTGAAGTCATGTTCAAGTTACACAAACTGGCATGTTACACTCGCTCGTGGAGCCTAAAAGTGTACTTATCTAATAAGAGGTTATCGTCATACTCAACGACTAATCTAAATGTTGTTTATTACTAGATTGTTTTAGGGTTTCACTGATACGAAACGATATTGAGAGAAAGCAATTGTATAGCGATACAATTTTATAAAGGTTATGCCAGATGATGATGATGATGATGATTAATGTAGATGTTTATTACTTTATGTCATGAAGAAAACCTTTGCTGGCTCCAAGGTTAAAACCCAACGATATCTATAATCCTCGCAGGCTGAACACACTAATTGAAAACGTGACAGTCACTCGTGGGTGAAAGGCGTGTTTTTCTGCTGGGTATAAGGGTAAGGTGGGATATTACGCACAATTGGATGTCAGACGAGATTTGGAGGTAGGGACTTAAGGACCCTAACTGAGATTTTTTGGTTGTTGAATGAGTGTCGGAACTTTATATTGGTATAAGAAGTTGCGACTTTCCGCTATGATGTTCGAAAGAGCTAGTGGCACGACAGGAAAAAATATCTCGTCGTAGGTACAGACTATATCTACCTCAGGCTCCGGTCTCTCGCAATTGTAGGTTTAACTATAATTTAAGTCATAGTTTTTAAGATCTATGTAAGTAATGGACCTTTGTGAGAGAAAATAAACTAATTATTTATTTATTATTATTTATTTTAAAATACGTAAATAATTGTATGGTGTGCAATAGCAGACATAATTTATGTAAACCTCAGTAGATATTATCTCTAATTAAAGTGTCTTTGATGTTTGTGCCCAATGTTAAAATAATTTAAATATAATTAAGTTCATTTATTATTTTCATCAACATTATATTATATTTTTGCGACACAATGCAGGCACAATCGCTAGCAATAAATATGTATGAATAATAAACAAAAATGCTATAGCATTTTTCTACAGGTCTTTACTTTATAAAGTAGAGACCTGTAGACCACATCTGGTGAAGTCAGACTGGATGATGGTGAATAATCGAATTAAAAGCCGAATTTAAAGCCTATTTGAGAAACTACTTAAGAGTACGCCTTAACATACTCGTACTATTAATTATTTCACAGCCAAATCGAAAACTAAACCTCAGCAGTTTCCGTTTCCGGTACGAATAACCACCAAAATTATTTCGACAATCTCAGGGACTAATTACAAACATTCTAGAAAGGCAAATTCCAAGGAGATTCGTAATTAAAGCAAGTACATATTTTATGCGGAACAGGAATTAGACGCAGTATTACAGAAATCAATTTACGATATTAATGATATTGAACATTCATTATTTTTGGCTTAATTCGACCTTCTTTTGAGAGGTAAAAACCTTATTTTGACTGAATACTGTATTCTGTATTGATTCCTAAAAGCATTTATCAATTTGTGTGATCATAACATTTAAGATTTATCACGATAATGTACCAAAATTAATTCAAGGAATGCGCTAGCCCTAGCTTTGTAAGATACTCGTACGTATTTTTTATTGATGAATATTTTCTAGAACTTAATGTTTAAGTTATAATAAAAATTTATGTAATTTTGAATTGTAAGTGATGTACGTATATTTGGACATGCTAAATTAATTTAGTTAGATCTATAGATAGCTAAACTCATCCAGTGTTTTGGGCACGCTTCCGACTGACAGTAACCTGGATCAGTTGAGCTATCTATAGATCGTTTCTAACGATCGTTAGATAGCTTGACTAATCCTGTTGTATTTTGTAAATATATGTAAATATGGAGGGAGTGGGGGGAGGCCTTTGCCCAGCAGTGGGACATTGAGGGCTGATATAATAATAATAATAATGTAGTAGCATAGTTTCTGTAAATAAAGTTATTATGGATTTATAAAATGTAAAAAAATTTTTGTTAGACATCATGCGCCCTTAAAACAGGCATAGACATTATGAAACCAGTCACTTAACCTTAACTTTCAGACATGACTATACAAACGATTACTACGGAACAATTGCTCTTAACACGACCGTTAGTTGCCAGTATCACGGAACCTTAGCACATTAAGCGACACCGAATAGTGATGTCTTTGGTACTGTGATATGCAATTTCCTTACGACCAAACTTTTTCGGCACGTTAAAGTTTCCCTTTAGAACTTTGAAACTAATGGGATGTAAAAAACATATTTCTATGAAGATTCTGATTCATAACGATGAGGCGTAGTACTTTGAGCGTGTCAAGATCTCATGTAACACACATTTTCGTCCATAAACGTTATCTGACCTTCACATAAAAGAAAAAGCTGATGTCTGTCAAGCTACAATAGACATGTCTTACGTGATCATTCAGGCCTCATCTCGGCTTACAAAGGCCAGACGTCTAAAGAAAAAGCTCATTTTACAATAATAATATCGCATTCATCCCAGATTTTTATCTCCAAAATAAATTTACCCAAAACGATGATAGCAGCAGTAATATGTGACATGAAAGTCATGACGTGATCGAAATGCGTGTCGATGCGGGTCAGAAATACGAAAATAATGTTTTTAAAGATGAATTATTGCGAGAGAGAAATCCCGGTGAGCGATCCATCACAGTACGACAGAAACAAAACGTCGCCGCGACGACACGTGTCGCAGTTTCGGACGGACGAGTCGGACGGCTAATGGCATTCGTTCGACGAGCCCGTTCACAACAACCTACACAAAATGTTGAAATCAAATCAATGGTATTTTTTCAATGGCGCGGTGAAGGGGCCAGGTTGCGAGGTTTTTAATTTAAATAAACCCATAAAAGGCACTCTCATTTCTTAGTTCGACTGTAATCCTGGTACAGTATATGATACGTTTCATGGGAGACAGACGGGAAGAGTTTGACAACACAATAAAGAAAAGTCTATTTGGCAGCCTTGATATCTCTCAGGAAGATTAGCAAGAAACGTGTAGATTATTCGTGAAAGTACCAAAATAGACAACCAGTGGGTAAATACATTAGAAGGTATCTATAGCTAGAGCAGTTTCCGTTCATGTTTTCATAATAGAGGTATGTTCCAAAGGCAAGCAACGTCGCAACAAGCGAACACTCGAATCTATCATCGCCGGAGAGCAAAAACACGGGCATCGTACGCGACCCGATTAAACATGATGAACGAGCGATGGTAAATAACGAAACGACCTAACTGTTCCACTAACGACCCCGATACCAGCCCTCGCATGTTTCATTCCTGAATTTTATTGAGCGCCGATAAGTGTTGATTTTAACATCAGTGTATAATAAACGGGAACAGTCGAACATTTTGATTTCCATCTACGTACGACGTAGCAAAGATATAAGTTTCGCGGATTAGTCAATGAAGCTTCTTCTACATATTTAATTTATTCCAGCTTATTTTATAAATGACAGAGTCCAAAATTAATTGTTAGTACAGTTCGCCCACTGCGCAGAACACAATTTTGTATGAAAAATCAATCACTGACAAACGGCTAACTTCACGAATGCCTAGATCCGTTGGGCGAACTGTAACAAAGAACTCACTAAAGTAACAACAAAGACAAACCTCAAAGTGATCTGGAGGCGTAAATACAAAAAAGTTTTTCGCAGAAGCCTTGAATTGTATCAATCACTTTGAAATCGCTCTAAATAAAGCATCAATCGACGAAAAAACAGCGAGTCGAAGGGATCGAAGACACAAAAAGAATCCGGAAGTTGTTGAGACTGTATCACAATAGCACAAAGGAGCCACGGGGCAACACAAAAGGGAAAATAGCGAAGTGGAAACTGAAAACCTCACGGAGAATATTTTTCTTCTCGGTATTAAACTTCTTAATGAGGTTGGCAAAATAATTGTTGTAACACTAGCAAGGTACAAGGAATGGATAGCATTAATTAATTAAAAACAGAGCGCGGCGTGGTCTAACGAAAACGTAACGAACACCTTAAGGCACTGTCTGGAAGTCTGTTGGTACGCATTACAACTCGTGTTTATGAGATTTAGAGCAGTCAGATTTTAATAGAATATTTACTTAATAAAAAGTAGGAACACAAATTCAATTGAGACGCTCTTCGCAAGCTCCACAGAAACGTTACAGTAATATAGAACGCCAAAACGGATACAATATATAAAATGTAAAAAGGGAGGACGCGTCCAAACTTTTGGATTTCCCTTTCATAACTTTTTCCAAGTGCCTTTTTTTCCTACCATTATTTTATTATGCCTCATTTGACTAAAAGAAAGTCCGGGTGAGGCGTCCGGGTTATGTGTCCGTCCCTTCATTTAAAATATGTATGTCAGTCCATACGCCGTCACAGAGTATGGACATCCCAAAGTTATATACTAACACCTTTCGTTGAAAGGGGTATGCGAATGTCTTTTGTTTTTCTGATTTGAACACACTTCATTATAATGGAAAGAATACGAGTAGATATAAATGACAGTAATGACATTAAAGTGTGGATAAAATGGGAAGAATGTGGATAAAGGTTAATTTTATCTACGCTCTAATATCATTCCTGTTATTTTTATCTATTCTGTACGTAGACAATTGCCATGCTAAGTGAGCTGTATGCTGTATTCAGAATGTGGGTATTGATTCTCTCCTTGTGAAATCTTGACACACGGTATGGAAATGAAATTCATCCATTGACGTTTAGTTCTATTTAGACTTTACAGGAGCTATAAAGTCTCTAGTTGCTTTTGATGGAGCACAAAATCGAGATATGCGATATTTTCGGGTAAAGTTGACGAAAAAATGTAGCTAAAGTCGTAAACATAATGAAAGCGTATTCCGGCGGGAAACAGAAGATATTTTATCTCTACACTTTCCGACTTAGTAGATTCCCACTCATTCATTAAGGCGGAAATATTTTCTGCCGTTAGGTAAAAACATCATTAGTGGTTTCATGTGAAAAGGAAGGTGGGAAAATCCTTTTAGGTGTACTGACACGGCCGTTTGTTTTAAGTAATTTTGTATTCTGTCTGACAAAAACTGATGAAATGTTGTTATGAAAAGTAGACTGACACTGATAACCCCTCCATTTTTTTTGTGTAGTAACGAAGAAGAACTTCCTTCCCATCACAAATTTCATCTTTCCTTCAAATTCATGATTTTTTTTCTTAACTACGCACACCTCAAATAAAGATATTATGATTTAAAATACAAAAACTGTTATTTCTGAGCAGCAATTGATGATTGTAGAATCATTAATTGCTGCTCCCATTAATTAAATATACTCGTAGGAGTATATTTTTTTCTAGGACATTTTTAGAATAGAAGTATCTAATTAATGACAAATATGAGCATAGATAGATAGAAACTGGCTGTAAGTGTAGGTGAAGTTCGGCACAGTCTCAGCCTTTGGCACTAGAGCTTAGAAGCCGTAAACAAACATCGAGTGGGTTATCTAAGCCGCAGCCATGTTTAGTTACGTTTTGGGCACATAGCTCCGTATTCGGTTACAGTTTGGCACTGAAATTAGTTTATTCAAGGACAATGGGGATACGCAAGACTGTAAGAAACACTTAAATAGTAATTTCAAGTGATTTCCGAAGTTTCTAGACGGGTTAACATTTTCAATGATTTCTTGTACCCAGAAATCTGAAGACTTTGAATTATACTAAGGAATCCAATAAAACATACCAAAAAACCGCTAAGATTAGAATAGTGATATTTCGTAATTGACTTTTATATAGATAGCAAAACTTACCGGTTTCCAGTTTTTCATAATGTTGCGCCCAAAATGAAGGACCATAAAACAATTGAAAGTAAATTATTGAAATACACACACATATTATCTGAAGAGATTATCACATTTAAACGAAATAATAAAAGTAATCCCATCGATACGAAAACAACAACAACAATAACAAAAACTCGATCCGAATCCACGCGTTACGCAACAAACCATTAGCGGAAGGACCATTTGTTACCACTTAACCGTAATTTAGGGAAAATGTCATTCTGAACTTCGGTATATAGGTACCTTCTAATCACCCTCGCTTAAAAGTCGGCAAGTTCCCTCAAGTGGGTCAAAGTAACTGAACAGTTTAGTCGGTAGTTTGTTACTGTGAATTCATTTAAATATCCTTTGAAAGTAACTCGTGTTTAATTTTGTGACAGCGTCTGAGTTCATCGTGCGAAATCGAGTTTGTGTGAAAGTTATGCCATAATTAATTTGTTGGTACCCAGTTCGTTCGATGATCTTGTTCAGGTAATTATTTTATCCAAGACTAAGGCCAATTTCAAGCCCTAATCTAGGATGAAATAGTAATTTTATTCCATCCTAACAAAAACATGGTGTTCCCTATAATGATCGAATGTTGAGATGACGGCTGATAGAGCTGATATGAAGAGGAGAACCTGTTGTGCCTTTTATATAAGGCAGTGGGATAATGGCAGACAGACGATGAAAAGTAGAATGCTGGTCGATCTCGACAAAGTCTGGACTTTCATGTCGAAGGTCTTGAGTTCAAAATACCATTAATTTGAACCCAAATCAATGAAACAAATCTAAGGATTATATGCCTTGAAACCGCTCCGAGCAGTGTAGAAAAGCAAGGTCAAGGGGAGTCAGCATTCTTTGAAAGGTGACAATCAGATTAAAAGTAATGTAATTCAGAAAATGCGATTTCAACTTAAACCTACTCCAAGGATATTTATTGCCTAAATTATATGTTTGTTTTTTCTTTTATTGTACTACCAAAGTACTTTTTTTCTCAATTCTCTGCTCTCGTTTTTCTTTAGCAGCTAGAGAAGAAGCTAGAGGAAAGAAAGAAAAATAATGTTATTTTTTTTCTTTCTTTCCTAAAGTCCAGTCTCAGAAATAATCTGTGAAATACCTTGTCTCGGACAGTACTTACATATTACAAAATATTTTTCTTTTCGTATATTTCATGCTGTTCGCAGGTAACGTACGTGAATCTTGAGTCAGGACTGGTTCCCATTCGTACGTAATGAGCTTTTGATGTGTTCACCTAAATATGAGCGTTCATTGCTGTATGAAAAGTAAGTTTTATATAAATAAAGTTAACTTTTTTTAGGTATTTTATTCAAGAACTTTATGATAATAACTTTACGATTTCAGTTGAAATTGCAAACTTATGAGACATTTTTACCTATGTATATCTTCTATGCTTTCTTGATGATAATTATAAGATTCTCGAGCTTCAAAATAATTTTATCGCTGAACAAGTTTTTATTTTCAACCGACTTCAAAAAAGGAGGAGGTTCTCAATTCGTCTGTATGTTTTTTTTTTTTTTTTATCTTGTTACGCGATTGTTCCGCCATTTGTTGACCGATTTGCAAAATTCTTTTCATGTTTGAAAGGGTATACTCCAGAGGTGGTCCCATATAAATTTTATTCCTGAGGGATTGATAGTTTCCCCGTAAAACTCTAAACACCTTCCCTCCTAGCCATGTCACAAATAGAAATCGAATCGACAGCCTGACGCCCTGAGTCACACCGCGTTTCGAGTCAAACATTGAAGTCGGTTTTCTTTTTAGTATAAAAACGTAATTATTCTAAATATGTACTGAATTAATAAGGTTAATTTAGGCATTAAAATATTGAACTAAATATTTTTTTAAATTAAAACTTGCCTTTATGACTAGGCAGGTATAGTTTTTTGCTATTCTGTAAAATAAAAAAAGCACGTTCATATAGTAACTTCAATTTCATCTTGTTAAATCTAGGATTGTTAACGCAGAAACTACGAGTATACAAAATATGGACACATTTCTAAAAGAAGAAAATATCCTTTTTCAATGAGCGAGGGGGAAGTCAAATGGAGTCACGTAGCGCCATCTCTTGGCGGAACTTCGAACTAATGGTTCTTATTTCGAGGAACGATACGAATGAAAAGTGAATTATTCGTGATCAGCTATCTCGGTGGTTTTATACTCGTATATATACAGAAGACTAACAAGGGACCTCGTATCGATTTAACTAATTAAATAATAAACTAAGCAGAGCTTGTACTATGGGAACTAGTAACTGATATACTAGGTACTTATATATTTTTTGTTTGTAATACATACATATTTTACATAGAGACACCCAGACCCGAGATAAATATTTGTAAATCATACAGACTTATCCCGCGGCGGGGATCGAACCCGCAACCTTCTGCGTCACAAGCGGGCTTTCACCCACTGTGCCACAGAAGAGAATAAAGATTTAGAAGTGTAATAAAGACGGTGAAGAACGATGATAAGTTAAATTGTTTTTTAGAATCGGAAATAAAAATAATGCACAAATACTACTTTTTTGATTACGTTTACTAGGAACAAAAATTTACTCAAATCTCCTCGAATTAAGTTAATTTATTTACACAATAGTAACCGTATATGAAAGGCTCATATATCAAATTGTATCACATCAGTAAGCAAGATACGTAGTTTTGTTTATGAGCAAAGTAGTGTTCTAAAAGCTCAGTTGCCAACTCGCAAAATTAAGGGAGATGTAGCAAAACTGTCACTTATAGTTCACTCACACCAAGCTACAAATATGTATAGCAAGCACTTTAGTAAATTTGTATATAGTATATTACAATCTTTTAGAAAACAAAAAAAATATTGCATGTATAAAACAGGTATCTACGGTGTTTTGAAGCAAGTATTCAAATACTTTGATGCTAAGATCGTGGTGTTAGTGTGTGACGCGATCGCAAATTACCTATTACATTTTACGCAGATTGGTACTCTCCAAATAAATCCAAACATTCGTATCTAAATCGACAAGTTTTTAATGTGAGTAATTCCCGTGCGTAATCATTATTAAATTACTACTGCAGCACTAAACCATGATGATTTATGGTTTAGCGCTGAACTTCTCTTTACGGTACCTATCTCATTTTGATAAGTTTTATCTTGACTTTAAAACTATTTTCAGTTTATTCATATTAATATTAATGGTCATTGCAATTTTGAATAATTAGCAGATAGTCTTTATTGAAAGTGATATAAAAATTGGCTACATCTATCCAAAAGTGAAACAACCCAATCAATTCAAGCGTTCCAAAAATTGATTTAACGAATAGCGTGGAGAGGATCAGTATTACCTGGTATTCGTATTTTGGATAGGTAATTGTTACACTATTAGGTACGAGTATAATTATGCACAATAGCTCAGAATTTAATTTAAAAATATTATCGAACAAATTGCATTTGTCGTTCTAAAATCTTGTATCAAACATTTTAGAAAATAACGTGCGATCATCCATCATACTACGAAAGATGATTTCAGAGCTTTGGACATGAAAGACTGATGGACATGGACTGAAATTTCGTGAATTTTATATATTTAAACTCTATTCCGAAGAGATTTTTTAGTGAAACAAAAAATGTATGAACAAAAAAACCTTTGCGTAAACTGTTAAAGTAACTAGTCATCTGATAGAAAGCTAAGTGATTAGCTACCAATGAATAAACAATGAACTTGATAAGATACAGTAGCTCGCTCTGATCTAAAAAACACACGAATGAATCTGCAGTTCTAAGCAAAAGCAGTATTTATCATTAGTTTTAAACAGAATGTCTGTTGATAAAGCTTTCAGAAGGCTTCACACACACACACACACCAAAAATAATGTACCGAAGCGTTGCCGAATCATCATCATTTTATGCATCTGCCCTTATGCGGGGTCGTCACAACTCGTCAGTTACTGAACATGAGTTGAAATATATTCACTAGAAGAATATTTTTTAAATACATATTAAATACCAAGACCAACGTAATGAGAGTGAATGAGGCAAAAGTTGTGTGTCAGGATCGTAGCAAGTGGAGATCCGTGGTCTCTGCCTACCCCTTCGGGAAAGAGGCGTGATTTTATGTATGTATGTAAATACCAAGACCTGAGAGAAATAACGGTAAGTTAGTTATTCTTTTGATATATTCTTCCATTCAAGTACAAGATTCCATAACAGCAAACTGATATGAAACTTCTGCACTAATATATTCTGTGACTAAAGTAAGATTTGTGTTATGACTTTATTATGCGGTAAATTATTGTTGGAGCGAGTTTTATTAGGTCTTCAATTAAATTAGCATAGAACGCCCAACCTAGATACGAATGGGCTATTTTTACACTAAAATACTGCGGTAAATTGTTTCCACTTTAGGTGAATATCTAGGGAAATCATTTCGCCAAACGCCGAAGCATTGAACTTAAGAACTTTTCGTAATTTAGATTTCATTTTTGTTCAGACTAATTAACTCAAGAAAAACTGTTCTTACACATTGGCCATTAAATATACTCTAGCGGCTTGTCCTCGGCTTTGCTCTCGTAATAAGGGATTTTTTCTTAGGAGATTACTTTCTCAACCAACCATACAATACAAACTACAAGTACATATTCAACCCCCCACAAGTGACAAAGAACGATAGGTGATATAACCAGTCGCATATTCAATCACTACGCAACATATTCGCAAGGACGACTAGTGACTTCTAAACCTAAGGCCAGGTATTTGTGTCACTAGTGATGATATTTCATAGAGTGAAGCAATGCGAATCAAAGATCATAGAAGTGTGCTTTGGCATATCACGTATTTTTGTTACCAGATCAAACAGTATTCTCTCTGGGCAATGACCTGACACGTATAACATTTATATAAAGTAGGCCAGGGCGCATTGATTATCTTGATTTGATAGAAATGATCTTAATTTATATCATTGTTTGATAGTAAGTAATGTAACATAGACATTTATTTATTTTCCACTCAAGGACACAAAATACAGTAACAAAATGAGAAGGAAAAAATGAAAAGAATACCTACGACAAAAAAAAACCTATCATATACGAGTATGTGTGCTACAGCAGCAAAAGGGCTTCGACTCAGCATAATGCCTCGCCACACCGAGGTAGCGAGGCGCTGGTATTCTGTCGAAAACCATTGGTCGACCGACCAATGGAAGACGGGGCGCAGGCACAGGGTCTTTTGACTAATAGACCCTGTGCCTGCGCCCCGTCTTCATCAGACATATTTTCTGTGTGTCTTGCGCCTATCTTATCGAAGCTTTTATTGCTAACTGTACCAAACAATTCCATGGACCCTTTGGGTAAGGAAATATATTTTATTTTAATATCGCTGCCTCCGGGGAATAAACGGATAACTGCCATTATCTTAGTTTTAGTGTTATGCCATATTTGGGATCTCTGGGTGCTAATACATCTGCTCAATTTTTTTCGTAACATTCGTACAATTATTCAAGGAGATACAAAATATTACAATACTTTTCGATGTTTCTAGACATGCCTAAACTTACAAGAATAAAGTTGTAATATAATATTATCAAAATGTACCCACACCTTTTAATATGACAAAGAGTCATACAATTATATTCACGTAAGAAATATTCGTCTATACAATGGTAAACGCAGGTTATCATTTTATTCTCGTGAAAACATGTCCATACGTTTCGTATAATACCGCTGTTAGAGTCTGTGGGAAAGGGAACCGTCATAAGATTTGATTGTTAAAGCGGTGTATAATAACCGTATTTGTTAGGTTGACAACATTTAAGTGCGACTAACGCAATTTTGAACATTCTAGGACGTCAACTTGCAAAAAAATCAATGGTATGGATCAATGGTTATAAGATTTTGTTAGGTACCTAGTTCTATTTTAAATTAAACCAATCATGGTAGTCAACAACTAACATACAATTAATGGACTACCGTGGGCTGATTAATATGAGCCCAAACTCGGGTAGTTTACTGCTACTCACTGAGGAGTTCCATTGAACAGCCCCTGATTTAATCATCAGATCAGCTCGTCGTCACTATATTTTTAAAACATTAGAGTTGAAACTCGAACGATGTCTTAAGTTCCAACTCAATAGGACTATTTTCTGAGTAGTTCTGTTGAACAACTACTCACTCCATCAATATGGTGACAGCGAAATTATCAGAAGCTCACTGTCACCATACTTTTAAATTGTAGACTAGATTGTGAAACCCTATGTCCAGTCTACTTCGATTTTAAGTAATTTCCTTGATGTGTTCTCCAGAACGACGATAATATTGACTAAGACGTTAAAGAGGATGAATACGTGATGAATAAAGTTGCCACAGGTCTCACGGACGATATGCAAACCAAGGAAAAGATGGATATTAGGAAATGCAGAAGATGGATGAAAGGAAAGTGCATGTTACCGCGATGCAAATAAGTTGGATGTATGTATGCTTGTGTATCCCACCCATGGTTAGATAAGAAAAACTTTTTCATCTTTAATAAATGATTTATAAAGCGCCATGAGGAAACTTACCTATGCCTACGCTCAATAGGACGCTGTAATGCCCGGGACATTGTTTGAGATGGCTTGAGGCTTGCCTAGCACGTATAGACAACTTCTTCTTATATTTACGTAGTTTAGAGCTGATTAAGCTACAGAATTCTTCACCATGTTTTCCGTCATCGTTAAGAGCTCATGTTAACGGGTAAGTAAGATAAGGAATGAGTACCTATATACGGGGAGGGAAGTTTGAAAGTGGCACCTATTTCCAAATAAATTGGCATGGTAAGGACAAGTTATGAGGTGGAATATGAGTGTGGCTGGAGGTATGCTAGTATAAAAAGGCTAGAGAAGAAGTGGTTGCAATGTGTGAGAGATGATATCATCTCATTTTCCTTCTCATTCTCATTATCCTCCTTTTACATTCATATGAATGTAAAAGGAGTGGATGCACAGCTGTTGACGAATTATAAGAGTGAGTGGAGGAATAACATTATGGCATGGACCAGAGCGTGAACTACCCCCTGTGTCGACCCATCTTATCATGAGATAAGGGCAGGGGAATGTTGATGATGAAATATGCTAATTGCTAATATTTTTATGTGATTATATGTCTGATTTTTATCGTTATTATAAAAAAATCAAAGAAAATCTAGAAGTTTTTAATGCTTGACATAGCTGAAGGCTTGAAAAGACTTATGAAATAGTTATGGTTATTTCTTACTCATCATTATTTTATTTCAAGACAAGGTAACCTTGTTCTAATACTTTAGAACAGTTTTGAAGAGGTTTGCTACTTAAAAAGTACTCAAAAACATCTTGAAAATAATAAAACAATAGGTGATTACTTCTACCTAACTTTATTTAAAAGCGCTTAACATTAACGAAGTGACACAATATTTACGAGATTAGAATTATAATCACCTATTATCATATATACTTCGACCCTAAAAAAGCGTTGAATAAAATGGTAGGACCGTGGTACACGTGGTACAATATTAGGTTTACGCTAGAAAATACGGTGAATAAAATGATAACCGACATTAGGCAACATGGACGATGATTAATTTTGACTAACAAGAAGATAACTTCTTGTTTTCAAAATATCTCTTCTTACGCATAAATTACGCGTGTGTCAGCATAACATTCAGATTTCATAAAAAATCAGCTATGCTTAAAGCTATCAACCATCCGTCTACGTCCAGTATTAGTGAAGTTATTAACGAAAACATGTTTTTTGCTTCTCCTGAAAAGTTGTGTTTTTGCAGTTATCCTTTTATTCCCCGGAGGCAGCGATATGTCGTGAACCCGCTGAGAAACAAAGTATACGAGTCGTGGACCTCTGGAAATAAGCCAGAAAAACACTTTTGAAGTGTTCTATTTTATTAATTTGTAAAGTCCGACAGGTATATAAACAGAATATTAATATTTCAAACTCCATAATTTAAGTAACTCACAATAGATATTTGTAGAATGGTGTAATTAATGCTATCCAAAGTGTACCTAAATTAAAGTAGTAAACACATGTAAAATGACGTCATTACAATTTTAGACATTCAACTTTACATAGCGTGCGTCCGCCGAAACAACTTTCTTCGCCAAGGTTTTATTTTTATCACTTCGAAAGCACACTTTGGCTTTTGATTCATTTTCATCATCTCCCTGCGCTTTTCCCATTTTGTTAGGGTTGACACAAGTAGCTTCGTGTCCCTACGCAAACACGACACAAGGAATCTTAGATTAGAAGTGAGGCCATGCACAAAATAAATAAATACATCCTGTATTAAAAATAATAAACTTATTCTTCAATAATAATAATTAATGGCCAATAGAACTAGAATAGTGTGTGAATTTACCGCTATCAAATGCAACCACATTATGGTATACTTTCAAAAACCCGTATTAAAAATAATAAACTTATTCTTCAATAATAATAATTAATGGCCAATAGAACTAGAATAGTGTGTGAATTTACCGCTATCAAATGCAACCACATTATGGTATACTTTCAAAAACCCGTATTAAAAATAATAAACTTATTCTTCAATAATAATAATTAATGGCCAATAGAACTAGAATAGTGTGTGAATTTACCGCTATCAAATGCAACCACATTATGGTATACTTTCAAAAACCCATGATAACACAATCTCTGAAAACCACGATAGGAATAATAGGTTTTCAATGTTTTCATATAAATACTGGGACTAGTTAATTTGCGGAACTATTCCGTCATCCTGTTGCTTGGGGGTTACACTCTGTGAATTGACGCTGAGTTTACGAGATCAGGTAAGTTCACTTCTTCCCTAATATGTGATATTCTATAATGTACATTTATAGAATATCACATTTTTCTTAAGCCACAACTTTAATTACTATTTTCTCAATCAGCGTATCTAAGTGACTTAAACGACACCTCAAATCAGTCTTTTTCTTGTCGTGTTAGTAGTTCATTAGAACCAGCGTGATGAAATGATTTTAAGAGGCTAAAAAATAACGCAAACCGTATCCTTTGTCAGACTAAGATAATGGAGGAACCACACGGCGTGCAAGTAGTGTCCATGGAGGATGACCACTCCTACCGCTTGAATGAAGGGGAGCTAGAGAAGATCCTTATGAATAAGAGCATCAAAGACCTTCCCGTGGCACTGGTGAGCGTGGCCGGAGCCTATCGCGGCGGCAAGTCATTCCTCCTCAACTTCTTCATCAGATATCTATCTTCGTCGGTGAGTACAAATCTAGTATTTCATTGAACTTCGTTTCAGAGGTCTTGGGGCGAGTTTTTAACCTACACAATGTTCGATAAAAAACATTAAGTCATTTATATTTTTGTGTTTTATATATAGCCATCAGCTCGCGCAGACGGATCCTGGCTTGGCGAAGAAAACAAGGACCTGACTGGTTTCACTTGGCATGGCGGTTCTAAGAGGGTCACCACGGGCATTCTCATGTGGTCCCAGCCATTTGAGGTCACACTGGCTTCTGGGGAAAAAGTAAGTTTTTTAACAACTGCACTTTTTGCGATGAAACCTGTCGATATTTTCCAACCTTTAGGCAGGGTACGTCCTACCTAATGGTTCAGCTACTATTGCAATCTGTTAGACAAGCCTGTAACAAAAAGACTAACGCATGAACGCACAATATTATTATAATTGTGTCTCATCTGATCATTCGATCGTCAAGCCAAGAAAGTTCAGTTAGACAAAAAAACGTGTAACTAAACATATTCCAAACAAAATAATACGGCTGATTCTATCTTTTAATAAGCAAGTTTCAAATATTTTACAGCAGCGCTAATTTATGAGGTTTTGTGAAAAAAGTAATAACTATATTTACAGGTGGCAGTGCTCCTGTTGGACACTCAAGGAACATTCGACAATATGAGCAGTGTCAAGGACTGTTCTACTGTCTTCGCGCTTTCCAGTCTTGTATCCTCTACGCAGATCTACAATATAAGGAGCATCATCAATGAAAATGATCTCCAGAACCTTCAGGTATAGCTCGTCATTGGAAAATGGTTTTTAAGTTGAGCCCAGTAGGTGACACATTTCAATGAAACAGGATCATGCCCTGACTACAAAGATAGCAAAAGGCGTAACAATGTCCTCGATAAAGTACTTGCTTTTTCTGAACTATCGTTTTATTTTGCAGCACTATTCTTATAGCCCGTATAAGTACTACCTACTAACACATTTTATGGATCAATGGTCTGAAATAAACATACTACAAGACTCATTTGTACTTACAGTTGTTCACCAACTACGGCCAACTTATGAACAAAGAACACGGAAAGGCGTTCCAAGTTCTAGAGTTTCTTATCAGGGACTGGATGAACCCATGGGAGTATGAGTATGGGCTAGCAGGCGGAGAAAAATATTTAAAAAACAAATTGCAGGTAAATTCCCACAGAGATATTGCTTAGCTTACACAGAATACCAACTTCTCAGATCTTCTTGTTGTGTCAATAGTTCTTTTGAACAAGTGTGGTAAAGGATTTTAAGTGCGCCTCAAAGAGGTACACCGATGGGAAAAAAAAAGTGAAAGCGTTTTCGTTTCACAGTAAAATAAAAAAAACTGAATACTTTAGGCATTCACTACTTACACTAGTGTTGTGAGTACTTGGACTAGTGTTTAAGAAGCTTATGTTTGAATAATTTCAGACAAACCCTAGTCAGGCCGCGGAAATCAGAGAAATACGTAACCAAATTCAAGCCAGTTTTGAAAAGGTCACTTGCTTCCTCATGCCCCATCCTGGTTATGGAATAGCAGACCCCAAATTCAAGGGGACTACCAAAGGTATCTGTTACCCACAAACATACATATAACCGTCAATGATGTAATGATTTTATATTTATTTCATTTTTCAGAAATTGCACCGAACTTCATCGATAAGCTAAAAGAGTTAGCGACCTCTATATTTAGTCCGGAACAGCTATGCATAAAGCAAATTGGTGGACATCCTGTGAAGTGCTGCGAGATGTTTAATTACTTCAAATCTTATATGACTATTTTCAATAGTAACACCATACCCACACCGAAAAGCATTTTACAAGCCACTTCAGATGCCGCTCTTTTGTTGGTTACTAAAAAGGTTCGGGAACAGTTTGAAGAGAACATGGAACGTGTTTGTGGGTCAGATGCGCCGAGCATGCCGGCATCGGCAGTCACTGAATTACACCGGCAAGAGCTAACTACCGCCCGCTCCACATTTACAGAAAAAAAGCTTTTGGGTGAAAAGGAAGAAATCAATAAAAAACTAGAAGAGCTTATTGAGGTACTGTAATTTCAACAAAAACAATGAGCTTTACTATATCTAGCATATCAACTAGCTTATAAATCATCGTCTTGCCCTTATCCAACTTGGTGGTAGTCCACACGTTTCCATGCGTCCGGTTCCATTCTCTTATATGAATTTACACATTCCATCCACCTTGTAGATATGCCCTCATTGGTGTAAGCAAACATAAATAATTTATTACTGTCATTGCAGGAGCTAACAGTGAGAAAAAAGGAGTACATAGAAAAGAACAAGCTGAAGACATTGAATGCAATCAAAAATGGTAACGAAGCTTACACTAACAAAGTAGATGCTGTGACGAAGGGTAAACCACTGTGCGTAAATTCTCTTGATCTTCTGGACATACACAACGAAGCTGTAACAGCTGCTTTGCAAGCCTTCGATACAAATAGGAGAATAGGATCGGATGGTCAGGATGCTGATAGAGATAAATATGTTCAGGTTTGATCAGTTGTTAATTACATTTGTCCTATTTCACCATAACAATTGAATTTAAGCAGTAGTGATTAATTTCTTATGTTGCAGGACTTAAGCGAAAAATATGAGGACCTCAATCTTACGAATGAGCAAAACAATAAGGTTTTGGTGGTCGATCTGAAGTCAGCATACATGGAATATATAATGGCCCAAACCAATAGCCAACCTAACCAATGCGAAGCCAGTTTCGAGAATAAACATGAAATGGCAAAAGCGGATGCACTAAAAAAATTTAAAGCTAGGAGGAACAAGCTCTCTTCACATGACACAGATGTTTACGAATCCAACTTAATTCTGGTAGGTACTTAATACATTAATGTGGTCATCCCCATTATGTCTCATGTTTTTTATAGTAGCTTAAAGCCGAAGATAGCGAGTATAAGTAGTCGAGTAGCGAGTATAGTAGAGTATAGTCGAAATAAAGATGGCGCTGTGTGACATGCCCTTTAATATTTATTTATTAAAAAAAAGGAGAGAGAACATTGCGTCAGGTTCAATATCAGTCTGTTCGACTACAAAACTAGTGCTAGTGATTTAGCACTAAGCTTGTCTAGCTACTATGAATAGAACATCAATGAGCAAGAGAAAAGGGTGGTAGTTCCTCGTTTCTATTGCCTTGGCGGCGGCACTTTCGTGCCTCCAGATAACATACGCTATTAACTTTTTTTATAATGAGTTCTTCAATGCTGCAATTTATTTTTCAGAACATATCGAATATTTATGCTCAAGCTAAAAAAATAAATGACGATAAGAATCTAAAAGCCTTTAAAATAGCTTTGTCCTATTTTAACCAAACTTGCTTGCAACCGAGACGCATATCGGCCAATTCATGCTACCATTCAGAAGCTCTGAGGAAACTTTACGAAAAAGCCAAATCACAGACCTTTGATCATATTTATCCACTACGAGTTTGTGACTCCAGTATGCGGCTTCTCGAATCAGTAAGTGTTTATATTCGATTGATTTGTTTATTTTTTACGTTTACATACATAAAATATACTTGCATATTTTTGTATTAATATATAAGCACCTTAGTTCAATGTGATGTTGGGCTATGCTGCTCGGATCATTGCGGCGTCTATTGATTCTTATCAGGGGAGTTAAAGGACATGCGTCCCAACCCTGCATAGTAAATGATGGTAAGGATTTCACGGCTCATCACTTAAACACGTTTTTGCAGGAAATGGAAAGACACTACGAGGAATTGAAGGACATTAACGACTCGGCTAATAATACTTTGGTCTCTCGTGCATACTGGCACTACCGAGAAAAATTCGAAGAATTGAGTAGCCACTGGTATTGGGCGTTCGTTTCATGGGATACTGCTTGGAACTACCACCGCGAAGCCCGTGATGCCGCCAACAGTTATTTCTATAATAGGCGGATTGATGATCACTACGGTGATTATGATTATTACTATGGAAAACTTAGAGATGTAAGTCAAATTTTTTTTATATTTTAAAGTTTAGTTTAAATTCAAGTCTGAATGAGAAATAATTACCTACAAACATATAATTCTAATTAAACTAGACAGACTATCTAATATTAAGTATGCTTTGATTGACAAGAAAAGTCGATGACAGAATTATTTAACCTTGTATTAGAGTTTTTCGTTTAAAACACATGTGTATTTTGTTTCAGCGCTGTAGCGATTATTGGGACAGTCTTTAAACGGCGAATTATGTTACTGATCTTGTTTAACCATAATTGAAGAGTTTCTGAAATCTAAACAACACAACGATTATAAAGGTGTGTTACAATAATCGAGAAGGTTAACATTTCCACAGTAATTTTAAATAAATACAAAAATACACATCCTAATATAAATAGTACTTTCATTGTTTGTTATACATAAATGTTCTTTTGAGTTTTCTAAAATAGCGCCACCTAGTGATGTACGAGTATACTGTTTTTACAAGTGTCTAGCTAAAACGTTTAATTTAAGGCTAAGAACTCACGAATCGGTCTTAGTCCGCGCCCGCCGCGGTTGCACCTCTAGTTTATTTCCAAACTCACGTGACCTGACTCCGGTCTCGTGACGTGAGTTTTTCGAAGCGATTTCCACCGCCTCCGGGAGGCGGTGGAAATCGCTTCGTGAGTTCTTAGCCTGGACCTAGATAGGTAGGCATCAAGGATTAGTTTTGAGTCACGGTATCCTTGATATACGAACACTGAGAGAAATAACGTTCATGATTACGAACAATTATAAAGGAATTCCAGCAATTTTATCCGTATTCCCAACAAAAACGGACCAAGAGTCCTTACTAACACTTTGTGAGTAAATCGTAACAATCTATCATTAAACTCATCACCAATGAACATCATTACAATATCACGTTAATAAAAAGTGCTGTAAACTCGCGTCTTAACGTTACATGTCATAACAAAATGTCATGACTAACTCTCTGCCTGCGTCTAGCAATCATTACTAGAAATGAGTTTCAATCATGACGGGAATGATATTGAGTGCTGCATACTCGTGTGTTATCGCTACGCGTCATAACATTTTGTCATGACGAACTCTATGAATACTCCTAACAATAATGATGAGAAATCATGATGAGAATGATAGAAATTGTTAAAGTCATATTACGGTATCATTATTAGAATGTCATATTGGTACGGACATCATAATAATCAGTAGAAATTTCCTAATTATGCTTTGTGAAACTTGAGAATATATTTCCTGATAGTCATGACATTTATATTGAGCTTCCTAGTAGTTTATCATTACGAAATCCAAATATATCATGACCTACCCTAATTGTTGTTGGTATTTTAAGGATAGTGTGACCTCTCATAACTATAAACTATTAGTACTGTCATGTCAAATCTGTATGCTTTCCCAATATATTAACGGTAATATTACCGCTTTTTGGAAGTACTTACTCCTAATATTGCAGGGGTGTTTTCTCGTGGACATATTTTACCATTTCCCACCTGCCACCTTAACAGTGGCCGAGGATTTAAAAAAAAATCTCCTGTTTTTATCCATCTGAGATAAAATACTCTTGAAGGTGGATTAAACAGGGGACATTTTTTTTTTATCCCTGGCCCGTGCTGAAGGGGCAGGTGGGTTATGGTAAAATGTCCATGAGAAAACATCCCCGCAATATTAGGAGAAAGTAAATCTAACAGGACCTAATAATCATTGCAGACAGTCAAGTAGTAAAACCATTATGGAAAAACATTAAAGCCTAGAAATATAAAAAGAACCTTATTATTACATAATACAATATGACATACCAAAGCAGAATACACACAGATTTAACATAAAGTACCTAGGTAAAGTACTTACAGATACAATCTTTTATGATCATAACTCGGTATACCTATTGTAAGCGGATTTTAGGTGTAAACAGAAAAAATAAACACATAGAGTAAGGTAATCATTATTTTATTTTTATTAAAATACTCACATTATTTGTACATAGGTACTGTATTAATCTTCTAAATATATACACTAGCACGAAAGAATACTAGACATATTTTAGGTACATTTACATTTCTTACGTTGACCAAAATATGAACTCAGCTTGAGATGGCTTCCAAGCGCCTTTTCTCCGTACAGGTGGAATGTTTATGATGTAAGGGAGCACAAGCAGGCTTACATCTTCTTCATTATTTTCTGAAACAAAATAAAGGTACTTATTAAATAAAGAATACACATTGTTTTGTCACAGATGCGCAAATACATGCGATTATTATTGAAAAAAATTGACCTTTAGCAGATAAGTTTAATTCAGTCAAGTTTGGGTCGGCGTGGTTGGACGACAATGGATGAAGATAGCACGGAACCGAGAGGAGTGGCGAGTTAGAGAGGAGGCCTACGCCCAGCAGTGGGTATTAATAGGTTATTGATGATGATATCAAGTTTACCCAAGTAAACCAATAAGCAAGTTGAGTACTCACCATCAATAGCGTTTATATAGCCCTGGATAGCTTTCTTGATGGTAGCATCTGTGGTTGTGTTTGCTTTAGCTGCAGCAATTTTTATAATGTTTTTACAGACACTCAGCAAATTTGTCAGGCCAGCAGTAAAATCGGATATAAATTTTCATATAGATAGAACTGAGTTCTGGAAGCTGCAACAATCATAATTATTTATAGAATAGAATAGAATAGAATAAAGATTTATTTTCTCCACATCATATACAACAGTTACACAATAGGTACTTAAATCTACACAATTTTATGTGGGTTAAAATACGGCTACCCCTCAGCATTTGCTCCAACAGCTCGAGAGTGTTGGAGCGCTGGTTTTCAGTGGCGCCATACCCGTTGTGCCGCAGCACTTGCTGCGTCATTTCAGTAAGTATTGTGAATTGTAATAAAATATTGTTTTCTAATAAACACAGTAGTAAACACAGACTACAGTTCTTTCAACGGATCTAAGTATTCGTGAAGATAGCCGTTCGTCTGCGCAGAACACAACACAATTTTGTATGAAAAAGCGGTTACTGCGCAGACAAACGGCTAACTTCACGAATGCCTAGATCCGTTGGAAGAACTCCGCCTCGACTCCTGCAATGAGCGGAGTCCCGTCTCGATATTTCACCAGCACTATGCTTGTAGGTAGGTACAAGCTTGATGCTGGAGAAATATCGAAGAACACGACACGGTTGCTGAGACGTGCCACACATGCACCGAATAGAAACAGAAAGACAGCATTCGTAATTTTCTTACAGTTCTTTCAACGGATCTTGGCATTCGTGTCTGCGCAGAACACTATTTTGTATGAAAAAGCGGTTACTGGGCAGATAAAGTGCTAACTTCACGAATGCCTAGATTCGTTGGGCGAACAGTACTCACCTGCGAATATATTCACATATTCCAATAGTCCCCACTTACAGAGAAGGTCAGATGTATATTCACATCACATATAGGTCACATTCACATCACACACAATATCACAGTATCACTCACAGAGAAATGATAAACTACTATGAGCACTCACAATCCAATTTATTTCAATATGCCGGCAGATTCAAATTGAATCAGATAGAAACGAAGCCAAGTAAGGAGGGACAACCAACTGACCAGTGTTGTCAACTCGGATTTAAAAAAAGGCTTAACCCAGGTTAGAAAATTAAATAGATCTACGTACGTTTTTTAATATGAAATGAAGAGGCTAGAGTAGTTAAAACTGAATAAAACGAATGTTTTGTTGAACAATTTCAGTCCATGAAAGAAAAAAAAAAAACAAAGTAAAACATTGTAGGTACCTATGCCACTAAGTTTTTTGGTTTTGTTTCACTTAGGTTCCTAAATGAGATACAGCATCACAGCTATATGGATTCCACGCTTAGTATGAAACAGAACTTTTATTAACTATTTTAATAATAAATTATTAGTTTTATTAATTATACAAGTGTCGAAATGATAATATACTCCCTATATTTAGGGAAAAACCCAAAAACTTGACAAGCCTGCCTTGATGTGACATAATCTATGGATGTGACCTATAAAAAAACCAGTCAAAAAAAGAGGTCTTTCTTGACATTCCATCGTGCCGTCATTTACTATGACGTTAAATACCGTTAGTTAGGATCGATTAAACCAAACTTTTATTATGACAGCATAAAATATTATCATGATAGCACGATAGTTCATCATGATAGCATAATATACTTTTAGGTTTTCCCAACTATCTATAGTGACTCTACTGATAAACCCCACAGATAAAGTTAGAATGAATTCATGATATAATTTTTGTAACGTGACGAATTTAGTCTTTAGTCAATACAGTCTTGACATTAATTCATGCGCAGTCTTGGTAATTGTAAGTTATAAACTTTAAAAATATCGTTCTTGTCATTTAATCAGGAAAACAACAGATTACTATGACTTTCTCGATAAAACGTCATGCTATTGCTGATAATTCATTGGTATGTAACTTTACGTTCTACTGATGAACAATCATGACAACCAACCAAGTTTTTCATTGTAACTAGTTGTGATGCAACGTAAATCGAAGCCGGCTGAATAACATTTTAAATTGCACATGATACTAACACAGTTGTCATGATTAGTTATAATTCTTCATGTTTAAATTTAATGAAGGACGAGATTCATTTTTCTCAGTGAACAGAAAGTAAGATTAAATCACAAATATCTATGCCATATTCAAAACACGCTTGGGTTATGCAACCTTTAAAGTAGGTACCCGCATAGAGGTATGGTTTAGCAAAATTATAGGTTTTCTGTGTTGATATTGTACAGTACAATACATACATAAAATAATACTACTGCCTATGCAGTAATTAAGGATTTAGCTGCCGTCGTAACAAATTGCATCCAAATCCGTTCAGTCGGGAGCAACAAACATCAATCCAAACATTCGTAAGAATATGATCAAGAAACCAGTAGCACAATGATCGTAACATCTTATTTACTCAAAGATGTACATTTAGCACTAATAGAGCTGCCAGTGGACCGTGCAGGGCAGCAAAGCGTAACTCCCATCAATATACTAATTACCGCGTACATACATAATGCGATAATGGAACTGCCGTGTGCAACTGCATTTATGCGGAGAACAGGAAACCACTATCTGGATACCGGGAGTCGAACTTCCGAAACCATATCGATTAACACCCACAAAAAAATGATTGTCGTGAATGGATTAAGGTTATGTTTTCTTGCATTTGTATGTTTTATTCGCGAGATTATTTTGAAGTCAGATTGTATTGGCATGATGTTTTATTTTATTACCTACCATTGGAACGAAGTTCCTATTCGGACGCTATCGGATAAGGGCTAGACGAAAAAAAGTGTTAGATTTTTGCGTCACGACACATGTATAGGTCAAATCGTCACAGTGCAAAATGCGTCACAGTGCAAAATGCACAGTCGCAAAACAGTCCATAGATTATTACATTGTTAGTACGGAAGAGCATTTCTAGGATTAGTATGACAATAAATGCCAAATATTAAAGTTGAAACTCTCGAGTGTTCCACGCCTCTCGGGGTAGATAGAGAATACATATTTTTTAAATTTTTTTTTATGATGAATGGGTCGGCTCTTGACCTCAATCTTACACAGGCAAGAGTGAGGTCTACGATGGAGCGAGCTTACCCAGAAGGTGCCTATTAACTCTCTTCTTAAAAACAATAGGGTCGTAGCTCAGCGGAAATACAGACGCTGGAAGCCACCTAGCCACCTACCCATACCCATATCACCACTTAACTACGATTTTAACACACATCCTTCACCTCATTCACATACATCTTAATACAAGCCTCAGCTGGTTTAGGATACTTATTATTAATAATAATGTAACCTGTATACATATGTATAGGTATATGTATAGGTTACATTAACAATGTAACCTGTATTAACACACCCGTACATATATTTTCCAGTAGGCTGTCTATTACGCTTAGTGCAGAGCTATTGATGCATGTCTGACTTAGCATTAGCATTGAATTGACCACCTGTGATGCATAATATAAGTATTGTTGATTTACAATTACCACCAGCTAAGGTCTAAGACGGGTCCTTACACGAAAACACGTGACTCTGTTTTTTAATTATTTTAACCCTTTTTTTTATTTAATTATTTATTGTATTTCAAAACAATCTATACAGTCCATTGTGTTAGTAGACTAACCTCTAGGGGATAGTATTCAAAATGTAACAATGATTTAGTCCTCTGAATTAGTTTGAACATCAGAGTACAATCAATTTTTTCCGCTATCCCGATTAGGATGCTATTGCTGCTGCAACGGGTTCTGCTCAGCAGTGAAGCTGTCTTCTTTCGCCAGATGGCGTCGAAGGAGTCGGTACGTGCCTGGGCAAACATGCCCGAGGCGCTGCAGAATCGCAGCAGTTGCAAGCCTTTTGGGTATAGTTTAGCTTCTATGATTTGGAAAATAAATGTCTCTTTATTGTGCACATTTAGTTACTAGCTTAGTTTTTGACGTTTGTAGAGAACCCACCACGGTAGTTTTACTCTAGTATCGTATATCCGACGTAAACTTCACCAGTAATGTGCAATAACTGCAGGGTAGTCTTCTTCGTGTTCCACTGTGAAACAATAGAAACCCAATAACATTGAGAACTATTGCGTGCAGTAAAGTGGCGTTTTTACTACGTTTTTATCGCAAATTGACGACATTGGCGCGCAATTGAATACTTGTGATGACCTACATTCGGGGCACAATTCCTTGTGTCATAGAACGAGAAGTGTTTACGACTTCCAGTGCCATCAGTTTAGATGAGGGCGCAGTAGGGTGGCTAGGTACTGCAATAAACAATGTAGAAATGCGCGTCTGTGGAAGATTTTTATCAAACATTCTCGGGTAATGTTGCATTGTCATTCTGGTATAGCAATGCCAGATTTTACGACCAAAAATTCGATATGATTTGCTTAGGCGCTTATGGCGGTGTGAAATGTCCACCAATATTTATGTATTTTATTCAATTTCGGATCATCTTTCTTCATAAACGAATCAAATGTTGTGAATCGAGATTTCATCGTTCTACGAATCCGATTTGACAGTCGTCTCAGCTTTCTAGGAAATAATAACGTTTTCATAATATACGTTACTCCAACACCTATAAAATGTACGCTTGTAAAGGCACGTCCGCAGAATACTAAACTGGAGGGCTACAGACAGTCGTGACAGACAACTAACCTTGGGGTCCGATTTTGCGCGTCAGATCATCAATCAAGTTTAGTCCCGCATTAACGTAATGACCGTCGTCGGATGTCGCCTGTTTTTCCCTTTTTCTGAAAACTTCCGAGGTAATTCCGTACACGATACTGACGGCATTTCCTGATGGAAATCTATGAATGATAACCGCCATTATGTTGGAACACTCAACGTTTACATTTCGACGGGGCCATCCATCTTTTTATCTCAGGATCTTTGCGCTATTTATTGTATAGATCCAGTAGCGTTTTAAATAGATTTCCCCGAGCTAAGCTCACCTGAGCTAAAATAAGCTCCGCTACAGCTGTTTAAGTCTTAGTTAAGTCAGGAAATGGATCTTAATTAAGAGGATCTTGTTTTTTAGATGAAATGTTTTTTGTGAAATATTCTAATGCTCATAGGAAATTCGAACCGTATTCATTAAAAAGTACTTACAGTCGTGTGTGACAATTATTGTCAGTACATTGATTCTACAAATTTTCAGAAGTGGCGAAAGAAGTTTTTATTCTTTTCGTCATATAGTTGTATTTAGACTAAACTCTATCTATAGATATATTTCTACATTCTAGATATCTGATATTGGACTTAAGTAAAGTATAATACATTTATTTACAGAAAGTAAGCTACTACATTATTAAAATAATTTTCAAAATTGACTTAGTTGTGTTATACAGGTTGGATTTTTGAGATGAGCCATGGAGGGCAGGTACCTTAACTGTTGTAGCTACAGAAAAACGCTCTTTTCTAAGAGCGTTCACAGATTTTGAAAAAAAATTACAGTTAGCGCCAAAAATGCCAAAATAAAAAAACTCTGACTGCAGTTTAAAATATCTTCAAAAGTTAGAGAAGGTCTTCTAAGAGCGTTTTTCTGTAGCTACAACGGTTAAGGTACCTGCCACCCTGTATAATGAGAGAGTTGAAACAAACCCCGCTTTAAAGATTTAGACATTATTCTTGATTGACTTATGACCCAAGCGAAGTTGCCGCTGAGCAAAAACAAATAATTTATCAAAGTTTGACGACCTCTGTGTCAGTGGGTAAAAGCCCGCTTGTGACGCAGAAGGTTGCGGGTTCAATCCCCGCCGCGGGATAAATGTTTGTATGATCTGCAAATATTTATCTCGGGTCTGGGTGTTTCTATGTATGTATTTACAAACAAAAAGTACCTATATGTATGGTAGTGTATCAGTTACCTGGTTCCCATAGTACAAGCTTTGCTTAGTTTGGAGCTAGATGACACTGTGTGAAATATCCAGCATTATTTATTTATTTTTATGTAAAGTGAAGTTTAGTAGCTAGTTTTTTTTGTCAAAACTATGTCTCAAACATTTTCATTCGTTATGACGAAAATCCGCCGGGAATTCATTATGTAATTTAACGCTTTATTATAAATTAGGTTTACTCCATCCCAAGCGTATTTTGAACAGTTAGTCGGACTATTTACTAAAGAGTTCGTTAAATGAAATGAGCAGCGAAAATAGAAAGTAGCAGAGGATTAATCCAAGGGAGATGTACAGTCATCAACGAAAGTCGATTAACAGGGACTTTTTAAAATGGCTTTTGTTTTCGATAACTAAGGAAAAATGAACTTTTCTTAGGAAATTATTACGTACCAAGACTTTATCTTCAAATATTAGTCATGATGTTATGGATTTCGTAAATATTCAAATTTGTGAAACATCAAATGTTAATCAACTTACGTTGCTGACTGTACGAATAGAATTCCTAAGAGACGGATTATAGTCTAACCATCTGTCTCCTTTTATTTTAGGAAAAATCGGTCTCAGAGGTAGGTATAGAAATCCCCTTCGACAATCGGGGCTTTTCCCCTCCCTGCGTCGGGAATTTTTAGTCTTTTGTCTAAAAATCCCCTGCCTCTACTCTGATGAGATGCTCAGGGGATTTTTAGACTAAAAAAGGTCCAAAAATCCCCTGAATTATTTACTTTAACTAAATCATAAATTTTTATTTTAATATTTTCTGAATAGTCATGGATATTAGTAGCTGCTAATAGTTGGTTTGATGACAAAGCAACATAAACATGACTATCGCGTCCAAACGGGCGCGAGAGTCACACGCTGGAGAATACTGGCATAAAAAGAGAGCCCTATACTCAGCAGTGAGTGTCTGAGTGCTGAGCTGAAGATAATGATGCTTAGATAGCTCTACGCGTATTGACGTTGTCTTTCTTGTGAATAAGGTAATCAACCTTAACTAAGAGGATGGATAGCCCAGCAGGCTAGCTTATTCCATCTCAAACAATGTGCTAAAAGATTGAATATTCAATAAAAACGCTTTCAACCTCTCATATGAAGTGAAAGTCAATTAGATTGCGAAATATTTGTGCAATGTTACATTTGGATTTGCTTTTGACTATCCTCATTTTTAGACATAATTGGACGGTATGGTCATATAATAGAAAAGCTGGTTAGGAAAATGTACGTCTTATTATAAGGTTAAAAAAAGGTTATTTTTTATTATAAAGTAAAAACATCCCTAGTTACATTAGTTCCTATTGTAGAGCAATAACTTAGTATTTTACGATTAATTTTATTTA
This sequence comes from Epirrhoe tristata, assembly GCA_951394285.1. Taxonomy (NCBI): domain Eukaryota; kingdom Metazoa; phylum Arthropoda; class Insecta; order Lepidoptera; family Geometridae; genus Epirrhoe; species Epirrhoe tristata. Next base: position 7,684,387 of record OX596152.1, on the reverse strand, counting down.
ACGACAGCTAATTATGGTTGGTTGTAATTTCATATTAACGAGTCGACAGGAATGGTTGTGATAACGTGACTTTACGATGTTTTTACGCCGGGAAAATTAAGTTACCTACACAAAGTTGCGTTCCAGAGATATTGTACTAAAAGGAAGTTTGGACAATTTTAGTGTTGGAGTCCTATGTTTCCTGAATGCTGAAAGTAAATAGATGTAAGTATTTGGAAAATAAATACTTACATTATTTTTTTTGTACATAATATAAAAAATAATTGGGTCTACGTGATAGATTGCAAATCAACGCCAAATCTGTTTTCAATTACTGTTTGAGAGCACTTGATCGGTAAACACTTGACAATTTATTCACAACCAACAAGTTTAGTCAAATCACCATCATATGCCGAAATCCATAATAAACTATAGTATAATTGAGGAGAACGTTCGAGCGCGAAATGATATGGTAGGCCAATGACATGAATGTGTCAAAATAAACACTGGCAAATACAGCCGCAATTTGCGATTACAAATAACCACGACCATACATTGGCTGTAATTACGGATTAGCCGACTGAAACTCAAATGCTTTCAGTCATATTAATGTTCCTATTAAATTATGTACTTACTAAAGTTGCAAATGTCCGGTGGCATGTAAGCATGTTCGAAACTAACTAGTGATTCTTATTCAGATTCCTCGGGAAACCTCAGTCATTAATTCTGTTGCGTCTCATATAGTTTCTAAAATTCTGAAAATTTAATACCATTGAAATGTATTCAAATGATCTACATAACATTATGATCTCTAGAGTCTGTTCTTAGATATTTCTATTTCGTTTTTGCTTTAGTTAGACGAAGCGTGTATAGAACTTGACGACCTCTGTGGCGCAGTGGGCGAAGGTCCGCCTGCGACGCAGAAGGTTGCGGGTTCGATCCCCGCCGCGGGACAAATGTTTGTATGACCTACAGATATTTGTATCGGGTCTGGGTGTTTCTATGTATAATATGTATGTATTTACAAACAAAAAGTATTATAAGTAGTATATAAGTTATCTGGTTCCCATAGTACAAGCTTTGCTTAGTTTGGGGCTAGATGATGCTGTGTGAAAATGTCCAGCATTATTTATTTATTTATAAATAAAATTAATTTTTATTTACTCTGTGCCTGTGATTCCCACCAGTCCATTTTAAATTACGACGACACGTGACGATAACACGCATATCGTCGCGAAAAATAATAAATAAAAAGTCGATTACGCAAATGACGCGACACACGTCGCGCGACGTTATCCGCAAAAACAAACAGTATCATATGGAAAACGTTGCTCGCATTTTGTCGCAATATTTATTCGCGATCCACCATACGTCATACTGCAGGCAGATAAAAACAAGCAAGAATGCAAAAATGCTGCAGTGACACAACTCTCGTATCAGCGTGTCCGGATACACTGGAGCGCAAAAGTGGTGTGTTATAAGAGTCATTCATTGGAACCGGTTATTTCAATATAGCTATGGACTGTCTGAAACAAAAAATCACTTGCTGTATGTACACGCTATACTTGCAAAACATTGGTATACGAAAACGTTATCTAGGTGGACACGTTACTAAGTATCCAACATTTGTTTAGTGTGACTGACTGACAATATGACCACGCCTGGTGAAACATTATATTATAGACAACACGATTTCTAAATAATGGTAAATCATGATTTTTTTTTCCGAAATCTACGTGAATGCTGGACTTTTCACACATCATCTAGCCCCAAAGTAAGCAGAGCTTGTGTTATGGGTACTACATGACTGATATACTACTTATATACGTTTTGTTTGTAAATACATGCATATTGTAGATAGAAACACCCAGACCCGAGACAAATATCTGTAGGTCATATAAACATTTGTCCCGCGGCGGGGATCGAACCCGCAACCTTCTGCGTCGCCGGCGGACCTTCACCCACTGCGCCACAAAGGTCGTCAGGATGGCTTGGAGCTTGATTTTTTTCACACAAACATAAATAAGTTACTAGTAAGTTTACTTACCGATCACGATGTAACACATCAGCAACAGATCAGTTTCTGCAGAAACAGTACAAACAAGAACAGCGCTTACCTGAAAGCAAACAAACAAATCTATATACGACAATCGAAATAATACTCCAATGCACATTCAAAACTCTGTTATGAAATTGTATGCTGTGTACACATTTCCGAAAGCAGGCACATGACCATTAGGTTATGCAACTGACAAAATAATGCAAGGATGTGCGCGTTAAACGACCATTGAAACAGATTAGCGCACGCCATGCATAGCTACAGAGTTAGGGCCATTGTCCACCAAAATGATATGAAGATTTGTACAATCGAAAAAATCAAGATACTTTCAAGATGTGGATTTAAATTGGTCTAATGCGATACCTACCGATTATGGCGCCACTGAAAACCAGCGCTCCAGCAATCTCGAGCTGTTCGAGCAAATGCTGAGGGGTAGCCGTATTTTCACCCACATAAAATTGTGTAGATTTAAGTACCTATTTTGTAACTGTGTATATGTGGAGAAAATAAAACTTTATTCTATTCTATTCTATTCTATTATATCTACGTGCATCCTTCCTTATTATTAACAGAAAAAAAATAGATATATTTTTCTTCTATTTGATTGAATTGATTTTAAAGTGTAAGTAGAGAAAAGTCTCTACTTACACTTTGATGATGATGATGACTCTGTAAACTAGTGGAGCTTATAGGAGATACAAGGTTTTTAAGGTTCGATAACTGCTGATATTTCATTACTAACCGGATTGCATTGCTCAAAATGTGAGGGTTGACATCTCAGTTTTATAAAGTTTAGTACAGTACAGATACATTGGCAACAATGATCACGTGCTAAAATGAGATATTCTCGTTGTACCGCGCACAATCCCGAGAATGTCCGAGATGTATCGACTCAGTTGCAATACTTGCAATCCCTTTTAGCCGCAATGTGCGCTTGATTTAGTACAAGGACTTACGAGCAACGTAATGTCCTCGCGTTGTCGTTGCGCTAATTCAGATGGATTTAATGTAAGTGGAGCGTAGAGCTCCCGTTAGTATAATGTCTTGCTTTAATGCATAAAGTTTTTAGTTGAAAATGATGACAACGTATACACATACGAGGCTTGATATTTTAAAATGTATGGCAGTTTAACGTGCATACAGAATGCTGATACGAATATGGAACAGGATGCTTGTTTCTGAGGGATGTTAGCATTGTCTGCCTTCGCAATATTCAGTGATTTCAGGCTAGAGTTTGAAAGGGACGAAAGGATTATTAAATTTTTCCACTAAAGCTGTCTGTGCAACCAATAGATTGCCAACTAACAAACCGTTACGAAACTTAAAAATTGATTGCTGAAAATAGATCGTATAAAACACAACACAATGTATTGAAAGAGTTTTCGTTGCTGCCAGGATAATTTCTGGAAAATCTAACAAAATATAACATTTGGTATGATTATATAGAAACTATTAGCACGTGTAGGAAAATGTTGGTAACATGATGATCGAACGAAACGTAACAGCATATTAAAAACGCGACAATTTTATCCCTAACAAAGTGTAAAACGTGAGCAATAAAATTGTATCTCATACAATATGCTTGTCAAGCTCGAAAAATTCATGATGTTTAGATTAAATGGTGCGACACTTGATGAATGGCCTGTAAAAATAACGGAGCGAATCGACAACAAGAATAAAACACGGCCTATGACACATACCCGCATAATTCATTGTGTCACGTGAACTGCTGGAAATTTAAAGAGCCACAGGGGGTTGGACAAAATTATCTGCCACTCATAACTTACCCGATACTGTAACTAAGCTTTATTGAAAAAACCCCCACTAATTAATTTTAGAGATGTATATTACCTACACAGCTGGAGCCAAAATCCAGTTTTTCCAATCCTCAACTAAATTACGCCAGAGCAGAACTGCAGATTTGCTAGTTTTTTTTTTAAAAGAACCGGATGCGTGGACGCACATGATGCAATGCAACAAAAGCATTGTGCACTTTCACTTGATTGTCTGATACTGGCCCATCGAAATTGCGAAGCATCATCATTGTTTATTAAATTACCAGCAGAGAAGTTGTGTAAAGGATTCATTCATAACTTAAGAATTGAAAATTTTCGCTGATTTAACAGGGATATGACGAGATTTAACTTAATTGGTGAATTAAATTATAGCGACGACTACTATGGCGCTGTGTGCAACTTGTCGACGCAACTAATTTGCGCAATAACATGAATGAATGAATGAACACTTTTACACACTTTTTAACATTATAATGCGCAACATCTTATGGAAGAAATTTGCCACGAAGTCCAGCCAAAATATATTTCGCAATAACAGTTACATTTTTATAGATTTTAGTCTTAAATTAAGAAGAGAGTAAAGCCATGTTCAAGTTGACACAAAAAACCACTTACTAACAATACCGGAAAATACAAAGTTAAAACAACACTGTAAATAGCCAGGCACCGAGACAATACAAAAAGGAAGAAACCCAGACAATTTCTGAACAAACACAAATACAAGAACAAATTGGAGAGTCGCGTGGCGGAGACCGCAAACGCTAAGCGCACCTTTTTGCTTATCACTCGCTAAAATAAGCTCAAATTCTGCTCAGATGCTTCCCGCGGGATCAAAGATAACTAGAATACTTCCTCTTAGAATAAGAACAAACTTTGAGCAGGGAAAATAGATCCTTACGAGAGGTAAGGCTAAGAAAACCTGACGACGGCTGCGCAAAGAGCGTATAATGTTTCGTGCTACAATGAATAGAACCAAAATAGTCTAGTCCAATGACAAAGATAAACGACACAAACAACTGAAACATCGTCAGATACCGACAAAATAAAAAGCAGAATCAGAGAGCAGAACATCGAGTAGCGCACAAACCAAAAATGTAACACGGATTTAGAATTAAGAATCCAAGATCTATTGTCCGTCGAGCTAAACACAACACGAGACCTGAAAGAGAAATGCATCCCTTCTAATTGCATTTCTACAGGAAAAATGGCGTGCATTTCTTTGTAGGTGCCGTTGAGGGTGTAAGATCGCGTCGGTGGTCGAATTGACATTGAGCGATAGACGCCGCCACTGCTGGCGCCCGGGCCAGTCATGAGTTATAGACGGGCTGCCCGGGTGTGCTAGATACCTCTACATGCTTCAGAGGACAGTTTTATAGAACAATTCAACTTTATCTTTACTCAAACTGGAACTTCTATCTTTAATAATATTACAATCCGTGTTAGACCCTAAAAGGGTTCGTTTTTCCTTTTTAATGTGGATCAATAAGATAAAGGTTATTCCAATTAAACAAGAGGCGCATTTATCTGACGGACGGAATGAGACCCATTTGAAACAGAATCCTCGGGACCCAGATCAACACAATGAAGGCTACATTCGAGGGGGTCGACCTCTCTAACAAGGTGTCAGCTACCTGACACTATTTTGTAATATGCTGCTGAATCCCGAAAGAATAATATCCACCACCCAATAAACTATACATTGATAAACCATCCGCATCAATGGTCCTTGGACTTTAAAGGACCAGTGGTCCAAATGAAAACTGTTTGATTGTATTTTACTTGCCTAGCATTAATCAAGAGCTAGTTCAATCCGATTTATTGGAATATATCCAATTGTCCATGTACGAACTACGAACACACATTGTATTTCGGGCACGTATGAAATTACAACCTCAATAACGCCAGAATAACGACGGTGTGGGATACAAAAAAATACCTGAAACAGCTACCATTGAAAACTCCGCAACTGGAGCGAAACGATACATGAATGTGTATGTACGATACAAATGCACAATCAAATTTTATTATCAGGTATTCGAAAAGCGAACTGTACGACATCGAGTCTTGGAATGCTGAAACGTTAAGCGAATCAATGATGGCTTTATAAACCAAGTACCGAATAGACGACTCGCGTAAACGCAGCATTTACGGGCACCGTGTTCCACTGTAATGGTTTTAATGGATAGCATTTACTCTTAAAGACCTCAAAATGCTAAAAAAGATATTCGTACGAACCAATACAGTTGAAGATTATGCTGTGAAATATCCTGTAATATTTATTTTTTTACAAATCCAAGCGTAGCGAAACTCTTTGTAAGCGATCACAATATAGACAAGTTAATAAGTTATGCAAACGCAATGCCGCTGTTTCGCTGTCGAACACAAAGGGGTATTACCACTAATTTTCGGAAGCCGCAGCAAAATTTGCACTAACACAATAACGGCACCCTGCTTTATTCCTATCATTGTATTTTATTACAATGAAGAAAATACCTACAGAATTTAGTCAGGAATTAATACAATAGTAATATTGTAAGTAATATACATTTGAAATAATTATAAAGTAAAAAGCACGGTAGACATAAAATTCAATAAAATAAAATATATTCTTGGCATAATACCTATGTCATAACATAAGACTATAATAATACAGAAGAAAAATAAAATCACTAACCTTGAAATACTCGGTTATTCACTGTAATTTCAGAAAAAATAAACACCACTACAGCAACACACAAAAACAATCACCGCAACAAACTAGAACATCGGACCGCACTATTACAAGCCGCACTTATCACTGGAAAGTAGGATGAGATCATTATCGACCAATCGAAGCGTGAAAATCCAAATCACTTTTGATCGCACTCCTGAACGGATGTGGTTATACCCGACGCGATGCGACCAAACCGCGAATACGAAACGAGCGATTAAATAGTCAGCGCAAAACGTACACCGAAAAACAAACGTACCCGGCAACCGTGGCTAATAAGATAACGCTAAATACAGGCTGCAGGCCACATGCAAAGGCCTTTGTGGCAGTGAAAGTGAACGGCTGGGCAGTACGGTCAGACTCTCGATTTCGCATGCCTCGAGGTCTCGGCTGTTGTGGTACTCGTGTTGCTATGTGTGACTGTCATTATAATTGGTCCATTGCAAAATTCCCCTTTCCGCATCACACTGCAATAGAATTTTTCTATCGGACGTGGAATATAAAGCACGTTCTGTTGAAACTAAATAAATAAGCGCAGAACAGCTGACAGGCACATTTTACTGCTCTCATTTGGATTTCTTACAACAAGGAAGTGGTTTTACAGAGATAACAGTAAAGGACGACCGTCAAATGTAAATGTCACGTTTAGCGAAATTATGCAAAGTTTATGTTTACGTCGCAACATCGCGATTTCGATTATGCAAAATTTCGCAAGCGAATCGATAAGAGAGCGTAAGTTGAGCGCGCATATTTGCATGTAGCAGTGTAGCTGCGGACCTCTGTGAATCTGGGAACCAGATACGGACTATTTGTTGCAAATAAAGGCATTCCTATGATGCCACAACTTGGGCATTCCACGGTGCTGCTGCAATGCTATTATGTTTATGCTCTTCCACGTATAATTTGATTTCTGATTTTAAATTAAATACAACTCCTATCTCTGTCGGGACACAACAGCGTTTACAATTAAAGTCTTGAAAGCTAGGTTGTATGTGTATTCAAGTGATTTCTCAACAAAGGATGTTAAAAAGACCGTTCGTAGCCTGTAACGTAACAGAAATAGTTCAAAGAATTCAGAGGCGAAGCCCGGCATTGCAAACCTCACAAGCGTTCTTCGACTTTACCCGATTCGAATTGACTTTCTATTTTATTGTGTTGGCGTTAACGCGACATTGATGGCGCACTTATTGCACTTCGCGAGACTTTTTATTCGTGTCAGGAGCCCGTCGGAATTGGTCGCGAGTGGAGTCGACCAAATTGTACCAGCGGCGGTGGCAATTCCAATTTCGACGAAACAAGATAAAAGGTTGACGTGTTACGTACCTGGAACGAGATAAAATACAATTCAACGACTATTTACAAAATTAAAAGAAAACATAAAATTTGCCTTTTATACCATTCAATGGAATGAGGGCATGTACAGTAAGTAATGTGGGAGTATAAACTATACAGTCGTGATCTAAGGCTAGGAAACGCAATGTTTCCTAGCCCAAATTCAAAAACACGTTCCGAAGTCATTGAATACATAATTAGTAACACTCATCGTTAATGTTCAGATAGGCTGATGCAGTCGGAAAGTACAAACAAGCATTTCGTAAATGGATGCAAATTACAAACACTGGTAATTCAATCTAAGCAAACAAATCAACGGAGAACGGGCGCTTTATTCAAATGATACGAGCAAACAGCCCGGACGTCCGAAGTTGACAGCGTCACAGGAATAACCGGGGCATTTGGTAATATGGCCTCGACACCCGTACACAGATAAGTCATAGTAACATTAAAAGTTTCACTCAAGTCTCAAACAGCGTCAAATTTTAGTGACCTAACCGTGTTTTTAACACGTATTTTATTATTGATATTTTCAATAAATTTCGCGAAACATGAAAAAAATCCATCAATAAGCCACTAAGATTATACGAATCCTAGCAAAGCTTTGTCATAAAGTTCAATAACGCTAATAAAATCGAAGGGGTAGTGACATAGACCAAAAAGTCCCGTACTCCCGGGTAATACGGCGGGATTGACGCATTTAATCGAAAAACAAACGGAGCATAAATAGCTCGTAAAAGACTGTCGAACGCACAGGGCTGGGTCAACGAGCTACTAAAGCGGCTACTTGTAATTTTTTGGTACATAAAACAGGTTGAGCTTCCACTACAGCTTTTAGTTATATGCAGTGAGCTCTGAGGTTATTGTATTGTAAATGTAGAATATATTTACCCCTCTCTTTTATTGAGTTATGAATGTAGGCTTGCAACTTATGAGCATTTGGAACCTATGTATTTGGAAGAACCTCTGACTATACAAATAACTTCTTAGCGCCTAAAACATCTAAGTATAACTTTCGTGTCAAAGTCAAAGTCAAAGTGCATTTATTCAGTAGGACCGCTGGGATCACTTTGAAACGTCTTAAAACAAGGTGATTTTGCTCCTATTTCTTCGCGACCAATACCGTGTAGAACCAGGGCAACAAACACGGTTTGGGGCCTAGTTGTTTTTAGGCTAATTTCTTAGCTAACTGAGTTGGTACCAGTTGCCTTAATTAAATAAATTATATAAAAAAAAAAAGCTAAGCAAGATAGCAAAGGCATTGTTCACGCATCAGCTGTCGAGGAGCAGAGCGACATCAGGCCACGCAAATTTATCATTAATATAATCACCGATAGTGTACTTACTTACCTACTCTTCATGTATTTTATTTGAAGTAAATAAAAAAATGTACTGTAGGAATCCTTACAATAACCTCAATATATTATAAACAATAACAAATTGAAATAAATAGGAGAACAAGAGCATTAGTTTTAATGATGTAGGTACTCCTGAACAAAGCCCTTATTCAGAGAATAGCGCAGAAACTACAACATTACATTCAATCAAAGTAATAGAACATTACAGAGAAATTCCGAATAGTAAGTGATATTAAATTTAGGTATAATTGACCAAACTGAATATGAAACCGTAGGTAATCACGGTTCGTATTTGAGTTAGGTTAAACCCCGAAATATAGAACAATCAAAATTCAATTTAGACCATTATTTGAATAGAACAAGCATGAATGTATTCGGGAGAAATATTTCCAAAATTCAAGGTCGGATTTCAATATATATTCGACACAATTCACTCTAAATTCCTATTAAACGGTATTACAAAAATATCCATATTAAAATGTGAATGTCTCCAATCACAAATGTAAATTTAATTTATATTTATCCACAAACATGTTACGATTCTACCGTTCGGTTCATCGATTTATTTGAACACCCAAATTGTTTACATTGCTTGCGGTTTTACAAATATCGAAATGGAATCCTTTTTGACGTTGGTAAAGGTACATCATCATGTGGTTTGATTATACCCGCATCATGTGTAACCAATATTTGTATACCTGACAGTAAAAATGAATATTACAAGAAACACATAATACAATAGACCGACTGTGCAAACAAACAACTTGGTACTATTAAAAAACGTAAAAGCTTCGATCGATTCTAAAGGCGACACAAATGTTACTTGACGACCTATGTGGCGCAGTGGGAGAAAGCCCGCTTGTGACGCAGAAGGTTGCAAGTTCGATCCCCGCCGCGGGAAATCCGCTAATATTTATCTCGGGTCTGGGTGTTTCTATTTATAATAATGTATGTATTTACAAACAAAAAGTTTATAAGTAGTATATCAGTTACCTGATTCCCATAGTACAAGCTTTGTTTAGTTTGGGGCTAGATGACGGTGTGTGAAATGTCCAGCATTATTTATTTATATCTGACACAGGGAACCCTAATGTATTTATTATAATGTTTAATGTTGGAAGAAAAAGAACCCCGAACAGTCAAATACATACCACAATCTGCTCAATAGGTACAAATAAAGAGACATGTTCAAATTGACAATTGTATCGTGTCTCTAAATCAATAGTGAGTTCAAGAACATCAAATCGGATTAGAGCCGCAAATCAATACGAACTGATCACAAGTTTGTGCTGGTTTCGGTCTTATCCAAATCGGGCTACGTTTACAGCGTAAAAATAAGTTTCTAGCGGTCAATGACTGAGAGGTTATTTCTGGTGTGCATTATCATCGTAGTAAATTATTGACTTCTATTGATAATCAATTGATAATAAATCTATTGGAAGCATTAGCGTGTAGCTTGCCTAGACTTCTTAAAATATCGAGTTCAATTCTTGCGGTGGAACAAATGTTTGTATGATCTGCAAATATGCAATTGATATGGTACCACGATATTAGTAATTTTTATACCTATGACACTGGAAATCTCAGACAGGTATTTATGTGACTAGTAGGTGTTATTTATTTGTTTATTTACTAAATTGACTTCTGAAAGTTTATAATACTTCGTATTGACAATGTTGCCAACATTGGACTGAAATATTTTATCCTATTGGTTGGCACTTTTGCCTTGAAACCTTCCCTCTATTTGCATCTATATCTCTTTTTATAGATGACAAGTTCAGGTAGGGCTCGGTAGTGTTTTCGAAGATTGCTTTTTCCACAATTCCGCTTTGTAGGCTACTACTAAATCTACTTACAATTTGAGTTTCGGACTGAACTTACAATCTTTACTAAAGCATCGGAGGCAATAAATTTCTTTGGCATTATGCTGTAGTGTTTTTTACGTTGTTAAGATGAATTAGGCTTGCCCAGCACCTTTCAACTCGATCTACCTTAGCAACACTTACGGCTGACTTGCCGCAGGTTTCGTAAATTATTTCTTTGCCGTTTAGAACATGTGAAATGCACTAATACAATTTCAAAGGAAATATTCAATGTTGCGGGGATTTGAACTCACGGTTTGAAGGAGATCTCACTCAGCCAAGACAGCTTCGTTAAGAAACAGCCAGCAATTTGCAAGTTCTCCGTACGGTACAGCAGTCGTAGATCAAAGCTGAATTAACATAGAAGCGTCGCCTTGCTACAGATATGATGGGACAATATCCGGGCGAACGTCCAGATTTCCGTGCCAATACATGAATCAAACGCTTACCAGTTCGACGTACAAGATTATTCGAGCGGAGCCATTATAGCGACAAATCATGTAATATATGAATTATTATGTTCAATATAACATCAAATAATAAAGTAACTTGAATATTTCGTCATCATTATAGTGGCATCTTCTTTGCCATTTTTTACAATATCGTCCGACCGTAGACAGTATTAATTACAGTAGGAAAAGCCAAAACTTTAAAATAACCACTTAGGTTGATATCAAGTCAACCTAAAACGGCAACACAAGTCTTGTCAAGACTCCAGTTGTAACAAATACCTTAGTTAATATCTGATCTAGTCAGTCAGATGTGTCAGAAATTAACATAGATATCAGATCATCTGTAATGGCTTTTCCTCATTAGGTAGGTATATCTAAGGCTGTGTGTCATGTCAACATCATAATCCAAAGGTTATCGTGCCAGCGTGATATTATGCAACAAGATTAAGGTGACGTATGTCTTAGGCCGAATAATGATAAACATTAACAAATTATTATAAAAGCGTTTAGTTTTCTTAGTTTATGTTTCAATAAACCACGGATCACCAACTTGTCTATGATTTGCAAAACTTTTTAAATCTCTAGTTTTAATCTACGTTAATATTTTATGAGAAACAATTGCTTATTCCAGTCCTCCCTTATTTGTCCCTTTCAAATTGTTTTTTGCTACCGAGTATACCTACCTACTCTCGATGACTCTGATGAGTGATCTATAATACATTCTAATGTGATTAAGAAGCTCGAGTGTGATCTATGAAATCGTCATAAGTAGTTGTGTTTGTAATAATGTAACAAAGTTACGTAAATTATTAAGCACATACTTAACTAAGTACTATAAGGTCCTTGCATCACTACTGTACCTTTTAAATCGACGTTCTATTCATGTAATAAGTAGGTATACCTACTGGAAGCAAGTAATACGCTGACATTCACGATATTTTGAAGTGGTGAAGGGATGTCAGGTACACTAAGCCTTACAATTTGTATTGCAACACGATACGATCGAAAACTATCGCGTTTCAGTTATAGTTTGCCAAAATTCCGTTGAGAAATGTATTTGTTTTTTGTAATACTTGATATACTCTGACACGTGGAAATAATATATGGTTTCAATGTCTTCAATATCAAAGGTATTTCAAGCAGCATAATATAGTATGAAGATACATTAATATCGCGCTAAGCCGGCGAAATTACGTATCAGCAGTTCAGCTCATCAAAGGAGTAAATATGCCCGCTTTCACCGCACGCGATCAAAACTTTTAGCTAGTTTGTATTTTAGCAGATTAGTTATAATATAAGCCAGTCCGTACTGCGCCAAGAGAATTACCAATTCGATAAAGCAAACACACGCAACTCAAACTAACTACAGTTCAGGCACAGGGAGTTGTTCTCTTTGCCGGCGATTAGCGACCAGGTTTGTTTATGCAGATTATGGTCCGTATTGCAGAACTGAACTCGGACTGGATCGAGACTCATGCATACATTTTCACTCAAAACTGTCAAGAGTCTGCCAACTGCTTCAGTGATTCAAGTAGGCTTTATATTTTAGTTCTTAAATAGATACTGTAAATGACTAATGTTTACCTAGTCGGTGCAGTTATTATTCATAAATAAGGTAATCTGCACGTACCTAACTGTTGTTTCCATATGGACATGATTCAAACATCAACACAAGTTACCGTTTATATTTTCGAAAAAGGCTCTTTCTCAAATAAAACGGTATCAACAAAAGTGGGATAACAGAGACCATACCACGTAACCACTTTCAACCTAATATATTACGCATGTAATATCCTAGCTTTGCAATTGAAATGGGCACAATTTACGTGGGCCACCCGCCAGAAAATATATTCCTTACGTTCATTGTCTACAATCAGACCATTTTAGTGATTCAAGATCTTGCCAAATCGCTACTCGAAGTCGCCGGAAATAGGACCATCCCTTAAATCACTTAAAGTGATTTTCCTATCGATTGAGCAGTATAACGGGTACACTCATTAAATAAGACGGATGTAGGTCGCTCGGACGCAGTTCATTACTTAGGCCTAATGGATAGTACGAGCAATTGTAGAGTAATTACGAAGTTCGGCGAAAGATTCCCGCATTCGGCGAATTTTTGTTTATTGCTCGGTCATTATAGTGAGGCGAGTAGGACTTTCACCTGTACATTTGACAGACATTGTTTCAAGATCGAATTAAGGAAGACGAAAGGTACGTAGACCTTTGCCCAGCAAAAATAACAGGTAGTCATTATAAACCATTCTTCACGGTATTGGACGCGAAGGAACAGGAGTAGAATCACCTAGTTTTAAGACGTTTCAAAGTGATCCCAGCGGTCCTACTGAATAAATGCTTTTTGACTTTGACTTTGAAACAACTGTATTACCGGAAGGCTTAAGCGCTCGTAGTCGTACATGCTTAGTCGTTCTTGATAGATCGTCGAAGTTAAGCAACGTTCTAAACGGTCCGTAAGTGGATGGGTGATCGCCAGTTTCATCTGAGCGCTTCCGTGCTTCGGAGGGCACGTTAAATTGTCGGTCCCGGCTATATAAGTCGTTGGCGGAGGCCTAAAGGCGGCTTAAAACCTCCGTCACCAGAGTTGACCACTGACTCATACGATCTTACTTACCGGAAGGATCGGATTATCCACCCTGACAAATCAACAAAATATTGAGTTAAAAATTTAACTTCTTATCCCGACAAACTCTACCTTTAGGTATACTCGTATTACCAATTAAGTATAAACTTATCTTCGGTGCGAAATTGTATATTATGGCTTATTGAGCCTTACGTAGCCTTACGTATATTACGAGTAATATTAACGACTATGTTCCCAAAAAACGCAATGCAGTACTAAAAAGTTGCCTCCAGGTCAAGTAGCAGTTTTCGAAACATCTGCCAAGTCTGTCAATTAGTTTCGTTAAAAAAATTGCACGGTCCGCATCCGTTTTTATCGTCTACTTGCTTGGAAAATAAATTAAAAAGATTCAAAACCAATTTAAGAAGTTCCACGATAAAATTAAGCTCGCAAAAAGTCAGTTGTCCAACTTTCCATTAGTCAGCCTTAAATGAAGTTAGCAAGTTTTGACGGCACATTTTACTTGGCGTGTTGTAGTTGTAGTACTAGTTTTAACTTTGCTCGGCGAAGTTGAGGAATGACACTTGTATACGAACTGCGAGGTTGCACACTGAAAGTTTCACGAGGTGAATAACAAGACAAGGCATCGCATTGTTCGAGAAATAGCAAAGAAGGAAAGGAATGACCAACACAAAAGAAACCATTCACAGTTACTTTCATTAACGACTCTATTATAATAAAATTCAAGCAAAAAATCAACAGTTTAAACATAGCTCTTGTGGTTAAAGATATTTAGTGGAAACTCAAATACAAAGTTCACTATGATATCGATCGATAAGGAAAGCCCAGCGATTCTAGCGTGCCAACAAAATATGGTTTAATGCCCTGACCCGCTGACGGCTCTCAATCAACTGTAATTGGGACTTGGAGCACCTTTTACGACCAGGACACTATCGGGGATCCGATTACTGTGACGTCATTGACTCATCGAGAACTCTGGAAACTGCGGGAATTGGATAAGTGAAGTTTGAATTACTGGTTCAGTGGAAAGTGATCATCCACTTACCGTTTCAGATCGATTCCGTCTTGTCAGGTAGTAATAAACGGGTTTCATGTTGCTAATTGTGTTACCTACCGGCCTTATTAATTAGATTACCCTAATTCTAGCTTAATACGAGACTACTCTCAGACTTGTTACTTCTTTAGTAACGAAGGAGCAACTTGAATATTTTGATGTTATTAATAAACTGGTAGTAGCCTCGAATGAGTAATACATTCCGTACATCGGGATTAGTAGAAAAAGAGTGAATGAACGAATGATATTATCATTCAAAATATTGTCTATCTCTGTCATTAATTATATGAATGACAGAGATAGACAATAATTTGAATTTGACAATCTGTTTTATTCAAAGAGGTTTTATTCTTCTAAAACTTTTTGGTGTTACGTCTGCCTACTCCATCTCTATACTAGGTGGCGCCTAGGAGTAACTCTTACTCGGAGAGTAGAGTCGAATTAGCTTAGTTCTTCCTTGGTCTTTATTTATTAATACTGAATTGACCTACTACAGCCTTATGCTTTGGATTAGCGTTAATACCACCCTAGTTCGTGTTTATTAATGACAGCCTACGTGTTCTATCATCGGTTTCTCGCAATAATTAATGTTTATTCGGTATGTATGTATATATTCTATCTGCGTGTATGTAATGAATAAAACAAGATAAAAAACTAAGATCTTTTGTTAGCTAAAATTACCTTGAAGGTTAACTGATAATTGACTTTGAATACACAATTGAAAAAAAACCAAATAATTATCCATAGGGTACTTAAATATTATTCAAAGCTTGCTTTAGCCCGTGGTTTCACTCGCATGGAGATTTTCACAGGTACATAATATTATACACCAACATTCACACACTTTTATATTTATATTCATAAGATTAGTTTAGCCTAAATTGAATTACAAACTTTAAATATCCTCCTTTCACATGCATAAGTATAAAAATATTATGATTATTATTTAATAGTTAATTCATTAATTAATTAATAGTTAATTGCTCATAATAATTTATTCTAGATTGCCGTCTTGTAGATTTTCCCCTTAAGTTTAAGGGGCATACAAGGGTCGCAAGTTGTTCCTGAGACCTGTCGCCACTTCATCCATCCCGTATTCATTCTATTTCTGACATCTCGGTCTATTCCTCCATCATCTTGGACCTTAAGCCATTAGTTTCGCTTTTCGTTTGCTACTTGTCTAAAGAGGCTAACTATTCATAATGGCATTATTATATTACGCAACTAGCAAGCCAGTAACTTTAATTACTAAGCTGTCTAGGATATTCTGTCATTAATAAGGTGCTTATTCATTTTATTTAGTGAAAGAAAATAAAATAAAATGAATAAGCACCTAATAATAAATCGTCACTCAAAATGGTTCTTTTACTAGTTTTCGTGGTGTAGCTTGTTTAGTCGTTCCTGGTTGGTATAGTTAGACGTTATCCAGCTTGGTCTGATGGGTGACTCTACAACTGAACGTTTTCGCACTCCAAAGGGCACTTGTAGGTTTTGGCAGTAAAATCACATATTACCACCAGAGTGAACCACACGTCATAAAAAACTTATCACTAGTTCCTATGCTATTACCATTCCATTCTAACTAAAAGTACCGCTTTGGTTAGACATTGACTAGAATTCTTGAGCGACAACTTCTAATTACCTTCTACTAAATTGCGAATAGAAGTATTCATATGCCTGTGGCGGCTAGCCACAACCAGTACCAATTGGGCTGACGCGTATATTTTGTACGACGCGTCGTCAGTCGGTACCCCCCTCTCGCTAGGTCCAGTCATGTAGTTGTTTAGTCGTGGAATATAAATCAGTATCCGGAATGTAGAAGTTATTATTTGTGCCTCCTCCATTTTTCTCCATAAAGTAGGGACTAGCATTCTCTCACCCCTACAATTGGTGAACCCGACGTAATATAGGTTTTCAAAAATTACATGTATTCAGTTTCTATAAAGATAAAACATCATGTTTTATACTCGTATACCTATCAAGAGCTTGAACGTATAAGATCAATAAATTCAATTTCATAGCAATCTGCGAAATTTTTCGCGAAAGAAAACAATACCCCTCATCAAAAGCGTAATCCTATACGGATAATGTCATGCAATTTCCGAACGCTATGCCAAAATAAGATTAACTTAGTGAGTGCACACAATGGCTCCAATGACACGAGCAGAATCAATCTTCATACATTTCACCGTCGGCTGAGTGATAATAGATCGCAGCCGGCAATATTTCCTTACAATGGCTCCAGTGTAATTGCTTCAGTAGAGTGCATTGTCGTAACACAATCGACGTCTATCGAATCTATTGTGCTCACATCTTGTACGCTATCGAAGATGTAGCGACATCTATCAAGTACAAGGGTAATTTAAATTGGATCATTTTCTAGGACCCAGTTCCAGTTCTTTTGTAATCTGCCTGGATGAGAAAGTGATGAAAATTGTTTCAAAGAAAACAGTTTTGATATAAAAAAAGCCATTATGTGCATGTACCAATGATAGCAACCATAGGCAAACATCATTCTTCTTGTTCTTGCGTGTCAATGGTACCATAAAATTTGAGTAGAACCCCGCCACCATCACTCCAGCGTCCGTCAAACATAATGATGTTATATCCATCATATGTCATATCCCACTCAATATATGGGGTCGTCGCAACATGTTATTTTCTTCCACTCTAACCTATCACTATCTAACAATCTCACTCCAACAATAACACTCCTCCCTTACGCATTATCACCTTTCACACAATCAATGCATCTCAGGTCTAACACTAGTTACATATCCATTTATACATACAGCAACCATAGCCAAATAATTAAGCTTTTCAGTGCACAGATTAACAACTCCATCTCTTTCTCAGTTGCTGTGCACAGTTTACTCGAAACATTACTCACTGCTGCAGGAGTCAAAAACTTTTTCTATTTATCATGTTTCATGTTATTCACTTACCGTCAGCTACTCCGCATGACGCTCCGCTCAGCTACTTAGGAAGTTTGAGGGTACACATGCATACTGCACAGTGAGCCATTGTAATTCAGCGCAGCACAATAAAGTTCCAGAGTTGCAGAGTGAATAACGCCGCGCTGCCATTGACACTCTAAACAAGTTCCGTCCAAGTTACATACGTGCGAGAAATTATAGTACTTAGCCTTACACTATGAACCTGCGGTAGGTGGTGCAAGTTGTTATTTTGTTACTATGCAGGTTTTGACTTGTGAATGTGTGTATAGGTGGATGAGATATGTCATATTTCCAAAGTTTACTGTTAGCTTAAAATAATAAATAAGACGCATAAGCTCAAACTGCCAAGACCTTAGAACTAACTGATAATTTTATACAATCACTTTTTTCCACAAGAACCGCTACTGCGCTGGTATTTAAACGTTCAAAAGTCATAAGTTTTCGTGCAGAAATTGCATATTATAGAATCTAAGATATACGTGATAACGCTTATTTTACATCGAAAGTAAATTCGGAGTGACACAATGTCTACAATGTTCCGCTCCGAACTTGCCAAGTTATTCAGGCAACAACTTAAATGAAGACAATAAGTAACTAACTAATTGTTTCCAACTTTAAGGAAGTAAACTCGTGTGGGAGCGGGAATTTAGTAGACTTAGTGTGCGAACGTTTATACAAAAGGTAACCCTTTTGTATAAACGTTCGCACAACATAAATGATCAAAATAAAAATAAGTTGAAAATAATGCAAGCAAACACATTGAAATAACAATGAGTAATCTATTTTTTATTAACAGAAACTAAGCTACTACATATTGACGTATATTTACAAAATACAACAGGATTAGTCAAGCTATCTAAGGATCGTTAGAAACGAGCTATAGATAGCTCTACTGCTCCAGGTCACTGTCAGTCGGAAGCGTGCCCAAAACACTGGCGGCGGCATTACCACGCTGGATGGCAATGCTGATCCTTTGAGCCAAAAATGTGCCAGCTCTCGGATCATAATGAGTACATGCGATTACGTAGAATTAACAAAAATTCAGAAAGCAGGCGAGTAGGAAGAAAATAAGAAAGCATGAGAATCGTTTGCAATAATGAGCTTAAGAATTAAGAGTTTTAGCTTAGCAGAGTGCATTTTCAGACTTTATGAGAACGACATATTATTGTAATAACGTATTATTTGCAAAATTACTGACGTTATTCCTTCTGTTTCTTTCAATGATAAGAATTGGTACTCGCCGTGTATAATGTCAAGTTTTTGAAAGATTACAAAAAATATCAGCGATAATATAAAATTACAATTGAAGCACAATTTATTCGGCTGCCGAACCATATGAACGAGCAACATTACATAGAGAATTTTAAGGAAATTCAATGCTTGAAAATAGAGGATGACTGGACACACGGACAATGGGCGCCTCCGCGTTCTCCTAAGAGACGACGTTGACAAACGACGCCACGGCTTCTAAGACACTTGGACAGGTGATCCGACGATGTCCATTCATTGTCCTGGCAGCCTCGGTTTGAGGGCTAATCTTTGCGAAAGGGGATTTGTAGTTAATGGTAGCTGGGTGTTGTTACCCAGGTGCACGCGGCATCATTTGATCACAAGTTTAATCCTTTTAAGGCAATGTAATCATCACATCATAATATAATAGGCGGAAGTTTGTGTGTTTGCAAAATGGTTCCTAGATTCGTTGCAAATAAAAACGAATATATAGTGTGTTAAACCACAGTTAATCGTCGAAAATTAAATTATTTCGCAAGAGCCGGCCACTCAGGGAGATTCACAAACGATAGCAGTTTCGTCAGTGTTTACATAATACGGAGAAAGTGAATCCATTCGTGATCCGATTTTTTATATCCGAACTCCGAACGTAAGTTCCTTGCATTTAAGGTGAAAGGAGTTAATGGCCTCGGCAAAAGTTTACAGTTTCCGGCAGTCGTAAAGGCGCATCGTTTTTATTCGGCTGGATTCGGATTTGTTAAAAACGACCACGGACCACAATGTGCCAACAACACGTCTGGAAATTGTACATTCGATAAAATGTTGGAATAAAATCAGACAGCTAAACAGTTCCGTGGAATGGAGCGTGTTGAAATTGCTCTTTCGGTAGTGAATGTAAAACCAAAGGGGTCAAAGGCAATGCCATTCTCGAACCGGTAACTAAACAGGATGCGAGAACGAATAATTTACTCCAAATATCTTAGTTATATTGAGGAGGTAGACAAGATAGATGATATAAATAATTGTTTTTTTGGGTACTTGAGCATATTGGTACTGATGTACTTACGATAATGTTTATATATTTATCTAACCCATGGTCGTCAAGTCAATTTTGGGAGTTGGAAGGTTAAAACAATACAATGCGCAATAAAGACGTTAAAGTATGACTTCTGCCATTATAAATAATTATCCATATCCTTTAACGTTTAAAAAACAATGTACGTATCTATTAGTTGGACATATTTCAACAATCGTTCGCTAACAGTTTATGAAACTCAATTGTTTTCATTGAGTTCAAGAACTGCTGACTCAGTTCCATCTGCGGCGTGCAGCGGTTCTGCAATCACAGGCTATCTGTAGCCATGTCTGTGTGTAATCAGCAATCCGTGTGACCACCCATTAAGCTCGTTTAAACTCCGAAGTCGGAGTCTGCTTGCCTCGGTGAACAGTTTTACCAATATTTGGCCTCTCATGCCGACCACATTAGATGGTAAACTTTATCAATTATCGAGTAATGTGGCGAAGTTTGCCAACCCGTGGAATACTTTACTGGTACACTCGGCTTGTTCGCAACTCGAATCGCTTTTGATAAGAAATAATCGGAATCGGACTGCGCCGACACGCCAGGAATACGAATGTGGCGGTGGCCCAACTTGGATCGTTCGCGCGAAATTAAAACGCGTCGAAATAATCTGTGAAGGGAAGTTCGAGACTCGGTAATCTGTTGATAAACCTTCAAGATATGAAGGTGGAATATTTCCCCGGCTTTAGAATTATTGCAAAACTCTCTAGTTACCTACATTTTACGCTATGGAATTTAACACCAGCGTATATATAGGTAGTCGTTTTAATATTCCAAGGCTTAAATGTATGTACAGACAGAGTCATCGTGACTGTTTGGTCATTACAACATTCAAAAGAACGATGGTAAATCATTTTCCTTTTAGTAAATACTTAAGAGATAGACAATCAGGTTTGTCATTGCCGGATATCAGTTCCACGAAACAAACAGGAATACCCACTTTTATCAATAACATTTCAGTAAAACCACATCTTCTAATAAGATCAATTTGTTTTTATAGGTATTGTATTATTGATAATCAGTTTATGACGTAAGCGATTATAGCTGGGTTTTTCTTTCTGGTCAATTATGATGATTAGCGGGTTTTACCAAACCATATTCTAGCTAGGTTATCGATAGGTGATATTTTTCTTACAAATAGGTAGGTATTGTGTTTTTATTCAATAAAAGGTTGAGATTAGCACGGGACCGAATGATAGGAACCATTCGTAAGAAGTGGCATAAAAAGGAGAGGCCTAAACTTATACCCAGGACTTTAATAACGTACGTATTTAAAGCTAAACGTTCATATCGTTTAATTTATTTATATAGTTTTCAAATACAAATACTATCACTGTATAAGGGGTTAGAGTTTAATGACCATGGCAATTAGATGCCATCCACCCTCAGTACAAAGCCTTCAAAATCTTAATACATAAATGAACTACACAATAAGCTGTAGCATCGTTCCTATTCAACTTCTCATCTGCTGCACCTCTTGTCAAACAAAACCGACCTTGAAACGTCAGTCAATCAGTCAGTCAACACTGTTCGCGCTCTAATTGGCGAGCACGCGACTCGTCTGCACCACACCCGGACAGTTTCACACAACTTGGAGTTTCCATGAACTAAGTTTGTCAAGCCGAGGATTTGCACACAACTTTATTTATACTCGCTTGGCACTTGTTGAAAACAATGCAAGCAAATTAGATGGTGCTGAGTTTAGGAATTGTAGCCGCTGAAAGTATTTCTTGTCGAGTCACAAATTCTTTCGAACTAATCTGATGAATTGTTTAAGTTGAATTACTTAAGAACAATATTTCGATGGATCCGATCGGTCTTATTGACCATGTTAGTACTACTACTACGTTAAAGCCAGGATAAAGGCAACAACTCTTTATACTTGTAGATAAAGTAGAATATTTTGATAATTTTGTATTCTTCAGAACTGTTGGGTCGGAACAGATCGAAGTAGGTTCGCAGTGAATAAGACTGTAAAACCTCGTCACGTAATGCACATGCACATACGTGACATCAGATAGACAGCAAATTATCCGGGGCAGTGTGCGTGTTAGCAACAACAGTAAACAGACCACGTCTTTTATAATAACAATCATGAGATCAGTAGCTCTAGTTTTCAGTCAATGTTGCATTGTTCGTTTGTATCAGAGCGTAGGTAAATTGAGTTTAATTGCAAATTCAATAAAACCAAACAAAAACACGACTATTTACAAAGACAGTTTTTTTAATGCTTATGGGGTTAGTCAGAATTGCTAAATAGTTAATAGTTGCAAGTTAATATTCGCATTCTAAAATGATACAGAAGCACATTTAGCATTCAATGACCAGTTGCAACCAAATCTCCGCCAAATACCAAGTGGTTTTTTCGCAATGTTTTCCTCGTAATAATTATGCATATTTTATGAATCGAAAAATTCAGTGATGCACGTCTACTATCGAACAGATGACTGATCGAAAGTCAAGATTCTATCAACCACTGCCAAAGCGGGTCAAATACAAAATCAGCGAAAGAAAACAAACGAAGCAGTTACCAGCTAAACACAAATATTAGGTCAACAATTGATTGAAATGAGCTCAAGTTAAATGTTTGAATAAACAATGCTAACAAGCTGATTATTCCCAAGTCCACAATCAAATATTAACCTGTACCTTTGTCGCGATATTTCAGTTACCTTTGCACGTTGTTCCAAGAGTCTCCAGCGTCAGTGCAACGTCTTGTTCGAGATAGTTAAGCCAAAGTTAAGCAGACTAAGCCGGAAAGCGGACGCGCCAGACGGCTTTATAGCTACATAGAATAACAAAATAATAATTTCCAGAGTTGTGCAAACATTGCTCTCTAACGACCCCCGCTGGGGTGGATAGCCATAAGTGTCACCATCTGTGTATTGGGGCAGTTAGTAATAATCCGTCAAATTGTCATATCAAACAAGTTTTATGCTTTTTTCTTGACTAAGTTTAGTGGCAACTGCGACCTGGCTGCGCACGCTGTGCCGCGGCCTAGCACCGCAGTAAGGGCCAAGGGAACTCATTACCTATTTTATTCGATTTAACTACACACCCACACCGGTATAAGTGAAACTAATGCAGTTTATTCTTTTACATCATAAGTTACACTTGCAAATTCGTACAAAACCGGCCGTCGAGATTTGCTCCCACTATTTTGTAGGCGTCATTATTTGAAGTCTTTTATGTTTTGCGATTTGAGTAAAACAGAACAAACCTAGTTTATAGTGCACCTTCCTCAGCCTTACTATAAGTAAACAAGAAACGTGTTTGTAAATGGTACAGCTAATTGTTATGCAAAGCGTGTCAAGTACACAAAGCTAACCTTGAAATATTCGATCGATAAGTAAATATGTTTATTTCAACAAATCTGTGACTGGCAAACAATTTAAGCGGGTTAAAACAACAGCCCTTCGGAAGTCAATTTAAAGGAATTTTAATTAAAGAGCAAATCCTTTTAGGAAATAAAGGAATTCTTGGTCCTCTTTTGTTCTAATGATGAAAAAGTAATTACCGTGTCAAAGTAATAATTGAGAAATTTTGTGAGAACAAAATTGGCAAGGAACTTAAACCCTCCTAAGAAGAAACTGAGAATTTCCGGCTGAACATACATCAAAGTAAGTTGCCATGTACTGGCTCTATTGGCGATATTAATTTACTGACGTGGCAGGCCAACAATGCACCGGTCACTGGCAAAATTCCAGCGATCACCTCAAACCACTCGCCGCCCACCGATTCCATCCACCGGAATATATCTTCTGATAAGAAGCCTTGTTCTAACAAACGTGCCAACTATTTAGGTCAAGAATTACATTTTCATAGAGCAAAAACGGCGAAATGGAAATTCAGAAAAGCCAGCACGGTTACTTGATGAAGTCGCTTATTCGTATCCAAATATGAAATTTTCGCATCATTAACTTCAGAGAGAGATGATAAAAGTTAAACGCTTTGTGGAAGTTTGGTAGTTTGAGCTCAACTTTCTTTCGATTGCTTTATAGTTCTGAAGCTCTGAAGTCTAACCACTAGTGGGCGGGAGAACAGTTTTGATCGGTCTGTAATTTGAACTGTTGAAGGAGTTCTGTAACTGCAAAAAATTTGGACTCATATCATATTATTCTGAATCAAATTGCGTCAAGTTTCAGGTTGCACGTTTGGTAACATTCGTTTTAATTTTTTTAACAGAATCTCATTTTGACAACTAAACACGCTTTAATTACCTAATTAAAGCGTGTTGAGTTGTCAAAACTTCAAAGTAAAAAATAATAAAAGTTTTCAGGTAGCATAACATCGATTGTCATAATGATCACGTGCAGAAAATAAAACCGTTAACGAAGTAAATGGAACTGAAAGTTTAATTGATAAGATCATAAAGTTAACTTAGTAGCTAATGATCGGCCGGAGTCCCATTTTGCATATTGATGCGGGCCGTGTCGCTGAACTGGAAAGAAGGTTCGACTTTAACCTGGTTTATTTAAGTGTCCTGAATACAAATCTATTAACTGACACTGTAGATTCAGAAAAAAAAACAAAAGTAATTCTACAAAGTGCCCAATGAAGATGATGAGAAGTAAGTCCCAAGTGATAAATGAAGCTTTAGTGAAACACGCAACAGTGAGTGCACTTCGCTAGAAGACTCGTTCATCACTCTCTCAATGTTCGTCAGTCGAGCATTCGGTTTGTGGTTTTGCTCACTATGTCCTCTCTAGACGCTTTGTAAGCTTTGCAGTGCAGAACATTTTACAAGCTTGTTTTAATGTTCTGAAACCAGTTTTCTAAGACAATGCGCGGAAGAACTTAAGCTATTACAAATTAGACACAGCAATGACTTGCTCCAAGCATCAAATGCCGTGAAGCGTGGTTATTTATTATCCACACCATCATTACCACACATTGCGCAACGAAGCACCGTGACCTTTAAGCATTGCTTCTTATATAATCTTAAGTAGGTACTTTCCATTGAAGCAACGTTAATTGGTTTTGATATACGGTTCTCGAAAGCATCAGCTATATCTATTTAACAAAGCATTAATTCGTATGGCATGGCATAGCTGTTTGAGTTTTTCAAACAATGTCGCTTGCTCTCCACAAAATACAGGTTCCTAACTAAGTTCCTTAATAAGTTGGCGGGGTCGACACCCTCGATGTTTTTCGTGATTGAAATAGGTAGCTAAAAAGTAAAGCGGGGGAAGCGGAAAACACATTAATAAGTCTCAAACACCGCAACAATGAATTAAAAGTTTGGGAGCATCAATTAGAAGTTTTGAACCACAGGGTTGTCCGAAAGTTGCAAGTTTTGGGGCATGATCAGTGACAGCGGACGCTGCACTAAGTGCCAATATCAATTTAACGTGTGGGAGACGTCATCAGGCGTTGGATCTGAGCCAATAGCATCCTCGGAGCCAAGTCACGGAGGTTTGGAAAACAAGACCTTTCATTGCAACTTTGCTATATCATGAAGTTTTCAACTCGTAGAATTGGTTGCAGTTAGATCGGTTCGAGGAAGGAAACGTAGCACGTGTGGTAGAGTTTCGAGTTAACAAGGCCTTCCCATCCTATTTATAACACAGATGATAAAGTAAGAATGTTCTCTAATCAAGACCGATGATGAGTGAAGTTATTGGTGAGCTTTTAATAAAGCGAATCCACAAGCAAATAAGGTTATGTTTTAGTAAAATAATATGTTGAAGGAAACTCTACTAAACCTTGCTAAAAAACACACTAACACGAAACGCTTACCTACGTAAGCGTTACGTGCTTACTTAATAAACACATGTATGGCAATAAATCGGTGCGTCTTTTTAGCTAGCTTAGAAATGCATTGTAGTTTTTTTCCCCCGCAATTTTGTAGCACGAATAGCAGAAATACTTTGTATACCTACATTGAGGGAAGATTTTAAAATAACACGAAATATGTTCAAAGAGCGAGGCAAATAAGCAAGCGGCACTAATTAGACTAACTACATGAGCAAATTCCACAAAGTATTTCTAACTTTTGTGAAGGAGGAGGCATTAGTGAGAAATTTACGAAACGAAATGACAGAGAAACGTCTCGCGATTATCTAACTAAAGCGAGGTAATCATGAATTCTACGTCTCTCATTCGGCGCCTCTGAGAAAATATGCGAAAAAGCCTCAAAGGGGATCAGATAATGCCAATACGGATATTTTATCTTAGTAATTTTCAAAGGGCATAAAAGCGAGATTGCATCTAAAGAGAGATAAAATAGAAAATTCATGCTCACGGATGGTCTTGTGCAAGAGCAGGAAAAATACTTTAAAGAATTTTAAATTCCAATCTTTGATGGCATTTCATTTGTGCAATGCTTTCACTGTAATTTAAAATGATTCTGTTTAGTGACTGCTTTGAAAAACTGATTGCAAACAATTTTTTTCTCTTTTCTCTTTTTTCATAGTATTCAGGAGGCTTTTCTTATTGGTTAATAATAATTTTAGCTAGATTTACTTCTACACTTTAAAGGCAAAGTTATACAAACCTACCATTTTGGCATGACAAGTAGCATAATTTTTTGATTCACAGACCATGTGACCATTTTAAGTTCATTGCCTGGAGACAATTGTTCTCTCATAACCATTATTCTACTTCTAAAAAGCATAAGAGCATTTTCATTACCGCTCTTTAGGTAATGGTCGGACGGATATTCTAAGCGATGCCAACGTCATCACAAATTGTGGGGCATGGCCAAGTAGCTTTAAATTTTACACTTTCCTACATTATACAGATGATCGTACTTATCGACAGAAGAAAATTACTTCCGAGTCGCCAACACGCAAATTGCCGACCACGCGACCATTAAACCATAAACAGTGAGAATATAATACAGTACCGCTACAAAGAAATAACAGACTATAAGTTGTCAAATAAACCACCATAAGTTGTGTTCCTATGTATAATATGTATGTATTTACAAACAAAAAAGTATATAAGTTGAATATCAGTCATGTAGTACCCATAACACAAGCTCTGCTTACTTTGGGGCTAGATCATGCTGTGTGGAAAGTCCCAGCATTTTTTTTTTATAAAATAATTGTGAAATTTATGAGAATAAATAAACTAGATAGCACTATAGCTTCGTTTTGCACTTTATACGAGTAAGTCGTTGTAATATTTACAACAAAACACACAAACTTTGTCGATTATAATTACTTACTTAGTATTTTTAATTTCAATTTTGTAATCTGAAAAGCAGTCGACCTTCTAGCTAATTGTCATGAACCCTTAATTAGTAAGAAAAGTCCCCTGAATAATCTACAAAGCGGATTAAACTGTAAATTTTATATAATTCTAATTTAAATGTAATTCTAGTCCGCTCCTGATTTATACTTCCTTGTTTGGAGTTCAAGCATAGGACAAAAAGTTAGGCGCGCCTTATCAAAGTGATGGGTATGTTCAATAATGTTTATTTTAGTTTGCTGAAATTGATGATTGATGATTGAAGTATACATAGAATTCCAAGTAAGACCGGCAAGTGATCGTGAGAGGGTTTTTTGGTCTTGCAATATATTCCAGGAACAGACGAGCTTTCGATCGTTTATACACGTGTCTGTAGACATTAAAAACCAACCACGTAAATTTCTATGAACGCAAATCGATAGATAGTAGGAACCATTTTGAACGAAACGACTCTACAAATTCTACATAATCATTCAAGTGCCGCTTGATCACTGCCCTAAAGCAATTCTGGTTTTAAATTGGACAGCCTCATGATATATTCGTATGTTTCAAAGATCACACACTAAATTGGCACACAGGAGCCATTCTATAAAGCAGTTACGAATACTATAGAATGTCACTGCAATATCATCTAGAATGCAAATTCTCTATCGAGTACTCGATATAAACTGTATTGGCCGTTCCGACGTTCGTGAATAGCTGTGTACATTGCAATCAAAAGCACAAGAATACCGGCGGGCAAACTATCGGAACATGCGATTTGTCGCACTACGTCCACGCTCAAATATTCGACACTCGATGCGATTGGCCGGTCGGTTGCTGGCACTTGCTGGCGAGTAGAAGCGCAATATCTAGACCTCCGCAGGCAGGCGGGCCTCAATTGTTTAATCGGTGAAGTTCCTCGATACAAGCCCGCTGACGCGGAAAGTTCAGACCATCCGATAGGGCATCGTTTCGCTTAATGTGCCTCGTGCTTGACTGTGCTCGGTACACTCAGCTCTCATATGTAGTTACAAGAGCGCATTACAGAGTCTGCGGTCGAGATAAAGATAAGTGGATGCAAGACTCAGTCAGTATTTAATGGAGTTCATATGTTTTAATTTAGTTCAGTACTTAATTTAAACGCAAGATGAGAAAACCCGTCAGAGCTTGACTTAAGAGATTATGGCGCATTATATTCTTTACTTTA
Organism: Epirrhoe tristata; assembly: GCA_951394285.1. Lineage (NCBI taxonomy): Eukaryota > Metazoa > Arthropoda > Insecta > Lepidoptera > Geometridae > Epirrhoe > Epirrhoe tristata. The sequence goes on along the minus strand of OX596152.1, from coordinate 7,655,535 downwards.
ATCTAATAGATGCAGATTAAGCATTATAAAAAATACTAAAGAAATACCTATTAATAGTAGTTAAGCGAATTCATGATAAATTAACAACCTAAAATAGCTTTTAATACAGCATCTTTGGACAGCATCCAAGCTGCGATATTTGATGGATTAATATTTTCTAACTAAACACATTATTCGTAAAGCTATTTTAATATCTTGCGAGATTGATGAGCAGTGTTCTACGTCAATGTGTTATAGCAACGAATTATTATGTTTGCCTCATGTTTTAATGATCCGTAACAAGTCAATGAAAAATTGGAACCGTGCAAACGAAGTGTAGTTTCTTGTTACCAGCACTATCAGTTGCTGCTAGCGACGCTCATCGATATAAACAAAGGAGACGTCTAAACAATGCATAATTGACACTAGTTAGGTAGTAAAGGTTATTTTACATTGTCACCCTTATTGTGATAGAAATAGGAGCGACTTGGGCGTAGAGTATAGACAAAAGATGGTATGGCTGGTTGAATGGCTGGCGCTCGTTGCGATGTCAGAGGCATGCCTGTGCCGGTGACGGCTGCCTCCATATATATAGGTACCATGCTAAATCTATGGCTGCCTCCCTGGCGAAGACGTTGACATCACATCGCAAGCGCAAAGGAGATTGTATAGGTTCTTGCAATGTACACGGTTTGTTGATCTGGTAATAATTATAAGTAGGTAGGTAATTCCAGTTTGAGTAGTACAAGAAGAAAAGTAACATATTGTTAAATATGAGAACACAACTCGGGGTACAAAGCAAAGTCATCACGTTGAGAAAAAATCGTTCGCAATGTGATAAGAATAAACATACTACGTACCATGCTGAAGTTTATATGTTGGTGGAAAATCCAATCATAATTCAGATAGCTGTAAACCAAAACCGATAAAGCTAAAAAGTTTAGTACCAAAAACATTACAATCAGTCGTATCTCTGTAGATTCAAATCGACGTGTAAAAGTGCCAATTGTGGCCCGTTTCCGTAACGAATCCAATTTCGCTTGATTGCTCTTCCAAATTGATGAATCGTAAAGAGAAAACAATTTCGCCTGTCGAATTAGGAATCCTGTAGTTTGCATGTAAATGACGCAGGATTTTTTAGACTGTCGATACGTAGATTACGTAGAGTACGTTGTCTTAATAATTGACTTAATGAACATGTTGCAAATTACGCTTTTACAGAAAACTTATTTTTCTTTGTAAAATGTAAAATGGTGAAGTTGTTACTTGGGGTTAACTGAACTAGTTCGTTCTAGCTCAAAAACAGAAACAGCAGCTAGTGAAGGCAATTTTAGTTGGAAATTGGATTGAATCGTGTCTGTTTGACATACCTACAGCACTGATGGACACTGTCGGTTTGTTCCGGCCTAGATGCAAGCTAGCAATGAAAGCATACAGGGCATATCCGACGTCATATTTAATCCAGCGATGAAATGGTTCATGTTCTTTTCTCACACTTCGCAAGTTCAACTTTGGAGTCGACATCAAAAAGCTCATTATTTTTTAAAACTCTTAGGACCTAGCAACGTTAGCGTTCGAAATAAAAGTCATATTGAACTGCTTAGCTGTATTGGCACTCAAGCTAACCACCATTTAGCTATTGTAGTAAAATGTGGGTAATGCACTTTTATTTTACAAAATTCAAGCCAAGGAAAGTATCTGGAAGCCGCAAAATTCTGCTCCCCGAGTAATTCCACGTAGAATATGTTCGTACCTAAGCTTCGACAGGAAGACTTTCTCCTTTCGAGCTTATACCCCTGATTTGAAATTCAAATAGGTCTTGATAATCTTGTTCCTAGGTCTTAGTAAAATATCATGTTACTTGCTTGCAAATATGCATATTTATTCTGAATATACTAGACTGGATAATCTTACTAATCTCGTTTTTATTCTTATTTAATAATGAGGTGTGTGTGTGTGTATGTACTATGTTTTATTTGAATTATTATTATTAATGGGTATTGTACGGTGCACGGTTACTGTTTAACTAATCTAAAATTAAACCTAAGATTATACTAAGAACTCGTGCAGAACTCAATGTATTTATTATGCCAACCTGCTAGCTAACCTTAATTAACCAGATGGAAAGTGATGATTAAATACTTGTGAATCTAAACAGTAGAGTTTCTTGCACATGAATTGAAACCAGTCATACGTGTGTTGAGAGAACGATTGTTTCAAATCGTGTCATGGTTCACACGGCACATTTCTCAACTATTAGAAGTACAAACACGAACTGACCCGACCTCTCATTAAAGCATCCGAGGAGTCATCTCTACGTACCTGTAACAATAAAACATTGTGAACATTAGTAATAATGGCAAAAGGTAGAGATTTGAAAGCTCAAAGTTAGCGTGCAAAAATATCATCAGAGCGATTTATACTGTTGTAACTGAAATCCGCGGTATTGTTAAATTTTACAGCGTTGGGACATAAAACCTTGCAGTATGGCACTGGGAAGTCAATCATAAAGATAAGGCACCGCAATAACGACACGCTACTGTACCGACCAGTGGAGCACTCCTCTCAAACTCCACCATATAATATACATTCAGGCAATTCGACAATTTTATCACCTCGTAAACCGTGCGAGGGAGTACACGTCACTCGTTAATTGCCGTATTTTGGAGCTAAATACCGGAATTAATTTAATATTCATTCGGTCCCATATCGGCAGCTATCAAAATACATCGTATACATAATCGATGCGTGCACGAAACTTGTTAGGCGTATCGTATACACGCGTTCAACGCAATTATTATACTTCGGTACGCACAGTGTGAAGCGAGGAGGCAAAATGTTAGCGACGGATAAGTAAAATTTCGTAGCTTATTTTATTCGAAATTGAAATAAAAGTAAGTACCTACCATCATTTTTAGGGAAAATGTTTTAAATCGCTGGCTGCTTGGATATATACTATAATCCATACTAATACTACGAGTATAATACTTATACGTATATACTTATAATATTATAAATGGGAAATCCATACTAATACTATAGAATAGAATAAATAGAATTCATTTATTTGCGTGAATGATTTATATAAATGTGGAAGTAACTCTGTCTGTCTGTCTATTTGTTACCTTTTTACGCCCATACCGCTGATCAGATTAAGCTGAAATTTGGCATGTATAAAGATTATACGCCAGGGACATAGGTATATACAGGACAGGGACATTTTTTTTGTAAATAATCATAAGGGGGCGAGAAAACAAGGGTTGTTTGTATGAGGAACAAAGTTAAAGAACGCTGGGCGCGGTCATAAACCACCACTTTTTGCAATCCAGTTTTTTTTTTATTTTGCATGATAAATGATATAATCCCAATCATCAATGCATACGAAGTTAAGATTTTTTATTTTCCTTGGCTTTGGTTAGAACGCCATCTATATCGCCGAGGTCAAAACTGCTTTATGCTTTTTTTTTTAATCTCCTAGGTGGCGTTTTTACTATATAGCAGAAGTCGAGTATAGAAAAGTTAATGGAGATTTTTGCTGAGGCTTTTCGATTCTTTTTATAGGTTTTCAAGTTATTTTGCTGACGAAGTCGCGGGTACCAGCTAGTAAATATTATAAAGAGGAACGATTAGTTTTTTTGTATTGAATAGGCTCCGAAACTTCTGGACCGATTTGAAAACTTCTTTCACCATTAGTATCCTACATTATCCCTGATGAACATAGGCTATATTTTATCCCGGAAAAGTGAAGTTTTCCCGAAGGACTGCGGATAACACCGCGACGGACAGCTAATATTATAACCACAGGAACCTACTAGGTTATTAGGTTTGCCGGTGATCGACTAGTACGTTAGACCGATTCGAAAACGTATAGGAATATTCAAATCCAGCTGCACAAACCGACAATAACTCATCCATAAATAACACTATCTCATCCAAAATACGTCACATATCAAACATCATAAATTCTGCCGGCTTGTCGTAACTATTAAAGTGCTATTTATGTAAATGTGTCAAAACATACTACAACATAGATTAACGATGTCGCAGAGTCTGTCATGTTTATCATTTCACACAAAATTAAGTACTAGAGGGGGATCCAGCAGAAATGAAGAGACGGCTATTTTACCTACAAATGAAAAACAGAAATTTCTTGAAACGTTCATCATTCTAAAGATTTTACAAGCTTCTGTGTTCTTCAAAAAGTTCAAAGTTCTATTACCTAAGGATTGACCAAGGTGATACAAAACAGAGAACATCAAATAATTAAACATTTGGTTCCATACACATATTCTTAATTCTTTATTGTACAAATAAACACACACAATGACATAAATACCCTACAAAAACTTTTCTTCCAGCAAACCTTTGAAGCTAGAGACTTGGAGTAAATGCCTGAGTAAAAGGTAATACCTGCAATACAGTACAATACGCTTTGTTTTTACTACTTGATTATTGAAGAAAGGACACCCTGTCTCTATGAATAGGACATAAGTAAGGTGTGACATAAGGCAGGCAACAATGTATCATTACTTCACATTGCAAACTCATCTAATCCACCGCTCCGTAAATTCTGCAATTGTAAACCGTGTAATTATCCCGACACTAACGCAGTCTTTGTCTCATGACATCTAGATGCGTACTGATGAGCTTGAGTAGATTATGATATTGATTGGCATTTCAGAATTACCTAGCTTATCTGTCGTCATGGTTATCTGAAAACATACAGGGTGTAAAAAGACTACTACCGAAAACTGAGAGGTTGCAATCAGACCATGATTCTAAACATATTTAGCGAAAAAAAAATAACTTAGCTACGTAATTTTAAGTTATTTTCGGTTATTTACTACTAGGACAACACCTGCCTGATAATTTCATTAATAAAAGAAAAAAACAATTTAAACTCAAAATCCATCAATCCACGTAAAAAAACGCGCCCAGTACGTATGTACTGTTTGAGTATGCAAACAGTAATCTTCAAACGCTGTTTTCTCCGGATATAATGATTTTTATAATGATGCTCTACCTACCCCTTTCGGCTTCGGTAGACGTCTTTTTTACACCCTGTATATTTTGTTGGTGACGTACTTTCATCCTTACCTACTTAATTTTACAATACAATGGATCAAACCTTCTCTGATATTAAGATATGAAATAACAAACCATCAAGGATTAACCTCGAAATAATTGGAACAATGATGATTAGAATAGGCATGTGCTTGCGTAGAATGATGAAATAACTAAAAGATAGAACAGAAAAAACTATTTGAGCAGTAAACAGAGTAACATATGATTCTAGTATGCAGAGCCGGTACTCAGTTTAGCGATCGAGTGAAAATGTGCCGTATTTCCTTTTTTAGCCCTTCCCATTGTTAAAGACACAAACTGCCAAAATTGCCGTTCATCTTTTCACGACCGTGAACGTCATTTCTCAAGAAATGGCTGACGAAATAAGCGAGCAAAATACTCTAAGCTCCACTGGAACTGCCACATCTATCCACTTTATAGGTCATTTCACTCTTTCCATCCACTTATTTCAAAGGGATCTTCTGTTACGACCGAATGGGTTTCGCAAATAAACCTAATTTTATCTGAACAATACGATGTTTCTTTTCAATTTAACAAATTAAACGGCTCGAACACAAACTGAGCCGACAAGTGGTATTGCGTATAAACTGGCCAGTAAATACGCTGTTTATCTGGAATAGTTTTCATTTAATCAAACTCAGGGTACATACTGTAAGTCATTTCAGATGTAATAAAATAGGTCGTGTGTAAAAATCCTGCATGAGTGAGATATTTTATAAATCTATATTTTATCAAAAAAAAAAGTTTGATAATATAATGAGGGAAAATTAACACAGCCATAGCGAACAGCGAACAAACATAACCTAGGCGACCAATATTAGTTTAAGCATAAATTTATTTGTCAATTGCATAGAATTACGGTCATTATCGTGTTCATTCAATGACATATTTATTCAAAATATTTCAGGCATACCCTATTGAGCTTTATACAAACTTCACCAATAATTTATTGACCTATTAAATATAAATTTGTTTAAATTGCATATAATATCATACATGTTAGAGAGAAAGCATTTCGTTTGCCTTGAGGCAATTCTTATTGCATGATAATGACAAGCTAATTCAAATCACGAAAACATTTTGTCACTCGAACGACATTCTTAAAAACGCTGAAATCGAAAGTCCTGAGGACATTGCGTATCTTTGTCACACAGACAATCCGTTTTTGATTAGTATGAGCTGATCATCGTAATACATTACATAAAATACTACGCTATAGACAACACTCGTTCCGAACGATGCAGTAAAACTGGAAAGTGTCATAGTATAATTTGTATGCAGGGGCTAAGACACCGGCGTCATAAAGTGAGAACTGTTACTGCATTGTAAATGCCACCTTGGGGCGAATTGTTTTTCAAAAAGTTTAAGACGAATAGTATTAAATTGAGCGAGAAATTGATTGAAAGTTCCAGGAAGGCTTTGTACAAGAGGACAAAATGAGGACGAAACTGAAGACGCTATTATAAGCTACCATATTTTTTATATTATTAAATTTGTATTTCTTAGGAAAACATACAGTACTTAATAACTCAATACGTCATGTTATATCTAATTGACCACTAAACAGTTTTCATACTATGAGTTATATTAGCGTCAGGTTCACTAGCAAGATAAATTGGCTAATATTTAAAATGTGATTAGATTGCCTGGTTCCACCATTATGTTGCTAAATTCATTTGTTTGAGTAAAGTTGCAAAATATCTACAGTCACGTCGATGACTATACATTCATTTATTTGAACGAAAGAGCTTTCTCCCAGACAGAAATAACATTTTACTGTGACCATTACATTCCAACATTTCAATGGCTGTTTATTTTATGTCATGCTCACATAAGACAACAAAGCCGGTGCTCCCATTAGACGTCTGAACAACTAAGCTGAATTGAAACGAAAAGTTTCGAAAATATCACCGTTAGGAACAGAACAACTTTTGAATTAAGGGAGCCAGTGCCAAGAGTGTTGTTCTGGGATCAGACGCGAACACAATTGTTCAGTCGAAATGTGTTTGTCCACTTTCCGCTTTTAACGGGAAAAGATTTAATACTATAACAAGGAAAGACACAAGCTTCAAGATGCGAGAAGCATTCCACTTATTTTCTTTTAAACTGAAAGTTTAAGTCACCGAGTAAACAGGCTTGACAACAGCCACATGTTATAAAAAGCTGTACTGAACAGCCATAAAGGTCGCAAAACATAAGACCCAGTTGCATAAGAACAAGAAGCTAAAGAACTGAAGGCCCGCCAAGTCTGCGGAGAGTTTCCTGACCACGGAAAAACAGTCTCGGGTCGTGACAGCCACGTACGTGACAAGAGTTAGTAACAAGGTTGACTGTCCGGCACCCGGCGCCGCAAACTGCCCAACTGACTGGCTTTAATGAAGTTTTGACTGCAAGTTCGTCCCACCCAGTCTTTGACATGGACTTTTACAAACTTTATGTCTATGATGCAGTTTTCTTTTGTGAGACTTTAGTTTGATAATTGACTCAAAGTTTATCCACCGACACTAATCTAGGTATTCCTTTTTACCTGAACAAGTTGGCAGAACTTCTCAATGCTTTTATAACATACGGTATGTTATTTAAAATGATTGAGGAGGCTCGTAAGTTATCATTGTTAACGTCTTTTCTGTAAAATAATGCAGATAGTTGAAAAATACAGCTGCAATAAAATTATTCAAAAGCCCAGCTCCTTGCTAGCCGCAGACGATAGTGATAAAATATAGAGCAATCCAGATCGGAGCAATTTTTCCGGCAGCCCTATGAATATGCACGGGGGTAAAGAGTTGGATTGCTTCCGTTTTAGGCGCCCAAGTCTCGCACAACCGCACCGTTATTACCGTACAATTTACAACCGTTAACCGGCAAACAAAGGGAGGCGCTTATTTACCTCGAGGAGGGATACGAAGGAAGTTGAACGGATGCCACTCCCGGCGGGGTTGTACACGCGGAAATTTTAAAGGTAAACATCGATGAGGCATTTCGCGGTGATGTGAACACTGAAATTAGTTTTTCTTCAATTGATCTTAGCGATTGCACTTATTTATACTGAGGTTTACATATTTTCTTAAACATATGATTGCAAAGTAAATCACCCAGACTCTAGCAGTAAGATATACTTTTTTAATCTTATGCATATGTAACACAGTGACCTGGCTGGCCTCTGGGTGAACGGCTACCCTACCGCCCAGTCTTGCGTTTTTCTCGTACAATAAAATTTACAACGCTAAACTGGTAAACAAACCCCCAAGCTTATTTACACAGCCCTCCGAAGGAAGCACGAACGAACCGAACGGAACTAACAGGCCAGTAAAGGAAACAAAACATAAATCACCAAATTCACGACAAACATCTTAAATTATATTAGCTATTATTTAAGCAAAAGAAAAACAGATTTCAGAAAAACAGCTCGTTCCCGCCAAAGGTTTCCGCTAATAGGCAATTTGGAAAATGAAGCTTTGTTTGCGATGGAGAACTTTCCGTTCTCGGGACAACGAAGTGGGGGGACTTTTTAATTATAAAACACGCGAAGTCTGCGAGTATTATGCTTATTAGAAGTTGGCGTCAAAACACAAAAACCGCGCGAGTAGCTAGAGTTTAAGATGCCCCAGTAATGTTGACCGAGCAACTTAGAGTTGTGTAATCCGACAATTTGCCGTTCCTAACTCGCAAACACAACAAAACAAGGCGAACATATTCCCGGGGCTGAAAGGAAGTTCACTCGAAAAGGCAACTAGCTGCGGGAAAACCTTATATTGTTGAATTTATGATATGTTCTACATTTCGTTCCAGTTTCTGGGGTCATTTCCACTGGTATCTCTGTGATATTTCGTTCCATATAATAACTGTGGAGGTGCTGTGTTGTTAATTTAGATTATAAAATTAACGCTCCTGATATTTATTTAATAGCTTTACGTAACCGATCAGTTTCGAAGCTCTCTGTTTAAGTAACTAGTTTGAATTGCATAATGCTATATATTTTTAAAGTTTGAAGAGGCAAACCGAATTGAGCTGTTGGGTTTGTCATAAGCATTGATAAATGTTTAAGAGATGATTCTACGGTTGATTTGCGAGAAACAAATCAACAATTTATTGATTCGACCCAGTTGTAATCCATTAGATGTTGTAATAGTAAAACCATTTACGCACTATTAATAATTTATAGTATCAATGAGAGGTCCGAAAGGTCACTACTTAGATTAGTACAACAATACGCTGTACTGATAAATTTATATAAATGATCACGACTAACTGTGACTTTCACGATAACAAAAGAAATGAAAGTGAAAAGTAAAACTGAGCTCACTCAACTAGTCCATATTTAGAGCGCTACCAAAAATAGCTGAATACGAACGTATACAATGGTGCATATACAATGGTGTCTATGTTTTACAATCAAAATAGTATCATTGTCTAATGTAGAAGGACGGTCACAATACTATCAATTGTCGCTTGATTATTCTTAGAATTTATACAGTTCAAATTAATGAACAGTACTTTGTTTAGATGTTAATTTAGTTTTGTGTGTCAGAAAAGAGTTGAGATTTGCAACAAAAAATGGAACATTAAGACATAGGATTATGATAAGCTTACAGAAAACAAGTATGTATCGATCGTTCTGTTTAGGATCAAATAAATGCTGGACATTTTCACACAGCATCATCTAGCAATATAATCTAGATCAGCAACAACATATTCATACGGAAGATGAAATCAGTAAATACTGGATCAACAATGCAAAAGTACTTATTTGACTGAAGATAGGTAAAGATGACCATTGCAAAGAACCGTAATATCTTCAGTTTAAGAGTAGACGTAATGGATCAGAGACAAGCGTAAGCTAATAACGTAATGGATAAGACAGAATAATACATTCGAATTCATCGAACTGCACCTACCCACAATTCCACTGCAGTCTATGAACTATGAACATGAATCGTTTTAAAATATGCAATGCAGTCGATAAAAATAATTCGATTATTGGTGCAGCTGTACAAATGTCGCCTGACTGGATCGCGTGAACTCTAGACTCATTGCAAGTGGTTAACTAGGCGAGTTGCTTTAGGTTACTTGTGGGTCGTGACCCGTTTACACGCTCCAATGGACTTGAATGTTACATCGAGAACTGACAGAAATGTAAACTGACTTGCCGCTTTTACAGTACTATATAGAGCCTGGTAGAAACAAAAGAAGGCGACTAGGTGAAGTGGTGATGATAAGTAGAATAATCATGAACGGAATAATATAATTCACGAAGAGTAAAACACTGATTTTAAAAGTTCTGAGGAGCCATCCATACAATGTTTTTTTCTACACATAGCAATGATCTCCTGCTGATAGAACCAAAATAACCTAAAAACATATGTGTATGTAAATCTGATATGCAGTCTATAGGCAATATTTCTAAGTACTTTAACTGTTTCTATATCAAAAGCAATATCAAGGCAATGAGCCTCTGAGGCGCATTTATAATCCTTTCACCACACTGGTTCGTAAGAACTAGTGACACGGCAAGAAGAAGAATATCAAAAGCAGCTCTACTCTAATTGCACAGCAATCCTAACTAGCTATGTTATTATAACATTCTGTCTGCTAATCATCGAAATTGGACTGGAATTTAGATCAGTTAGATCTGTTTTGGTAACTGGTAATATACACTATGTAGGTCTACCTACGAAGTCTACTTTGCAGTGAAGGTATAAGTTGATTTCCTTGGAAATAATGTAAGTATTACGTATTAATAGAAAATAGCTGGTATGTAAGCGTAAATGGCCTAGACTCACACCTAATTTTCGAGCAGGTATGTAGGTAGTTTGACTCTGGCTAACAAAGGAAAGAATAACACAAGCATAAGGACGGCTACGGATGATGATGATGTATTTGTGCAAAATCTAAGCGTCATATAATTTGAAGAGTGGTAGCTATAAGTAAATAATTTCCTCAATGATATAGAAACTTTAATCGTAAATTATTCAAACTTAGGATAAAAGTTTTATTCACAAAGAGTTACTCAATTAATCTACCTCTTGAGCGGTAAGCCCTGAGAAGGTAAGTACAAATCACTGTTTCCATTAGCATTAAGGACATTCTCACGGCAAATAAGGTTAGTGGAATTAAAGTGGATATTCAAATTAGATTATACTTGAACCTCAGGCTAGTATGCCACAGTTACAGGAGAGTCTTTCGAGAAAGACCAAAGTGGAGCAAGTTTACGTTACTTAGCATACCAAAATAAACAAATATGACATTGAATTAGTACTTTTGTTTTTGGCAGATACATACTCGTATTATTAGAAATGGTCCCTTTTTAGTAGCTAGTCTCGCTTGAACGCTCCTCGTGCTAGGCCTGGAACCGCGAACCAAGAAAGCGATTTCTCAGAACCCTCAACCATCGACCACGGCCAAAACGTTCAACTCAAACCACAAAAATTGATACACAAAGTGCTCGCTTAACATACCTCGAGAAACTCTAAGCATCGAATCGCGTGACTGTTACTCTAATCATTACCTGTGTAAGGTACTTCGAATGAGAGTTGAAGACCGACATTACAAAAACGAACAATCCTCTTTAAGCCTAAAGTAGAAGCCTTGGTGCCTCAGCGGGCAAGCTCTGATGTTTAATGTAGGTTCAAACATTATACTACATTTGCACAATTTAAACATTTAATCCATACTAATAATATAAAGCTGAAAATTAGAAGATTAGCGAGTTTATATATTACGTTGCCCAAAACACAACGATAGCGCGATCTAATTTTTTTTGTGGCGCCATCTATTATGTAATAAAATTTCTCTGACTGTCTGTTCGTTACCTTTTTATGCCTAAACCACTGAACAGATTATGCTGAAATATGAAATGGATAAAGATTATGTCCCAGGGACGGAAAAAGGCTACATTTTTTTTCAAAAATAATCATGGAGGGCGTGAAATAAGGGTTGAAATTTTGTATGGAGACTTGAAGTGAAGTTCCAGTTAAAGTCAACTAGATGGCGTTGCTAACCTATGGCTGAGGTCGAGATAGCGCTATTATTTGAATATTTACTTTATAAGGTCTGGGATTTTTTAAAGTTTCATAACATTCTTGCAGTTTTCAGTTCTATCTAAAGGTTTTCAAGTAGGTATGTTATTTTGCTGACGAAGTCGCGGGTACCAGCTAGTTCAATATAAATAGTTATCGATAAAAAAAAGAAGCGAAAAGCCACAAAATAAAGTATCAAATGACACGTAATAAAACAACAAAACAATAGAACCATAACGAGGACATATTGTAAAAATGTTAGAGAAGAAAAACATTACCTTGTAAAGCTGCGCAGCGAGTTTGCATTAAACACCATCCTTTGTGAAAGACGAACTAAGTACTTAGTTATTTTACAAATAACTTGGGTGAAGTTTCTTTCACAGCGTCCTTTCATTGCGTCCAAGGCGAGAATTTAAGTTTCCGAGGAAACTACAATGCTGTGACTTTTAAAATACCTACGTTGCGCTATGCATCAAGCAAGAATTCCCGTTGAAAAACGCTTGAAAATTCTGAAGCGCTTTTTCGTTGAAAAAACACTTTGAAATCTTATTGCACAAATCAGAATGCAAAGCAGGTAACTTACAAGGGTGATAGGATGATATTCATTCGTCAAAATCTGAGGCGAATAAATCTTGCAATTGAATTTTAACGTGAATCCAGGGACTGCGCTCAGCATTTCGTGATGTGCGTCCAAATTGCAATTTTGGTGTTCTTTAAATGCGAAATTCATTTTAGTTCTTTGAATTATCATATTAAATAAAATTCGTGTTTAGTGCCCATTTATTGTATTCGAGTACAATTCATCAAAAACATCCATGGCCATCGCGTAGATTTATGTGTATAAAAAATCTGATTTAAGACATGCAATGGGACACACTACTGCGAGTTTTTTTAAGATAAGAGGGACCTTACTTTGTCACATTTATTTTATTAGTTCGCTAATTACCCGACTGCCAAAGCAAAGGTTATGTTTTTTACTTATATATTCTTGTTACCTAGACTTACGTAAGTCATTAGTGTACAGTCAGCAACGAAAGTCGATTAACAGTTGGGCTTTTTAAAATGGCTTTTGTTTTTGAAAAGAAAAAAAAATATAAACTTTTCAGTAGGACATTATTATGAACCAAGACTTTATCTTCATATATTAGTAAAAATGTTGGTCATGATGTTACGGATGAAATATTCAGATTTGTGAAACATACAATGTTTATCGACTTTCGCTGCTGGCTGTACCTACTTGGTACCTACGACTTTATTGATTGAAGCACACTGTTTATTGCTGCGTATTGCTAAGATATTGAATTAGTTTCGCAATGACCTACAAACATTACACGGAATAGTTTTCACTTAAATCGACTGAGGTAAGGTTTATTATTATTCCTGCCGATTTTGATAAGAGATTCTAACAAATTTTGATATGATGAAGGTTTTTTTTACTGTTAAATACTTGATTGCCTTGAAGTACAATATAATAAATGAAATAATATCAGTCGTCCGGCATTGAGACCTCGCTATAATGCTCATAATACAAGTTTTAGTACTATTGTTTACCTTATCATTATCAAGACCTTTGACACAAAAAATGTCGAATAAAATATATACAAAATCCGATCATCCTTAACACGGCGACTTCGGACGGACAAATTATATAAAAAGTGCCCTCAGAAATGATAAAAAAGAAAGTAGTCAAATAATGTCAACTCTCACTACCTGTGGCTTTTCACTTCAATTGAGGGCTTTTTTGAGACTTCATGTAATAACTGTTCCCTACATTAATGCGATGGAGATTTCACCACTTCAGCAAGAGTACTTAATTAGTTTTAATTGCAGCGAAGACTGTGGAGATGGTGGACTCACAAATAGCTTTTATAGGGCAATTTGCAACGGAGTTATGTCATCACAAAATACCATAAATTGGTGAGAGAAACGTAAACGACCGGCTATTACAGCCTCGGGCAGTCAGACGTCTTTGTAGACAATAAAAGCCGAAATATGACGAACCGACTGACGATTTATCACTGTTACGGTGTAATAGGTACTTTACATCACTTCACACAATTGACAGTCTAAACTAAACCTTAACGTGTTGATTTTAGATTTAAAATGGCAGTGACCAATGAAGCTGGGGTATTACCATTATCAGTATCACGAACCACTCAATTCAGATATACATGTAAGTACACAACACATACGAACAGTGCAAAAGATTCATACTGTATTCGAAATGAGAACCGATCAGCATCACATTACATCATAACATATTTTTTTCCAATTGTTTCAATTTGTCAAAATAAATCAATAGCACCACGATTATCATATTACTTACCTAGAATATTTCAAGCATACAATCATTAATGTATACCGTGCCTTAGATATAAAGTCGTGATCCTGCTTTGTCGTTTAAACGGTCAAGGTCTTGCACCACACGTGATGCTGGAGTGAGATTTCCTCACTTTGGTACTATTATTTGTTCCGGGCGACGGTTAATTTATTATCCGCTGAGGAGAGATTTCACGGAAGAAGAAATTACTCATTGTCAAGGATTCAAGGTTCCATCTTGATAATAACAAAGAACCTCTTTCGCAGCATTAGAATAATAAAGCAAGCTTTAAATATGAGCGACTCGGCAGGCGAAATAGCGACCTATTTATGGTTAGCTTTTGTGTGCTCGAATTTCGAGATTTACTCGGTTGGATTAATCTTTTAGAACCTTTTCTTTTTCAGAATTTATTCAGTAGGTACCTAGTTATGAACAATTCTCAGAGGTAATCGGTTCTCTAGAATTTTATTTGTAAGAAACATTAAAACAGCTACTACAGCATTAGAGAATCTTGGCAATACTTTTCCCTTAGTCTATCTTGAAAACAATGATAGGCAAGAGCTGTGTTGACTGCGTGGGGTACTTCCTCGACTTTCAATCTGAAAGGTTGTGGGTTCGATTCCTGGCCATGCACAATGGATGTTTACCTACTCTTAATTCTAAATGAATTATTGATCGTAGAAATAAAATGTTCTCTAGATTCACGCCACGTAACACATCATGACTGATAATAAATTAGATTAAGCAAATGCCAATGATAGTTCAGCGTGAAACCGCAAAACAGAGGTGAAACTATGTTTTAAAAGACAACTAAGCATAATGAACTTAAATGCCATAAACATGAACCTTGGTTACAATAAATGCGTTAACATGATTCATAGTAGAAGTTACAGTAGGGCATATTACCTAATGTTTTAACAGGCATCATGCAAATCCGAATTATTTGTTATCTCTGTTAATACCAAAAAAATAGTCATACTGAAAATGTATACTGGTTGTAGATAGTAATAAATAGTATGACACTTATAACTACTACTCAAATTATACGATTAAGTACCTATAAACACCTAAATTCTCGTTTAAATATTGGATATCAAAATATAAGACTTCATCTCAGTTTTAATGTGGAATATGTAAAAAAACTCTAAA
Organism: Epirrhoe tristata; assembly: GCA_951394285.1. Taxonomy (NCBI): domain Eukaryota; kingdom Metazoa; phylum Arthropoda; class Insecta; order Lepidoptera; family Geometridae; genus Epirrhoe; species Epirrhoe tristata. Next base: position 7,639,986 of record OX596152.1, on the reverse strand, counting down.
CTTGTCACTTAGTAATTCGACGAATTGCCGTGCTTATTTGAATATTTACTGTGTCAACAATTACCTACTTTACCAACTTGTAATAAAGTCAATAGCTATTGTATTGCTGACAAGGCAAGGCCAAACGTTCACTGTCTATTTGCTTAAATTATTTGAGGTCTGCATTTTTTATATATCCGCGTTAAGCGTAGGTAATTATAATTATGCATAGAGCTAAGTTATTGTTATTCTGTTTAAAACTTCAGTATGTTTTTGAAGGTCAATCTACGGCTGAAAGAAAAATTTTAACTACTAAAAACTTTTTTTTTTAATAAAACTATGTAGGTTAGTTACCCTGGGTTCTTGAACTCCGCACTTAGCGCGTCTTAACAATTGGTCAGTTTATTTACCTTCAAACTGATTAAATTGGATAAAATATATATTTCAGTCCATATTGAACGAAAATCTAATACAACGGTGCTTAACAAGTCCACAATTAGCTTACCAAGTACCATTTAAGTACCTAGGCACTCCCAATAAGCCTCTTCAGTAAACCCCTAAAATAAAATTGATATTGGATGCTGAGGTACTATTCTATACTCCGTGGTAAGTAGCTTTTAGATTCGAAACTTTATTTCAACGAAACAACGAAATCTTTATAAACTTAGTATAATAGACTGGACTTCGAATTAAATTTTGCTGAGCTAAACTTGTCGCTGTGTCGCTAGATAGGGTAACAAGCTTTATAAATAATTGGGCTTTGTTATCTAAGACCTAGGTAAGCACAGCTTTTTGATGACGAACAGAAAATCTGGGGATTAAGTATAGAATAGAATATCTTCAATGGAAAATATACGTAGGTATAGAATTCATAAAGTAAAAAATGGAATAATAAAAAAAAAACTCAACCTCAACTCCATTACAATGGGTGGCCATATCGCTGAAAGCAGGGATCTCTATCAGACCTAACCTTATCAGATTGTCATATATATATCTTAATTCGTTTTTACATTTTTAATCATTTAAGAAAACGTAAAATATATCAGAAAATGAATATTTCCAATGTAAACAGTTCTAAACAGTGGCCGTACGTTTCAACACACGCCATTAAAGTTACAGCATTGCATTGTAATTAGTTCGATAATACCTACGGTTTATCGACAAAGTTCAACTAGTCGTAAAAACAAATGCAGTAGGTGTACCAAAGAGGTAATCAAAGACCTAGTCCGACCTATAAACTGACTTTCATGGCTGACGAACAGTCAGTACGACCCATAAACTGACTTTCACGGTTTACGCCTACATATAGACTGGGAGACGGAGGCTGGTAATCCCGCGTCATCGAGCACCTTACCTACACGCAACATGACTGTGATGTAACAAAAATGATATAACATGGCACACAGTCATGTTATATTTTTTTCAGTTCTCATATATTTTTTTTGCATCTTTTATTTTATATTACGAGTATAACACTTTGCAATTTAAATTTACCATTTCCTGCACAAACAACTTGATAGGAAATGGTAAATTGCAATGATTCAACTTTTATTCAAACTCTCCAATCCCCAATGTTTGACGTAATATCTTCATGGGTTTACACTGTTCACAGTCACGTTTGGCTTTAGGACACATCCGCCAGATTCCACATTCGTCAGATCATTTATTTATTCCACTTTCGTCAGATTTTTTTTACCTCTGACGAAACGATGATTCCTCGTTCGTCAGATTCCATTATTCTACATTTCTGGCTAACCTAACCAAATGGGTCGTTGGTTAGGTTATGTTAGGATAGTGAAAAAACCATGCCGAAGCGCCAGAAATAAATAAATCTGACGAAAGGGTCATTAGAAGTTATCCACATCCGTCATTCATGACGAAACTGAACTGAAATATTACAAAAAACTACTTCTGACGAAAGTGGAATCTGACGGATGTGTTCTTAATCCACGTTTGTAAGATAAAAATGTTGGACATAATCTGTAAAACTACTCATCCCTATACTGTCACTCATAATGTTCCTACAACGTGAAATCTAATCAGTTTCTGTATGGTCACTTCTAAATTTCAAATAAAACCACCTACTCCAAGCTAAATGTACTCGATAATGTAGGGCCGGCTGAGATCGTCACCGGATCTATTAAGGAGCAGTCAGCCAGTCATAGTGACGCCCGTCCAGCCGTTTATCGACAAAGTTGTACTATACAAGTGCAGTCGTCCGGAAAGTTCGAGGTTCTTTACGTAACTGCGGCCCACATACAACGCATTTTCGCCTCGATTCATTACGAACTGGCGACCGTAAAGTCTGGCACAGTATAGATCATTGAGTAAAGACACTCGGTATCACATCTAGACAAACGTACCCTGTACTGTACACAATAGTTTTTTATTTATCATAAGCGTTTGAGGTTTCATAATCTTAAAGATAACATTTACTATGGCTTTTACATGAATGAGAATACTTGATGGCCGCATTGCCTGAGCAAAGCAGTGCGTTGTGTTTGAAATTTTTTTCTACACGCACCTACACAATACTGTTTGCTCTCCTTACTGTGCCAGGCCAACCTTAGCCAAATTGCGACTTTGTCTACTTGAGTGGGGCGTTACACTGAAAAAGTTGTAATGTAGAGATCCCACAGCTCGTAAATTCCAGTGTTGAAATAAGTTGTGTGGATGGTGATAAAAAAGCAGTAGCATGCGTCATGACTGCGTGCGTATAGTCAAAGTTGAGAATGTTAAAACTACTAAAACTTCTGGGTGCTAGCTAGCCCAACCATTTTTGAGAATGTTACTAACATAGTAATGGAAGGCGGCGTAATACCTCCTTTGTATTACCTACTGCCTAAAATAACTTGTAGTTTAATGTTTAAAAAAATGATTTACAACCTAACTATAGAAACAAGACACATCTTTGGATGATCTACATTTCTGTCTGGGTGTTAGGCACTTGATACTTACTAGTACCTAGTTTACGGAATCCTAGTGTAGGAATAGTCTGTACAAACTTGCATTTATCAGAGATAAAAATGAATTAAACATTTATTGATTTACAAGCTATAATGTCTGGTAACCAGGAACCATTATTGTCAGTAATAAATATTTAATTAGTGGCATGCTACAAGTTAAACGTGTTTATTACACGTCGCGGCAAAAACTAAAAAAATTATCTAGACTGCGGACTGTCGTTCTATTTTCGAGATTTCCTGTATTTAATACATGATGGGATTTTTCCGATAGCCGATGCTATTGATACGCTCAGGGTGATTATAATATTAGTGGACATTTCAAGGCTAAAGACTTTTATAAAAGCAGACAAACTGTCCAAACTTGGCCATCTCAAGTTGAGTGGGAAAAAATAATAATGATCAACTGTTCGCTACGCCGAAGAGCTTGTTGGCAATACCCAATTTTAAAGTTCAATTCCCTCAACAGACAATAGATTATCCCATTTGATTCAATAAACTGGCAAACCAATTCATCTCATGATAGATTATTCCATGCAAAATAAAGCACGCTTACATAAACTTTATCCTGATAGGAATAGGGTTCACAATTGTTAATAGAACAGTACATTAGTCAGTGTTTGTTTTTGCGCACATTGCCCTGTTATGATTAGCATGTGAGACGATAGTGAGCCTGCATTAAACATTGTTACATTATAATGAGCTTCACATCATTTGGAACTGTACATTAATACTATAACATTATAGCAGATTACTATCACAAGCTATCTCCAATTAGATCAATCTACCAGTTGGTGACTTGCTTACCAATTGAAAGCAATAATGTCATCAAATCAAATTGTTTATTTCGTAAACTTAATCTATATAATGACATAAATGCTTTGCCCCCATTTAAGTAAATATATACCTGTGTTAGGGGGTTTCGCTCTTTCCTTAGTGAATTAAGTTAAGAATTAAGTAAGATTTATCAAAAATGTGATCCCCTTAAAAACCAAATAGATTTTTGCCTCTAAAGATCTTATTAGAGCCAGTAAGTAGGTACTTATTTACAAACAATCAGCATTTTTTTAACGGCTGCACTCCATCTCTCTAAATTGTTCAGAAGAACACATAGGTACTCTGAATTTATCTTCAATGATGATCATTTGCTCAGATTTCCTGGAATTGACATTTTAAGATGTCTAGGTAGAAGTCAGAAGAAGTCAAGAAGTCAGAAATACAGTTTATATAATCCTGCTTCAAACTATAATAAAATAGGCTAAACCTTGCATATTTTATAAAATAATCATTATCTTCCACTAACAGCTAGTTGATGGTCATTTAACATATTTTTTTGTACTTAAACACAACTAAAATGGACTCCAATGAATATTAATGCATAAAATCATTTAAGTGGGACCACTTGATTACCAATAACTCCAATGAGTAATAAAGTTCAGATGGATAAGTTTGAACGCAGTTATTTAATGGCTATAAAATAAACTTCTAATTAAAAAAAAATAAAAGCTGAAAATACTATATTTTTTTTAATATTGTTAGATATTACTTCTCAAATATTTTTTTAAAGAATTGGAATGATCTTTGGCCTACAGCGGGACGATAGAGACTGGCTAATGATAATTAAATTCAAACAAACCAGAAACCCAAGGCCAAGTTTGAAATAATTGTTACTTATTATTTATTAGGTTTACAATGACTTTTGACTGATTTATCAGATACTTATTTGCTGTTAAAAAGAATTAAATTTAAGCTTCAGTTCTTTTCTCATTCATATTTGTTCTACTTGTTACAAAGAATAACAACAATCTTATTAGAAGCCACAAGTAATTAATTATTGATGAACCATGTAATTAATCTAGTTCGAAAGTCTAAATGGAACCTGTTTGAATGAGAAAGTGAATTATAACAGCCAAACAAGATATCCTAGATGCCTATTCAAATACAGCTAATTAGAAGATAGCTGTATTAAAGAAAATTATAGTTTTTTTATAATTGATTACCCAACAGTTTGTAACAAAATCTGATTATTGCAGCCAGTTTGGAATTTATACCTATAATGTGTAGCATAAATTATTAGAAAGAAAACGAGTGTGCTGTGTGGTAAGACCAGTATTCTGTTACTGGCGTTACTTCCTTGATCCACGAGCAAACAACTTTCGCTGCGTCCGAGCCGAGCCCACGGCGACCTCCCGCAGCCATCTAGCCGCACCAAAATATGTGAGTAAGTACTTACAATACGCCAAACTTTTTAGGCTATCGCAAATCACACAATAACACCTAATTTTGCAATTACGCAAGCCTGCAAAGTAGGTACGACGCGAGGCCAGTTCCTTGACCGACCTGTTCATACTGCATTTAAAATTCACCACGTAACTGATGTATCAACGTTCTGCTGACTGGTATCAATGCAGAAATAGCAGAGGAAACACTCACCGTTTATGTTTATCGCTCCGAATCCCAAACAATATAAAAACTGTCACTCACACGTTTAGAACACAAAACACCTATTCACCTCTTGACATCTGACATGGTTCCCTAACATAAACGAAAAGAACACAGTTATTACCACAATTAACAAGTCTTTGCAAAAGCGATATCATAAAAATAATAAGATAAAATAAAAGTTTTGCGAAACTATCGCAAAATATCTACAAAACGTAAACAGCTACCTACTTTGACAGAATCATTCAATCAACTGACACTTGTTCGCGGCTGCCAACTGCAAAACTACTTTCATTTTCAATCGTATCAATGCCAACTGCCGAAAAAATCCTACAACAAAGGAGTTTGACGTTCTTGTACGGAAAATAAAGTTATTTTAATTTCTTAGCTAAATAACTACATAAAGAAGCGAGATAAAAATTACTCAAGTTCATTTAGTGTTTTTTGGTGAAGTAAAATACGAGTATATACATTTTCCTAAATATTTCTAGGAAAGTATTTTTTGTACTACAACAGCAGTATCCCAGTGTGAACCTATGTTCACACTAAATAAAAATAGTCTATACTATTTTTTATTATTGCAACACTATTCATGAACTGTCAAATTTGCTGTCAAATTTGCTGTCACATTCGTCATCAGAGTCTGTCATTTCGGTTGATTGATATCGCGTTTTTACGCAAAAAGTGTGAAATACTGCTTTCTTTTGTGTTTTTAATGCTTCGCTAACGTTAAAACTGGCGTGAATAAACCTAGGACAATGTCTAAATTCGAGGACAATCCATTCAGTGACCCAGCGATAGACAATCCGTTTGCTGTATGTAGCCCGTGTTCGTGAAAATATTTCTTATCGTAAACTTTCCGGCTAACAGATATACTTTGTTTTAGGATCCTGCAGTGCAGCAAGTCGCTAGAAGTACGAATAATGCTACACAAGGTTTGGACGACTACAATCCCTTCGACGGCCAACAAAATGCAAATCAAGCTACGGTATGTTATTAGTCACTGGGACTCTTGTGGGTGTTGAAAGAGTGCAACGGTATCGGTCGTATCAAGACGTCAATAACCTGTTTGTTATTAGAACTAATAGATGTTGATTAGAACATTAAACACTAATAGGGTTAACTACACACCTTTACAAAATGTATTGTGTGTGATGTTTTATTAAGGAACTCAGAGATATTTCTTCAGCCTCGCCCCCTTTAAGATAGTCTGTTATCAACCTAGTACGTTTATTACTGGAAATTCACTCTCATAAATGGTTAGGATGAGTTATCTTACAATTCCATAACTACTATCACTCAGTGCAAAATAATATAGTTCGATGAATGTCATGCGCCTAAGCAATTTTGAGGAACCAGAGAGGATGCTGGCTTGTTTAATATAATTAAATTAATTAATAACTATAGGACGAGGGCAGGAAGATGATGATAATAATACTGTTGTATATGATGTGGAGAAAATAAAACTTTATTCTATTCTATTCTATAATGGATAACAATAAGGAACACAAAATATAAAACAACTTTGTCAAACATAGCAGCCAATGTTATTTGTAACCATTATATATATTCATCTAACAGATAAAAACTTAGGCCTTTACATCTTTAATAGATGATTTATACAGCGTCAGGAGGCAACCTATGCCTACACTTAACGGGACGCTGCAATACCTGGAACAATGTTTGAGATAGAATAGGCTTGCCCAGCACCTAAATAATGACAATGTCAATATGTGTGGAGCTGACTAAGCTGCGGAGCATTGTGAGGAAACCTGTCTAACAGAAGTGCTTCTAAATATGAATGGTACATTTTGCAGTTAGTAAGCCGACAGGTTGCAAGCCCATCATCACCAAGTTGGGTTAAGCTATGAATATTTTGCTTGCTATGTTAAGCCATGTCAAAGTGTATGATGAATGAAATGTTAACTTATGTTAACAGCCACCACAGCAGCCGTCCCAACCAGCCATCATGCAAGCAGTCTCGCCACCCACAAGCGGTCAATACACGAGGCAGTCTCCCCCACAAACACAGGCACCACCTCCCAACTTCACCACTGCTGATTTTCAGGTAAATCTGTCAACCATGTCATCTTATACCTTGTTTGTCTAATTTTTTTTTAGGGATTTTGAGTTTAGGAAACTATCTATCCTTGTAATATTATAAACGCGAGTTTGTAAGAATGTCTGTTAGGCAAGAACTAAGTACTGCATAGATCTCGATAACATTTTGCATTTTGTGATAATAGTCTGGAGTAGCACATAGGCTACCCGTAAAAGTGGAGTATTTACGAGGGATTGTGGGGATTGCGAGTTTAGTAAAGAAGCCTCTTTCTCTTTTCTTTTTTTTTACTAATAACATGAAAAGACCTGGCCTACTTTTTTATTTAGTATAATTATGACTCATTGAATTTTTAAATTGTATCTTAATAATTTGTCTACAAATATATATATATTGGTCGACGACATCGTTATATCCGCAGGTCAGGATTGGCAAGACTGGCTCAAAATAGAGGCGAATGGCAAAAGCGAAGAGAGGCCTATGCCCAGCAGTGGTTCGAAAACGGCTGATAATGATGATGATCATGTTAATTATTATGAAACAGCATTTAAACAACTCATCTCAGAATGTAGATGTTTGTCTTTTGCTTTACCAAAACAGTATTATCACAATGTGTCTTGGTCATTAATTAGATAAGATAACCTTACTGTGATGACTCAGGTTATTAATGTAAACTCTGTTTTGTTTAATAAAAAGACAATGTCTTAATACATCACAAAATCAAAAACTTATCTCAACTTTTACTTGGTAGTCGTCTGTGGGTTTTTTTTTTTTAATATAATCCTTTATTATTTTTTATCAAGATTTTCCAAGGGTGTACTTCTCTTTTTGACTAAATAATATAATAATTGGGAACTTTATTAATCAGTAAATAATAAAATACTCCGCATATTTTAAACAGCCATTAATATCTGATAGTAATCGACACTACACAAACTAACTTAAATTGCTAGACACACCTGTAGATCCACAAAAGCACAATCATAAATTGTACAGTGGTATTTTAAAGGTCAATTAAAAGCTAATCCGTCAGTAATACAAACAAAAAAATATAAAAATAAAAAATAATATAACCTTGCCCAATAATGATAGTGAATGAAAAATGCTTTATTTTAGTTTGAAAAGGTAAGAACATACCTTTATAACACTACTCAAATTAAGCTACCTACAGTCTTGGTTTAAGAGTAATAAAACAATTGTCGCGTTTGCAGGCTTCAAATTGACCAAAAATTATTATTATATTAAATCATATTTAACTCACCAAGAACTATGAAAATCAGTTTTTTGTATGTGTGTAAATATTTAGCATGCTATTGACACTAATGCACATTTTGCTTTTTCCAAAACGCACCAGGAGCTAAAGGTAAACACAATTTTCAAATAAATATTTGTATATTTTTCACAGCACAATATTATTAATCATCATAGGTTTTAGATTCAAATATTATTTCCATAATATATAAGTAGATCTAGATAGGTACCTAGTAACTAGTTTAGAATCGAGACCACTATTAAAATTCTTGCATTAAAAGATTATTTATGGATATTGTGATAATGTAGAATAATTTCCAAATTGTAACATATTATACAGAATTGTTCATAGTTTTCATTGGTCAACAGAGATAGTATTTGGTATATCTTATTTCATAAGCATTTAAATATTAGCTATGTAGTTGTCTGTCCGGGACACATCTTCAGCAAAATTTTAAGCCAGATCCTCACAAGTCACTACTAATTGAGATTGAGCTGTAATTTGGCACACACAGAAGTGACGGAGCTGACCTCTGGGGGCAAGGGTTAAAGAACCCTTACTATATGTATAAAATATACAATTTTCTAACATGGCATGTTGACGAGTTCAATTCTCAAATTCTTAATGAACTTTTGTCGCTGACTATACCTCGCCACTGTGCGTGTAAATGAGCGTGGGTTCAATTTCCTACAGATTGCAGTAATCTTCTATTTGTGGTCCAGTTTAAAGTCTCCTATAACGCTGCTAACAGTTATCTTAATAACTGACAAACAAGTGAACAAATAAATGTAATTGAATAACTAAAGTACTTATAACTGTTATTTAAGAATTGGGTTTGTGAAATAAATGGCAATCATTTTAATAATGTAACTATTTTTTTGAATGGAATCCACTCGGAGTATTGCTTACAATTTAGAAATTAACCTTGAATTGTTATTGAAAATTATCAACTCAACCATTTTGAATAGAACAACGAACATTTCCTAAAAGTACAGAAAAATTACATTAAATTAGTGAACAAACAGTTACTAATAAAAAATAAAACTGTAGAAGTTGTAAAAATTGTAGCAGGCTCAACTCACCTCCACTGGTGAGTGAATTCTGTTCAATAAATATCTGACAATGTCTTCTAAAATTGATCTTCAGCGAAGACAAGAAGAATTGGAGCGTAAAGCCGAAGAACTAGCCAGGAGGGAAGCAGAGCTCCGTGCAGGTTCTGCTGGTAGACGGAACAATTGGCCTCCACTGCCAGCCTTCTGTCCTGTACAGCCATGTTTCTACCAGGATATCAATGTGGACATACCTCTGGAGTTTCAGAGAATTGTTCGCCATCTTTACCACCTTTGGATGTGTATGTATTATTTTACTTTTAATTATAGTCAGTTCAATAGTCAGTTATCAAATATGTATTGTATTGGACATGCCTCTGACTACCCCTCTTAGACATCTTCAAAAAGCTTCTGGAATACATCAAAAGATCTGTTAAAATGTCTATCGCGCCTCGGGGATACAGTCATGAACCCCTGTTTCTTTCTATGTGGTTCGGTTCTAATCTAAGAATTTATAGGTATTAAGATGACAAATATCCAATCACAGTCAGCAAACCACAGGCCGTTTTGATAAAAAAATTATCAGATTTTAATGTGAATATAAAACACTTGATTGTACAGATCTTTGAAATTATTTAATTTATATAAACCTTTCGTTAATCTTTCCTTCCAGTCTACGCCCTGATACTTGCCTTAAACATAATCGGAGGAATGTCTCTTATGTTCTCCGGCAATGGTTTCACAACCTTCGGGCTCTCAATCCTTTACTTCGTGCTCCTGACTCCGTTCAGCTTCGTATGCTGGTACCGGCCGATCTACAAGGCGTTTAGGAGTGATTCCTCCTTCAATTTCATGGTGTTCTTCTTTATATTCCTGTTCCAAATTATAATCACTGTGGTTCAGTCTATTGGATTCAGCGGTGGAGGCTTCTGGTAAGAAATTAACTGTGAATTCAAGACTTTATGTTCTAATTTAATTCGAAAACGTACCTTATAGCCAGTTGGTTGTCACTACAGTTGTAGTGACAGCTTACTTAACGGGAAGCATTTATTTATAATTGCTATTAAAAGATACCGTACCCATCCATTTTGTCACAGCGCAGAAAATGTTCTGTTAAGTGAATCGGTTATTTTGAGTTTATATAAAGCCAAAAAATATAAAATAGAAGAATAAATTATGTTCCTAATATAAAAGATTGAATATCTTTTCAGCGGTCTTATCACGAGTATCACTACCTTCCAAGAGAACATTGCAGTTGGACTTATCACACTGATAGTCACAATAGGCTTCATCACTTGCGTGGTCGCCGATGTCATGCTCATGGCTAAGGTAAACACTATTTTTGTATCCCTATTTGAATCCGACTGCGCCAAATTTTTATATCCTACTGGCTGCGCCCGTTGTTCGCTCAACTGATCCAGTTCAAGGATTCAAATACAGAATTTCTAGTCTGAAAAAAAACAGATATGATATTTACAGTTTTTTTTATCATTAACTTTTGTAAGTACTTATTATTTGATAGTATAGTCTTGATATGTTTTTCAGGTCCATCGCATATACAGATCGACCGGCGCTTCAATGGCCAAGGCTCAAGCAGAATTTACAACGGAGATCCTTCGCAATCAACACGTTCAAACGGCAGCGTCGAGCGCCGCGGCGGCTGCTGTTAACGCACAGATAGCAAACGCTAACCGTTACTAGCTATCCGGACAAGTGTAAGTTTATCTGCAGATAGTAAAACATACCACTTCACGACAAAATGGTTTATGAAGAAAATTATGGAATCTTCTGATTATTTTTTGTTGCGGATATTATTGGTCAGTGTAATGCAATACAAGAAAAGAGGATACAGTATTGGCGCTTTTCAGAATAACTTTGTTAGAATCATAATATTTATGACCCAACCCCATATCTATAAAAAAAATGAACAATGATTTTGTTTAGATATCAAGTCTGAAGCTTCGAGCAATTTCAATAGATATCGCATGCCGTACTACGAATTCCATAAACGTGGGACGTATATCCGCGATGTTAAAATAGATGAAATAGCCTTACAATCAAAAAGCCACTCTATTTGGAAGGCTGTAAGGTTAAGATTACAAACACTACATGATGGTTTAAATGTAAGAGAACTGCTGCATTTTGGCGGATGATGCGATATCATATAGTTTGAAAAGCATAACGGCTTTGACACTTTCTTTTTTTTATTAGAATGTAATAAACTGATGAAATATACCTTTATACGCCTGCCTTACTAAATACTAATTCGTTGACGTTTTTAGTTTTATCATGTGTATTAAGCAGCTAAATTATTGCAATAATTTAATAGCTGTCTTTCCCTAATTGTTATTCAAAAGTTAGCATTAAAAATGTATCAAAGTTCTTTAAAAACCACTAAGGCTGGTTTTCCTGTCACGCGTACCGTCGGCGCTGATAGAAGCATAGTCTTCATTACAATGAAGTAAGGGACTAATGTCTCAGCAGAATTGGCATCGCTGATTTCTCTCAGCGCTGCTTTACAATCAGTATCCTTACTACATTGTAATAAAGATCACTCTCATATCAGCGCTGAGGGTCAGCGTGGCTCTAAAACCAGCCTTAGCACTTTAATTGCGTATTTTATTACAGTTTAAACAGTGGCCTTGCAATGTTAAGTTAAAAACATTTTAAAATTATAATTCCAACTTTTTGTTTGCTCTTGTCTGTTATTGAATTAGGTAATAACAGCCAAAATATTTTATGGCTGTGTGATAATATAACCGATATAATATTTTATTTATGATTGTAAATTTAAGGTAACGTTGACATGCCCCCGAAGATATACATAGGGTACCTAATGTCCTATTATTTTTTCCATATAATGATATCATGCTAAGGGCACAGTTTTTTCTTAACATGCTTGAATACTTACAATTATTGACTACCTACTATATTTATGGTTAGTAGGTAGGTAAGTAGTAGGCCTAAGGTTGTCTGGAAGAAATCGCTCACAGCGATAAGACCGCCCATTGTACTTCGCTTTAAATATTTTCCTATATCTTTGTTTGTCTTTCTGTAATGTCCATGTGGTGTACAATAAAGTATTTTCTATCTATCTATGCGTCTGGCAAATAAATTTCATTTGACAAGCCTTTTACACGAGTTCGCTTTCATTAAGTGACCACAAAACAGGATCCGAATTAAGATTTTAAGGAAGTTATAGTATAATACAAATCAATTTAATATTATCTTTATGTTGAATTAGTAGCACCTGTGTTGGGCCAGTTGACGTTAACTTTTAGCCTTCTTAGCTATACGTTTATTTAGTTATATTTTAGAGATTGACAAGTTCCCTATGTATTAATACATTGTTTCTATGACCGGTCCCTTGTAGTAATTTGAATGTATCATTGAAATTCTAGTTTAACTTCTAAACATGTTGTAACTTAATGTAATCGATCATATAAGTTATCACAGTACTTATGGGCGCATTTCTAGAGTAGTGAATTTAGTTTGCTAGTACCAATGTAAAGTTAATTTTAATATACGAGCTTACGCATGCTTTAAAATCATACAAGTCTTTGTAAATTTGGTACCAATATGACATAAAATAACGCTCGCGACTTTGTACTGGAACAATTCAACACCTATGCTATCAATAAGGGAAGGGAAAACGCGTAATATCTCTGCACCTAATGGTGGAATTTTATTAACTACAGCTACAGTTCTTCCAACGGATCTAGGCATTCGTGAAGTTAGCCGTTTGTCTGCGCGGAACACAATTATGTATGAAAAAGCGGTCACTACGCAGAGAAACGGCAAACTTCACGAATGCCTAGATCCGTTGGGCGAACTGTACATAACTTCCTCAGATTTCCGTGTTTATATGTCCAATTAGGCTCGTCAGTGTATCATCCCTTAACAATGACGTATGTTATTAAATATCATGGAGCATTATTATATAGATACGTAATACTGTCATGGAATCGACAGTTTAATAAGATTTTCAGTGTTCAATGCATAGTGTAAATCTGCAGTGTGCCAAAAAGCACTACAAAAATAATAATTGAATTTGTCCACAGTGTAGGTACTCGTCTATTATTAGGTTATGTACATAATGTTCAATTCAGTTCTATTGCTATTGGTACAGAGTATACCTATTTAGGCACATCCCTTGATTAAACTGGTTATTGTGCATTCCAAATTTGTAAATAATCTATGCTATTTAAATTTAATTTAGCCTGGCTAAGGTTTAGAAAGCACTTTTTATTTTCAATGCTAATTTTGATAGATGTGTGCAAGTAGCTTTTTCAAGTTGACTATTGTGATGTGACGTCAAAATATAAACTTTTATCATTGATGTAAATGTAATATTCGATGTATTCCGACCCTTGCCCCGTGTTTGATTAGATGCACAAGACTTGTATAAAAATAGCGTAAGTTAACATTATTAGTCAATTGACTTCAGACCAGCTCTATCCTCTTCAGAAAGAAGCTATTTATGAGGGCACCAGCGGCGGCAGCTTTTACAGAAGAGACGCCAATTTCGCCTAGAATGCCCTTGTAAGATGGTTTTCTATAACTCGAAAAATAGACGTGATCCAAAAAAAGCTTTGGAAAAACTATTCAAATTATAAATGCTTATAACTTTACTGCATCATAAAGTGTTCCTAATTAGAGCACATTCATTTAGTATCTGGGCCTAGAATAATGTAAATTATTTAACAGACCGTCCTTACCCAGATAATGGTAAGTGAAGTCACGTAGTTCTATCTAAATGTTTAAACTGTTTTGTAACGGTTAAGTCATGTTATAAACTTATGATTAATATTAATAAATATAGTTTCAGAAATGGTTGTTTTATTTTTTGGTATAATTTCTCCTACATCAAATAGACTGGTTGTTCTACAAATGGATATTTCAAGCCTTGCTAACAAAGAATGAAGATTCTCATTTGATGACAATAATAATCAACATTAGGAAGCGCTAATAACTATTCTCTACAGGAGCTTACAAATGGGTTTACCTACGGTTTACTATTGTGGTCACTGCCACTCCTATAGGCCTAGCCATGAACGAAAATGTTCAAATCCCAATGGTAGTGTACCTGACTGAACACTAATTTAGTTATCACCTATAGTCCATTTCAATTAGCATGAGCGCTGACAGATTGAGTTCTTAAGTTTCTAGTAGGCAAAAATCGATTGACAAAATATTGCTCACAATTAGTACACACCCAAGTTTTACTTGTAAAATAATGTCTGTCGAATAAAAGTTGCGTGCAACGAAACAGTCAATCTGTCAGCACTCATGCTAATTGAACTATTATCCTAATGAGTATTGAAATAAAACAAATAATTACACAAAACTTGATTTATATTGAACACATACATTATGTCTGTGGGGCTTGAGCGTGCGCGTGTGCACCGAGCCGACTCGGGTCCTGACTGGGGTAATGCAGGCCGAGGGGAGCAGGCGGGGGCGGACCCGGCGGGGCAAGTCCTGGGCCCCAAGGACCCCAGGGCCCAGGGCCAGGGTAGTGATGTAGGTTGAAGAAGTCGTTGGGACGGTTCGGTGGTGGAGGCATCTGAAATAAGATTAGTTTTGTAAGCGCGCGGCTTCGCTCTACCTACGCTACGTTATCACGCCTTTTTTCCTTAGAAACACGCATTTTTCGAATAGCTGAGCGTGCTAAATTGGATTAGGCTTTACAAATACAGACTAGCACTTAAAAAATATAAAAATCCTGGGTCAACTTTACTTTGAATGCAGACCATATTAAAAGATAAGTTTTGACAAAGAATGAAACCATATAAATGTGTTCTCAAAATTGGAGTGCTAAACGAAAGACGCATGACTTGTGGTCTTGAGAAGATGTAGAACAGAAGATCATTTTCTAAAATCTTTAGCCATATTAATTTTTAAGAAGAAGTGTTTACCTGAGGTGGGAACGGATGCAGGTAGGCCGGGGGCGGCGGCAGCGTCCCAGGTAAGCCAGGCACAGGCTCCAACATCGGCGGAGATTCATTCTTCTCGTTGAAACCTTGACGTCCTACAAACAAAGTTTTTTAATTATGCTATTTCATAAGGCAGTAGGGGGCTTTGTTTTTTGTGGCATTGATAAATACAATTAGTTCAATATAATATTTATTATTCTACTTATTACACATTATACTCTTCTTCGCAGCTTAGTCAGCTCCACACGTATTGACTTCACCTTTCCTGTGGGCCAGGCTGATTAAGCTGAGAGGATGGTTTAGGTGCTGGGCAAGCCTATTCAATCTCAAACAATGTCCCAGACACTACAGCGTCCCATTAAGTGTAGGCATGGATTGCCTCCTGACGCTGTATAAATCATCTGATATAGATGTAAAGGACTCTTCTTATTTCAGAGTATAATAGAATGTGTATTACCTTGTGATTTTCCCCACTTGATAGTAAGCCTCTTGCCACCAAGCACCAGTCTGTTAAATGTCTTTTCTGCAGCATGCTCTGCAGCACTTCTTGTTGTGTATTGCACAAATGCACATTGTGCTCTTGGCACCAATGTTAGAGTCCTGGAAACAAAAAAGACTGATAAAACTAGCTTCTCATCCTTTTAACCCCCTTTGCACAACTAATGTCCAATATCAAAAATGTCCAACAAGGACGATGACCAACACGAATTTTGTCAACAAAAAATTGAAAGGGACAAACTAACAAGCTACATTTCTAAAAGCTGATACACTTCAGGTTCTAAGTTTTGTGTAATTAAAAGAAGCTTGGGAAAAAACAAAAACAATACTTTGATTTATTTTCGCTGACTTTTTTTTTAATTTATCAGTGAACCCTAAATAGTTGGGTTCACAAACAGACCTTATTTCTCCATACTGATAGAAATGTCCCCTCAGCTCTTCCTCAGTGCAGTTCTCAGCCAAGTTGCCGACATACAGAGTTGTGACAGTTCTGTCTTCTGGGGGAGGGAGAGCCGGCATCGCGGCCGCACGACGCATCAGCTTGTCTGCTACAGGGTCATTGACTCCATAGTATCTTAAAGAGAAATTTATTTATTACTAGCTACAGTGCGCGGCTTCGCTTATAACACACATCAAGCTTACATTTTCAAGAAGGTGGCATTTTAATGTATCTTTTGCGTTCCAGTGTAGTAGAATAAAATTGCACTAACCGGTCCTTGATATTCTGATCAGCCAATGGATCATCAGGGTCAGTTGGCTTCTCATGCCGGTACGGACACTCCTCTCCTCTTCTACACTCCCCTTTCACCCAGAAGGAACAAACATGAGGTCTGTTCCTCTTATAATACGGCGCAGTTCGTGCCAAACGCAACAGTAAGTCCGAACTCCCCTTAGACTTCAATGCAGGGTTGCTCGGTTGAGAGGGATCATTCTTAGACATCTGATTATCTAAATTCTGTATATAATATTCTTTATTCACTTCATTACGAGGTAGATCATCTTGCACCTTCAGGGCTGCATCCCTTACTTGGATCGGCAGCCCATACTCAAGGTCTAGAAGGCACGTTTGGCAAACGTTTTTAAGTTTGGAACATGTCTGACAGATTTCGGTCTTTTTGAAGCGCATCCGCGCGCCAGGGCACCACCGGAATACGGTGAATGGTCGGCAGCAAATTTTACACTCTTTTCCATACTTTTCTTTAGTCTGAAAGATACGAATAAATTGTTAAGTAATAGAAAATAATAATGAAAACCAGTAAGAGTGAGACAGTTTAGGTACCAAGGGTACCAAGGATTTTATGGACAGGTATAGTTTATGGAAATAGGTCACATACCATACGAATGTAGGGGTTATCTCCAAGGCAAGTTTGACACAGAATCGGAAAGTCCTGAAAAACATAACCGCGTTATTATTAGCAATTCGACTAGTACACGAAATACAATTCAACAACGATAGAGAACGATAGAATAGAAAAACTTACGGCATCTTCCCAGTTCTGACGATTGTACGTGTTTGTTGATTTTGAAACTGCCATTGTATTTCACACTAATGTGGTCTAATTCAGAGCGTGTCATGTATGGCTAGTTAATTACACATGCCATTCGAAGATAATCATAAATTCTAACTAAGGTACTCAGCTCACAATTTCAATCGAAATTCAACAACACACACAACACCGTGATCTACAACAGGGAAGGAAGAACGCCATTTGCTTTTTTTATGACAAACTAACGAACGAAACGTCACGAATTCATGATCCAGAGACAATAGAAGTTTGATAGAGATTGCGTGTTTGTTTCGATTTGTTATGTTGGTCAACTGCATCAATCGGAAGTGTTTTTTTAAGGAACTGTACCATAGAGAACATCGACTAAAGCTTCAGACACTGAAGCTATACATTTCTTGTCAATGTCATTTTTTTATGGATCTATCGTTAATGTCTTTGTCATTGCAATGCAGCAAGCACTAAGCAACAAGCAGCATTATTTCGTCAACAAAACATTCTCTGTCTGCTCATACATATTTTAGTTTCCAATTCAATTTTCTACTAACTGAAGTAAACGTGATCAATTTTAGTTGAATAAAGGATCAGTGTCTTAGAAAAGGTTACACGATGTCTATTACAACACTGGTAAGTTAGTCAATCATACCTTCTTTAGGTTATTCGCCGGTGTACCGTATTCAACTACGAATTTACTTCTCTGTTTTAGTATTACTTACAATCCAAACTTGAAAATGCTCACGAAGACTCTATTTGGTGTTGTGGATGGAGTCAAATAACGACTGAGAAGGCTAAAGAACCCGAAAACAATGAAAATAGCGAGGAAAACAACCCGTAAGTACTTGATCCAATCCTTGTCTGATGGGATTTGATAGCCAGTGATTGTAGATAATTTTGAATCCTGTGAAAAAGCACAACACTTAAATTGTGCTTTTTCCTTGATTTTTCTCAAGACAGTTAAATCGTAAATAATCTTATTGACATTGGTTCAAATGTTAACAAGCTTTAATTTCAGTGAAATAAACAACACAGAGGAGACAGAGAAAACCACTGAGAACTACATAATTACTGGAGGTTTGGATGACATCATAAAGATCTGGCAGATCAAGAATGGCAAATTAGCAGTGAAGCAACAGCTAGAGGGGCACTCGCTGGGAGTCATATCTGTAGCTGTCAGTCCTGATGGGAAAAGTATATTTTACCCCCATATTTACTAGAGCTATATAAAGTTTCAGGGGGCAAACCTATGCCTTCTTTCAATGGTATGCTTAAGTGCAAGTGAATTTGTTTAATATGATATTCTTGCCCAGTTTCATTCATACAGACATGTTTTATTTGTAAGAATTTGTATATGAAAAAAATCTTTATTTGAAACAAAAAAAAACACAGGATATAGAAACAATAGTAAACGTTGACCTCTGCAAAAGTTAAAACTGTGAAGCAGGGTCAACGCCCGCCTCCTGGAACTATACAAGATCTGTTCCACTGTATATTTACTTTGACAGCTTCTTTTCATATTCAGTCATATAATCTTGTGCTAGTTAGGTCAATTACAAACACACTATACTATATACATTTTATTTCAGCATTAGCAAGCAGTTCACAAGACTCTTCTCTGATACTCTGGGACATTGCTACTGGGGACAAACTCAAGTCATTTGAAGCCGGTATTAATGATGTTTGGACATTAGACTTCTCTCCAGACGGCAAACATGTCATCTCCGGGAGCAACGCCGGGAAGATATTGATATTCAGTGTGGAGTCCGGAAAACAAGAGCAGACTTTGGATACAAGAGGGAAATTCACACTCAGTGTTGCTTATGTATGTACATATTATCAAGATTTGCTAATACATAAAAAGCTTATGCTTTTTATGTATTTTTGTCCAAGAAAAAAGCCTATTCATTTAAGATAATAATAATTATGACCTACTCCTTCATTTCCAAAATCAATTAAGTATATGAAATCACAGACGTTTCATAATGAAGAATCTCTTCATTATAATAGTACATACATACATAAAACCATGCCTCTTTCCCAAAGGGGTAGGCAGACACCTAATAATTAATTATAATTAATTGATTTATTTCATGATGTTTTTGTTTCAGAGTCCAGATGGAAAATACATAGCAAGTGGAGCGCTAGATGGTATAATAAACATTTTCGATGTAGCACAAGGGAAACTGGTTCACACATTAGAAGGGCATGCTATGCCTATCAGAAGTTTATGCTTCTCACCCGATTCACAACTTCTGCTCACTGCATCAGATGATGGTCATATGAAACTATATGATGTGTAAGTATTGTAATCCATATTTTCCATTAGTTGAGTTTCTCAGAGAACTGCCATGGATACGAGTGTTTATTTATCAAAGATAGAGAGAGACATGCATTGGCCTTGCCTACCCAATCTAAAGTATCTGGAATTCATAAATGATTTGAGTAAATGTTGGGGATACAGTTGTGATCGGGTTAGAATCATAATAGACAAGCAGCTGTTAGATAATTTTGAGTACTTGTTTGTGTGTAGCCAGCTGCTGTAGAATGTCTATGCCCAGCTTAACATTATATTGACATTTTCTTAACCAACTTTCTCCTTAATTTCAGAGTACAAGCAAACTTAGCAGGCACACTCTCCGGCCACGCATCTTGGGTTTTATCGGTGTCATTCTCACCTGACGGCAAGAGATTTGTGTCGGGCAGCGCAGATAGAAGTGTGCGGGTCTGGGACCTAGATACCATGGAATGCCAGCATGTCTTCAAGGAACATACCGACCAGGTAACTGTTATTTGTAAAGAAATTGTAGAAAATAACTGGTGAGGCTCAAATTAAGCATACATTATAATTTATTATATTGGTATTTTTTTTTATTTACAGGTATGGGGTGTAAAGTTCAATGCAGACAACAATCAAATAATTTCAGTATCAGAAGACAAAAGTATATGCGTTTTTGACTGTCCATTATAAGTGCATATTTATAGGATATATTTAAATAAGTGTGTAAAATAAAACCAATACATTAATGTTAAATAAAAATACTTTTTTTACATTTGGGTTAGAGAGTACTTATCTACCTAACATAACTATCAATATTTAATAATAGCTTGAAGTTTCAAACATAATCGCAAAAAGTTATACATATACTTAGTTAAATTTATTAATTTGGAACTGTGTCTGTCTTACTATATACCTTCTCTTGATTTGAGCAGATTTGAGTGTACCTACTCTTTGGATTTGAGTCTATCTGCAAGCAAAGGCCCTGATTGACGGGCGAGTAAAACCGGCGGGTTTATAAAGCTCGCCGGTGCATGATTGCAACAATACCGCGGTTATCTTAAAGTCGACGTTCTTTAAAAGCTCGTACGTCGATCACCCACTTTTGATTTCATTTGAGATTGTTTATTGCATATTATTATGCATTTTTACCAAAACGGTACCATGGTTTTTTGCACAGTTTTTGAACGAAACTCAGTCTGTTGCCATTAATAAAAAGATTATTATTATTTATTTATTTATCTAAACATAAAAGAAAAGGGCTTTGTCGCTGAGCGACTATACCGCCCAATCGGTAACATCTTAGGTCAGTCTTCTTTCTTCATCTTCTCTATCACTTCACTTCTTGGTTTCTTCTGGTTTTACTTCACTCCCCGGCTTCTTCTCTTTATTCCTTCTTCCTCTTCATCTTTTTATTAATGGCAACTAACTGTAAACTCTCAAATATGTATTATGTCACGTGATGAAGAGGAAGAAGGAATAAAGAGAAGAAGAAGCCGGGGAGTGAAGTAAAACCAGAGGAAGAAGGAATAAAGAGAAGAAGAAGCCGGGGAGTGAAGTAAAACCAGAAGAAACCAAGAAGTGAAGTGATAGAGAAGATGAAGAAGACTGACCTAAGATGTTACCGATTGGGCGGTATAGTCGCTCAGCGACAAAGCCCTTTTCTTTTATGTTTAGATAAATAAATAAATAAATAAATAATATTGTTCTGTGGTCAAGTGTCAATTTGCTGTCAAAGACAAGATTTCAGACCTCAAGCATAGCACTTTTCTTTTGCGCTCTTCTTTTCAACCGACTTCAAAAAAGGAGGAGGTTCTCAATTCGTCTGTATGTTTTTTTTTTTTTTTTTTGTATCTTGTTACGCGATTGCTCCGCCATTTGTTGACCCATTTGCAAAATTCTTTTCATGTTTGAAAGGGTATACTCCAGAGGTGGTCCCATATAAATTTTATTCCTGAGGGATTGATAGTTTCCCCGTAAAACTCTAAACACCTTCCCTCCTAGCCATGTCACAAATAGAAATCGAATCGACAGCTTGACGCCCTGAGTCACACCGCGTTTCGAGTCAAACATTGAAGTCGGTTTTCTTTTTAGTATAAAAACGTAATTATTGTTTAAAATTTTTGGTACAAAAAGCGCAAAAAGCAGATGTTTCTCTATGAGATTTTATGCTCAATTTCTACTGCGTACGTGAAACATTGTTTGTTTGATCCTACTCAACCTAATCTGTGATCCTACTTAGATACAGCTTTAGCTTCTCAGCTTTTTTTCAGCTTTTGTTTTAGACTTTTGATACAGCTGTGCCGGTGAAGAAATTCAGGAAAATAAGAAAAATTAAGAGAATAAATCACATAAATACTTCCCGCAAATCCCTCAAAAAATGACTTCTACCCCTGTTGTAAGTTTCATTCAATTTTGACGTATGTATGTAGTTATAAGAAAGTTCTAAGAATTGGTGAAAATAATTTATTGATAAAATTTCAGTTTGCTTTACTCGCTAAAAGAGACAAAGCTCACGATGACAAAATATACGGTGGCGAATGGGCTCGGATAACAGTGCAAAATCGGAAGCAGTAAGTACTATGTACTTGCACTAGAAATCATTTTATTCATCAAAAATTATTCAATGAAAAAACACAGGTCTCAAAGGCCTCCCTATGCCCAACAGTATGTTGGTAGGTAGGGTAGAGCTCTAACGCTGTTATCTATCCTATATTTATTTGGATTGAGAGCACTTCTCACTAGTATATTAGTTATCTGGTTCCCATAGTACCTATAGTACAAGCTTTGCTTAGTTTGGGGCTAGATGAATGTGTGAAATGAACTCACCGGAGCCACAGAATACCAGCGCTGCAGCACCTCAAGTTGCTGCAGCACGCTGAGTGGTATCCATTTTGTGTCTAGTATTAAGTGTTAGTATATTTCCTAATTGTATTTTATGCTCTATGAAACATAAAATAAATGTTTTTCTATTTCTATAATAATCATAATAATAATGTACAGTGTAATCTCACTAATCCGGCACTATTAAAAACCGGAGGGTGCCGGATTATTGGAATGTTCGGTTTACTGGGTTATACTGAAAAAGTCATAGGTAATAAATAAAATAAAGCATTTCATAGAGAGAATAAATGTATGTATTTATTTTATTTATTTACTTATTTAGTGAGATTTTAGTGAGATTGTACTGTATTTCTATAAATGTCCAGCATTATTTAATAGGTTACCTATTTATTTTTAATATTCAAGTTTTTTCCAGTGACTTTATTGTAACGGGTGGATTAGACAAAGTCGTGAAAGTATGGCAGTTAGAAAACTATCAGTTGGATCTGATCCACACCCTGAAAGGCCACAAAATGGGGGTGGTGTCTGTTGTTGTGAGCCCTGATGGGCACAGTAAGTGTACTCGATAGTGCAAGGTTTACTTTAACTATAATCTTATCTTGTCTCCATCACTTACTATAGGTACTTACTACCTATACCTAACCTATATACTACTCTAGTACAGTTTAGCTAAGATAAACCTTTGTAAACCTTTACCTGAAATAAATCTTATCTTATCTTATCTTATCTAAGTAATAAAACTGGAAGTATTTTTGTTTCCACTTTTTTGGTGTTGAAATAACAGCCTTAAAAGTTGTTAATTCTATGTTCTAATCTGGAGCAATAATAATAATAATAATTTTTGACTTACACTATAGTCTATTTAGTTTATAATTTTTATGTAAAGTCATTAGAACTGAATTCCATTTAAAAGTTTAGTATTTTTGATTGAATTCACTCATTCTGTGCTGAGGTGTTAGTGCCATTATTGAAATAAGTAATCATTAATTTTTGAATTTTATTGTAAGGAGACCAATGGATAAATAATAATAAAAAAAACTTGTAGCAATCGCCAGCATATCAATTGATGATACCCTCATAATTTGGGAGCTCCTATCAGGCAACAAAGTCCATGAAGTGGGGTACTTTGGCCATGCTTTTTGGACAGCGACATTCTCCCCACAAGGAGATTTCCTTGCAGTCGCTGGATACTCTGGCAAAATTGTTATCCGACAAATGGGAAAGAATGAAGAAGTACAAACTTTAGATACAAGAGCTAATGTTCATGGAAAGTTTATAATAAGTGTTGATTGGGTAAGTGACAGTTTTTTTTATAATAAAATTGTTACTCATCTTGAAGTCGTAAGTTAACGTAGTTGCAAAATTAATATCAGCGCCATCTATTATACCAAAAGTGAACTACATAAGTTTGCTCGAAAAGTAGCGTAACGCCATCTGTCGTAAAGTATAACAGTTAAAAAGTTTGCGGGGTACTTCAAAAGATGGCGCTCATAGTTGTTTTTGTTACAGAGTCCAGATGGCACTCTCCTAGCGGTGGGTTCCGTTGACGGCGTGGTTAGAGTTTACGATATGTTCCGTGATGGATTTCTAAAGCACACGATACAGGCACACAAGGAACAAGTCCGAAAAGTCTCTTTCTCTGCCAATTCAAAATTCCTAGCGACGGCTTCTGCCGATGGAATGGTTAAGATTTACAATGTGTAAGTCATTCTGTGAGAACATACTTCAGCAACTCGCATAACTTGTAGCCGCCTGACTTTAACTTTGTTTTAATTTGATTGGCCCACTTCATATTTCGAACAAGTTTGCCATTAGCTGTACCTACGGCCGATTTCTCGAACGCAAATCATCTTCAAAATTTACTAATCATTGGTCAAATCTGTCATTCGATCAATGAGGACCAAGTATTCCAAGTATAATCAGCTTGAAAAGTAGAAACATATTCATTAATGGTTTTAATTAGTGGATCAGAGTGGAATAGAGCGTCAATTTTAAAAGCGTTAAAAAAACCGGCCCTTCCCGCGTTTTTTTTTTTTGAATTAACAAATTTCAGTTTTTAGAACTTTGATCATGTCTGTACTGTTTTTCTGTGCCTGTTGTAGTGAATTAATTTTTCAGTAAAAATGCCTCAGTTAAAGGCACACTGGACCATAATTGCTGGGCGTTGAGCGTATGTTTCTCAAAAGATGGGACCCGAATTGCGACCTCCGACGATACTGGATGCGTGAGGGTCGCGAGAGCGCGCCCTCTAGCGCAAAAATCTGGAGACTCTGATGACGTAAGACACTATTTGCTAGTATATCTATCTAACCTTTTTTTATGTGAACCTATTTCGTTTGCAAAGCCTCCATATTTTTGCCAAACCTATAAAATGACGTATTATTTTTTTTTTCAACACACTTGCTCATAAAGTGGCTCTATTATTATTATTATTATTATTTATTCACAAAAAAAAGGGCTTTGTCGCTGAGCGACTATACCGCCCAATCGGTAACATCTTAGGTCAGTCTTCTTCATCTTCTCTATCTCTTCACTTCTTGGTTTCTTCTGGTTTTACTTCACTCCCCGGCTTCTTCTTCTCTTTATTCCTTCTTCCTCTTCATCTTTTTATTAATGCTGTAAACTGTATTAACAGTATATTCTGCAAATGTCAAGTATCTTCACCTCTCAAATATGTATTATGTCACGTCAATTTGGTTTTGAAAAAACATGGCGGCTTGTTATTTCAAAACTCCAACGAAAATCTTTCGTCAAATGAGAAATTTACTTGAATACTCCCCCATTCCATTTACCAAATCTTCTGTTACGTAATCCAAGGCTTCATTAGTAAAATGCCACCGAAATTACATAATAAAACCTAGTAAAACACGAGAAAAGTAAATAAAATAGCAGAGCCACATGCTCCTTCAAAAATGGCGAAAGAAATCCAAGTGGCTCTATGGTCACCGCAATTAGGCACATAATGACACCCATAATCAAACTGTGACTTTTTCATTACTATAACTCACTAGTGAGTAATAGAATTTTTTTTTAATTTTATTGGTTGAGTTGCTTTGTTCTTTAAAAAGTTTTTATTCAGAAAAAAGATCGTGTTCAATAGAACAAATAAATTAATGTTCCTATTGCTTGCTCATTTCATGCAACTTCTAATTTAAATAGATAATTTTAACTCGTACGTGTTTAATAAATAAAACTTTCACTCAAATATAACTTTTGTTTTCTCTATAATAAAAGAAAACTTTAAATTCCCCATTTTGTCCGTGGCAGAATAGGCCGCAAACCCTATGCGCGGCGCGGAAATATAGTCTGTGGCCGATCGCAATGCGCGCGCATAGGAAAACCGATTAATTTTTCCCGCAATAGCGAAACATTTTTCACAACTCGTTTTCACTGTTGAAAATGAGTTTTTATTGTTATTTTATTCACAAGTGTGTTGAAAAACGTCGTATGATACACGTGTGTATTGATGATTACCGTCCTCTGTTCTGTTATGAGCCTCGCCTAACGGCTCGGCTCATAAAAACACCTCGGCGGTAATCACCAATGTTACACACTAGTACCATAATGTACTATTATTTTACATAGGTAGGTATATACATACATAAGGTCACGCATATTTTCTGAATCAGTTTTTATTTACTTAGTTATTTGCCCTTTTAACAAAGCAATTTATTTTTAGGAGTCCAGTGGACATGGTACTATGACATCCATATCGAATGGCAATGTGAGGACCGTTGAAGTCGTTACGGTAAGTGTAATAATGTTTTTTTTAATAATGTTTTATACAAAAAAATGGCAGAAACTGCATTTATGGAGCAAAATTCACTTACATTTAATAATTTTAATAATTTATTTATTCAGGTGTAACAATCTTGAGTGCTTAACTATAGCTACAAATCATACCTTAGAGAAGTTTTAACTTACTAACTAATATTAATTCTTGTTTATATAATCAAAATAAGTAGTAACAAGAGACTAAGCGCCAGTTTCACCAAAGTCAAATTTAACAGCTGGTTAATAAATCGGCCGTTACAACATTACTTGGAAAAAATTTAAATAGATGTCGCTACTGGTCGCCTTAATGTTTTTTGAACGTCGCATTTACTTTTAGGAGAAGACTGGGACAGAATCTATGGCCTTGGAGGTGCTTAACGTTTTCAAGGAACACTTACAGGCGGTAAGTCTTATCCTAAGTACGTATAATATCTAACCAATAAAAAAAAACCCCAATAGAAAAAAAAAACATTTTCCAAATTACCTACACAATTTTCTGGGCAAGGAGACCTGGGAAGAATGCGTGCGACTTTTCTCGCGTGGTACCAACATTTTGAATAGCCTATATGCTATTCCAGGTCACTATCTACGCCTATTCCAAGTTTTATCCAAATCTGTTCACTGGTTTAGACGTGATTGAAACACAAACATCCAAACAAACCTAACCTTTATTATATTATAGTAGGTATAGTATTTGTATTGGTAGTCTACACTTCCATATTAATATTATAAATGTGAAAGTAACTCTGTCTGTCTGTCTGTTTGTTACGCTTTCACGCCCAAACCGCTGAACAGATTAAGCTGAAATTTGGCATAGTTAAAGGTTGTATCCTAGGGAAGGACATAGGCTACCTTTTATCCCGAAAAAATGAAAAAATCCCGAGGGATCGCGGGTCACACCGCGGGAGCGCAGCTAGTATTATAAATGTAAAAGTAACTCTGTCTGTCTGTTTGTGACCTTTTCACGCCCAAACCGCTGAACAGATTGAGCTGAAATTCTTCATAGATAATGATTATACGCCAGGGACCGCTACTTTTTTTGGAAATAATCATAAGGGGGCTCGAAAATAAGGGTTGCAAGTTTGTATGGGGGACAAAGTTAAGCAACGCTGGGCGAGGTCATAAAGATGATGAGTGACCGCCTGAGCCACTTTTTGCACCCAGTTTTTTTTGCATGATAAATGATTTTAAAATTAATGATAAAATGTAACATGTATGTTCCCACTCATCAATACATCAGAATTTAAGATTTTTTTGATATCAAAATACCTTGGCTTTCTAGAACGCCATCTATATCTCCGAGGTCAAAACTGATTTTTACTTTTTTTAAATCTCCTACGTGGCGTTTCTACTATATCGGAGGTCGAGATACAATTATTTTGAGTATTTTATAAATTTTCAAGTACCTACTTTATGTTATTTTGCTAACGTAGTCGCGGGTATTAGCTAGTAATATTTGTTATATATTATAATATTTGTATTAGGTAATCTGCAGCCATAGAGTTCAACCAATCACATAATAGGAAAATGACAATTGGAGTCCAGAGTGGGTTTCGAATGTCAAAATGAAGCCGATGTCCATTGCCAGTTGAATTACACAATAAGGCCCCTGGTCTTGGTGTTTAAAATCATTGTTTTTCAGGCTTGGTGTGTCCAGTTCAGTCCCGATCAGTCAATGCTGTTGTCAGTTTCCAAAGATCAGAGCATTAACATTTATGGCATACCTGCATTACCTAAGAAGAAATAAGTTGTTATTATATATCTTTAGGTAAGTGTATTGTTGTTGTAAATACATATAAGTATTATAAAAAACTTTGTTCTTATTTGTTTTTTTTTTTCTTTGGAAAAGTAGAATTACTCATAGTTACGTGCGTGACTCTGAATGATAGTAGGTATAGGTAAGTATGTGATTTAATTTATATTCGAATAGGCAAAAAGAAATTGAAAATCATTGCTAGGTTTCCGCAATATGTCTCAAATTCAAACATAGTACCTAAGTACCTACTTTTGGTTTTGATTTATAATAAATGTATTCTCAAAAAGACAATAAACAATGTCACTTATACTCGTATGAGAACAATTCTAATCTAAGTATTGTGAATGTCGGTCATTTACTTAAATAACAAATATGTACCTATTATTATTATTTTTTGAAGAGCCGTGTTGGTCGAATGGGGTTGTGCCTGGGGTCGTTTCGTAAAATTTATATGCGCTTTAACACGAGCTAACACGAAGGATAACATCGTGAGGAAACCCGCAGCTTAGTCAGCTCCACACGTATCGACGTCGTCTTTCCTGTGGGCGGCTGATTAAGCTGAGAGGATGGTTTAGGTGCTGGGCAAGCCTATTCCATCTCAAACAATGCCCCAGGTACTACAGCGTCCCGTTAAGTGTAGGCATAGATTGCCTCCTGACGCTGTATAAATCATCTAATATAGATGTAAAGGAAAAAAATACGAATTAAACAACGTTTACCTACCTGTACCTAATACTTTTAGTCCACAATTCCATATTGCACATATTTGCAGAAGTTAGCATAAACAAATAAAAAAAAAACTACTTTGACTTTGACTTACATTATTGGTTGTCTGTAAAGTCGGTTTACTGACGATAGTTGAACGTGACAACGTCTACGCATCGCTCACTCAAGTAGGAGAGAGACGGATGTCGAACGCTGCCGAACGCAAAGGCCGATTGTGCTTCTTTGTCGCTCGTTCCGCGCTCTCGCTTGCACTTCAAGCCTTACATGGAACGCCTCAGAGCGAGGTAAAGCCTCATGACGTCATGTTTTTTCGTGCGTGCAGCCGGCTCTATCGAATTATAAGACGTAGTCACGTCAATAAACATTGAAATAAGTTCATCGAAATTGGAAAATGTAACTAAGCTACCATTGGAATACGTTTGTAGGTCTTTGTGCTACCCCTCGATAAGCCGGCGGGTCTTGATTAATTTTCGGCGTAAGCGGATTGCGGCTATTACCCCTCGCCTATTCGGACTGAACTGGGGCGAATATGTTTTTTTTTAGTTTGATTTAGTTGTCTATTGATACATTTCTCGACATACACATTCGACGACCTCTGTGGCGCAGTAGATGAAAGCCCGCTTCGGACGCAGAAGGTTGCGGTTTCGATCCCCGCTGCGGGATAAATGTTTGTATGATCTGCAGATATTTATCTCGGGGTCTGGGTGTTTCTATGTATAATAATTATGTACCTATGTATTTACAAACAAAAGTATATAAGTAGTATATCCGTTGGTTCCCATAGTACAAGATTTGTTTAGTTTGGGGCTAGATGATGCTTTGTGAAATGTCCAGCATTATTTATTTATTTATTATTTTCTTTTCGTATGTCGATTTTTGTTTTACAAACAATGAATCAGGATCACGACTTGGGGTTGTTCTTAAAGAAATTCAAGTCACTCATCCTTTGAAGATGTCTGAGGTGGTAGTTATAGGCACGTCCAAAGCTAGCAGAAACATTCCAAACGTGACGGGTCGTAACCCCGTTGCTGATTATCAGTTGACGTATTACTGCATTGATGTAAACATTGAGTTTTATGTATTACTGTGGTATTAGGTACTTACCTACTAAGTAACTGGATTCCCCACATTACGAAGTATGTATTCATTCACTGTTTTTTTTTATGATGAATGGGTCGGCTCTTAACCTCGAAACTTAGACAGGCAAGAATGAGGTCTACGATGGAGCGAGCCTACCCAGAATCATTTACTACAGCTACAAAATCCTTGAAGCGATATCTTAAAAGCAACTTCATCTCAACTCACAAACTGTTCGTAAAACGGACTATTGTCATATAAACTGCTTAAAATTCGTACATAAAAGGAAGCATTTATCAAAAATATTTACATCGGCAAGTGAATTGGATGGGCTTAATTCGCGGGAATTACGCGCCCACCGGGAAATCAACTTTACATTCAATTTGCCGCTGCACAGATAAAAACCAATCTGTACGCTATGAATACCTGCGCTTGAAATTAACCTGAGATTGTAAGGATCGAGAACATTCTAATAATTATTAACAAGTACGTAAATCTATTGTGCATACAAAGGTAGGTAGTACCTACTGTTATTAATTTTAAAATCGGCAGTACAGAATCTGCACATTTGTGATTTTCTGTGGGTTGGGTTAAGGCTTAAGAATCAGTAACAATTTTTTTCCCAGTACCTAGACTTATAACTAAGATGAAACCTAAATAAACAGCACATCATATTTTTGTTCCGACAGAACGGACTTAAAAAATCTTGAACGAAGTAATAAAGACAAACATCATCGTTCTAATCTCGGTCACAAAATCTGCAGTTCAAATCGTTAGCGCGCCATTCAATCCGATTCTAATTTTTGGTGCAGTTTGAACGCTATGATTGCATAGTTGACAAGCGTATTGTGCAGCCAGGAGGTATCGATGACGTAATCACGCCTGCAAGCTCTCCATTCAATGAGATGAAATCACTATGCGGGTCTATGAATAATTCAGGTGCGGCCGCCACCCCCCTACGGGTCATATAATATCCGATATCGATATATATGTTGGGTCAATATTGAAAGCCTATTTGGTCTAGCGCTCTGTAGCGTAACTGTAATTTGACTTGAGTATTGGTGGTGGTATTAGGAGATTAGCTCTACATACATAATAAGTCGTAGTGATTTAGTGATGTTGAATCAGGTAGCAAATTCGTTTGACTTGAAGACTTTTTTGTATAATGTTAACATTAAAGATCTCAAACTTCTTTAGATATTCCAAGAGTCTTTGAAGATTACAAAAATAGAAAAAGATAATTGAAGACAATTAAAAAAATCAATCAGTTTATAATTTATTTGTCGAGAGAATTGAATCAACTTCATGAAGCCTGAGAGATTTCATTGACGATGGATAAATAATTACACAGAAGTTAAATATCAAATAAATAATTTATTAACAACTATTCATTTACCAAACAAAATAACCATTTAAACGTTCTGATTGAAAGACACCCGTAAATCGATCGAACACTGCAATAATACTTGAAGTAAAAAGTAGTCATCCTTCAATCGTAACGTGTCTACTTATAGATCTAGTGGTGGTAGGAGATAGCGGGGGAGGTGAAGGCCACATGTGTGAGGGGGGCATGGTAATCAACTTTGGCAACTGGGGCAGTGTAGGCCAGTTTTGGGGCAACGAGGACCTTAGGAGTGTAATCGATTTTGGGGGCGACGTAGGCTACTTTGGGAGCGACGTAGGCTACTTTAGGGGCGACATAGGATACTTTAGGGGCAACGTAGGCTATTTTCGGGGCATGTTCGTAATGGTAGTGAGCGGGGGCGATGACTTTGGTTACATGAGAGGCTTCAGTCGGGTGGCCTTCGTAGCGGACGTTCGCGTTGAATCCGTTGACCTTGTCAGACGAGTACTCCACGATTCTGTGGACTCCATCAGGCTGGACTAGGGAGTAGGATCCGTGGACGTCGTCACCGGAGCGGGATTCCTTCTGTTGCTTGATATCCCCGGTGTGGGTGTCGTGGACTGAGTACTCGAACTCGTAGTGGGCGGGAGCTTCGTGAGCTTCATGCTCGTAGTTGTAAACGGCTTCTAGGGGGATGGCCGAAGCGGCGCACACTGCCACGGAGAGGACGAAGAAAAGCTGGAATGGAAGAAATAAGTTTTAAGTGTTATTCCAAGGCATGATCTTTAATTATTTCTGGAGTTTTTAGGCATTATGGCTATTTAAGTGCACAAAACGCCTTTTGTTGAAAACAGAAAATCCCAAAGTATTTATGACACCACTTTGTTGGCTGTATTAGGCACTCCAAACATTTTTATTTTATTTTAATGTAATAGATTAGGATGTTTATTTTAAAAGAAGGTTACCCAAAACAAACATTATTGATGTCAAGTAAAGTAAGTTGTAGCAGTCATTAGCAAACCATTAATTTGGCCATACTAACAGATTAATTTTGATTTAATTTTATAGAGTATATTATCGCGTCCGGTGTTGGGTATTGAAATTAATTTCGTCCCCAAAATACGATAGGTTAATAATGTGGTGATTTACTTTCGTAATTTCAGATAACTATTTTAGTGAAACTGGCTGTTTCAATGCCTTATCTGTCGAGAGTGCCTTATAAGAGTGCAGTGTTAGTATTTTGTAGCATATTAGAGAATTAGCAATTTGAAGTCATGGGTCGCTTAAAAAGTTAGCCAAATAATTTTAGAATAAAAAAAATATATGAGTATTCCTTGGTAGGTTTTTAATTTGTAACCACAGATTTTCCCGAATATTGTGCCAATTTAATTCGCAAAATCCAGCTCACCTTAGCTGCCATTGTTGCTGATTCAGGAGGTAGAATGTGCAGATATCAGTCATACACCAGTTTTTATATCATTATCATTCTGGTTGCAGTTGACACGGGCGGGGCTAATTAGGCTCTACAATTGATTGAAAGGTGAAGGCTTGCTGAATGAATTTCTCCGACTTGTTGGACCACCATGACTCAACTTGGTCAACTTGACCCGTTGACATTGGTATCCAAGAAACATGGTAGTCGGAACAGATTAAGAATTTACGAGAAAAACGAGACGCTATCACTTTTAAAAGTGTCTAATCTAAATAATAAACCATTTTTATAGGCGGCGATGGACTTGCAACATGTCACGTATGGAATACTAACTTCTGCAAAGAAGATGAAGAGACATAAATGAATTCTATTCTATTCTATCTCCAAAAGATATGGAATACCTACATAAAAGATCTGATAGAAAGTCTACTGGGGAAACAGTTATCCTGTTTACGTTTTTATCATCATAGCTTAGTCAAATTCCTGTATTTTTATAGCAGGTATTGTTATAGCACTCCGAGCATTAATAAGGATCAGCCTGCCTACCATGTTACCCTATCTTTATTCTCTACGGTGTAAAATAACATTTGAGTTAAGTCAAAAACATCTTTTCTACAACGACAATAAAACTCAAACTTGTCTACCTCAAATATATTTTTACTCTATTCTACCATAGAGTGGTCATGGTAAGCAGGCCGAGATAATGAAATAGTGATCTAACTTGACATGTATTGCCCAAGTCCTAACAAACTTGTCACGATATGTGATTATGGTTCATGTAGTAATTTGGTAGTTACTAGAAATGCAATCAGTATAGTTTAAATGCGATCAACAGTTTAGTACCTAAGTTTTATCTTATAATGGACATGCCTCTGACTACCCCTTTAGACATATTTTAAGGATATTGAGTGAGTTGATCTGAGAGAATATCTACCGTGCCTTGGGCATACAGTCTGTTCATAAATGTGCTGTGACTTAGCTTATATCTGCTGAAGCAAAGATAATTAGTTATCCGCTGAAATATTAACTATAGGTAGTCGTTTTCACATAGGAACGGTTCCGTGAGGCTCTTTTATGTTAGTGTCTGAAATGTTAAAAAAGGAAATAGACAAAATCCTTTTTTTTTTAGTTTTATCTTTTAGTACCGAAGTAGGTATCACTAGATTTCATTTATTTCAAAAATGTTCATTGTTGTACAGCGTAAAACGTAAAAGTTCCATGTGTCAGGGATACGTCCCTACGTGAAAAATGCTATAAAATAATAATTGTTATTCTGGTCCGAACGAATAACATAGGCTACATTTCATCAAAATTTTCTTTGCAGGAAGTCACGTTTAGGTATTAGAAATCGTAATCGCCTGAAAGTTTGCTGGAAAGTATTTATTTTCAAGAAACATAACACATAGTAGGCTATAATTTGTACAACTAGAGTAATAGATATATTATGGCTGCTGCATTTTTAACAATTTATTACTTATGTATACATATTAATCACCATTGCCGAACAATGCACCATTATCATTCAAGGCTTTACTTCAATGATAATTTATTAATCCATTACACCCAAAAAGCAAACCAATTAATAAAAGATGAGACAAGAACCTGAATACCAAAAGTGTAATAAAAGCATTTAAACTTACAATTACGAAACGAACTTAATTCATGTAGGTAATACTCCTATAGAGAAACAAGTTCATGCGTCACCATTTTAACAAGAGCTCTGAGCTTTCACGCGCTGGTCAGATCCCTAAAGATTTGAAGTAAAGATTGAGCTGCTTGAGGTCTGGGTATGGTGGTTTTCGATAAAGAAATTAAAAGTAATGTGACCATTTTGACCGAGGCCTTGACCGATATAATCTGGGTGCGGTTCAATGGGTTATATGTGTAACACGCATTTGATTGATGTCGTGTGTAGTACATTTCTACCTGTTAGATTATGTTATGATAGTTCAATTTGCATTTGAAATGATCGTATTGTAATGGGTAGGTATTATAAAACTAGAATACCCACTTCTTATCGTGTCACCAGTTCTTTCGAACCAGTGTGGTGAAAGGATATAAGTGCGCCTCAAACAGGCTCCTTTCGTGCACTTATACTAATACTAATACCCATTACAAACCATACGTAGATGTAATCATCAGGCAGGTATTAATGGAAACAAAAAAAGTGTATCTGTATGTTGTGTCTTTTGATTGAATACCTTCATTTTTGGTAATTAATTAAGAACATTAGTATAATTAGTTTTATTACATCCGTTGGGCACTTTTTATGTATAAAAATAATTTATTTATTATTTATTTTCAGCCGTTAGTTTCCCACTGCTGGGCAAAGGCCTCCCCCACTCCCTCCAATTAGTAATGACCAATTAGTTTTCAATAAATGTAAAAGACTGAGTTCAACAAATATAGAAAGATGAGAGAGAATGGGAGAAAGAGCACTGGTGGTCTAGTGGTAGTGGCCCCGCTTTCGATCGTAAGGTCGTGGGTTCAATCCCGGTCGTGCACCAATGAGTTGTTCTGACGAAAAATATATGTGCACTATGCCAGTACTCTCAAACGGTGAAGGAAAACATCATGAGGAAACCGGCATGTTGTAGAATCGAAACATTTCGAAAACATGTGAAGTGCACGCAAAAAGCCTCCTTGAGGCGCACTTATAATCCTGTCACTACACTGGTTTGAAAGAACTGGTGACACGATAAGTAGAAATTAATACGATAATTTTAAATGCAAATTGAACTATCATAACTTAATCTAACAGGTAGAAATGTACATTGTATGTATATATACGATACTCGTAAAAAGAACTTAGGTGTTGTGCAAATGGTCAGTTTGGCAATTCGAAACAAAAATATGAACTGCAATGAAAGCTATAAAAAGCGTTTAGTTGTTTTTTTCTAATGTGGATAAACCTGTTATATGGATTAAGTATGAGTGTGTGTTGTAGAGACATTACTCAATTCATAGTGGTCAGGTAATTTGCATTTGGAAACAAAACATTTTTAAGATTGTTTGCATAGAGTAAAAAAAACACCGAAAAAAAGCAGAATACAAAAATAATTAATATTTCAGTTAATGTTCAACATTTTTGAATATTATTTCAAGATCTTAAAACCTAGGTAATTTAAACGCGTATTAAGTCTTAATAAATAAATAAATAATGCTGGATTTTCCACACAGCATATCTAGCCCCAAAGTAAGCAGAGCTTGTGTTATGGGTACTAGATGACTGATATACTACTTTTATTTGTAAATACATACATATTATAGATAGAAACACCCAGACCCGAGACAAATATGTATTTGTAGATCATACAAACATTGGTCCAGCCGCGGGGATCGAACCCGCAACCTTCTTCGTCGCAGGCGGACCTTCGCCCACTGCGCCACAGAGGTCGTCGCTGGATTTTGTAACGTAGCGAAGACATCAAATCGTTTATTTGTCTCAAACAATGGTTCACATAAAATGTAGTTAGTACAATATAAATGTAAGAGCGGATTGTTTGAACTGTTTGTGCGAGACTGGTGCCTTAGATAGGTTTGTGAAAACCTGTAATACAGGTCACCAAGTGCTCTCACTACACACACGTGTCTTCTTACATCATGTCTTCTTTAAAGAGATGTACCTACAATTTGTTTTTTTCAAAGGAGACTGTTCAAAAGCGGTCTATGAGCCAATAGCGATACTGTAATGGTATTTGTGTAGGGATGCCTCATTTGTGCAAAGGGGCATCCAAATCTGACCCTTTAGTTTTGAGATATACAGGGTGGATTTTTAATCATTATAGTTACAGGAAAACGTTTTTAGGAGACCATGCATAACTTTTTGAGGTATTCTAAACTGCACTAACTCATTTTGGAAAAAGTGTACAGTCAGCGAAAAAAGTGCTGACCATAAGCGGTCTTTGAACCAATAGCGATACTGTAATAGTATTTTTGTAGAAATACCTCAACTACATCCATATGCAAAGGGGTATTAAAATCTGACCCTACAGTTTTGAGATATACAGGTTGGAATTTCGAGACTATCTCATAGGTCAGGTACCTTAACCGTTCTAGTTACAGGAAAACGTTCCTAGGAAACCATCCATAACTTTTTGAGATATTCAAAACTGCATTCACACATTTTGGAAAAAATGTACAGTCAGCGAAAAAAGTGCTGACCATAAGCGGAATTTGAACCAATAGCAATACTGTAATAGTATTTCTGTATAGATACTTTAACTTCATCCATATGCAAAGGGGCATCAAAATCTGACCCGGCAGTTTTGAGATATACAGGGTGGAATTTCGAGACTAGCTCATAGGTCAGGTACCTTAACCGTTCTAGTTACAGGAAAACATTTGTAGGAGGCTATTAATAACTTTTTGAGATATTCAAAACTGCATTTACACATTTTGGAAAAACAGTACAGTCAGCGAAACAAATGCTAAAATCCCAAAAAAATGTTTCAAAGATTTAGGACGTGGTTTTTGAACCAATTTTGATGCCCCTTGGCATATGGATAAAGTTAAGGTATTTCAACAGAAATACCATTATAGTATCGCTATTGGTTCAAAGACCGCTTTTGGTCAGCACTTTTTTCGCTGACTGTACACTTTTTCCTAAATGAGTTAGTGCAGTTTAGAATACCTCAAAAAGTTATGCATGGTCTTCTAAAAACGGTTTCCTGTAACTATAATGATTAAAAATCCAGCCTGTATATCTCAACTCTGCAGGGTCAGATTTTGATGCCCCTTTGCACAAATATGAAGATGAGGCATCCCTACACAAATACCATTACAGTATTGCTATTGGTTCAAATACCGCTTTTGGTCAGCACTTTTTTCGTTGACTGTACACTTTTTCCTAAATGAGTTAGTGCAGTTTAGAATACCTCAAAAAGTTATGCATGGTCTTCTAAAAACGGTTTCCTGTAACTATAATGATTAAAAATCCAGCCTGTATATCTCAACTCTGCAGGGTCAGATTTTGATGCCCCTTTGCACAAATATGTAGATGAGGCATCCCTACACAAATACCATTACAGTATCGCTATTGGTACAAAGACCGCTTTTGGTCAGCATTTGTTTAGCTGACTGTACAGTTTTTCCAAAATGTGTAAATGCAGTTTTGAATATCTCAAAAAGTTATAAATAACCTCCTACAAATGTTTTCCTGTAACTAGAACGGTTAAGGTACCTGAGCTATGAGCTAGTCTCGAAATTCCACCCTGTATATCTCAAAACTGCCGGGTCAGATTTTGATGCCTCTTTGCATATGGATGAAGTTGAAGTATCTATACAGAAATACTATTACAGTATTATTATTGGTTCAAATTCCGCTTATGGTCAGCACTTTTTTCGCTGACTGTACATTTTTTCCAAAATGTGTGAATGCAGTTTTGAATATCTCAAAAAAGTTATGGATGGTTTCCTAGAAACGTTTTCCTGTAACTAGAACGGTTACGGTACCTGACCTATGAGATAGTCTCGAAATTCCAACCTGTATATCTCAAAACTGTAGGGTCAGATTTTAATACCCCTTTGCATATGGATGTAGTTGAGGTATTTCTACAAAAATACTATTACAGTATCGCTATTGGTTCAAAGACCGCTTATGGTCAGCACTTTTTTCGCTGACTGTACACTTTTTCCTAAATGAGTTAGTGCAGTTTAGAATAATTTAAAAAGTTATGCATGGTCTCCTAAAAACGTTTTCCTGTAACTATAATGATTAAAAATCCACCCTGTATATCTCAACTCTGCAGGGTCAGATTTTGATGCCCCTTTGCACAAATATGTGGATGAGGCATCCCTACACAAATACCATTACAGTATCGCTATTGGTTCATAGACCACGTCCCATACAACTTTAAACAGTCTTGTTTAATATATTATTAATAGATAACTCTGCTATTTTACATAGTGACTCCTAGTTTTAAGGTAAGTAAATGCGATAAATTAAATAAACTCTCATATCTTACAGTTCTTCTAACGGATCTAGGCATTCGTGAAGTTAGCCGTTTGTCTGCGCAGAACACAATTTTGTATGAAAAAGCGCTCACTGCGCAGACAAACGGCTAACTTCACGAATGCCTAGATCCGTTGGGCGAACTGTACCTTCATATTGAAGAGTGGGAGTTACTATCATGGCTACTTTGTCACCGTTACAGCCTGAGGGTTCAATAAAATGTAATTTATTTATATTATAGTAAGGAAAGCAGCAAATAAAACACGAATGTCGTTATAATTATAATGATCTAGTAGACCTTAATGTTTTGGGTAAAATTACCTCATTGGCATAGGCGGTTGTCAAGGCTTGTGGTAAACTTATTTAATTACCCTAATTCTTGGACAAAACTCAAAGGCCCTTATTAATAAACGTGGTGTAAAGTTACGCCGGGTGTAACTTGGGAGTAACTATACAATTTTTTGGTAGGTACCTATAGGAAACGGTTATAATATAACTTTTTGTACACCGCCGTTTTTCTGTGCTACTTTTCCAGGCCATCCAAAGGTTGTCTGGAAGAGATCGCTTTTAGCGATAAGGCCGCCCATTGTACTTACTTGTTTTCGTGTATTTCCTGTAATGTGTTTCTTTTGTGTACAATAAAGTGTTTTTCTATTCTATTAAATTTCCCTCATCAGATAAAAGGAACATTTTTACAACACAATGTGTAAAAATGTTGTGTTGTGTATGTGCGTTGATGTCTTTTGCATGGACAAAAAATCGATACAATCAGTCGTTTACGGTCTAAGAATAGAAACACTTTTAATTTCAAATGCTTTATATACCTAGGTCAAGATTAAATCTTGCATATTGTATAATCATTAGACAATTCTTATATCATCGCGATTTGATAAATTAGATCGATTGCCGCTCTTATTTATTGCATGTTAAGGTTAGCCAGCTTTGTGATGGATTCTATTGTGAAATGAGAATTGGGTACGTTAGGAACTTTTTTGTTGTTTTTCTTATTACACA
Source organism: Epirrhoe tristata (assembly GCA_951394285.1). Lineage (NCBI taxonomy): Eukaryota > Metazoa > Arthropoda > Insecta > Lepidoptera > Geometridae > Epirrhoe > Epirrhoe tristata. The sequence continues at coordinate 7,600,110 of OX596152.1, read as the reverse complement.
AGGATATACAGGGTGTAAAAAGACTGCTACCGAAAACTGAGGGATTGCAATCAGACCATGATTCTGAACATATTTATCGAAAAAAAACTCAAAAAAAATTTTGACGTCATTTTATTTTATTTTCTAGTTTTTTTGCTACTAGTACAACATAATCAGACCATACCTACCTAATCATTTCATTTATAAAAGAAAAAACAATTAAAATTTAAAATCCAGCAATCTACGTATAAAAACGCGCCCAGTACATACGCAAACAGTGATCTTCAAACACTGTTTTCTCCGGATATAATGATTTTTTCGGAAAATCCTTTTGGATTTGGTTGTGTTTTGGGACGCTGTACCTACCCCTTTCGGCTTCGGTAGACGTCTTTTTACACCCTGTAGGTAAGCTTAGTGTAAAACGTAACTGATCTTGTCTGTAGTCGAAGGACATACTACGTATAATATGCATATATAATTTCAAAAATTTAAGATCATTTTTGATAAATTCGCATCCGAACACTGAAACGCCTGCTAGCTTAGTAGATATTCGAGAGTCATTCTACTATTGAGACGTTCTTATATTTCAGAATTGTATGGCAAAATGTATGATATTATTATAATAACATTAATTTAAATTTAATTATAATGTGAAAAACATTCGAGGGATTTGGTTTATTTAGCAAAATATAATAAAGAAATACTGTTTTTTAATATGAGATGAAAAATGAAACCCACAGAACAGAACAAAACGTCGCGGCACTATTCTTATTAGTTGACACAGCTCAGCCTTCTTGAACTAATTAGGCTATCACCATGTTTGTTTACGTGCAATCCAAATTCACAGAAGCATGTCTAATCTAACTTGAATGGGTTACATAAGTGATACAGTTATTGACACCCGCCTCGGGGCTAATTCCGACACACGACGCATGTGTCTACGCAACTATTTTACTATAAAAGCTCCGAGTAGTCAGAGTAGCAGCACACTAAGTCATAACAAACCAATCAACATGGTAGCTAAAGTGAGTAGCTTCATAATATTAAAAAAAAACGTTTGCAAGTTGGAGTTTTGTTCATGATGTGGTCGAAGTTTTCAGTTGAATTCTCTCTCTCTCATATTTACCAATAATCACTCAATCTCCTTTCATCAGCTATCAAACTTATTATTGTGGTCCTAATGATGAGTGTTATAGTTTCCAGCAAGTTTTTATTCGTTATTAAGAATGTCCATTTAATCCACAGATCGTAATCTTCTCCTGCCTGGTCGCAGCCGTGGCCTCCGTTGCCGTCCCGGTACACCCAGTAGGCAAGATTGCCTACGCACCTGCCCCAGTGCAATACGCGCCTGCCCCCGTCCACTACGCACCTGCCCCAGTCCACTACGCGCCCGCTCCCGTGAAATACGCCGCACCTATCACCAAACTCGCATACGCTGAACCCGAAGCCCCCGCCCAATACGAGTTCGAATATTCAGTCCACGACACCCACACCGGTGACATCAAGCAACAGAAGGAATCCCGCTCCGGAGATGCCGTCCACGGATCCTACTCCCTAGTCCAGCCTGATGGAGTCCACAGAATTGTAGAGTACACCTCAGACAAGGTCAACGGATTCAACGCGAACGTTCGCTACGAAGGCACCCCAATAGAGGCCCCTCGTGTTGCTAAGGTTCTGGCCGCCCCTGTCGCTAAGGTTGCCTACGCGCCTGCACCTGTCCACTACGCACCTGCTCCCGTCGCTAAGGTTGCATACGCGCCTGCCCCAGTCCAATACGCACCGGCTCCCGTGCACTACGCGCCTGCTCCCGCGCACTACGCCCCTGCCCCCGCGCACTACGCCCCTGCCCCTGCGCACTACGCACCTGCCCCAGTCGCCAAGATCGCCTACGCCGCTGCCCCCGCTCACGTTACCTTCTCCTCCCCCGCTGTGTCTTACCACCACTAATTTATATTAGCTCTAAGAAACTATTTATTTTGTTGAAAACATGAATTTAATATACACTTTGAAATGTATCTCCTTTTTTATTTGATTAAGTTATCTAGGGGAAAGAATTGCAGCATCAAAACGGCGGATCCGATATCAAAACGCTCCAAACGAAGTTAGGAGGAAGCGTGCGGGTAGTGTCGGGGAATCAATTGAATTATGTAGCATTATGAGGCGGGCGGCCGCCTCAGGACTCCGGTTGCGGCACGTAGCCGCCAGGGGACGCCACTGACGCATCGCTTCTGACACCTTCGCCAGTTGCTGCTGCCTTCGACAGCGCTCTCAGCAAAACGCCCCTCTGGACCCTTGCAGGTTTAACTTGCATGAGATATTTTCTAGTTAAAAGAATTTATCATTGTCATTGAAAATACTGACATTAGGTGCTGGTTTGATTCTCGTGGTGGAATAAATGTTTGCATGAAGAGAGAGAATCTTAACATGGGACTGGATGTTGGGTGTCATTTATAAGGACTTAATTTTTTTTTACTTTGTTTTTCTGTGTTCATTTCCGTCGATTTACTGCATTGTTTTACAGAAAGCTAGCCCCAACTTTCATCCTTACAATGTTTGGTCTGTAGGTAGGTTTTTACACTACTTTCTTTTTTACAGATTTTTTCCACGACAATTTCTTTCGTTTGAGCGCTTTTAAACCTTCGTTACTAACACTTGTCCAGGGTGGTAGAAGACATGTCTTCAACTAATCGCAAGCAAATACAAATTGACAGAGCGGCGTGAAAGTGGTTGTTAGGATAAAACGGGGGGCTATGGACGTGATGTAAATTTTAATAGACTCCTGTTGCGATAAACTGAAGGGTTACGAGACTTTGTGAATAAATATTTTGTAGGGCTCTACATGACTACTAAATATTTGCCGAGCTTTTGGTTTTTGTTTTTATAGTAGAAAATGTGAAAACATTCAGACTTTTTAATAGAATAAAATATCAAGTCTACTATGAAGAATCCTTTGCCATGTAGAAAAAAACCATTCATCTTTTACCAAGTAATTTCAGACTGAAACATCTCTAATTAACCGTGATAATTTTAGTCGTATTAGACCATGTCATTGTAAAGACACGTAATCGCCTGTTCTAACCATGAATTCTTAAATAATCCACGATGTTTGAATAATACAATCTTCGTAACAGCACTGCGTTCAATTCCCTTATGAATATTAGCGACAGTCGGTGTAATATCCACCTTAATAGTCACACAAAGCGGGGAGGGGGTAATCATCCGATAATGTGGGGATTAACACACAACCCTTTGTGGGTGTATAGTAAAACTTGCCCAAAACATTTGTTCGCATTGATAAATAATTCCCAGTGCCATTTAATATTCGCAATGTGAATACTTGCAAACGGATTTGGGAGACCGATGTTTTTGTTAATAGTAGTAATGGTGAAATATATTAAATAAATAATAAATAATAAATAATGTGGCTGTGTGGTGCCGGCGGCGAATAGTACCAACCTATTTCATCCCGTGGGTGTCGTAAAAGGCGACTAAGGGAATAAAGGAACACAGAAGACGGGCAGCAGCGTCTCTGAACCGTTTGACATCTTACTGCGATCGCCAACCCGCCTGCCAAGCGTGGCGATTATGGCAATTCCTCCCAAATGTTTGGGAGAGGCCCTTGCCCAGCAGTGGGATCCCTACGGGCTACTAAAAAAAAAAAATTATGCTGGACTTTTCACACAGCATCATCTAGCCCCAAAGTAAGCTTGAGCTTGTGGTATGGGTACCAGATAACTGATATACTACTTATATACTTTTTGTTTGTAAATACATACATATTATACATAGAAACACCCAGACCCGAGACAAATATCTGTAGATCATACAAACATTTGTCCCGCGGCGGGGATCGAACCCGCAACCTTCTGCATCGCAGGCGGACCTTCGCCCACTGCGCCACAGAGGTCGTCCTATTAATTTTTATGTCTTGATCAATTTTGAAGGTCTATTGGGATTATAATAATTTCCACCAGCGACTTTTTGGTCTTAATCCTTTTTATGCTTTAAAATAATCCGAAGCTTGAACGAATAGCTTCTCTTTTTTTCAGATTCTTTCAGTTTTTTTTTATTAAGATTCAGCTATATGAGCAATGGATCAGTATGACTTGTAACAAAAAATCATTACCTACTGAACACTTAACCATTCTTCGGACAAATCTCGCAATTTGCATAAAAAGTTTACTAGTTATTTCACCAAAAGTCTCTTTCTAGTAGGTATAGATAGGTACCTACAGGTAGGCATTTTGTAATGCTAGAAAACACGGATATAAATGTAGAGGACCTATGTTCACAAAATAAAGTAAAACGGACTACGTGAAATAAACTCCCCGATAGAAATAGACGTTTGATTAATTCGAATTTCCCATGTAACAAAAGCACGCCAATTAAAATGATGCGCTAACGAGCGTGAATAGAAACATAAACGATCGCTCAGCATTCGACGCAGTCTATCATAATATACGAAACGCGTGCAACGAACGTTATACAGGGTGTTTAGTATTCGAAAGAAATACACGCGTTCTATAACCATCTCCAGACCCACATTATCCATTATACGAGTAGTATGTAAAAGTATACCTATTGCCAGTATTGCGCTGTGATAACGTTACGAGTATCAGTATCATAGTGAATCAATATTTGTATTGTATCAATGTCGCTACACGGTCACCTGTACAGTGCAGGGGCCTCGCACCCTTTATAAACGAACAAGAGCTTTCGAGTCACCCTGTATACACATATCGGTCACGTGCCCGAAGATTGCTTCCGGTTGACCCGGTGTCGAGCGCTGCGGCCGATCTATTATGCAGCAAAACAATATAGATATTGGTTCAGCAATGATACGTTATTGGTATAATATCGAGTGTCAGCCAAAAATGAATGGTCAGATTTTTTTTTATGGAGAATGGGTAGGCTCTTGACCTCAAAACTTACGCAGACAAGAATGTTTTAAAACATAAATTATTTGAAGCACCTGGACTTTTGGAGAAAAGGAAAACTAAAATCAGCATTGCCATTCACCGCGGTAATGCCGACAGCGTTTTAGGTACGCTTCCGACAGTGACCTGGATCAGTTTAGCTATTCATATATCATTTTATCGATCCTTAGATAGCTTTATTGATTCTATTGTAATTTGTAAATTAAATATGTAGTCTTCTTTCTGCAAATAAACGATTATTCTGGAATTTTATAAAGCTAAATGCTGCTCTTCTATTACCTATACTTACTACCAAAATATTTACATCGTCTACTCTGCAATATCCACTCTGAGCAGTGGGCGCGGGAGGAGGTGGGGGTAAGAACCTCGGAAACAATTAGGCGACGCGCACGCGCGCAGTTCCCTGCTGGTCTAATTGGCGTATCATCTCACCATGTAGGTATAATTGTTAGATTGCTTGATAAGATTAGATTGAGATCGGAAGATAGGCTGGGAATAGAAGCTACCTGGTTGCTCGAATTGGATCTTGAATCGCTTTAAACATTTTGCTATCATAGACAGATGAATTCAACCAAATCAATTTAACTTAAAGCCCTGGCTGTGGCTAAGATTTCTTGTTGGTAGAGTTGTTTTTTGTTGTATTGTTTACCCAATTAGATAAGCGAAATAAAACATTGAGGTATCGAATAGTTAAAAATCCTTGATCGCAGCTGCTAAAAGTAAATATGTTTGTCATATTTTGAAGATAAGAAACTTGTTGAACATCACAATCTAACTCCGAACCCCTGACAAATAAATCCTAGCACACATAAAAAGCGCAGCTACAATCATCAGGCGTTTTTAACCAACTTTAAACATTCTCTTCCCCTATTTACAATGACATCCTAATATTTTATTCAGTCCGTTCATTAGCAAACTAATGATTCGCTAAACACCCCACTATTCCCATGACGAGCTTTGTTCGACCGAAATCTATTTATTCGTATCGTATTGCTAATTTCTGGATTATGCGGCGCGTTCCTTCAGTTATTGAATTATCTATTCCGTTTGCGGGGCGCGCTCCCTGGGGATCTGTTACGAGGGCTTGCCATGCTACCATGTCTTTTTTGACTATATTATACTTATTCCTTGGTTTATAAGTCAAGTAAAATAATGTTTGCGGTTCGGAACAGTTTGCGTCATTAGTGAATAGTCGAGTTGTTCCCGTCCAATAGAAAAACGTCTACGATGTTTCGTAGCAGTGTCTAAAGATTAACAATTTTAATTTTTTTTTTCTTTATTTGGAAAACCAAATGAATGTTTAGTACAAATTGCTCCTCGATTATAGTCGAAAATGTTTGACTCCATAAAAGATCGAGAACCACCAATGGTAGGGGAAAGTGGGGTAAACGGTAGCTGTGGCAAAACGTCGCCAAAACGTCGAGCTCGCAGCGTGAATACATTATTCTGTTTCGCGTTTACGAATAAATGTTTAGCGCGCTCTGCGGCCAATTATGTGTGTAAATAGGTGCTGGCAAACTTAGTTCACTCGAGCAAAGCTGTTTAATATTCTGAAATAGTAATGTTCAAATGGAAATTAAGCTATAATTGGGAATCAACTGAAATTAGGAATTGTTGTTGTTAGTATTAGACATATTGTTATTAAGTCTCCTGGTAGAATGCTAAAAGGATGTGCATATGTGCATGCATAAGCTAAACGATTTGACCAGATATCATGAGTCATGATATGTGTTCTGTTATCTCTTAATTGAATTTGTGTGCAATTGCGTTTGTGTATGTAAAGTTCGTACTTCAGATAATTTTGAAAACGCTGCAAATAAAACTATCTCAAAAACTTCATAAAAGAGCTTAGCAACAAAATGTTTTTCAACCAAGTTTGTATGAGCTCTTATTTTAGTCAACTAGTATTTGACATTATAAGAACCTAGCTATTTCCCACCATCTATAGTACCTAACACATAGCTATGTGGTACATAGTTGGTCTCCCCACAAATGATGATCAAGTAACCACTCGATTTCTTCCGTGACGCGCTCATCCGAAAGCACATCGATAAAACCATTAATTCGCGAACATTTAAATCATAATTACTGTAATGGCGTTGACAATAGAGCATTGAAGGAGCCACTCAATTATGTGGCATTCAGCGCTGTTTGCTCTGGTACTGGAGACGAGTGCTCTCATTGGCTGGTCGAGTGAGGGGGAGAACCCTCACTCCTTTGTACCTTTGAACGCAGTTTGTTTTATAGCTATTTGCTTTTCTTTGTCTGTTGTCTTCTGAAGATTTTGAATGAATTTAAGGAATTTTGTAATGTTGTAATTAATTTTGGGTTTCGACCCTTAGAGCCTGACGTTTATAAATACTTATTATTGATGCTTTTTACGATTGTAGGTTTGTAGGTATTTTGTTTTCACTACTATTAGGTATTACCTACACTTTTTTAACTATGCGAGAAATAGTTTTTCGTACGCGTGTAAAATAATTTCTAAGAAAACTGTTTTAAAAATTTTTGATTTCTATTTTATTTTAGTTAAATGTCTACCGTGCCGTCTTATTTAATCAATTCCAAATAAAATGTATATAACAGATTATTTCGATATTTTTAAAATAGACCTACCTCGCTTATTAGGAATGTATCGAGTGAATTGTAAACTAAGTACCTACTATTTTCAAATATGGTACAAAAGATGTTGTAATGAATGTTCAGTCGTGTTTGGTTGAATGTGTCGTTAGCTCCCAGGGGAGGCGCGGGCGAATCGGCACAATACGGTAGTTAGGGGATAGGGAGCTATCGTTTAACGAGCAAATTATTTAGTAAATGTTGCCAAATAATAACATTAATGCGGTAGGGGCTTGTGAGGCAACTTGAGTTGTTGGGTTAGATTGTAGAAGATTTCTTTTTATATTGACAATCAAAAATACCTACTACGTGTGTACTTACCTATTACACCACTATCTTTGTTAAAACCATGTATTACAAAATATAATGTAAAGTGCTCAGTTTTGCGTCAAAAAATGTTTTGTACGTGGTAGGATTGGTATATCAATATTATAAAGACAAAAAACAGTTCCAAGTTCACTTAAATTATTAGAAAAACTGACCAATCATAAGTCTATCTGTAGTTTTACTTGTTAGATATAGCCAAAATTGACGCGTGTACTATTTTTCGGATTATAGCAACTTATTTGTAGCTTTTACTCATTTGCGTTGTGATATTAAAAGTGTGCGAGGGAGGATTAGAAAACTATTGGACGCGCTTTCAAAGAACTTACAAAGAGGGCTGAGCTGAAGCTACTGTTACCTAATCTATGACTTCCTTTACTAACTGTTAGTTATTTTACCAAATTTTCTATACTAACTGTTAGTTATTCCATGTCCCGCCTTGATGAGTTTTCGATAGGAATCGGGATTGGTTTGGCGCGTGTTTTGCAAAGCTAATTACAGTAGCCATATAAATACTGTTCAACCACTAATCTCTAGGGTTGTGTTGCTTTGGAACACTGGTAGAGATTCTCTTTTCTTGTTTCAAAGTTCATCTTACTACTATTTTATAATCATTAACTACGTCATTAGGGTTGGCTACCAACTCATACGAACTAACTTTTGCGATTTTACTGAACTACGCGAAAGTTATGATGTTTTTTGTTGCTCCTTCACGCTAAAACAGATGAACGGATGTCGATGGAATTTGAACGCATGACTATCCTAAAAAGTATTTCATTCGTAGGTAAGTACCTACTTAGTACCTACATATTCTGAATAATCTCAACAAAACTATTAAATTAGACGGACACATAGCAATGGACCCTGTCATAGAGAAACATACTATTAATTTCTAGACCCTGTTGGCACCGTTTGTGAACATAATCCTAAAACTGAGAGCTCTGTAAAGAGTAAGGATAATTAAACAACTCATAGGTTAAGTACAAAAATACGTTAGTACATACGTATATTATGTAATCATAAAAATACTTGTAAAATATAAACCAACAAATATCAATAAGTACACAATACTTTGTCAAAAATATTTAAGAGAAACCTGCATCCCTAAGGTAAGTTAAATTTTAAAACAATTCATAATTATAAAGATGACTTCCGTCAATATTAACTTCAGATTTGTTAGTCCAGTATTCAGGAGATAGACACCACTTCATGCCTTTCAGTCGATTCCACCAAACTCTGAAATCGTTCCTAGCTGGTGCATATTCCACCTTTTCGCTGTTCAGAGCCTCACAGAGGTCGCATAGTGGATGGTATATGCTATAATCCGAGTCTATGGTGTAGAAGTTTGTCCAGTTGAAGTAAGATTCGTAAACCGCGCGGTTTTTCACTGCGCGGTTTATAAGGCTCGCTAGAATGTATGGGTGGTGTTCCCGCGCGTTTATATAGGAGCCTGGAGGAAGAAATCTGAAAGAAATTTATAATTATCATTATTGACCTAATGTTTTAACTAACAACTGTCTCATCATACCAAAAAACAAAACAAAGGAATAGCACTGCACCTAATGCGCTAATACTAATAGATAAAGTATCAATAAAAGCTAGTACGAGTATAAACTGGTATTTGTAATTCAATTATCTCCGATCACATGGTATCCGTACCACGAACACAATAGTACATCTTATTGACACAGTCACACCAAAACTAATTCCTAGTAAACTAGGAAGAATCAAAATACTTCTCTCTACTTTTAGTAAATTCGCAGAACTTTAGCTTTTGTCTACTGTGGGAAAATACGATTTGGTTGTGTTATCTACCTGGTGTAATTAGCTGCGCCGTATACAATGGGCACCACGTAATTATCATATCCATGCAACACCTTCTCGGTCACATAGTCTTCCGAGAGAGAGTTCTCAAAGGCCATGTAAAAGAAATAATTCTTTCCCAGCATTTGTTCACAATTATTGTCCTCGCATCTCGTGTGAGTGCATTTTCCGTATACATCGAGCGTAAGGGAAAAATGGAAGAGATGTTCCTGAAGCCTTGTTAAATATTCGTCCCTCAAACTATCTGCGTTGCAGTTACTCACTATCCAAGCTGCTGCTTTAGTCCTGCTTTCAAAATAAGACCGTATCATTGGGCTGACACGGTTCTTTATCGCTACCCATTTCACGTCCGGACTCGGGGCCACAATATGTCCGGTGACGTTGCGCACCACAAAATAGTTCCAGACTACATCAGAGTCGAGTCTGTATGTAAAAGTCCAATTGAAGAATCCGTCGTTATCAAGTTCGCAGGCGGGGCAATTTGCCGCTGACTCTATGGTGGTGAAAATGTATAGTTGGGAGCTCGAACGTTTATTTGGCCTGTTGGCAATCTCTCTCTTGTCTAAATGAGCGTGGTTAAAGAGAATAGCGTCGAATCGTGTGTAGTCTACCAAAAGATCTCTATCTGTGGTGAAAACACAATTTGATACGGAGCAGTTTAACTTGGAAAATATGTTGACGCCGCTTTCTTTAAGGATTAAATGGTATCTGTCCCACATGAGCACATATTTGGGATGGGGCAGAGCATCATAATGCTTCTTCAGTGATATTAGTGAGAAGATGTTGTCCATAAACTTAAATATATCCCGCAACAGACAAATGTGCAAAAAAATACACACAACTATTAAAATAAACAGAAATATGAAATTCTTTGCAGGGCATTTTGATAACTTGGTTGATTTAAAACGGAAAATCATTGTAAAAAACACTTAAAATTAAAATTACTAAATTTTAAAACTGTAAATTACTTAGCAAAAATTTATATAGATATGACTTTTGCCGTCAAAGTAAAAGATATAAGAAAAAAAATCAAAGAGTATGGAAATACATTATAGTCTTTGGTATAGGCTACCTACATAAACTTTGGGTAGTATCATATATATAAAAAGGTACCATGCTAAATCTATGGGTAGTATACATTTATATAAAGAGGTACCATGCTAAATCTATGGTAGTATAGGCTAAGGTAACTTGAAGCCCTTTTCTTTTTTTTGTAAATAAAAAAAAATGTTTTAAGAGGTTAGGTTTATACTCTTAAATTTCAATGACTGCTTACGAGGCTACTACGGTTTCATAGCACGTTGAGGCTAGAAAACAATTTTGATTTTGTACTGTAACTAATACATTTTTGGCCACCTACTGGTATACAAAATGAGGGACAGGATGCGAGGGACTGCAATACCGGTACGCGTACCAGCTACAGGCATGTGTGTTCTCGGCTTTATGGACTTTAATAAGGTAATCGCGTAGTAAAAGCCTATTTACCTCGACGATTTGGATGGCATTAGGCATACGAGTAAACACTCCGAAACGTCGAGGTAAAATCGATAAACAAATAAAATTACCAGTCTAAAGTAGATTGGTGTGATCTTCTTGCAAAATCAAGCATGTAGGTATGGTTATTATGACCCACGTAGCCAGCTGCAATATCTAAAGTGACCAGAGGAAGTCCAACCGTTCCAAGAACGGACATCCACATCACGCCTCCAAGTGCATAATTCAATTACAAACTCATTGTGGAATTTTTTGCTTCCAGTTTAGACCCTCGAAGCTTTCCACTCGACAATAGATTTATTTTGCCAACAATAACTGTATTTTGACGCGTCCGTACAATACTGGACACGGTCAGTTTATTTTTTCAATCGCGGTAATCGTACAAGTACGATACCCACTGGTGTTCAAAGGATTCTGTACCAATTTGGACCAAAAAGATCATAATATTTATTTAATCTTGGTGTAAGTTAAGAAAATGGTTGTAAACAAGCTGTAAACTTGTAAGATTAGTTACCTACTACGAGTACTTACAAATAGTAGGAACTATTAACATAAAGGCTATATTTTTTTGGAAACCAACAAATATTGAACCCCAAATCTGTTCGTACTGTAGGTACATGTGCAGTGCTTAGCCTGATACGATCTAAATCCCGGATTAGTTTAGTTTTCAAATGCTTTGTCAGGTTGTCTGCACATTATGCTAAGTGATGGCCTGCCACCTACGAGCCACAATACCCAATGGACGATCAAGATACTCCCACGACTGATAATAGCTATTAGCTTATATCCGGTTGGCAGTTTTGTAGTTTAATTCGACAAAAAATGGTTTATAAATGTGCCTAATTCATAGAACAGCCAAAGAAATAAATACTTACGGTTGATTCAAGTAACTCTCAATACTTGGTCGGTTACTCAAACAAGTGAAAAACATGTACTTATGTCTGAGACATAGATTAGGTGAATGACTCTTGATATTGACGACCGCTGTGGCGCAGTAGGTGAAAGACCGCTTGGCAAGCAGAAGGTTGCGGGTTCGATCCCCGCCGCGGGATAAATGTTTGTATGATCTGCAATTATTTATCTCGGGTCTGGGTGTTTCTATGTATAATATGTATATACACTACTCAAAAGAGTCTAGGGAACAAGCAAACTACTCTAATTGATTTATGAAAATACGCAAAAAAATGTACTGACCACTAAAATTTATAAATGTAGGCCGAATAAGGAATAAATTAATTTGTTCCAAATAAAGCAAAAATAAAAAAATTGCAAAAGCTTTTCAAACTATGGATGGAAAACCTAACTTGGTCGCAGAGTAAGAGGTTTGTTTGCTTAGATAGATTATTGACCAATTTTTGTCAAGTATCGATTTTTTTTCTTGTAAATAACCAATACCGCCTACTTTTTCGAGATTTTGGACACTCGAAGTGTTATGTTACGTCGTCACTTAACGCGGGAAGAGATGCTTAGGGCTGTGGGAATGTTGGAAACTGGACGCAGTCAACGCGATATTGCGGACGCTGTTAACACACAGCCAAGCATAATTTGCCGATTATGGGCACGCTACAGAGCAACAGGAGATGTAGCCGAACGTCACCGAGGAAGATACAGGGTGACTACCCAGAGGCAAGATCGATTTCTGCAAAATGCTGCAAAAAAGCAGCCCCAGATTACAGCTCGCCAGTTAGTAGGAAGCCCCCAGTCCCAGCACCAAGTTGATATCAGTGACCAAACTGCCAGGAACAGATTACATGAAGTCAATCTTCATGCTCGTAGACCATTAAGAATTCCAGCTCTAAGACGTGGAAATCGAGGGCTTCGTTTATTGTGGGCTAACGCACATTTGCAATGGACCGACAATCAGTGGGCACGTGTTCTGTTTTCCGATGAGTCTCGCTTCGGATTTCATCCTGATTCTAGGAGAGTACGTGTTGGGCGAGTCCCTAGTCGCCAAAGTCGACTCCGAAATCCTCAGGAAGTTCATCCTCACCAAGGCGGAACGATCATCGTGTGGGCGAGAATTTGCCTGGGTAGAAGAATTGATCTCGTTTGGATACGAGGCAATTTAAATGCCGAAAAATACCTCGAGCAGGTCGTGCGCCCCATGGTGATCCCTCACCATCAGCAGTTCGGCCAGGATTTCATATTCATGCAGGACAATACACGCGCACACACCGCCAGGCAGGTGATGAATGTGTTCTGTACGCACAATATCACGTTATTAGAGTGGCCTGCTCAGTCTGCAGATCTCAATCCGATTGAGTGTAACGTATATAGACGTTGTTTTATAATAAATATAACAAATACATATAATTTAATTAAATAATATCATAAAATAAATAAATATATTTAAAAATAGATACATTTTTACTTCTAATATACCTAAACATACTTAAATTAACACAATAATAAAAATATTAACTTGTCCGTGTCATAATAACGTAGTTGCGGTCGAATATTTACTTTAGATCGACTGTACTTGTATGACAAGCGAAATCATTTACCTACAATGTTCGGGCGGTAGCGGGGCCTATGCGCGCGCGCGGGCAATCGCGGCCGTTGCTCGGTTCAGTCCAGCCGTCTCGCGCGAGACACCGCTAGCCACGAACAAGGGCACACGCACGCACATTTCTTGCGCTTTGAAGTTTTTATACTGTCTCATTTTCGTATAAAATTCATAAGTTTAGCTCTCGCAACTTCTTTTGTGAGCCATAAGTTAAACTCAGTGTTTTTAACCCATTTCCAGGGTCCAAAGTCGAGGCACGAGAACCTAAGCTCGAAGTTTTTATCTGCTGGCCAGCAAGCCTTCGGGACCGACCTTCGACGTTTATTCGACCTTTGGCGGCCACCCTTGCTGACTGCTAGGAGGACTCATCGGCTCCACATCACCTGGACCGTGCCGAGGGGAGTACATATCCTCCGACCTTTTTGAAAGCACTTTTAAATTAGTGACCGGGTAGTTGAAGAACCGTTTTAATAAATTTTTGTATACGACAGTTTATGGTTTTATTTCCACTCCATAGCTGGTCTAACGTAACACTGGCGCCTAACGTGTTCTATGGTCACTAATTTGCTTTCAAAAAGGTAGGTTGTATTTTGGTGTGTGTGTGTGTGTATTTTATGTAAAACGTTTTTTCTTTCATTTTCATTTTTTTGGTTAGCGGTAACTGAGGTGTACGTAATAATTTTTTAAATTTAAAATTTTTTTTTTTGGTACAGTCAGCACCAAAAATTGGTGACTTGTTAATTTTTTGTTTTAGTTTTTTTTTTTAAACTCAATTGTATATCTTGTACCTATTTATTTCAGTTTTTTTTTTAACAAGTTAATTGTTTATTTTAATTATTTTTTTTTAAATATATATATATTTTTTTTATTGTATATTGTTTGCGTACACATTAGTTGCACTTTTCATTTAGACGCTTCTTTTGTTTTATTTTTGTTGCATTTTTTTTTTACATTTCATAATTTTTATTTTTACATTTGAAAGAAAAACAACCAAAGCGTTACTCATTTTAGTTCAATTTTGTAACAGACGGAGTATTTTGTTGTTTTTTTTTTGTGACTGATTTGAGTCGTTCAACATTTACCGAAGTTTTCAAAGAATTGACAATTTAAGTATGGCTTACCCGGTTAAATTTATGTCTCTTCAAAAAGCTGAGCTTGAGTATGAAGTAGCTATTAGAGGTGAAACTCCCGCTTCTACTGTTCAGGAATTACGCAAACAAATAGCTAAATGCGGTCCAATTTTTCCATCGGAGGATATCCTCACCAGCCCTTTGGAAGTCGGTGTTCTGGATGTTCTCGAAAAGGTTAACAGTAGTCTTGATTCTACGTCTTTAGACAGAAATGTTTTGCTTCGTGCCCAAAATTTGCTTAATCATTTATATCACCGGCTTAATCGTATTGCTTGCGGCGATGATAATGAGAGCTACGAACAATGCGTTAATCTTTATAAGAAAGCTATAGCTAGGATCAACTCGCTTAAAGATTCCGCTATAGATCCATTAGCTACTACCAATAGCGATAATTCAGCTACGTCTGCCATTTCAGTATCGCCGG
Organism: Epirrhoe tristata; assembly: GCA_951394285.1. Lineage (NCBI taxonomy): Eukaryota > Metazoa > Arthropoda > Insecta > Lepidoptera > Geometridae > Epirrhoe > Epirrhoe tristata. The sequence goes on along the minus strand of OX596152.1, from coordinate 7,584,873 downwards.
TAAATGTCACAGTGACATGCGAAGGGGGGAATGATAACAAATTTTCCAAATTAAAATTTGATGGTCGAACTTGCGTTCGCGCGTTCATTCAACGTGTCGAGGAACTTCGCCAGGCCAAAAATGTCTCGCATGACAGGCTACTTAAGAATGCGACTGAAATTTTTACGGGTGATGCTTTGCACTGGTTCAGGAGTATAAAGGACTCTATTGCATCTTGGGATGAACTTGCTGTGTCTTTGAGACGCGATTTTAGTCAGTCTGACTATGACTACAGACTCCTCGCTGAAATCAGATCTCGCACACAGGGAGAATCTGAAAATATAGTCATTTATTTGTCTGTAATGGCTGGTATGTTTTCTAGATTGTCAAAAACAATGCCAGAAGAAGACAAGCTAGAGATACTTCTCCACAATATTCGCCCTTGTTACACAGGTACCTTGTCTTCTGTTTCCGAAATTAAAAGTGTTGAGGAATTGAGGACCTTATGTCGTAATTACGAGAGTATTCAATCGCGTCTTTCCCAGTTTAAGGAACCTCCACGACCGACTTCTGATACTCTCGCACCAGAATTTGCCTACTCTGGTTACTCCAATAGTTCAAAGCAACACTTTAATAAATACAATGGTTTTAACAAGAACAGATCTTACTCCAATCATTATAATCAGTCATCAGGTAAAAATACTCAACAAAACTATGTACATACGGTTGACTCTTCTAAAAGTAAACCGCGTTTCTGCCCTCGTTGTCGTACGGACACTCACAATCTCAGGCAATGTACCGCTAACAAGAGTGAATTGTTTTGTTTCGTTTGCGGACACAAAGGTGTCAAGGCTCCGGATTGTCCAACATGCGCGAGTAGTAAGAAACAGAATTCAAAAAACTAGTTTCCGAGAATTGTGTGAATGATAGGTTCGATAAAGAAGATTGGCAGAATTGGCTGCACACTATTAGTTTGTTTTTTAAATCGTATCATGTTCACACAGTTCTCGATGAAAAAGTTAATGATTTGGATGATAGACCTTATGTGGTCATAGGAGTGAATGGTTTTAAAATAACAGGCCTCTTAGACTCTGGCGCTGCTGTCTCAATTATTGGTGATAATGCACATTCTGTACTTTTGAATCATGGTTTACAATTAATTGAAACTGATTATTTAACTGTTACCGCAGCGGGTGGACAAGTTCTTAAGAGTATTGGTTATATTAACCTTCCTGTTACTTTCGAGGATCAATTCCATATTATAAAAGCTTTCGTAATTCCAGGCATTAAGCCAAACCTTGTTCTGGGTATCGACTTTTGGCGCAAGTTCCAATTGTGCCCTAAATTCATTCATGCAATCGTCAACAACAAGGATGAGATGACTGAATCTGTTGATGCTTCTCATCAAACCTTCATTCAAGGTTATCTAAGTTTAGATGAGTCCCAAAAGCATTTGGCTGACAATGTTATCAAGCAATTTCAGGACATATCGTTTGATAGCAAAGGTCTTGGTCTCACCAGCCTGATTACGCATCATATTGATACCGGCGATTCCAAGCCAATTCGTCAACGTTATTATCGCTTATCTCCTGAGAAACAGCGCATTTTAACTGATCAGGTGGACGAAATGCTTTCCTTGGATGTCGTTGAACCATGTGAGAGCGCGTGGTCTTCTCCAGTCTTGCTTGTCACTAAAAAGAATGGCCAGCCTCGTTTTTGTCTGGACAGCCGGAAACTTAATTCCGTCACAAAACGAGACGCTTACAATCTTCCCTATATCTCGGAGATCCTTGATAACTTGAGAGATGCATGCTACCTATCTAGCATTGACTTATCAAAGGCGTTTTGGCAGATTCCGATTGCTCCGGAAGACCGTGACAAGACGGCATTCTACGTTCCTGGCAGAGGTACGCTTCGTTTTAAACGTACAGCATTTGGTCTCACTAATGCTCCTGCCACACAACAACGTCTAGTCGATCTTTTATTCACTGAGTTCGATCACAAGGTTTTCGCCTACTTGGATGACATTATCATCGTGTCGAAGGATTTTAATAGTCACGTAACTCTTCTTTTGCGTGTCCTCGATAAGTTGAAGCAGGCAAACCTAACTATCAACCTTGAAAAGTGTAATTTTTTCAGTCCTCAACTCAAGTATTTAGGTTATGTGGTCGATAGTTCCGGTTTAAGGACAGATCCAGCCAAAGTTGAGGCTATCTTAAATTACCCAACTCCTACTAGTCGTAAGGACCTCAAACGTTTTCTTGGCACAGCAACTTGGTACAGGCGTTTTGTTCCTAATTTCAGTACCATTGCTGGGCCTTTGAATAAGCTTACTTCTTCTAAGAAAGGCACTCCTTTTTTTAAGTGGACTCCTGAAGCTGATTTAGCCTTCCAAGAGCTTAAGGAGCGTCTCGTCTCAGCCCCTGTCCTATCCTGTCCGGATTACAGCAAACCTTTCGAGGTGCACACGGATGCTAGTAACTACGGCATCGGTGCAATGCTTACTCAAACTATCAATGGCAAAGAGCATCCAATCGCCTACATGAGTAAGTCATTGTCCGCTGCCGAGAAAAATTACAGCATTACTGTTGTAATATTTGAATTTGGCGCCTTCTAGGTATAAATAACATAGGTACAATGTCTGTGGTACTATTAGTAGTATGTCAATGTTAGCTGTCATATTTGACTGATTGTAGACTAGGTTTGATTCAACTCTGTTTGTCAAATCGTAGAATACTACTTCTTGCTCCATGTTTGATCTCGCAATACACCTAAAAGTTACTGAAATATTTATCGCGTTTTATTCAACAAATCTCAACAGGTTATGGGCCCAGTCGTACTCAAAAGTTAATAACAAGTTGAAGTGAAGAATATTACGTAGTTATTTCCAAATTCCAAGTAATTTTTTCAAAATCCATCGCGCGTGTTCGTACCCGGCGTTCTTTTTCAGCCCTTTTCAGCATTACAAAAAGCCTGAAGATGACACTAAACAATGCGCATATTGCTCATGGATTGCAAATTGAAAAACTAATGGGACGTTCAAACTTTGCTACTTGGAAGTTCGCTATCCAAACCTATCTAGAACACGAGGAATTATGGGAATGCGTAACAGGTGCCGAAACCGACAAGAAGAAACTCCTTAAAGCTAAGTCCAAATTAATATTACTATGTGACCCATCGATTTTTGTACACATAGAGGAGGCCAAAACCGCACAGGAAGTGTGGTCTAACCTACATAAAGCATTTGATGACTCAGGGCTGACTAGGAAGGTTGGTTTACTGCGAGACCTGATAACCACAAACCTCGACGGGTGTCAAAACATCGAGGAATATGTGTCAAAGATAATGAGCACTGCACACAAACTCAGAAACATAAATTTTAAAGTAGATGATGAATGGTTAGGTACTCTATTATTGGCCGGCCTGCCCGATATCTACAAACCGATGATCATGGCCTTAGAAAGTTCCGGTGTAGCAGTCTCAGCTGATTTAATTAAAACAAAATTGTTGCAAGAGGTCAAAACAGACACAGTGGCATTATATACAACTAAGAAAGAAAAGAAACAAAAGAGTAAAGGACCTAGATGCTTTGTCTGCAATAAACATGGTCATATTGCAAAGAATTGCAGATTGAAAAAGGCAGGTAATAATAAATCAGATGATAATGCAAATTTTATTGCCGTGCTTTCAGCTACTCAACAGAATTACGATGGCTGGTTTGTTGACTCGGGCGCCTCCATGCACATGACAAAGCACAGTGAGTGGCTATACGACGAAACCTGTCCTCCGGTAAGCAGCATCAAAGTAGCTAATGACAAAGTCCTTCCGGTAACAAGTTCAGGAAGTGTTGATATCGAAATTTCGAACGGAAAGAAACTGAAGATAACAAATGTACTCTATGTTCCTGAACTAGCTACAAATCTGTTGTCAGTAAGCCAGATAATTAGCAAAGGATGCCATGTCAAGTTTGATAGCCACGGTTGTAATATAATCAACAAGGAAAAGAAAATTGTGGCTACAGCCAAACTCAGTAACAATATGTACCGGCTGAACACCACAAGTGGTGTGGCATACATATCAGAGATGAACGAAAATGATTCTTATTTATGGCACCAAAGAATGGGCCATCTGAACTTCTCAGATCTGAAGAAACTTCCCGGCTGTGCTGAAGGTATAAAACTGAATGATACTGTGGACAAAATGATTTGTGTATCATGCCTCCAGGGGAAGCAGACCAGACAGAAGTTTCCAACAGAAGGATCAAGGGCGAATGGACTACTCCAGATAGTACATTCTGATATATGTGGCCCCATGGAAGTAAAGTCAATAGGAGGGGCTAAGTATTTTGTAACCTTTATTGATGACTACTCAAAGAAAGTATTTATTTACTTCATGAAAAATAAGTCGGAAATGATTGAAAAGTTTAAAGAGTTCAAAGCAAATGTAGAAAACCAGTTAAACTTAAAGATTAAAGTTTTCCGCTCAGATAATGGAACTGAATATACAAGTAACAATTTTTCAAACATTCTGAAAGACTCCGGTATCTCACATCAGACCACAAACCCATATACTCCAGAGCAAAATGGGTTGGCAGAGCGTGCTAATCGCACATTAGTTGAGAAGGCTCGATGTATGCTAATAAATGCTAATTTACAGAAGCAGTACTGGGCTGAAGCGGTGTCGACAGCAGTATATTTAATGAATCGCTCACCGACACGAACTTTGAATTTTGCAACTGCCGAGGAAATGTGGTCCGGCAAGAAGCCAGATGTAAGTCATTTAAAAATCTTTGGATGTAAAGCAATGGTGCATGTCCCAAAAGAAAAATCTAAGAAATGGGATTCCAAAGCACGAGAAATGATTTTTATTGGTTATTGCGAAAATACCAAGGGATACAAAGTCATAGATCCAAGAACTAGAACAGCTACTAAAAGTAGAGATGTAGTCTTTATTGAAAGTTCCATAACAAGAAACTTCGCAACATTGCCCTTAACAGAAACAGATTCAGAAAGTGAAATACAATCTGAAGAAATTGTTAAAGAAGATAAAAGAGTCATTCACTCCAGTTCTAATGATTCAGATGATGAAAAATTTTATTCAGACAATGATTCACCTTACAAAAGGTCAGAAGTACCCCACCCAAATGTTACCACAAGGTCAAAAAGAATAAATATGAAGAATGAATCCGAGGAGTCATATTATTGTTCATATGTGGACACAGTTTTGATTCCAGAGACATATGAAGAAGCAATTAGCTCACCAAAAGCTAATGAATGGTTACAGTCAATAAATGAAGAGCTAAAAGCGCATGAGAAGAACAAAACATGGGAGCTGGTCGAAAAACCACCGGAAACAAAAATAATTGGATGTAAATGGGTATTTCGCACAAAAGAACAAACATCGGGTATTCTATACAAAGCCAGATTGTGTGCCAAAGGCTGTGCTCAGAAAAAGGGTATAGATTACAATGAGACGTTCTCTCCCACAGTAAGATATGATTCAATTCGTATAGTTCTCTCAGAAGTAGCTCAAAATAACTTAAAAATGGTGCAATTTGATGTCAAAACTGCATTTTTGTATGGCGACATTCAAGAAAATATTTACATGAAACCACCAGAAGGGTTGGAAGTGCCTGAAAATAATGTGTGTAAGCTGAACAGATCATTGTATGGGCTGAAACAACTGGCTGCTGGAATCACAAGTTTGACTCTACACTGAAACAATATGGTTTTGTCAACAGTCATGCAGACAGATGTGTATATACTGCATGGATAAAAGAGAAGAAAATATACTTGCTGCTATATGTTGATGATGGACTTTTGATTTCAGATGATGTTACCATTTTGAACAATATCATAAAAAGTCTAAAAGAAGATTTTGAGATAAAATTATGTGAACCACATAATTTTGTAGGAGTACAAATAGAAAGGACAAATGACAATCTATTTGTTCATCAACAGAAGTATATTGAACAGGTACTTGTAAAATTTGATTTATGTAATGCTAATTCAAATCAAATTCCAGTTGACCCACATACGAGGTTGGTGAAGGGTGAGCTGCCAGAGGACAAAAGTATCCCATACCGGGAGGCTGTTGGTTCTCTGATGCACCTGGCCATCGTCAGCAGGCCAGACATCATGTTTGGAGTGAGCCTGGTCAGTCGCTACCTCAACTGCTACGACCACACTCACTACGCGGTCGCAAAGAAGATTATGAAGTACTTGAAAGAAACCAAGGACTATGGGCTGAGGTATTCAAGCACAATTCAGAATCTGGTGGAAGGATACAGTGATGCGGACTACGCCAATGACACCAGTACAAGGCGCTCAACGACAGGGTACGTGTTCATGAAGAACGGAGCAGCTGTGACATGGGCTAGTCAGAGGCAAGCAAGTGTTGCCTTGTCCACCACCGAGGCGGAGTTCATGGCTGCATGTGCTGCAACCAAGGAGGCTATGTGGATTCAACAACTATTGAAAGACATTGGTGAATATAATCAGGACTCTATTTGTTTGAATATTGATAATCAAAGTGCAATTTGTGTCATTAAAAATGTAGATTATCATAAGAGATGTAAACATATTGAAGTCAGATATAATTTCATAAAAGAAAAATATGTAAACAAACAAATTGATTTAAAGTATATTTGTACTAAGGAACAAAATGCTGATATATTTACAAAAGCTTTGTCTAAAGATAGATTTAAATATTTAAGAGAAAAACTTGGTGTGTATAAAATAGAGAAATAAGATTTAGTATACATACATTGCTTGGTGTAATTTTAAATTGGTTTGTGTACATTTAAAATTAAGTATGTTCATAGCTTTGTATACTGGTAGAGATAACATTTTTCTGTTTTCAATGTTTTATATTTAGATATTCGTAGAGATGCTTATGTAATCAGTTGGTAGAGCTAGCATATTTTTTTGTAGAGATTTGCTAATGTAATAATTTAGTGTTAACATTATGTAATCTCAGTAGGAAGGCTTTAATTCGGTCAGAGTGTTGTAATATTTGAATTTGGCGCCTTCTAGGTATAAATAACATAGGTACAATGTCTGTGGTACTATTAGTAGTATGTCAATGTTAGCTGTCATATTTGACTGATTGTAGACTAGGTTTGATTCAACTCTGTTTGTCAAATCGTAGAATACTACTTCTTGCTCCATGTTTGATCTCGCAATACACCTAAAAGTTACTGAAATATTTATCGCGTTTTATTCAACAAATCACAACAATTACCGAGCGTGAAACCCTTGCTGTCGTCGTGGCTCTAGAGTATTGGCGTTGTTACATAGAAAACGGTCAGAAATTTACCGTCTACACTGATCACAGTGCTTTAAAATGGTTTCTCTCCATTAGTAATCCTACTGGTAGGTTAGCTCGTTGGGGTGTACGTTTGTCTGGTTTCAACTTTGATTTGAAGCATCGTCGCGGTGTCGATAACGTCATTCCCGACGCTCTTTCCAGAGCTGTCCCAGTTAGTGCCATTAGTACTTCCAACTCTTATTTGGACACTAAAGACTCATGGTACTTGTCGGTTTACAATGGTAGCCTCAATGATCCTGCTAAATTTCCTAACTTTGTGATTAAAAATAACGCATTGTACCGTCTCTCTAAAAATAAGCATGAGCTCACTTCCGAATTTTCGTGGAAAGAGGTAGTACCTACCGAACTTCGTGAGAAAGTCATTCACGAAAATCATGCTGAACCCACTGCTGCGCACATGGGTATCTTCAAAACATATCGACGTCTTGCCTTACGTTATTTTTGGCCGAATATGTACCAGGATGTGGTAAAATTTGTAAGTACTTGCGACAAATGTTTAGCGTACAAGTCTCAAAATCATCAAATCCTTGGAGAAATGGGTCGTCCTAAGCAATGCTCACGGCCATTTCAAATGATCTCGATAGATTTAATGGGACCTCTTCCTACTACGAGACAACGTAACACCTACATTTTAGTTGTCACGTGTTGTTTTTCCAAATTTTGTTTAATTTTTGCCATTAAAAAAGCAACGTCTGAAATAATAACAAAAATCTTGGAGGAATCGGTATTTCTTGTTCACGGTATTCCACAAACCGTATTGATGGACAATGGTACCCAGTTCACGGGTAAGGTCACCGAAGCCTTGTTTAAGAAGTATGCCATCCCAAATGTTCATTTTACTCCTAGATATACCCCTCAGGTGAATTTAGTAGAACGTTATAATCGCACAATCATTACTTGTATCTCAACGTATGTAGATGATGATCATAGATCATGGGACTTATTTATTCCTAAGGTGCAGTTTGCAATAAATAACTCCGTTAATGAGGCCACCGGTTACACGCCATCTTTTCTAGTTTTTGGTCGTGAACTTGTCACTTGCGGCACTCATTTCACTGATAATGATCTTGGTAGCGAAATTCTGTTTTTGCCACGTGATCCATATGCTGAAAACTTGGGTGGTCTGTCTAAAATTTTTGACACTGTACAGTCCAAATTATGGCAATCTCATACTAAAAATACATCTCATTATAATTTAAGACGTAAATTTGCAGAGTTTAACGTCGGCGACGTAGTAATGAAGCGTGCTTATTTTCTGAGCGATAAGGAGAAAAATTTTTCTAAAAAACTTGCTCCAAAATTTATAAAGGCTAGAATAACATATAAAAAATCTCCTCTAGTTTATGTGCTTCAAGATATGGCTGGGAAAGATCTAGGTTCTTTGCACATCAAAGACCTGAAACTTGTCGGTCTTAACAAATAGGTAGATTCATAGTAGTTTTATTAACATTGCAACGTACATATTTTATTTTGTTGCTTTACTCACGTGCCTATCATTCAATCTTAAATAGGAATCTGTATTTGTATGGTCTAAAGTTTAAAAAAAAAAAAAACTATTTACCTAAATAATTGTCAGTGTGCGTCAGTAACATTAAATTATATTATTTACTGCCGTTATTATGTAAGCGAGATGTATGAAAGATTTTTATGACTGTGTAAACAAATACCTACACTCTTTTCTTTAGCGGATTTTATTATTTTAAATATAATAAAACCCTTCACTGCGCGCGGGGGTATTGTAACGTATATAGACGTTGTTTTATAATAAATATAACAAATACATATAATTTAATTAAATAATATCATAAAATAAATAAATATATTTAAAAATAGATACATTTTTACTTCTAATATACCTAAACATACTTAAATTAACACAATAATAAAAATATTAACTTGTCCGTGTCATAATAACGTAGTTGCGGTCGAATATTTACTTTAGGTCGACTGTACTTGTATGACAAGCGAAATCATTTACCTACAATGTTCGGGCGGTAGCGGGGCCTATGCGCGCGCGCGGGCAATCGCGGCCGTTGCTCGGTTCAGTCCAGCCGTCTCGCGCGAGACACCGCTAGCCACGAACAAGGGCACACGCACATTTCTTGCGCTTTGAAGTTTTTATACTGTCTCATTTTCGTATAAAATTCATAAGTTTAGCTCTCGCAACTTCTTTTGTGAGCCATAAGTTAAACTCAGTGTTTTTAACCCATTTCCAGGGTCCAAAGTCGAGGCACGAGAACCTAAGCTCGAAGTTTTTATCTGCTGGCCAGCAAGCCTTCGGGACCGACCTTCGACGTTTATTCGACCTTTGGCGGCCACCCTTGCTGACTGCTAGGAGGACTCATCGGCTCCACATCACCTGGACCGTGCCGAGGGGAGTACATATCCTCCGACCTTTTTGAAAGCACTTTTAAATTAGTGACCGGGTAGTTGAAGAACCGTTTTAATAAATTTTTGTATACGACAGTTTATGGTTTTATTTCCACTCCATAGCTGGTCTAACGTAACATGAGCATGCATGGGATTTGCATGGGAGCATGCTGCGGGAGAAAAGCTTTTAGTGATCTTCCACAAAATTTGAACACAGGAGATGAACTCTTTTCTCATCTATCCAGAGTCTGGAGTGCAATTCCACAGGCAACAATTGATAACATGATACTCAGCATGCCACGACGATATAGGGCCGTGGCTAGTGCCTTGGGAGGTCAGACAGATTATTAAACATTTTCAAAGAATGTTTTTTTATTAAATTTTCACTTGCGCGTCAGTTGTTTTTGTTATTTACAGAACTTTGATTTTTTGGTTTAGGCACTATTTTTGTTTTTCTTATTAAATCTTAATTTTTTTACTTGCACGTTTTTTATTTAATTACATAATTGAAATTAAGAATAAATTAGGCTTCTATTGATGTATAACATCTAGGACAAAAATAAGTTGAAATAAAAACATACACTAAAATACCCTTGTTCCTTAGACTTTTTTGAGTAGTGTATTTACAAAAAGTATATAAGTAGTATAACAGTTATCTGGTTCCCATAGTACAAGCTTTGCTTAGTTTGGTCTGGGGCTAGATGATGCTGTGTGAAATGTCCAGCATTTTTTTTTGTTGTTTTATTTATAAAACCTCATACCTATATAAAAACCACCCATATCAAGTTTTTTTAGTTAACATTATCAATATTATAACGTTTCATCATATTCAAGATTATAACGTTTTTTTGATATAACGTTTTGAGAACTCAAGGTAATTATTTATGAATAAAAAATATTTGTGTTTTATTTGTGTGTAACTTTATTCGTGCAAATCCTATTATATATATATTATGGATCCGAAGTGCAGACAAAATCTGTACTGCAGATACTGGCAACCATTGCAATATAAAAAAAAACATGTAATTATGTTATCAGAACCATTTCAAACCCAAACGATGACTTGACTAGAATTCAAAACAGGGATAAGATAATGCGCGAAAAATCAATCCAAGCAAAAAGCTCACAATGCCTTACCCAAGGGTTAAACAGTAAGCTGTTTAAATATTTACGTATGGACAAAACAAAATGATCGACAATGGACTCATTGTTCCATACAGTACCAGCTAAGCATGAGAACACGAATTTTGTCCGACCGGAACTTTCTTTTAAACCGGCTTTTATCTTACACACAAATAACTTACTACAATAAATAAAAGCGTGTTAAAAAAATCTCTAGCGTAGATGTGGTATTAAACGTAGACACTATATAACTCATCCAATTATTTTATAAAGTACTAGCTGCGGTCCCGCGGTGTGACCCACGGTCCCTCGGGATTTTTTCATTTTTTCGGGATAAAAAGTAGCCTATGTCCTTCCCTGGGATACAACCTTTAACTATGCCAAATTTCAGCTTAATCTGTTCAGCGGTTTGGGCGTGAAAGCGTAACAAACAGACAGACAGACAGACAGACAGAGTTACTTTCACATTTATAATATTAGTATGGATTGGAAAATCGATGTACAGGCCCGATTATAATATAGCTAGTAGCTACGTAGAGTTTACATGTCATACATAACCGTAACCTGATTTAAGGATATATGACTGAATAACTAGCATCATAACGACTCATGCATTATAACTATAAATAATAGCATAATTCTAAGCTAAATACAAGATTTGTTCTCAAATAATGAACCAATAACTTATCCGTCTTTTTGGTCTTGCCGTTTTCACATCACTAGTTTCGTCAAATGTTTTGAGTGGTGAGTGGCGCTCCATTGACCACTCGAGAGCTTCCGTGCTATTGTAGTTGTAATGGGGACTTTATCCCTCTTTACAATGCCAAATTACAGATCCATTTATTTTTATGTAACTGTAAACGGACAGACGGGACTGTACAGTGAAACCTGGTTAAGTGAGACATCAAGGGACCTGCAATGTCGTTTCACTTATAGAGGTATTCCACTTACCCAGTGTCTCAGATATACAGGTATAAATAAATATCTGTCTCATTTACAGAGGGTTCCATTAATAGAGGTGAGAATACAGGTTATTTCAGTTATACAGTCGCGATCATTAAATAAAAATTGTTTTGTTACGAAGTTGCTTAACCCATGTTAGCAAACACTGTTCAAGTTCAGGATATTCTGATAAACGTACACGTTTTAGTTTTCCTTGTCCTTCAGAACATTGTGATTCAATTTTATGTTTACTCTGAATTATTCTACAAAGAGTAGATTTTGGCACATTAAATTCGTCACAAACTTCTTCGCGTGTCTTCCCACTTTCATAAACGGATATTAACTTCAGTTTTTCACGTAATGATAACGATTGTAGCTTTCGTTTTGACATTTTTCAAATAAACATCTGTAAAGCGAAACTAAAACTGAAGGTAATTGAAGCTCAAAATTTGTACTTACGTACTTGGAATTACGTGTGGAATTTGTGGGTAGAATAAGAATGAGTAAACAAACAATGTTATCTCAGTTACAGAGGTTTATGCATATAAAATTTACTCGCTGTCTCAGTTATAGAGGTAACTATGATGATAAATCGAAAGAACAAATCCCAGATATAGAGGTTTACCTCGTCCCACTAACAGAGGTAATTCAGTGCCAAAGTGTTGGGACCTCAGCATGAGTTCCAGTTATGGAGGTTTCTCACTTATCCAGGTCCCACTTAACCAAGTTTCACTGTATTTATAGAAATGGATAAATTTAAGGCTGATAGCAATAGAAAATTTAAAAAAAATACAAAGGCTTGTCACGCATATTATTATGTTATTCTAATTACAGTTGTGATTTGATTCGGTTTAGATTTGTCCTTGAGGTAATTTAAAGGCCTCTTTTCTGATACCAAGAGTTCCGTATTTTTACTACACGAAGGTATTCATTTTATAATCGATTTCGTTAAAAAAAGGAATCCATCCTTGTGCGCCACTTTTCGCACTCTGCGCATCTTTTTTTTTGCGCACTAGATACTATGCGCAATATTCTGCACAATTTGTGAAGTTATCAACGAAAACATGTTTATTGCTTCTTTTGTAAAATTGTGTTTTTGCAGTTATCCTTTTATTCCCCGGAGACATCGATATGTCGTGACGGTAAAATGGAACGCTTTTGTTTTTCTAGCCTAATCTCCATCCTCGATACCGTCCAAAAAGGAACTTCGGTCCAAAACAATACCCACACTTCATACTAAAGGTTATTAAAAACATGCACATACTATTTTAGTGGCCAAAGTTATGGGAAGTTCGGGTGCGTTAGAGCACTAGAGCGATTATACATCGGTCATGAGAGTCTCGCATTAAATGTAACTCAAGTTCAATAGAAACGGAAGGGGCTTGTCACTAATCCACTTACCTCTCGGCTGGTCGCATGCAGCGATAATTCAATCACAACAGTTGCGGTGCCAAATGCGTTTTAAATACCCATTTCGTTATTCGATTATGTATTCGATGTATTTCCCGTTGTTACCTAAAATCTACGGAATAACTTTGCTGCATAAAAGAAAATATGCGTTGAAGTGATTTATTATTATTACTACCTCATATATATACACAAGATTCTACGCCTGTTTTTTCACGACCAATAGGTACCGTAATGTGTAGGCCAACAAACAAAGTTTGAGAAATAACTTTCTTGATCAGTTTTGCTTAGCAAGGTGCATATCCTATTTCATATTTCCAAAATATGTAGTACCTAATTCCAAAACAGTCAATATTTATGACGTAAAGATTCAAATTTCACCTCAATGCAAATATTAGGAACTTACTCCTATCTAACAACTTAATCTACAAGATATCTCCAATCTGATTTAGATAATAGAATATACCAAAAAATATTTATTGTGTTTATACAAACGTAGGTGGTAATCTGAGTATTATTATATTCCACGACAACCCAAGGGGAGCTGTTGTACCAGGTAGGAACTGTATAAAAAGCTTTTGATAATATTATTGGGCTCTAATTTCGTTTTTGTAATTGTTAATCGGCTGCGTATAAAAGTGTCAACCTTTCTGAATGGAGGTGCCAATTTCTATGGAGTTCGAGGTGTTGAATAGAGGCGCTTCAGGTTTACAATTACACAATTCGTTGTGCAAAAAGTTCATTAATATTTCGTCCTAATAAAATATGAGTGTTTTTTTCTGAGGATTTTGAAAGATCAATGGCTTTATTCGTTTGAGTGGTTCAAGAGGCTATTGTGGTCATTGATAATTTGATAATGCCTAATAATCTTCATATATCATCGTTTTCATAATATAAAAAACATGAATGCGGGTCGCGTAGATATGAAACGCCTAATTATTTATTTAGGATCGAACCTTATAGAAATGTTATACATAATGTATGTAATGTACCCGACTTAGGAGGTTTATGTTTTTCGAATGTGTGTATGGGTATGTTTATTTCTTTGGCACGCTCAGCAAACTAACGGCTCGAAGGATTTAAACATTATGCGGGCTCCTTATAATTATTTTTTGCGGATCATCCCAATAATATTATAAATGAATGAAAGTTTGTTTGTTACGCTTACACGTCTATTCAACTGATCATCATGAAATTTTGTATAAAACGTTGTCAGGAGTGCCTTTCATCTAAAAAAATACTGTTTTCAAGAGACTGCTTGAATTGATTGACAAAATCAATAGTCACGCGAACGAAGCCGCGGGGAAAATCAGTTAAAAGTTCGAAAGCTGATCTCAAACACACAAGCGCCATTACGATAGCAGACAACACAGATCTACCTACAGCAGCCTCCCCGGCTCCGTAATTAGCCCCCTTTCCCCCTGCCTCCCTGAAAACATAGACGCCACCCAAAACAACCAGCTATTTGTACCTACTCTTTGCGACGTGCTTATAATTTGGCGAAAGCTTTTGATCAAAATTCGTAGCATTTTCGTAGCATTGCTACGACTCATTAGGTATTTTGCTACGAGGCAAATCAAACAAAGTGATTTGTATAATCTAACACGTGAAATACGTTATCCTACATAGTTACCTACTCTTAGTAGGTACCTACTACGTACTAGGACAAAGTACTAGCTCTTCTGTTTTGATTTAGAACACATCCGTCAGATTCCACTTTCGTCAGAAGTAGTTTTTTGTATAATTTCAGTTCAGTTTCGTCATGAATGACGGATGTGGATAACTTCTAATGACCCTTTCGTCAGATTTATTTATTTCTGGCGCTTCGGCGGCCGCTGCCGCGGCACACTCGCTTCGCTCGCTCGCCTTGCGCATGGTTTTTTCACTATCCTAACATAACCTAACCAACGACCCATTTGGTTAGGTTAGCCAGAAATGTAGAATAATGGAATCTGACGAACGAGGAATCATCGTTTCGTCAGAGGTAAAAAAAATCTGACGAATGTGGAATAAATAAATGATCTGACGAATGTGGAATCTGGCGGATGTGTCCTAAAGCTCTGTTTATATGTAGGTTTCTCTTTTACGTGTGAAATCCCTCGTTCATACCAAGCTATACAACATGTACATTCTACATGTTTTTTTTTATTTGAGTACATCAAAGCAAGTACTTTTCTCCTGAAATATAGAACTTTATAACTTTTTTTACCATTATTGTATTACTCTAATAATCTAATTGAATTTTTATCCGTACAAAAATGAAATATCTATGCAAATCCTTTCCCAGATGGCCATATCAGATGATTACAAACCAAACCTTACCTAAGCCCTGCAAATCGTCCGAGGTATTCCAGACCCCCGGATTACCTTCAAATAAGCGTATTACATCGACTCATGTGCCCGTGCTTTGTGATCCAAATAACTACGGCTTCACCTGTGGATCATAGAAGATTGGACTTGACATCTACTATCCATAATATTATATTAATGTGAAAGTAACTCTATCTGTCTGTAGAGCCCAAACCGCTGAACAGATTTCCATGAAAGGCATGGATATAGATGGCATCTTGGAGATATAAATAGGACATTTCGTTTTTATTTTTATTTTTAATATATAATTATTTTATCTAATGACGAGATCAATGATCACCTACTTTTTTTTCTAAACTTACAGATAGGTTACTTAACATCTAAAAACCAAAGAGGTTTGAACTGATGCTAAAATTACGTCTTTAATAGTAAATTAATGCCGCCAGCCTTTTAGGCACTTTACCTTCGGTCGATGATTTAAATGAACTTTGTTTTATATCTTTAATTCAATTCAAACACTTACCTAGGTATTTATTGTTTCATAAAAACTTACAGCAGATATTATGCCTTCATTACAGTACTTTATGACTTTAGCTTGACTTTAAACTCGTTATGAAATACAACGTTAGCCTATTTATGTAAAAGACAAATATAGCGTATCGTTTTAACAACTGTCTTCCGTGGTCTCCTGACTTCTACCTACGAAAATACAGTAAATATTCGGCAGTGAACGCCGCGTGTAACCCGTAGGGCTACTTTTAGTATTTTGTATGATGTAGGTACCTATAGTTATACGAATGTTTCAATGCAAGTCCCTGGAGGCGGTATCAGAGGATTTATTTGCAGATTTAACCAACGTAAGGTTTCATCTTGGATGCAAGTAATTTCGGATTTGGCCGCAATTGGATGTATGGGGTTGAATTGTTTTATTTTTTATAATCAAGAGTTAGTTTGTATCGTCGCTAAAATATAGTCAATATTTATTTTCGGCTGAATACCAACATAAATTATCTATACGTTGTTTGTTCGTAAGTCATCCTCGATCAATACAGGGTGTAAAAAGACTGCTACCGAAAACTGAGGGGTTGCAATCAGACCATGATTCTGAACATATTTAGCGAAAAACAAACGCACGCAAATTTTTTTGACTTAGCTACGTCATTTAATTGTATTTTCTAGTTATTTACTACTAGTACAACATAAAAAGACCATACCTACCTAATAATTTCATTTATAAAAGAAAAAAACGCGCCCAGTACATACGCTCGACCAGCTGTGCGAGGTCGGTTTTCTCCGGATGTAATATTTTTTTTCGAAAAATCCTTTTGGATTTGATTGTGTGTTGGGATGCTGTACCTACCCCTTTCAGCTACAGTAGACGTCTTTTTACACCCTGTATAAGCGCTGGTAAAATAAACAAATTGTAACCGCGAAGAAACTTAGCCGTCCCGAGGCTAATTTGCATAAAGGTGCTGCGTGCACGAAGAACACGAAATTACAGAAATTCAGTGAGGTATTAAATAAACATGGTACAACACAGCCTAACTAATAAACGTGGTATAAAACATGATTATTCTTAGGGAATTTTACTGTGTTAGCCTCACACTTTGTGTCCTTAAAGAATAAAAATTACCAAAAATGTAAACTATTGCGTCGACTACTCAGCACTAGTTATTTCAAACCAGTGTGGTGAAAGGGTTATGAGTGCGCTTTAAAAATGCTTCTTTCTAGCACTCTACACACTGTTGGATTACACAAAGCCATTGTCAATATTAAAAAAATCTCTTTAAAACATCTCATCATAATTCTAAGAGATTTCATCGACAATCTTCCCCTTTAAATTATCATGAGCAACATCCCCACCTTTTGTGAGGACAAAATATTTTCTGAACAGTTTTCCACACAGCCTGTAATTCAATATAACAACGGCGCGGAGTTTAGCCGACGCTGTATAAATTAGGACGTGATGTTGATTTTTTGTTGGTACGTTTTTGTTGAGTTTCTGAGCTACTTTTTTCACGACTGAAGTTGAAGTGGTGTAGGTATTCGTTGAGGGTAATAGTGTTATAGAAAAAAAAAACTTTGGCCTTTTACAGATGTAAAAGGCCTAATTCTTTTTATATATATATATATAAAAAATAAATCATATAATATAGATATATGTATAAGATGATTTCTACAGCGTCAGGAGGCAACCTATGCCTACACTTAACGGGACGCTGTAATGCCTGAGCCATTGTTTGAGATGGAATAGGCTTGCCCAGCACCTAAACCATCCTCTTTTCTTAATCAGCCTGGCCCACAGGAAAGTCGACGTCAATACGTGTGGAGCTGAATAAGCTGCGGGTTTCCTCACGATGTTTCCTTCACCGTTAGGAGCTCGTGTTAAAGCGCATATAAATTTTTCGAAACGAAAAATCCAGTGATGCACGGCCGGGATTCGAACCCACGACCTTCGGATTGAAAGTCGAGGCATAAACCCATTCGACCAACACGGCCCTCTGTGTTATAGAATTAACCTGGTATTTATTTATCTATAGATCCGACTCCACTGATTGTAGTATAGGATAGGTAGGAAGGTATTTTGTAAAGTTCCTCTACAATAAATAATAAATCAGAATTGATAGATTTGATTCACAAAACACAAAATACAAATACAAAATATATTTATTAGGTTTCAAAACATATAAATTGTTATTGTGACATAATTTAACACAAGTTGTATGTTTAGCGTAGCTGAATACTCGTATAATGATTAGGTACTACTCAATTAAATTATGTAGGTATGTTCTTTAGCC
Organism: Epirrhoe tristata; assembly: GCA_951394285.1. Taxonomy (NCBI): domain Eukaryota; kingdom Metazoa; phylum Arthropoda; class Insecta; order Lepidoptera; family Geometridae; genus Epirrhoe; species Epirrhoe tristata. Next base: position 7,566,616 of record OX596152.1, on the reverse strand, counting down.
CCCACACTAGGATACCCTGTGTCGTGGGTGGACAAATGGACAATGCTGATGTAAACTTAGTTGCTGGGATTATAATTTTGTTCTTTTGTCATCTAAAATAAATACAGTTATGGCTAGAAATAATTTCATAGCTTATGAAAATAAATTGTGACACGCCTCCGTACTAGTACAGTTAAACAAACAATGCAAACACAAAATAAACTCCGGGGCGTTAGTATTATCGAGGAAATAAATGAATTTACACAAGTGGGTACAGTCGGGGACAAAGAGTTTAGAGCGGTGGGCGGGTCGGCACGCCTTCGTCTTCAGTCCGCTTCGGCAATTATAACGACAATAGAACCCCAGGTACGAATGAATCAATTTACATAAATCCTTAGAAGGTTTTAACTTGCTTTATAATTTGATATAAAATCATATGAGGTAAGGTAGGTTTTGACTTATTATGAGTACCTATTGACACGGGTGTTCATCGCGTTTTAAGTTACTTTTTCAGGGTTAGGTAGTACCTTCGTATCAAATTAATCCCACTATAATATAATAAAGCCGAGATTTTGTGAGTATGTATGTGTTTCAATCATGCCTTAACCAGTGAACCGATTTGGATAACTTGAAATAGGCGTAGATACTAGATAGTGACCTGGATGGTATAGCATAGGCTATTCAAAATTGGGCGAAGCCTCGCGTAAATAACTATTCGCGTTCTATTTCATCATCTGTATCAACGTAATTTTTAACGACTTATGTAGGTAATTTATCTGTAAGTTTCCCTATAAGATTCTGAAAAATAAAATAAAACCACCCATAATAGGTACCTACCTAGTTAGGTGAATACGGTCAAGTTCACATTAATCGTTTTGCTGGACTGTACCTTTACATGTATACCTACACAAAAGCGTTAAAGTATTTGGAATCGCATCACGTCGACATGGCTTTCATGCGGTTTTATACAAGCGATTGGCTGTGGAAAACAATTGCGTGGCGTCGGCGGCCGCACAACAAACACGCATTTTAATCAGAACGCGGCGTGCGTTGCATATTATTAACGAGTTTGCAGTTTTGTTGTTGTATGCGCCGGTTATTTTTCATTTAGTAGCTTTTATTATCAGTTTTACTAAAAGAAAATGTTTTTTTTTTCAGAATATAGTATACCGCATGGGTATAGTTTACGGACTATGTACATACTTAAATATCGTTATGAATTAAAATCATTATACTAAAAAATATGTTATAAATATGAACATTATGAGACCCTAATATTATTGCTTTTTAATTTATATTTATGGGAAACATGTTATGGGATGTACAATTATGAAGAACGTTTTTCGGCGAAACAATGGGATCCCATGTATAGGTACTTTTAACTTGTTTAAGTGATAGGTGCGTTGCGTAGATATTTAGCAGGCTATTTGTAATACGTTATTTAATATAAACTCAGACGTCGAGGTTTTGTATTTAGGTAAGTAAGTAAGTAACTACCTAATCAAATAAGTGATGCGTACCGTACTGAAACATTTTCAATAAAGAAACAAAAAACGCAATTAATTTCGTAATATAATTTTTTATTTAACTAACCTAAAATATTATACGACAAGCTGACGACCTATGACGACGAATGAAACGACAAAAAACATCAAACATTACGATGAAGTCGAAATGCGCCTCCCGAGTTGAGTAAACACACGCTCAGCGCGACCCGACCACTGATTCCCCCATCCTCATTGTCTACGCTTTGAACGAGTAAATATTTCCTGTAATTTACTTATTCCACAAAACACTGCTTTCTGTATGAAACACAAAAGCACAAGCCGTGGAGACAGTCAACAAAATGGCGTATTTAAATGGGCGGCAACTGCATTGTTGGCGCTCGCGATACACCGGTATCGTTCGCTGCCTTACTCGCACTCGAGGCCTTGATGTTGTCAAAGCCTCTTTATTTTCATTGCCCGTCTACAACTCCTAAAATGCAAGAACCACCAACTCCAGACATCGCATTTTTAAACGTATCTGCGCTGACTAAAAGCTATTATTGCAAAACGCAAACCCGTAGCAGCGAGATCGTAGCCGTCTCGTAGCGATATGTGGCACTGTTGCTCGGTATTCTGTCCTTGTCTGACAACGAGGGGTGGATTATTTTTATAGCTGTGTCCCTTTCTTGCTCACCTCCTGAGGAGTAATGTGTTGTTGCGTGTTGTGATATCTCTGAAATAACAGGGAAGCACTCGCTACGAAGTTGTCATTTGTAACGGTTTTGCGAAGTACAGCTAACAGATTCATTTTTTCAAGATTTGTAAACAGTTATATTTTTGATTGCAAGCATAGCCTGTGGCATTTTTTTATATCTTCTATATATAAAAATCTCTATACAGGTTGTAAAAAGACTACTACCGAAAACTGAGGGATTGCAATCAGACCATGATTCTGAACATATTTATGAAAAAAAACGCAAAAAATTTTTTGACGTAGCTTCGCCATTTTATTTTATTTTCTAGTTTTTTGCTACTAGTACAACATAATAAGACCATACCTACCTTATCATTTCATTTATAAAAGAAAAAAAAACAATTAAAACTCAAAATCCAGCAATCTACGTATAAAAACGCGCCCAGTACATACGCTCGACCAGCTGTGCAAGGTCGGTTTTCTCCGGATATAATGTTTTTTTTTAAATCCTTTTGGATTTGGCTGTGTTTTGGGATGCTGTACCTACCCTTTTCGGCTTCGGTAGACGTCGTTTTACACCCTGTATATAAAAATGAATCCCTATATCCCTTGGTCACGCCATCACGCGTGAACGGCTGGACCGATTTCACTAAATTTTTTTGTTGTGTTTGTTATTGTCAGGAGAAGGTTTTTATGACAGAAAAAATCTCTATATTAATCATGGAGGGCTTGAAATAAGGGTTGAAAGTTTGTATGGGGAGTTGAAACTTCCAGTTACAGGCAACTAAATGGCGTTGCTAACCTATGGCTGAGGTCGAGATGGCGCTATTATTGAATTTTTAAAAGTTTCAGAAGATTCTTGCAGATTTCAGTTCTATTTAGATGTTTTCAAGTATGCTATTTTGCTGACGAAGTCGCGGATACCAGCAAGTTATATATAATATTACATATTTGTTGAAATTTTAATATTTCTGGATTTTATAACTGGGTTACGTTAATTAATTATTAACTGAATTATGGCGATACAAATCTTACTATGATAGATGGATACCTAAATATTGCGTGCAAAACAAACGTTTGGTTTGATTAAATTAGCTCTATAAGTACTTGAGTAAATTATTTTAGCGTCATAAATAATTGTTTAAAGAGCTACTTTCTCCTACCGTAGGATATTGATTTATCGTTGAAAGACGTAATATAATATTTAGAATCAAAGATCAGAACAGTTTTTCTAAGTAGGTACATATTAGAATTATACTGCTGCCAGTACCGTGCCTCAAAGCAGGGCGCGTGAAGTCGCGAAGCCAGTGGAGTGGGGCGTCGCTAAACAAAAACACGTATACAAGTATCGAGGCACGGCGATTGGCTGGTGGCGCACGAGCCCCCGCCCCCCTGGCCCCGGCCCTCGCGGCCGCCGGCCCCAGCCGCACTCCGCGACGCGCTCTCGGGAAGGCAACATGTGCAGCGGCGCTGAAGGAGGCCCTTGGCCGCTCGGCAAAGACGCGCCCACGGTGACGGCCGCCGCCCTCGATCACTACCGACTCCAGCTCTACAACTATGCCGTCGCCGAACGCCTGCGCCTGTACCCGCCGACGGTGGCGCCGTGCTACTCGCCGTACGGCCCGCGCCTCGCGCTTTCCATGTCCCTGCTCCAGCAGCGCGCGCTGCAGCCCGAGGAGCCCAAGCCCCAGCACAGCTACATCGGCCTCATCGCCATGGCCATCCTCAGCCACCCGGACCGGAAGCTCGTCCTCTCCGACATCTACCAGCACATCCTCGACAACTATCCGTACTTCAGATCTCGCGGACCCGGATGGCGGAACTCCATCCGACATAACCTCTCGCTGAACGATTGCTTCGTGAAGGCCGGGAGATCGGCGAACGGCAAAGGGCACTACTGGGCGATCCACCCGGCGAATGTCGAGGATTTCCGGAAAGGTGACTTCAGAAGGCGTAAAGCTCAACGGAAAGTGAGGAAGCACATGGGGCTGGCGGTGGACGATGACGGGGAGGATTCGTCGTCTCCGCCGCCGCAGTCGCCGCCGCCAACGGCGCTGCCTCTTCCCTATTGGAGCGCGGGGAGGTTGCCTCAGGCGAGGAAGAGACAGTTCGATGTGGCGTCTTTGTTGGCGCCGGACGACGCGCCGGTGAAGCGGCAGCGTGAGAGCAGCGGAGAAGAGGAGCCAGAGGAGGATATAGATGTGGTCGCGAGTGACCAGGAGGGAGCGACGGAGGAAGGGTCGTCGTCGCCGCCGCCGCCGGCCCCGGCGCACTACCCGCTGCTGGGCGGCTGGTGGCCGGCGCTGGACCCCTCGCTGCTGCACCAGTTGCGCCGGCACGCGGCACCGCCGAGCCCCACCGACCCGCACCGCCCGCCCGATACCTAAGTGTACCCAGTGCGACTTGTACAAATGTGAATACTCAGTATTATTCCCGTCGGGAACTTATTAGCCTAGTGATGTAGTGTTATAGGACATAGGACTTCGTTTTCTGTCAATCTTTCTTCTTCTTTCCTTCTTTACTGAACTGTCTACTATTGAAGATTTTTCCTACGTTGATATGACGTGTTGAGAGAAGTTCTGAGATTGTTTCCTGTTTCCTATCTGTGCCAGCTTCGTGAGCGCGTTGAAGTCTTTTGTTTGGACGCACCACAAGCCGTGTTGTTATTTAATATCAGTTATTATATTTTCGTTTATACGCAGTGATAAACGTGTAAATTTTGTATAATATCGTGTGTATTCGTAGATTTTTATTCTACCTAATGTGTAATAGATAGAGATGTTCAATGCAAGTACGTATTTAACGTTATTTTGAAGTCTGATAACGACCAAGCTATTGTAGATAATCTTGTAGGTCTATTTGTATAGTTATAACGTGTACCGGTGTCTACTATTCGTTGTTATTCATATAAACGTACTGTTGTTTATTATGTAGATGATAAATAATAAGTACATTACAGTTCTATGAAATCTCTGAATAAATAGAAATATTATCGATAAATTTTCATATTTTATTTCCTTCCCGTCGCAAAACAAAACTTCCTATTATTGTAATCAATAAATTTTTATTATTTAATACATTTCATTTAATTACTTTACTAACGTGGATTTAGATTTTTAATACTTACCACAATGAAGGTAGTTTAGAGGTGATATCTATTATAACAGCTACCTGCTTCTCATATTAATAAATGTTTAGCCTTCAAACGTGAATTTCTTTACACACACACACACACACAGTATGCCTCAATATAAATTGATAATTAAACATATAATAGATGAGTAGGTAGGTATCAACACGTTTGGAGTAAGTATTTTATCTCTAAAAAAATATTTAGGCCGGCGGACTTGTATAAAAATGCAATGTGTGAAAGATGTAATAATAAAAAAAATATTTAGGCCGGCGGACTTGTATAAAAATGCAATGTGTGAAAGATGTAATAATAATAATAATAAGGTCGCAGGGCACCTTTGAGGCGAGGTGTCGGGGAGTAGCGACCCCGCGTACCCGAGTGCTCCCGAGGGAGGTCACCGTTCCTCACCTCCGCTTGCCTTCACTGGCCGGACGGAGTGAACACTGACGAGGAGTAGGTCCCTCACCTCCGTGTTGCCTTCACTGGCCGGACGGAGTGGAGTCGCTAGAGCATTGCTCGGAGGCTGAGGGGTGTTACGTAAGATGGCGAGTGGGCACGTGAAGCTGGACCCTCTGGGAGCTCGTGATCGTCGTTTAAAGTCCGGTAGCACCTTACCACCTTCCAGCCGCTCACGTCCTGTTGCCCCCTTGTCGCACGAGCGACTGTTTTAGGGGGGCCCAGTAGTGAGTTGGCGAGTCTCCACCCGCCATTTTTACATGTTCGTTAACATTGTTTCGGCGGGTGTCATAGTTCCCATAGTTTCCCCAGTACCCAGTCCACTACCATCCCAAACCATAGCCCGGTAATTAGTTTTCCATATCCTCAATAGTTCTGCACAAACCGGAGACTGTTCCTGAATGCATTTTTATAGTGTTGAAGGGATAGTAGCCGGTATGTGTCTCCATCACACAAGATCAACAGTGTCAAAAAGGCCTCTGTGTGTTGGCTTCGGCCCCATGCATGCCTATCAAAGGTCCGGGACTCTATAGTTCCGTGATGTTAAACTTTGACAAACATAATAATAATAATAATGCTGGACATTTTCACACAGCATCATCTAGCCCCAAACTAAGCAAAGCTTGTACTATGGAAACCAGATAACTGATATACTACTTATAATACTTTTTGTTTATAAATACATACATATTATACATAGAAACACCCAGACCCAATTTAATTTAATTTAATGATGCAACACAATTTTTATTTCACACAATATATACTTATGATACAAATGTAGTACCTACCTACCTACTACTTGTACTTATAATACTAGTACTCGAATTATTTGAGCTATCTTCTGTGCTATAGCGAGTATTAAACATAAACGTGATGATGCTAATGAGAGAATTTTTCTCACACTATTTCTATTGTTACCTGCTTATCTGGGTCTTTGGCTTGTATAGATTTTCCTAAAACTGCATTATGGTAGTATGAATCATCGCATAGGTATACAATTTGAGACACTATACTAAGTATAGGTACGAGTAATGAGAGCTTTTACGCGTTTGGTGTTGAATGGTTATTTATAATAATAGCATGATTAGACTATAATGTAAACTAGTACAATACGTAACACTATATCCGACAGTCGTGGGTTCCAGTTCCGACCGGGATTTTTATTTCAGAAAACATGAGTTTTAAACAATGAAGGAAAACATCGTGAGAAAACTCGTTAACCAAAAAACCAGTGGCGATGGACTTGGGAAACGTAGGGTAGGGAATACGACTTCCGCAAAATTAGTTTCGTGCCTTTGTATTTTATATCCATGCGAAAGTTTGAAATAAGTAATAATTTAATCAATAGTTTTAGAAATATGAAAAAAAAAACAAAAATACCTATGTCCTATCTAGGTACTACTTTCCCTAGTGTAGTAGGTACCTATGTGTATGTGTGGCACGAGACCTAATCAGCATATTGAGACTATACAACATAATTGCATCTGTTACAAACTTACCTTTATCAATAAGCACTCTACATAAGTATAAGTGCTACTTACACGTGCCTTCATTAATTATAGCGTTGTGGTATAGCTTTGATGGGACGTCAATCATGTGAACATGCAAACTTGGAGCTTGTAATTTGCGGGCGCCGTCGATATCACTTCACAGCTCTTATGAGCTTTGTCAGTTCCTTTTAGGCCAGTAAATCTTTATGTTACGGTTTTTTCTCATATGAAGTTACACGTCTTGATTTTGTACTGGAATGAAGACTTATGTCTACTCAAAGTTTTTATTGAAAACGAAACATACAGAATCACAAAAGTTTTCCCAGGGAAGAGTAGACTTTGTGTTAGATTTAGCAGCAAGAAAACCTCACACTTTGGGGTAATTTTTTTTAGGTATTTACATTATTCTTGGGATGCATTTTAAAAAGTATTCAACTTTTAGTACTAAGATTAATTATACACAGGTTCAATCTATACCTACGCCTAATAGGACGTTATTGAAATGGAGTAACTGGATTGTGATTTTTCATTGAAACTAGGATTTCTAATAAACGTTAAGAAGTAATTGATTCCAAATATTTATTTTTACGCAATAGTTTCAGTTTGCAACTTTTTACATCCATTAATTTGGTATACAGGGTGTAAAAAGACTACTACCGAAAACTGAGGGGTTGCAATCAGACCATGATTCTAAACATATTTAGCGGAAAAACAAAGCAAAATAATTTTTGACTTAGCTACGTAATTTTATGCTATTTCCGGTTATTTGCTACTAGTACAACATAATAAGACCATAACTACCTAATAATTTCATTTATAAAAGAAAAAAAAACAGTTAAAACTCAAAATCCAGCAATATACGTAAAACAACGCGCCCAGAGTAATCTTCAAACGCTTTTTTCTCCGGATATAATGATTTTTTTCGGAAAACCCTTTTGGATTTGGTTGTGTTGGGATGCTGTAATTACCCCTTTTGTTTTCGGTAGACGTCTTTTTACACCCTGTATAGAATACCTATTTACCTACCTAAATTATTGTGCTAATTTTTTCACGGAATATTAACGACAATATTCTTCCTACGTCAAAATAAAAGCTTATCATAATATGTTATCAGCTAAACAAAAGCATTATAGATAATCTCACAACACCACAAACAGGTTGAGGAAAGGACTATGCGTCAACTTCCTGACTATTATCAACCTTTTGTTACAAATTGTTGTGCCTAAGCAAGGATTAGTAAGAGATAAAAATCGTTTTAAATTGTGAGGTGCAAAATGTGGACTTATTTGATGACTAGCTGCGCTCTGCGGTTTTACCTGTGTTCCTCTATAACTTAATTAACTATTTTTGATTTAGCTATCGTAATTTTTCGGAAAATGAATCTAGTTTAGAAGTACTTTGGATATTTCAGAGTAATTCATTCATTAAGGAGTTCCATTGAACAGATCGACCGGATCATCTGTCTCCCACCATATTTTAATTGTAGACGGAACTCATACGGAACTTGATTTTTATGGCCCTTATTAATCGTGGTGTAAAGTTACGCCGGGTGTAACTTAGGAGTAACCAATTAACCATACAATTTTTGGAGTTTAAACCTGGCGTAACTTTAATCACGTTTATTAATAAGGGCCTATAGGTATAAAAATATAAAGCTAGGTAGCTTGGTTCTAATTTATCGTTTAATTTCTTTGCCACATGTTTGTATTTTGTTGCCAGTAACATAGGTAATGCTGGGGCTTCACTATCGTAATCCGCCAAACTAGTCGCGGGTGATTAATGCAGCCATATTCTTCATATTAGACACATACCGTCTTATTACAAAAAATATGAATCGAGTTTAGCAAAACATTGACTAAAAAACTGTCTCTAGAAAAACGATTTTTAAATACTCGTAGATGGAACGCTTTTTTGTTATAACAGTTTTGACGTGTTAACATGGTGTTCAACTAAGGTTAAACTTTTTTGTAATAAGGCCAATATAGTGTGCCTTTAGACACATTTATACAGATAGAGACAAATAAAATCTCTGTCAAGTCCATAGAAATAGCTATATAGATTCTCAACACCACAATACAAAGCCAAAACTCAGACCTAAACATAATAATGTATTCTAAGGTGAAATGCATTGGTCCGTTCATTAGAAGCAGTTGCTGCAGACGGTAATGCAATAAGGCCGGCCCGGGGCTGCATGTGAATGCGCCCTAATATCCCAGCAGTGCTAATGAACGTGCGAGAAATACCAGAGGCGCCTACGGCCGCTTGTTTCAATATTCTGGCTTGTGCTGAAATGCTTGCATAATGAACACACCTTGCTACAGTTGCTACTTTTCAGTAAGTTGTAAGTATAGGTACCTACTTACCTAATTCATAAACACAAGTTCAAGTTATAAGTAGCTACTTATAACATGAATTCCTACAACATAAGAATTTCAAAATTATTTCAGGGCGTTTGGTCGAAGCGACGCGTGATCCGAGCGATGGCACATTTTTGGCTCAAAGGATCGGTTTATTCCATCCAGTCCTACCAGTAGTTCGATAGTCGAACTGTTTCAGCATTGCCATCCAGCGTGGTAATGCCGCCAGTGTTTTAGGCACGCTTCCGACTGACAGTGACCTGGATCAGTTGAGCTATATATAGATCGTTTCTAACGATCCTTAGATAACTTGACTAATCCTGTTGTATTTTGTAAATATATTTAAATATGTATTAGCTTATTTTCTGTGAATAAACATAATTAACAAAAGAATACTTCCATTTTACATCTATTCTAGATGAGCGTCAGAGGAGTACAACATTCCAAATAGAAAAGGTAAGAAGGCAATGTTTAACTTAGGATAGATTTTTGCTGGTTTTGCAAATCGATTCTGTCCTACAGTTTTGTTAACATTTGCAGGTTGTCCTAAAAATATTTCAAACTAAAAGAGTCCATTAGGCGCGCATCGAGGTGAAAAGGTTCGGACGCTCTGATAAAACGCGTCCACTCTCCGCGAATTGCCCACTCCCGAATCTAAACGCTCCCAATTCCGTCAAGTGTCGACAAAGGCCGACTTTTAGCGGCAACAATGAGCGAATGAAGCAAATTACCGCTTTTCGACACTTGAAAGCGCCCATCGAGCCGCACCGACTGGCGCATTGTCGTCGAACGGTTTGCGACGCGAAACAAACGATAATAAACAGTAAAAGGAAAGTGTAGTATTGCGTGGAAGTGCGCGTCGACAATGCCGGCTCAGTAATAGGTGTTAATGCGTGATTCGGCGTGCGGACAGAATGGCCGCCTGCCGCGCCAACCCTGATTTCTCAGAGTATTTTTATAACAAATCAACGGGCCGATGATTGACAACATTGTGTTTTTTCATGTTGAATGCATAATGAATTAATTTTGTTGTAAACGGGGTTCTTTACTGTGTAAATTTTGTTTTTAACGATGCTTGAGAATATATTGCCTGAGGTTGGTATGTTGTCAGCAATGTTGCAATTAAATGAGTTAAGACAAGTAAGTATGTAACATAAATAATAATAATACATCCTAACTAGGAATTATGATTCTCGTTTGAGTGATTTCTTTGAATATAGGCCAAGGATGATAATGTCACTAGCCACTCCCCCATATTTTCTCACCTATATGTCCTAATAGCATCATAAATGGTCAACGAGCCTGACCAAACAGCCGGGCGCCATGTCAGCACACACGATAAAACAAACAGTAGTGTCGACCGCCCGCGGATTCGCACTCCACGCAAGGCTAGATATCTAATAGTACTGCGTTTAGAATGGACACCCCGAACCCAACACCAAACGAGACCCCTTGAGTTCTCGATTCCATTCATAAGAACCAAAAACGCGCTTCACGAACGGATAATACAGTCTTGCCAAGTGTCCGGGGTGTGTCAAGGGTTCAGGGAATCAGGGCATACGACACCAACTCGAGTGTTTGACTATTTCAAGGGTAAACAATGAAATTGCGACGAAGAAAGGTGTGACTGTTTTTGCTATTGGGACCCCACGGAAATTTGGTAAGAGACGAAGGACAATCGTATCCAATATTAAAATCCTATGAAGATTAGGTATATTAGGCTATTAGGGGCACCTATTGAAATCTTGACGCTTCAATGGCAATGCTGATCGACAGAGAGCCAAATATGTGACAGCTCTCAATTCTAAATTGTAAATCAAAGATGTTCTTTCATCGAGCTAACAAAAACGTACTATAAAGCTGACCAATGACCTAAAGAGAAATTATAAGTATAACCAGTTATTGATAGAAGGATAGAATGGAGTGTTTATCAAAACAACATTATCATCTACGAGTTTGTGATGACATGGAAACCATATTTCTATTCGACAGAATATATCATGGCCGGTGGTCCGGTATATTTAATGTTATTATAAACACTTTACTGAGCTTGGTTGAGCTTTGAATCACGTAAGTATTTATGTAGAAACTTATATTGTAATATAATTTCATGGGGGATGAGATTGATTTAATTGCATTTGTAAGTATTTAATATGTATTTCGATATCTCCTGAACCCGAAAAGATAGGGGATAATCTTCAAAAGATCTGGAACAGTTAGATTATCAGAGATCATCACCGCATCGGGAATTTTAGTTCACCTTGTTTCAAGGGCTATACTCACCATCCGTAAAAATCTAAGACGGATTCTTGGATGACTGTTTCCAATTTCCTCTCCCATCAACATCTGCGTGTCGCGTGCCCTGCACCACAATTAAATGTATCCGCGCCAGCGACTCCCAATGCAGCCCAGCGCTGGTACACATCAGCGCACAACAATCGATTTCAGTAACATTTTATTTCACTGTTTTGCTTTCATTTGCTTCTCTTGTTGCGCGGCAAATCGTAAGAATGCGTGTGAATTGTAATGGGACATTGTTTACTAGTATTTTTTGGCGTGTAAATGTACAGTCAACTGCAGAAAGAAATAATCTTGTCGACTCACATGTCTCGATCAAACGAGCTATGTGTGTGTGTACTACTGTAATATTACTACTGTAATATTGAAAATCTCTTAATTTGGTTTGACTTAAAATCAAAATCAAATTTCAATAAATAGGTATGTATTTACTAAAATCTTGGGTTTTATTTGATCATTGGTTTAGCGAAGCCATTTCAAAGAATCATTTGATTAATATTTTTTAAGTAATTATACTTATGCCAATGCGATCTCATGAATGCGATATTCCCTCTGGTAGAACCATATAACAACTATCTCACCTCTCTGTAAAAAAAAAATTGAATATGACTAAATCTCCGTGTACTTTAAAGGTGTGATAGACATGACCACGTGACAGTATAAAGGCTCGATGCTTTGTTTACACAATATCGTGATATCCAGCCGAGGTGGATGTCACAAAAGCCTTCGAGGAACGCCGAGTGTTGACTCGGGATCGCCACAATGGCCGCAAACTCTCGCGCATCTCAACAGGATTATTTTCGAAGCCAGTTTGTACAGATGACTTGGAATTTAAACTTCGACAAAAGATTGGGAAAATTGTTATTGTGATCGAGTATTTTAGTGGTTTTGTGCAGGTGTTGATTTTTGGGTCAGCTTTTGTTATTTTAAAAGAGTTAAAAACTTAAGTTTTGTTAGTCACGAAGCAACGTTAACACCATAACTAAAAAAATTAGATACGCGTAGACAAAATAGGTACCTACCTACCTCACTATGTTTCCAGGTTTATGCGTTGAACTTGTAGGTAACTGTCATGCATATATTTATAAACCTTTACGAAATATTATTATCTCTGACCACCTTATAGGTTTTATAATAGGTTGATCGTAAATAATAATTATTGGTTTTAAGAACGACTAACACACCTCGGGGATTCATACAGTGTATAAGTAGGCAGGTACCTGTGGTCGAAGGTATTACCTAAACCGCAAAATATAAAAGTAGCATATTTGGCAAATTGCGACCGCAAAAAATATTTGATTTAAATATTTGTTCAAGTGCACTGTGAGGCACTACTACACAAATGAATAGTAAGATATTTACTTTCCCATCGATGTTATTGTTAGTGAATTTTCGTTGGTTCCAGGTAAATGTGCTTGCATACGATGCTTGGATGTCGCATTCGCTTGGCTCGCAGGGCAGCCGAATTACTACCGAACCGATGTTATTTTGTAGATAATTGTACTTAGGTACCTATACCTACCTACATAAAAAGATCTGAGAGAATGTCTACCGCACCTTGGGGATACAGTCGTGAACCTGTTTACGTTTACGTTTTACCTACCTACAGCTAACTTCTTACAGCAAATTGCTTATAGGTATAGGTGAGCATTTATTGTAAGATTTATTAACGGCAGGTCCTTCAACTGGTGTCGAATATTGCAATGCAGTGATTGTAGCAAAATTCATAGTTTTAATTTTGATAGTAAACTTATATGTATTAGGTACACCTGGTTTTTTTTTATATTTACACTAGGGATTTCGACTTTCTAAGTAGACAAACAGGAACGTCTACTTATTTATCAAGACTTTACAAAACTTGCTCATACCCCGTTGAATCCGCAACATACTCTCGTGCTAAGCCATCAACATGTCCACACTGTGAACATGTCCACACTGTGAACATGTCCAAAACATTTCATGTGAGAATTTATCTAGCTTTTCATAATATTGAATTTGAAATACTTACCTGCAACCGTTTTTACTCGGCAATACATCATGTGCAAGGGCCTTAAATCCACATTCTAAACGCAGCAATAACAAACACCACTGAGGCAAATAACACAAACACATTAAACTTGGGAGAATATTTCTTATAATACATATTACGTAAAGTTAAATAGAGTTGTTGTTGGTAGCTCATTAATGGACGAAAGTTTTGACCAAATATTTGATCGTTCCGGCACAGTCGTAATGAGAGGGGCACAAAGACTGGTAGTTGATATAACAGGGCATTTATTTATTGAGTAAAGCTGACCAACTTGTCGTGTACACGGTTCTAGAGTAGCAGTCGTCAAATGAATTCCATAAATGTAGGTATGTGTAGTGCTATCTATTTATTTTTTCAAATCAATTACTAAAACTCTTACTAACCTAACTACTACAATATTGCAGTAACAGCAGTTTCCCCCACCAGCGCATCTATGGAGTTAGTAAGTTAGGTACCTATTCACTGTTCTCAAATAGTGTAGGTTCTCTTATCTCTATATATAAAAATGAATCCCTATATCCCTTGGTCTCGCCATCACGCGTGAACGGCTGGACCGATTTCACTAATTTTTTTTTGTTATGTTTGTTATTATTTATTATTACAAGCTTAGGGCGGCCTATACCCAGCAGTGGGTGAAGTCAGGCTGTGGATGATGATGATGATGATGATGTTTGTTATTGTCAGGAGAAGGTTCTTATGACAGAAAAATGGTAAACAGGGTGGTCCAGTTTATATGGAAAATTTTATTCCTTGATCCGATTCACTCTAAACACTCCTTAGGGGTTGTGAAGGCAGTTCCAAAGATCGTTGGTGAACAATGCGCAGACAAAGGCGCGCGCAGGTCAGCTAGTTAGGTATGTTTTCTACCTACTAGGAACTCCTACGTGCAACAATTCGCTAGAATCAAGTCAAAAACTTAATAAAAGTCATACATACGAAGAAGAACGATTTTTGAAATCCAAACACTTTGTTTAGACAAGCCAATTCTTCAAACTGTAATAAAATGAGTAATATCAGTAGTCATTTGCTGTTCTACTCTGATAAAATGTTTATCTCCAAGATCGCACACTTGTACCTATATATTATATAGAACTAGCGACCCGCCCCGGCTTCGCACGGGTGCAATGCTGATACTAAATTAAATACACTACAGAAAAACTATGAACGTTGTATATAAAAACATAGCGGCCCGCTCCGACTTTGCACGGGCATAAATAAGCCCACAAAAAATAGGTTAATTTACGACATCACGTTAGAAACCTCTAAAATTAGCAATGTTGCCTTAGTATATGATGCATGTATTATACATATAAACCTTCCTCTTGAATCACTCTATCTATTGGAAAAAACCGCATCAAAATCCGTTGCGTAGTTTTAAAGATTTAAGCGCACATAGGGATATAGGGATATGTAGTGATAGTGATGATATGGATTCTAAGTTGTAACTTCGATTACTGAGAAAATAGCCATATATTATAGACTTTATTGAGTTGAGGTCTGAGTTACGACTTAGAATATGGGTGTAGTCGATATTACTCGGACAAACAGAACAATGAGCACCAATCTCAGGAGCTCATTAAAGACACATCGGCATACATGTGTAAATAAATACCGCCGCACTGAGTCGCAGCTAAACATCTCCAGCGGTCGATGCTTGCACTTCACATAGAGTTGGACCACTTTCATCGACTGGTTCAAAACAATTATTTGGAATAGATGGAGATATACAGTGGGAACTTTGCACAGCTGCAAAAGCTAAAATAAACTGCCTAAATCTCGAAACATAGTAAAAAACTAAAGTTTACAAAGAAATATCATTTTTTTTAAAGTAGTAGCTTAGTTTCTGAAAATAAATGTTATCAATAACTGCAAATAAAATTAATTTTAACTTTTTTTACTATATTTATTACTTTTTTAATTATTTTTTCAGAATTAAGAGTTCCTTAGTGTTTTTTTGAGCAACAGTGGAAACCAAACAAAGTGAGGCTCGTCAAAGTAGGTACCTACTTAATTATGTTATTCTAGCTAAAATCAGCTAGTCTTTTTATACCTACAATTAATTTATATTACTTAAGTATCAGCCTCCATTTTTTACTTTTTCATGCAGATATCAAACTAGATATGCTATCGATATCGATGAATGAATCGTTGAATTGACGCAACACTACTTGAAGCCGCTTGTAAGATGATTAAACATTTTCAACGGTCGTATTAGTAATCTATACTTATAAGAAAAGAAAGTACTTGTTTGTGTGTTTTGGTAATCGATGGATTTTTAAAAGCTTTAAAATATGTACCTACTCGTATTATATGAGACGATAAAAGTTAAATTCAGATAAAACACATCAAAATTACAACCTGTTGTAAAACAATCAGATATATTATAATAATTAGTACCTAGGTACCTACTTAATTTTAAACCTACTTCTCGTAGGTAGGTTACCACTAGAGAATGCAGTTTTTATTTTTGTTATCTTCCTCCCAAAACTATAGGTATTTTTATACCTACTGTCGCGTTATTAAAAATATTTTCACCTCAAAAACCGAAGGCTTTCTCAAACAAAGCACTGTTTGTTGAATTTTCTATTCTGTGTAGTGGCGGGCCAGAGAGCAATGCCAACAAAGTGGGTGCGGTGTCGGATTCCAAACAAGTCCTCACTGCTGCCTCTTCTGTGGCCATCCATCTATTATGTCCGCAAACAGGAGACAGTGATACCAGTGTGTCGTCATCTCATCGATGTAATTGAAGGACAATAAGATATCATGGAATAAGTACCTACTTTGAATGATGATATTATTGTTGTCGCTTGGCAAGTGACCAAAAGGAAGAAACTTGCTGTTTTTAGAGATCGGTGGATTTTTTATGATTTGAAATTGTTTTTCGTGGCTTTGGAGGAAATGCGCAAAAACAACTTGTAAAATGGTGTTTTATTTAGTTTTATGCAGCCACACATTACTTGGCACCAACAGTGGACTGCATAAAACTAAATAAAAAAAAATGTGGTGGACCACAACAGTCTTTGATGGTACCTCTGTACACCAAAATGTTTACAGATAGCTGCAAACTTATTCGGGTAATTTATTCTCGTGAGCTTCTATAAAAGGTCAATTGCATCACTGATACACTGGGTGCACTGGGTAGGTATAGGCCTCTCCTCTCGTCACTGGTCCTGTGCAGTCCTCTCCTACCTACGCTGTTGTACAACCAAACTGATTAGATAGATATAATTGTACCGCAACATTTGTATTGAGTTATTCCGAGTGTCCAGAATATTCCACCGGCGCCTACGATTCCCTGTTTGTCTCCCCCTTGACACACGCTGTTTAGCTGTTTGCATTCACGTTCCTCAAGAGTCTAGCTCGACCTGCATGACCCTCGCCCACATTCAAATACTGTTCGTCATTGTTGTCTACGACCACCGTGCGTTTTGTTTTCAGAATGTTGGAAAATAGTTTTGGCTGTGCCTATACAACTCTCTAACCAGTTCAAGTAGATGTACAATAGTTCGAGATTCATGCTTTGAATGTGAGAAAGGTCAAAGAAAGCACAG
Organism: Epirrhoe tristata; assembly: GCA_951394285.1. Classification (NCBI taxonomy): domain Eukaryota; kingdom Metazoa; phylum Arthropoda; class Insecta; order Lepidoptera; family Geometridae; genus Epirrhoe; species Epirrhoe tristata. Next base: position 7,549,139 of record OX596152.1, on the reverse strand, counting down.
TTGAGATCTCTTTTTTAATGCTGGAATACATGACAAAACAACTTTTTTGGTTTGTTCAACAGAATAGTTTATCAACTACCTGTGAAGTAAATTGGAATTGTAAGTGTAGGTACGATTGATTAAATCGTACCATGATATGAAACATCTCGTTTCAAATTCCAGTTGCACAAGTGAAGCTAAAACACAGGAAACCGTTGTATAACTTGAACAGGCCCGACACGTACCTGGCCGTCCGCAGTCAGACGTCGTATTAGCCTGTGGAGGCATCAGGCATGCAAATTCGCTGGGGGCGGTGTTTGTGTGGTGATGCTGCGAGTATATGAGTAGATGTACCGCTAGTTTGTGCTTTCTTCGGTTCAATGGCAAGTATTATGTGGGGTAGAAAGAGGGTTAGGTTATTCGAGTGCATGTATACCTACCTTCTGTGTTCTTTATACGCCTTCAGCCTAAGTGGCATGATGTCGTAACATAATAAACTAGGTGGACTCGTAAGGGAGGTCAAGACCCAGCAGTAGGATATTATTGTCTGCGAAATATGATGATGAGGTGTCGTTGGATTCGTCTTTATTTGATTCTCTTATCTTTTTATCTGTCCATCCCGTCCATCCCTTTGATCCTAGATATTTTCAAACTGTAGGTAAATAAACCTGTGTTCCTAAAATTAAACCTTGGCCAAATTGGAACATATATGGTTTTATTTTTTCTTTGCCGAGTTCGAAAAGAATCATCACTGTAATTCTTTCACGTTCTAGCTAGGTACTATGTAGAATAAAAGAATCGGTTCAACACTGACTAAACAAGCGGCCATTGTTTCACAAGAGGCTTACCTAGAATGCGCACTGTGATTGGCAAGCCTTGCCACACCCGCAAGAATAAACATTAGTTATTGTGCCCGTAACCAGCTCTGTTGACCCCTTTGAATAGAACCGCAGCATGGGAACAAGGATCTTATTGAAACGGCTTAAGCTTGTACAGCGTATAGCATGTAGGTTATGCAAACTATTTTGATTATTCGTTTACCAGAAATCAAAAAACGTATGAATATAGGGCAATCTTTCGGTCACGCTACGGCTGGCTCGCTTGGAACCTATTATGCTATTTATAAAAGACCACTATATATATTCCAATTTTCTTCCAAAGTACACTGATTGAAACACTAACACATGTTGCAATCCAAAAAAATAACATTCTCTCAACCTTAATTCCTCATCTATATTATCTGAGAAAATTCCTGCACTACCTAGGGAAACAGTCTTGTTTCTGTTTTCTATTTTTTCACAATATAAAAACGGTTCAGCACACCTGGATATTATTCACATCTTGTTTAGAGAATGAGAGGTATTGTTAATTTGATTCGATTGTAAGAAAGCGATACCGCGGCTTTGTTTGGCATTTACATAACGAGGTGGCAACCGCGCCGGCTATTGTGGGGGAGGAGACGAGATGACGATTGAAAGGCGCCGCAAGATGACGGGGCGCGAGCCGAGCAATGACGCAAGTCATAAGAACTAGAGGAAAACAATCAAAAATACAATTTAATTGCATATTATGTCGACTCTGGGGCAGTTTTCGGGCTCTTGTCGATGTATTTTAGCAATATCCATTCATCTATCGCTTTCCAATGTGGTATTTTTAACGATATGATAACTCGTGTAGGTAATCAATTCTTGATTTGGTCTTTCCTTTCCTCGTCTTCCTTCTACTTCGGTTGCGGATAAGTCGTCAAGCCATGACAGTAGTTTTATTGCTGACTAGACGGATACCTATTAAGTATCTTAAAAATATTACTTCCTTAACTTGCGGCACAATCTAATGTTGCGTTACCTCGCGCCGCTCTTTGAACTGTCCAAATGATTGTTTTATATTTGTAAAGCGGCGAGCAGTGCCCCTATTCCGATGTCGGCGCTGTCGTAATGTAGCATTTCAATTAGTCCCGGGTTTTATTTTACAACAAAGGTTTAGTCGAATAATGCTACACAGTGATTTTTGATTGCTGAGAAGGATTGTTTCGTGTAGAATGACAATGACTTGTTGAATGATCCCGTTTTTGGTGAGTCTTTTGTATGGCGTAGCGTTCTCGTAGCAGCGTAGCAAGCGTAGCATGATTTAAAATCGTGAAATGCTTGAAGCTACCCATTTTTTTACAAGATGGGCATAATAATAGCTGTTTATGCTTTAGTTGCCGAAAGAACTTGCAAGAGGTATACGTAAAAACAAACATAGATGGTATCTAATTGCATGAAGCTTTTGCATAAACAAATACTACATATACCATTGAGATGATACTTATATGCCCACGATACCATCATCGATGCCAACATTTCATCATTATCGTAAAGATCTCAATATTTCTGTTCACAAACGAACATCGGTGTGTTCAGGGAATGGCGAGTGGGCCGTGATTAGAGGCCGCGTGATTACAGAGCGCCTAATGCACCGCCCGATGATGTCCGAATTACGAGCTAATTAGTCGACGTGAACATGTTTCACAGATTCACTGTAGATAGGATGTTAGCCTACTTTCAAATAGGTAAAGAAGTAATAGGTATTTTAGGTAAGCTTGTACGAGTTGCGAGACTTTGAGATGGAATAGGCTTGTCTAGCACCAAAACCATCCTCTCAGTTTAATCAGCCTGGCCCACAGGAAAGACGACGTCAATACGTGTGAAGCTGACTAAGCTGCAGGTTTCCTCACGATGTTTTTTCACCGTTATGTACCGTTTTTCACCTTCACCGTTATGAGCTCGTGTTAAAGCGCATAAAAATTTTTCGAAACGAAAAATCCAGTGATGCACGGCCGGGATTCGAACCCACGACCTTCGGTATGAACTCTGGTGACGAAGTTTTAAGCTTCTCAGAAGAGTCCGTAACAAGTCTCGGTTTTGTTAGAGAACAAAACCGATTGAGATTGATTGAACAAAACTTGATTAGAGAATCAAGGCATGATTACTTTTTATAAGGTACCTAAACCGTAGGTACGTAATATAATTTAATTTTAATCCTTGGTAATGATCCTTGGTAAGGCCAATATTAACAGTGTATCTGTCAGAAAATACGTGAATCCGTCATGATCCTACTGAGAGATCCTAGCGGCATCCACTTGAAATAATTGACACTCACAATCATGCAAAAAACACAACAAAAAGCCGAGTGGTTCTGTTTTAAAGAAAATTAACACATCGGCCGTTTCTTTCGCAATTGTAAAAAGTTCTCACGAGTCCGTCGTGACTCAGTTATAACCTCATAACAAGCTATTAGTTCGAGTAGTTTATTTGATTTATACATCAATCGCATAAAACGGTATGTTTTTCATGTACTTTAGGTTTTTCATGGTTTGTTTTAACATTCTAAAAGGTTGATATTATTAAGTACTTATAGTTCGGCCTTTTTATAAGAATGGCATTTAATACTTACCTGTATTTATTTGTTGCAAATCTCACATGACGCAACTAATTTCCTTTCACTCATAAAACAGAAATAAAATTATAACGTTAATGTATTATTTCTAGAAAGTGTATAAAATTCTAGCGTAGATACATAGTCACCAAAACCGTACACTACAGAGCAGTGCGTTAACATGTCTGTACATTTGTAAGTACTTTTTTTACTAGGAAAGGTTGAGAGGGAATTAATGTACCTAAATAAAGTAGAGTGACAAGTAATGTACTATACAGGATGTCCCGTAATGAGTGGATAATCCTTTAACTACGGGTAGAGGGCATCATAATGAACCAGAAAAGCAAAACTTGTGCTCAGTAAAAGTCTCACGGTTTTCGAGTTATTCGACATTTAAGAAATTTTCAATTTTGTGATTTTATTATTTGTGGTAATGTCTTGAAAATCAGCTTACAGTGTTGTAATACCTAGTTCCTTTTTTCATCATGCTTCAAGGTAAAAAGTTAATAAGTACTAGCGGAACGCCCGCGACTTCGTTCGCGTGGTACATATCAATATAGCCCTTATCACTTTAGTAAGCTTAAGCTTTTCAACCTTTAACTAAACTGAGTGCCTGTGACAGCAAGTTCAACATGGATGACTGAGTCGAGTCTGAATCCACAAATCCAAAATCCATAAATCCATCAATCCCACTCCCATTCTCACTCCCACTCCCACTTAAAAAATTTCATACATACAAAAAAAAAGACAAAGCATCTAACTTAAGCCAACATTTTGATGTAAATCTACGGTTTCCGAAGATACTTAATAGGACATTCAAAACATCAAATGTTCATGAATTTTAATCACTGATCGTACATCGCATTACCAAGGTAAGAGAAAAAATACGTGTCGATGTCTATATTCCTTTTCACATAGGAACGTTCCGTGACAAGGCTCTTTTATATAAATTTAAAAATAGACGAAATCATTTTTTATTAAAATTTTATCTTAGTATTATCACTAGATTTCATTTATTTCAAAATGTTTCATTGTTGTACAGCGTAAAACGCAAAAGTTCTATGTGTCAGGGATACGTTCCTACGTGAAAAATACTATACATAAAATATCGAATTTCTTACGATAATTATCACATGAATTATTTGTAAACAAAATACAAACTTAAGTTCGTGTGAGCAAAGTCAAGATCGTAAGCTAGTATTGTTTGAAACGTGTCAATTATCCCACATCGGGGACAGATGTATTAGCCAGTTGGATAACAGGGCGATGCCGCCATTTCCTAAAACATTAGAAAAAGTGACGAATCATGCATTCCATTTGCGCTTCACACATGAGTCGGAAACATTTTGGTACCTACTTAGCTTTTTATTAATAAGTAGGTGACTCTCCTGATTCCACTTGAATGGAAATAAGATATATTTCCAGAGGATATATTTCCTATTCGAAGGGACTAAGATCAGGGATCTTGTTCAAGCTTTTAATGAAACGTAAACTTTTTTTTTTGACACTAAAGTTGAGGTAGGTAATTCCACCTACTTTTCTCATTATTAGTAGGTTTTAATTTAGGTATTAATTGGAATGTCAAAAAAAGGAAAGTATTGTAATTTGGTATTGTGAGCATCTGCTTTTTTGACCTTGGTCAATTATGTACCTATTCTAATTCTCCAATGTTACATGCATACTTTTTTGCTAAAGTAAGTAAAATTAAGTAAGTTCGTATGAGTCAGTGGCCAACTCTGGTGACGGAGTTTTTAGGCCGCCTTAAGGCCTCCGTCATGGCACTTTTGCTAAATGATACCTACTTTTTGTAGATTATTTTAAGATCGTTTTTGAGAATACTTTTTTGTAAGGTAATTAAAACATTAAAAACCAAAATGTTTGTCGCCCCTGCTACCCCAGTGTTTGGTTGTTTACGCCACTGACTGGAACACGCAGAGCGATACAAATCTCATTCACAGTAAAACAACAAAACACTTTATCGAGCTTTAAAACATTTCCATCAATAATTGTAAGAGAAACTGCACGGAACTTACTTAGGCGCACTTAAAATCCTTTCACCACACTGGTTCGAAAGAACTGATGACACGATAAGAAGAACAGAAACTCACTTAGGTACCTATACCTACCGCTAAACTACTTAGCTTTACCAACCTTTACTAACCTACCAATATACTTAGGTATAGTACCTATACGAGTATCTACCATATGAAAATAGGCTGAAAAGATGAGAGGAAATAAATGTCTTACGTACCTACTTCTTCTTCTAATGTGGCGGTACATTACTTTTGAGTTCACTTCTAAGAGAAACTTAAAAATATAAGAAGCTGAGCAACGATTAACGAGACTATCCGACATAGAACCAAAGTTGTCGACATAGCTCAGAGAATCAGCAAGCTGAAGTGGCAGTGGGCTGGCCATATCTGCCGAAGAACCGATAACCGTTGGGGTAAACGAGTTTTTGAGTGGAGACCGCGACTCGGCAAACGTAGTGTAGGACGCCCTCCGGCCAGGTGGAGTGACGATCTGCGAAAGGCTGCCGGCAGAAGCTGGATGCGTCGAGCTGAGGACAGGGCGCAATGGCGCACCTAGGGGAGGCCTATGTCCAGTAGAGGACTGCCATAGGCTGATGATGATGATGATGATGAAAGATTTACTGAAATAACACGAGACTAGCTAGATGACGCGACTAAGAATGACCAATTCCTGGATCGCGCTGACGAAAAAGCACGGCGATAATGTCGTCAAATTACCAATGCTTATACTTTATCAGACCTCTCTAGATCAAAGTCAGTTGGTTAGGTTATGTATGGCAAATTCAAGCGAACTTCGACCGTTCAAACACGAGCATGTGTTTGTTAATGCAAATGTGATTCGCAATTACACGATACTGTGTTATTAAAGTTTTTGCTCCTTGAATATTAATAGAGCAATTTTACTAAAAGCTCCAAGATTAGTTCGTAAGATTAGGGAATAATGTAAATTTCATATTACTGCTTTACCTTACTACTACATAGGTTCCCTAGCAGTGGATAAGATGTGGTGTTTTCGGAACAGTGTTTAAAAACATACTGGTTTGTAAACAAAAATAGATATTTCTTAAAATGGTAGACGTAAAGTTCTCTGGCACTAAAGGAGCCTCTTTGAGGCGCACGTAAATCCCTTCACCACTGCACTTTACTTTCGAACCAGTGCATTGATTCGTTAGAACAAAAATAAGTATGATGAAGATAAGTGATTATTTATATGGAATAAATATTTCATTACCAAATCTAGGCACTAAGTAGTTTTTAATGACAAGAATTAGGTTGTACAAATCTAAACTAGGTATAGTCTAAACTTTAATGGCCTTAGGTACTAATAAACGTGGTATAAAGTTATTCCTGAGTGTAAACTGTCAAAATGTATGGTTATTCCTATTTTATACCGAGGAATAACTTTACACCACGTTTATTAGTAAGGGCCTTAGTAAATTAAACATCGGAGCTAGGTTTTGTAATTTTTCTCTAGTCAATTAAAATGTGTCAGTGCTCTAGGCAATATTTTTCTCATGTCTATAATTCCTGTTTTCCCTGTACATAATGCGGTAATGGCATGTGTAAAGTGTAGCTTTAAGTGGCATGTAAAGGAAGAGCGGCGCGCAGGCGGCTTCGCCCCTCTAATTATATCAGAGATCCAGCGCCGATAGCGCGAGCTTTTATCTCGCACCTCTTCCATTAAGCAAATATACAGCTCTGGACATAATCACACATTACAATATTTTCCAACTGCAATTAAAAACATTATGATAGACAAAAATAAATTCAAGTAATTATACGTTCCACGCCGCCATTTTGTTTTGCTCGTCTTACTTTCCAAGCTAATGGTTGGTTTTAGTATGTTTCTCTATGGGTTGGTTTGTCAGGTGAGCAAACATTTTTGTTTTCAATTTATTCACGGAAACAATTAAATTGTTTCAAATTAAAAAGGCAGCAAACACAATTTAGATGGAAAGATAATTTGCTTTTAGTTGTAGAACAATGTGAATCACGCTTCGTCTACTATATTTAACGCAAAAACAAATACAATCTAACTGCTAAAGAACTGCTTACTATTAATGGAAGTAACTATTGTTGGTGAGAAAAGAAATGCTCATCATGTAGGTATGTACTACTTTACTCATATTGTATTCATTTCTTAAGCCCGCACCAAACCAGCCACTCAAAGTCACCTACCTACCCCAAATACTCCATTAGCGCCGTAAACTCAATTCCACGGCACAAACCCAAGTGTTCGCGACAAAGGTTAATTAATTAGATTCGCTGCGCTTGAGTGGTCGGCACTCATTGCAGCGCTAATTTATTAATTAGCATCGCGCGCTTTTCGCAAATTAGTCGCGCGCCAAAGCGACCGTTCGCCCCATTACGCAACTCTCATTTCGCCTAATTTCCACCTGATTTGTATTATTGAGCGCTTAGTCAGAATAATAGAATGAACTGCCTAATATGCTCAGGTAATTCAATAAGGTGCTGTGCTGACAGCTCATCTCATCTGATTTAAAGTACTAGACAGTGAAATTAATTTTGTTGTCTGAAAAGACTGGAGAGGTCACTTTTTTATGCAAACTGGACAACTACCTGGTATAAGCAAAGCCCAGATATTATGAACTTCGTTTCAGCACGTGGTTTAGCATTAAGACTAGGTAGTTACCTAGGGTACTCTATCTACTTTGACCTTTAAAAATGAGCAGAATAGTGTCACTAGCTATATTTCACACCACCAAGTAACTTTATTTGGACGCGCCTAATGGAGTAAGTGCTTTGCCAAATGGCTCGCGCCACGGAGCTTTTAATGCAATTTCGTTCCCTTTGTGACGGGAATTGGCGCAATCAATTCATTTACACTTTGTTTCGCCAACTACCACGCTCCTGCCGTCCCTGTCACAAGGCACCGCATACAAGACACGCTTTTAGCTGTAGGTAGCTGTTGTGCTTTTAGCATCAATTTGCTTTCAAACTTTTGCCCGAGAATTTTAGATTGTTTTTAAATGTTATTTCTGGAATGGGTGCTTTCAAAGAAATGTATTTGCACTTTTAAAAGTTTAAAAATCTCCTTTCAAGGAATAAGAATTTTTTGCTATTATACTCGTAGGCACATACAGAGGACATCTATTGGCTAGGAAAATACTCAACGTTGGATAAAAACCTCATTGCAATTATTTGTTCCGTTCTCCTTCGAAGTCAATAAATTTGACAATGTCAATCAATGTTTTTATTATTTTGCTGTACATGGGCATGTAATTAGTATTTTTCGCAATAATTTCGTAAAGAGTAGATTTTATAAAGTATGGATAGAATAAATAAACGCAGTAATATAAATCGCAACACCTCGCACGCCTTTAACCGTTAGTATTGCCATTATAACGTGTTTACTGCCATCTACTGCGGTTCCCGGCAGTAAATAGCGGGTGCGATTACAAAGTGTCACTATTGTGTTCTTTCAGATATGAAAAGCAGAGTCGTAAAAAGTAATTTGGTGACTCCAGAGATATTCGTTAGCGAGATATGGATGCAAGAGGATTCTAAAAACGGCGTAGAAATAATCGAACTGAACTCTTCAAATTCAGAAGTTGGTGAAACTACAAAGGAGCCAGTCAATAACTTCAGTCAAGCTTGGGGATTTTTCAACCATGACAGATTTGTAGATGTAGAAGAAGACTATCGAATAAATGAAATCGCTAGAGAAAAAAGGCGAAGAAAATATGATGAAGAGTGCTCCGTCGCATACGCGAGAGAATGTTTACAAGATCACGATACACAAACGAATTTCAATGGATTCCACTACATTGATGACCCGGAAATCTCTGGCATTACACACACTGATCAAATGAATTGTTTCACCATTATCAACAATCACATTCTCCATTCGGATAGTTCATCAGACAATGAATATGCAAGAGTCGAAGAAATAAAGCCTTACTTAACTGAAAACTGTAGCGATAAGAAATATTGGGACCATGTTTATAAAGATGACATAGTAGCGTATGAGCCTGTTAATTCAGAACAACGCACGGTGTGGATTTATTCATTTAAAAACAAACGCCGGCTTTCTGAAAACGATTTTGAACTAGTAAACATACCTAGCCAAGACAGCACTGATACATCATCGCCTATATCAGATGGAGAGATAAATGAAAAGGGTATCAATGGATGTAGAACAGCTGCGCCCATACCTGCAACATTTATACCAAGATTAGATTTATCACTGGCGCAAACCTTATCAACTGTCACTGAGAAGTCAGAAGCAAAGAACTCGGAAGAATCATCTGAGCAATCATCTAAAGAATCCCTGATAACAAAACCATTTTTTAAACCGATGAATAACTGGTTCACCGAAAGGAATACCCATAAATCAAAGACAGATGTTACGAATGTTGTGAATTGGATGGCTTTATCTCCCAGAGAAAGAAGAAGACGATTCAAAAATACATTATCTGATAGTGACCGTGAGAATCAGGATAGAAGGGAAACATTTACGTTTGCAGAAGGCATCATAAGGAAAAAACCTAAAGATAAATCGGAAAAATCCCCTTCTTCAGTCATTCTAGTTGATGTTGAAGTACATGCTAATGATATTCCTGATACTCTGAATGCTACTGAACTGGAATCAAAAGTAGAAAAGAAAAAAGTAGCCAATACGCTTTCCATCGACATATTGTACGCTGATGCAGACACTGAAATTAACAACGACAACGGAGATATCAATTTCGATCTGTTTACCAAGCCAAGTATAAAACTAACTCCGAACAAAACATACGATGTCATAACAGAACCTATTGAGAAACTAAATAGTAGTCAATGGATAATTGAAGAGGAAAATATCAAAGAAGAAACTGGTGATTATCACTATGTTTCAAATGCCAAGGCAAATATTGAGCACAATAGTCACAGAAGCGTTGATGAGAATGATTCAGTAAGTAAGCGGTTGTGGATGAAAAATGCCCAGATAATGAAATCGCCAATGTGGTCAGAGTACTTACCCATAACAGGAACACCTCCGTCGTTTCACTTATCCATATCACTCAGCTCGGTAGGTAAAAAATCCTGGTTCAAACGTATCGGAAAATATTTAACATGCTGTAAATAAAATCATAATTTTAACATAGTATTCCATCGATATTTTGCCTATTTAAATATTGACTGAAATAAAAAATTAAACTCAAATATTGGTTTGAATTTGCGAATTTATTAAATTCAATTACTTAAACTTCCAGTAATCGAAGTACATAAAAATAAACTTGCTATCAAATAAGGTACTTTGCGAGAAGAGTAACGACATTAAAGTCAGCTTATGTACAAATCAGTTAAAACTATGTGGGACTGTGGGCGCTTATCAACGAGTTAAACATTGAACCATACTCACTAATCTCTCTCACTAGTTTCGTTATCAAATTCGATAAACTAGTCATTCCAAATTACATGGATAGTCCAAACAGTTATTTGAAATGCAGGGTCAGAAATTCCAGGACAAACCCATATTTCTCAATATATTGTTCTATTGTTGTCAACGGATAGCGAGAATGGTTCAAAACATAGGGAATGTAAAACTTACAATGAATCTGGTGGATTTCAGGAACATGTGACAATGAAATGCATCTCTATATGGCCGGCACTCGCACTCGTTACATCATTTACATATTACATACATAATTAAGAGAGACATTATTTTCTACGCGTTTGTATATTATAAAAGCTCAAAATTTGATTCAACTGCTTTGTGTATAATGTGAGTATTCATAGTTATATTAAAAGGATAAATTATTTTCGTTGTAGCTTGTAGATATTACATGTAAATATCTGTGCAAGTTTTACAATTATTATTTATTTATGATTATATTTACTTTTAGAATATTTTGTATAGAAAACTCTATTTGCATAATTTTAGGGTATAAAACAGAGAAAACGTTTTCAACAGAACATTACAGATTTTTCTCTAGAGCTATCTTTAATAGTACAACGCAACATATAACTGGGACAATTAAGTGACGTCATGAGCTACAACAGAGTCAGCTTATAAAAAACACACACAAACATTGAGACCGGCTCAATTTAAACCTAGGAATGCAGTTTTACACTTTAAATAAATTATACCAATCAAGATTTTACACATGATTTATCTAATGCCCAAAATTACTTGTATCCAATAAAAATCGATGATACTTACTTGGCTATGAGGAAGATTAATAAAATATGCTTTTCAACACACTTGCTCATAAAGTGGCTCTATGGTCACCGCAATTAGGCATATAATGACACCCATAATCAAACTGTGACTTTTTCATTACTATAACTCACTAGTGAGTAATAGATTTTTTTTTAATTTTATTGGTTGAGTTGCTTTGTTCTTTAAAAAGTTTTTATTCAGAAAAAAGATCGTGTTCAATAGAACAAATAAATTAATGTTCCTATTGCTTGCTCATTTCATGCAACTTCTAATTTAAATAGATAATTTTAACTCGTACGTGTTTAATAAATAAAACTTTCACTCAAATATAACTTTTGTTTTCTCTATAATAAAAGAAAACTTTAAATTCCCCATTTTGTACGTGGCAGAATAGGCCGCAAACCCTATGCGCGGCGCGGAAATATAGTCTGTGGCCGATCGCAATGCGCGCGCATAGGAAAACTGATTAATTTTTCCCGCAATAGCGAAACATTTTTCACAACTCGTTTTCACTGTTGAAAATGAGTTTTTATTGTTATTTTATTCACAAGTGTGTTGAAAAACGTCGTATGATACACGTGTGTATTGATGATTACCGTCCTCTGTTCTGTTATGAGCCTCGCCTAACGGCTCGGCTCATAAAAACACCTCGGCGGTAATCACCAATGTTACACACTAGTACCATAATGTACTATTATAGATGGTATAAGATTTCGGGTCATTAAAATATTGTTCCGCAAGGAGATTTTTTTTTAATTTTCCTCATAGCTTTTGCTAATTCTTACGTTGCTATCCTAAAGATTGAATAGACACCAGCCAAGTAAATTTCATCTTATTTTGTGTTGAATTCGTACATACCTTGAGATCGGGAAATAATCCAAATTAGAATATTATTAACTACCTACAACTCACGTGCAATCCGAACGCTCTCAGTATTAAATCAGTAAAGAATGTTGTTAATACTAGTGTACATCTTAAATTAAACAGGTAGGTAGTTCTAATAAATGCTCACGGGATTATCATTCCTTAAACTTTTTTTTGATGGCTATACTAAAATGCCAAATAATAGAGGTACAGAGTCATGAATCGACATCCTGGCAAGACATAAATTAGGATTTACTGAGGACGAACAATAAGTTTACTTCATATTCGTGAAAAATGCTTGGATTTTATTTATTCCTACCATTAGTTAAACCTGTTTAGGCGCCGCGAGATAAAAAAAATCCGTCGGATAATGTGAAAACAGACTGATCAACATAATTAGCATATTTTCATGGAAGATTGAATCCCTATGGCAAAAAAGTGATATCTAGTGAGTGTTGTCGCGTGAGGCGGACAGGGCAAGGACAGGCAACATATTTTCATGAAACATTAGTGATATCCAGTGAGATACATACTAATAAGCTGATTATTTTCATGAAATATCCCTGCAGAAAACTGATATCCAATGAGTGGGCATACAGACTATCAACATACAAGCTGATTATTTTCATAAATTATCCCTGCGGAATAGTGATATCCAGTGAATGGGTATTCTTTAGGTCACGAAGCGGGAAGGGCGAGTTCTCGACGGATGTAGAAAAGGATGTAAGGCTTGCAGCCGGCGACCGCGGAAGAATCGCTGGCGCGCACCGTTTGGTCGTTGAAGTGGAACCATTGCTCGTCGTTTATCGCGAACGCTGTGTAGTGGCCGGATCCCGCACTGTAACAAGGATTATAAAGATACTGTGAATTGTTGATAAAGGCAAAAGCTTTGATTAGGAATATTTTGAAGTCGTTTTATATATAATCCTAGATACTATACTGTTCTTGAAGCGAACTTGTTGAACTCGAACCTGTTGCTGAAAAACAACTGCGCGCACGCAAACGTGAATTTGTAGGCGGCTCGTTGATTCCCGCCGATTATCGGATTTTCGACGAACGCTTAGGTATATCTTTATTAAAAACAATTACGTTTTTGAGGCAAAATTATTAGACATTTTGGTTCCGCGTGTGACCTTGGCGGTCGCGCTCAACATTGCTGATAATGGCCGTTCGCAGCGGGCAGGCTTTCCACATACAGTTCGCCCAACGGATCTAGGCATTCGTGAAGTTAGCCGTTTGTCTGCGCAGTGACCGCTTTGTCATACAAAATTGTGTTCTGCGCAGACAAACAGCTAACTTCACGAATGCCTAGATTCGTTGGGCTAACTGTACATTCATGTTGTGTTGCAAATAATCTGTACGTAGCCTAGTATATATTGTCTTTGACGTAGCTTAAGTTATTGTTTTGTTGTCATAAGGAAACAAATAGCCGGATCCACACCGAACGATCCAACGCGCTCCGATCGCGCGCGGCAGGAACTTAATACATAGATAATGTTCCTGCCGCGCGCGATCCGAGCACGTTGGATCGTTCGGTGTGGATCCGGCTATTGATTTGTTAGTCTGGTATCCATCTTTCAGGTCACTGACCCGGAGCCGTGGTGCACTATAACCGCGGCGAGGTCGTAGAGCGCGTGCGGGCGCGCGCGCCGCTCGCCCGACGTCGGCACGAATCGGGACATGTCCAGCGCACGCAGCGGGAACGATATGCTCGTGTCCACCTTCGTTCTGTAACATGCAACAAGAATTTGTTAAAACACACACTATTACTAAAATTTTCATGTATAACTAGCTGGTACCCGCGACTTCGTCAGCAAAATAACATACTTGAAAACACCTAAATAGAACTGAAATCTGCAAGAATCAGCAACGCCATCTATTGCCTTTATCTGGAACTACCAACTCCCCATACAAACTTTCAACCCTTATTTCACGCTCTCCATGATTAATATAGAGTTTTTTTTTATTGTTTTGTTTATTGAACATGTAAATAAACTAGCTGTTACCCGCGATGTCGGGGATATTAATCTGTTTTTTGGACATATTTGAGATGAGAAAAAAATCATTGATTCGCGACACTGTAACCGTCACCATTCGGCAAAGATCGACAAACTTCGGGGTATGTTGGCGTTTCCCGCCGCTCGCCCCGTACGCAAGTTTTCACTTCTGTCGGCACTCCCGCAGTGCCACTGTTTTTTTATATAAACCTTGTCCTGTATTGCGAAGAGATCAAATAAAAATCGCATACAGAAATAGCTTTTATTTCAGTTCCAAACTTTAAAAATGCTTTTTTCAAAATCTTTATTGCTGGACAAGTCAGTCTTTTCCCGTGATTTCAAATGCGATTGTTACCTGAAGTAGTTGTGCCAACGGAACCGCTTGAGATGCAAACAGAGCACGTTTGGCAGGCGGCGGATCTTGAACTGCTTCGTGGACTTCTGCTTGCATTTGCAACTGCTGCAGAAGTAGCGTTCCGTGTCTTCTAATTCCTCAACCTGGAATCATATTCGTTTCTTAAAATTATGGTTGAATAATGGGTGTTTATCATTATCACAAAATGTCAGCAACAAAAGTTGAGAAACAGTTTGAATTTGGTTAGAAGGTGCAATAGGCGATTGCACAGGTTTGGTAGAATAAGCGAGATAACACGATTTTAGGCGTCATCAAAAATGGGTTCTGTGAAGTAGCTACTCCAGAGAGCTAAAGAACGATTGTGCGTATTATACCCAAAGAGCTATGAATATGAGTGTGGCTGGGTAGGAAGGCGGAAGAAGTGGTTGGATTGTGTGAGAGATGATATGAATGTAAAAGGAGTGGACAGTTGACGAGTGATAGGAGTGAGTGGAAGAAGAAGACATGTTGTGCCAACCCCACTTAGCGTGGGATAAGGTCAAGGGAGATGATGATGAGATACAGGTAAGTGTTACCTGTACAAAGCTAGCGAGACAGTCTGCAAGCGCGACGGGCGCGTCGTGTCGTCCCGTCTCCGGCAGTTCTAAAGACAGATCCAGGAACGGATCGAACTTGTTGCTCTGTGTGCCGCACGCTAGGCAGCACACCTGGAAACAAACATTGTACACTTTACATATAGTGAACATCACAGGGATGTTTGAAATTTTTAATGCATCCCAAAAATCGTAAATTCTAGAAGGAAAATGGACATCATCTCTGGTTCAAAGACAAATGTTGACAGAGTTGAGTCGTAATAAATTTAAGAGCTTTAGGCGCTATATTTTATAATACAACAGATTATACAGACTGATTGAATGTCCCTTAAAAGTTATTTGCACACTCGTGTGACGTCATATAGATGTGTTGTGTGCTTCAGGTGAATGATACATTATTTTCTCTCAATTATCTCTAGTTGATCTAGGTTTATAGCGACGACAGTAATACAAACTCTGTGAACATTTGCAGTGTCCCAGTATTATCTAGTTATCAGCAAGTAGTGAGGATCGGGCCTAGTCTAATGTTAAATCTTTACAATACTCACTTCGCTTTGTAGGGTGCCTCCAAACACAGCTGTAACGATAGATGCCGAGGGCGCTTTTGGCACGAACCCGCCTTCCATTTTTTCCGGCGGTAACAATTGTTGTAGTTCTGTGTGCAATCTGAAAAGTACATATAAAATTGTAGAATATAAAATGACTTCATTAGTAAATACAAACTATGTTAGGTTCAACTTTTTTACTATACCTACGCTGCTAAAGTAATTTTTGTTATTTATTTATTTATTTATCTTACCTATCTAGCATATAACGTAGAAACTCATGCGCGTCCTGCTGTTGGTATCCTCTGAACCTCGGCACCACCTTCCAAATCACGAGGAACAGGCATTCTGGCGATATGGCGCCTTTCGAGCCACACCCGCCCGCGTTCAAATTTAATATAACCTGAAATACAACATTAAAGGCTGTGAAGCTTGGACTAGACTCACCAAGTGACTACTCACATTTACTTTAGCTTTACAGTGTAACAAGGTGAGTATAGAATAGATTTTTATATTTAGAATACGGTTTTTACTATCAATATTTGTTTTAATTAAGTCTCACCTTCCTCAATTCCTCAGCCATGACCACATCATGCATCTCCTGCCTCGTATAACTCCTCGAATGGTACACCTTCCGTCCATTACTCTTCATCTCAAGCGACGGCAGCTGGCTGAAGTAATAACTGAACTCCTGTATGTTATTCAGAGACTGTAGAACTGCATTCATGAAGCAAGTATTCCCTAAGTTCTTTAATCCTACTATTTTCTTGTCTCTCTTGCCGGGAGACTTTTTCGTTCTACTGGCGGGTGTCGCGTTTTCAGTGGAGCTACTGTCACCGGAATGGGTGCGTTTGCGTGAACGTGGTCTGAGACTTCTTACTGGTTCATCTGGGTTCTGGAAATATTTAGATTTGATTTGATAGACCTATTGCAAAAATTACAATTATATCTACAAGGGTATTCAAAACAAAGGTTAAAAGATAAGATAATTTTATTAACACAATTAAAAACAATCATGGGGCCGTATTGTGTAATTCAACTGCCAATGGACATGGACTTCATTTTGACATTTGAAACCCATTCTGGACTTCAATTGTCATTTTCATATTGTGTGATTGGTTGAGCTCTATTGGGATGACAACTGGGAATGGATTTCAAATTAGACAATAAGGTAAAAGAAATTAAAACAGGTTTGGTTTTAGGTATTTTCAGACACACCAGGGTCAAGGAATTCTATATTTTTTTTAAACCCCCTGTATATCTGGTCTTATACCCAGTATAGTATAAAAATACTCACTTTAATACTTTTAGTTGCTTTACATTCACTAGTATCTGGCACATTAGCGCTGGATATATCACTGCTAGAGCTGCTGGCCTCGGCCACCATGACTTCATCCTCTCTGCTCACCGTCTTCTCTTCTTCACTTCCGTTCTCTATACTGCCCTCATTTCTTTCTGCTGGAGAATCATTCTGGCTATTTTTCATAAGTTTTTGCCGTATTTTATCTATTGTGTTGTCTAAGTCATTTGAAACATAATCATCACATTTGTAACTGAAAATTAAAAGGTTTAATTTATTTCACAGCTAGTAGTGCTGGTTTATACCATAATAGACAACAAAAATATTTAGAACATGCTCACATTAGTTTATTCGATTTTAAGTCTTAAAATTGAATTAGAAACTTAAGAAGGAATTTAATATTAGTCTTGCTATTCTTACCAGTAAACAGAATAAACATCACAGCTTATACAGAGCTGATGGTCCATGGTCTCGGCGTGAAGTTGGGCATGGCCATTCACATAACGGCCACAGTTCACCACTCCACATTGCAGGCATAGCCAGTTCTGCTCGGTGACAGAACATTCTGAAAGGAGATTATTCTCACTGAAGATATACCTCTGTCTCTGGTATATCTAATAAGTCTTAGAGTAAAAAGACAGTAATAAGCCTAGTTATTCTAAGTAATAAGTGTACTGTACTACTATACTACAGCCAAATTGGTCATGGAATTTTTCTAAACATTGTACTGACAGTTCTTTCACTTGACAGCAGAAAATTTGTAACAAATCTGGTAGAATTTATAGGTGAAACATCATAGTTTGGTGAGCACTGAACATTACGGAAGTGACAACCCTAGACAAACTCAGCAATCAGCTGATCCCCAATGTTTACTAAAATTCCATATCGAATTTGGCTGGAGTATAGAATGTTTGATTCTGTAATAGGCAACAGAATACATCCAAAATGTCAAAACAGTGATATTTGTAGAATAGAATAGAATAAGTTTTTATTGTTAACTGTTGAATTTAACCCCTTGAATTGACAAGGATGGTAGGTTTTTATCAAATAAAATGTACAAACAGTTTGCCCTTTTCGGACGTACAATATTAACATTAATAGTATGTCGGTAGTTATAAACTAAACAAACACATCTATGTATCTATGAGACTTAGGCAAACTATTTACATTTGTGTTCTGATTATTAGTTTATTATTTATTAGCAGGTATAGATACATTTGCATACACTAGTACCTACCTACTTACATTTAAACTAGTGCCTAAATATACACTTAGGTACTGAACTTTGTAAGAAGGTACCAATACAATAACAAGTTGTAATGGAATTCTCCTCCGATTGCTGACATGATACCATTTAGAGGTGAATGACATGGATTACCTACATTCCACTACCTGAGTTAGTTATCAACATCGCGCATCAAGATAAAACTCACGCAACTAAACATAATGCGGCGAAATTTGTTTACGGATGGTATACGCCTAAATAAACCAACTGCGCAGAAGCAAATCAGCAGGAAATCGTAACGCGATTTGGGTAATGAGTCATTTTGATTTATTCAGAATGCCGACGCGATTTATTCAGGCATCGAGAAGCGCTTTGCCTCATAGAAATTTACAGCCAACTGTGAGATAGAAACGAGCTGTTTGGCAAAGTTCTATAGGCTCTCAGCACAAGTAAAGCTGAAATTATAGTTATTCCATTGCATTGCTTTCGTTTGGAGAACGCGATCAGCAGTCACGGTCACCCATGCCGCCCCTACCCCGCTCCCCTCGAACAGCTGACTGACTAGTTCGCTGTAGGTATCGATTTTTCTGAACTAACCTCCTGTTGTGAAAGCAAAGACGTGTTTTCTGGTTTGCTTGTTATTTATGAATAACAGAACTAGCGTGTGGGAATCATACGGGAGTGATAAATTACCTGAACAGCTGAAGTTCTTTGTGATCGAGTACTCAACTTTGAGATCATCCACCTTGATGTTATCTAACAAATGTGAACATTCCATTCTTCATATTATTATGAATAAAACTACTAACAAAATGACCAGTTCTATAAAAAACTAATAAAGCTGGCTTCTGTAGCACAATTTCTTTGTAAACTAAAAATTACTCACAATCGCACTTTGCAATGCAAAGCAAAACCAATCAAGGAAGAAGGAAAAGGAAGCTCGACTCGACCGAAGCAAGCGAACGAGAGAGAACGAACGACTAAGCTCGTTTTCCATTGGTTTACGAGTGGGAAGCTCTAAATTGGTAATGAAAACATTAGTGACGTGACGTTCGGATACATACACTTTACAAAACAATTCGGAAAAATCCGTACTTTGGTTTGGGTTTTTTTTTTAGATATTATGTATGCAAATAGAAGCTGAATTTGAATTGAATTGTCGCCACAATTTTTGATTTCATTTAAATTAGTTATCTTAAAACATCCTTTTGACTTGCGACTCCCGAAATGTTTATGGTTTGACCAATGGTATATCGGCTCATTTCGTAGAAAACCCTTGCTCCTGCCTACACCACAGATCATATTTGAAAGAAAGAGATCAACAACTTAGTGGAGGCACACAACATAGTTTGCTGCTATTTACTGCAATTATGTATCCTGAATCCTACCCCAAAGAACTAGAGCCTAAAATGTCTCCTGATATGAATGTATGAAAAAAAGGACCAACTAGTGGTGGCCTAAAAACTAATGAAACTCACTGCTTTTAGTTACCTATGTATCTCTTATTTCATGACTAAAACCCAAAAAACCTAACGCCTAATTAGAGTAAAAGAAAGAATAAAATAACAAAACTTTTTAGAATTATTTATTATCCTTAATTACGTCTGCCTCCGTAGCCACCCTGGGTAGCGGGCGCTGTCAGCTGCAGGCTGTTGATGTTGTTGAAATCAAGCATCTTCAACATCTCCTTGGTGTCAGGGTCCACTTCAATGATGTCATGCTCCAGGGCAGAGACCTCAGGGACATAGTTGTCGCGCCTCTCACGCTCCTCTTCTTGCAGTTTGATTGAGATTCCTCGGACCTGGGAGTGTCTGAGACGCCTCATCAAATGAGTGGCAAACCTGCAATTTAGAAATTGATTCAGACTTTCAATGTGAACAGCATAATTAGGTAGAACTTCAAAGCTTATTCTTGATATTGAGTGCTCAACAGTAATATGAGGTCAAGTTTACTTCATTCATACTTGGAATGCACAAGATCTACCTACACTTATTACACACTACCATAATTCTGTAAGTCCAGTATATTTGAATTGACCATGACCAGGCCGCAACTGTACAAGAATGCCAAAAATGTTGAACACAACAGAACTTTCAAGAATATAAGAATGCCTCAACAAGCAAAGGATAGGATACATTTTGAACTTATTATCTAATTCTAGACAAGGGCATTCAGAATTCCTCAGATGATACACTTAGATGAGGGATTGGGATGCTTTAGGTTATCTTACGACTAGGAACACTACCAACTTGTACAAAGTTTACAATGTTATGTATTTACTTACCCTGCAATTTTGTTGCGAAGGGGCTTAGTGGGAATGATGGCGATTTCCTCGCATATTCTCTTGTTGGTATCGAAATCAAGGGTCAATCTTGTGTAGTATTTTTCAATAATGATTTTCGCCGCTTTCTTGACGGTCTTAGTCCGGACACGACCCTGGAAAAATTATGACTTTCTGAGTAAATAAAGCTTACCCAGGCTTTCAAAATTCATTCTAAGCGATACTATGTCGACTTCTACACCACAATTTAGTAAGATTCACTAGATTTTTCATGATTTTCCACCAAAATAACTTATTTACCATGGCTGAAGCACTGCTGTATTCTGATTTGACAGATATAAAAAGACCGAAAGAAAAAATTAGCAGACAAGACAGACATTATGACAGCTGACAGAAAGAAGTCACAGAGCATAACATTTGATAAGGTCACACCTCATTTTGAAGTTTTGAAAAAATACATTTAGATTTATTTTTTATTTCTTCGTATTACACAATTCTTGAGTGATATTTTAATAAATCACTACTAATAAATACTTATTTCTTTGAAAAGTAAAAAAAACAAAAAAATTCGTTCTTTGTATTAGTTAGATTCTCTGTGGTCTCTCAACATAAAATACATTCGGTCTTCTTGCCAACGTCGTCTATATTGATAGATTTAGCAATACTGTGACTTAGCTCCTTACCAAATTATCAGTACAATTTTATTGTAGTTGTGGAATGACATTCATCAAGCTCTTTTTCTTCTTCTTTTTCACGCCACTCCTGGCGATTTTGTGCCAGTCGGATGTATATATGTATTTACAAACAAGTATATAAGATGTAGTGTTATAGTGGTTACAGTGGCGTAGCTGGGTAGCCAAGGGCCCTGGTGCAAAATAAACTGGGGCCCTAACTGAACGGTTTAGGTTTTATCAAGTCAAAATATGCAGGGTGTGGCAAAATGTAAACGTATTTATTTTTTGTAAAATCTTAAGATTTGATTCGTCATTTTGTGGGTAACTATTTCAAAAATCTAATAATGCAGTTGTTTTTATTTTCAAAATAATCATATCTATAGTTCCTAAGAACAAACCCCTTCCGGACTCTCGGGACTCAGAGCCCGAGGGCCCCTTGAGCTTGGGGGCCCCGGTGCACTGCACCGCCTAGCCATTCGGTAGCTACGCCACTGGTAGTATCAGTTACACCGATAACACAAGCTCTGCTTACTTTGGGGCTAGCTAGATGGTGCTGTGTGATAAGTCCATCATTATTTTTTAATATCTCTCCATTGAAAAGGCCATTAATCGTAACTTAAGTTGGCAATACCTATTTTTAGAATAGAATAGAATAGAATACAACTTTATTGTACACCATAAAAATAACACAAATAAAAAATAAAAAAAAACAAACATGCAAAAATATAGTACAATGGGCGACCTTATCGCTAAAAGCGATCTCTTCCAGGTAACCTTTGGATGGACAGGATAAATATTAACAAATTCGGACGGTGGCATACATAATGATACATAATAATATAATATATACAATATATTATTATAAAACGTAATATATATATATCTAACATAAATACCTATAAAATACCTACTACTGACTAAAAATACTAATAAATACATAAACATAATAATAATATCTACAATGACAAGTAATGACGATGAACTAAGTTTTTAAAAATAGGAAGCGATTTAGCAAATCTGATGGACACGGGAAGAGCATTCCAGAGTTTAACGGCTTGTAAAGTGAAGGAGTTTCCGTAAAAATCAGTGCTGTGGGAAGGAGTTTTAAGTTGACGAGTGTCAGAAGATCTAAGGGATCGGGGATTGGAAAGGTGCAAGAACTCAAAGCGTTCTTTGAGGTAGCGAGGTGTAGAAGGAAGGAAAAGGATGTTGTAAAGTAGGGAAAGTATGTGTAGATTTCTGCGTAGGCGTATAGGCAACCACTGAAGTTGCTTGCGGTAGTGAGACACGTGATCATACTTGCGCAAGCCAAAAATAAAACGGATAGAAAAATTTTGTAGACGCTCAAGTTTGTTGAGTTGGTCTTCAGTTAGGTCAACATAGCATGCATCAGCATAATCTAAGATGGGTAGTAAAAGAGATTGTACTAGCGCAATTTTGGTAGCAGTCGGCAGGAAATTCCGTAAACGCCTAAGTGAGGCAGATGCAGCAAAAGTTTTACGGCTAACTGCAGTTAATTGGGGTCCCCAAGATAAGTGCTTGTCTATGAGCACGCCTAAGTTTTTAACCACCTCACTAATCTCAATAACAGTACCATCGAATATAACTTGTGGAAGGTTGGACCAGTCAATGAGAGACAGCCTTCCAGAGCTACCGATGACAATAACTTGTGTCTTTTTAGCATTTATATTGAGACCATACTGCTTACTCCACTCAGATATGTTATCTAGATCTCTGTTCGTACAATTGACAGCTTCACATAACCATTCAACTGGCGCTTGGTTGTAAATTTGTAAATCATCTGCATAAAGGTGGTAGGAAGAAGAAAGTTGTTTGGAGATAGAGTTAATAAAGATAGCAAAGAGAAGAGGAGATAAAACGCCGCCCTGAGGTACACCGGCACTCAGTTGACACCAAGAAGAATAAGTATCATTAATCCTAATACGTTGCCGGCGACCATACAGGTAACTATGAAACCAGTCAACTACTGTTGGAGATATGTTAAGAGAGCTAAGAAGAGCTAAAAGAATATCGTAATCAACATTATTGAAGGCATTACTAAAATCAAGGAGGGATAGAACAGTAACGAGTCCTTCTTCCATGCCAAGTCTTATGTCATCGGTTATCTTGACAAGTGCAGATACAGTACTATGACCTGGACGGAAGCCGGACTGGAATGGGTTGAGGAGATTGTTCGTATTAAGAAAAAGACTCAACTGCTGATGCACGAGGCGCTCTAGCACTTTGGACAGGAATGGGAGAATGGAGATAGGGCGGTACTCGGCAAAAGAGGAGGGATTACTTTTTTTGGGGATAGGGATGACTTGAGCCTCCTTCCATAAGCTCGGGACAGTTCCGGAATCTATGGAAAAATTAAGGAGGTAGGTAATGACGTGAACAATGTCGTCAAGTATGGGTATTATCATTTTTTTACTTATACAGTCACTACCTACTGCATTAGAAGTGATAGACGTTATGCTCTTCTTAACATCACAATCAGTAAATTGACGAAAAGTAAATGGTGCAAAGGTAGGAGTTGGTAGCGATGAAAGAGAGTTTAAAGTTTGTGTTTTGGCAGAACCATTAAAGTCTGCCGAAGAAGAGAAGTGTAAGTTTAAGGAATTCAAATCTAGATTATTGGGAACAGAGTTTTGATGTGACTTACCAACTCCAAGAGATCGAAGAAATTTCCATACTTTCGCAGGATCACTATTTTCTACAGATTTATGAATGAATCGGCGTTGTGCATCCCTACACACCCTGTTGCAGTGATTTCTAGCGTTCATATACTTTTCCTTATTCGCCTCAGTAGGTTTAAGTTTAAACCTGACCTTAGCTACCAGCTTCCTATGCATTTCAGCTCGTATCTGGTCAGTCAGCCAAGGAGCAGGTTGGTGCTTAATTTTTACGGGTCGGACTGGGGCATGAATATCAAATAATTTGGTTATGGTACTGTTAAAAACCTGAACCTTGTCATCAATCGTAGCTGCATTAAGGACATCAGACCAGTCAGCATTACGGGCATCAGCACGCAACGACTCTACATCCATACTACCAAAATTGCGCTGTAGAAGAATTGTGGGCTTAGCTTTAGGAGGTCGAACTTTATATGAAAGATAAATTAAATCATGGTAAGAGAAATTATCTGCCGAAAACTGGCCATGTTTAGCGACATGTGTCGGGGAAGAAACTAGAATTAAATCAAGAAGAGACGGTTGACAGTTCGGAAAGTGATGGGTCGAATTGAGAGGAAGGACAGATAAATATTTTAGACATATTTTTATTTATTTCATCCCATTTTACGTTCACACCAGTGTTGCCATTAGGTTACATTTCTTAAATTTTTCGTAACTTTTGACCGCCTCGCGTAACATGTAACAAATTTTGATATTTATGGCAATTTTCGTAACTTTTGAGAAAAACGGGATTTGAAAATTTTGCAATACAATATTTTTATTGCAAAACGTTAACGAACGCATCCAAATTGAACGTACCTACCTAAAACTGGTGCGTCTAAAAAGTATTTCATACTCCCACACTCAAGAGATGGCTCTGAATGAAACACGCCATGACAAAATAAAACCTATGAAATAGAAATAGAAGAACTTATTATTTTGTGGTACAAAAAGCTTACATTAAATTTAAGAACTAAGTATACATAAGGCAGAGCGGGGCTATTTCAATTGCGGGGCTGATGACACTAACTCATAATTTACTTTATTTATTCAAAAACGCTATCTAGATCCAAGTAGCTGAACAGCTAAATGCGGCAATAGTTTTTAGATGGTGCTGCTACGGCATAAATTGTCTGAGTTGCAGGCCATTTTTGTATGACACCATTTTTCACAACACTGTTAGCGAAGACGCTCGTCACATTTTTCAAGAAAAGTGGTGTTGTGGAAAGCTTGTTTTCAGAGTAATACAAGGTGAGTGAATTAAATATAAACCGTAAGGCTATTTTGCCTCAGTGTTAAGTGAAAAATGATCTCAAATAATGCCTTTTTCACATGGATTTATCATATCTACCTTAACGTAATCACAAAATATGAAACATATTACTAACTTTTGAAGTTGATATCAGTGTTTTTTTAGTCAAAATAGCCACGCTCTACACACAAAATTGGCCACCACTCAGCATGTCATTGTGCTGCAGCAAATTGAAGGTGCTGCAGTGCTGGTTTTCTGTGGTGCCGGCGAGTTCACGTGTAGCAGCAGCTGCACACGCCATACACCATTTATGGTTTGTTATTAAAAACTTTTCTAAAATAGAAATTCCGCAATCTAGGTATGTAAGCAGGTACCTATACATAAATATGTAGGTACCTACTAGAAGTATGGGTTAAAACTTGTTTTGCTTGAGCGTGTGCGCGCACGTTTTCTACTTCGCGCGCGACTTGTGAGTTGGCACCCCAACGCCGTTCGCGCGCGGTTTGATTGTGATTTCTTTTGTGTCGTTGATGTTTGTTATCGTTTACCTCTTAATGACCCCAATCTAAGCCAAAAACACGTTAATTTAAAAAAAAATACTAAAATGTAACTTTTGCAGCAAAAATGTAACTTTTCAGGGAACTAAATGTAACTTTCGACTCAATGGCCCTGGCAACACTGGTTCACACACATCCCATTCGCATTCTTTCTATCATTCATTCATTCCTTCATACAGCGAATATTGCTTGCCGCGCGCGTCGATCTATTCTATGCCGGCGGCGGTGCACGTTGCTGAAATAAGTGAACAGAAGCCAGTGATTTGCAATCGGTATTTGCAATAATTCTGCGACACTATTCGTTGATTCACTCTATTGTTGTCTCTAAATAGTGTAGTTAAACACTTGATCAAAATGTTTTGGGGTAAGTGTGTGCCGGTCCGGTTTGCTATCCACCACGTGTTGTAACGACCATTCCTGCATTCATAGTGTGTTACAAGACTCCCAAGATGTTTTTGCCACAAATATTACCACACAAATTCACGATTGCTAGCTTGCAGATGGTGGGCATATATTTTGCTCACTGAACCTATCTAAAAAGTGGGCAACAGATGTACAGACACTACCCACACAAGAATAAATCCTAAAAGAACATATTTCTACACGAATATTATAGAGCTCCTTACAGATCTAGATAGTATCAGTTACAAGTTACATACACCATAATTCTAGTCCTACACTTCTATTTAGCTGTACCTCTACACTTATGGTTTGTCAAGTATTATTGGTAGATAAAATTGCTGTGTACACATTAGGTGTCTCAAATCCTACTTCAAAACAACCATGCTGGATACATGCTGCGGCCTAGGATAGAAGCAGCTGATTCATTCTAAAACACTATTAGCCTACCCGTCAAAGCATTTGCCAGTGTATTTGTAGGGAGAGCTGTGTGAAGGATGACATGAGTAAGGAGGAGTGAATTTTGAGATGACGGCTGATAGAGGAGAATGGAAGAACACATGTTGGACGATCCCACGTAATGTGAGACAAGAGCCAACTGACTTTGCCTGGGTCACTAAAATCACACTCATAATCTCAGATTTGTACTCGTCTTTGTATAACAATAAAGTAACCAATCAGCACATATTTTAGTGCACAAATAGGGAATATAATTATTTTCAAAATACTCATTTGATTGAGAGATCTTTACTGTAATATTTTTTCACTAACTTTTATTTGTAGTCTTTTTAATAGTCCTCTTTGATTCCAGGATTAATCATGGAACCGAACAAGCGGTATACCCAGGTGGTGGAGAAGCCGTTCCACATCTCACAAGCAGCCATGGACACCTCCACGGGCGACAATGAGTCCTGCCAGGTCATGGTTGTGGTAGATGGAAAGAACTTCCTTGTCTGCACTCTCCAGAAGAACAAACAGATCCAAGTTCCTCTTGATCTGTATTTCAAGACTGGAGATTCCATTTCTTTCCTTACCAATGGTCAGTATTATATTACACTAGCGACTACCCGCCCCGGCTTCGCATTTGTGCAATCAGATACTAAATGCATGTATTATACATATAAACCTTCCTCTTGAATCACTATCCATCCATTAAAAAAAACCGCATCAAAGTCCGTTGCGTAGTTTTAAAGATCTAAGCATACATAGAGACATACAGACGTACGAAGCGACTCTGTTTTATACTATGTCCTGACTGATGGTATAATCTGCATGAATATACTATGTACTGACTGATGGTATAATCTGCATGAATATACTATGTACTGACTGAAGGTATAATCTGCATGAATATACTATGTACTGACTGATGGTATAATCTGCATGAATCCTGTAATAATGGTATTGAGAAATATATGAATAAGTCCTTCTAAGTACTAATAGATAACTTATGGGCAAAAACCATCACTGAATGGGTGCCCGACGGAAACGTCCGCGCAGCAGACCTGAGCCTCTAGACAATGTCCCAATCCTGCAAGAATTAGACACACTTTCTGAAGTCAGATTGAGCTGAATTTTGGTTAGGTTAGGTTAGGTAACAATTCATTGTCGAAAGCGAAGGTATAAAAGTACAAAAATGGATGGGGTCGACTGTGCCTTAAATATGTCACGTGATCTGGTTGTCAACAAATATATTATTCATAGATATACTTACAGTTAATTTCCATCAACATATCAACAACATTGAATGATTACTTCCATACATTTGGACTTTTCTACCTTCGCTTTCGACAATCAAATTGGTACATTGTCTATAGGCTCAGGTCAACTATAGCTAAAGATAGTAAAGACTGGAAAATGAGGAGGGAGGCTAAAAATAAATAAAGTACTAAACTAATATAATCAATCTGAAAGTATGTGAGTATGTTTAGATGTTTGTGTGTTTGTGTTTCAATCACGCTTATACCAATGAACCGATTTGGATGAAACTCTGAATAGGCGTAGATAGTGACGACAACAATAAAGTATATAAGTAGTTTATCAGTCATCTATTACCCATAACACAAGCTCTGCTTACTTTGGGGCTAGATGATGCTGTGTGAAAAGTCCAGCGTTATTTATTTATTTATTTATAGTGCCTGGAATAGCTTATGGCTATTCAAAATTTTAGTTCCACGCGTAGCCGCGCGCAGAAGCTGGTTAATTGGTTATACATAAAGTAAAGGATAGTTCCATTCCAACTAACATAAAAAATTAATCAGTTTCTGTGATTACTTCCTAAATATTTTATATTTTAATGGCCTTACTAATAAACATGGTGTAAAGTTATTCCTTGGATTAAAATAGGAATAACCATACATTTTGACAGTTTTGACTCAGGAATAACTTAATACCTTGTTTATTAGTAAGGCCCAATATTAGAATAGTTAGGATCCCACATTGGTAATCCTAAAACCTTATTCAGCATATACATATACATCTTGTGGTTAAAGATGTTTATTTCTCAAAGAACATGGTTCATTTAAAGAGAAACATCTTATCAATGATATCATTATTAATATTGTAGGCAAATGCAATGTTCACTTGACTGGGTACCTGGACCCTGAATATGAAGATGATGAGGAAGAAGATGAAGAGGCAGAGGAAGAAGAAGAGGAAGAGGTGCCTGAGCTGGTTCCCGCCAAGAACAAGAGGAAACTCAATGATAGCAGCGAAGCGTCCACCAACAAGAAAGCTAAGGTGAGTCAAGCTGTCTGTCCATCTATCATCAGGCTGCATCTCATGAACCGTGATAGTTAGACAGTTGAAATTGTCACAGATGATGTATTTCTGTTGCTTTATCAACTAATAATAAAAAATATTTAAGGAGGCTCCCATACAACAAACATGATTTTTTTTGCCGTTTTTATAAATAATAGTACGGAACCCTTCGTGCGCGAGTCCGACTCGCACTTGGCCGGTTTTTATAAATACCAAAATACAGTACAACTGAATTAATAAAGCGCTTCGGGCAGTTTCGTATTTCTCTCTATTTCGAAATACATCCATACCTATAGTATTTATTTAGATAATTACCACCTTGAAGTCCTTGATGTATTTGGAAATAGAGAAAAATACGAAACCGCCCGAAGCACTATTGGTTCAGTTGTACTGTAAGTAATGTAGTGGGTAAATTACCGTTTTATGATCATTTGACCATTTTACTTTTTGAATGACAAGACAATTCCTAATATCATTGAGTAACTACGTTACTAAAAATCAAATCAAATCAAATATTTTTATTTGGAACAAAAACACATGCAAGTAAAATACAAAAGGGAAACGTTGACTACTGCAAAAGTTAGGAAACTGAGATGCAGAGTCAGCGCTCTCCTCAATAAATAAACTTAGAATGCATAAAGAAGTCATAAAAACACTTAAATATAAACAATGTTAATCATGAGAGGTGTGTATGGGACAGCTGGAAGGGCAAGAAGGCCTAGGCGATCCTTCTTGGATCAATTTGGTGACATTTTGGAGAAGGGCCAGGTCAAAAGTACCCTAAACCGGCGAGCATGTATGAAGAATGTAATGAGAATAAATGAGGCGAAAGCTGTGTGTCATGATTGTAGCAAGTCAGGAGATCAGTGGTCTCTGCCTACCCCTTCAGGAAAGAGGTATGATTTTATGTATGTATGATAATGTTATCTTGTTGTTATCTTGCAGAAAGACAAAAAAGCCAAGAAAGTGGCTGCTGATGACAGCTCAGATTCTGAGGATGATGGAAACCAGCTCCAGAAGTTCCTGGAGGGAGAGGAGATTGACACCGATGATAATGATGAGTCCTTCAAAGTAAACACATCTGGTGAAGCTGACAGGTGAGGAAATTATTACGGTCTACGATTAGGATGTCTTCAATGAGAAAAATGAAAAGGTATTAGAAATAAGAGCAAATAAAAGTGTGTTTATCACTTGTATAAAGTAAAAAAAGCATTTATTCTGTAGGATCGCTGGGATCACTTTCAATCACTTTGTTCTATTCAAGCTATCTAATTTACATAACATAACTCATGCAAAGGGCTTGCAATCTGTCACATGAATCACCAACATTTGCATGTGCCAAACTCATATTTGCTAATAGATGTGTCTCAGCCTATCTATCCCCTTGACTTCTTCAAAGGGCATGGAGCGATTTTATCTAAGAGACCACCTCTAGGAATATGGTTATGATCTAATATGATTCCGATTTTTATTGATAATGTCAATGGTTACATGTCATAAATATAAGTACCTAGACCAGGGTTTCCCAACCTTTATTTTGCAGAGCCTCCCAAACCATAAATTAAATTTATTGTCTAGGCCCTAGACAGTAAATTAAATTCGGAAATAATTTCATGATCAAGTTGGCTTTAGTCTAATATGTAAATCTTGTTCAGTGATGAAGATGAGTCTGATGAGGAAGCGGAAGAAGAAGAAGGAGAGGGAGATGATGATGATGAAGAGGAAGAGGCAGAAGATGAGGAGAATGACTCCTCAGCCGCAGATACCACACTCGACACAAGCAAGGAGGCAGTCGATATGTCCAAACTCACTAAGTCACAGAAGAAACGACTGAAGAAAAAGCTTGCTCAACAGGCCAAGGAGAAGCCCCAAGTTAATGGAGTTGACAAAGCCAAGGTATCTTATATGTCCTAAAATGTAGGTGTACAAATAATGCTTTTTTTGTACAAGCTTTTAGTTTTCTGCAAATATTGCAGAAACTACTTAGAAACTAGGTCATCTTTCATTATGCTTGTGGATATAATAAAAATGTTTTCTTTTAGAAGGCTGAGCCCCAACAAAAGGCTGAGAAAAAGAAGCCTGAAACTAAGAAAGAGGAATCAGCCGAAAAGAAGGAAAAAAAAGCTCTGAGTGGCGGCGTCAGTATTGAAGACACCAAAGTGGGCGCGGGCGCAGTCGCCAAACCAGGAAAAGTTGTGATGGTATGTTTCATTTTCGTTTATTGTATATATTTGTTTTCTTGCTTCATGAATTTACTTCCAGCTTTATTCTACATTGTGGGCATGCTGTCATAAAATATTAATAATAATAATAGGGACACTTCTCTGCCTCCATTTTAACACGCCCTTGACATTTATAAACACGATTCGAACTCGCGATGGCTTTCTTCAATAACATCAATTGATTTCTACAGGTTTACTACGAAGGTCGTTTGAAGACAAACAACAAGATGTTCGACAACTGCCAAAAGGGACCCGGCTTCAAGTTCCGCCTCGGTGCCAAGGAGGTGATCAGCGGCTGGGACGTCGGTATCAACGGGATGAAAGTCGGCGGCAAGCGACGCATCACATGCCCGCCCGCTATGGCGTAAGTAAACCCATTTGAGCATTGAGCATGACCTCTATGATAGCTAC
Organism: Epirrhoe tristata; assembly: GCA_951394285.1. Taxonomy (NCBI): domain Eukaryota; kingdom Metazoa; phylum Arthropoda; class Insecta; order Lepidoptera; family Geometridae; genus Epirrhoe; species Epirrhoe tristata. The sequence goes on along the minus strand of OX596152.1, from coordinate 7,517,434 downwards.
AGTTGATACTATGAAACTGCTTTTGATATTATAATACATAGACAAGATATTGATGAATCATCAGCAATCCAAATTTAAAAATAAATAATCAATTTTATAAAAATGGTTTTGTTATTTTCAGCTTGCAAGCCATTTTGGACATGTAATGCAATCTGTTTTTAATTGATAAATTATTTGTTCACAGGTACGGAGCCAAAGGTTCACCACCAGTTATCCCGCCAAATTCCACCCTAGTATTTGATGTTGAGCTGAAAAATGTCAAGTGAAAGTCTTATTTAGTTGGTGCGTTTGTTATAAAGGACATTGTTGTAAATGAATGTTATAGAAAGTTGCCATTGAATGAGGATTGCTGGTCAGCATATTTGTTTAATGTCAATATGAAGCATCTGGATTATTCAATTTAGGGTTTCCTTGTAAGCATAATGATAGTTTCACATACAGTGTGTGGACATGAAAGTATTTTATAATAAAATCATGTATGTAAGTTTACCATTGTGAGACTGGGAAAACTAGTAAGAAGTATTGCATAAGATTTTCAATAAATGTAGTACAGGTGCTTCATATTGACAGATTACATTGATACTTACTATAAGATAGTTCTAAGGATTGAACTGGACAATCAAGAAATACCTGACTGTATTGGCTATATTTTATTTGATAAAATCCAGGTTACATATTAATTTTATTCTGATATTTCCTAATTGAATCAAGTGTAAGTTTTAGAATGGTTGAAATTATAATCTAAATGATTTTTATATTTGGTTTGACTTCACGTTTCACTTCATTATTGTGTTTTGTTCTCAGTATGTTATGGCAACTAGGTTTTTCATAAGATAGTATCAAGATAGTGTAGTCTAAGATTATCTGGAACATTTCCAATTGTTCCAAGTTGAACAAGTACTTCTTAACTGTTTCATCTTGATTCCGACTATTATTTTTTAAGAATAAATCTTATTTTTTTAGCAAATGTACTAACATGATACCTACCCAACTAAAGTATCCAAAAATTTTCATCTGAAATAAATATTTGTTTTGCTCATAGTGAAATAAAACTCATACTCCAGAATAACATTGTTTTATTTATCTGTAATATTTATATTCACCCTAACTAGGAATATTTAAATTATTATATAGTGGATCTCAAATAAACACAAGAACAACAAATTAAATAATACAACATGGAAAGTGGATCTATTGTGGACATCAGTGAAGTAAGCTGTTTGCTCGATGCATCATAGTAATTTAGGTTTTTAATTAAAAAAACTGTTTCCTGTGCATCAAAGTGGTCTACTTCAAGAATGCCTGGATACATTGACCAGGTTGTATAAATGCAGTTTCTTTTGTATCACAAGTTGAGAAAATCTGATGTATTTGGACTGAAGTTCAAATTAACATGACTGGTAATTTTTCTATATTTTCTTGGCTGATTATCCATTACTCTGCCTTCAATCTTTCTTGCTTAGCAATGCTCTCATCAGAAAGTGATTCACTTTCCGTAGATGAGTTATTTGCGGATGATAAGTCTTTCTTCTGAGCTGGTTTCTTAGCAAACGCGCAGACCCCACCTTCACACGCAAACGGAAACTCGGTCTTCACCACATTGCCTTGTTCGTCTTTTACAGCCCACGGGTTCCAGAAACGCAGTACGTAGGGCTGAATGAACCTATGCCACAAAAACAGAAGAGCAGGAATAATGAAACACGGAACGCAAACCATTTTTGATTTTAGTAAAAAAATATGTATCAGACTCCTGTTAACCAGCAAGGTCAAATTACGTTTCCGCGTGAGTTTTGATTTCGTGGTAGTTAATTTAATTATTCATGAAACGAAAGGTTTTTGCCTTGAGATCGGAATACTTTGGTGTTCACTTCTTATAATTGGCTTCTGCGACTTGTGTTTCATGTTTGTTTTGCTTTTTGATTGATGAATGACGGACTTGTTATGACAAATGACAATGACATGTTAATGACACATTGACAATCACTGACCAGATTCATGTCAGTCACCGTCAGTTGGATTTTTCTCTATGATTGAAACAGAAGCAATGCTTCGTTTCACGCAAATAATGGCGTAAGTACAAGTTAATAAATTAAGATAATAAAAAATATTTATTTAATGCAAACATGTTTTATTTAAGTAACAAGAATAAAATTTATACCTTATCTAGCATAACTACAAAAGATACCTACCTAGAGTAGGTAAGGAGGTACATACGTACCTACAGCCAGTCAACAAGTCGACTGAAAATATTTATAGGTAGGTATAAAGCGAACAAGGCATAAATTTACCTTCAGTAATGGTACCTCTTAAATACTTTTTTCTACACTACACTAAATATAATTATGTAGGTAAGTTTAACAAGGTAAATATGATAAGGTAGGTAACTCTAATACCCTGTAAGTTGAGTGTTGCGCTAATTACTTACACGATAGATTAAAAAACGACTTATATTAAAGCAGACAGCAAATATAGTGATTGTCAATAAATGCTTTCTAATCATAACCTACTCGCAAGCCTTACAGCTTATTTGAATGAAAGCTGGTAGATTAGTGTATTTTATTTTTAAGGATACCTAACCAACACGGTGTACACCATACATACAAGAGTCAAAACAAAGTGTCTTAGGTCTAGTGTTCCCATATATATCACAACATACGTAAAAGAGGGCACAACTTATTGTATCTACCTACCAGCTTACATTCAAATATATTTTGGATGTGACTGCTGTTATTTTAACAAGTCTGCACTACGCATTTAGTTCTATCCATATCAGAATAATAACCATAACATATGTAAATATAACAAGATATTTAAGAAGGTTTATTAGACCTAAAAATACCTACTATGAGCATAGAATTATATTTTTGAATAGATATCACTAGATTTTAATGAGATCTTTTCTCACAGCGCACGTACTTAATGCTAATGGTACATATTATTTAACTAAGTACCTATGTACTTTAAATATGACTAAAGGTAAATTGAACAACCAAATAAATAAGTCTCTATTCTTCGGAACCTTGTAGGTTACGTATAGGTAGTCTGATTTAAAAATCTAAGCATTAAAGACGCAGTCTCACATGGCACCGTGGAGTTTTTATATCACAACACATTTTAAAGGAATGATGGTCTCACAGCACCGGATAGTTCATATCCCCAGTTTCAAGCGCCTTTTTCAAAGACGCGGGGATTTCAGGCACCCTGTAAATAGGATCTGAAAAAGGGGGCAGCACTAGCGCGTCCACCGATTTCTCGTAGCTCGTGTAAGCGAGATAGAGTTGGGACACTCGGTTTATCTCGTCCTCTGTCATTTCGACAACGTCAGCGCGAAGTTGCTTCCTTAGATCCGCGGTAGTGGATTCGCCGCACTTAGCACAAACTTCCTCGAACGCTTTCGCGCGTTTTTTCGGAACATGCTTGCAGAGTAAGGGTTCGATGAACTTGTACTTCTTGGGTTTCATCGTGGTGCGGCGTTCTTTGTCGGACAGCACGACAACGAGCCGCCTCGTGGCGCGCGACACCACCTCTCCGCCGCTGCTCATGAGAGCTTCGCACAGCTCCTCGGACGGATTCTTAAAATCGTAGTAAATACACCGCGACTCAGAGCTGATCACTGTGTTGTTTTCGATCTGCAGACTGTACCGCAGGCGGATTTTTGTCGGCTTCTTCGTGAACTTCAAGTAGACGTGGATCGGAATATCGATCGACGCGCAGCCCGATTCTTGGACCTCGTAAGGCGGCTCTTGGAGAACTGCGAACCGAAAACAATGCAAGTTATTGCACGATTATATAGGTGGGTATAAATAGAGCAAAGTCAAATGATAGTGATAGGTAAGTCTCGGGTGAGTGACGCGGTTCGGAGTTGACTGCAGGCTATCAGCGCGACAGATAATGATGATGAGAGTTTAAACAGGCAGTCATTACCGCGGTGAAAATGAACAAGTTATACAATAAGTACCTACCTACCTACTCGTCCAATGTCAATGCCAGAACTCACTACAGCTATTTAACTTATGGAAATCAGTTGGTAGGTACACTAGGTACCTAGTAGGTAGGTACTACCTACCTACCTTCATGGACCTAAACCTACAGGTAGTACCTACCTAGGTAGGTACTAGGTACCTATTACTGATTCTACCCGCACATCTACAATCTTAAAAACCCAAATAGATCAATAAAAAGAGCTGTCTCTAAACACATTACCTACCTCTTTTGGGGTAAACGAAGGCAGACGGCGGTCGCAAGTAAAAGACCACCTTGTGTACGAAGGCACTGATATCCCGACCGCTGACACCACGGACCCACACGCGCCAGTCCAATGCCAAGGCGCGCCCGTACGCGGAGTGCCGGGGCTCGCAAGCGTGACCCACCTCTAGCCATATGCGTACACACATCTGAAAAAAAACATCAACATAAATAAAAACATAAGCAGGTACCGTGGAATCGCGATTAAATGGAGGCGCGATCTATACCTAAGACTATTTTTTGGGTCTTTTGAGTAGGTAAGTAGTTAATTTATTGTTTTTTGAATTTTACTTTCGATGAAGAGACCAGTAGGATTTCATCAAGGACAAATTCGTCCAAGGATATACCTAACAATACTTACCTCTGCACTAGATTGTATGTTGACAGAAAGACGCGACGAAACTGTCTGTAACATCCAACTAGCATAGGGACCTACACTCTTTATAGAACTATTGCTTTTCAGAAAAGAATAGAACTCATTAGACAATAGAACTCACCTCTATAATTACTTAACAGTTAAAACACAAATAAACCACTCAAACACTATACCCAATTTGGAAATGACTTAGATGGTGTTTTGATAACACTTACTTTATGTAGGTAGGTACTTCTAATTATATTTATAACTATGTAAAATAAAGAAAGAGAGATGTTTTCCATATAACCTCTGGGTTCTGACTAACAATTATTAATTAGAGCTCACATGTGTGCATTTTTTTAATTCAGCATATTTGCAACTTTACGCACAGCACAGCATTTTATTAAAGTCAGCATTCAGCAAGAATTATCTTTGCTGGTCCTAGAGATGTGATAGTCCCTATGTAGTCAAGATAGCTATTAGTTATCGATTCTCTATTAGCTACTATCTACTTCATATTATCTGCGGGGTACCTATTAGGAATAACAGGCGTTAAGAATCATAAGAATGTCATCATCTACGAGTAAACGTATTACGTAGGCACCTAATAATTTAAAAAGGTACCTAAGTGGCTTTAATATCAAGTTATTTCCTGCATGGTTTATCTTTTAATAGCAGCTCTAAGTACTTAGGTAGGTATATTGTAAATATCGATACTCAGGTTACATTAGGTAGGTAGGTACTTGGTAGAGATAAGCTTGAGCCACTTTTACAGTTTTTGTTATTTTCAATGAATGCTTTGTTACATAGTTTTAGTTAAGTTACTCGTAATGTTCTGCGCTTCACATGTTTGTTTGTCTCAAATAAATACATTTTGACTTTTTTTTATGTATCTGGGTACCTAGGTAGGTATTTCAGAGACATTGTGGCATACATAGAGACAGTTTAAATTCTAATAAATTACTCTATGATAGAGTAACTTGGTAGAATTGAAACTGTTGTTGCTGTTTGATCATCATAGCAACTTGCTATGATGATCAACACGGACATTGTCCCCACCCCACCTATAAGATATGGGCCATACATGATACAACTACAACAGGAAAAACAGATGCTATATTTAAATGATAATGCTGCAAAGTCGAGCTACACAATTAGCTGTATAGAGGTACTTTTTAGGTACTTTTACTTTTTAACGAATGTAGGTTTTTGGTCCTTCATCATAATTCACAACAATGCTCGCGAGAGCACTGGTGGTCTAGTGGTAGTGGCCCCGCCTTCCGATCGTAAACCTCTAAGGTAAGGTAAGGTTGTGGGTTCAATACCGGTCGTGCAACAATGAGTTTTTCTGCCGAAATGCCGTACTCTCAAACGGTGAAGGAAAACATCGCGAGGAAACCGGCATATCGTAGAACCTAAACCTTTCGAAAGCATTGTGTCAAGTGCACGAAAGGAGACTCTTAGAGGCGCACTTATAATCCTTTCACCACACTGGTTCGAAAGAACTGGTGACACGACAAGAAGAACAACAATGCTAGAGAAATATGCCGTTTTCAATTGATTGTATGTAGGTAAGTACAGTACCTATACCTACCTACTATATTATCGAGCACTTTGTTCTGGAACCAATTGATTCGCTATGTTTGTGCTGCGTAAACTACTTACTTAGTTAAACAAAATAAAATATAAATAAATGGGTATTGAAAGCATCACTTGATCACGGCTTGACCGATTTGGCTTGTTGACCGATTCATTTTGTTTTTTTTAAGAGAATAATTTTGGAAAATCAAGCGTCAATGAGATAATTGTGATTGCATGAATGAAAACTCTCGTCGTTGATCTTGCAACCAGCAAAGGTTGCCTGACTTTAATCTGCTTTAAAATTGTGCGTAGTTTCAAAACACCGTGTAAGTACGGAAATCATTTTATGATAAATCAAATCCGTGTGTTTCGAATCGCCAAATAAACGTTATCTCGATTACATCACAGTGCGGCCTTGACAATGGAGTCGAATATTCGCTCGTGAGGAACGTGCCTAAAATACCTACAGCAGCTACTTCTTTAATTTCACTTGAAAACTTGAGGCGAGTTATGCTGCAATGCAATACGAGTCTAGATGGCTTTGAATTAAGACTCAAAGTCGTTTGGATATGCTCTACATAAAGTGAGTGGTCTATTAGCTACCAGAACTGCGTAGAACTTGGTGACAAACAAAAGCGCTTACATTTAATAATTATCTCCGAAATCACGACAGTAGTAAACACACACGTAGGTGCCTAGGTCACCTATGTTTATATTAATTCCTATACTTAGTTAATGCCTTAGTTTTAATTTTATACCTACACATTGCATGACAGGAAAAACTATATTTTTTTAGGAAGATTGACAAATCTTCTAGCACCAAGTTGATCTATTCTAAAAAAGTTTTATTATGAATTTTGTTGTTTATGCTAATTATTGATACTAGAATATTACCAATTACCTACCATTAGACATAAGTAATAAAATGTAAACGCCGCTAGAAATAAAAATAAAGGTAATAGAGGTATTATTTTTACACTTCCCTACCTATAGACTCTATTCTGTGCTATAGATATCGAATCTCTGATTTGTTACAAGAGCTCTAAAGGTGAAGGTATCACGAGGGTATCGGCTTAGTCAGATTTGTTATTTGTAGTAGGTAAATATCCCTAATTAGTTATACAGATATGGATTTTTGAGATGGGCGACGGAGGGCAGGTACCTTAACCGTTATAGCCACAGGAAAACGCTCTTAGGAGACCTTCCCTAACTTTTTGAGATATTTTGAACTGCATTCACAGATTTTGTAA